>CM042664.1:19427471-20788913 GCA_023638005.1 Forsythia suspensa | reverse complement strand
AATAATATTTGATATCCTATAACTTCATATAATATATTATAATAAAATAGCGATCATATAAAATAATTATATATTATTTTAAAGTGAAATAATATATTATATTTACTTTTTTCAAAAAAAAAAAACATAGTGTAGTAAAAATGTGCTATAATATTTATTTTTATTTATTAGATTTATTGTAATATTCTTTATAGCAAAATTTGTATTCATATTTATGAAAAAAACTTATAAATAAATATGCTAAAGTACATTTTAAAATAATTTATAAAACATTTCTTTCATATAAAATTGTTATAATAAATTGATTATAATTACTAAATTATTATAATAATGCAGTAATTAATTAATAATATATTGATACAAAAAATATTTTTATTATACTATAAATTTATTATAGTTATTTTTTATAATATCTTATAGTACTTGCTAAAATAAAAAAATTTATTAATATATTGTATTAATGAATTATGATATATATTAAATTTATATTATATATATTCTTTTTGACTATATTCTAATAAATGATAGGTTAAAGAAAAATTTTTTATATACTTTATTTATGAAGTTACTCACCATATCCAAATTTGAGTCTCACTGAGTGCTGAAAAATAATACCAAAAATAACAATGAAGAATTATTTAAATGTATTAAATAATTTAAATAATAAAGAAACACAATATAATGAAAATGTTAAATTTCTTTCATTCATCGATTAACTCAATCAACTCGATTTTCGGTTTATCGAGTTGCTTTAGCTATTGAATAGATTCATTTAGGTGTGATATTTTAAATCGAGTAACTCGACAAACAAGATTTTGGCTTTGTCGAGTTACTCGAATCACTCAATAATGCATACTTTTCATTTTGTTTTTACTTTTTATTTAAAATATGTAGTCCACTTAAATTTCTTTATTTTTTGTTTTTCATGTTATTTTTAACTAAGTCGTGAACCTCAAAATTGGATTTGTGAAGTTCCTACATAAATTGATCATAATTAAATTCATTATTATAACAAATTTTACTAAAATTTATTTTCATAATTCAGAATGAAATCTATTTAATATGAAATTCTTATAATAAATTTATGTTAAACACTACATTATTATAATAATATAATAATTAATTAATAATATTTTACTCTGATTTCTTTTATTTTCCTATAAATTTGTTATAACAATTTTTAGTTATAATATGTTATACTAATTGGTAAAAATAAAAATAAAAAGAAAATATATTCTCTTACTTCATTTTAATAAAAAACAAAACAAAACAAATTAATTAAAAACAAAACAAATTAATAAACATTTTTACTTATTTTTGTTCGTCAAGTAACTCGGGTAACTCGATTTTGAGTTTGTCGAGTTGCTTAAGGTATTTAATAGATTCATTTCGTGTCCCATTTTTAATCGAGTAACTCGACAAACTTGATCTTAGGTTTATCGAGTTACTCGAGTAACTTGAACAATGCAATACAATGAATCAGTACGTTGCATGAATAATATTTGATATCTTATAACTTCATATAATATATTATCATAACATAGCGATCATATAAAATAATTATATATTATTTTAAAGTGAAATAATATATTATAGTTACTTTTTTCAAACAAAAAAACACATTGTAGTAAAAATGTGTTATATTATTTTTTTTTATTTATTAGACTTATTCTAATATTTTTTATAACAAAATTTATAAATAAATGTTTTATAAATTATTAAAAAATGTACTGCATATTTATTTATAAGTTTTTTCATAAATATGAATACAAATTTTGTTATAAAGAATATTAGAATAAGTCAAATAAATACACATAATTTTATTTCATTGATTAATTATTAGAATATAGTAAAATAAAATATATATTATAATTACGTAATGCTATGTATTATATATTCTTTTATTTTAGCAATTAATATTATAATAATAATTATAATAGAAAATTAACTAAATAATAATTAATTTTGATAAAAATGAATATAAATTTTGTTATAAATTAGGCAATCATATGCTATAACTTCATATAATATATTATAATAAAATAGCTATTATATAAAATAATTATATATTATTTTAAATTAAGATATTATATTATATTTGATTTTTCAAAATAAAAACATATTGTAGTAACAATGTGTTATAATATTGATTTTTATTTATTACACTTATTCTAATATTCTTTATAACAAAATTTATATTCATATTTACAAAAAGACTTATAAATACATACATAATACATTTTATAATAAATTATTGAAAAAATTATTTCATATAAATTTATTATAAAAAATTGATTATAATTACTAAATTATTATAATAATGTAGTAATTAATTAATAATATATTAATACAAAATTAATTTTATTGTGTAATACATTATATAAATTAAAAAAGAAAAGAAAATAATGAAAATTTTAAGTTTCATTGGTTTGTCCAGTAACTCAAGGAACTTGATTTTCATTCTGCCAAGTTACTTCAGTTATAAAAAAGATTTATTTTGTATCACATTTTTGCATCGAGTAACTCGACAAACGTGCTTTTAGGTTTGTCGAGTTACTCGAGTAATTTCAACAATACATCTTTTGTATTTGTTACTTTACTTTTTTTTATTTACATTATGTAATACACTTAATATTTTTTTATTTTTTAATTTTGTCATGTTATTTTTTAACCAACTCGTGAATCTCAAAAGCTATCATATAAAATAATTTTATATTATTTTAAATTGAGATAATATGTTATATTTGATTTTTTGAAAAATAAAAACATAGTGTAGTAAAAATGTGCTATAATATTTATTTTTATTTATTAGACTTATTGTAATATTCTTTATAGCAAAATTTGTATTCATATTTATGAAAAAACTTATAAATAAATATGCAGTACAATTTAAAATAATTTATAAAACATTTCTTTCATATAAAATTGTTATAATAAATTGATTATAATTACTAAATTATTATAATAATGCAGTAATTAATTAATAATATATTGATACAAAAATCTTTTTATTATACTATAAATTTATTATAGTTATTTTTTTATAATATCTTATAGTACTTGCTAAAATAAAAAAATTATTAATATATTGTATTAATGCATTATGATATATATTAAATTTATATTATATATATTCTTTTTGACTATATTGTAATAAATGATAGGTTAAATAACATTTTTTATATACTTTATTTATCAAGTTACTCGACATATCCTAATTTGAGCCTCACGAGGTTCTTCAAAAATAATACCACAAATAAGAATGAAGAATTATTTAAAGTTAGTAAATAATTTAAATAATAAAGCGGCACAAGATAATGAAAATGTTAAATTTCATTCGTTCATCGAGTAACTTAATCAACTCGATTTTCAGTTTATCGAGTTGCTTCAATTATTGAATAGATTGATTTTATGTGACAATTTTAATCGAGTAACTCGACAAACATGATTTTTGGTTTGTCGAGTTACTCGAGTAACTTCAACAATGCATATTTTTTTATTTTTTTGTCTACTTTTTGTATTTAAAATATGTACTCCACTTAAATTTTTTATTTTTAATTTTTTCATGTTATTTTGTAACCAACTCGTGAATCTCAAAATTGGATATGTCGGGTTTCTACATAAACTAATCATAATTAAATTCATTATTATAACAAATTTTACTATAATTTATTTTTATAATTGAGAATGAAATCTATTTAATATGAAATTCTTATAATAAATTTATTTTAAAAAACTACATTATTATAATAATATAATAATTATTTAATAATATATTATTACTGAAATTTCTTTTATTTTCCTATAAATTTATTATAACAATTTTAAGTTATAATATGTTATACTAATTAGTAAAAACAAATAAAATGAAATAAAATATATTCTATTACTTGATAATGATATATATTAAATTTATATGATATATATTCTATTATATTATATTTTAATAAGTGAAACTTTATATTAATACAATTTTTTTTTATTATACTATAAAATTATCATAATTTTTTTTTTATAATATGTTATAGTACTTGCTAAAATAAAAAAATTATTAGTATATTGTATTAATGCATTATGATATGTATTAAATTTATATTATATATATTCTTTTTCACTATATTCTAATAAATGATAGGCTAAATAAAAAATTTTATATACTTTATTTATCAAGTTACTCGACATATCCAAATTTCAGCCTGATGGTATTCTTGAAAAAGAAAACCACAAAATAACAATGAAGAATTATTTAATTGTATTAAATAATTTAAATAATAAAGCGACATAAGATAATGAAAATGTTAAATTTAATTGAGTGAGCGAGTAAGTCAACGAACTCGATTTTCAGTTTATCGAGTTGTTTCAACTATTGGATAGATTGATTTCGTCTGAGATTTTTAATCGAGTAACTCGACAAACATGATTTTGGGTTTGTCGAGTTACTCGAGTATAACCAATAATGCATATATTTCATTTTTGTGTATGCTCCATTTATCAAGTAAAATAATTATATATTATTTTAAATTTAACATTTTCATTATCCTTTGTTGCTTTATTATATAAATTATTTAGTACACTTAAATAATTCTTCATTGTTATTTTGCAGTACTATTTTTCAAGAAGCCCGTGGGGCTCTAATTTGGATTTGTCGAGTAACTTGATAAATAAAGTATATAACAAATTTTATTTAGCCTATCATTTATTAGAATACAGTGAAAAAGAATATATATAATATAAATTTAATATATATGATAATGCATTAATACAATATACTAATATATTTTTTTATTTTAGCAACTACTATAACATATTAAAACAAAAATAATTATAATAATTTTATAGTATAGTAAAATTATTTTTGTATTAATATATTATTAATTAATTACTACATTATTGTAATAATTTAGTAATTATAATCAATTTACTATAACATTTTATATGAAATAAATGTTTTATAAATTATTATAAAATGTACTACATATTTATTTATAAGTTTTTTCACAAATATGAATATAAATTTTGTTAAAAAGAATATTACAATAAGTCTAATAAAAATAAATAAATATTATAACACATTTTTTTACTACATTGTGTTTTTATTTTGCAAATAATAAAATATAATATACCATCCGAACTTAAAATAATATATAATTATTTTACATGATAGCTATTTTATTATAATATATGATATAAAGTTATAGGATATAAAATATTATTCATGCAACGTAACTCATTATTCATCAGATTCTATTGTTCAAGTTAGTCGAGTAACTCGATAAACCCAAGATCAAGTTTGTCGAGTTACTCGATTAAAAATGTAACAAGAAATGAATCTATTCAATACCTTAAGTTGACTCGATAAAGTGAAAATCGAGTTACTCGAGTTACTTCGGCAAACAAACGTAGGTAAAAATTTTGATTATTTTGTTTCGTTCTTTATTTAAATAATGTAATACATTGAAATAATTATTTATTTTTATTTAGTGGTGTTATTTTTGAAGAAACTCGTGAGCCAGAAACTTGGATTTGTCGAGTAATTTAATAAATGAAGTATATACAAAATTTAATATAATGTTTCATTTATTAGAATATAGTAAAATAAAATATATATCATATAAATTTAATATACATCATAATCAAGTAATAGAATATATTTTATTTTATTTTATTTTATTTTACCAATTAGTATAACATATTATAAGTAAAGATTGTTATAATAAATTTCTACAAAAAAAAAAAAAAGCAATTCTGTAGTTATGTATTATTAATCAATTCTTATATAAATTCGTGCATTCAAATATAGTAAAATAAGATATATATTATATAAATTTAATATATATCCTAATGAATTAATACAACATAATATGTTTTATTTTAGTTTCACAATTATTGTAACATATTATAAAAAAAAAGTTATGATCATAAATATAAAACATGATAAAATTGAATGTGTAGTAATATATTAAGAATCAACTACTACATTATTATAATGATTTACTAATTGGAATACAATTTATTATAATAAATTGGTATTAGATAAAATTTGTTACAAATTATTATAAAATTTATTACGTATTTATCTAAAATTTTTGGTAATAAATATTAATATAAATTTTGACTTAAATGATATTATAATTAATAATTATAAAAGAAAAATGATTTTCATAATAGAATTTCATATAATTATTGAAATATTTAAAAATAATTATTACAACACAATTTTATTCCACTGCGTTTTATATTTCATAAAATAAGATATAATATATTATAATCATTTTAAATAATATATGAAAATTTTATATAATAACTTTCTTATCATAAATTTAATATATATCATAATCAACTAACGCAATATATTATATTCAATATTATTATATTTTAGCAATTAATATAACACATTGTAGTCAAATTAATTGTGTAGCAATATACTATTTGGCTAGAAATATTTAATTTTTCAAATTATTGAATATAATTTTCTATGGTTATTATTATAAGTATTAATACAATATGTTATGTTTTGTTTTATAATGATTAATTTATTTTGTAAGCTGACAAATCGAAAATTGAAATTCACGAGTTGGTTAAAAAATAACATGATAAAATAAAAAAATAAAAAAATATTAAGTGTATTACATAATGTAAATAAAAAAAGTAAACTAACATGTGCAAAAGATGCAGTCTTGAAATTACTCGAGTAGCTCGACAAACCCAAAAGCAAGTTTGTCGAGTTACTCGATGCAGAAATGTGATACAAAATAAATCTATTCTACAGCTTAAGTAAGTTGGCAGAATGAGAATTGAGTTGCTAGACAAACCAATGAAAGTTAAAATTTTCATTATTTCCTTTTCCTTTTTTATTTATGTCATGTAGTACATACTAAAATGAATTTTGTATTAATATATTATTAATTAATTACTACTTTATTATAATAATTCAGTAATTATAATCAATTTATTATAACAAATTTATATGAAATAAATTCATTGATATTTTATTATAAAATGCACTACATATTTATTTATAAGTTTTTTCATAAATATGAATATAAATTTTGTTATAAAGAATATTAGAATATGTGTAATAAATAAAAATAAATATTGTAACACATTTTTACTACAATATGTTTTTATTTTTGAAAAAATCAAATATAATATATTATCTTAATTAAAAATAATATATAATTATTTTATATGATAACTATTTTATTATAATATATTATATGAAGTTATAGAATATGAAATATTATTGATAGAACGTAACTCATTATTCATTATATCTTCGTAAATTGACAAGTTTGAAAATCGAGTTTCCGAAGTTACTTGACAAAGTAATGAAACAGACATGTTTTAATAAATGATAGATTAAGAATATTTATTTATTTGCCTAATTTATTAGATAACTCGACAAACTGAAAATTTGGGTGTATGTGTTGCTTAAAGGATACGATGATGATTACAAAGAAATAATAAATAGTTTAATATAAATTTTGAATAAAAATATAATATTATTTTTTGAAAATATATAAATCATTATTTACTCGAGCAACTAAAAAACTCAAATCTTAGTTTGTCAAGTTGCTTTCGACCAATAAAACGATAGGAAGTCATAAAGCGGAATTATTTAGTTTATTGAGTTACTTTATAACGTAGGTAGATGAGTAATTTTATATAAGTACTTTTTATATTCTATGATTTAATATAATATGTTAGAATAAAAGAACTATCATATAGAATAGTTATATATTATTTTAAATTTTATGGTATATTATATCTGATTTTATAAAATATTAATACATAGTAGAATAATAATATGTTGTAAAAATTAATTTTATTTATTAGAATGATTATATCAAATGATGTTATGAAAATCATTATTTATTTATAATTAGTAATTCTAATATTATTTATAACAAAATTTATATTAATATTTACAAAAAAAATTTATAAATAGATATGTACTAAATTTTATAATAATTTAGAATAAAATTTATTTAATATCAATTTGTTATAATAAACTGATTATATTCATAAAATTATTATAATAATTTAAGATTGCAATACAAATTGCAGAGTATGGAAAAAAAGGTGTATTTATTTAAAAGTTATATTCTAAGAATTTAATATAATTCTTTAATATATTCTGTATATTTATAATTTTTAGTGCCTATGTTTATTATTCTGTATGGATATATTTGTTATTATAAGAAAAATATATGATATCTTTATTTAGAACAAAAAGAAAATATTTTCTATTCTCTTGATTGTTATTAATAAGTATATGTATTCAATAATATAAAGGTAGTAGTAAAAATAAAACTATATAAAAATATAAAAGATATAGATTTATTAAATATAATTTATATAATTGCATTGCATTTAAAAAGGCTTATATGTACAAAGCAGAAAACCCTTAAAGTATTACAAAAAAAACCTAATATCCATTCAAAACAAATGGAAAAAGGTGGCAATGCATAAAAGCGTATCATTAGTTTTTAAAGTGTGTCTTTGTCTTTCGAAACTCGTGTATATCTCTCTGTCCTTGGCGCAGACAATTTTTCTGGATTGACTTCATTCTCAGATGAGATTGGATGTTCTTCAAGTTTTCTCTTCTTCGATTTAGACACAGGTGAAGAAGGGAAACTAAGCTGTTTCACTGCACTTGGAAATGTTTGCCCTTGAAGAGGCATTTGTGTGTCAGTGGTATACGCTATATCTTTCCCTTTGTTAATCCTTGATCTTGTACTTGTAGATGTGGGTGAAGTCGAAGGAGGTGGTTCATTGAAGAAGATAATGTCATACTTGTATTCATCATCAAAGGCATTTTTCTTCATTCCTTTAATATAAAAGAAATGTTCTTCCTCCAATGTGATTCTAATCTTTTCCAACACTTGTGATCCACTATCCATTAACCTTGTTTGCTGTGTATTGTAAGAATTTTTCTCTTGGATTCCCAATCATAGTTCCAGAGAATGAGCACGTGGAGTCCTCAAGTTCCACATATACACGTGCCCTAATACATCAAATATATTAAAAGTGTTGCATGTGTGAATAATTGTTAATAACAAATAATTTGTAAAAATATAATACCTTGGTATCAAGAACCGCATGAGAAAATTTGCGAGAAGACACATTCAGTATGTTTCATTGAAATCGGAACTTGATATTTTGTTGCAAGTATTGCAAGACATATACCAAAAGGCTTGCTTAAATATTCTCACGTATGCACGTGCGTAAACCCAGAAATACCCCTGTCCTGTCAGCTATTTTTGAAGAGAAATTGTATAAATATTATAGAATAATGAAATGCATTTGTCTACATACTATTTTAATTAAAATTAGCCTTACTCCAGATAACAAATTTGGAATTTGTTGAATCTCTGTGATATTGTTCATGTCTGGGGTTGAAATATTCTTTGTTGCTGAGGATGGATATATCTTTGTCAAGATCATCTCATCTAACTTGTCAGAATTTGTTTCGACCCTTGCATAATGTGTAAGAATATTAGCAATTAGCAATTTACATATATATATATATATATATATATATATATATATATATATATATATATATATATATATATATATATATATATCGAGATAAAGTTTGAATAAAAATAATGAACAAATAAATTGTTACCAAGATGTTAGCTCAACCACTTGTTGTAAATGGGCATTGAAGGAGAAGATCTTTGTTGGCCTTGGTTGAAATGGAAAGGTTCTGTGCATGAAATAAATATATAGATATATTTATTCAAGAACTAAGATTGCTTATAAATGTTGTAATATCCCATGGATGAATCACAAAATTATTCAAAAATATTACCACTAAAAGATGTTACTTTTAGATGGTTTCCAATGATGACTTGTTTCGGCTTAAATTATCAAACAATGTAACGGCATTCTTTCTCCACAAAATTATCCCACATCGTTAGCAACACGGTGTTAAAGCTAGTATAGAAACACGTAAAATATATGAGAAAGTGGTACATGAATTTTGTTAATAATATTGAAATTATTGGAATATATATTTATAATTGAAAATAATATAGTTATATTTATATAAACCTTGTATCGATGAGAACTATATCTTGAATACATGTTTGCGTTTCAAACCTAGTTTGAACCAGCCTTTTAGGTTTCACATCAATTGCAACTCCAATAATACCTAAAGAATAAGAATAACAAATTAGGACAAATCAAATGTGTTATGAACATAATGGATAAGATGAACATGTAAATGCATAAATATAATAATTTAGATGCACAAAAGGGGAAAAATTCTTTTTAATAAAATAGGAACCAATACTTATATCAGAATTTGAGTCCATGTAAGGTTCCAATTTGTTGAAAGGAACAAAATTGTATGTAGAAGCTATCAAAACACTGTGATCTTCATTGACTTCCTCAACTTTTGTTCGACCAGATATCGTCCACTGTATGTTGCCCATAGAAGCTTGATACTCAGGCTTTGTAAATTTGACATTTGCATTTGAGACAAGATATGTTTTGCCAAGTAATAACTTGTCTTCATATGCTGAGATGTTTGCATCATAGATAGTTGCATGGACTTTATTTTTCTGTATAATATGATGCATTCGAATTAGATATTTTGTAAAAGCATGTACATAATTTTGGCTACATATTAATTTTGAATGTGAACAAAGGGAATTGAAAGTTATAACATATTAGAGGAAAATGAAAACTTGTAAATATTTTATGGGGCTAAAATTAAAAAAATTAATAAACATAAATAATAGATTCAAATAATATACCTGAGGATCCATAAATACCATATTTTGGTATTTTGTCGGGCTTCGTTGAGCTGTTCGAGGAAATGATTTTTCCACAACAATAATTTTTGAAGTCCAATTTGTATCATTTGGAGCGATATTTGGTATTAATTTGTATTGTTTTTCCATTGTTTGATCCTGCACAAAATGTCAAATATAAATCAAAGAGTATAAATAGGTTATCAAAATGAAATAATATTTAGACTAATAATCAATTGTAGGAGTATGTGTGTAAATATAGTACGGACTTGCAGTTGAAAGCTTAAAGAGGAGTATAAGGATATTCAGAATTAAAGACTTGACAATAGATATGAAGATAGAATGTTTGTTGTGTTTCATTTGTAATCAGAACTATTGTATATATATAGATTTAGAGAAAACATCTAGACCTCGTGACGGGGTCCAGAGAGTTTTCTCATTTGGCTGCATGTTATTCATGCACCCAAACAATAAAAAAAATTTACTTTACTTTATGGCCCTACTCCAGCCGCAAAAAACAAACCCCCCCACTTAATTCAAAAGTCTAAATTTGCATTTCTCCCCTTAACTGCAAATAAATAAACCCACTCGCACATAAAAAGTTTGAAATAAATTTATGTCCCCCAGCTGTCCTTTTTTACTTAATAATAGAATTAATGTTAACTATATTATTTATTGTATGCTAAAAATAATATATACTCTAATGAAAATTAGTATATATTACTATTTATAAACAAATATGATGAATATAATAATAAAAAATATATTTTAAATTTAATAAATTTCATTATATTAATAATATGGATATAAATATAGTTGTAAATAAATAGATTAAAGTATAAATAAGTTCAAGAAGGGGGTTTAAAGTATAAATAAATAAGAGGATGAGGGATAAATAAGTTGAAGAATGAGATTGAAGGTATAAATAAATCAGGATATGGGAGATAAATAAGTTAAGAAAGGAGGTTTAAAATATAAATAAATGAAGTGGAGTGGGGGGTGAGGAGTGGGGGATAACTATATTTGTTTGCAGGGTGGATTTTTGTTGCTAGACCGGGAAACTTTTCTTTACCCCGTGATGAGATCCAAATCTTTTATCTATAGAGTTATATGATATCTATTATGCCAAGACTAAGGATATGTTTACCCAATGAGAGTGTAAGTCCTCTGTCCGGATTGATGTGTGGCTTGTCACGCAGTAATTAATAAATGACGTGGGTCCCAATAATGATACCCTAAGAACTCATCCGCACTTCTCCTCGTTCTATCTTACTCAGTCCCAAGTAACTAAGAAAAGTAATGACTATATTAATAATAGATTTTAACAAGTCAAAATATTAATATGAACACTCAAAAATTTTAGGTTAGCACCTATACTCTTATGCTAAATTATAGTATAGGCAAAGTGATGAAACTGAAATAATTTAAATGTTATTATTATAATGTATATTATGTAAAATAATATAATACCAACCATAAATCATACAGTTTAAAATTTTTATGAAGATTTTAATAAACATAATTAGTTATTACATATTTGAGTAATTTTGTATGCAAATGAACAAAATATTAGCTAAAAAATAATAAAAAAAACTAAGTAGATTAAAACCTCATGGTTAAATTGTGAATATGAAATTTGCTTTACCTAGTAATTTACAAAAAGGCAAATAAGTACTACAACAATGAGAAACAAATTGGGGATGAAAGTTCAAGCATATATGAGAGTTGAGTAGATTTGAATCTATTATTTTCTAAGCTAAAAGAGTAAAGTAGATAAGGTTATGAAATGAATAGATGAAACTATAATAAAACAATAGGTAAGGAAAACTATAGTATAGTAGGTTTTATAATAATAATTTTTGGGTATACCAAAGTATAAATAATTATTCTATAGTAAATTAAAAAAAAAAAAACTAATTTAGGATATATGTATAATTTAAAAAAGTTGAAGGGTCCAATTATAATGTTTATAATGTAAAATTTTCTATTATTTTAATGAAGTTAATTCAAAGATCAAAATTGCTAAGAATTGTTAGATGCGTGAGAAAGAGTGGTGTGGGAACTTATTTGTGTCTATAAATAGGAAAATGGGAATGATAGGTGAAATAAAAGAAAAAATAGGGATTAAATTGTTTAAAATATAAAAGAATGGATAGTACTTGTTTGAAATTATTGGAGAAGGGATGGGACCCAGCATTTATTAAAGACTGCATATCTTTAGACAAGATGAGGTATAGCATTTATTAATTGCTACGTGGAAAGCTATGATGCAATTGGGATGAGGATCCAAACCCGAAGTGAGAATAATAACGGTCGAGCACGATTAAAAGATATTTATATATGTTTATGTATATAGATTTTTGATACGTGTATGGTGAGGATGAATAGATGAAAGATTAGATTGACATGTGTATAATAAAAAGATATTTGTACATTTATGATATAAATTTGTACTTATCTTAGGTATGATTACATGTAGAAGTAGACTACGTAGTAATCTCAGTTTTTATTGTATAAATTTTGTCAATTTCATAAAATTAAGAAATAAAGTATAGTTAGATTTTTTTTAGTTATAGGTGTTGATCCATGTTTATTTAAATATAAAAGGAAAAAAAATCATATCATATATAAGGAAAAATTTATAATTTTAAAAGGTAATTAATTTGTAACATTTCTAGATAAACTCGTTAAATGGTAAATGGAGTATAAATTTATACTATTGAATCTTTGAATATTTGTAGTACAATATTTACAAAATAAAAGAACATATAATTTTGAAAAAATTTCATGTAAGAATATATTGAATATTTTTTAACTACAATATTATTCGCCTCAAAGCTTTATAGAAGTGTTGTACAAAGAACTCATGAAATATACTTCAAGAATATTCACTGCAATATCATTCATTTCAAAGCTTTATAGAAGTGTTCTTCAAATAACACATAGAATATATTTGAAGAATACAGCTTTATTTATTGTTTATAAAGTACAAACCCTGTAATGAAAAATAAAATACACAATAATAATTAAAACACTATGAATGCACAACTGATAATATTTCTGTATAAACTACATTCTTTGTACAGCTAAAATGGTTTTTGAGTTTATCATTTGGTATAATTAATGCTCTAATACATTTACTTGTTTTTGCTCTAGATAATGCAACATAAAGTTGACCATGAGAAAACTGAGTTCGAGGAAGATATAGTCCAACATAATCTAGTGTTTGACCTTGAGCTTTATTTATTGTCATTGCAAAACAAGGACGAATTGGAAACTGCGTTCTTTTAAAAGGGAATGTACTCTTATCACTTTCAAGTGGAATAAATGGGATTCTAGGCAAAAAAACTTTTTTCCCACGCCATTCTCCAACAGATATTTCAGCATGAATAACATTACGCTCAAATGCACGACAAATTAATCTAGTGCCATTACATAATCCTTCAGATGGACTAATATTTCTCAATAACATAATAGGACAATTTTCTTTTAATACAAGTTCATGAGGTGGAATACCATTTGGAGTCAATGTATTAAGAAAATCTTCATGAACAATTTGTTCATTTTTTTCTAGTGTTTCGTCAAAGCTATAATATGTAACATTTTCACCAGCAATTTCATTAAGTATAATATTATTTATTTCATCAACAGCATTATTTGTAGGAGTCAAAATAACTCGATTAACCATCTTATCTAATTCATTGCTATAATTTTGTAAATTTGGGTAAACATTTCGGATCAATTCTTTTATAGAAACTGTTTTTGTATCAAATGGTATAACTATTTCATCTGGTAATGTAATCATATTACAGTTATGCTTAGGTTGAATTCCATTGCCTATATCAAGCAATAACTTAGAAAAATATGGGTCAAATTGAGCTCTCATATTTTGTACCAATTGTAACTGTATAAAATTTGGCCATAAGTATGAATAGACTAAACTTGATCCAATGATTGCCTGTTTATTTCCTTTTTGAACTACTGGCAAAATTTGTCGAAAATCACCTCCTAAAACAACAACTTTCCCTCCAAAAGGCAATATAGAATCATTAACATCTCTTAGCATTCTATCCACAGCCTCTATTGCATAACGGTGAACCATTGGTGCTTCATCCCAAATAATCAAATTTGTCAATCTAAAAAAGCTTGCTAGAGCAGACTGCTTGCTAACAGAACAGGTCATATTGTGATTTATTTCAAGTGGTATCTTAAACCTTGAATGTGCTGTTCGTCCACCAGGTAATAAAGCAGCTGCAACACCTGAGGAAGCTGTTGCCAAACCTATAAGATTTTTAGATCGAATTGTGCTAAGCAAAGCTTTATATAAATAAGTTTTACCAGTTCCACCAGGTCCATCTATAAAATACATACGACCTATATTACTATATACATCTGTAAGAATTTTGTCATAGGCAATTTTTTTGATATTCGTTTAAGTTATTTGGATACATAGTATTGTCAGTATAAATAACATTGTTTAATTCTTCATTAATAATCTTAGCTAATATGTCTTCTTGTTCCATATATATTTGAAAAGGTACAACATGGTAATCATTTATATTTTTATTATTTGCTTCTAATATAGAATTCATTTCATGTAATGCTTTCATTTCTGCATTTGCAATAGACATACCATCAGATAAAAAATCTTCACATAAAAATAGGCGAATTTTTTCCATAAAACATCTGGATTATTAGGAGAACATAGAATGAGTATTGTAGCAAATAATCTACGAAGAGAAGAAGGCATTTGATAACTAATAGCTTCATCTAAACAAAGCTCACAATAATTATTGTCTTGTAATAAACCAAGTGCTATAGTCAATTTTCACGAAAAGGCGACAAATAAACACCATGAACCATTTTAAATTTTCAAACGACGTTGCTCCTTTAACATGATTTAATACAATACGTAAATAATATCTTTCTCCTTCAGTTATAGTAGATGTAACTATTCTACCAATAACATTTCCTTTTTTCCTTCGACACCATATTTTTCCTTGGGTTGTCCCATACAAAAAACTTTGGAAAATCTTTATACAATAATGTTTTGCAAATTCATTTGAAAGATTCATATGAAAAAATTCAGTTAACATTGTGCGTTGTCTAGATTCATTACTAATTACTGTCTCTAAATTTTCATAGTCCCTATATGTAATCAAATGGTTATTTTCAAGATGTAGTTGTAATGAGATAACTGAGGGAGACATTTCATACAAAACAAATCCATATATTCTCCACATTGCTTCAGGTGGAGAAATCCAACGTCCATTTTGGTATATCTCAATTTCATCAATAGGATTTTCATTATTAGTATTAGAGATTGAAAAACTCACACGATCATAGCCTTTGTACACATATTTATAGAGGTATTTAATAGCTTTAACTGTGGAACATATTTCCACATTAATATGGCAATCAAACTTCGCACATAAATATGGATTGTAAGGTACAACCCATCTATTGTCTAATAAATGTCCTCGAATCATAAATGATCGTCTATCATTTAACCGTCTATAGGTTGGATAAGAATTATGGCCAATATAAGTATTTGAAATATATTCCTTTGGGTATTTATTCTTACAATGACCTATTCTATCCATACAAACATTATGAGGATTCAAATGACCACATGGACCATGCATCATATGTTTAACAACAATAGAATGAAGATGTGGATGTTTTAATTTATCTGGAATTTCACATGATACAATAGAATCAATTCTATCAATATTATTAATTTTTGCACAACTTTGTAAGATTAGTAAGAAATGAGCATGTGGAAGTCCTCGTTTTTGGAATTCTACAACATAAATATATGCAGCAACAGGGCCAAAAATTTGGTGCTTAAATAGATCAACTTTAAGTTCTTCTAATTTAGCTTTGAATATTCTAGCGATTAAATCAGTCTATTTTGTCCTATATCATTATGCCTTAATTCTTGCTTTATTTCTACCCAATTAGGGTTACATGTCAATGTTAAAAATAAATCAAGTTTACCAAATTTTTGTACTAATGCCATGGCGTCCATATATATCTTTTTTTTCATATCTCTAGGACCTCCAACAAAAGAAGAAGGTAAAATAATCTGACGACCAATTTGTGCACCTCTATTTTGACCATTTTCTACACTATCAACAACTCCTTGATATAATTCAGCACGGATTTCACTTTGATTTTGACGAAAATAATCTAATCGACTTGTTTCAAGTTTAACATACATATCTACTACATATTGTTTGTAGAAGTCTACCAAACATGGAGCAAAACATTGTTTTGTGTATCACGTACACTGTAATTTGAAGCAATAATATTCACGACAAGAAACTTGTAAACCTTTTTATTCTTCTTGAAAAGCGCACAAGAAAAAAAACACAAAGAAATTTAATAAAAAAAAAATATTAGATTTAACCAATTTAAGTAAACAAACATAATAGTAATCATTACCTCTTTTTCTTTCTCTAATACATCATTTGCACAACTAATGTTTTCAAGAGAAACGAAATTCTCTTCTTCTACTATGAATATTAACTGTATTTGTACTTTTTTGCCTTTTCAATACCTTCATGCCAACCCGGTCTCACCAAAGGGAAATAATAATGGATATTGTAGAGGATCATAACATCCATAATAGTAATGTATTCTATGTGAATGATTAGAGTGACAATAAATTGATATATCACGATATCTTATATCTGCAGATGGGTCCTCATCAACCCAAACTGCAGCAACTTGAGATACAGAAGGTGCATTATACACTCTTTGATCAAGACCAGCATCACATCTTATATGAATTTTGCAAGTTTGAAGACTTTCAATATCGCTTAAGGAACGAAAAAATCTAGAATATGGATTAATCTTTAATAGATTCACTAATATGTGTAGTAAAGATGATGAAAAATTGTTAGATGTATTTAATCTATTTTGTATTTCATTGTCTGTATCATAAAAGTATAACTGTAAATATGATGGATTATTATCAATATTTAGAATTGGATTTATGTAATGATATACTTGTCCTTGAACTCTAAAAGTGTAAATACCTTTATAGTTAGTAGATTTAGATAAATCTTTATCAAACTTCACTCCAAAAGAGGTAAAAGCAAAATGGTTATTATAATTTCGTACATTATTTTTAAAATCTAATGCTTCATCTGAACTTGAAGTATATAAATCATATAAAATAGAAGGTGAACAGTTGATATGCAATTTGATTTTTCCATCGGAACAACAAAAACCTTTACTTTCTTTCTCAAACTTTTTTGCAAGACAATGAATACAATTTGTTGGAGTACGTAATACATAACTTTTTGTGGGTACATATCTCATAGTAATATTCGAAATACAAGGAGTTAATTGGAATTCATGATTTTGATTTTCATGTTCTTGATAATAAATATCACTTTCTACGCTAGAATCTTCTAAATTGTTAGAGCCAACAAAGGAAATTCCATGACCATCTTCATTCAATTTTCGAGCTATAAAAAATATGACAAATAAAAACAACATAAATAAATAAATCGAAACAATATATGCATAATAAGTAAAACAATAACAAAAAATATACTTTGCTCACCAAGTAATTGTGAATTATCTATTGAATTGACATCATTGGATTGAATATCTTCAAGTAACTGAATCCTTGTTTTTTGAATCTTCTTGTTAGATTTATAATGCATATGCTCAAAGCATACGTCTGTCTCTTTTCTTGTTTTGTTGTTCTTTATTTGAATCAACAATTTTTTCGCCTGTCATCTAATATATTTTTTCATAAAACAAATATAAAAATTAGTCTAATTCAATGTATAAAAAAATACAAATATAATATAAACATTATGAACACAAATAAAAATAAGATTAGTGCATAGATGAAATCACAAAAAGGGAATAAATTACTATTGATTTAAAAGCTTCAACAGTGATTTAAAATCTTATATTGAAGTATAGCCTATAAATATATAATACTAAAAAACAAATCTTGTTAATAAAGATATAATGAAAGAATAAACCAAATAACACAAATAAGAAAGAACTTCAAATTTCAAAGAAAAAAAATTACAAACTCGTAAATTTAAGTTGTCGACTTGATGTATAACAACGAATAAAGAAATGATCAAACCAATAAAATGGATTTCAGAACTTCTGCAATCTACGTTCAAACTCAACAGGTTGACGAAGGAGATGAGAATTATAATTTGAAATAGATGAAACAAGGTACAATGATTCAAAGTGATAATAAGAGAAATTCAACAAAATTAGGACTGATTTCAACAAAAATAGATCATGAAACCAAATATAACTAACTAAAGCTCTATAGGGTTTGATAAGAGTTCAAATAAAAGAGTAAGGCTCAGAAGAAACAAAAATAGAAAAGAAGCAAGGATTGTGTATATATGTCTCGTACAAATCGAAGAAAAGAAAAAGATAAAATCATACTTCCAAAACAACGCCGTTTAGTTCCAAAACATGAATAGTATACGTATGTATATAATTTTATATGTTATTAATAATAAGTAAAAAGATAAGGATAAAGAAATGGGAAAAAAAAAACAATTAACTTTTATTTTGTACATGAGTACACGTGTTAAGAAACGGTATGAATTTGAAGAAATAAAGTGAAATCATTTGCCCTAATTACCTCGTAACTTGAAAACACGCACTAATATAAAAATGTATGCATCTTTTACAGAATGAATTCTAGATATAATAGACAAATGTTGAAGTCAAACATTGCGGCTGGCATGTAAAATAAAAGTATACAACAAAAATGCAAAATCTAACGGAGGCAAGAATTTAGGTAGGAAAATTGACAGATAATTACTCGAGCAGATCGAGAAAGTACGTTTGAATTTGTCGAGTTAACCGACAGAACAAATTACATAAACAGACAAAATCAATAGTAAAGTTTACAATCATTATTAACAATAATGAAAGTGCATAATTACATAAGAAATTATATGAAAACTACATTTATCATAAAAAATTAGAATAATGATAAAACAAAAAATCAACTACACCAAGATAAAATAATTAACACAAATTTTATATCATATACTGTAAGGATTTAATATAATATATAACAAATTGATAATATATTATAAAATAATTATAATATAATTACCAAACATAATTATAATATAACAATTATTAACAAATATATTATAATAGTTCATAAAATCTAATATAATGTAATCAATAATCATAATTTCATATAATGAAAAATAATTTTATATTATATATAATTTAATGTAAAATCTTATCATAAATGGTAGCGTAAAAAAATTTCATATATATCCCTAATTTATCAATCGACTAAAAAAATTCAAAGTCAAAATCTAATCGTAAAATCTTTACTTTATCAAAAATCTCAAAAAAATCATAATTCACAATGTCAAATTGATCAATAAATTATATAACGAAAATTAAATTTTCCAACGTAAGAATTAATATAAAGAAAAATATAGTATCATATATTGTACAGATCTAATAAAACATACAACAATTTCAAAAATATATATTTTACTATAACATAAAAAAAAAAAAAAAAAAAGACCATGGGTACATTTGCTATAACATGAAGAGGATGTGAACTAAAAGTAGAAATGAAAAAATAAATAAATAAATAAATTCCTAAAACCCCACAAAAACAAAGAAAAGGGAAAAGACATTTTTTTTCTTCAATTCTTCCCACTGTGTCGAGTTACTCGGCAAGTGGGATAAATAGAAGGTATTTAATTTTCCCACATTGCCGAGTAACTCGGCAAAGTAGAAAAAATGAAAAAATTATTTAAATAATTTATTTTTTGATTCTTATATTTTGTCATGAAAAAGAACAACAAAGGAAAAATAAAATATTTGTTTTTTGCGTGAGCAAAGTGAGGGAAAAGATATTATTAATTTTTTCTTTTTTTATAATTTGTCATTAAAAAGTCCAAAAAAAAAAAAAGAAACATAATTTTTGAGATAAAAATATTTTTTCCGCTGCACATAAATACAAAATCTATAAAAAATTACAAGTTTTAAATACAATTGAAATAAAGAAAAAAAAAAATTATAAGTGAACAAAGTGGAAAAAACGAAAACAAATATTTAAATATGTTAATTTTTCATTATTATATTTTGTCATGAAAAAGTCCAAAAAAGCAAAAAAAAATTTGCGTGACAAATGTGAGGAAAAATATAATCATTTTTATTTGTTTTTTCATATTATGTCATGAAAAAGTCTACCTAATCATATTTTCATATTACATAAAGAAATTTTATATGATATATAATTTAATATAAAATATCATCATAAATGTTAGAGTAAAAAATATATACACACGCGTAATTTATGAATCAGGTACAAAAATTCAAAGTTCAAAATTGTAAGTTATTGAATCACTTACATGCAAAAAAAAAAAAAAACAACAAAAATAGGAAATTTAATAATTAATATACATACAAAATTATAATGATAATAATAATAATAATATGCAAATACTCAATAC
This sequence comes from Forsythia suspensa, assembly GCA_023638005.1. Lineage (NCBI taxonomy): Eukaryota > Viridiplantae > Streptophyta > Magnoliopsida > Lamiales > Oleaceae > Forsythia > Forsythia suspensa. The sequence continues at coordinate 20,767,657 of CM042664.1, read as the reverse complement.
CTCGACGAAAGTGAGAAGGGATAAAATTGTAAATGAAAAACAATGAAATCATATAACGACTACAATTATTATAATAAATTAAAATAATGACTATAAAAAAATTCAACTATACTAACATACAATAATTGATAAAAATATAGTATCATATATTGTAAGGATCTAATATAATATATAATAAATTCATAAAATATATATTTTACTATAACATATTACAAAAATAAAAACCCATGGGTAAATTTGCTATAAAATGAAAAAAGATGTGGTGACGGTGGAAATCCAAAAAATTAAATAAATAAATGCATTGCTAAAAATATACAAAAATAAAGGAAGAGGAAATTTTTTTTTTTTGTCCAATATTTCCCACTTTGCCGAGTTACTCGACAAGTGGGATAAATAAAATGTATTTACCTTTCCCACCTTGCCGAGCAACTCGGCAAAGTTGAAAAACATAGGAAAAATATTAATATATTTTAATTCCTAATTCTTATATTTTGTAATGAAAATGTCCAACAAAAAAAACACTAAAAAAAAAAATTATTTTTTGTGTGAGCAAAGTGGGGAAAAAAATAATATTATTTTTTCCTTTTTTTATATTCTGTCATCAAAGAGCCCAAAAACAAAAAATATATATAACTTTTGAGAAAAAAATAACTTATCCATTGCACGTCCATAGAAAACGTATAAAAAATTGTAAGTTTTAAATATTATTGAAATAAACAAAACAAAAGAAAATATAACTCAGCAAAGTGGGAAAAAAAAAAAAAATATGTAAATATTTTAAGCTTTGATTTTTATATTTTGTCATGAAAAAGTTGAGGAAAAAAAAAATTTATTTGCCATGAGGAAGTAGGAAAATAGATAATATTTTTTATTTGTTTTTTCATATTCTGTCATGAAAAAGCCTACCTAAAAAAATATATATAATTTTTGCAAAAAAAATAAATTTTCCATTGCTCGGACATAGAGAAAGCATAAAAAAGTGTAAGCTGTAAATATAAATGTAATAAACGAAAGAAAATAAAATATAAGTTAATAATGAATAAAAAATAAAAAATATGATAAATTGATAATATATTATAATATAACTACCAAACACAATAAAAAATGTTTCTTATAAGAAAATCCATGAAACTATAATATAACAATTATTAACAAATATGGTATAAGAATTGATAAAATATAAAATAATGTAATCAATAATCATAATTTCATATAAAAATTAAAAAATTTATATCATATATAATTTAATATAAAATCTTATCGTAAATGCTATACTTAAAAAAATTAATAGATGCCTAATTTATGAATAAACTACAAAAATTGAAAAATGAAAAAACTGAGTTATTCAATCACTTACATGCAAAAAACAATGAAAAAAATAGGAGATATAACAATTAATATGAATAAAAAAATAATAATAATAATAATAATAATAATATCCATATATTCAATACCTCGATGAAATCTAACAACACAAAAATCTCCTATACCGAGTGACTCGATAATAATATAATGATGAAATGGCAAGTAGGAAAATTATTTAAGTAACTCGAGAAGTAAAAAAAAAAACTTTTATTTCCAATCTCGACAAGGAAAGAGAAAAGACGACAAAAACAAAACAAGATATAAAGTCAATAAAAATTACGCATGTGTAGGGAAAAAATACAAAATAAAGGAATGGGAGAAATAATTTGTTTTGACCAATGCTGCCCACTTTGCCGAGTTACTCGACAAGTGGCGTAAGTAAAATGTGTTTAGTTTTCCCACCTTGCCGAGCAACTCGACAAAGTTGAATAAATGGAAAAAAGAATTAAATATTTTAATTTTTGATTCTTATAATTTGTAATTAAAATGTCCAAAAAAAAAAAAAAAAAAAAATTTTGTGTGTGAGCAAAGTGGGGGAAAAATAATATTAAGTTTTCCTTTTTTTATATTCTGGCATGAAAAAGCCGAAAAATAAAAATAAAACAAAATAATTTTTGACAAAAAAAAAACTTTTCCATTGCACATCCATAGAAAATATTAAAAAAATTGTAAGTTTTAAATATGAATGACTACAATTATTATAATAAATTAACACAATGACTATAAAAAAATTCAACTATACTAACATACAATAATTGATAAACATATAGTATCATATATTGTAAGGATCTAATATAATATATAATAAATTTCGTAAAATATATATTTTACTATAACATATTAAAAAAATAAAAAACTCATGTGTAAATTTGCTATAAAATGAAAAAGATGTGGACTGACAGTGGAAATCAAAAAATAAAATAAATAAATGCATTGCTAAAACTGTACAAAAATAAAGGAATGGGAGAAATAATTTGTTTTGGCCAATGCTGCCCACTTTGCCGAGTTACTCGACAAGTGGCATAAGTAAAAAGTGTTTAGTTTTCCCACCTTGCCGAGCAACTCGACAAAGTTGAATAAATGGAAAAAAGAATTAAATATTTTAATTTTTGATTCTTATAATTTGTAATTAAAATGTCCAAAAAAAAAAAAATAAAATATATATTTTGTGTGTGAGCAAAGTGGGGGAAAAATAATATTAAGTTTTCCTTTTTTTATATTCTGGCATGAAAAAGCCCAAAAATAAAAATAAAACAAAATAATTTTTGACAAAAAAAAACTTTTCCATTGCACATCCATAGAAAATATTAAAAAAATTGTAAGTTTTAAATATCAATGACTAAAATTATTATAATAAATTAACACAATGACTATAAAAAAATTCAACTATACTAACATACAATAATTGATAAACATATAGTATCATATATTGTAAGGATCTAATATAATATATAATAAATTCGTAAAATATATATTTTACTATAACATATTAAAAAAATAAAAAACTCATGGGTAAATTTGCTATAAAATGAAAAAGATGTGGACTGACAGTGGAAATCCAAAAAATAAAATAAATAAATGCATTGCTAAAACTGTACAAAAAATAAAGGAAGGGGAAAAAGAAATTTTTGGTCCAATATTTCCCACTTTGCCGAGTTACTCGACAAGTGGGATAAATAAAATGTGTTTAGTTTTCCCACCTTGCCAAGCAACTCGACAAAGTTGAAAAACATAGAAAAAATATTAATATATTTTAATTTTTCATTCTTATATTTTGTAATGAAAATGTCCAACAAAAAAAAAAAAAAATAAATTATTTTTTGTAAATAAACAAAATTAATTTGTAATTCTTGTCATTCGTGAAATTAGTTTAAATTTCCTACTTTTGATTTCAATTTGTAGCCTTCTTTGTAAGGTATTTCTTTTCAAATTAGAATAGTGATTTCAGTTTTTCAAATGGGGAGGGGATATATTGTATTTCAATACGTGAATATTGATTATGTATAAGCTATGAGTTACATAGTATGGGCATTGAGTTTCATGGCAGAATGTGGTGGAACTTGAAAGGAATCTTTAACTTCTCATATGATTACCATAATCGAGACTGGATGTTTTTTCAACATATAACATAAAATAAAATGAAATTTCATAAGAAGACTGATTTGAAGTAAAAACGTGGAACAACACAACGCAACACAACACAAATTGGTAAACCTTCGTTACAAGAATGCAATAACAATTAACAAGAATTAATTTGAAGCAAGAATTTGAAGCATCGTATACTTGTATACACACGTACATAATGCTTGATTGCGTGCTTATGCCTATCGAGACAATTAAAAACCATCATACATCGTATCAAATGCAATAACATTCAATATTAGCCAAACTTTACTCTCCCAATGATTTTTCTTCACAATGGAAAATGTGCACACGATTCTGCTATTGGATTTGGATTTGCTATCACTATGTAAGGTAGCCATCTCACAATTTGAAAAAAAACCATTAAAATAGTGAAAGATTGAACAAAATAGATAGTCATAAAAAAAAATCTGATTTAAGAAATAAATAAGGGGTTAAATAAAAAACACAGTCATCTTACCATATATGGTTTGAAATTAAAATAGATTTTGAAATTTTTTATGATAGTAACCACTTTGAATTGAATATTGAAGTTTAGAAAAGTATAATCAATTTTGAAAGTGTGGAGATTTTAATATGAATACAAAATTATAATGATAATAATAATAATAATATCCACAGACTCAATACCTCGACCAAATCTAAAAATATAAAAATCTCCTATGCCAAGTGACTCGACAATAATCAAATAATGAAATGGCAAGGAGAAAAAATGATCGAGCCACTCCACAAACTCAATACCTCGACCAAATCTAAAAATATAAAAATCTCCTATGCCGAGTGACTCAACAATAATCAAATGATGAAATGGCAAGGAGAAAAAATGATCGAGCCACTCGACAAGTAAAAGGAAAAAATTATTTTCGAATATCGAGAGGAAAGAGAAAAGACAACACGAACAAAACATAATATAAAGTAAAAAAAGGCTGCGCATGTGTAAGGAACAAATAAAAGATGATTTAAAAATAAAAAGATGCCGGATCCAGAAGAAAGAAACAAGTCAACAATTGCAGCATTTTGAATAAACTTTAGAGAAATAACGAATCCCCAAAAAACAAAGAAAAGTCAAAAAAAGACAGCCACTTTTAATAAGTTAAACAAACGTAAAAGCACGGAAAAGTGAGATTTGGACAAAATTTGGACAAAATCAAAAGGCGTTGGTTGAAGGGTGAATAAAACATGGCATCGCGTTGGTTGAATATATATAATATATATATATATATATATATATATATATATATATATATATATATATTATATATATATATATATTAGTTATCAACTATAATATATATCCAATATATTCAAAACAATCTTTTCATCTCCATGATTTGAATTGTAATCCGGTAATAAAAAAATGTTACAATTTTTTCATTTATATTTTTTCAAATCCATTTCTTATTTCTTTCATCTACGTAAGGCAAAAAAAAAAAAATAATTTATTCACCTTCATATTTAATTTTATATATTAAATATTTACAAATTTTAAATGTACATTTAATAAATTATAAAAAAAATTAATGTACGATAATAATGAACAATAAAAGACTACAAATAAATACTAAAAGATAATTACATTCATGTAAGTACAATTATAATTAGAGATAAATTTTATATGATGATAATACCAACAATAATTTGAACCCAGTTAAAACCTCATTGTGATTTAAACGTTGCTGATTGACGAACTATTGATATCAAATTTTATAGAATTAATGATCTCTAGGGCTGTATTTTACAAAGAATAAAATGAATAATTATTAATTTTATTGTGAGAAAATGTAATGATTGACTACATAATATTGTACATTTGTTAGAGTAGTAGTTTTTTGTAAACAATAATCTTTGTGTATGTTCTCTTTTTATTAGATGTGTTTGATTTGACGTCGTAAATGAAACATCATAAATATGAGTAAAAAACAAAAATTAAAGAAGTGTCAATACATGTCTATGTTGTAAGAATATTGTTGATATATAGAGTAAGAATATTGTTAGCGGACAGAAGTAAGATGAGAATAACGTTTTATAATATTAATTAAATTAAATTAAATAAAAAATAAAAAAATTTCACACGTTAGTTCTAAACTATAGTATATGTTTGATGGAGTTTAAAGATTTTGAAAAACATTGATAAAACGTGTGATTGAAAAGCTGATAAAAGTTGTAAGTCACACAAAATATATAATTAAAAATGAATTTGAGGAAAAAAAAAAAAAAAGAACAGAACCTAACATGTCCGTAATCACTGTAATCTAATGTATTAAAAATAATCTTTTTATCTCCATTTTAGTTTTGACAATTATGATTTGAATTTTAATGCTCTGATAAACAAAGTTACATTTTTTCTCATTCATTTTTTGTTGTTGTTAAAACTCATTTCTTATTCCTTTTATCTACTTAATGCAAAATATAAAAAATAAAAAAAAAATTGAAATCATCTTTTCACTTTCATATTTAATTTAATATATTAAATATTTAAAAAATTTAATTGTATATTTAGTAAATTGTTGAAAATTTAATGTACAAAAAGGATGAACAATAAAAGAGTGATAAATAAAACATTAAAAAATAATTATACATTAATGAATACTAAAAGTAAATATGGGATTTAAAAAAATTTATAAGAGTAGAATAGTCTAAAAATATTTCTCTATTTAAGCCCCTTTTAGATGTAGTATTGATAAATAAGTAGCTTTTAAAAAAAAAAAAAAATCGACCACTCTAAAGTGACCTGTAATAAATGACAAAAGTAAATGCGATGAATTACAAAAATGTTCTTTGGAGAGAAAATTGATGTATTGAGCGTTGTAATCTATTTTAAGGATCGGAGAGGTGTTGTAATGAGAGTCTTATATTTATAGATTGTGTGTACATTAGCTGACGCGGCGATGAATTCTAACAACTATGTTGATCAATCTTATGGGACTTCGACCACCTGAAAGGATTAACGGGAAACAATTAATTATCTTGATCACAATATACTTCCATTGAGAAATCACTATAATTGATATCAATAACTAAAGAGAGATAGTATTAAGAGGGACGACCGAGTTAGGCCTGATCTCGAAAATAAAGTAATAATAATAATAATTGTGAAATTTCAACACTTCTTCACTAAAATTAAGTGGACTAACTAATACCATGTGCATCTCCACTCAAATGATTTAAAAATTCTAGGATTCCTAATTAGCTAAGCCTCACTAATTCATTCATGTACTTGTCAAACAATATATTCTTAAAAGCAACTCGTGACGTCAACACGTGCTTGAAACGTTTTTTTTTCTAATTTTTCAAGACAAAAGGCTATTCGCCTGTCCCATCCCATTATTGAGTGACTAAAATAAAATATTTATTGTAATATGATACTTTAAATATATAAATATCTCTAAAAATAGTTGTCAACAGAAACTCCACGCCTCCTCTTCTTACGTGTAATTTCTTTGCGCACTTGGACCGCCACGTAGTTTAGTCAGCCAGTAGATATGTCTGGAACACTTTGAACCGGGTGGGTGTGATGTTTGCGTGTAGGAGGAACACCATGTGGTAGAGGTGGTGACTCGAGGGCTCCTAACTAATAATTTTCTAAGTGGTTATGAACACTTAAGTTTTAATTAGCTTAGAGGGCTTGTGTTTTCTTTTGTGTGAGAGTTTATATTTCAACATCTATTTCTTGTGGAAATGAGCTTCGTATTTATAGGTGAATTCCACTTGGTCGATCATCCTTTGATGTGTGACACGTGGCTCAATCCTAAGGGCCTTAGTGTCACATCAGCGGTTTTAATGGAGAGGTCCCTTCCATCCGCATGCTAGGAGGCTATGACTGTGACAAGCAGCATTGGCAAGCTTCTATAAGTCGTTTCAGGTCTAACTTACTGAGTGTCAGGAGAGGCTTCCTCAACATGCAACCAGGATCGGTCATTGACCGCATCGTCTTCTCAACCTCCTCTTCTTAAACCTCCTCGGTATAAAGGAACATCCTCTTCTTCACAACCTCATCAGAATAAAAAGGTGACAGCCTACTAGGCAAGTTTAACTTTACCAAGCCACGTGGAGTGCCACTTAGGACTGAGGCGTAACAATAGTCCCCAAGTTCAGGACCTCCATTATTTATGAAAGGTGTTGGACTTGGCAAGGATGCATAAGTCGCTTGCATGTTTCGGGAGGGCTTCTATTTGCTGACATGCGTCTACAAATGACAAGTCCCAATTTGGAAAGAGGCTCAACGGCAGAGGTGTGGCCCATCAAATGGGGCCATTAAGGAGGTAACTCGACAAGGTACGCCGTGGGGAGAACTGTAAAATTGGTTCATTTGTGCGTGTAGTATCCCCATCATAGTGGTGTGACACGTGGGCTTACAATAATGCGTACAATAATAGTCCCACAAGTTCAGGAACTCTGTCATTTATGTGAGGTGTTGAGCTTGACCTAGGGGCGAAGTCCCAAGTGGAATAAGCTTGCAGCAGAGGCGAAGTCCCAGGTGAGAGAGGCTTGCTACAAAGGCTAGTCCCAGGTGGGATAGGCTTGCTGTAGAGGCTAGTCCCAAGTGGAAGGCTTGACAGCAGAGGCGAAGTCCCAAGTGGGAGATGCTTGCTGCAGAGGCTAGTCCCAGGTAGGAGATGTTTGCTGCAGAGGCTAGTCCCAAGTGGGAGGCTTGGCAGTAGAGGGTGTCCCTTGTGGAAGAGGCATGCTGCAGAGGCTTACTGGTGAGAATTGATGGTTGAGGCCACGAGGCGCGCAATTATTGGGTGGAGTGTCAAACGTCTCTTCAGACGTGCTGAAAAGATGGCTGTAGTTAATTGTTGGCATTGAATTTTGGAGGCTTTTATTTTGCCAAGAAAACCAACTCCCACGAGTGCGTGTTAAGCACATGGCCCTTCAATGAGATGGCCGTTTTGCGCCCTTTGGAATTCAATTTATGGGATGGCCTTTAGGTTCCAACAATGCAAATGAGCTTTGATTAGATCCAATTGTTACAATTCACTGTTCCTCACCTCTACATAAAGGATAGGTCCATTTTCTCACTTTCTTTGCACGATATTGAGAGAGCATTTTCAAGAAACATTCAACATTCATTATATTTCGGCAAGAACCTCCTAGCGTTCATTTCTCCGTCTGCACTTCCGTCTAAGACCTAGATTTAGGTAAACACTTTTCCAAAATGCCTATATTTATTCCTTTCCTTAAGTATTTCTAACAATGTCCGTAAACATCGTCGAGGGAAAGGCTTATAACCATGTTGAGGATGAGGCATCTCCTCTTATGTCGCTGTCCCCATTCTTTGGGTTACCATGGATGTTCAGTTGATAATGGTGGATGTGGACATGGACTTGTTTAGGAAGTCATATAGGATCCCTAACGACATTGAACTCCTAGACTCGGGGCCCCATGAACGAGCTTGCTTTTTGAGGAGGGGTGTACTACTTTAAGCTTACATTTGTTCATGGCTAGGATGAGGTTGCCACCGCATCTTTTTTTTTGAAGAATTCTTCGGGCGTACAACTTGGCTCTAACATAGGTGACGTCGAATGGGTGGAATCAAATGGCTGGGAGCCTGTACCTATGGTTCAAGCGTTCAAGCACTCGCTCGGTCTGGAGATGCCTCTCAACGTATTTCAGATCGTATATTTGCTAAATAAAATGCAAAAGAAGAAGGACAAGGAGGATGAGCTAGGCTGGTACTACTTCAGTCCATGGGGGCCCATAAACCTCTGGTGACTGATTGCCCCTCTTCCATCAAGCAATGGAAAGAATCATAGTTTTGGGTGAAAGTGAACTAGCAAAGGGTGGGCGATGACACTGAACTAGACTTGGATGTCCCAAGTGTTTAGAATAGCTAGTGACTGGAGGGAAGAACTGCTTGCCTATATGGTGGTGTTTATGCATTTGCTAACTGTAATTTCTTATTGCAAACGCTCTTTCTCGATGCGAATTGTCCAGTGACCAGCTTGACGTGCTTCGGTCGATTTATCAGGCAGCCCCGGTGAATAGGTGGTATGAGTCCATTTTGAACAAGCATGCTCACTTGATTGAACTTGGCCTGATGGTTGCGAGAGGTATGATCCTGCTCATCTAGTTGCGTTTTAGCTTATTACCTATTCATCTTTCTGACACGGTGTTTTGTTTGCAGCTGATTTCGAGCAAGGCAAACGTTCGAATCTAACCTTGGCGCGCCCGTCTAAAATTAGGCCGAGTGATTAGTATCCCAGGTCATCAAGAGATGCTAAGCAGAAGAAGATAGTAGAAGAGATAAGCCACGAGGCCTTGTGTGAGGTAGCTAAGTGACTCGTCCCTGAGCAGATGACTGAGAAAGGCATTCCTGATGAGGAAGTGTCCCTGGTGAAGAAGCCCCGTGCGGGGGTTGCTAGGCCTCAAAAGTAAAAAGAAATATTTGGGGCGTCTCTTTCAAAAAAGGCACCTTCAGAGGGGAAGATGAAAGTGATAGAGGTATTAGAGGATGGGGTTCGCGTCAACCCTCCAACTCTATAGCGAACTCTCTTAATTACTGCTACTAGGATGGTCGTGCTCGATGACTCTCCATTCAGGTCTCAAGCCCCCAGGGTTCAGTAGGAATAGGCGTCCACTGAGAGGCAGTCTAAGAGGATGCTAGAGGAGCTTATCGGGTCAAATGGTGAGAGGTTGCCTAAGGATGCCATTCATGCTCTTCCCTTGTACACAGCTCTTAGCGCCCAGGACTTCTGCAAATACTTTAACCCAAAGTAGGAGGAGTTTGCTACTCACAGGGTGATGGAGGATCTTATTGAGACCAACATGGCCTCCATTATAAGGGTTTATGGGGTACAAATGAGGACCCTGAGTTTGCTGAGGGAACTAAGGCAGCAGCAATAGAAAATTTTTGCGAAGGCTTCAAAATCGGACGAGCATAAAAAGGCTCTTGAAGATCTCCAGGCGGTGGTAGAGAACATGCGCCTGGCCAATGAGAAAATGCAAAACAATTTGAAGGAGTCCAAGGCCAATGTCTCCAGCTGACCAAAAAACTTGATGATGACAATGCTGCTCAGGCGATCACTGCGGAAGCTTTGGAGAAGGCCAATGAAGAGAAGAGGTTGTTGAGGCAGGAAGTCTTTTGTCTTAAATCCGAGATGGAGGTGAATCGTGTGGAGGCAGCGAAGGCTAAAGAAGACTTCGAAATTTCTGAGAAAGCCAGATGGTATGCAGAGGCTATGAGCACTGGTCTGATGTTAGAAAAGAAAAATCTTGAGGGGCAGTTGGAGAATACAGAGGCCAATTTCACAGCAAATTTTCATAATATTGAAGCCTGCTCAAACTTCTCCAACTACTTCGCTAGTGTTGGCCAGCAAGAGGTTCTTGCAGCCCAGCGATCGGAACATCCCGAGCTACATCCCTGGAAGCACAGTTCTCCCTCTGGATGTCGAGGATGAGGCTGACGTGTCTGATCCTCCGGCGTAGTCATATTAGTTCTTGATCATTTTTCTAAAATTTCCTTGGCAGAGGCTTCTATGTAATGAAAATTTTCTTTTAGACTTAATGAAATTTTTGTTTCGACTATTTGTAGTTAGTTTTATTTCCGAAGTATTGTTTGTTCATAAAATAAGACAAACCGATCAAGAGGCTTTTTTAAACAGATAATGTGGGCTCTATTTTTGAAGTATTGGCTCTTTTTAACATATAAATAAATAAAGAGGCTCTTGTTAATAATGACAATTGAATTGAAGATGCTCTTTGCTTAAACAAAATAGAAGAGGCTTTCCTTCAAGAAAGGGTCTCTTCCCTTTAAACAAACGAAAAACTTAACAGACAATGAAAGAGGCTCTTTAACCTCGTTTATTGATAGTAATGGCATAGGTACTCGGCATTCCAAGGATGAGGAGGACGTTTGTCATCTAGGTCCTCAATTTGGTACATGACGAGGCGCACTTCTCTGGTGAAGTGGTAGGGCCCCTCCTAATTGGAGCCTAAGGTTCCAACCCCTACCTCTTTAGAGGATAGGAATACTCTCCTTAGGACCAGGTCGCCAAGATCAAATGATCTCTTTTTTACTTTCTTGTTGAAGTATCGTGCCATCTTCCTTTGGTACAAGGCGAGTTTAGATTGGGAGTTATCTTTTCGTTCTTCCAAGAGGTCCAAAATAGCTCGCATGAGGTCGTCGTTGTCGCTCTCACTAAAGAACAAGCGACGAGGCGAAGGGATGCCTACCTCAACTGGGCTCATAGCCTCGATACCATAAGCCATAGAAAAGGGTATTTCATCTGTTGTCCGTGCAGTGGTCTGGATTGTCTAGAGAACGTAGGGGAGCTCCTCGACCCAGGTCCCTTTTGACTCACCAAGCTTCTGTTTGAGAGTATACTGGATCGTTTTGTTGACGGCCTCCACTTGACCGTTAGCCTGTGGGTGATGGAGGGAAGAAAAGTGCTTGGCAATCTCCAACTCCTCGCATAGGGTCCTGATTTTCTTGTTGTCAAATTGTCTTCCATTGTCTGACACCAAGGAGTGGAAAATTCTGAACCTACAAATGATGTTTTTTCCATATAGAATGGCATGCATTGCCTCTTCCCCTAGGCATTGGGCCTACAAAATCTATTCCCCACTAGGCGAAGGGCTAGGGGTTAGAAACTGTAGTTAGCTCTTGGTGAGGCTGTCGACAGCCCATTTCAATAGCCTCCCCAAGGTGTATGGCTTTTGCATGACCTGTCTTAGGAAAAAGTTGGTGAGTTCGTGGATGTTGTGGGCCAGGAAGTAGGGTCTTAACATTCTAGAGCGGTGATGAGTGATAAGGCTAACTTCTCCATATCAGGGTAGCGTGCCTCTGCTCCTACGAGGGCCTTGCTTACATAGTAAACAGATAGTTGGTGTTCCATTTTCTTAGATCAGAATCTAGCTCACCGATTCATATGAAAACTGCTAGGTATAGTAGTAAAACCTCTCCTAACCTAGGCTTAGATAGCAGGGGAGCCTAGCTGAGGTGTTCCTTAAAGGCCTGAAATGCAGCCTCGAATCCGTTGCTTCCTTTCAAGATCTTGAAGAAAGGCAAACACTTGTCCGTAGCTTTTGAGACAAACCTACTGAAGGCTGTCATTCTTCCAGTAAGGCATTGCACAGCTTTTGGCCTCCTCGGAGACTTCATTTCAATCAGTGCCTTGATCTTTTCTGGATTGGCCTCGATGCCTCTTTTGTTGACCATATAGCCTAGGAATTTTCTAGATGCAACCCCGAAGACGCATTTCAGAGGATTAAGTCTCGTCTGATAAGCTCTAAGGATCTGGAAAGTTTCTCCCAAGTGCTGTACGTGATCATTGGCTTTCAAATTTTTAACTAGCATGTTGTCTACGTAGACTTCTATGTTGGAGCCAAGCTGATTGGCAAACATTTGTTGACAAGCCTTTGGTAGGTTGCTCCAGTGTTTTTCAAGCCGAAGGGCATGACCTTGTAGTAGTGGAGGCCCTTATCTGTCACAAATGATGTACTCGTCTGGGGATACATCAGGATTTGGTTATAGCCTGAGTAGGTATCCATAAAGCTCAAGAGTTCGTGCCCCGAACTGGCGTCCACTAGCTGGTCAATCTAAGGCAGTGGAAAGTTGTCCTTGGGGCATGCTTAGTTAAGATTGGAGAAATCTACACAAATTCTCAACTTCCCGCCTACCTTTTTCACCAAAACCAGATTGGAGACCCACTTCGAATAGCGGGCCTCCTAGATGAAGCCACTTTGTAAGAGCTTCCATACCTCTTATTTCCAGGCCTCATACTTTTCTAGGTTCAGGAGCCACCTCTTTTGTCGATGCGATGGAAACTTAGGATCGACGTTGAGTATGTAACAACTCACTGTTGGGTCAATCCCCACCATATCTCCGTGTTTCCATGCAAAAACATCAAGGTTGCGATAGAAGAACTTCTTTAAAGCCTCTTTGGGCTCATCAGGGAGGTCCTTTCCTACCTGGATCCTCCTTGTTGGATCGGGAGAGTCTACTGGGAAGCTTTCTAGCTCCTCCACTGGTGAGGGTCTGGGGTCAGCTCCCGTCATCCTGGGATCAAAGTCCTTAGGGGAGGTGGCTTCTTTCATTGTGATATCCTCCGAGGCTTCTATCATCTCAACATCAAGGAACGTCATATTGACTTCCTTCTTTTCTGCCTTTCACAAGGCATTTCTATAGCATTTTCTCACCTCCGGTTGGTTGTCTTTTACCGTGGCGATGCCTCCCACAGTAGGGAATTTTAAGCATATGTGGTGAATGGACATTACGGTCCAAAGCTCCTTCAAGGCCAGCCGACCTAGGACACTATGGTAAGCTGACCTTCTGTCTGTCCACAACTAGGAATTTTATTAAGGTGTGGGCGGCCAGGGGCTCTTTTCCCATCATAACGACCAGGTGTACTACTCCTTTTGGGATGACGCAATTACCTATAAAGCCATAAAAAGGCTCCGGAGAAAGGGCTAATGGGGTCTCAATGTTCATCTACTTATAGGTGTTCCAAAAGATGACATTCACAGAGCTACCGTTGTCTACGAGCATCATTCCTAATCCATTCCGCACTACTACTACCCTTACTACTAGGGTGTCGCAGTAGAGATAGTGGACATCTTTCATGTCCTCATCTGTGAAGGCGATATGGTCTACCTTTCTCGACTCCGAGGGGCGGCCACTAATGAGCTAGTTGGTCATCAACTTTTTCTCGGCCTCTTCTACGTAGCTACTCTGAGTATTCTGGGTCTGACCTCCTAAGTAAGGTCTCCTGTAGATGGTTTCAATTTCTCGAAGGGGAGCCTTATCGGGGCCCTTGATCATGCGTTGTTTCGAGGCTCCTTCTAACTGAGACAGCCGTGTAGGGCTCCTGGAACTACACCTTCTTTGTTGTTCGTGGCCCATAGGCCTTCTATATCCTTGCTGGAGCCGTCTGTTATCTAATGGGGGCTGACGACCCCTTATCAGAAGTCGATCTCCATGCCTTTGGTCCGACCCGCGCTTAGGCCTGGCGTTTTAGTCTCTCCAATTTTCTAAGTTTTCCGCATCTCTTGATGAGGAAGAGGCATCGACGCTGTGCTAGTCCCTACCTCGTAGTACGTCGAAAGAGCCATACCATAATTGTAAAATCCAGTGGCAGAGCCGGATCTCTTAGTGCCAAGGGTGGAGGCTATATGCCCTCTTGTGCAGAGGCTACATAGCTTATCCCTGAATTCGGGTCGGATGGATAAGACCTCCGACACGGAGTTTGTTGGTAGAGGAGGCTGCCTTGGCTTTTGGCCATAGCCAGCTCCTTGTACCAGGCTGGAAGCCACTCTTCCACGATTCCTATGGAGGATCAGGTTCTTATTGGTGATCTCCTCCATGATTATTTTCACCAAATGGTCATAGGTGGTTGGGTTCTTGTTGTGGATATCCCTCCAGAATATGAGGTTTATGTTCAATCCTTATTTTAAGGTAAAGAGGGCCTCGGCGTCTGATACTCTTCAGTAAAACCATATCCTTATTGAAGTGGCCGAGGTAACCTGCAGTGGCTCACCTACTCCTTGCGTTATGTCGTGGAGTCGTTGTACAGAGGTTGATCTTGGCTTTCCTGATGAGAAGTAATTGATAAATGTCTTCTTCAATTATGGCCAGCTGGAGATGCCACCGGTAGCGAGCTTGTTGTACCACTTCTTTGCTCCCCCAGATAGAGTAAGATGGAAAACTCTACACTTCAAGGTTGGAGATGCTCCTCGGAGGCTCATTTCCGTATTGTAGGTTACGTGGTCCAAATAGTCTCCCTTGCAAGTGTATGGGGCAATCTTTGGCACACGGAATTTGTAGAGAATGGACACATTCTTGATTCCTGCTGAGAATGGGAGATTTTTTTCGTCATCGTCTATCTTAAATGACCTCGCCAGCCTTTGTCCTCTCCCACAATGGTTATTTTTGGTAGGTACTCGGAGAGGCGCTGAGCTTGTTGGTCCCTCCCATATTATTAGGGCTGCTAATATTCAGTCTGACAAGGTGGATGCGGCTGGAATTCTGACTCCTCCCTAGTCACTGCCTCTTTCGTTCTCATTTTCCTGAGGCTGGTCCCTCTTCAGGAGGCTCTCTTGGAGCCCATTTCTAGGTTCATGTCTGAGCCTGTCGAACACGCTAGCTGACATTGCGGATTGAGGCCTACCCTCGCCTCTAGGGAGGAGTATGCTTTTTCCTGTATGTTCTGGCCTACGAGGCCTCTCCCGTTACTTGGGGGTCAAAGGAATGGCTACTGTTCACCTACTACTCTTCGTTAGGAACGTTCAAGTCAGATTCATAGGGCCGGTTCCCCCCTGTATATTCATCAGCTGGGTATAACCTTGCATTTTGGCGTGGTACTGGTGCTGGGCCAGCTGCTTCACTTTGGCGGCCATGGTTTTCATTTCTCTCTCGAGGTTGGTGGGAGCCCACCTTTGATACATTCTTCGTGGGTCTCCCTCGTCTCTTGCTGCCGCAGTGTTTTCATTTGCGTCACGCCTGGCTCTCCTTGGGTTCTCATCTTCGTTGCTTCCACTCATTCTTCTCTTTGGTGGGTTAGTGGATTCCTTATTCAGGGAGGCTCCTTTGCTCAATGAGGTTTAAGATTTTAATCACGTTTCACTCATGGTTTAAATGTGCCTATTCCCACATACTGGCTCTAATCTGTTGACCTCCAAAAATGGCTATCAATAGGAACCCCATGCCTCATTTTCCTACGTGTAATCTCTCTACGTACTTAGACTGCCACGTGATTTAGTCAGCCACGTAGATATGTCTAGAACACTTGGAACCGGGTGGGTGTCATGTTTGCGTATGGGAGGAACACACTGTGGTAGAGGTGGTGGCTTGAGGGCCCCTAATTAATAATTTCTCAAGTGATTATGAACATTTAAGTTTTAATTAGCATAGATGACTTGTGTTTTCTTTTGTGTGAGAGTATATATTTTAACATCCCTTTCTTGTGGAAATAAGTTTTGTATTTATAGGTGGATTCTACTTGATCGACCATCATTTGATGCGCGACATGTGGCTCAATCCTAAGGGCCTTAGTGTCACATCAACGGCTTTAATGGAGATGTCTCTTCCAATTGCATGCTAAGAGGTTATGACTGTGACAAGCCGCATTGGCAGACTGTCCCATAAGTCTTTTCAGGTCTGATTCGCAATGTGTCAGTGGAGGCTTTCTCAATACACAATCAGGGTCGGTCTTCAACCGCCTCGTCTTCTCAACTTCCTCTTCTTAAACCTCCTCGATATAAGGGAACAAACTCTTCTTCTTAATCACCTCTTCACAACCTCCTCAGAATAGAAGGTGATAGCCTACTAGGTAAGTTTGACTTTGACCAAGTCACGTGACGCGCTGCGTAAGACTGAGGCGTAACAATTAAATTAAATATATATGATTAAAGAATAGCCATAATATTTCGCCACATATTTATTTCCTTTAATTTTATTTAAAGCTAGTCAATTAAACATATCAACCATAAACTTATATATATTTCAGTGCCCTCCACAGTTTTATATTCAAGTATGTATAGAGAACTAAGCAACATGGGGGACACATATTTCCATCAAGTATATATATTATTATATCATGAATGCAAAAAAACAAGGCCAATACAATAATTTCCTAAGATTGTTTAATTCATCTATGTCAATAATTCAACCTTGATTAGGTCATGATTAAAGTGTTTTTCATTACGTCCAAAAGTCACTCCTTCATTAGGGAATAAATAAATAAAATCCATTAAAAACCCAGCCCCAAATATATATATTCTATTAATTTAGTTGCCCATTCAGTTGGCCTAGCTCTTTTTTTCTTCTTAATTTGTCCAATGATATTCTAAGTATAACACGATGGATTGCCAGCCCCAAATATATATATTCTATTAATTTAGTTGCCCATTCAGTTGGCCTAGCTCTTTTTTTCTTCTTAATTTGTCCAATGATATTCTAAGTATAACACAATGGATTGTAAATTGTTTTGCCACTAGGTAATACAGGTATTGAAGCTTCCTCTTCTGCATAACAATGTGCTTTTCAATGTCCTTTCTTTTAGAATGCTTTCTATATGAAGATTAAATTATTCCTCTTCTTTCGTAATATTCTTATCCCGGCCTACTACTACGGGGATAGTACAGAAGAAAGATGAGAGCTTTTAAACGAGACGGAGATCTTAATTAGGAGCTGAAATTGAAGGGAAAACGTGCATATCAATATCGTTCTTGAGAGTTGTAGGATTCCTTCTTAATTAATTAAAATGATCATAAACTTGTTACATTGCTACTTGAACCATTCAAAGAACTAATTAGAAGGTAGACCATTAATTAGAGGCATGTTTAATATATTGAACTAGACGTGATTAATTAATCATAAAGGAGTGAAAATTTTATCCGTTGTCTTGCAACGGTGGTTTCTAGTACAAGTACCAAATTCGCCGCACAAGTATTCATCATCCCGTGGCGAAGTTATTCAGTAAGATCTTAAATTATAAAAATATGCTGTGTTTTATACATTAATGAAAGATACATTAATTATGCACCCCACTTGAGAAATAGTATATGAAATACAGACAGAACCTTTATTTGGTACTAAAAATTGCATATACACAACAAGCAGTAATTAATGAAACATAAAATCCATCATTTTCAAATCATGAAGATCAGATCAGTACATGAAGATATCAGGAGAGGCCATGATTGGCTGATTAACATGAAGCAAACTGATGTCAAATTTTAATTAACTCGCAAGTGTACGAATCTATTGGAATATAGATAAGTAAAAACGAGGTCGATCCTACAGAGACTGCTATGAGGAAGGTATAATTTAATTCTAATTAACTATCATTCTAAGCTAGTTGAGTTGAAGAAATTTTTGTTGAAATAGTTAACTGAAAGATTAAAGAAATATAATAAAAAGATGAATTGATAATTAAAGTTGTGTAAAACACCAAGGTTTCGGAATCCACCATTGTCTAACTTAGCAATTATCCAATTATCAATTAATTCCCAAAAACATACGACAACACGAAATCAATCTATTGTCGTCCCTAAAGATTTATCAATTAAGTCCAACAGAAGAAAATCAAATATAGGCTCCCCTTATACTTCAAACGTAAATCACTTAAGCATTTTTCATATCAAATTCCATTGAAAGAAGACAAAGAATCAAAGATTACATAAGCATTCTATGTATCCCAATACGAATAAAAGAAGATGAAAAATCAAAAGAAATTAATAGAACCTATTTAAGCATCAAGCATGGATTAATTAAACCAATATCTAACTATCAAAAATACATGATATTTAAGATGAAAGTAATTATATTTAATTAATCTAGTTAAGAACGAACCATGAACGTTAAAGCCCTAAAAAAGAATTAAACGAATAATGAAATAATTACTTAATTAAAACAAGATTTCATCGTCTACCTTGGCTACAGAAAATTAGAAGAACATAATTAAATTAAAAATACAAGAATTGATAAAACCCGGCATGGATTGAAGGAGAAGAAATCTTCAAAAACTCTTGATTGTCAGTTAGTTGTCTTCTCTTGTTTTTCTTCCGTCTTCCCTTGATTCGGCTCCCCAAAAATCCTCCCCTCGTTATGAGAGTCTATCTCATATTTATACTACCTTTATTGTCCCACAAAATATCCCAAGAAGACCTAAAAATTCGTTCAAAACGTTTCCTAGTTGAATTGGGACTCAAAAAATGAAAGAAAATAAAACAAAAAACTGCAATGGAATTGGCGGAAGGCGCTCTGGGCGATCTCCTGCAATCGCCCAAGAGGTCATTTTAGTCTCTGTTTCGTCTCCAAATGTTGGGCGCCGCCAAGATCGATCGATCTGGCGAGTGCCCTTTTATTATTTTTTGTTAAATTGCAATCCGGTCCTTTCGGTTTCCACTTGCAACCAATTTGGTCCTTCAACTTTAGGTCTTGATAATTTAAGTCCTCCATCTTTTCATAACATCCAATTTGGTCCTTCAAGTTTACATAATGTCTAATTTGGTCCTTCAAGTTTCCAAGTGAGTGCACTTGAGTCCCCGTACTTTTGAGATATCTTCTAGTTATTGCTCTTTTCGCCCAATATTCTCCAATTCTTCACAAACGCGTCCAAAACTGAAATAGAACGATAATAAACTAGAGTAAGTAGAAAAGCAACAATATGACGACATAAATGATTAATTCAAAGGCCAAAATAAGTGCATAAAACGCACTTATCAAACACCCCCAAACTAAACCTTTGTTCGTCCTCGAACAAAAACAAAACTAAAATAGACTTCAACTAAGCTAATTGAATCCACGAAAATTTGTCAATGTTAAATTCCTTACCATATGCCTCAGGTTCAAAAATAAAGCAACACTATTAGAAGGATATCAAACAACAGCACAAAAATTTTCACTTATCCGATACTCGACCTTGTGTGAGTGTGTGAATAGCCAAAAATTTAACTTATACATGTATTAGACCATGACCAATATTGTGTTGATGATATTTTAGCAATCCCGAACCCTTTGTAGTCATTTATTCCTTACACCTCTCGTAAGTTATCACACTTCTAAAGCTCTTCTCTCAAATCCCGAGGTGTTCTAGCGAAATTGGTTTCTATTGATCATTACAATGCTCTTTCTTTTCAACAAAAGTGATAAAACTTAGCACTTGTATTCTGAGAATTAGGATGGTGAGAGATTTCTAAATTCTCATCTTCAGTCTCCAAGGTTCTAATCTAGCAATCTTTTCTGAGCACTTCTACTCTTTTTATTTATTCTAACTCTTGTTAACAGTCTTACATCCTGTGCAATACTTCTCTTTCACTAGCTTTCTATGTGACCCTTGTAGCGAGCTTTGGGTCGATGACTCCCAAGTCAGATGACCATAGGGCACCGGGTTTTGAAATACCCTAATAGACTTAATTGCTCGAGTCTCACATGCTAATAGAGAAGTGAAGATGTAAATTTATAAATGTCGCGCTCTTTTCTTTTTCTTGTTTTATACACAGGACTCATGTAGCGAGCTTTGGGCCGATGACTCCCAAGTCAGATGACCATAGGGCACCAGGTTTTAAGATACCCTAACATGCTTAATTTCTCGAGTCAGATCTTTTATTTAATTTTATCAGCTGCGAATAGTGCTCAGTTTAGATTCTTTGACTATAACCCATTCAACCAAAGATGAGACCCAGAAAACTCAAACCATCAAAAGTCTTAGAACAAAAGTAGTAACTTTAACACCCCCAAACTGTTCTCAAAACAGTTTACTCACTAGCTCTAAAATGTAGGAACGAAATTTTTTATCATGATACTCAGTCAATAATGTCAACATAAACACTCAAGTCATGTCTCCAATAAACGGATAAGTCAATAGTGGCTATGTGCTTACTTAATCAGGTCTAACATAGATAAGTATTCAGATAAAAGAGTGAGTTCAAGTGTTGTCTAATAGTCTACTAAAAATGTGCTCAATTTTGAACAGATATCATCATTGGCGGTAGGATATTCAACAGCAACTAGACAAATAAACTACTAAAATATTTTTGTTTTTGTTTTTTTTTGTTTTTTTTTTTTTTTATTTGTGTGTGTGTGTGTGTGTTTTTTTTAACAAAATAAAATTACTTCAGTTATATAGACCAGAATAATGCACAAATTCAGAAGCAATGAAGTATCATGATACTTTTTAACCCACCCCCAAACTAAAACATTACATTGTCCCCAATGTAAAAGCAAACTAAAGCACATAAAGGAGGGAAAAGATCAAGTACTCCCCAGAGATAGACGTGGAGAAGATGGATCTGGTTGGTTGAAGGTCCGATTGAAGTGGACTCAGATGTAGTGCTGGGACCCTTGGTCAAAAGAAGGTTGCCTAAATATAGTCCAAGCGGCTTGCACAAGTAGGATATCCTGCGCTTGACATGGAGAGGCCTAATAAGTGCAATAAATAAAATAAAAACTAATAAATTATTTAAACTATCTAAAACTACTACATATAAAGCAAGTAAATAAAAGGGTTAGAAAATGGGTTGCCTCCCATTAAGCGCTTATTTATAGTCATTGGCTTGACTTATTGTCTAGTTTCCTTACGGCACTTTGAATAGTGCTTTGGAGGACCTGCTTTCTTTGCACCTATTGACTTTGGCATTCGTTGGAAGTGGCTCAATTTTCTGTTTCCATTCAGTTGTACCTATGACAGGTGCTGATTCAAGCAAAACATGAACTTCTTTTATAGCACTATCAATATCAAAATAAGAACACAAATAAGTCAAGCACATGTTTAACGCATCATCACAATTAGTATATGCAAAACAATCATCATCTAATGCTTCTATCATGTCAACATCAACAACATCCTCATTATCATGTGGTAGCTTGTTGACATTAAAAATATTCAATTTTAATGTCATGTTGCCAAAGGATAGTTGCATAACTCCATTCCCGCAATTAATAATAGCATTAGATGTTGCGTAAAAGGACGACCAAAAATTACAAGAATGTGTTTTGTAGAGTCTCGCATCTTGGTTGAGTATCAAGTACAACAAAATCAACAGAAAATAAAACTTGTCAACTTGTATCAAAACATCCTCTACAATTTCACGGGTACTTTCACGAGATCTATCAAAGAAGTTGTAAAATCATAGATGTTGGTTTTAACTCGCCTAGTCCAGTTGCATATACACGTGAATAAGGAAGAAGATTAACACTAGCTCCTAAATCTAGCAAAGCTTTCTCAATTTTATGGTTTCCTAAGATGCATGAGATAGTAGGACAACCCGGATCTTTAAATTTCGGAGGAGTGTTGCTTTGAATTATAGAGCCAACTTGTTCGCTTAAAAATGCCTTTTAGCATATGTAGTTGTCTCTTTGTTGTACATAGATCTTTCAAGAATTTAGCATAGGCGTGTACTTGCTTAATAGCATCAAGTAAAGGAATATTTACACTTACCTGCTTGAAGATTTCCATCATATTATTGATAGAATTACCTTGCTTTACCTTTGTGAGCCTCTGAGGAAATGGGGCTTTTGGAATGTAAGATGGCTCATTGTCCTCTTTGGGAGCTTCTTGGATTGGATCATCAGTTGGGATAGTACCTGGAGAAAGTGATTGAGATGTGTTTTGCCTTGAGATATCCACTTTGTTGTCAAACAGTTTGCCACGTCTCAAAGTCATGATGGATTTAGCCTCTTCATGTTGCACTCCTTTAGGATTAGCAAATGGCTGACTATGAAACTTTCTTTTCTCAATGGTTGTCGCCAATCGTTGGATCGATAAAGCCGATTGTCCCATCATGTTTTCAAGATTGGAGATGGATTGTGCACATGAGAGTTCGGCTAGCGCAGCACTTCATTCTTAAATTCAAGAATGGTATGATTACGGCGCCTAATGCAGCTTGTGTAGCTTTTGTCAAGTTTTGAATTGCCTCCTCCCATGGTTTGGTGTGAAAATTTTTGATCGAATTGTTGATGAGTCCGCTAAGGGCTTGACTGCTTCATTATCCTGTTGAACACCCTGTGACCAAGAAAAATTGGGGTGGTCCCTCCATCTTAGATTGTATGTGTTTGAATAAGGATTGTAAGTTTGTTTTCTCATCATGTTGAGGACATTAGCCCTTTCAAGACCTATACGGTTCGGTAGGACTATTGGCTGTCAATGAGGTCAATTTGCGAGAGATGTCCTCTATCATGCATTTGACTTCTTTGATTTCTGCGCTAGGTTCACTGCTGCGAATCTCATAGATACCTCTTTTCTTTGGTTCAGTTCTAGAGGATCGGCTCCGCATTTGTAGAATTGTCACCGCTTTTGAAAAAGCTCCAGATCTTTGTAGCATTTTTAGACATAAGCTCTCCACCGCTTGTGGCCATCAACCATTCTTGAATATGTGATAGCAAGCCTTCCAAAAAATATTGGCATAAATGCCATTTTTCATAGCCGTGATGTGGACATTTCATAAGAAGCCCGTTGAATCTCTCCCAAGTTTCATAGAATGGTTCCTCGTCTCTCTGCACAAACTCTGAAATTTCCCTGCGAATAGCATTAGTTTTGTGAACAGGAAAGTATTTATTCAAAAATGTAGCAACCATTTGTTCCCAAGAAGTAATACTATTAGCAGGTAACATATTAAACCATGATCTAGATCTATCTTTCAGAAAAAAGGGAAATAGACGAAGTTTAACATTATCAGGAGACACATTCTCATATTTAAATGTTTCACATACAGCATAGAAGTCCGTGAGATGATTGTAGGGTTCTTCACTATCTAAACCATAGAAAGATGGAAGCATGCTTAAGCACACTCGGTTTAAGCTCAAAATTTCTAGCAATGACTGTGGGTATTGTATACATGAGGTGCTCAAATTAGCTAATGGACTAAAATAGTCCCTAAAAGGTCTCTCCTCAATTTCATCACCCATAGCTACTAATGCTTCGGTTCCTTCAATTTTATCTAGATTAGTGGCTCGTTTTTGTTGGTGAAAAGTCCTTTCAATTTCACTATCTAGATGTTCTAGCTTAAGTTCAAGAGATCTACGACCAAGTATGCACAATGAAGTTTTTTTGATTTTTCAAATTTTTTTTTTAAATAAAAACAAAAATAAAATAAATAAAAGAAAATAAAATCCTAAATTATAACTAGTCAAGAATAAAATTAACTAAGATTAGATTAACCTTCAGACGTAGTCCCCGACAACGGCGCCAAAAACTTGATGTCAAATTTTAATTAACTCGCAAGTGTACGAATCTATTGGAATATAGATAAGTAAAAACAAGGTCGATCCCACAGAGACTGCTATGAGGAAGGTATAATTTAATTCTAATTAACTATCATTCTAGGCTAGTTGAGTTGAAGAGATTTTTGTTGAAATAGTTAACTGAAAGATTAAAGACATATAATAAAAAGATGAATTGATAATTAAAGTTGTGTAAAACACCAAGGTTTCGGAATCCACCATTGTCTAACTTAGCAATTATCCAATTATCAATTAATTCCCAAAAACATACGACAACACGAAATCAATCTATTGTCGTCCCTAAAGATTTATCAATTAAGTCCAACAGAAGAAAATCAAATATAGGCTCCTCTTATGCTTCAAACGTAAATCACTTAAGCATTTTTCATATCAAATTCCATTGAAAGAAGACAAAGAATCAAAGATTACCTAAGCATTCTATGTATCCCAATACGAATAAAAGAAGATGAAAAATCAGAAGAAATTAATAGAACCTATTTAAGCATCAAGCATGGATTAATTAAACCAATATCTAACTATCAAAAATACATGATATTTAAGATGAAAGAAATTATATTTAATTAATCTAGTTAAGAACGAACCATGAACGTTAAAGCCCTAAAAAAGAATTAAACGAATAATGAAATAATTACTTAATTAAAACAAAGTTTCATCGTCTACCTTGGCTACAGAAAATTAGAAGAACATAATTAAATTAAAAATACAAGAATTGATAGAACCCGGCATGGATTGAAGGAGAAGAAATCTTCAAAAACTCTTGATTGTCAGTCAGTTGTCTTCTCTTGTTTTTCTTCCGTCTTCCCTTGATTCGGCTCCCCAAAAATCCTCCCCTCGTTACGAGAGTCTATCTCATATTTATACTACCTTTATTGTCCCACAAAATATCCCAAGAAGACCTAACAATTCGTTCAAAACGTTTCCTAGTTGAATTGGGACTCAAAAAAGAAAGAAAATAAAACAAAAATCTCATAGTTGGAATTGGCTCAGGCGATCGCCAGCTATCTCAAGCGATCGCCCAAGAGGTCATTTTAGTCTCTGTTTCTGTCTCCAAGTGTTGGGCGCTCGCCCAACATTGATCTGGGCGAGTGCCCAGCTTATTATTTCTGTTATATTGCAATCCGGTCCTTTCAGTTTCCACTTGCAACCAATTTGGTCCTTCAACTTTAGGTCTTGATAATTTAAGCCCTCCATCTTTTCATAACATCCAATTTGGTCCTTCAAGTTTACATAATGTCTAATTTCGTCCTTCAAGTTTCCAAGTGAGTGCACTTGAGTCCCCGTACTTTTGAGATATCTTCTAGTTATTGCTCTTTTCGCCCAATATTCTCCAATTCTTCACAAACGCGTCCAAAACTGAAATAGAACGATAATAAACTAGAGTAAGTAGAAAAGCAACAATATGACGACATAAATGATTAATTCAAAGGCCAAAATAAGTGCATAAAACGCACTTATCACTCCATGGATTCAAGAAATCATCCTCATTAATCATCTGCTCATTATAAGCATAATTATTATCATTTTCATAAAGTCCAGCAGCAGTGTATTCTGTGCAGTTCATGTAGTTGATTAACTCATTGAGAGCCTGTAATCTGTGGCTCAATTCACCCAACTGAGCACTTAAAACTGAGTTTTCAGCCTCAATATTCAAGTATAGCTGAGTAACAACATTCTTGTTATTCAGCATATTATTGTTTTCAGTCCTCAGTTGACTCAATTGTGCCATCAGATCATCCATTTGCTTCTGCTTCCTTATGCGTGATCTTCGTGCCGATTCGCGATTCGAAATCATTCTTTTGCGTTTCCTCTGGTCCATTATATGCTGCAGATTGTCTTCAGAAGATTTCTGAATCGAGCTTGATCCTGAACAAGTTCCACTTGGAGAAGCCATAATATATACTCAAATAACACTACTTTTTATGGGTATTTAGTAAGAAAAAAAGTGGATTAATATTTGATTATAATTAGTATTAATTATAAAATAATTAAGAAGCTATATTTTTCATGAGAAAACATAGAACCAGTAGAGGAAGGCAACAGAAAAAGATTGAACCAAGTGCGAACGACGACGAAGGGCCGAGTTTACAGTAAATCCAGAAAGAAGGATTTCACTTAGTACAGGCGACATGGAGTTCAAATACTATCAAACACTGCCACATCAAATTTTCAAAATGATATATTTTTACTAAATTTTATGAAATAAGGAGAAGAAAAAGATAATAACTATCCAATAGAAAATATATATTGCAGAATTTATGCAGTGAAGAAATTAAGGAGAAGAAGGAGAGGCTTTTGATAGTATTGGACATGCAATTTATAGACACAAACACTTATTGAAAGGAATAAAGAATAGAAAATATTAGCAATCATAAAGATTAAAATAATTGCAAATGGTTAGTAATATTCTTAATTATTTATCTGTATTACATAAATTAATTGCACTTATTATAAGTAAAGTAGGTACGTAGTGAGACTGTGATAGCCAGAATAGTTTGTGATTGAAGACGATGCATTTTAATATTTGGAAAATGCTATTCATACATAAGAAAAGTATAAACTTTTTGTGCCATTAGTGAATAATTGCTCATTGTTTAATGTAGATGGTCTAGAATTTATTAATAAATGGTGTGGGTTGCTTCTTGTCATTCAAGTTTTAGATCTAATGTACGACAGAGTGTTAAATTAAAGGAGAAATTAGGGTTTGGATGGGTTCTCAAACTGGAAAATTGCCTATAAGTCACTTGCACATGACTTATTTCAAATTAGGTTAAAATATTTTTCTAAATTGTAATTAAGTCATACTTTTATCAAAATTTTTAATTAATTCCAAAATCACCAATTGCACACTCCAAGTGACCTCCGTGACTACCTCCACCTCCGTGACCATCCAACGACCATCACAAACCGCATCCACCTCAAAGAATCTCAGATCTGCATCGCATCGCCATCGCCACCGCCGCCGCCGCCGCCGCCACCAATCAAAGATACCAAACATGCATAAGAGTTTCAGCTTTGCACTGTTGATCAGACCGCTTCTCTCAACAAGGAAACTGGAACACAATGAATTTAGATTGGAAGAAAGAGTTTCTTAGTGCGAGGATTTCCAGTCATTTATACCCTTATAGAGTGGATAATGATTGGGCTGAGATGTTTCTTAATTGTTCTTGGAAACTATTGGATTTAAATGCTGCAATAAAGGCGCTCGAAGAAAAGTCAAAATATGAGGCAACTAATTTTCAAAAAATTCATTTTGTGTCTGCTATGAGAACAACAATGTCGTGCTTGATTCAGATGTATTACTGTCCTGGATATATATTGGGAAACAATAGGCATCTTAGATATTTGCTAGTAAAGAGAAAGCACAACAAGGTAAGGAAATTCTTCAGTTACATAAGCATCCTAGACATTTGCTAGTGAATGATCTCTGTTGCAAAGAGAGAATTAAAAGAGAGCATGATGTCTCCCAAAGTTATGACTCTGTGCTGAGGAAGTGGCAAAAAGATCTCATTGTTAAAAGAAAGCATGATGTTTGATACTGTATTATAGAAAAAACAATATCACAGAAAACATTGTTAGTCATGTGTGTTGTTTGATACTGTATTATAGAAAATAGTATCATAGAAAACCTGAGTGTTAGAATGATTTTTCACTTTTTCATGGGATAGAAGCCCATCAGAGCATGTACTACCCCAAAGATTCATGTAACCATGTTGTTCAAGAAAGGTTTGAAGTCGTCTCCTTAACTTAAAATAGCAATCTTTAATTTTTCTTGTCAAAACAGTATCATACATTCTCTAAAACAGTATCACAGATTCTGTTTGATACTGTTTTAATCCATGTTACTGTTTGAATCTATGTGGAATGAGTTTTATTTATGATACCGTGCTTTTATCTTTGATACTGTTTAATTATGGCAAGGTTTGAACATGTGATACTATTTGAATGTCTTAGTTTTGTCTATGATACTATTTTAATCCATGATACTGTTTTAATTCTATGATACTGTTTGAATGTCTTATTTTTAATCTATAATACTGTTTTATTTAGGTAATGTACATTAGTATATTTTGATACTGTTTTAATCCATGATACTGTTTTATTCTATGATACTGTTTGAATCTATGCGGAATAGGTTTTATTTATGATACTATGCTTTTATCTTTGATACTATTTAATTATGGCAAGGTTTGAACCTGTGATACTGTTTGAATGTCTTAGTTTTATCTATGATATTGTTTTATTTAGGTAATGTGCATTAGTAATTTTGATACTGTTTTAATCCATGATACTGTTTTGCATAATATAGTATCAAACAACACACAAGACTAATTAAAAAGTATCAAAGATAAAAGCATGGTATATAGTCATGTGTGTTGTTTGATACTATATTATGCAAAACAGTATCACATAAAACAGTATCACAATAGAAATGAATATAGAATTCGCATACGTGCTCAGAATTTTTATTATGATATGTTTTCGGAATGGTCTCGACGAAACGGTCAAGACCAGTGGCTTTGCCACTTACGTATGATGGATTTTACCCGTTTGAAGTCGTCTCTTTAGTTTAAAATGGCAATCTTTAATTTTTCTTGTCAAAACAATATCACAAATCCTCTAAAACAGTATCACGGATAAATGTATCTTTATTGAAGCCACCCTTCATCTTTCTCTTGTTGAACATCCTTTGAACTTGATCATTTTTCATTAACACTCCCAGTTCTTGATTGATCAGATCCTAAACAAGGTTCACTACAAGAATCATACACTTGTACTTCACTACTCATAACAGCAAAACCTTCTAAATAGTCACCACAAAACTGATGTTTGAATGTATTTTATGCAGAAAACATGGTCATATCGAAAACTCCATGGTTTTAAGCTGATTCGTGAATCTCAAGGTAAGCCATGATTTAGATATTGTTGAAATTTCAACTTGCTAGAGAGATCTGTCGAGGCTATGAACATATTTGAGATTCAATTAGGACATAAATTCCCATTTGATAGATAAGTATAAATATATAGAGTGTTTAATGGTAGACGAATTAATTAGTAGAGAATAAACAAGAGAATAATATTGTTCTTAAAATATTCTATTAAGAGTACAAATTATAGGTTTAACAGTATCACAAAAAAACAGTATTACAACAAAACAGTATCACAATAAAACAGTATCACAGTATCACAACAAAACAGTATCACAGAAAAAGTATCACAACAAAACAGTATCACAATTAGCGTTTTTTACAATTAAGGGTATGTTGGTCTTTTAGCTCTAAAATGTGACTTTAATTGAATTAAGTTTTGAGCATATGATTTTAGAGCCCATAAGTGCCAAAACAGTGAC
Source organism: Forsythia suspensa (assembly GCA_023638005.1). Taxonomy (NCBI): domain Eukaryota; kingdom Viridiplantae; phylum Streptophyta; class Magnoliopsida; order Lamiales; family Oleaceae; genus Forsythia; species Forsythia suspensa. The sequence goes on along the minus strand of CM042664.1, from coordinate 20,738,120 downwards.
CGACCTTGAATTTACCCAATTTAAAATTATGAATTTGAGTTCTTACATGACTAGAGGAGGTAAAACTCGGACTATGGGCCGGGCTGGTCTAATAATAAATTTTTTAAATAAAATTCGAGCCAATTTGGCCCAGTACAATAACCCACCGAGCCAATTAGGCATTTAGGCCGGCCCGATAAAATTTCTTGGCCACCTATTCATCCACAGGATTATTACACCCACTACTTACCAATTTTAAAATAATTCTAAATCTAACAACTTAATAAATATATTTTAAAAATACTACATTCTAAAATTATATTAATTAATAAAATAATAAATTAAAACCAAATATATATATTCTAAAGAACTTTTCATATTTATTGCTTGAGTCCTTGATTATTTGCACGATAGGTCCTTCATCTTTATAATATCTCCACTTTAGTCCATGTACTTCCTCTTTCATTTCAATTTCGTCCTCTTTTATTTGCAACCCAAGTCCTCCAAATTTTAGATTTTTTCAAGTTGGTCCGCATATTTATACTTTTATATCAATCTAGTCCTTTATATTATCACTATTTGATGCAGATGTTTCAAATGATATTGTGTATCAATATTTGATACAGATGTTACAAATGATATTTTGTATTACTGAATATGTTACATATTATATTATGTTATTTTACAAATCACATGTTACATGAATTGATATTCTTTATCAATGATGTTACGTATGTTACAAATGATAAAATTAATATTTTTATTTGTTAAATTTGGCATTGTGTTACATATCTATATCATACTAATGTTACATAGTATCAATAGGTTTTAGAGTCCAATGTGTATATTAATATGAACTTGTTGAAGTTTAGAGTTGGTTTTGCAGTTGTAACAGTTTCTGTTTAATATTGCGATCTGATACAGATGTTACAAATGATATTGTGTATTACTGTTTGATACAGATGTTACAAATAATATTTTGTATCACTGAATATATTACAGATTATATTATGTTATTTTACACAGCACATGTTACATGAATTGATATTTTGTATCACTAATATTTTACATCTCAATTTGTAACATAGATTGTTACAAAATATCATTTGTAACATTTGTATCAAACATTGATACACAATATCGTTTGTAACGTATGTATCAATTAGTGATATTATAAATGACTAAATTGACATAAAAGTGTAAATATGAGGATCAATACTTGTAAAAATTTAAAAGTTGAAGGACTTGAGTTGCAAGTAAAAGAGGACGAAATTGAAATGAATGAGGAAGTATAAAGACTAAAGTGGAGATATTTTAAAAATAAAGGACTTATCATGTAAATAATCAAGGACTCAAACAGCAATTTTACTTATTCAGTTACAGTATATTATTTAATATAATAAATTCAAATATTATTTTTAAAAAATAGTATTTTTAATTTTTAAAATAAATGAAACAAAAATGATTTTTTAGAATTATTTTTAAAAAGTAGCTTATTTATGTAAAACCCCCTTCATCCGTCCACCACACCACCCTTCCTCCAGAAAACAAGGGAGGGATTTTCCGGCACAGGTGCTAGTAAGAAATGGGAGAAATCCCAACCCATGTTTGATGCCTGGTTTCGCAAAACATACGAGTGGGGAAAAATCCCACCCCCTTTACCACTTCCATCCTTCAACTTCTAGTTGCATTATTCATTTATACAACTAACGACTAATTCCAGTTTCTTGAATTATTTAATCTCAATGATATGTTTTTTCTTGTTGTGAATATGGTTGGCAAAATGGGACAATATTTCTATATATATTTTAAAAAATCTAAAATTTTAAGTTGGGCTGGCCAATAATCCTGTGACCCAAAATCAGGTTGGGTTGGCCCAGTAAATATGGGCCCGTGTAAAATCAGGTCAAGGCTAGCACAATCCAATTTTTCGTATGTGCCGTCTAGTTTAGGGCTGGGCTGGCCTAGATGGCCCATTTGCCCCTTCTATATATGAGTTTTCGTTACAATCACATGCCATTTTCAGTTCAATTAGAAAAAAATGTTATGTGATTCGACAATTTTGTCCTCCATATTTTAAGTCATGTGAAAGTTGAATGTAATTTTAACAATTACAATATTAATGGTTTTGATAAGACGTGGATTCAAATTCATACATTTAAATAGATTGAGGACCCAGAATGTAATTTTGAAGGTCGATGACCCGCGTTAAAGGTTTGGGAGTGGAGCCCAGTTTTGATTTTCCCTAAATTAAATAGGTTGATTACAGTTAATCTAATTATATTAATGCAATTCTGGCATTCTAAATGAAAAAAATTGTGTATCATTTGGATAGAGAAATACAAAACATTTAATAAAGTTAACATGAGGGTTCTTATTACCATTATGATAATTAGAGGTGTCAAGACGAGTAGGTTGACCAGACCCACATCAGCCCACCGATCGATTTATGGGCCAGTTGACGTTGAATCGCTGAATTTGGCGATTCAGTGTTAACAGGGTCAACGATTAACCGCTAGCCCAGTTGATAAAAAAAATCAAACATATGGCATGGTTAATTAAAAAAAAAAAAAAAAATTCACCATCTACCGTGATTGTGAGTGATTTGAGAAGTCGCTGCCGTCACCTAAACGTGCTGCTGCATGCTTGCAATCATAGGAATGCAACCAAAAAAAAGGGAAAAAAAACTAATAAAAAAATTGTGTCACACTTATCATTGTTATTTATTTTTTACTTAGTAATTTAACACATTTTTTACTATAAACGTAAATATTTTTATTTTTTGAAGTAAAATAAGTTAGTAATTTTTTTTAGCAATTTCAAAAAAAATTAATTTTTATTCAAATGGGCTGAACCGAACTGCAACCCACATGGGCTCGACTTAGATGGGACGACGGGATGGCCGAGTTCGCATTCAATTTTCGTGGGCTGGGTTGACCCGGCCTGCAACCTGCCGCGAGTCGAACTTTCACCGAACTTCATTGAAGGCGGGCCTGTCCGGCTCGACAGACTCGGATTGACACCTCTAATGATAACTTTAAATTTTAAAGGTAAATTCAAGACCGGTCACTGTTTTGGCACTTATGGGCTCTAAGTCATATGCTTAAAACTTAATTCAATTAAAGTCATATTTTAGAACTAAAAGACCAACATACCCTTAATTGTAAAAAACGCTAATTGTGATACTGTTTTGTTGTGATACTGTTAAACTTATCATTTTGTACTATTAATGGAATATTTTAAGAACAATATTATTCTCTTGTTTATTCTCTACTGATTAATTCGTCTATTATTAAACACCCTATATATTTATACTTATTTATCCAATGGGAATCTATGTCCTAATTAAATCTCAAACATGTTCATAGCCTCAACATATCTCTCTAACAAGTTGAAATTTCAACAATATCTAATTCATGGCTTACCTTGAGATTCATGAATCAGCTTAAAACTTTGGAGTTTTCGATATGACCATGTTGAAGTTTTCGATATGACCATATTTTCTGCATAAAATACATTCACACACCAGATTTGTGGTGACTGTTCAGAAGGTTTTGGTGTTATGAGTAGTCAAGTACAAGTTTATGATTCTTGTAGTGAACCTTGTTTAGTCAAGAACTGGGAATGTTAATGAAAAAGGATCAAGTTCAAAGGATATTCAACAAGAGAAAGATGAAGGGTGGCTTCAATAAAGATACATTTATCCGTGATACTTTTTTTTGTGATACTGTTTTGATAAAAAAAATTAAAGATTGCCATTTTAAACTAAAGAGACTACTTCAAACGGGTAAAATCCATCACACGCAGTGGCGAAGCGATTGGTCTTGACCGTTTCGTCGAGATCATTCCGAAAACATATTATAATAAAAATTCTGAGTACATATGCGAATTCTATGTTCATTTCTATTGTGATACTGTTTTCTGTGATACTGTTTTGCAAAATACAGTATCAAACAACACACATGACTATGATACCATACTTTTATCTTTGATACTGTTTAATTAGTCATGTGTGTTGTTTGATACTGTATTATGCAAAACAGTATCATGGATTAAAATATAGATTAAAACAGTATCAAAATTACTAATGCACATTACCTAAGTAAAACAGTATCATGGATTAAAACAGTATCAAAATATACTAATGCACATTAACTAAATAAAACAGTATCATGGATTAAAACTAAGACATTCAAACAGTATCCTAGGATTAAAACAGTATTATGAATTAAAACAGTATCAAAATATACTAATGTACATTACCTAAATAAAACAGTATCATAGATTAAAACTAAGATATTCAAATAGTATCATAGAATTAAAATAGTATCATGGATTAAAACAGTATCAAATTATATTTATGTACATTACCTAAAAAAAACAGTCTCATGAATTAAAACAGTATCATAGACAAAACTAAGACATTCAAACAGTATTACAGGTTCAAACATTGACATAATTAAACAGTATCAAAGATAAAAGCACGGTATCATAAATAAAACTCATTCCACACAAATTCAAACAATATCATGGATTAAAACAAGATCAAATAATATCGTGATCATTGTTTTCTATATCTGATATCAAACAACACACATGACTAACAATGTTTTTACGTGATATTGTTTTTCTATAATACTGAGATCAAACATCATGCTCTCTTTTAACAATGAGATCTTCTTGTCACTTCCTCAAGACGCAGAGTCATAACTTTGGAGGATATCATGCTCTCTTTTAATTCTATCTTTGCAACAGAGATCATTCACTAGCAAATGTCCAAGATGGTTATGTAACTGAATAATTTCCTTACCTTGTTGTGTTTTCTCTTTAGTAGCAAATATCCAGGATGCCAATTGTTCCCTAATATATATCCAGGACAGTAATGCATCTGAATCAAGCATGGCATTGTTGTTCTCATAGCAGACGTAAAATGAAATTTTTGAAAATTAGTTGCCTCAGATTTTGACTTTCTTCCAACATCTTGATTGCAGCATTTAAATCCAATAGTTTCCAAGAACAATTAAGAAACATCTCAACGCAATCATTATCCACTATATCAGGTATAAACGACTGCAGATGGCCCAGATTTTACTATAGGGAATTAAAAAGTGACATTGCGCCGTAGAAGCACTCGCCGGAGGTCGCCGGAGGTGGAGGAGGTTTGTGGAGTTGGAAGATTGTGCCAATGGAAAATATGGTTAAAAAGGGTGATTTTGGAATTAATTTAAAATAGTGATGTAAACTATGACTTAATCACAATTTTAAAAAAAAAATTGACCTAATTTGAAACAAGTCATGTGGAGATGACTTATTGGCAATTTTCCCAAATTTTAAAATAAAATTCATATTTAATTAAAATATTTTACATATCTTTCTTTTTAACTACTGACAATTTAATGTACAAAACATGCGTTAACACTTAACAAGAACTACACAATTTCTTTTTGCCATACGTGAAATTCTCTAATTATTAATAGATAATATTGTCATAAGTATGAAATATGAAAGGCTCCTAACATTATATTCCAAATGCATAATGGACATGAAATATAGATATTTGAGTTTTATTAAAAATGACATATCAATTAATACTATATAAACTGACTACGGTAATCACTTACTATGAATAACATTATTCCATTATCATAGAACAATACATTCATTACAAAAGGTTCAAACTTATAGCATGCAAAAGTATTACTCATTATTATCTTCAGTATTCAACGATGAAAAGTGGACTTCATCAGTTTTAGAATCTACATACAAACCAATCTCTGCATTTCCATCTAATTTCTTGTCTTTAACAATCTTCTTCCAATCTTCATAGAACCCAAAAGGTCCTCCTTTCTCTTTTTGACTTAGTACTAATGTATACTTCTTTTTGGTGTCATCATCCACAACATCTATTGGAAAACTCCATGTTTTGTTTTCCATGTTGACTGGCTCCAAATCCAACTTCTTGAGAATTTTAGTTCCATCCGTTTTGTCAAATAATAACTTCTCTAAACCCTCATCTCCAAGTTGTTTCTTGATAACATATTTGGATTTGGAAGAAGACTTTCCACCACTTGTTACCTTTTTTAGACGACTCATAAATGAATTCATTTTTCTAATAAGTACCCTCTAGGAATTTCCTCGACAAGACTTCAAATCTGTTAAATTTATCGAGTATTTCTCTTGGAAATGTGGTTATTTATAGGCTATAATAAGGCCATGTTAAAGAAAATATGAAAGAATTTCATTGCAAAAATTGGGTTATCATTAATTTTCATGGAGGACAATATCAAAATTTACTGTCCTCAACCTCATTAGTGTTATCTTCACATTAATAATTCATTTCATCATAAAGTATGGCTTGATTCTCTCTTAATATATAATTCAAGATACAATATCATAAAACATGTCATTGAAAAATAGGAAAATTTGTAGCTGGGTCCCCAACCTATTCAAAATGTAGCAATTAGATCACCAACAATGCTCGTGAATAATTAAGGCGCATCACGCGAAATAATTAGGGTGAAGTAGGTCATGTACAATCCATGTAAAATAATTTAGGTTAGTCTTTTGCCACTATAGTTAATTCATGTAAAATAATACTGTCCAATTATTGATTTTATTATTGGTTTTTAAATTAAAAGTGAAGCGTAAAAACTGTCCATGTCTATTGATGATTTACTTGATGCAAAATTAAAATCTTAAGCAGGACTCCTGCCTAAAAATAGTAATGACACAAGTACAAAATAAATATTTAAAGCTTCTCCAACAATATTCTTTACTATTATACTAGTCCAATAACACTCTTAATATTTATTGTTTCTTCTGCTTTTGTTAGAAACTGGTACGAGAATTAACTGAAAAACAAATCAAAAACTAATTTGAGTCATTTCGCGGAATGTGTATTTTTCGCTAACAATTAAAAGATTGAGACGATGTGTAAGGGGCGCTAAACCTTTTGAGACAAAGTCCCAACAAGGGGTGTTTGATTTATGAAGACTACAATAATGACCAAGGATGAAAAAAGCAAAAGCGAAATGCCTCCAAAGGGCACAAGCACACTAGAATTCACTTTGTAAAGAAATATTTAAGACTAAATGGAATGAAATTACATTTCTACATTTTGAGAGTTCCTTTTTTTTTTCACTTCAATCAATCTCCTTTCTTTTATACCTTGTCAAGCGGTTTTATCACACGTTTTCTTTTGATCTTGCATAAAAACTTCTCATCGCTTGATTTCTTCCTTATCGCCTTGCCAACCACCCATCGCCTTCCATAATGATTTCAATAAGCGCCCATTTCTTCCATAATGATTTCATTTGTTTGTAACTTCTCCCATGATAACTAACTCCCATGATGATCCAAGCGCCCATTTTGTGATGATCCCAGCTGTTTGTAACTTCCCCATGATGATCCAACCTCTTGTAACTCCTTTATGATAATTCAAGTTTGTAACTCGACAGCGTGGGAACAATGATAAGAAAATGAGAAAAACTACTTATGAGCAGTTACTCTTATGCGCGATTGACCATTCTAATCGCCCAGCGCCTGGCGTTTTGATCTGGGCGATGTCCATTTTGGGGCCCTTCACGGCTTGGACAATTTCTATTGGGCCTATATACAATTTATTTGGGCATCCGTTGGGCTGGCCGACATATTTTCTAAACTATATACTTGGGCATTTATTATGGGCCTATATGTACAATTTTCTTAAGTCTCTTTTAGGCCCTTGTTATTTCATATGTCATGATTACCCCCAATATGGCTTAATTAACATAATTGCTTATTTAATTAGCCATATTCATGAGTGGCGTTTCATCTTACGAAAGTTTTTGGCGCCTTAAGTCCTAAATCCTAAAAGCACGATTTATATAAACCCAAAAAGGCGCCATTACCAATAACCACGTCCGACCCTCATCATTGTCCCTTTTCTCCCTCTATAAAAGGACACTATTCATTCATCTTTCTTTACCTCTCACTCATCCTTCCAAAGCGATCGTCTCACTTGCAATCTTCTTGTCCATTTTACGAAACCATGTCGGCGTCGAGCTTCCTCCAACATGACATTACTTTGAAGATTTCCAAGAGACCTCGACCAAACCCTACGTAAACCCATCAAATCTTCTACCCTCTAGGCGGATATGAGCGAGTTCTATTTGGGCCCGTCGTTCGAGGATCTGAGACTCTATTAGGCGTGGCGCGCGTGATTTTTCCTTGTACCCAAGGACCTCCTTTCTTGGACCCATTCTCATTGAAGCCAATCGCGAGAAAAGCATTCGCACATGGCCCAAATCGATACCACCTTCCGCCTCGGCATGCGCGTATGATGAAGCATGCTCCCTCTGAGGCGCTTTTGATCGTGCTAGGATTTACGATCTTTTGGAAATTGCCACCGTCCCCGCTATATGACCAGTTCTTTTCCCCATCGCCCTAAGCTTACGGTCTTACAGGTACAATACCTTCGTTTTTCCCCTTGGCCCGATGTCGATTACTCTAAGGGATGTTGGTGCTTTGGTTAATCTTCCTCCCTGCAGGCGATACCATCTCTCTGCTATATTGATATCCTCCCTCGCTCCAAAGTTTGATAAAGTTTACGGACTCCTATTCGGGCATGCAAGAGCTTTATGAAAACACGGGCAAAGATCCCCACATGCGGAGGCGTGTAGCTTTCCTCAAGTTTGGGTGTGTAGGTACATTCTTTGTGTTCCTAGTCTTAAACCTTCCATGGCCTATTTGCCTATCGCCCGTGAGTTAGCTCTTGGTAGGTCTTTAAACCTCTGTTCTCTGTTTACGGCCGCCTTCTATAGAGGCATGGCTTACCTTCAACATCGACTTAGGACCAATGCTTCTCCCTCTTGGAAGTGGGCCTCTTTGGCTCGCTCAATTGTGGTTGAGAGCATACTTTCCACAACTTGGTGTTCCTTCAATTCCCCAGGTCCGTGAGTTGTTTCTGGGCTAATTATTAACCAATTAGCTCCCGTTGATATGTCTAACAGGGACGTCTTTACATTCTTTTATAATTTAAATTCAATTCCCTCGTTCTTTCCTTTCTCCATTCATCAAGTCCCGACCTCGTCCAACCTCCTCTTAGTTTGAGCAGGTGAGTAATGTCTTGCCCGTTTGGGTCCAATACTTATTTGGGCGAGAATTGTTTCATGACATTCTCACGGGCACCAATGCAAAAGTGGGGTCGAGGTCTATGCTCCCAGTTCTTTGCCCGACGACTTGGTTTTGGCCAAACTTGGCCCCTTCCTCCTTGTTACTCAAAGAGTTTTCAAACGTTTTCATACCATCACCAAAGTGGAGGCCAAGCTATAGATGGCGTAATGCTTCCTTAATGAGCAGGTTTTCTTTGGCTCCTTTCAATCCCACTTTGGCGTTCACCCTCTTTTTGAGCAGTTTTGGCCTTGGTGAAGCGTAGGCTCTTCACTACTAATGTCAACCAAGCATTCCACATACTTGAGGGGTCGGGGTCTTGAGAACTTCCATTTCTTCTACTCGATTCCTATCCCTTTGTGCCCATATCCGTTAAACAACTTTGCTCCTTCGTCTTCCCTACAAAGCGCCCGACGGTGCGTACTAGGCGTTCTCTTGCACTTACCATTCAATCCGGTTCTCCTCCTGCTCATCTTTGGAGTTGCAAGAGGTACATCCGGCCGTAAGCGGCTGCATCGGACCCGTCGGATCAAGGCGGCGATGAAAGAAAGTGATGATGATGGTGGTACTCCTCCTCGAAGCGAGAAGAAAGGTAACTGATTTTCCCTCAATTAAAGAACTCTTTAGCATGAATATTGACATTCTCTTTGTATTCTAAACCGGAGGAGTTACTTCTCCTTTGAAAAAATCCACATCGCCCGACCCTTCAATTCTTCAATCGTCCAGAGCCGACCATAGGCGTGGATTTGCACGAAAAGGATTTGGAGACCCGGTGCTTCAATCGCCTTGAGCGGTTGAAGAATCTTCATCATTCAGGCGTTTCCCTCGGTGTAGAACCGGATGGTAATATGTGCTTATAGTTGTAATCATTTTTTGAATTCTACCATTTGACATGGCTTTACTCTTGAAGCACTTATCATCATTCGTCCTTTTGCGGAAAGACCAATTGACTTGCGGTTGTACACGAACCAATACGTCCGGTTGCACACGAGCCATCACGTTCGGATAGGGGTGACTCTTGCGGCGGTAAAATCGCCCGATGTGGCACTTCCCCTTCTTCCTCTAAGACCAGCGATGAGGTAATTTTTCTTTCGATTTCCTTACCTTGCTTATTTCCAAAGAAACACTAAGTAATTGTTTTACCTTTACGGGATCTTGATACCATCTTGCGCTCTATTCGGGACTTGTTTACATCATGGGAACAAGTGAAGGCTAATCGTCGAGCCGCTCGTTCGTCTTGACCCGATCGTCCTTCTTACGCCTCGGTGCTTTCTCCATGGAAAACATGAACATCCTAAAGCGAGCGGTGCTTGAATATACTTCCTTCATGGACATGGATATCTCACATGCTAGTCTTTGCCAACCATCGGGACAAATTTGAGCATTTAAGCCACCAAATGGCTCAAGCACTTGAGCTTCCTTCGCTCAAACTCCCCACCGATCTCAAGTTATCGTTGAAAGTCATTCATCAAGAGATAAGTGCATTCTTGGCAAGAATGTGGAGCTCAAAGTCAAGAAGACTCAATATGTCATGACCATGACCCGAAAGGAATCCCTTCACGGAAATCGATCAAGCGAAAACAATTTGAGCGAGATTTCTTCCGAAGTCATGGTTGAAGACTCCTTGATGATGAGTTTGGCTGCTCGGATGAAAGAAATCAAGAAAAGATGGACGGTTGTTGTAAGGCGGTGGCGACGAAGCTTGATGCTTCACGGGGAAGTTGAGCAGGCTAAATCTTTACTTGGCGTTATTCAAGTTTAGAAGTGGACGATGGGTTTATGGATGAACTATCAGGTAAACGCCACATTCAGCAGACGCGATGAGTGGGAAAAACTTAGAGAGCAAATCGCTCTATTTGGGGAAGGATGTAGTTAGGATTTTAAAGTTTTAAGGACAACTTTTGTTTTATCCGGTTTCCCTTTTGTAATGGCGACCACTTATGGCAACCAAATTATCGATGAAATGAAAGGCTCTATTCGTTTATAGAATTGCATCCCTTAATGTTTAAACCTCTAATCGTTCAAAATCCCAAGCGACGGAGACGTACTTCTTTAAATATTTGCCATTAATAGATCTCATGTGCCTCATACCATCCAAATTTTCTAAATGATATGCCCCGTTTGGCAACACCTCTTTAATTACGTATGGTCCTTCAATTTGGTGACCATTTCCCAAACTTTGGATTACTACTATCCAATGGGAGTATTGTTTTCCATACCAAATCTTTCGTGCTAAAACATTTGGCTATAACCCTTTTATTATAATATGAAGCCACTTGTCTTTTACGAATTTGCAATCTATCTAAAAGCGCTCAACTTTAGTTAGGTCAATTCTAATAAATTACGAACAAGTAGTTCGGTATGCTCATTTTCATCTATATTATTTTGCAAGCGTGCTACGATCGATTGCACATTAATTTCCATAAGCGACATTGCTTCTTGCCCATATGTCATTTGGAAAGAGTCACTTTAGTACTAGATCGTGGCGAGTTACAGCAGGCCCATGCGCCCTATTCAAGCATTCATGCCAATTTCTAGCATTTTAGCCTATCATTTTCCTTATGATACTCTTTAAAACCTTATTTGTGATTACGCTTGGCGTTGGATTGGGCGTAATAAGGCGTAGAGTTTGCCAACTTGATTCCAAACTCGCTCGGAAATTCTTTCACTTGATTCCCGTTCAAAAAAGTTCCATGGTCCATCACTACGGTTTGAGGTATCCCAAATCTATATACGATATGATCACGAATGAACTCTATGACATTTCCTTGGGAAATTTCTTTTAAAGTATCGCTTCTACCCATTTAGTGAAAAAATCGGTGGCGACTATTATAAAGGTGTGTTGCTTGGGCGATGGTGGGTAAATCTTTCCTATCGGGTCTATCGCCCAACACTTGAAAGGCCATGGTTTAATAATAGGTACCATTTCTGGGTGGCACTCTTTGGATTGGGCCATGTTTTTGACACTCAAGCAACTTTTGGCATCTTGAGCGCATACCTCGCCCATTTTAGGCCAATAATACCCATTCACGATGATCAACCACCTCATCTTTTGGCCGACTTGATGTGCTCGCACACTCCTTCATGTGCTTGACCATAACCACTTTAGCTTCTTGCAAATTTATGCACTTCAAAAGTACACCATCGGCGTTTCTTATATAATTCTCCTTCAACCGACCAAATAGTTCGGTGAGCGTAATTTTAACTTCTGTCGCTCTTCTTATTGGGTTCTTCCGAGAATTTTTGTATTTCTTCTCTCCAATCAATCGTCTCCATTTTGTATACAATGCATTAAACCCCTTAAGCCCTTCGTTTGAAATGCGGGCAATATCGTTCCGTACTACTCGCCGCGAGAATCGTTATTCAACATTTTTGAATAACACGATGCCATTGGGCCAACTCATTTGCCGGATCGTTATACATTCTATTAGCGTATTGAAGCTCTACTTGGTCGAACTCGTCCAAGAGTTCTTGGCGATGCCATATTGACTTATAATGAGTCACTTTGGCATTTAAAATCGCCATTCAATTGATAAATTATTAGTTGAGAATCACCTCGGATAAGCGCGTTTTTCGTCCCCAAATCAATAATAATTCTAAAGCGACAATCAGCGCCGTATTCGGACGATTATTAGTACACATTTCGGTTAGGGCGAAAGCAAACTTGTAACAAACCCTAGTGGGTTTATTAGCACTACCCTACTCCTGCACCTCTAGCGGTTTTGAGCAGTCAAAGTATAAAATCGGGGTTTTAGCTCGGCGAATTGACTTCTAATTCGATTTCCTTAGAGTGCGTCAAGCATGGATGATCGGCCAAAAAGTTAGCCAATGCTTGATTTTTACCGCCTTTTGTGGTATGAGCTTGTATTTCAAATTCGATAGTGCTAAAGTCAAAGACCAATCCTTTGATGCAAAAGCAGGGACGAGAGAACATGTACTTAACCAAATTTACTTTAGAAATTAAGTAAATAGTTACAGGCCGTAAGTAAGCCCTTAATTTAGTACATGTAAAATACAAAGCAAGACATAATTTTTCAATAGCAGAATAATTACATTCACACACAGTAAGTCGTCTACTGAGATAATATATCGCCCTTTCTTCTCCAAACTGTTGCGTCTGGGCGACTAGTCCGGCTATTGACTCCTGCTCGGCCGATATATAAACTTTCATTGGCCGACCTTGGATAGGTGAAACTAATACTGGTGGATTTGACAAATATGTCTTCAGGCTATGGAAAGCCTCTTGATGCTCCTCCTTCCAGACGAAGTCGTCCTGATTTTTCAACTTTAGAAGAGGCGAGAAAGCTTTCGTTCGCCCTGCACAATTAGAGATGAAACGTCGTAAGAAGTTCACTTGCCCAAGGAATCTTTGTAATTCCTTTTTGTTCTTAGGTGGTTTAGCCTCTAAAATGGCTTTTGCTTTATTTTTATCAAGTTCAATTCCTCTTTCATGCACTAGGAATCCTAGGAAATTTCCTGCATTAACACCAAATGCACACTTCAGCGGATTCAATTTTAATTTATATTGTCTCATCCGTTCGAATGAGCGTTTCAATTGTTGGAGATGGTTTTCTTCTTTCAATGATTTAACCACTATATCATCAACATAAACTTCAGCGAATTCTCCTATCATGTCATGAAAAATTAGATTCATTGCCCTTTGATAAGTGGCTCTGCATTTTTTAAACCAAAAGGCATGACCACCCATTCAAAACATCCTAGAGCTCTGGGCATCGAATGCGGTTTATGTATATCTTCTTGACTATATAAATTTGGTTGTATCACGAATATCCATCCATAAAAAAGTACATCACATGTCCGGTGATTGAATCTACTAAGGAATCTACCGTTGGCATTGGATATTCATCTTTGGGTGTTGCTAAGTTCAAATTTACGAAATCTATGCAAACCCTAATACTACCATTTTTCTTTGATCTGAGCACAATATTAGACAACCATTCAAGCGTGTCATTTGTCCTTATAAAACACTGCCTTCAACAATCGTTCTATTTCTTTCTTTACTTGAGCGATACATTAGGAGCAAAAGCGTGCGGGGGTTGCTTATGTGGTTTAAAGTGTGGCTTAGTTGGTAGCCTATGTTCTACCAAATTTTTATCTAAACCGGGCATGTGTTCATATTCCCAAGCAAAACAATCTCTATACTCTTTTAACAAAGCAATTAGCTGGTCACTTACCTCTTTGCTAAGCATCGGTACGACAAGCGTTGGGCGATCTTCTTGTTCATCTCAATATTTACTTTCACCAAAGGGTCTTGTGCTTGGGCGTGCCTGTCTTCATGACTCCTATCACATCGTCGTCAAGCTCCTTGTAGTGATGTCTTACGCATCAAACAATCCACCTTATTCACTTCTCGGCCAATATTACATTCTAACTTTCGAACCTTTGCTAATTTATCCCTTAAAATCTTTTAAAGCCGTTTTATTTCTTATTTCTCTTAGCGCACTTTTTTCTAAAGCCATTGACTTGGCCGACATCTGAAGGCTAGACACCTTCTTCAACATTTATTGAATATCTTTTTGCCAATCATTGGCTCTTGAGGCCACTATGTTTGGCCTCATTTGATCGAACATTTCGATAAATGCATCTCTGCGATAATGGCTCCTCGCTCTGTAGCGATGATCCGAGTTTCTTCACCATCTTGGACTACTCTTACAGGCCCATAATTTCCTTCATACATGAATTTCTCGATCGAGTTTGTACGTAACAAAAGGTCTATGATGCGCTTGCACCACTTGACCTCACCTTTATCATTTCAAAAACTAGACAGCGATGGAGTGGCGAAGGTATACAACGATTTCCATGAATCAATCTCTTCCTAACAACACATTTAGCTAGCTAGTCGGCCCGTCTATTACAAAAATCTTGTGGTTTTGGTGATAGTTCCTACCGTCGCGTCCAAAGGCATTACTCCTTTGGGCGAAGTCACCCGCCATTGAAGCTCGTAAGAATAACCCGGTAGGGATCAAGTCGCTCTCTGTCTTTGCAAATTTCTTTATCATTCTAGATGGAATGGTATTAATCATGACCCCATTATCTATGAGAACTTTGGCTACTGGGGATGCCATTGACTAGAGCCTTTACATATAATGGCCTCAAATGTTTGGTTAGATTGGGCGTTGGCTTCTTAAAGATGACCTTTTCGATCGCCTCTATCTCCACTTCTTGTCTCCCGTCATCCTTTGGATCGAAATCTTTGTGTCGGGGTTTCGTGCAACATTTCATGCGATCTTCTGTCTTGGGGCTCTTGAGCTTCTATGTCGCTCACTTCCTCCCAACTTTGTAGGGGTGGTAATATCGTTGGAGGTGATCCATACTTTTCGGGCGTGGTACCCTCATTTTCCTCTTGGGCGTCCGTATAACACGTAATAATCAAAAGATCGCCCGGATGGTTCGCCCAACAAATCTACTTCTCGGACACCTTCTTGATCACAATTTGTTTTAGCAATTTGTTATATGAAACTCCTCTTTTTCTTCTTTACGATTCTAAGTCGATCTCTTCTTCCACACATGTCAAGCCATCATCTTCTTCTTCTCCTCCATAGATATCTCGGAGGTTTGCCCGATTTCTCCCTCGCATTTCAATGTGCATGCTTCTTCCCTCTCATCGTCTTGTGGCCCCTCATCCCTTTGCTTTTAAATTCATTGCAAGCGAGATAATTATTAGCCAATATTGGGGTAAAGAACCAAAGCGAATGGTGATGGATTGTCGGGATCATCTTCATCTTCGTCTTTCTTTGTGTCTTTCAAACTTGACCTACGGAAGAATCTTACGGTAATTCTCTGTTGAATCGTTCGCATTATGTTCCTTCTCATCTTGAGATTTTCTTTAGCAATGATGTTGGAGAAATTGGGCAATTTGGGACGTATCACTTCTTGTTCTTTGCCTCGTCATTCGTCCATAATTTCTCGATAGCGTCTCTTTGTGTCCTAGTCATTTGATCAAAGGGTATCACCCTTCCCGCCTTTATATTGGAATGAGTGCCATACATTCGATCGATGAAATTTGTGGCACGAGCGTTCTATTGTTGAGCATCGGCTGCCGTTGTACATTAACTGCCATCATACATTGGCGACTTTGTCTTTCAAAAAAGGAGGCCGTGATACCTTTCGTCCTTGAATAGGTTGGAAATTTTGGGTTGCGTTTGGATGATTGTGGCGCCCCATACTTCCATTTTCTCCTCATCTTCATCTATTTCTCTGCTACATCTAGCACACAACACTTTTTGTTCCTTTCAACTTCTTTACCTTTGGGGCGTTCGAACATTTGGGATCTTTGTTCAAGATCTTTCGTCTCCATTATCGACTACCAATTTGAATTTAGGTAAACCACTTTTGAAAACTCTGCGACAACATATTGACTCCTAGTGGCCGCGGAAAAGGATTCTCATCCTTTGCCATCTTCTTTTTAGCTTCAAAAGTAATTGCATACGATTCGATGGCATCTGTAATACATGACGAAAAACCAAACAATTATTAGTTGTATGAGACCATGCATTATGCCACTTACAATATTTTTATCCTTAACTTGCTCGGGATTTGGCAATTTGTGCTTATCGCTCGGTTTTATTTGCTTGTCTTTATACAATCTATCAAATATAGTATATCTGCTTTGGTTACATCGAGCAACGTTCTAGCTTTCTTGCTTGTATCTCTTAGAGGCTCGTTTTTTCGCCGTCATCCACTGAATTAATTATTAACGGACATTCATAAGCATCTCCTTTAATCAATTCGGCCAAACATATTTCGGTTTGATCATAATATTCATCCACAGCGTGAGCGTCGAAGTTTGGGTCTCTATAATAAGTCCCTTTCTTTGGAATTTTCATTTGTTCTTCTTCCCTTATCAAGCGCTCATACCTAATCACATTGGGCGTTAATTGGAAGAGATCGGAAACTCCCTATCACGAAATTTCTTTTCAAGTCGAAACTTAAACAACTTTGGCGATCTTAACAAACTCTTTTTCGGGTAAGGGCACAAAGCATTTACTCCTAGCGGTCTTAAACCTTTGAAGGAAAACTTACGCCCATTCGGTTGGCATTTGGCGTAAATTAGCCCAAATCGGCCAAGGTGACTTGATTCGATTTTATAGAATTGGGCGTGGAACAAGCTGTTCTAATTGTTGCCATGTCGAGCGAGTTTCTTTGGTAAATTAATGAACCATGAAAAAGCTACCTGTTGGCGAACTAGGAAACAACCTTATTTTATGATAATCATTTACTTCACGCATTGCGGTGTAAATCGCCCTACATGTTCCAATGTTGAGACCTCCCTAAACACTGTGAATAGTGAAAATTCCGGGCACTTTATATCCCCTAGGCCACGGATAGGCTTGGTCTATCAATCGGGATATGGCTTCCTATAGGTTGGCCTAATGAAAGGACGCATTCAAAAGCATATCGATCTTGCATTATCTCGGTGATTTGGTTTCTTAAGGCCATGTTTGGATCGTACGGGACTCCTATAGGTTGATTCACAGGTGGAATCATTTGAGGTCTATTGTTTAAACCTGGGTTTGTGGCCAAATTACCATTACTCATGGTATTATTGCCATTTACTTGGACATTTGCCCCTTCGTTAACACGTGTTGCGTTTTGTCCTATATTTGGCATATTTTCTCTTGCATTCGGGCTACCCCCAAGTTGGGCGATCCACATTATGACCACTCAAATTGGCCGCGTTGCCTCCACCCACATTTGGCGTCGATGGTATAAAAGGCATTTCTATTCCTTGACTAGGATTTATAGGGTTCATTGTCGGTGGTGTGCCCCACAACCGTCCTAGCTTGGAAATGATTCCCTATATTTGGCAAATTTGGTTGACATGTCGGCCTACTAACCTAGTTATAAGTTCATTTAAAGTACTTAATTGTTTGGCCATGTTGTCGTAATGCACATTTCGGTTTGAACAAATTTTTCCATATCATGAACATTTTGCAAGCTTACTTGTCCCGCGACATCTTGCGTGAGTTCGCCAAATAATGCGGCGCATGGTTCGTGGACTCAATTCCGTCATTGGTTCATAACTTGGCTTTGATTTTGTCCCTCCGTTCTTTGGTGTATTTTCTTTGTTCTTCATATCGCTCGATCACGGATTGAATTATTTGGCTTCTTTGGTTCCTTATCGAGTTCTTGTGAGGCATATTGTTCCACCCTCTTGTATCTTCTAACACCAAAAGTGTCCCATTTGGGCGTGCCAAATTGTTTCGCGGAATGTGTATTTTCGCTAACAATTAAAGGATTCGAGACGATGTGTAGGGGGCCTTGAACCTTTTGAGACAAAGTCCCGACAAAGGGTGTTTGATTTATGAAGACTACAATAATGACCAAGGATGAAAAAAGCAAAGCGAAATGCCTCAAAGGCACAAGCACACTAGAATTCCTTTGTAAAGAAATATTTAAGACTAAATGGAATGAAATTACATTTTCTGTTTTTTGAGAGTTCCTTCTTTTTTTTCACTTCAATCAATCTCCTTTCTTTTATACCTTGTCAAGCGGTTTTATCACACGTTTTCCTTGATCTTGCATAAAAACTTCTCATCGCTTGATTTTTCTTCCTTATCGCCCTTGACAACCACCTCGTCGTGATGATAGCGCCCATTTCTTCCATAATGATTTCAAGCTGTTTGTAACTTCCCATGATGATTTAACTTCTTGTAACTCCTTCATGAAGCAATCACCTCGTCGCCATGATAATCCCATGTTTGTATTTCTCCATGATAATTCAAGTTTGATGATCCCAAGCTGTTTGTAACTTCCCCATGATGATCCAACCTCTTGTAACTCCTTTATGATAATTCAAGTTTGTAACTCTACGACAGCGTGGGAACAATGATAAGAAAATGAGAAAAACTACTTATGAGCAGTTACTCTTATGTCGCGATTGACCATTCTAATCGCCGAGCTAATTATTTCTCTTTTTTTTTTTTGATGCAGGCGATGTCCATTTTGGGGCCCTTCACGGCTTGGACAATTTCTATTGGGCCTATATCATAATTTATTTGGGCATCCGTTGGTATGAGCCGACATATTTTCTAAAATCTATATACTTGGGCATTTATTATGGGCCTATATGTACAATTTTCTTAAGTCTCTTTTTAGGCCGAACTTGTTATTTTCTCAACTCATCGAGATATTTGATCAATTAAATTGATCTCACACATTGATGAATCAAAGAACCATCAAACTAACGAAAAGATATACACAATCCTATCAAAGGATTTAGATGAAATATTGGTGGTCAAATGAAATTTAATTATTCGTACGGTCATGCTATATAATTAAATTCGACACGTAGTCTGTTCAATACACTCAAAGTGTACTAGTGTTATCATTAAATCATTTTGGCAATAAGGACAAGTTGCACACCCGAGTGATTAAATAGTCAACACTACAATCTTCTGGTACAAGGCGTCAACACCCTCATACAAACAATTTTATCCATGATCAAAATATAAGTTGTGTCACACTATGGTTCTCAATACAAGCACCCAACTTATATTATCACAAGTGATCATTGAAACTTTATTTACATGCTCAATATTAAACAAATGCAATAATAATAAATGAATACAAACCAACGTTTCATTCAATATAAATTATCATTTCATCACAGCAAAATTATACTATTTGGACATACAACCCAACAATTCTTTCACTTTTCCTAGAGCATAATCCTAAAATCCATGTATCCCAATGGTGAAGAGTAAACCAGTATATAGTTCCTTGTTCTCATAAGGTACTTAAGAATATGATTTACAATCACCCAATGTTATGGTCTGGCTAGACTGATAGCATATCAACAGCATAACAAATGTAAGGTCTAGTACACAGCATAACATACATGAGACTACCCATTGCAAATGCATAAGGTATTCTAGTCATGTCCTCTATGTCATCTATCTCTCCAGGAGTTTCCTTGGGAATGCTCCTTAGATAGTTAAATTTCATGTCTGAATGACAAATTGCCATTTTAGAATCTTGTATGGCAATCTGACAAGCATCTTGTCAATATATGTAGCTTGGGACAAAACTATCAACTTGTTCTTTTCGATCTCTTTTCGATATGAATCCCTAGAACACAACTAGCTTTGCCCAAATCCTTCATATAAAAAAAATGTTGGGTCAACTACGATTTCGTATATGATGACATTTCTACATAATTTCCTATGAATAGAATATCGTCCACATAAAGCTCAATAAAAATTACCATTTTATCCATAGCCTCTTTATATGAAGTCGAATCATCTACTTGTTATATGGAGATTGCTTGTTTGGATTCTCTTACTAACAAGTACCTAGAAGGTTTTTGATGATCCTCTTACTTTGCCTAAGTGATGATGGATTTTGAATTGTAACATTTTCATCAACATTGGTATCATCTTCAGGTGACACAAATACATCCTCATTACCTTGAACATTTTCTTGATCTATGAGATTAGATGACAAATCATTTCTCCCACACAGATTACGTTTTCTATGTGTTTGCGATACCATAGGTCATCTTTCACTAGGTTGTGTTTCAGGAATTAATATCGTGAAATCGCTCCCACTCATTTATTCAAAAACAACCCTACTCTTAAACTGACATTTATTAATATACTTATCCTCCAGGAATGTCGTATTTGTACTGATAAAAAGCCTTCCTATCTAGAGGAGTATAAAAAAGTATCCTCTGGTACCTTTAAGGTATTCCACACACAGGCATATTTCTGACCTAGACTCCAAATATTGTGTCTTCCCTTTTAGCACATGAGCCGGACATCTCCAAATTCGGATGTGACGCAAATTTGGTTTACGCCCATTCCACAATTCCAGGGGAGTCTTGGGAATATAATTAGATAGAACTAGGTTAAGAATATATGCAGTTGCCTCCAATGCATATTCCCAAAATGAGATAGGTAGAGTTGAAAAACTCATCATCGACTTAACCATATCTAACAATGTCATGTTTCTCCTTTTCGAAATGACGTTCCGTTGGGGTGTGCCATGCGCACTTAGTAGATAAGCTATATCATTTTCTGTTAAGTAGTTCCTAAATTCTCCTGAGAAATATTCGCCGCCTCGATCTTATCGAAATGTCTTTATACTTTTACCTAAATGTTTCTTGATCTCAGTTCGATATGCTTTGAAATGTTTCAAAAGCCTCCGAATTTTGAGTCATAATTAAAAGGTAATGGGCGTTAGCGCAAAAACAAGAGAATAACCTTGTTCTATTAACAAGAAATGGGAATCATGATTCCACTTCATCTGCATGGACATAATAATAGTCTTTAAGAATTAAACACATATCACTATTGAAATAAAATATACTACTCCTATAGGTCTCGCCAAAACTATTGCTCATGTACCGACTGTGATAGAAAATTGGTTTTCACTTAATTTTTTTTTCTCTCCTGAATCATCAGCACCTTGCTTTTTTTTTAGCTAGTACATCAGGACAGTCTTTCTTCCAGTGTCCTTTCTGACCGCAATTGAAACACTTACCTTTTGGCTTTCCATCTGCTTTGGTCTTATTACCTTCCTGCTTCTTGTTAGCTCTCTTTATTTTCTTTCCACCTCTGCCTTTCGGTTTGGAAATAAGAAAGCTACCAATCATTGCATAAGCATCGCCACCTTTAGCTTTAAGACCACTTTCCACATTTTACAACTCATTCATCAGCCCAGTCAGTGGCATATCCATCTTTTGTAACTAATAGTACACAGTAAACTGTGAAAACTTATCAGGTAAAGAGTTCAATACCATATCCACCTAAGTATCTACATCTATAGTTGTACCAAGATTCTCTGCCACATTGAAGTATCCAATTATAGTCAACATATGATCCTTCACTAGCATTCCAGATTTCATGCGAATGTTGTGTAAGGTACGAATGACTTCGAACCGAGCTCTCCTACTTTGATGTGCAAACATGTCTTTGAGGCCTCTAATTATGTCATAAGAGGTTTCAAGACTGTCATACTTCTGCTGTAACACATTTGACATCGATGCTAAAATGTAACAGCAAGCTAACTTGTCTGCAGCCACCTACTTATCATAAGTATCCCTCTTGGCCTTTCTTGTAGTCTCAGTAGGTTGCTCATGCCAATCTTCTTCAAGTACAAAATCAATTTTATTAACGGTGAGAACAATCACTAGGTTACGTTTCCAATCCACATAATTTTTCCCAATAAGTTGGTTTTGTTTTAGGATAACAAAAAATAGATTGAGAGACATTTTGCTGAAAAATAACAAAATTATCTCATATTAAAATTGAGCAGCGAATTTAACTTATGATGCATGAATACACATGTAGATCTATAAAACTACAATAATGTAACGACTATTTGATCCTTATGATCCAATAGGCCCCTTTATAGGAAATGTCACTGTGTCCATTGATAAAGCTGGGACCCTGCCACCTGACAATAAATGTCTAGATAAATCTAATATCACTTTATTTTGTCATCAAGATCATAAACGAGAGCCTCTATAGGAGGTTCGTAGATGATCTCGATTTGAGTGTACAATCTTTGTCTAGATCTCCAGGTCGACATCCATAGGATGATCTCAAATTATATTCTATTTAGACGATCTTACCAAAAAAAATCTAATCAAACAACCCGAATCACGTAGTCCTCCTATAGATAGTTCGTTGCGTTATTGGCTCGAGGCTAACACATTCTGTTGCTTATGGATTGACAAAAGGGGACCATATGTTTTTATTTAAATAAATATCATCTCCCATTAAATATTTTAAAATAATGGATTTTAATTTCAAATAACGACCCATTGTTCACATTAATCAAATTACAATTTAATTATTATGGATTTCGTTTCTAGAAAATTTTAATTGAAATTAAATTAATTGAGGAAAACCGATATTTCGATTAAATGCAATCCATTCTAAATTTCAGGAGTGATGCCAAAAGTAATTCTATATGCCATGATTTACAGAACAATAATATTATAAACAAATATTTAAAGCATACATTAGCAATAAATTAACAATTATTTGTGGCCCAAAACAATATTCAAGAAATAAATTAAAAGCTAATTGTGATCGAGCCCAATATTTAACTTAAATCTTCAGCACAATGTTTCAAAATGATCCACATAGCAGCTAATCTTGTAATCAAACAATTCTTATCCAAGCAACCAAACAGCCACTATCCAAGCAACCAAACAGCCACTATCCTAATAACCAAACATAGGTCTTCTTCTTCTTTAAGACTTCTCTTGCCAAAAAATCAACCACCACCGGAAAACACCATGGCCCAAAACTCATCAATCTCAACAAAAAAATTCATCGGAGAGACACCAGATCATGTGACCGTCCGCCGCGCAGATCCATTAGACCCACGCCCGCTGGTAGTGTGAATCTCTAGGACCGGTGCGACGCTGGTCGTGCAGGTCCCCGAGATCTGCACAAATGCGATCTAGCGAGATCTACGCATAGCTGCGCAGATCAGTCTGGCAAACTATTTTTTTTATATCATTTTTTCTTCGTCGGTCCGATCATCAATCTTCAATTGTAATAAAAATTAACTAGTCTCATTTTAGGGCACACAATTAAATCTATTTTTCAATTAAAAATTAAATCAAGATGATTGTGTCGTAATCCCCTGATCTTGTTACAGACTCAAAATAACGAAATACAATGAACAAGTGGGGCCACAAAATAATTAGATCACAGTTTAAAATAATTCCAATTATTCAATCAACATATAAACAAATAATACTAGACATCGCTCGACTAGAACATGCAATTATCAGATCTAGATAACATCATAAACACGTGAATGATCTAAACTGCTATGATATCACTTGTTGAAAACTGGCATGAGAATTAGTCGGAAAACAAAAATTTTCTTTAATTCAATAAATCAGGATATTTGCTAGGCATTCACGTGTTTACTAAAATTAAATACTAATAGTTTAGTATTTTACTTGAATCGATAAATGATATTGGATCTTGATCTGATTCACGAACTTGGTGCTCCTAACGTTCAAATCTTCTATGGTATTCTCCCAAGTATAGATTACACCAGTGAGTGAGCACCTTTTAATTGAATCAAAAAAATAATTTCTGAACTAGACAGATTTAGAAAACCAAGAAGATAAAATTCAAGTCACGTCACAAGCAATGTGATATAAATATGACAAACATCCTGATTGAAAACA
Organism: Forsythia suspensa; assembly: GCA_023638005.1. Classification (NCBI taxonomy): domain Eukaryota; kingdom Viridiplantae; phylum Streptophyta; class Magnoliopsida; order Lamiales; family Oleaceae; genus Forsythia; species Forsythia suspensa. Next base: position 20,713,810 of record CM042664.1, on the reverse strand, counting down.
AGGACAAGATTCATGATTGCATCCAAGTCCAACTAGCTTAGGATTGTTTTTTAATTACACATGTAATCTTTGAAGTTATATCATAATTATAATCAAGTCTAAAAATTTCATAGTAAATGTGATTAAGCCCAAAATTTTATAGAGCTACCTCAAGACCTGTCCTGACATATATTTTCTAAGCTCCAATAATTAGATTCTGTGTAGTCGACTTTAGAATTTTCTTTTACTTTTTCCATTAAAGGCAAAAGACTGCACTCTTGGAATATATAAGATTACAGAAACTATAATATTTTCATATGACTTACCGTATATATATTTCATTCCTATCCGAGATCCGTTATATATTCAACATAAATTTTCATTTCATCACAGCAAAATTATACTATTTGATCATACAACCCAACATCTTTTCCTCATAAGTTATTATAGCTCATTTTATTTTTCCTTTTTTCCTATTTCTTACATGGCTCCCCTTTTCTTATTTTATAATAATAATCTTCTCCATCTTTCTTTATTCATCAATATTATGCATAGAAAATTGCAAAACAATAAATGCTCCTTGTAACCCAACATTTGAAATTTCTAGTTCTTCAACAAAAATGCTGAAATTCAAATCCAACAGTTAAGATCAAATCGAACGGTTCATTCATAAATTTTTTTAACATGAATAGTAATAATTTTGAATTTGTAATTGAATTCAAAAAATACAATAAGATCTAAAAACTCATTTTCATCCAATTGCTATGTTGCAATTCCAAGTGCATATGGAGATGAAGCCAATTGAGTTAACTAAGTGATCTTTATTTTCTGTTCATGGACAAATGTTAGTATTCTCTTTAGTATTCTTTTAGTATACTTTTTTTTTCTATATTGATAAATAGTAGACAAATATTATTTAAATATTATTAATTATTACTTATCAATATTGAAAATAATATTTTGTTATTATTCTTGAAGAAATATCAATTTATACAAATCAATATTCTAGAACAATATTGTATTATTGCTCTTCAATATAGCAACTTTATAGGGTAAAATCAATCATTGGCCATCGAACTTTAAATAGGTTACTACTTAACCACTCAAATTTAAAAGGTATCTCAATGCCCATTCTTATTTCCACTATGTTACCCATCCACCACCCGTTAACCAACCTATGCCAACTTGTAATGGAGAATCCAACCTGGCAGATAGTTTTCCGACGTGGTAGACTGACGGTGTGAACTTCGGTCGACTCAACAAAATAGTACATCCCAAATGTGTCTTTTCAACCTAGTTTTCTTCCCCCAAATCCATTTGTACAATCATATTTCACCCATTCCACGCACTAATTCAAAAATCATTTTTCCAATGGTTGAAGTTGTGTTGCAATTCTATGATATAAGAGAGTGTTTGGGTGATGTACTTTTTATGATTGGATGAGATTTTACATTGTCAACAAGCCACATCAGAATTTTACTTGCCATGTGGGACGTCCTATTAAGAATTGCAGAGTGTTAAACGTTAGGTGATGGATGGGTAACATAGTGGAAAGAAGAGTGGGTATTGAGACACTTTTCAAAGTTGGATGGTTAAGTAGTAACCTGGTTAAAGTTCGGTGGCCAATGGTTAAATTTACCCCAACTTTATAAGATTTTTCTTAGGGTAAATAGCACTGGAGATCCTGAACCTTTGAACCTTGTAACGATGGGGTCATGAACATTCAATGTCTAGCACATCGGGTCCTTAACCTTTAAAAAACGTACAAACAAAGTCTTTCTATTAAAAAAACCGTTAGTTTAATTAGTAAATGGTCAAAAATTTCTTCAAATGACAAATTTCCCCTTTCGAATTAAAATAAGAAACAAAGAAAAATCGCAACCAATCCCCCCAATCCAACCCCAAATTTTCTTCTCCAATCAATCACCTCTCCTATTTTTTCTTCACCAATTAACCCTCAACCAACAAAATATAAAATTACAACCCATCCAACCATATTTATAAACTCCCTTTATTAAGTTAAATTTGATCAACATAATATGCCCGAAGCATATAGTTCAATTTTTTGTCGATCAAATTACAGATCTCAAGTGATATTATCATAAGGATGAGTAAATACACGTTGTACTCATTTTTTCTTGGTTGATGTTTTGTCTCATTGGATTTTCCTGGCAAAGTTTTTAACAATGCAACTTTCATAGTGTACCCAAAAGAATAATGTACATTTTTTCCTTCACTAAGATTTTTCCTACAAGGTTTTTCCTATTAAGATTTTAACGAGGCATATTCTTTGTGTAAAGGACATCCAATGAAAAGTGTTATAAATATTATACTTACAGATGTCCATAACCTACAATATATTTTATGGTTATACTCTAGTGAGTTACAAATTGTATATGAGACCCCTGAAGGGAACAATAATAAGATATGTTTTTAATATAATTCATGTGACCATCACATTCACTACAGTAAATTAGAGATAGTGTATGAAGATGATATAGCTTGGAGGTTATACTATAGAGCGCGTTTGACCAGAAATGTTTTATAAAAGTTTTAAAAAGATGGTGGCATTAAAGACATTGACGCATAAGATATGAATAGCTCGATACAAGGGTTTTCATTGATTAAAATCAGGGAGAGTAGATATACTCTTTTTTCTTTGTTCAAGTTTTGTTCCATTGGATTTTCTTGACAAATTTTTAATGAGATAACATTTGATTACTCTAAATTTTTTATAATTATTTTTTTCCTTTGTTTGGTATTTTTGTCCATTTAGGTTTTTACTAAACAATATTTTTAATGAGACAGTTATTATACTGATGGTCATCAAATGAGGAATGTTGTAAAATATGGAAAAATAATATTGATGATCATATTTAGAAATTTCTTGCCTAGTCTATAAGTCTTTGAAACTCTATATATATGAGTCCATCATTATAATGAAATACATAGTTTCTCTCTATTCTCTTCTATTATTCTCTCTAATTTTTAACATTTTAGAGCTTGTTTGATTTAGTTTTTTAGCATATTTTCATAAAAAAAAATTAATAAAATATGAAGTTGAAAAGTTAATAAAAATTGTGGGTCCAATAAAATGTGTGTTTAAAATTAATTGTTAACTTTAACCACAATTTTTTAGTAACAAAAAGAAGGACAATTATGCCCCTTAATGGATTTGAAATTACTTCAAATAATAAAAAGACAAATAAGCCCCTGAATTGAATTTAATAGATGAAACCCATTTTCACACCCATTTATCAGCTTACCGTGGTGAAAATTGAGAAATTTTCCATCTTCATACCATTTATCAAAATTCAAATGGCGAAGGAAGAGAAATTTTCACGGCTAGGGTGGAGAAACACTAGTTTTTCCAAATCTGCCTGACTTTAGGGTTTTGTGAGTCTGGTGTTGTTCGAGCATCACTGTTGGCCAGAGGTCATGGTGAAGAAGGAGACGTCGACCCGTTAATATTCGAAATCTTACACGTTTCCAATCAGGTATTTTCCGGACTAAAGTTGATGCTTCAAAATAGGGCGAATTCTCTTTTGCTTCAAATGAAGTTAATATCTTGTTATTTTATTGTTCAATCATGTTGTATGCATTTACCGGTGTTTCTATTGGTCAATGTAGGAGGAAATTAGATGCTTGCAGAGTGGCATAGTTTATATGATCATACCTCAATGCTCGGATGGGCATCGTTTCAGTGCCTGATATTCGATGAATACTGGCCAATGATGCTCATATGTGCATTGTTTTAATGCATCATGTTTGACTAATAATGTCCCTTGGCCCGTAGGTTCTGGTCTTAACATGAAGTAAGAATTCTAGCAATTTCTATCTCCTAGGGTGATTATAGAAAAAAAAATTACTTCAGTGAACACGATCAAATTGTTAATTTATAAAGCAACTTTAGCTCAACTCCTCAAATACTGCTAGGAATTTTTTAGGTAGGATAAATATTAGTTAGAAAATGGCAAAAAGGCGGGACGAACATGGATAATCTTAACCATTCTGTCTTGTTGGGGATTTTTGGGAGGTGGCACAAGAAATACGGGCAAGGCGGGACTTAATTTGATGCTTCAATATTTGATGGAAACAAAACAATCATAAATAAATTTGACGAAGTATTCCCTTTTGATACTCAGCATTTGGCAGAATATATAGTGTTTTATTTGTACTGAGGATTGAGTCGAATCCAGTTTATTTGTAATGATACTTGAGTCGAATTCATATTTCAGCTTTACTCGAATTCAATTTTTGATTTATTAATGCTTTACTTACATTTGTAAGTTATGATGATTCTATATTATTTGACGGAAACAAAACAATCATAAATATATTTGACAGAGTATTCCCTTTTGCTGCTCGGTATTTGGTAGAATATATGGTGTTCCTAGTTATGTTTGCTTTGTGTTCGAACCTAGAATGGATCGTGATTAATCTGTTTGCATTATGGTGTAGCAGCCACATGATATTGTAATGTCAAGAAGTAATGAAGGAATATGCTATTGCTATAGAAAGTCGGGTCACTTGTTAGAGGATTGCAAACAAAAGCGCCGATGCCCACAATGTGGAAAGGGATATGTCTAATGGATGCAAGTAGTAAGGGTGTTAAAGACCAAAGGGAGGCCATTTTTCTACTACAATAACGACGAATGCTCATATTTCAAGTGGGGAGCTCGTTGAGGGACAATCTAGTGGCGTTGCATTGGATAAATCTGTGGCCAAAGAGAGAAGTGAAGACTTGCATAACATGTTCAAAATGTTTGCCAGTTTATCGGAAGAAAAAGATGTCAATATTTCTCTCAACCTCACGATCTGCAAGGGCCAAGGAAATGGGCATGAGTTAGATAGTTAGATTCATTTGTGTTGTAATTGAACAAGTACTTATGTTTATGTTCAACTATGTTGTAATTCTAATTTCCAATTATTTGTATGTTTTAAGCGGCTCTCTTTCTGCCCATTTGTGTAATGGAATTCCAGTGATATCATTCACTTCAAGCTTCCGTTTCACGTTTTCACTTAATTGTCTATTGCATTGGTACAACCTAGACTTGGAAGGACTTGTTTTGTGGTTATGCTCCACCTGAACTTTAGTTATTCGTCATGATCCAGTGACATCAAAAACATCAGTCACCATAGCTTTACATCTTATTTGAATTGTCGCCTGAGGCTTCAAAGAGTGCTTGTATTACTTGTTCTTCGACCTTCTCGACTACATGTAAGCGTGACATATCTTACAAGCCCATCATTACCCTTCCTTGAATTACATTTTCAAACTGGGAAACTCACACGAGATTCATAGTTCTTGTAAAATTCGAATGCTTCGTCAAGGTCCTTAAACTTCATTCCAACCTCAAGTATAATCTCATTCGGTTCTTCAACTCAATCATCATTCAAACCAGGAAAATTCTCCATTTCTATCACATCATCTTCCAAATATTCATCATCAACCACAAACTAATTCATATTTACCGTCGCATCTTCAGAATTTGATACGAGATTTTCTATATAAAAATATCGAATTTTGATAGCATGAGGAACTTCCATCACGGAATAACAGAACAAATGTTTGCAAAAATGGCAAAAACATAGCTTCCATACGTCATATAACACAAAAATATGGCAATAAAATAACTTCCATACGAGAAGAACAATAAGCTTTTTCAGATATTGTGGTGTACAAATTGGAAGGAAAAGATAACTTCAAGTGAAGAAGGAGACTAGCTCAAAAATGTCATTGGAGATTTGCCGGAATGTTGCTGGTGTGTACACTTGCTGGAGACTCGCTGGAAAATGTAGTTGAAGTGATGAAAGAGAAGAAATGAAGATTAGACCATTATTTTTTGAACAAACCAGATTTGCATACAAAAATGCAATTGTTGTTATGATTTTTTCGAATCAAAATATCGCGATATCTCGTAGTGCAGGGGCGGATTTACAACATGGCGAGACCCTGTGTCCGCCCGTGCTGAAATTTCGCGAAAAAATGGTGCTAGCTATCAGGAGTGGTCGCCCCCAGTGGGTTTCATCAATTTTTTTTCCTTCCTGTGTGCATTATGTGTCTGCGTGTATGTATATGTACATGTATATATAAAACTTACATTTAATGGGTTGAAGTTGAGAGAGAGAGAGAGAGAGAGAGAGAGAGAGTATGTGTATTTTAAATTCAAAATTTCATTTGTGGTCCTGAACATTGAAAAATTAAAAAATAAGGCAATTGAATAAATAAATCTCTAAGTAAGGATTTATTATTTCTTTTTAATATAATAATTGCATAATTTGGAGGTGGGGGTGGGGGTGGGGTGGGGTGGGGGGGGGGGGGGGTCAAAATTAAAGAATATAGAAAGCATTTATCAGAGCTTTTGCTCTTTTTTTTTTTAAATATTTGTCATATATTTGACTTTATATTAAGCTTTTTCTTACGTGGTGTTGGAGGCGAATCAAGTTTGTGGCTGAGATTTCTATCTCTAACATGTTGAAGTTATTCCAATTTTGCAGTTGGATCTAAACTTACAGTCACGAGTGTTTTGGGTGCAATATTTGAAGATGGTGCAGTTTCCAAACAATACAACTAGATGAAGGCATCAACAACTGAGCATTATTTTCACAAGCGTCGATGCGTTGTGTCATTATTTTCACATTATTTTTTCACAAGCGTCGATTGGTTGATTTGGTCAACGGTCGATATATGACCGTTGACCGGTCAACGTTCTTCTATCTCGAACTTCAACCTAGATCGGAATCACCTGTCGCGAGTGAACTGGGTAGTACATAGGAGTGTACAAAGAGCAAAATTGTTGTTATATTAACTGTGTCATGGCACATTGTGTCAAAAATATAACTAATCATTGTGTGCACAACCCTTTTTTTTTTTTTTTAATAAATAAGATGAATCACTGGCGTAGTGACGCAAAAGTAAAAGGACTTGTGGTACCATACCTTTTCTTGGGGCCTTGGGGTAAAAATGTTTCCTCTGTATTCAAATTAAAAATATGAAAAATTAATAGAGAAAAATCATTTCTCCCCAACTGTTGATGAGTGCATCTCTTGATTGATAACAAAGATTGCTGCAAATTTAGAAACAAGAACAAAATGTAACTTTGATACAAATAGTAAAAGGTCCAAAATAGCATAAACAATAGTCAAATACTTCCTAATCTCGGTTTTGATACAATGTTAATGAATCCATGTTAAAATCCACTTGTGTTCTAATGAATGAACTCAAAATATAATTGGACAACATTAGCCGGATTCAAGACGCACGTCCTCAATGTTCAGCTCAGGTTATTAGAATCACTTGCCGCGTCTTTGGTATAATAGATTGCGTAGGATTATACAGGAAAATCAACATATTCCGTCACGCCCACTAGAGCATTCCAAAATCTTGATTTGTTCAATCATACAAGCTTAAGCACATTCAATGTGTAAAGTAGATGCGACGTTTAGAACATGCTTAACCAAAAGATTACTCGTCAAAGAGTCAACTGTTTGATATCCAGAAGTAATATTATTCGTCCGTTTTCATCATTGAGACAAATCTAGGGAACTAGAGATAGATTAACATCAATAACTTTCTGTTACCAGCAATATAGGGGCCTGCTAATTACGGAAATTAACAATGTTTCCCGATATCCTTGCATCCAGCTTTAGCCTCGTGTACTGTTCATTTCAGCCCTCTTTAACAATGTTCCTCTTAACCAAAATCTTTTGTATGAAAATGGTATGAAGAAGATTTGAGTATGTCAACAGCATAAGCACAGCAAATATCTTAAAGTTCTTTCTAGTCTGAATCAGAATCGGGATTCATAGATGATCTAACTGATGTACGTTTACTATCAAGATAATCATCATCTTCTTCTTCTCCTTTCTTCTCATCAATAATTCCTGCAAAATGATGGTTCAGAAACTGCAGCAACATACAAGTCGCAAAGCATTTTGTATAAAAGCATCACCTTTCTTCAACAGAAGAACCTCAATAGTCCTTGTGCTGAAATCATCTTTACCTCCCATGTCCTCGAATCCAACCAGTCTACCTGTGGCAATTCCTTTCCTGAGAGAAAATTCTCAATTCTGTAAGTATGATGTCAAATAGAAACAATATATAACTCTGTAACTGATCAAGATCAGTATATATTTACTGCCTATAAAAAGGCATTCAGAACCTGCTGACCAAGAACCTAAAGTACAAAAATAATCATTTCCTAGTACGTTGTGACCCCATTTAAGCCGATATTCAACCAACAAATACACCCAAACTCATGCCCAGTTTCCCAGAGTACGAACAATATCAATAGTAGCAGATTTATCAAAGGGATTCTTCATATCTTCTTTAAGGAGCCAATCACAGGAAGGATTAAATTTATCAGCAAGAGGCTCATACATTATAATTGGTCAAATAAACTAGTTTATAAACTCTACCAAACGGGCTCATTAAGACTGCATTGGATGGCAGTCACTAAAGCATACATGTTATACATCAGGTTTCTAAAAATCAGGAATTTTGTACTTCTTGGTTAATAAAATGCAACTATGAGCCTGCACGTACGAGGCCAACTCTTGAAGTGGGAAAGAAATAAAGAAAGCAAAGGCGGTGAACCATAGAGGCTTAATAAGCCTCAGCCTCTTTCTTCTTTGAGAGTTGAAAGAGCTGCAGAGAAAAGGCTTAAGGAAAACAAAAAGGAAAGAGGAAGGAAACTGAAAAAATGGTAACAAGAAAAGAAAGAAAACAGAGATGGAAAGAAATGAGAGGAGCAGAAGAAGGTGGAGGTATTTGCTACTGCATCATGAGGGAGCTAGGTGGAAACATAACATGCGAACATCTTGTGAAGAAACCAGGTACAGTAAGTAGTCAAGGTAAATCTATTGTGATTGCATCTTCCGCGGTTGGGTGGCTTAGGAGCTTGAGGATAACATGGATCACTATCTGAGACTGCTGATACAATCTTAGCAGCAGACATGGTAGTTAGATGGTCCAGTTGAAGGATTAAAGCGGGAAGTCCAAGAGCAAATAGCGGCAAAGTAGCATGAGATGAATGAATGTTTCCATAAATTGAGTTACGCAAGCTCTAAAAAGGAAAGTAGGGACAAGACTTGACAAGACAGCGCTTGACTAATATAGGAGAGAATTGCCCACCAATAGTCCAGACCTGCCAAGACACATCCCCTATTCTACAGGAGCAAGCTTTTGTTGTACCCTATCCATCTCTCACCCAGTAGGACCTACTGGAGCAAATTGTTTACAGAGAAGACCATGTTCTCTAGTGTTTTCTGAAATTTGTTTCCTCTGAGATTTAGGGGGAGAAGATATATCAGCACAAGAGAAGATGTGGAAATTATTTTTAGGCACATAGGATATGCAATAGAGAAGGAAAAACCCTTTGGAGTTTCTTTAGATGATGGGATTTACTAGACAACAGTCTATGACTTTCAAGATCAAATGGCAACAAAGAGGAACCCAACGTACTGAGAAGAACTTCATTACTGATTTTGGTACTTTCCTCAAATAGTACAAAAGAAGACATTATGAATTTCTCGCTTTTGAGCAAGGATCAATGTCAATAATTGAGTACTAGGTGCAATTTAAGATAACAAATTTGCATCCCATATGCATGTGGAAGAGTGTCAATGGTGTAAGTAGGTTCATTAAGGGTTTGTGCCAGAAGATTCAGAAAACTATGCCACCCCTTAGAATGGCCCCTTATTCTAATTCCTTGGAGACGGCCACGCATGTCAAAAATTACAAAAGGGAATCCTAGGTCTGACTTATTTGAAAGAAGGTTAAGATCACCACGTTGGAGGGGAAAGAAGAACCAAGAGTGGAGATCCCCATAGGACTGACAAGAAAGGCCAAAAGGCCGGGCAGTAGTAGATTCAGAGCGGTTGCTTGCTGCTTGCACTTCTTATATGTTCTGATACCGGGACGCCTGCTCCGCAGAGAGCCTTCCGACAATAGCCAACAGAGACTCCACCTCTGGAACCAGCCCCTCTTTAGAGTCCACCAAGTAGTACTAGGCGACCACTTCTGCGGCTGTGTGACTAGGTATAGGATATGAGGCATCACTAGGTATAGGATATGAGGCATCACATCATTATGTAATGTTCATTTTGTGGGTAAGCAAGCCACATAAAGGACGAGCATTGGAACAAAGAAGGGAAATACAGAAGTTCTCTATTATCTAAAGTTAGATTAATCCTTTTATCAATTAGCTCCAAATTCCATGATTCTAGAGTAAATGTGTAATACACCTTGTAAATTAGGCACATCTTTCTTTGTGCTCATAACTACATGTTCCTTACCCAGCCTTTAATTTGGACATTACTTTCTTCAGGTTTTCATTGTTCAGTGAGGTGATGTGTCACTTCATTATACTAAAGTTTTAGCTTTTCCAGATCTAACACAAGTTCTCATTTATTCTCTTCTTCAGATTTACTTGAGACCACATGAAAATTGATTCCTTCAATAGTTCTACTTCTTTCTGGCCAAAACTAGTTATCTGTTTTTCTTCTATCCACCTCTATAGATTCACTAGTTAACATTGTTATTTGCTCTGATTTTATCTCTATTTTTATTTTCTCTCCCTCTTCAGAGTATTCACTGCTTTCAGTCATTCCGTGAATGTTTCAGACGTTCAGTCTCAGTTTCTTGTCATTGAACTTGAGCGGTGACCAGGTATCACTTGAAAATATGCAGGATAAGTTTCACAAAAATCAACGATTCGGTCTAGCACTATTTAGGCTTAGTGGAAATGGAGGTGGTTGATTCTTACAGATGCAAGCGCTAGAGATTGTCTGTTCATAAAAAGAGCTAATGATATTTTTTAACATATGCAATGGTCTGTTACTTTCATTGCTATGAACAAAGTCTTGCTATGGCATTGATAAAGCAGAACTTATTGCTATTAACAAAGTTTAAAGCTACGACATCGAACTTATTGTGTCTCATTTTATATGGACAAACATTATCTTCTATGATTAACCCGATTTTCTTAAGGTTGCAAAATGAACTGAACCATTTGTTCAGCATCTAATGTCCATTCGGCTTTCTTCACTTATCTAGAGAGCATCTTAGACCACATGTCCATCTTAGTTCTCGAATTCTCATTAACTTATATTCACTGTATTAACATGTTCTGACCAGCCATTTAGAAACAAATGTGTTTCTTACTTGCCAACATATTATACCACATAACATAGAAGATGCAAGAGTGGACAAGATAATGAACAAAATACTTATTTGCATCCTTGATAATATACGTTGCTATGTAATACTCCCTACCAAACATGCCATTAGGATCTTAGCTTTGATAGCCATTCCTAGTGCTATAATTAACTAGGAAAATAAGATCATCACACATAGAATGTGATTCATTGATAATTATAGAGATTCAAACACACAGAAATTATGACAAACAACTCAGATGACCTAGTTTATATGCTCTCTCCGATACACCACATTCATTAAATAAATAAGTGCATGGAGTGAACCACGGACAAATAACGGAAGAGGACTGACCTGAATAGTATGACGCAAGGTAATGTTTTGATTCCCAGCTTTGTAACGAAGAAAGGTGAATTCTACATAACATTTTAAAAGGAGGAGCCTTAGTATTTTTCCATTGATGAAATCAAACACTAGCAGGAAGAATGCAAATGAAAATAGGTGACACACTGACACCAATTGGTTGGAAGGAAAAGATGGAGGAAAGTAAACTTCTCTATATTTTATTTGAATCTAAGGTAGCAATTTTTTAGCCACTACATCAGTTATAAAATGCCTAAAAATTTATTTCCAACAGTCAACCATCATTCATATTAAACAACGAAGGAATAATCAACTTTCCTTCCAAAAGGAGCAGAAATAGGATGGAAACTTTCCATCAGTCAATTTTAAAATACATGGAGCATAAAGGCTAAAACTAAAATTACATGGAGCATAAAGGCTAAAACTGACCTCAGCATCCAATTTGACGAATTTGGTGTTAAAATGTCTTGGGGCGAGGGACTTCAAATGTTTGTCCATAATCCTAGAAAAGCCAGTAGACAAAATTATAAAATAAATTAGTAGATTTGTCAAATGAAATTAATAATATGAGAATCCACAACTGTGAAACATGTTCTAAAACATGCAAGGCCTCATACAGGATATTAGTCTCACCATCATCACAAGTTTTGACTTAATCACATTCCTTGAAGATGTAAACATTAGCCAACTAGTATTGTGCGAAAATTATACTTTTCAGGCTAAACTGTAAGCAAACATCTCACATCGCAATTGAGAAGTTCCCTCTATCATTCATCTCTTTATATATATATATATATATATATATATATATAGAGAGAGAGAGAGAGAGAGAGAGAGAGAGAGAGTCCTTACTTGCAACGGTAGAACTCCCGATGGTAGAAGTGACAAACCACTTTATCACTGCCAGTAACTTCGCCCAAAAAGTCTGCTTCAGTTATCTCCCTATACTCTCCATGCCCTTGCATTTTCAATTCTTGCCGCTTCTCAGCTTCTTTCTATAAGAAAAAATCGAGGAAAACACTTTCTACCATCCAGAAGCTAACCCCAAATAAAATCACAGTAAGACATTTGACATGACCACTCCAAGTTACAAACCTTAAGAGCTGCAATCCTATCTGCATGCAATTTTTCCAGCTCAGGATCCTGTTGTAACACAATTATTGTAAACAGAGCACATTTTGCAGCAATGAGGACAGAAATCAGAACTTTATTCTCCACTTACATCCATCAATTCATCAAGATCAACTTCCTCGTTAACAGAAGTCGATGCATGTCCCTTCTCTTGAGCAAGTAATTCCTGTTGTAAACTCGCGCATGAGATACATGAAAGTGTATAACACCAGCTACTTGGCACTACATTGGTTATCGAATTTTCTAAGGCAGGTAACTGTTCTAGCATATAAGTAAAGTTCATTCGTCATTTTTCATTGTTCACTTCTTAAAAATCTTTGCGAAGATTGATCATATTTACTGATGTCAAATTTCTTAGATGTACAATTTAACGGAAATTATGCATCATCTCACTGAAAATCAAGACAATGGTGTTTCTGCTACTGAAAATGAAATTATTGGCGGATTTCAACTCCTCTTTCCTTTCATTAGACATGGCAACACATTGTTACATGAGAGAAAGAAGTGAAAAGATTGCAAGTTCATTAATTGATTAAACATACAAATAGTCATATAAAAGGTGGAACTTTGAACATCGACAGTTACAACATAACATCAATCTTCCCCATAAAAGGTGAAACTGAGAGGTTCAAGCATCTTCAGACTGAAAAAATTAACAGCTCAAACGCAGCATTAACTCTCACTGGTGAATTGATTTTATGAGATTGAGTACAACAGTATAGAAAATGCCGTAACCATTCAAAACTATACTGGGTCAGTGAAAAATATCGAACATAAAATGCTATATTAAATATTTGAGAAAATTTTCCATATCTTGCCTATAAAAAATTGGAAGAAAATCAAGAAAAAGGGATTACCTTTTGGTAATCACGGGCTGCAGCAGCCATTACATTGCCGAAAGCCAAATTAGAAAGAGTCGATTTCACTGAATCGGGATCCATTTCTCTTGTTTTTTTTTCACTGTGATTAAAATTTCGTGTTGATCATCAAATTTAAGAAGAGATTAACATATTCACCCATAGATAACAATACATTCTTCAATTTGAGAAAAATAGGATGAACAGAATTGATTAAAACTTACCAAGATCTGGGTTGAGGTAGCGATTACAACACGACTGAGAAAGATAGTTTGATTCGGAGTAGCTATTATTAGCAAAGAGACCTTTCTTGATAATTTCCTCTTATTCGATTTTGGGATTTTTTTTTTTGGGGTTTTGGAGTTAAATGTTTTATTCATCATTGAATATTACTTCGTTTAATTCATTCAATCAACTTGAAATGTTCGAAGATTCGTTGAGCTTTCGAAAATCATCATCGTTACTCATCCTTTGAAAACTATTCTGTTACAACCAAGTGACGAAAAATCCACGTCTTTGGATGGAATATACATGTGGCGAGACGGAATCATCCATGATATACGAAATCGTCCATGTCATCCAAAATCGCGCTCCATATCATCATTTTAAAAACGTTTTCAGATGAATAAATTGAGTGAAAACATTTTTTAAATGATGACATGACACGCGATTTTGGATGATATGGACGATTTCAGATGTTCGGTGGATGATTATGTCTGCGACATGTATATTCCATCTGCTACGTGGATTTTCTGTCACTTGTTCGTAACAGAATCATCTTCAGTGAGTAACGGTCATGTATTTTTGAAAGTTCAGTGAGTACTCAGAAATATTTTGAAGTTGAGTGAGTGAATAAAGACGGCAGTAATAGTTCAATGAGCAATGAAATATTTAACTCGGGGTTTTGAGTTAAAAAGCATTGTCAATAAATCAATTTATAAAACAAACTCTCCTTCCAAAAGATTTCGGTAAATCGCCTCCATCATTAAATAAAGGTAATTATATTCAACGTACAGGTTTTATTACCTTTTTAATTACAATAAATATTCTAATATTTTTCATTTTATATCTCTAACTTTTTTGGTTGTAATTTTTTTATTAACTTTCAATTAATTTTTAAATTTCTTCTATGATAATAATTTTTGTCCAAATATTATGCCAATGTACATTGAAATGAAGAAAAAATATTTTGTTAAACTTTCATATTTGTTATTTATTTTGTTTATTTGAAAATACGAGAGGCATATAAATTTTTTTACGCCCTTATAATTAAATTTTTAAACATAAATCATCATCAAAGATAGAGATAAGACCTGCAAATTAATAGACTGGTGATAGAAATATAATAAAAAAGTTAAAGACATAAATACAAAAATTAGCAATAGTTGAAGATTTTCATTGCAATTAAAATGTGGTGCGGTTAACAAATAATGTGGTGTGAATATAATTATCCTTAAATAAATTATAAAAAATATTATATAATACCCAAAATACCCCAGGTGATTAAACACATGTTTGCCAAACAAAAAATTGCCCTAATGTTTTCATTTTCATCCTTACGTTCTCATATTTCTCTCTCTACGAAAATGGCAACCACATCTCTCTCTCATCACCATCTTCACTGCACTTGATCTAGAATCCCAAAACTTCTTTATGTTTATCCTCTCTCTTTGTTCATTGTAGCTTTGAGTAGTGTGTAAACTTGTTAAATCAATCACATTTAAGATTTGTAATTTGAGAAGATAATAGGTACATACTCATATCAATTTCTGTAATTTTTTGCCCAATTTTCGTTCTAGTTTACAGCATTGTTGCTGATATATGCATTTGCCTAAGAATATGCTATAACGTCGTATACGCCGTTATCTGTCATCTATAACAGCATCTCTATTGTTATCTTATTTTTCCACTGTTAGCATGTATGTAACCTTGGGCATTTACAGCATTGGTGCTAATATATGCATTTGCCTAAGAATATGACATAATGTCATATATGTCGTTATCTGTGATCTATAACGATACCCATGTCGTTATCTTATTTTTCTACTTTCAGCACGCATATAACCTTTAATGTGATAACTTTTCATTAAATATATGTTTGTTTTAGTGAGTTAATATGTGAGTGCAGTAAAAATTTAAAATAAAGACAAGTATGCCGTTATTCACAATGTATAATGAGACTAGTGGCGTTATCTAATTTCTGACTATCACCATCTACCTAGCATTGGGTTTGATAATTGACTTTGAATATATAGACTAGTTTAGTGCTATTGGACTTAGGTTAATAGTTAGCACTCATCATGTATTGATTGAAATTTTATTGATATGCACTTTGACTTGTATAATGTAGCACTTTGTGATATGATCAACTGAAATCTATTTGTTTTATGTTGAATTGCAGTCATGGATGTGTTGGAAAAGTTGTGGATATCAGTTTTTATTTCGTTAAGTTTGTGGAAAAAGAAGGTGGTGGGTGGACATGGAGGTATATAGGCAATGGTCGAGCAAATGTGACTCTCGTTCTTGTTTCAAATACCACTACCTATGCGGAGCTGTGCGATAAAGTTCGAGGGGCTTTGGGGGTTGATTATAGGTTAAATGATATAGAGATGGCAACCGTTGTCCCTAGAATGTCTAAACGTTCCAGTTCCTCCAATGAAGATTGATTGTGACAACAATGTGAAGTGGTATCTTTCTGTTTATAGAGAAGTTCCTCTTTATGTTACACTTTTGACGAAAGATGTCGAAGAATATGAAGAAAATGATGGTTTAACAGAGAACTAAGAACATGCTACTATTGTATCACATGGTGACTTATTGAGTGAAATGCAACCAGATGATGGAACACGTGGAGGCATGAGTCGAGAATTAAATTATGTGCAGGATGAGAAAAATATAGGAGATGAAATTGTTGATGGGAACTGTGTAGATTGGGATGGTTTGAATATAATTCCATTTAGCTTTAGAAGAGAAGATCTTTACGAAGAATCTCCTATGACGGTTGCGCATTGTCTACGTGAAGATGTTATCTACAACAATATTGAGAATTTAACGGCAAATATAAGTTCAATCCCCTGTGGGCCATCATTGAGGATTCCTGAAAATGTGGATTTGCAATTGAAACAATTGTTCCCTACCAAAAAAGCTTTGTTATCGAACCTGTACTTGCTTGCACTGAGGTATTACTTCGAGTTTAAAGTGAACAAGTCAAATAAATATGTTTATGTAGTTGTTTGTTTCATAAAAAACTGTAAGTGGGGAGATCACCGACATGCTAGCTATTCACTTATTGGAACTCACATTGCCTCCAAGTTTGAAGATGCCACAAGGATTTACAGACCCAGAAACATCATCAATGATGTTCGTGAAGAGTTTGGCATAACTATAACCTATAATAAAGCATATAAGGCAAAGTATTTTGCATATGGATCGTCAGAGGGACACTGATGAAAGTTATGCCAAATTACATTCGTATTGCCATGTTTTGGAGCAAAAAAATCTGGCACAATGTCAGTTATTGAAACTGATGATAACATGCGTTTCAAGTACTTTTTCATTGCCCTAGGACAAAGTATACGTGGATATCAAACTTCAATGCGACGAGTAATTTGTGCAGATGGAACATTCATGACATGCAGATATCGAAGAACTCTACCTGTGGCCACCTGTCAAGATGCAAATATTCAAATTTATACGCTTGCATGGGGTATAGTTGACTCGGAGAATGATGCTTTTTGGACTTGGTTCTTTCGTAACTTGTGGGAAATAACTGGTGACTCCAAGGAATTGGTGATTATTTCGGACCATAGCAAAAGCATTCCTCATGCATTTAAAAATGTCTACCAGTTTGCACATCATGTGAATTGCATATGGCACTTGAATAATAACTTGAAGGTTAAATTTCCAAGAGTTGATTTGTCCTCATTGTTCAGAAAGGCGGCAGAGGCTTATACCATAACAGATTTCGAGGCATACATAGCAGCGGTTTGCGGTTAAAAAAAAAGGGCATCAGAGAGTACTTGGAAAAGGATGTTGGTGGTTTCCATTATTGGAGTAGAGCACATTTCAAAGGAGTTCGATACAATATCATGACAACAAACAACGCAGAATCTGTGAACTCCGCGTTGAGGGAGGCCTGAGATTTTCCTATAGTTGGTTTGATTGAATATATTCGACATGTGTTGCAGAAATGGTATTATGAATGGCATGTAGAAGCAGGAAAGTGCACTATCCAACTCACCTCACCTATGGAAGAGAAGATGTGCTTAACGTATAACGAGTCACATGGCTGGAACGCGATTCATATATCCCGAAATGAGTTTCAGGTAGTTAAAAATATGGAATCATACATTGTTAACTTGGAAGAATACATGTGTACTTGTACGCAATTTGATCTGGATAAATTTCCTTGCCAACATGCAATTGTCGCTGCAAGGCGAGATGGTCCTGATGGTTATAGCGTTTGCTCTCCTTTCTATACCGCTTTTTGTTGGAGACAAGCGTATTCAGAATTTATATACCCATTACAAAAGGAAGATGTGTGGCAAATTCCTAATTAATGAAGTTAGATCAAGAATGGTCTTGTGTCCATTAACAAATAGACGTCTTTGGATGTCCAAAAAACATGAAAAAATCAATTGGAGAGACAGACGTGCTCCGTAAATGTGGTAAGTGTTTGAAGACTGGGTACAACTGGACTACTTGTACAAATCTTTTACCGGCTACAGAGAACTGAACACACTTACGTAATCGTTGAACATATAGGATAATTTTCCCGCTCGAACGGACAGAGGGGAGAAATTTTCCCTCTATTTTTCCACTCGAGCGAGATAAGTTCCTTGTCCGTTTTGGTTCTGGTTGACTTGGATTGGCTTTGGTCTTTTATTGGTAATACAGTTAAGCGCACTGATGAATTTCATCAGTCTTTCCCATGCCCCAATCCATGAATTTAGCTTCATTTCACCTCCCAAACATCATATTGATGTTCAAAAGTAGTAAAATTTACTACTTTAAGATGTTAGAACCTATTCGGGTTCATTTGTAGGCATAACGCCATGCATGCCGTTACGGTATCAGTAGAACGGCATGACTGCTGTTATGAAAACTACTTATGTATTTCTCTATTCCGGGCTTCCCAAACATCATATTTTTGTTCAACATAACCAAATTTACTACTCTAAGAAGTTAGAACGTGTTCGGGTTCATTTATAGGCATAATGCTGATAAGTGCGGATTTTGCACTTATTTTAGCCACTACAAATAGATATTTGTGAGTTCTTTGAAGTAGTTCATTATTTATCTATGTTATTTCAGAGTTTTATAACATGTTCGTGTTCATTTATAGGCATAACGTCATGCATGCCGTTATGGTATCACTAGAACGGCATGCGTGCCTTTATGGAAACTACTTATGTATTTCTTTATTCTGGGCCTCCCAAACATCATATTGCTATTCAAATGTAGCGAATTCTACTACTTTAAGAAGTTAGAACCTGTTCGGGTTCATTTATAGGTATAACGCCATATATGTCCTTACAGTATCACTAGAACGGCATGCCTGCCGTTATGGAAACAACTTAAGTATTTTTCTTTTCTGGGCTTCCCAAACATCATGTTGCTATTCACAAGTAGCGAATTTTATTACTTTAAGAAGTCAGAACCTGTTCGGGTTCATTTTTAGGTATAATGCCATGCATGTCGTTACAGTATCACTAGAACGACATGCCTGTTGTTATGGAAACAACTTAATATTTCTCTATTCCGGGCCTCCCAAACATCATGTTGCTATTCAAAAGTAGGAAATTTACTACTTTAACAAGTTAGAACCTATTCGAATTCATATAGTCATAACGCCATGCATGCCGTGACGGTATAACTAGAATGGCATGCCTACCGTTATAGAAACTTCTTTGCTAAACATAACAAACAACTGAACAATAACAAATCATAAACTCATTCTAAGGGTCAAATTCCCCTACAAAAATCTCAGCTGCCATTTTCTGCTTCTACATTAGTATATGCTTGGGTTGAACAAGATTTAGGTCAAGTCTGGCTAAAGAAAATTCGATGAATTTGACCGTAAAAAGTCCACAATCAGATCTAGAATAGTCCCTTTGGACCAAACAAACCCGGTCTTCGACCATGCCTTCTCGATTTGACTGCAAAAGAAACACCCCCTTTTTTTTTAATCAAAACCACTCCAAATCCTTCTTTCTTCAACAACTGCAATCCACTGATAACAATGGATAACAATATACCCAAAATGCAATAAAAGAAAATGTCAAGGTGAAGAAAAGAACAACACAAACACAGCAAACAACTTATCTACCGACAAAACCAAAAACTTGGGAAAATTATTCGTCTATGTGGGGTTGTTCATTGCTACGAGTTTACAAATAAAATTTTCATTCAGCAAAAACAAGCTTCTGCTGGAGTTAATTATTCAGAAATGATTAAAAAAAAGAATATCAATTACGGTTTCTGATCCCAATTCAGTAAGACTAATAATCTAGATCAACCCGTTAACAATAAAAAAAAAAACTTATTTTTTGAATCGATTCTAAACCTATATTAGTAAAAAATACTTCTCAAACAACAAAATTCATCGGTTGGCAAAGAAAACCAGATTCAAAAACACCATAAAAATCAAAACTTTTGATCAAACATAACATGAAAAAGCAGCCAGATCTCTAAAATTCAGATCAAACAATACCCAGCTGCTAAAATCTTGTAGTAATCAAAACCAAAGCTTTAATATTGCAACCTGTTTACCAATAAAACTAATTAAATATTCAGATTAGATCCATCAATACTTTTTTAAGAACTGAAATTTCATGATATAAGCAAAATAAGCAAGAATTACACAAGATAATTGAAAAAGATGAAATACCCGTTATTCAAAATATCAAGTTATAAGCTAAATAAGAAAGAATTACACAAGATTATTGAACCAAATCTCAAAAAAACAGATAATAATAATAAAAAGAAATACCCATATTCCAACCCAGTAGGAATGTTCTTCGCCTGTGAAAATGGAGTGGAAGGAAGTGAAAAAGGTTGAGAATTAAGAGATGCGATTGCTAAAGTGGGCAGTGGAGTGGTGAGGGCCAAGAAAATGGCTATGGATATAATGTTCTTGGACCCAAAAACTGGTTTTGAATTCGCAAAATTACTATTGTTGGAATTTTGTAGAATGATAATAGTTGCCTTGCCGCCATTGCTGGAGCTTGGTTTGGAAATGGAGATTGTGGGGATGAAATGACAGAGAAGATGTGTTAAGGGATTGTTGATCTGAGGACATTTAGGTCATTTACCTATTATTTATTTTTGGAACTAATTTTATTTGTTTATTTTCTGGTCAAAGGTCATTTGACAAAATGTTTTATGTGCAAAGGCCATTTATTGGTATTCCCCCCTCCCTTTTTTAGGGGAATTAAGTGAAATGGCCGGGTCACCTAATTTATTTGGACAAAAGGCATTCGACTACAACAAAAAGAAAAAAAAGCCTTCATTTAAAGCCTAGTCAAACAATATCTTCATTTAAAGAGCTTTTATTTAATGTTATTTGGCTATGAAATGACCAATATATCCTTATATACTAATGCATAACGACTATAATGTCGTTATTTTGGTAAGGAAACGACCTTTATGTCGTTATTTCACTGACATGATATTTTCTTTTTCTGCAAACAAACAACTTAAATATCATTATTATTATTATAACGACGTCAATCTCATTTTGTCAAATCAATAAATGCACAAATTATATATACTGGAACGACTTCAATATCGTTATTTTTGTGATAACGACTTAAATTTCGTTATTACACATTGATACATTAGCTAAAACGACATGAACATCGTTACGACAAAACTAAAAACGATGTAGATGTTGTTATTTTACATATATAAATCTCATTACTTTTTAACTAAAATAACTTCAATATAGCTCTAGCTTTATTTTGTATTAAAACGACATAAATATCATTTTCCTATAACTAGAACGAATATGATGTAGTTATTTGGGTTGGACTATTGTTTTGCACTCTGGTCGACTCGAAGCATCATTCCTTGGTATAAGCATTACTTTTAACTGAGAACTGATGGATCGGTTTGAGGGATGTGCCCGTATCGACTACATTAGATGTTCCTGGTGATATCAACAACCTTCGAAGTTCTTCGGTAGGAATAAAGTAACTCCGTTAGTCTTTCTTTCGTCGTTCGTGTAACAACCCAATTTTTTCGCATTTCAATTTCAAGTAAATAAAAATTTCTTACTTTTGGCGTCGTTTCGTACCCCATGATTTATTTTAAAAATTTTGGTTATGTTTAAATTTTGTGCATGTTCGCTTCAAAATTTTAGTCGACGTCTATTGAAATTATTTGAAAACGAACCTTATTCTATTTTCTTTTGGTAAGTTGTTAATTTCAAGTTGAATAAATAATTTATAGCTAGCCTAAAATTTTAAATTTCGTTCCCCGTTTCTATCTAAAAATCTCGGCCATTTATTTTCGATTCTTAGTCAAAACCCGACCTATTTTCAACTCTAAAATTTATCCAAAAGGCCCACCCAAAAAAAAAACACCTTAAATTCTACATTTTGCATCAACCAAATAGCCCATCCCTTAACAAAGAAACCACCCCCATGATCTGAAAAAAAAAAACGTCCCAGCAACCCACATTCCAGCCACGTTTCTTGCCATTTCCTTCCCCACTTTTCTCTCACTCTTGAGCCCTCAATCCAACTGACTTTTCCCTCCAAATTACCCCATAAAAACCATTCCCCAATTCTCCACATTCAGTCAAAAACAAAAGGAAAAATAAACTGCCCCCACCAGCTACATAAACCGTCCCTAGCAGCCATGATAAGTCATGATTCTTGCCACTTTCTTTCTCCCACTCTCTCTCTTTTTCCAGCCCTCAATAAATTTGATTTCTCCCTCCAAACCCACCTCAAATTCTTCCACAGGATAGCCCAGAAAATCAGTTCCTAAGTTAAGAAAAAACTCCCATTTTCTCTTCAAAAAAATATCAGCCTCAAGTCCAAGCATTCTTTCTTCTTTCTAGCCACTTTTTCCAGCAACATCCTCCCATGTTAGTATCCCAAATTCAATGCAACAAATTTAGAAGAAAAACTCTCATTTTCTTGTCTAAAATTCGGACAGCATACGCTCTCAAATTTCTACATTTTCAGCCCCAAAATCTCAGCTTTATACTCTAGTTTCATCTCCATTCAGTCCTAAGTTTCTTCAACCATCCATCCATTTTTTCTTTTTTTCTTCTCCATGCAATTCTCATCCAAAAGAAGTCCTCGTCATCCCCTATTTTCAGCCCCAAATCTCAGCCAATAACCTGTCCGCTAAGCTGCCCAAAACCGACCCAGATTTTAGCCAAGAATTAACTGCACACTTCTACCTGAAAACAGTCCTCCATGATTAGCCAACTACCCCAAAATCTTCCCATTTTCCCTCACCTTTCAACCACCAAAATAACTGCCATTTCTCTCTCCCCCCCAAAAAAAATATCCCATAAGTCGGGCCCCCTTCAACCCCATTCGATCTCCATAATTCAGCAGCAAGAAGTCCAGATTTTCCCTCCTTGCACTCCAGTTTTGGTCTCCCCCAATTTCAGCCATAAGTTCCAGTTTTTATTTTATTTAACACTCCACTTTTCTCACCCCAATTTCGTCCATACAACGTCCTAGAAAACCAGCCCCTAAGTTAAGTAAAAACTCCTTTTTTCCTCATCATTTTCTGCCCTAGCATTTCCAGTTTGTACTCCATTCTCAGCAAGTGTTCTTTCTCTTTTCTGTCCAAAAAAATCTGGCCCCAACAATAGATCTTGTAGCCTTGGTTTTGATCCTTAAAATCTATATCTTTTCTCTCATTATAAGCTCCAAAGTTCCTCTCATTTCAGTCAAAAGAAAACTAGTCCAACAGTCCCTGGGTTCCTTAGTTTTTGGCCAGCAATAGTGTTCCTTTTCAAATTATTTTACAGTGAAGATCACATACTTTCTCTCCTAGATTTCTATCTCTAAAGTGCCCTATATATACATATATTTATATAGTGTACGGGTTTGTTATTTTTTGAAAGCCGCAGAACCAATTTTTCTTCATCAAAGCTTCAACCGAAAACTCATTTTCGAGGTAGTTTTACTTAATATTTTTACTGCGATTTTAAATGAAGTTTGGATAAATTATGACGTTATATGAATGCCATGCAAACTCATTTACGAAGGAAATTATGATAGTGATTGAAGGTAATGACTTTAACATGTTTGTGATTGAATGAAATCACGTATGACGTTATGTGGTGTCGGATATCAATGTTTAAGATGATGTACGTTTCAAAAATCATGGCATGTCGAATTTATGTTTAAGCAAAATTTTCCACATGTTATAAGTATCGCTACTGAGTGTTTCTTTTGAAATACTCACCTCCCAAAATAAATAAACTTTTAGATTGAACAGATTGGCATTGATGCGATAGCGGTAGACTAACGAGCTTGTCATGGAAAGTATTATTTAGTTTATGTTTTGACGTCGAAATGATCGAGTCAATTTTGATGTAATTATTATATTTTAAGTATTTTATGCATTAATTAATTATGTAAAATGTACGGAAACAAGATATTAGTTTATTTGTCGTTCGAAGTTAAATTATGAATTTGCCTAGTTTCTTTTCTTTTTTTTTTCAATTTTTTTTAGCTTACTGTCCTCTTTTTGAAAAATCATAACTTTTTCTATGGTTGGATTTTTTGAGTGAAATCAGTGACTATGGAAAGCCCTATATGTGGTCTAATAATAGAAATTAAAATCACTCAAAAATTCCATCGTATGAATTTATTATGTATAGTTGAATAGGCTGTCATATTGCACCTAGGACAGTTTTCAAGTAACTTCGGCCATCATTTTCACCTACCAAATGATGTAGCTAAAGTTTGAAATTTTAACATGTTGTAGTCCGTAGTCCCAAGTATCTATAGTTCCAATTTTGAAATTTTTAGAGTTCGTTTGAATGGTCTAATAATTTGTGGCGACACCTATCACGGTATAGACAAAACTATGAAATTTTGAAGAAAATTTATTTTCCCTTGCACGCTTGTTATTTTTCCGCAACAATTAAAATTTTAAAACCCTTCAAGGGCATGGGAAATATTATTTGGAGTCGTCAAATATATTTTAGAGATTATTTTAGTGACCTTCCAGGTTAAAATAATCTGGGGCGTTACAGTTCGAGTGGGATCAACCCACTCAATAACCTTTTTTAGACTTCTCAGGTATGTTGGAGGCATGCCGAGTGACCGTGGATGCTTGATTCGACATTTGTAGCCGGAACGATATCAATCTCATTACTTTTTAACTGACCCATCTAGGAAGGACCTTACAGAGTCATCGAAATACTCTGTTCTGGAACTTACAAATTGGAAGACTCTAGAGGCAAGGTGACAAAGAACTCATGGAACTCCTTGCATCTCCAACCATATTATTAGTACAAGGTTCTATAGTATCTTGGATTTGATCTTAGTAGGCTGGCAAAGCTTTCACCAAATGTAATCATTTTCAACTGAGTGATTATCCCGAGCACTACTATAATAAGTAGTTTAATCTTTGGTCAAAATATCAAATTTTAAATCTAGGTGGCAGCCATGAACAATGGTTCGCGGCCATTTCCTTAAACTTGTTGGGTAAAATTCTCAACGCACTCAACAACATGAACAACCCTAAAACTGCGGATGAGAATGGTTAGCAGCCATCTTCTTAACTCGTTGGGTAAAATTACTTAATGCCTTTAACCAATAATTTAGGTATTTCAAAACTACCACGAAAGAATGGTTCACGCCTATCTCCTTAACTTGTAGGGTGAAATTATTTAACACGTTTAACCATTAATGAAGTTATTTGAAAAGCAACGAGGGACAATGGTTCATGGCCATCTTCTTACACTCACTGGGTAAATCTGCATAGCTCGTTCAATAACTAACGAAGTAACACACAATGTAGCGAAGATGTATGGTTGTTCGCGGCCACACCTTTAACTTTTTGGGTAAACTACTTAACGTGTTCAATAACAAATTAATTCATAAGACAGCAAGGGAAAGTGGTTTGAGAATAGAACAAAACCAAGTAGTTTGCCCTCCTAAAAGCTCGCAAAGATGGTTTCATAATGAACATTGTTAAAATTTATAAAGACGAACTGGTTTATAGAGAGTTAGCGAAAAATAAATAAATAGTGGTTGAACGGATAGTTTGAACGTAAGTAAATGAAAATGCACGGTTAAAGCAAAGAAATGCAACAAGTTCAATAAAAAACTAGACGAACACAAAACACTTGGAAAAAAAGCTGATATATTAATTCAGGAAGCAAAGTTACATGAAAGAAATGCAATTACAAAAATACAAGTCCTATGGCCCCGCCACCTCACAGGGTCGGCACAGTAGATGGTGCCTAAACATCAACTAGATAAGGATCAATGGTGCCTTCGGATTGAGCAGTATCTTGGGCAATCTCAGAAATGACGCCTTCAGCTGGAGCAGAATCCACAGCATCCTAAGAGGCAGGCCGGTCAATCGGAGTGCCTAGAGTTTCAGCTCCTAAGCTTCATCCCAGTAAACAAGAAAGATAAATCCCTTTTAAGGATGAACCTGCCTGATCTGGTAACTAAGCTGGTCGTCCCTAGCCTCCACAAAGCAAGCTTCGAAGAGCGCATACTCAATAGTTTTTAGAAACAAATTCTAGTACGCCCTCACCATCCTAGCCTCGACTTTTGCTACATTTGCTTAGCCTTGGACAATTTTTTGTTCACCTCAG
Source organism: Forsythia suspensa (assembly GCA_023638005.1). Classification (NCBI taxonomy): domain Eukaryota; kingdom Viridiplantae; phylum Streptophyta; class Magnoliopsida; order Lamiales; family Oleaceae; genus Forsythia; species Forsythia suspensa. The sequence continues at coordinate 20,687,508 of CM042664.1, read as the reverse complement.
AAAACCACTTCTCATTCTTCGTGATCATGGCATCAAAATAATGATTCACGGCGGTGATACTATCCTTGGTAGCCTTAGCTTACTCCTCATCCACTCTTCTCTGAACGACCACATCATTTTTTTCTGCCTCGACATCAGCTACTCTGATAACTTCTGTTGCCATTTGAAGCTTCACTGATAAGACTCCATTGTTGGCCACGAGGCCATCGACCTTGGACCTCAAGGCCTCGTGGGCTTCCCAGCATTAGCCTCCATCTTTCCCAGCTTGTTAATGAACCTCAGAAAGATATTGTAGAGCTCATTGTTCAAAACAAAGGCCTTAGTAGAATTCATGGCCTCCAAGGTGATCGTCTCCTACATTGTCACCTTATCGGTGACCTTCCTCCAAATGGAGGACCAAAACTTATAAACCGTCGTCGTCGCCACTACCAAAAAAGATGGGAACATTTCCAGAAGTGAAAGGTCTAGCTCGTTACGGTGGGACCCTATGTAGATATAGTCCATACTACGATATTCTTTCGGGCATCAAGGTGAGGGTCAGAGCCTTGGGCCCTTCTTGATGATCCAGCTCTGGATCACTGCGCATCTGTGGTATGCTGAGCCTTAACGGTATCTCTCATCAGGCCTTCACCCATAGAAGGCCAGGGCTTTCTTTTCTGTCCTTAGACACCAACCTCTTTAGTGGCGATCTCCTTCCTTTTATCTTGTCGGGTGCTTGTTTGGTAGGACGAGTAGGAAGCACCATGCGGCGTGTTGCTTTACGAAGGAATTGGTATGGAGAAAATATGCAACGGAACCCCTTATGGGATCCCCGTTGCCGTCCCAAAAGAGGATAGAATAGAAGTGTTTTCCTCGTCATCATCTACGGCAATACATGGACGTTATTTGAACACATATTTGGCTGCAAAACTAGGCAAAAAGAGTTAGGATATTTTAAAAACATTCTATAAACCCAAACTAAGTAGGCGAAGCTTATCCATCAGTCCAAATCATATTAACAAGTTGTTGTCTTGAAATAGATGGCCCAAGCTTCGAAAATTGATGTCTATGGCACGAACTTGAGCCCAATTTGCTTGAAAAGGCTCATGCTCTCTCTTGAGGATCGGAGGCTTCCCACAAACTACAAGAACTAGAGAAATTGATTAATTCAAGAAACAGGCGACAAAAATAGAAATTTCAAATTTAAACATACCAAGTTCTCCAAAATGTCGAAGAACAGAGACATTTGCCAAAGGGTCCAGTTGACGTCGAAACCTGTATCGGCCATGTGTCAACAGATCTCCAGTCACTCCTCTACCAACTTGTATGTTACCTGTACACTCAAACAATCGTTATGTACCAGGATCTCTGGAGAAAAAGGGTCCAGTGACCGTTTGTACTTCGACGATCAAGTCAACTACTGGTATATAGAATAATGTACGGAGGGTGAAAGTAATTGGGTGATAGAGGGACAAGCAGGCAGAGATTTGAACATAGTTTAGGATGAAATTCAAGTGTAAAAAGAACGTACCTTAGAATAATCAGAGACGTTGTATTTATAGTACAAGAGTTCTAATTTATTTGGAAAATAATCAATTAGATATCTAATCGGATCCTCATTCCTTATGGAATATGGATGATTTGTTGTCAGGGCAATCTCCTAGATTACTGTCCTTATTTGAATTCATCATGCTGCCTAATCTTTAGGAGATTGCGATTTAGTTTCCTTGTGAGGATCCGCGTGCCAATCTAACGCATTCTGCCTTTAATTATCTCTCTGGCCATTCCAAAATACCATGCTGTTCGTTAGTTACAATAGATACGAAGCCTGGCGAGGCGTTATGGATTGGCTACGAGTGTTGAGGACGTTCATGGGCTTCTCAATAACCGATTTAGGGATGTTACGATGCCCAATGGGCCTACAAGGCCTTCTGAGATTTTACGACCCCCTTACTGGGTCCTCAAGGCCTTTGTCGGTCCTATGGGACTTTTATGACTCTGGAAGATCCTCGCTAGGCCTATAAGGCTTTAGTGAGGCCTGAATTGGGCCTATACAGGACCTTCACTGGGCTTTTGTTGACGTGGAGGTCCTATCAAAATTGGGTGGTAACAGGTCCGAACGCTGAAACTCCCACTATCCTTCGACAAAAAAAATACCCCTTTTCCAATTGGGCACTTTGTTCAAAGAATTTGTGGCCATCTCCCACCCTTGGCCTAGCTTCGAAGACATGTTATACCAGTCCTCGGACCTAGAAGACCTATAGATCATCTTAAAGGTCTTCACATGCATCTCTCCTACAATTCGAGTGACCTTCCACAAAATGACAACTGCCACCAATTGACCCCAACTGTTCGACGTTATCTGGTAAAGGGCAAGCTTGAAATCATTAAGGACCTCATGGAAAAAAGAGTAAAAGAATAAGCGAAGCCCTTGTTGCATCGCAGGTTTGTAAATAGTGATGCAACTTTCTGGGGGATCATCCACCCTTTTATGGGACCTGGGTGCTCGAAGTCGAGCGGAGGACGGGATGTCATAGACAATTCACAAGACCTCTATGCCAGATCTCTGAATTTTACTTGGCTTTATGGTAGCCTAGATTACTAACGACGTAAGTTCTTCGTCCACTTGGCGAGCCCCCACCGCCTCCTTATGTAATACCTTATTTCGGGAATCCTTTTGCTTTGCTTCTTTTTCGTAAGTTTTGATTTTCTATAGGAGCCCATTGTTTGTAAACACAAGGTAGTACGTAAATGTAGGTGTTTCTTTAAATTCTTCGCCATGCTTAGGTAAAGAGAGAACCTCGCCTATTATCTCGGGGGTTGTTCGAACATCTCCAGAATGATTTTAAGAATCTTCATTATTATAAGTCATTTGTATTTTTACTTTTTAAGTGTTCGATTCAAATAAGATTGTGAAGTGACACCTGGAGTTGGTATTCTGGGCTTTGTCAGAAGAAAGGACACGACCACGATGGAAATAGATAATGGAATGTGGAGAAGAAAAATATGAAGAAAATACTAGTAGAAAGTAAAGAGACTTTTACCTAGCCAGAAAAACTTGAGTAGATAGCCTGAACTATCGTCGGAAAGAGGTTGAAGGAGAATGATGGAAAACTCTGAACGTTATAAAGTAGGTTGAAAAAAAAGTAAAAAGGTAGTGAATGGGGACTCTGGCCTTATATAGATGAAGCCCCTTGAATCATGATCGTTGATTGCAACCTTAAAATATTTAGGTCATCCAATGAGGGACATGAGCCAAGAAATTACCAAAGTCATCATTAAATATAGGTGGCTTCCGCATGTCCACAAACCTGTAAAACGCGATGGTAGTAATGATGGAGCTACCATTTCGAATTACGAAATGTAGCCTATCATTACTAACCATGACCACATGTCTTATCTTTTCAGTTTCTAAAGTGCTCCTAGCTCAGACAGTACCACATGGATCCTCACTCACACAACTTCCACAAACGCACAAGTTAAAGCCCTCACCTGCTATGAATGAACAAGCCTTGGACTTGGGGGACTGTATACATACGTGAAGGCCTTTTGAAATCTGAAAATTCTTTATATGGTTTGCCAACATGACGGAGGCCTCCTTTTGAGAGAGAACCTCTATAAAGACGTACCCTAGCCATACCGGTTCACCACGATGGGCGTTGTCTTCACCACCCTAAAAAAAATTTCAAAACAACTTTCTCTTAAGTCCTGCCCCTAGCATGAATAATAGACTCGGACTTGGGGGACTATTGTTACCACCGAGATTTGGCAAGGATGCTATGTCAGTAAACAAGCCCAGCAAGGATTTCCGTAGCATTCTTTCATGCCACATGTGGCAGGAAGAATCTCTTATTTATAACAGAAGGCCCTCACAATCCAACACATTGTCAAAGGAGATCCTAGGTGGGATTTCGCTGAATTCTCCCGATCCCTTGTCCTTCGCATCCCACGAAATTTCCCAAGTAGTATGTTATTCCAAGTAGCCAAAGAGATAATTAAGGAAGAGATTGTCCTTGATTCACCTTATGACTCCCATAAGGAAACACCATGCCATTCTCTAAAAATCAGTAACACAATCTTAAAAATTGAATAGGATTGGGACTGAAATCTTGGGGATCACGATAATATTGGATTCAACTATATCCTCATAATGCTAAAGAATCCAATCAAATAACTAATTGATTGCTTCCCTAAATTAATGAGAACTTTTCCCATATAAATACCAAACCTTCATTCATTCCAAGGTTTACATTATTCGTAACTCTAAACTCTGGTTATATTCTGTCGGCTTGTCTCTCTCACACCACATACTTTCTCATATACTTTGATTCTAGCAGTTGACTTGATCGTCGGAATGCCAACGGTCCCCAACTCATTTTTCTCAGTAATCTTGGTGCCTAACAGTTGTCAGAGTGTGTAGGTAATATACAGGCTGACAGGGGATTGATTGGAGATCTATTGACACGTAAATAGTGAAGATTTTGAGGTCAACACAAAGCATAAAACCAAAAACTAATTCTAAAGTAACTAAGAAATTTTTCCTCGTTTATTGTCTTTTTGAATTGTAGAGAAATGGAACCACAAACATGCGGATCTTGATCTTCTACCACTCTTATGAATATACATAGAATCTTCCACAAATCAGAATAAGTATATTGTTTTTACGTGTTGAAATGCCATCTCTACAGTGAATCCATTTTTGCACCATAATCAATACTTCTAAGAGTAAAAATTCAACGTCGGGAACTTGTTCTTCTCGATTTATGTTTGCTTCAACTGTTCATCTCTCTATATTTCTCTATTAGATGTTTGTTAATTTTTTAGGGTTCAAGGTATAATCACTTTTCTTGATATCATTCTCTAGTTAAAGGAAAAAACAATCAAGAAAATTGAATTCTCATCAAACGCTTACTGCAATGAGAAAGTAAGAATTATCAAATTAGACCACAATATGTACTATAAATATCTTTGAATTAATTGAGGAACCAATAAAGAAAGTCCAATAAATCTTGAATTCTTTAAAGTCTTATTCTCTAATAATTTCAAAAAGATATTATGAGGAGTTGATATATTATATTCAAAAATCACTACAGTCCACGTGGACATCACGTGGATCTTGAAGGACACATGGCAACAGTGATTAGCCTCATGGATGCCTTAGACCGACACATAGTCTCGGACTGAATGCAGAGGCAAAGGTGAAATCAAACTTAGCATGTCACCTCAGTTTGAGCCTCAGCCTTAGCCTCGGGTCTTATGCATTTTCTTCAAATATGGCATTCTGATATTGGACTTAAACATTAAATGACTGTTTGGACAAATGGCTATTTCCTAAGGACTTAGTTCTTAATGGTGGATAATGTCAAATTATAAAATGGTAACAATATTCACACCACAATTTTTCTTTGCTGCACTATAATTTAATTACAATGAAGGTTTCCAACCTTTGCTCACTATTGCACTTATGTCCTAAACCTTTTTTTATCGCATTCTTATCTTCAACCTTCTATTAATTAGCATATCTTGTTTCTGACAATGGATTTTGTCTAAAAGATCTATTGTGAGGGTATTAAAACACTTATTTTTCTCTCATTTTTTTAAATAAGAAAAAATAATAATAAATACAAAAAGTTTGAAAAAATATTTGCTCCTCATTGCAAAGCACTCTAAACTGCAACAGTGACAAGATGTACTAATTAATTAGAGGTTGAGGATAATAATGTGGTAAAAATAAAATTAGAGATATAAGTGCGACAATGAGCAAAGGTAAAGGATCTTCATGGTAATTAAAATGTAGTATAGTAGACAAAAAAATATTGTGAATATAATTATCAACATCAAATATGACTAAATTACCCTTTATGAATTTCCAGTAATTAGAGATGAAATCTTAAAGGAAAATGTTAAAATTTTTATACAAAGAAATCCCATAGAAAAATGACTGTCTTGTATAAGTAAAATATTATACATTTTCCCAACCGCCCTATCCGTTTTGTCGGAGAAGAAGGGTGGCTTTGTTCGCCTCCTACATCCTCTCGCTTCCACCTTGATAATTGGCTAGAAGCAATACTATCCATTTTTTTTGAGGTCAACAGTTTGGCGACATTTGTAGAAAACCATACTAAAACCACGAAAGAAATATACGTAAGAAAAAAGAAAAATCAGGCAAAAAAGTAATTTTATGTAGAAAAGAAACAAGAAAAAGTGATAAAAAATGACAAGTGAAGGTGAGTGAAGAAGTGAGGAAAACCCAAGAAGAAATAAGGGTGAATGTCCTTCATGGAGTGGAGATGATAGTCCATCAACTTTTGTTAGGAGCAGCCACGAAGAAGAAATCACCAACCACACCTAACACAACGACTGTGACCGACATGGTTACCAACATGTCGTGTTTTTCTAATGAGAATGCCGCCATGAAGTAGTTCTTTATGCAACAAAAGCATCCATTTCCACCTACCGTAAATTATGGCACAGAGAGAGAGAGAGGAGAAGAAGAATTAGTACAAAAGCGTTGGGAATCGCATATATCCTGCCCAGCACTTGGCCAGTTTATTGAACTACGGGATATGGGTGAAGGACCCAATTGCAAGCAAGAGCAGAGACCTTCAAGCTTCGCCAGTGTCTTTAGTAAGCTAGGAAGAGCCAATGCTCCAAAGGTAAAGCCTGACAAAGGTACACCGAGAGAGTTGGGTGAGATGAATCAATCATTCCATCAAGGAAGAATATCACACGTTCTCTCAGTTCTCTGTCAAGGGCATAGAAAACACACCCCTTCGTCTAGAAGAGATAGACGAATATGATGAATATGCCCCATTCACTGAGGCCATAACGGCATAGGGATAAGCGAACATGTTCTCTATAAAAAAAAATACAGAAATTCAATGGAAAAGATAATTCCATGGATCAAGTCCGAGACTACAACACCTACATAAACTTGTTGGGACAAGTCCAGCCCTGAAATGCTGAGGCTTTTACATAACACTGTTAGAGGGAGCTAAAATATGGTACAACAAGCTGGCACCCGGCATTATAGGTAGTTGGCTTGATTTTAAAAATCAATTCATCAACATGTTTACCGCCAGAACTCCAGGGTCAGCCCAGGTAGGGATGATACATGACACCAAGTAGGAAACATGTGAGCATCGAAAGAGATATCTGAGCTGTTTCACCCAGGGAAATACTAAAGATAAAAATTATTCTATAAGATAAACAGGTGTTGAAATCATGTCTGGATTGAACGATCCCATGTTGTAGCGATGTCTGCAACCGAGAACCTACTTTTGCACGGTGAGTTAGTAGATCTAATCAAATAAGAGATCTAGGACCAAGAGATGGTCTACCCTAAGGAAAACCAACAGAGGAAGGGCCATCCTAGCGATAAAGGAAAGGACTAGATGCCCAATCAAATGGCGTCGAGACTCTCTAGCTGAGGTATAATTACTTGAATATCGAGGTGAACAAGATTAGCCCCACAAGGTCATATCAGGCTGGAAGCTCCAGCCAGTGTATTGAGAAAAAGAGCCCCACCGTCGACCATATATTGTAGGTACCAACACATCTATAACCATGACACCATTGGTGCCCTAACACAAGGGTTGCAATGGAAAAAGTCATAGATGGAAAAGATAAATTGCTCCATGGCGGGCAATAAGGCCAAAGTTAAAACTAGCCTAATGCACATAAATGGTGACCTACGCAGCTTAGGCATCAACAACTACAGAGGAATCTAATCCTCTAAAGGGAAAACCATGGACAAAATAGGAACAATCAAAATGTCCAAGCCCAAATCTGAGAGATATAAGCAATCTTCTGAGGTCCCTACGTTAGGGACATTGGATGAATACTCAGTAGAATTATTCTAGGAAAGCGATGGACCTTCCAATGGCGAGCTGCTTAGTTTAGGGTGATAGGACGAAAAAGATGAATGCCGTGTCTAAGTGGGTATGCTTCACTGAAGAAGACGAGTCTTCTTCACTGGCGATAATGTCATCCCAAGGTGGCAAGATCATCTTATTGGTTATTTTGGGTGAGGCTCCAAAGTTTACTCAAATGTTTTTGGAATTTCTAGTAATCGACTCTAGTCGGCCTACAATGTGTTCTCTGGGCTGCCAGCACTAAAAGAACTGAATGTGGTAGACTTCTATCCACCATCTTACCATCAAATTTCCTATTGTGGCTGGCATGGAAACTCTTAATAAGAACAAAAGGAATTCGGATAGTGTTATTGAATTCAATTAGAAAAGCCACCCTCCAAGCTGAAACAAATTATGTTTTTGTAGTAGATACATAAATGGTAGAAGCTATGAAAGACAAGGAAATGGAAGATGCTGGTGCTACCCACGCGACAGACATGACAATGGATGACAACATTGATCCAATGATCATGGACTTTGACTCCAAATCATCTCTAGTGGAGGAGCTGAAAAGCTTTTCCATTAGCCATGATGGAACCAGAGTACTCTAGGTTAATGACATGTCCAAGGAAATGAGTTAGGAAATGGAAGAATTTTTAACAAGAAACATGGATGTATTTATGTGGAAACATGAAGACATGATTGGGATTGATCCCCATGTGGTGTGTCACATCTTGAAGATCGACCTCAAGTTTTGTCCCCACAAGAAAAAGAGAAGACCTTTGAACCAAAAAAAGTATGCCATCATGAAAAAAGATGTAGATAAGCTGATTGACAACGGCTTCATCAGAGAAGCCCACTACCTCAGTTGGGTCGAAAATCCATTCCTCGTCTCCAAGCCCAACGACAAATGAAGGACATGTATTGATTTCTTCAACTTGAACAAGGCTTGTTCCAAGGATAGCTTCCCCTGCCTCACATTAACCAGCTCAATGATGCTATGATAGGGCATATGTTGGTTTCCATCATGGACACCTATTCCAGTTACAATTAGATCTCTATGTATGGACTTGATGAAGAGCATACATCGTTCTTAACTGATCATGGTCTTTACTACTACAAATAGATGTCACTAGGGTTAAAAAAATGTTAAGGCCACGTACTAGGGGTTGGTGAACCGAATGTTTGCTTACCAGATTGGGAAGATTGGGAAGACACTGAAAGTGTATTTGGACGACATCTTGGTGGAGAGCTAGAGGGCAAGCAAGTACCTAGCCCACCTTGAAGTCACTTTAAACATTCTTCGAAACTATCAGATAAAGCTCAACCCATTGAAGTGTACATTAAGGTCGCATAAAGTAAATTCTTAGGTCAAAGCCTTACTTGATATGAAGTCTCATCAAAAGCCAAATGAAGTGAAAAGCTTTACTGATAGGATTGCGGCCCTAAACCCCTTCATTTCCAAGTCAAGTAACAAGTGCAACCCTTTCTTCCAAATGATAAATAGAGAAAAGAAGTTTGCATGGACCTTGAAATCTAAAGAGGCTTTCACAACGCTGAAGGCACAACAAATCCTTGTCTACTACATCAGTAAGAAGCTCCAAGATGATGCGATAAAGTATCCGAACATAGAATGGTTGACCCTTACACTTATCATCGTGTCTAAAAAATTGAGGCCCTACTTCTAGGACCATGTCATTGAAGTGCTAACCAACTATCCGTTAAGCTAAGTGCTGCAAAAATCCAATGCTTCAGGTAGGTTGTTGAGGTGCCATAGTTATCTAAGTTGAATAAGTAGGTTCTATTCGTGGATGAATCGTTTGGAGAAACTGGCTCAGGAGAAAGAATCATGCTAATCAGTCCAAAGGAACATCATCTCAACTGCATCCTAAGATTCAATTTCGAGGCTTCTAATAATGTGGTAGAGTATGAAGTTTTACTTGTAGGATTCAGTTTACCGAAGGATATGAGAGGCAAAGACATACATGTCACTATTGATTCTCAACATGTGGTGAGTCAAGTCAATGGAAGCTTTACAACCAAAGACAAGAATATGGCTGCCTATCGAGGCATGACATGGACCTATTGCCCAATTGATAAGTTTGAGATCCTCCAAAACCCCCGCACAGAAAAGGTTACACTGATGCAAAAGGTTACACTGAGTTACTATGCTTAAGGAACATGTTAAGAGATTTGGATGTTGACTCTCGAGATGCAATCAAGTTATACTGTGATAACATTTCCGCTATAGAGATTGTCCATAATCCAATTTAACACAATCGGACGAAGCACGTTGAAGTTGATAGACACTTTATTAAAGAAAAGTGTGAGAATGTGGGTCACTAAATCCACTTGGCCCAATTTTATTGGGCAATATGGTGTGTCTTGTGTGGACCGTTAGATGTAATGGATTGTTGAGATCATTTTTAGGGTTTTATATAAGTATTATCATTGTCTTTCATCTAGGTTAGAACATAGAGGGAAGAAAAGTGAGGAGTCGTCTTTCATTCTGTTCTCAAAAGTGAGATTGGATTGAGTGTTTAAAATTCTTAGTCATCTTCGGTGGGTTTTAGTTCGTGAACATCCGATTTCCGTTCCCTTGGTTGCATTGCAGTGTTCTTTGTGGCAAGAATCTGAGCCCACAAGTTTAACCAAGAACGAAGGAGCAACAAAGGCGTATTTTTCTTGTATTTTTCATGTTGAATCGAGATTGTAATACTTTGTAATTGTTTTCAATCTCAACAAATGGTATCAGAGCCTAGAACATTGATCTAGGGGTGTGAAAAAATCTAGAAAAGTTGGTGGGTCGAAAGTTGGAACCGGATCCGGGAAGATTCAAAGAACCCGAGAGTTCAAACAAAGATTTCGGCCAAACCACTTATCGTCCGGGAAATCTGAGACCATATCTGAGTTCATGGCGACGAGGCGAACAAAGCCCACCGGCGCGTACGGCGCGTGGAGTCTCCAGCGGTGGCGCGTGAGGTGCGTAGAAATCCGGGTGGCAGTTGCTTCTTCCGTCGCGTGAGGGCGCGTGCGGGCTCCTTTTTGAGTGTGGTTTGTGGCAGACGACTCCTTTGACTGTGGTGCACAACATGGTGGTGCGACATCCGCGAGTGGACTCTGGAGGCAGTGCGTGCAGTAACTTCAGGCGGCGCATGCGAGCGCGGCCAGTGTTTTTCGACAGAAGTTTCTGGAGCAGATTGTTTACTTGCTATTTCTGACCTTCTGGTGGTATTACTTTGTTGGTGGAGCAACGGTGCAGCAGATTGGTTGATCAAGCAGTGCCTTGGAACGCGAAGAAATTCGTTTCGTCTCTCCTATAAATACGGACAACAGATTTGTCCGCTGAGTTTGAATTTCTTGAACCCCCTCATTTAATTTTATACTTTGTTAATTTTAATTGAGGTAAAAATAAACTAGGTGGCTATAGACTACAACTCCTTAGTATAATTTGTTGCTTTATTGTCTTGTGTGTTGATAAACTGTGTTTGCATGTCATCTTAGTTAGTAATTTGGAAAAAAAGGGTTGTGTTCTGTGTTTGCATCTGTGTGAGTAAGTTTTTATAAAACTTTTTCAAAAAATTCTCATTCATGGATGATTTTCCATCCATGGGTTCTAGGGTTGAATTATCACAATTCGATGGAAAGGGTGATTATTCAATTTGAAAATAAAAAATGAGAGCTATTCTGGTTCAACAAAGGGTTTCTAAAGCCCTTGATGATCCAAATTTTTTTTTTGATGCATTAAAAGCTAAACCTGATCAAATTGAGGAGATGAATAAAATTGCATACAGTTCTATAATATTGCACTTATCTGATAATATTGTTAGACAAGTTGATGATGCTAAGACTGCTAGAGAATTGTGGGAAGCTCTTGACAAGTTATTTTTGACAAAAACTTTGCCAAATAGGATTTATTTGCTAGAAAAACTTTTTAGTTTTAAAATGGACTCGGGGAAGGATCTTAAATCTAATCTGAGCGATTTTAGCAAAATTGTCAAAAGCTTGGCCCACAATAATAAGAAATTTGACGATGATGATCTAGCTGTTATACTTTTAAATTCTCTTCCTGATTCTTATAGAGATGTTAGGAATGCGATTAAGTATGCTAGAGATGTTTTGACTCAAGCTATAGTGATAGATGCTTTGAGATCAAAGGACTTAGAAGTCAAAAAGGAGTCTAGGGAAGCACTAGGGAGGAGAGTTTGTTTATTAGAGGGAGAAATGAAATGAGAGGAGAGAACAATTACCAGGGTAAGAAGGGCAGAGGAAAATCTAAGGGTAGGTCTAAGTCTAGGGATAAAGGCAATAAGAAATGTTATCATTGTGGGAAGTTAGGACATTTCAAGAAAGATTGCTATGAGCTTAAGAGAAAATCGAAGCAACAATGCAGAATGAAGATCAAAATGTTTTTCTTTGTTGGGGATACCCTAGATGGTTTACACATGTTATGGTAATCGATGGTGATATTGACCATGAGTGGATATTAAACTTAGGCGCCACCTTTCATTTGTGTCTTGTGAGCTCTTGGTTTTATAACTATAGAGAAATTGAACCTAGGAAAGTATACATGGGGGATAACAATTCTCAAACAGTTGAAGGAATAGGTGACATTGCTATTAGGATGCATGATGGCATTGTCCGACCACTTCTTGGTGTTAGGTATGTCCCAAACCTTAAGAGAAATCTAGTTTCCTTAGGTGTTCTTGAAGATGAGGGCTGTATGTTCAAATCTGATTTTGGTACTTTAAAGATTCTTAAAGGTTCTCTAGTAGTTATGAAAGGTCCCAAGTGGAATGAGTTGTATTACCTTCAAGGTGAAGCTTTACATGCCAAAGATTCAGGATTGGTTTCAATCAATGATGATAGATCAGATCTATGGCATAGGAAGATGTGACACATTGGGAATAAGGGGCTAAAATATCTTAGTGACCAGAATTTACTAGGTAAAGACACTGTTGCACCTTTAAGCTTTTGTGAGACGTGTGTTCTAGGAAAGTCACACAGAGTCAGCTTTGAGATAGGTCAACACAGCACTAAGAGACCATTAGATTACATTCATGCAGATTTGTGGGGTCCAGAAAAACACCCTACTCATGGTGGGAACAGGTTTTTCCTATCCATTGTTGATGACTACTCTAGAAAAGTTTGGGTTTTCCCACTTAAGTCAAAATCTGAAACTTTTAGCAAGTTTAAGCCCTTGCATACCTTAGTAAAAAATCAAGTGGGAAAAGGTGTAAAAACTCTTAGGACAGACAATGGTTTAGAGTTTTGCAACTTTGAATGTGATGAGTTTTGCAAAGAGAGAGGTATCACGAGGCATAGGACTGTGAGAAATACCCCCCAACAAAATGGGGTGGCTGAGAGGATGAATCGGACTTTCATGAATAAAGTCAGATGTATGTTGATTAGTTCAGGGTTGGCAAAAGGTTTTTGGGTTGAAGCCTTATGTACTGCGGTTTATTTGATAAATAGGTCACCTTCTAGTTCTGTTAACTTTAAAATGCCCCAGGAGTTGTGGTCTGAAAAATCTCCAGATTTGTCACACATTAGAGTGTTTGGGTGTGTTGCTTATGCACATCAGGTTGAGGGTAAGTTAGACCCTAGGACTACTAAGTGTGTCATGTTAGGATACCCAGAGGGTGTCAAGAGGTATAGATTGTGGGTTTTAGGTGTTAAGGGTATTAAGATAATTAACAGTAGAGATGTGAAGTTTAATGAGCTCGATATACCTTGCCTAAAAACTCCAGACAATCAGGTTAAACAAAGTGGAGAAGGGGAATCTTCTACTGGGAAGAAGATTTAGGCGAGGTGAAGAGATTAGATGTTAATCTAGAGGTTAGAGAACCTAAACAAATTGATCCTCAAGTTGAGACTGAACAAGAAGAAGTCTTAGAACAACTCGAACTAGAAACTCCACAAAGCTGTGATCCCCGACCAAGAATAACTTGAAGATACTAATTTGAGAGATTATCAATTAGTGAGAGATAGGGAGAGAAGGCAGTAAGACCAAATTTGAAGTACACTTCTTCAAATTTGATGGAGTTTAATCCTAGTTTCGTGTGAAGTTTTAGAGTCGATTGAACTGTTTCTTATGAAGAAGGTTAATCGTAAAAATTCTAAAAATTGGAGAAGGCTATGAGAGAGGAGATTCATTCCTTAGGCAAGAATGATACTTGGAAGTTGGTTGAGAGACCAAAGAATCAAAAGGTAGTCCATTGTAAATGGATCTACAAGTTGAAGGAAGGAGTAGAACCAAATGACTCTTTAAGATACAAAGCTAGGTTGGTAGCTAAGGAATTTACTCAGAGAGAGGGGATTGATTATAATGAGATTTTTTCCCCGGTGATTAAGTATAAGACTATCAGGTTAGTATTAGCCTTAGTTGTCCAATTCAATTGGGAATTAGAGCAAATAGATGTTAAGACTGCTTTTCTTCATGGAGAGTTAGATGAGGTCATTTACATGTCTCAACCTCAAGGCTTTGAGGTGAAAGGAAAGTTTGAGCTTGTGTGCTTGCTTAACAAATCCTTGTATGGTCTTAAGCAGAGTCCTAGGCAATGGTATAAACGTTTTGATGCTTATGTGCTTAAAATTGGTTTTAAAAGGAGTGAATTTGATGCATGCTTATATTATAATAACACTAAGATAGGCTGTGAGGTTTATTTGTTGTTATATGTTGATGACATGTTGCTTGCTAGTAGTAGTAAAGTTGATATCATAAAAATGAAAACCTTTTGAAATCTTGACATGAAAGAAGGATGTGCAAGAAAAATTCTTGGTATGGTTATTAAAAGGAATATTGAAAATAGGTTGACTATTAATCAAAGTCTTATTTGGAAAAGGTAATAACCAAATTTGGTATGAAACATCAATATACCATTAGTTGCACACATGATTTTATCATCCGCTCAATGCCCTAAAAGCTGAAATGAGTAGTGTCCCCTATGCTAATGTTGTTAATGTATTCGATGATTACCACTAGACCGACCTAACTTATGAGTTAGTCTCTTGAGTAGGTTTATGTCTAACCTAGGTTGCTAGTAGTAGTTAAAAGGGGTTAGTGTTCGAAAAAATAAGAAAAATTCTAACTGCGAGGGGATAAAGATCGGAGAAATCTACCATAAAGAATGCATGTGGGTGAAAGGCCTTTATGTGAATGAATTTCTTGAATGAAAATGCCATGATCTTCTACCGATAGTCAAAGTGCTTTAATGCTATGTAAAAATCTATGTATCATGAAAGATCTAAGTATATTGAGGTAAAATACCATTTCATTAGGGAGAAGTTAGCTTCGGTGAATTTAAAGCGCTTAAAATTGCAAGCGATGATAACCCTACAGATGTTGGAACCAAAGTACTTGTCTTTGGTAAGTTTAATAAGTGCATATCAATGTTGAATATTGATACGGGTTAACTTATGTGACAGGTACTTGCTGCAGTGGAGGATTGGAGGTACCGGGCTGGAGTGGGCGATGATGATGAAATAAGACCATAAAAGGGATAGCACTTGTAGCCAGGGAACTTGGTAGTGAATTTGTGAACCAAGGTGAAGTTTGTGAGAATATGGGTCACTAAATCCACTTGGCCCAATTCTATTGGGCAATATGGTGTGTCTTGTGTGGACCGTTAGATGTAATGGATTGTTGAGATCATTTTTAGGGTTTTATATAAGTATTATCATTGTCTTTCATCTAGGTCAGAACATAGAGGGAAGAAAAGTGAGGAGCCGTCTTTCATTCTGTTCCAAAAGTAAGATTGGACTGAGTGTTTAAAATTCTTAGTCATCTCCGGTGGGTTTTAGTTGGTGAACATCCGATTGCCATTCCCTTGGTTGCATTACAGTGTTCTTTGTGGCAAGAATCTGAGCCCACAAGTTTAACCATGAACGAAGGAGCAACAAATGCGTATTTTTCTTGTATTTTTCATGTTGAATCGAGATTGTAATACTTTGTAATTGTTTTCAATCTCAACAAAAAGCTTGAAGTTGCTTACCTCTATTTTCAACATTAAAAATCAGCAATATAAATTAAGCAAGCCAATTTAAAATATATGTAAAAATATGTGGCACTCATATTTTTCCAGCAATCTCCTCATTTGTTGTTGCTTAATTACAAAACCTAACACTCGAATTCTTAATTCCATGCGTGTTGTGTGCTAAACATCCATGCAATGAAAAAAATGTGAGCATCATCATTACACAAACGATAATAACATAACCATCATGACTCCCTCCTAATAATATACCATGAAACCAGCAAAAGTGTTTATTAACACCACCAAGCACGAATAGACACACACATTACTTCTCCATTTTGTAATAGACAGACAGCCAAAGTGAAAGAGGGAGGAAAACCAAAAACAAGAGTAGTATTAGTGTAATACAGTAATCCATCAAATAGTTAGGCACAAATAGTTATAGATAGGTAACCAATCAATTTGAAGATGGCTTGGAATTCTTTCTAGTAGACACTGAAGGTCTTCCACTTCGCTTACGAGTAAAAATTGGTGATGGAATAGATGTGGCCTCATGTTCATCTTTGGGTGTAGGAATTGCCAAACCATGACCACTAAGACATTTAGTTAGAATGAACTCTAGCTATCTCGGAGTATTGGATTGAAAATCCAAGCGTATATGCTTATCTCCTAGGTAGTGAATGCTTTCCAAAACCCTGAGTTTTGACAGACTTACTGTCACTAGTCCTTAAGTTTGTATCACTATCTTCATCAGATCTTGCTGGTTCTGATTCATTTCCTTCCATTTCATTAGAATCTTGAGTACTTACAGAATCTTTTTTGCTCAGGTAACTTACTGGGTCGCTTGATTTTTGAATGAGATGAGTCTTTTTGGAGTGTTTGGTCACCAGAGAGGAGATTTCTTTGTGCTAACCAGCGACTGGTAGGGCACTATTCCAGATAAAGCTCCAACTGCAGGTGCAACATTAGTTTGAGAAATTTCTTGGTCAAAACTAGACTACCCTTATTTTTTTATACTTCTTCGAAGGTTCTCCACCGGAGAAACTCTTTCCTTTTCTGTATTTCAGTAGTTGACACAAGTATGGCCACATAACTGAAAGAGCCACCTAAATTCTTATTTGATTTGGGCATTTTAGTTCTTGCCATTTTTGGACCAAAAAGAAACTTAGTAAGATTTTGAGATCAAGTCTAAGAGAGGAATTTGATTTTTAAAACTGAGAGCAAGTATGATTGTGAGTGGACAAAACCTAGGTATGCGTTGAAAAAGGGATGGAGTTTGAAATTTTTTTTTGCACAAGTAACCGTTATTTCTGGATGTGTGAGGGGCAGTTACCAAAACCGACTGATGAATAGTTAAAGCCAAAAACTTTCCTTAACCAAAAATTTCAAATTTTGAATGTCAACTGTTTTTTTTTTTTTCATTTGAAAACGGAATTTTCCCTTTTTAGAAGAATATTAGTTTGGTCAAAAAATAAACACATATTCCATTGTAAAAAATAGGCCCAAAAACTTTTCTTAGTGGATACTTGATTTTAACGCCAAGTTCAGACTGTTGATTAGAAATCTAAATAAAGTCCAGACACGTCAATCATACCAAATCAATGAGAATCTATTGTAAGATAGAAATAATTATTTTTTATGGACAAATTTCACAATTCGCAAATTATATAAGCGCATGTTTGGTAGTACTGAAATTATTTTTAAGTGCTTATAATATTATTTGTTGGTGAATGTGTGGATAAAAAGTGGTGGTAAATTGTAGATCTCATGAAATGTGTGAATAAAAAGTAAGTTTGACTAGCTGAAATTATAATTTAAGCATAGCCAAACATGTGCATAATCAGTCCAAAAATTATCAAAACAAACAAAAATCTTCCAATCTAATGTATGCACATATTTAGATACATATAATATGTTAGTTTATGACGTGAGTGCGTGATGGGACATTCTAGATCAGTCAATCATAGCCCGTATCATAAACCAAATTGAAAATGAACAAGTACGGAGATGTAATTCAAATCAACCATCATCTAAGATTGTCTCTTTAAATAATAGAACATGTGCATGCCAGACATAAGTACAATATAAAATTTTCTTTTGAGTACTCATTGTGCTGACCCTTTTTTCAATTTTTTTTCTTTATTTCTTTTGATTTTGTCAAAGCACATACTTTTGAGTTCATGGAGTTGACTTTCTCATAGCCATAGAAGTAGCCATTTTCTACGTGATGTATGTTCAATATCAAGGACGAATGTACACACCAATGGTGGTAGCCCTATCTTCCAATGAACTTGCTTATAAACACAACATATTATAGTGCCAAAAGACATAGATACTGACCATGGGTCCTCAACAAAGTACAGACCACTTGAAAGATAACAACCCAATCAATAGAAGGGTAAAATCAAACTAGTCAAGATGTCTCCAAAGTGTGCTTATCTGACCATGGTTTACCATACAATTTAATGAGCACAACATACTGATTGTTGATCCAAGTTTATCCCAACATTCATAGATCAATCATAAATTTATTTCTTATGTCATTTGCAAGAACCTTTTTTTTTTTTCGATTTAACTAAATGCAAAATAAATACAATCACACATGATGAATTCACACAAAAACAAATAAACAAAAGCAAAACTACTTCTAAAAAGAAATTAATGGAACAAGCAAATGCCCACGACTTTTTGTAGAGTCTCAATCTAGTAAAATCTAAGACCTTGGTGAGCAAATTAGTCAACAGATATGCAATCTGAATATGTTCCACAATGATTATTTTTCTTTTGACCAAATCTCTAATAAAGTGGTGTCTAATATCAATATGTTTAGTCATAGAGTGTTGAACATGATTTTTAGAAATATTAATAGCACCAGTGTTATCACAAACATTGTAACACAATCCTGATCAATATCATAGTCACTTAGCATTTGTTTCATCTTGAATAATTGAGTGCAACAACTACCAACAGTAATATACTCAACTTCTACAGTAGATAAGGAGATGGAGTTTTGTTTCTTATTTAACCATGAATGAGATTGTTACCAATGTAGAAACATCATCCAGTAGTGGTTTTCCTATCATCCATGTTTCTTACCTAGTGAGCATCAGTGTATCTTACAAGATGAGAGTTAGTATCATTAATATATCGCAAATAAAAATCAGAAGTACATTTAACATAGCAAATAATTTGTTTCACAGCCACAAGATGAGATTCTTTTGGATTGGCTTGGTAATGTGCACAAACTCCCACACTGGATGCTATGTCAGGACGTCTTGCAGTCAGGTACAATAGACTGCCTATCATGCTTCGGTACTGATGTAGAAAATATATTATTGCAAGTGCTACAAACAAGTAATAAAGTGGACCTAATGAGTCTGGATTATCGTTTCCACGAAGACTATCCTATTTAGATACTAGTTCAATTAATCTAAATCCTAATTTATTTAAAACTCGTTGAATTAACTTGATTTGAAGATTTAAACTATAATTATTAATTCTAGAACAATAGTACGAATGCAAAAGTCAAGATTTTATCAAGTATAATTATTAAAGGATTTGAATTCAAGAGTTCACCATAGTTGTCGTCTCTAACTTCTCCTGCCAAGATTTATTCCTAATGTTGTATTCGGTCGAATTTACGAATTTAACCTAATTTACCTCTCTCGAGTTCAAATTAGTTATATCTAATTAAGTCAACTCACTTTATCTCTTTGTGAAGTCAGAATAATCCTTAATTAGATGCATTAAATGCCTAAGAATTCAATTCAAGACCGCAATAATAATAAAAGCGTATCTCTACCTTTTATCCAATTGCCGGATTTTACTACGTGGTCTAGATGAATAACTTAATCTCGGTTTGTTACAATCCACAATTCAATAAAAAATAATAGCCAATTATTTCAAGTATTAAGAGAAGAAGTAAAATCAATACGTAGTTAATTTATAAGCAAAACTTGAGAATTGAAATTAAAGAATCTAAACTAGGTTACATTGTTCATCCAAAATAAAGATTTAGCTACTCATAATTTGGTAAAAAGAAAAGATGAAGAGTTTGGAATACATAACCAGATGTAAATAAAGGATGAGAAAAAGTTGAATATCTTGCACCAAGAATTCGTCGTCTTTATGTCCCAATATTTAAGATCTTGGTCGTTTTTTCTCTTTTTCTCATATTTGCTCTCTCTTTTCTCCTTTGATTCTTGTATATCGTATATGGAATATGATATATTTTCTTTGTATAAATCCTAATCCTTATTTATATGTCCCAAAACCCTAATATGGTGTAGAGATCTTGTTCTCCAAGAATTACCAAACTAGAATTTGACTAAAATATGGAAACTAAAATTCTGGTCACGAATTGTGCTTAAGTCCTTGATTATTTGTACGATAAGTCTTTCATGTTTCGAATGTTTACAAGTTGGTCCCCATTCCAAGTCTTCGTACACTTTTAGTCATTCTTCACCTATTTTGCTTTGTTTTTTCTCCAATTCCATCTGAACTCGAGTTTTTACCTAAAGTAATCAAATCAACACACAATTAAGTATAAATTCGCTTAAGAGTACTTATAATCGTCTACTTTTGATAGTCACACTTATCAAATACCTACAAGCTTGAGCATTTGTTTGTGTTCGAATATGACTATTTACTTAAACAATCAAGCAAATAATATTAAAATTTACTATAATAGATAGCTAAATTTACTATAATAGATAGCTTGCCGTATTTATTTCAAGTTTTTGAAACACATCAAACAATTCACAAGAAATATCTAAATCATGCTACCAAAATTAATTTTTACTCATCTGATGCTCGACAAACGCGTGTGTGTGAACATAGTCAATCCAATCACTATAAACCTTTTGGTTGGTAATATTCCACCCCTCAATGGTCAAATATTTCCTTTCTCTCTCGTAAGAATACACACATATTGATATTTAGTCACTCACCAGAGGTGTTAACTCTAAAGTTGCCTCAAAACACTTATTCTTTTACCACTCAAAATTTGGTTATGTCTAGACAATACATTAGCTATCTAGATCTGTGATGATTCTTTCTTTATTGAGTGCTTCGACCATCAAGCTTCCACTAAGTAAGTCAAACCCACTAGTTATCTAAATTCCTAAGTTATACTTACAAAGGCTCAATCTTGCTTTTGCTTCTTCTTTTTTATATGTATATATCTTATGTGTAAGACTTCACTTTCTTAAGCTTTTTAGATGACCATAGTAGCGAGCTTTAGGCCGATGGCTCCCAGGTCTGATAAACCTTAGGGCACTGAGTTTTGAGAACCCCTACGAGCTTTACCACTCGAGTCAAATAAGCTACGAAGAGAGGCATAAGATAATGAAAATGTAATGCCTTTTATTTTTTATTTTTTTGCAAGATAAATATGCGGGGATTAGATTCCTAGGATCCGGTCAATTCCTAGATTCCACCTGGTAGCCGAATACACTCCACTCAAATATTACTCATGTACGAAATCAACACCTATCTAAATACTTTCCTTATTGGTTTAACCACTCCAAACAATTTTTTGAACTGGTTAAGTAATTGAGTTGTCAATTGATGGTCTTGGTTTTCACAACTTAGGTCCAATAATCTTTCATTGTATTCTATTCAATGAATCAACCAAATGTAGTGATATTCATGACTATTGTGTTCACACTTAATCATATCTCACGCGAATAAATATAGTAAATAAAAATGCATAGGTAGCATCACCTAGTCATAATTCATAAATCGATAACAGTTTCAATTAGGTATCATCATTAGCCGACAAGACAATCCAACATACAAGCACACAAACAAAAAGAATTTTTTTTATAAATCACATATATTATCAACAGCACACACAAACATAATGAATATATTGAAAATAATAAAGTCAAAGTCACCTCAAGCTTAAAGTACATATTGTCCTCAATGTGATTAAAGAAAGCAAAATAAATAAAAAGGAAAGAGTTTACTCGATTGCGGAGGCGTGGAGAAACCATAGGAATGGTTTTCGATCAGTAAGCATCGGGAGCTAAGTCTTCATAACACCTTTACTTTTGTGCAATCCTAGTGGAGAAGATGAAAATGTAAGAAGTGGAGGCCTAAATTGCTATGAATTGCTATGAAATGGAGAAAATGAATTTTTTTTTCCTCAACGATGATGCTTAGCCTAAGTTTAGAAAATTTAAATTTGCTGAATTACTAAAAATTTAGAAACATGCTTTAAATTCATAATGCAATCCTAAAATTTTACGTGCAATGTAATAAACAGATAATGGATAGAAAAATGGGTTGCTTCCCATTAAGCACTCGATTTATAGTCTAGAGCTCGACTTTTTGCAAGTATTATTCATGGAGGCTCGAATTGGGCTTTGAAAATTTTGCGTTGCTTGCAACTACGGGCTTTGCAAGACTTATTCTTTGCTCTCCATATTTTAAGTTGGCCCTTTTCATCTTTGATTGCTCCAACTAGTCCACCTATCTCGACATCCGATTTGTACTTTTCTTGGCCAATTTTCACCACTTCATCAACTAAAAAGCACTCTTCGAGGTCAGCTGGTTGCTCAGGTACGGTGTACATACTGAATAATGCTCGTTCATCATATCACCATTTTCAACATCAATAAGGGCTCGACTTGTTGCTAAGAATTGTCAGCCCATTATTACTAGCATATCCCAGTCCTCTTCGATATCAAAGATAATGAAGTCAACCAGGAAGATAAATTTATCCACCTTGATGAGTACGTCTTCAACCACGCCCCGTGGGTGCTTGATTGATCTATCAGCAAGCTGCAGCGACACAATTGTTGCTTTTACCTCTCCCAAACCTAATCTCTTTAGATAGAGATGGACATCAAATTAACACTTGCACCTAAATCACATAAAGCATTAAAATTATAGAATTTTCCAATTGTACAAGATAATTTAAAAACTCCTTGGATCTTTTAACTTTGGAGGCAACTTATGTAACAGAGTAACACTACACTCCTCAGTTTAAAGCTACTGTTTCGTATTCTTCTGGTTTTCTCTTATTGGACAACATTTCCTTCATAAAATTTAAACACAGTGGCATCTGGGCTAAGGCTTCTGCGAAGGGAATATTGATGTGTAGTTTCTTGAAGACTTCAATAAAATTTTCAAACTGCTTGTCGAACTTGTGCTTCTGTAACCTCTGAGGAAAAAGAATTGGTGGCACATAAGCTTTGACAGGAATTGGCACTCTCACCTTTGATGGTTCAGCAGATTCCTTTGACTTTTCTTCTTTTGATTTCACATATTGTTTCTCAGCCTCATCTTCATCATCAATTATCAACTGTTTATCCTTTTTCTCTGGTCTTTTCATATGAATCTCTGGCAGTTGTACCCCACTCATAGTAGTGATTGTATTTACCTATTTTTTTGAATTTTTCACTGTATTGGTAGGCAAAATGCTTGGTTTTTAATCTGACAGTTGCAAGGCTAATTGGCCAATCTGAGTCTCTAATTTTCTAATAGACGCCTATTGATTCTGATAGTTTATGTCCAGTCGCTCCAATATTTTATCAGTTTTCTACATATACTATTGCAACATCTCCCCCAAACTTGGTTTCCTTCTTGATGAGCATTATTGGCATTGCCACTTTGTTGATTCTCAGACCACCTGAGATTTAGGTGTTGTTTCCATTATGGATTGTATGTTTGCAAAAATGGATTGTACTGCTGGCTTGAATTATTTTGCACAAAATTACTTGTTCATTTGGATTGGCCAAAAACATACAATCTGTAGTATAATGATTTACCCCATAATTTTCACAAATAGAACTTGTATGGACCGCATTCACACCATGTGTTTGTGTTTTGACCAAGAGTTCTACCTCCTTTGTCAATACAGAAAGTTGTGCATTAGTAGCTGAAAGATTGTCAATCTCATGTATACCTGCTACTTTTCTTGGAGTGACACGATCAAATAAAAACATGGTATGTGTATTTGCAATCAATTCAAATAGCTTCCATGGTTCGTTGACATTTTTATTTGTAATGGATCTGTTTGCTGAAAAGTCCACTATGGATTTTGAATGAGGAGATAGACCAGAGTAAACGTATTGAGCCTGTAATCCTTTTTTAATACCATAATTTGGACTTTTTCTGAGTAGCTCCTTAAATCTGTCCCAAGCTCCATGATACCTTTCTCCATCTATTTGCTGAAAAGTAGATATTTCCAACTTCATCTTGGCTACTTTAGCTGGTGAAAAATACTCGTTACAGAATTTTCTAGTTAAGTAATCCCGTGTGGTGATACTAGAATGTGGTTCTCAGTCTAGCCATTCTAAAGCCCCATCTCTCAATGTATAGGAAAATAGTCTAAGTTTGATGGTATCATCATTCACCCCTTAAAATTGAAAGTTATGGCACATCCGTAGGAATCTAGAAAGATGAGTATTCAGATTTTTATACGCCTTTCCATAGAATTGTAGGTTATTGCTGAAGAGATTAATCAGATCAACCCTTAACTGAAAGTCATGCCGACCAAAAGTAGGATAAACTATGCTTGAACGATCAGGAGCTGCTGCTGGAGTTAAGAATTGAGCCATTGGCATATTTCCTTCAGCTTCTTCTTTTTCATCATTATTTGCTGAATTTGCTGAGCTGCCAGTCGGGCTGCTTCTATTGCGGTGGCCTTGACAACTTCTTGTTCGACTACTAATCTAACATGTGCCTCTGCCATTAGAATTTGTTGCTTATTTTTATGTTTTTGGTTGTGTTCTTTGTGACTTCGTCTGAAAGTGCGTTCAATCTCAGGATCGAAATTCTCAAGATTGCCGCCTTGTGAACGGAGCATGTAACAAACACATTTTCTATAGTAAGAAAACAAAGAAGAAAAATAAAAAGTATAATAATAAAAATAAAATAATAAAATAATAATAAAATAAAAAATAAAACTAACACTGACACTAACGATTAATCTAAACTAATATCAAATAAGAATAGTCTCCGACAACGGCACCAAAAAAATTGTTGTAGAAAATATATGATTGCAAGTGCACAATATCGCAAACAACTAATAAATTAGACTTAATGAGTCTGGATTATTGTTTCCACAAAGACTATCCTATTTAGATACTAGTTCAATTATCTAAACCCTAATGTATATAAAACTCATTGAATTAACTTGATTTGAAGATTTAAACTATAATTATTAATTATAGAACAATAGTACGAATGTAAAAGTCAAGATTTTATCAAGTATAATTGTTAAAGGAATTTTGGATTCACGAGTTTACCTTAGTTGTCATCTCTAATTTCTCATCTCAAGATTTATTCATATTGTTGTATTCGGTCCAATTCACGAATTTAACCTAATTTACCTCTCTCGAGTTCAAATTAGTTCTATCTAATTAATAATGTGTTTGGAATGATTTTTTTTTAAGTCTAAAAGCACTTTCTAAATAGTAAAAGTGGTTTTGATTATTTTTATTGTTGTTTAGTTAAAGTCAACAAGTACTTTTTGACTAAAAAACAGCTTAAAAAAATTATTTTAGAGAAGCCCAAATATTGAGCTTCTCTAAAAAGCTCTAATTGAGCTTTTGCGGAAAATTGTAATTCACATTTAATGAACCTAAAATTTAACAAAATTACCATTAATACACAAAAAAAAAAAGATATTAATGTATTTACTACATTAATTACTTATATCAAATTGTCACTTTATATGCTTATATAAAATGAAAAAAATATATTGGCATGTTAAATAACATAATACAAATTATACATAATATGTTTGATTTAGATAATTAATTACTGTTTAAACAAATATACTAAAATAATCATGTTATTATAAATAAATTAATATATTAATTTTAACATTTATTACAAGAAATAAAAATATATGATTTCTTTCAAAAAAATAATAGGAATTATATAATAATTAATTATTGTTTAGTCAAATATAATAAAATAATCATGTTATTATAATTAAATTAATATATTAATTTTAATAGTTATTATAGGATAAAAAAATTATTTATTTTAAAACAAATAATTCGAGATATATAATAATTAATTACTATTTAATCAAATAAATATAAGGTTTATATAAATGTACTTTTATAGTTATGCAACCAAACACTCAATTTAATATCCAGAGCACTTTTTGGATTCATATCCAAACACTCAACAACTTTTTAACAAAAGCTCTACTGCTAAAAGTTTATTGCCAAAAGTTATACTGCTAAAAGCTTTACTCACACCAGCTGTACCAAACGGACCCTAAGTCAACTCACTATATCTCTATGTGAAGTCAGAATAATCATTAATTAAATGCATTAAATCGCCTAAGAATTCAATTCAATACCGCAACAATAATAAAAGCGTATTTCTACCTTTTATCCAATTGTCGAATTTTACTACGTGGTCTAGATTAATAACTTACATCTCGGTTTGTTATAATCCACAATGCAATGAAAAATAATGACTAATTATTTCAAGCATTAAGAGAAGAAGTAAAATAATGGTCAATTATTTCAAGTATTAAGAAAAGAATCTAAACTAGGTTAGATCGTTCATCGAAAATAAAGATTTAGCTACTCATAATTCGGTAAAAAGAAAAGATGAAGAGTTTGGAATACATAACCAGATTTAAATAAGGGATGAGAAACAGTTGAATATCTTACACCAAGAATTCGTCGTCTCCATGTCCCAATATTTAAGATCTTGGTCGTTCTTCCTCTTTTTCTCCTTTTTGCTCTCTTTTCTCCTTTCATTCTTGTATATCGTATATAGAATATGGTATATTTTCTTTGTTTAAATCCTAATCCTTATTTATATGTCCCAAGATCTTAATATAGTGGAGAGATCTTGTTCTCCAAGAATTACCAAACTAGAATTCGACTAAAATAAGGAAACTAAAATTTTGGTTACGAATTGTGCTTAAGTATCTAATTATTTGCACGATAAGTCGGTCCCCATTCCAAGTCTTCGTACACTTTTAGTCCTTCTTTGCCTATTTTAGTTTATTTTTCTCCAATTTCATCCGAACTCGGGTTTTTACCTAAAATAATCAAATCAATACACAATTAAGTAGAATTTTACTTAAGAGTACTTACAATCGTCTACTTATGATGGTCCAGATAATTGTAAAATCACACTTATCAGGTACAAATTGGAGTCAACCTATTTGTTTGGATCATATTTGGAGACCTTTAAGAGCGTGGCCATGGAAGTTCTGACTAACTTGGTCTTTTCCAGACCTAACTTATTTACCAGATACTTGGCCTGTTGGATAAAAATCCTTGAGTCAACGTGTTTGACCTTTAAGCCTAAAAGGAAGTTTTGTTTACCAACCATACTCATCTAAAATTTATTTTGCATAAAGGTAACAAACTCCCTAGATTTTATCTCTGAGGTAGAACCAAACAGAATATCATCAACGTAGATTTGTACAACTGTTAATCCAAATTTGAGATGTTTGATGAATAAAATTTTGTCAGTTCTCCTTATCTTGTATCCTTGTTCCAACAAGAACATGGTTATTCGTTCATACAAAGCACGTGGAGCTTGTTTCAGTCTGTATAATGTCTTTTTGAGTTTGAACACATGGTCAGGAAATGAGGATCAACAAATGTCTTAGGTTGCTCAATATAAGCTTCTTCATTCAGAATCTCATTCAGAAAGACACTTTTGACATCCATTTGATAGAGCTTGAATTTCATTTGACATGTCAAAAATAGCATGAGTCTAATGGATTCAAGTCTGGCCACATGAGTGAATGTTTCATCAAGATTCACCCACTTCCACTTGAGTGTATCTCTGTGCAACCAAACATGCCTTGTTCTTGACTACGTTACCATGTACATCAAATTTATTTTTGAAGATCCACTTCATCCCGATCACGTTCGTGTCTAGGCTGAGGTACTAATTCGTGCACTTCATTTCTTTTAAATTGAGATAGCTCTTCCTGCATGGCTAGAACCTAATTTTAATCATCAATTGTTTCATTTATATTTTTGGGTTCAATCTGAGAAGTGTAGCTAACATTTCCATGTTCAGTAGAAAGCCTCTTCCTAGTCACCATGCCTTCACCGAAATCAGAAAATACATTGTCCAATGTATGTGCCTTCTGTATTAAGAAAGGTGGTTGTCTTCTTGTTTCATGTTCTTCATTTGTATTAGGTATGTCAGGACCTCCAGGAACTGGGCAGAAACACCAGAACATGATTATGGAAGTTCAATCTGTCTGTCACTATCTGAACCAGACACATGGTTGTCTTGAGTGTTTTGACTTCCACCAACCTGTTCTTCCAAGGTCTAAATTTGATGTTCCTGTGAATAAGAGGAAAAGTTATCAGTGTCATCAATTTTTAAATTGATGGACTCAATGATAGTTTGAGTTTGTGTGTTGTAAATTTTATAAGTTCGACTGTTTTGTAAATATCCAATAAATACTCCCTCATCAATTTTTGAATCGAATTTATCAAAGTGTTCCTGATCATTTAACACATAGCACTTGCTACCAAAGGTATGAAAATACTTGAGATTCGGTTTCCTTCCCTTCCAGGTCTCATAAAGAGTTTTTATGGTACATGTTCCCAAAGAGACATGATTAAAAATATAACATGTAGTACTAATAGCTTCAATCCACAATTTAACAAACAGTTTCTTTATTATTTAGCATTACTCTAGCCATATCTTACAAAGACCTATTTTTTCTTTCTACAACTTCATTTTGTTCAGGAGTTTTAGGAGCAGAGAATTCATGAAATATGCCACACTCTTCAAAGAATGTAGGAAAATTGGCATTTTCAAATTCCTTTCCATTATCATTCCTGATCCTCATTATTTTTATCCCCTCAAAGTATTTCTCTATTGTTAATTTTAGGTGCAAAAATTTAAATCTTTCAATTACATCAGACTTTTCTCTCAAGAAATCTACTCAAGTATTTCTAAAAAAGTCATCCATGTATACATAGATATATTTTTTTTCCACCAATACTTTCAATCTAATTATGCCCCCATCAAATCTACGTGTAATAATTCCAATACATGAGATGTAGTAAGAAACTTGCCTTGTTTGTGTGTATTTTTAGTTTGCTTACCCTTTTGGCATAAATCACACACACATTCAGGCTTTTTAGTGAGCCTAGGAACCTTTTCGTACTGTATTTAATTTTGTTAGTCTCAACAAACCAATGTAGTTCAAATGTCCCCCGTTTGTACCACAACTCTTTAGAATCATTATTTGAAACATGACAATTAATTTTGGTGTTAAGAACTTAACATTTATCACCAAACCTAGTACTATGTAAAATACAATTACCATCATATTTTAAGACTTTGCATGAATTTTATTAGAACATAACTAAGTGATTGTGATTGTGATTGTCATCACATAATTGGCCTCCACTAATCAAATTAGATTTTAAACTTAAAACAATACAAAACATCTTTTAAAGAAGCAATCCATCAGCCAGGATAGTACCTACACATTCAATTTTACTTTGCACCCCTATCACCAAAGGTAACCAATCCACCAGCATGACTCTTGTAATTAGTCAGAAAAGAGTGATTTCTAGTCATATGTCTAGAACATCCATTATCAAAATACCACGAGTTAGGAACAAGAGTTCTATAGGTAATATAAACCATATAACAATTTAAATCACTTTTTTTGACCCAAACTTGCCTCATTTTAGTGTTATTATAGTGTTTCATTTGTCTCACAATCAAGTTCTTATTAGATAGACAATGAAAGAAGTCATGTTCAAACTTACCATAGAAGATACATTTTACAAACTATTTAGATTTACCTCTCTGCATTGGGACTTTATAATTTGGTTGTTTGATTGATGAGCTGTTGGTCAGAACCTGCATAAGCGAGTCAGGCTGAGCTCTGACTGCAATGTATGGAGTTCTTTCTGGAAACACATCAATTAGACTGCCACTGCAGGTTTCTTTGATAAACTTAATATGGTCCAAGGCCTTTTCTTTTCCTTTTCCATCATAACATAAGCCTTCTTTGACGTTTTAGGTCCTTCCATACCTTAGCATTTCACTTAGACGAGAGGCTTCAATTGTCAGTAGCTTGGCCATTTCCGTTAACTGATTTAATTAATCAAGTAATTCCATAATTTGATTCTCATTTTTCTTTAATAGTTTTGTTAGGTTATTCTTTTAAGCATCAACTAAAGCCTTATCATCTTCTAAAAACTCCATCCTCACATGAAGAGTGAGATTCTTCTCATGTTCGCCTTCTAATTTTTTGTTCAAGCTAATGTAGTTAGAACACACACGGATTGGTCCTTCTGATATTGTATCTAAGGAGTCAACCTGCAGTCAATGTTTGCACAAAATCAGTTCAGACTATAAATTTACATTTAAAGAAGTTACATGATTATGAGCAATTATGTTGTCATATCTGAATCTGAATCTCTTTCATCATTTTAACTCCAAGTAATATCCATGGCCTTATTGGTATGTAATTTCTTCAGTGTATTAGCACATTCAGAAACTATGTATCCAAAATCCTCGTACTCATGACATTGAATGCGATTTTCAGATATGTTCATAAATATAGTAGGATTTCGCCTTGTGTTGTTTGTAAATCTCTTCTTTTGTTGTGGTAGAGCATTCAAGTTCTTTCCTTTCTGATTGTCTTTTATGAATCTTTTTAATTGTTTTGTGATCATGACCATGTTTTCATTAGTTTCACTCTCCTCACTATCAATCCCTTCTTCATATTTTTCAATTTTGAAGGCAATACTAGATCTTTTTTCTTTTTTCCTTTATAGATATAGCATAAGTCATCAAGGATCCCACTAATTCTTCAATCTTCATTTTCTCAATCGCTTTGCTTTCTTTAATGGTAGTTAATTTGGAGTAAAAATGATCAGACAAGGATTTGAGAATCTTGTTTACGATTTTACTCTTCGAATACTTCTTTCCCAAGGTAAAGACTGAATTAGTGATGTCAATGAGCTTGGCATAGAACTCTTTGAACGGTTCATCATCTCTCAAGGTCAGTTGTTC
This sequence comes from Forsythia suspensa, assembly GCA_023638005.1. NCBI lineage: Eukaryota > Viridiplantae > Streptophyta > Magnoliopsida > Lamiales > Oleaceae > Forsythia > Forsythia suspensa. Next base: position 20,656,703 of record CM042664.1, on the reverse strand, counting down.
AAATTCTAGAGTAAGTATCTGAAACTTGGATGACTTGACAATAATGGTTCCCTTATGAGCAATCTGTAAAATGTTTCAAACTTCTTTAGCAACCTGACATGTAGAGATCAAACGAAACTAATTAGAATCTACAAAAGAGAATATAACATTTAAAGCTTTGAAATTCCAATTAACATAATTAAAATCGGTTGTTACCCACTCTTTTACCATTTTCTTTCTTTCCACACCATTTTCAACAACCATGGGAGCTTTATAACCATAAACAATAGAGTGCTAATGTAATATTCCTGCAAAGTCCGATCAAACAAAAAATTCTTGGTCAATTATGTCATGCCAAGTTTTTTTTCTTAGAGAGAGAGAGAGAGAGAGATAGAGAGAGAGAGATATGGGATGAAGTCAGGCGGTGGATTTCAAAATAAAATCCAACATTTCATTTTCTTTTACCTTATCACTTCGGCAAAAAAAACGACAGCCATCCTCTCTCTCTCTCTCTCTCTCTTCCTTACTCACATTAAATTTGATACAACAAATTTTGGAATCAAGGAAAAAATAGAAAAGTAGAAAAAGTAATAGGAAACTTCAAGCTTGGAAGAATTAATTTCCTGCTTTGGATAGAAAAGTAGAAAAAGTAATAGGAATTTTTTTTAATTGTGTTCTTATAGTGTGTTAAGAATTAGCAATTCAATTCCTAGCTTTAATTATTAGATTTTACAAGAAGGAGAATTATAAGTGATATTAATTAACTACAATTGAAAGAGCAATAAGTTTTATTCAATTATTCTATGAAGTCAACCAAGTAGAATTACAAAAGTGAGTTTTGATTTGGATAAATTTAATGTTATCTTAGGAAGCGATTCAAATATCAAGACAGTCTATCAGAGGATTTAATCTCCAATAGATAACTCCGTGAGTGAAAAATTTAAATATTTCTAGAGAATAACAATTAATTATACTATTATGTTACGTTTGATTTTAAGGACTTATTTGTCATTTTACGTGATTATAATTAAATATTTATTTCGTATAGTATTTGTGAAATTATAAAGATTGTAAATTGATTACTTGTGAAATTGAATATGAGAAATATGTGATATTGAAATCTACTAGAAAAGTGTTCATGATTTTATCTATTAAAATGTACTGAGGAGTCTTGGCCGTGTTCTATATTCCACTAAGGGGTCTAATTGGACGTGTACATATAGTTCACTAAGGGATTTTGACCGTGTACTATGATGTATTATTAGAGATTTTTGGGACCCAGTTTCGTACACTGAGGAGGACTTAAGCCCGTGTATGGGGGTGCCTAGTTTTGGGGACAGTTTACACATGTATGACTATATTACAAATTTTAATTAGAAGATACGTTTTGGTAAAATTTTCCAATATACTGTGCTATGATGAAGTGACGGTATATATTTTAGCTTATGAATATTCTTTGAATATGAGCTAATATTACTTGTTTGAAATTAATGTGATGTAAATGTTGGTTTAGATTTTGGGCTCATTTACATTATGAAAATGTCTCTCAATCTTTATTATTATTATGAGATGTTATAATGTGAATTGTGAAGTGACTTGAGCTCGTTTTCGATAATATCTATAAATGAAAAGAGTATAATTATTTTCAAAGTTTCCCACTCACTGAGCCTATCAACTCATGTATTTTTCAACAATGATTTTTCTTATAAGGTAGCGGTTGAGTTTTTGGACAGCCTTTGGTGATAAAGCTTTGAGTTCAGAATCAGAGCCACAGAGCTAGTTTGTATGACTCATTTCATAGAGCATGTAGTCATTATATTTTGGGGATACATGTTCATTTTTTGATATCATTTTGCATCACTTGTGAATAGTTAGGTGGGCTCACAATGTATTTTGTTTCCATATGTATAGGTTATGTTATTAATAATAAAAGTTTTACCTTTCAGCTAGTCTTTATCGCATTGTTTTGTTGTGGATATTAGAGGGAGAAATAGTCCCATTTAGTTGTGAATAAGGTTGTTGGGATTTGTGGTATTTTATTTTAGGTCGGCTAGTCTTAATTACAGGAGAGATAATGATATTTTTTTTAAAAAAAAAAAGTAATAATGAGTTGTAATTGTAGTAGCCATGATGGTGGGTCCAACCCTTAGTTGGTATCCACCATCGGCGCACGTCTCGTCTTAGGTATATAAATATTGCTTGGGATGGGTCGTGTCAGATTGGTATGAGAGCATGGTTCATACTTTATATGTTTGCATGACACGCACATTCTGATATTTAGCATATCATGCTTACCATGTATGTGAGTCATGCGTCGTGGTGGCAGAACTCGCAGGCTCTAAGATATTTTGCCCCAGGCTCATATTGCTGATGATAGAGATAATCGTAGAGAGGATGAAATAATAGAAGAATCCATTCATCAGCTACCAAAACATCCGAGACATGGAAATATGGTTGAAAATGACCCAATTGTTGTTGAAAGGATTACTGATGCAGTTGTTTTGGCTATGCGCAGTACCGATGGAGATTTCAGCATTGACAAATCAACAAAATTAGAAGCTAAAGTTTTTACGTCTTGCCACTTTTTTGTTAGAAAATAGAGCATACGATTGGTAACAGTCATTGTAGAACAAATAGTCCCTTCTATTAGAACTTGGGTAGATTTCAGATGTAATTTTTATGATGCTCATTATCCTTGTTCTTATGAAGAAACAAAACATGATGAGTTCTTGAAACTAGTACAAGGGTCTTCAACTATTGCTGAATATCAAAAGAAATTTATTGAGCTTTCAAAGTATGCACAAGTCCTGGTTCGTAATGAAATTGACAAATGCAGACGCTTTGAATATGGGTTAGGAGAAGAGATTAGATCATCAGTGACCGCAACGGGTTGGAGTGAATTTGGCAAATTAGTAGAATCAGCTTTGAGGGTGGAGAAAAGTATGTCAGACAGACAAACTGATAAAGAACAAATAAAATCCTGAGCTAGCTGTAGTCAGAAATGGATAGGAAATTCTAGCTACAGACCACCTCATAGGGATAAAAGAGGATTTAGACCTGGTGTTTCTACTTCAGGCTAGTTCAAGACTAGATCACGAAGAAGTCTGGGCTCTAGATTTAGCCAGAGTACAGTACAACAGTAGATGAATAACCGTCCTTCTACTCAAAGTTCCTCCCAGAGACCATTCACTCCGAGATATGGAGAGAGTTCCAGCAACACTAAATTTCCTCATTGTAAGTTATTTGGAAATTTTCATTTGGGTGAGAGCTTGAAGTTCAATGGATTTGGTGTCTGTTATCAGTGTGGCCAAGCTGGACACATAAGAAGAAATTGCCTAGTTCTATTACAAGAGAGTGGCATATCACCAAGGATATTTTCCCAACAAAGTGTGGTTGGTACAACACATGATCAGGTTCAAGAAGATATTTTGACTAATAAAGCAAGCACAAATAGTGGAGTTCAGTCCAATGTAGCGAGTAGTAACGAGGTAAAACTGAAAGGCCAAATAGGACATCTAAAGAATCAGGCTAAAGTTTTTGCTATAACACAGCATGCTGCAGAAAAGTCACCAGATGTAATTATGGGTATGTTATATATTTTTGATAGAGATGCTTGTATTTTAATTGATCCTGGATCTACACACTCTTTTATTTCAATTGTAGTTGCTATATATGCGAACCAAAAGTTAGAACCTTTAGATAGTTGTTTGATAGTGGGAACACCAGTAGGAGAATCTCTTTTAGCTAAGGATGTATATCGAGATTGTGGGATCAAGGTGAATGATCTGGAGTTCAAGGAAAATTTAATACCTCTTGCTATCCATGATTTTGACGTTATATTGTGCATGGACTTCTTAGCTACAAATTGTGCTTCTGTTGATTGTTGTTGTAAAGAAGTTGTGTTTAAACGATTAGGACAACCTGAAGTTATAAGTTGACAGCGTAGAATCTTGCTATCTTGTGTGATATCCGCTATGCTAGAAGATTACTCAAGAAGGGTTGTTATGTGTATTTAGCTCATGTAATTGATACAGATGTTAGTAAGATAAAACTTGAAGACATTCCAGTTGTCCGAGACTTTTCTGATGTATTTCTAGAAGAATTGCATGGTCTACCCCCAGGTATGGAAGTTGAGTTTACTATTGACCTAATTCTGGGAACTACACTTATTTCACAAGCACCATATAGAGCGGCTCCATCAGAATTGAAAGAGTTAACAGTTCAGTTACAAGAATTGGTAGATAAATGTTTTATCAGACATAGTGTATCTCCATGGGAAGTATCAGTTCTGTTTGTGAAGAAGAAAGATGGCACCATGTGATTGTGTATAGACTACAGACAGTTGAATAAAATGACAATCCATAATAAGTATCCTTTACCACGTATTGATGATTTATTTGATCAACTTCAGGGTGCTATAGTGTTTTCAAAGATTGATTTGCGTTTAGGATATCATCAACTAAATATCAAAGATGGAGATGTACCAAAAATTGCTTTCAGAACACGGTATGGCCATTACGAGTTTCTTGTGATGCCGTTTTGGTTCACTAATGCCCCAACAACTTTTATGGATCTAATGAACAAAGTGTTTTACCCGTATCTCGACAGTTTTGTGATTGTATTGATTGATGATATACTAGTATATTCTCGAAATCAGGACGAGCATACCGAGCATCTTAGAATCACTTTACAGGTCTCGCGGGATAGACAATTATATGCTAAATTGAGTAAATGTGAATTTTAGCTTGACAAAGTTATATTTTTAGGGCATGTTATATCAGCAGAGAGAATTTATGTAGACCCACATAAAACTAAAGTAGTGGTAAAATGGAAAAGACCTACTAATGTGACAAAAGTACGTAGTTATCTTGGCTTAATAAGGTACTACCGTCATTTTGTTGAAGGCTTTTCCAAAATTGCTCTTTTTTTACCAGTCTGACTAGTAAGAATGTTAAATTTCTGTGGACTAAAGAACATGAGAAGAGTTTCCAAGAATTGAAACATCGATTAGTTACTGCCCTAGTGCTTACTCTTCCATTTTCGGATGAGGAATTTGTGATTTACAGTGATGTTTCACGTCAAGGTTTGGATTGTGTTTTGATGCAGAATGGAAAGGTCATAGCCTATACCTCTAGACAGTTAAAGAAACATGAGCTGAATTATCCTACACATGATCTAGAGTTGGCCGCAGTTGTTTTAGCATTGAAAATTTGGAGACATTAACTATATGGTGAAAGATGTCAAATTTTTAGAGACCATAAAAGCTTAAGGTATATTTTAATCCGAACGAGGCAGAGGAGATGGTTAGAGCTAATAAAAGATTATGACTACAGAATTGATTATCATCCAATGAAGGCCAATGTAGTTGCCGATGCTCTCAGTAGAAAGACATCCAGTTCTACGACTCAAACTAATGCAATTTACTATTCCTTGTTCGGTGAATGCTCAACTATCAGTGACCAGTGTGGGATCATTATTTGCTAAGTTTCAAGTGAGACCTACTTTGATTGACATAGTTAGGGAAGCTTAGACTTAAGATACGATATTGAGTAAATTGAAAGAAAAAGTTAGTAACGGTAAACATGCAGATTATACCATTCGAGATGACGGGGCCTTGGTTATAGGAAGCAGACTATGTGTTCCAAACGACTCAAAGTTAAAGAGAGAAATTTTAGAAGAGGCACATAGTTCATCTTATGCAATACATCCGAGTAGTACCAAAATGTATCGCATACTTAAAAAATATTATTGATGGCATGGAATGAAAAGAGAAATAGCTGAGTTTGTATCCAGATGTCTTATTTGCCAATAGGTGAAACCAGATCATCAGAGAAGAGCTGGACTCTTACAGACATTGCCTATTTTCGAGTGGAAATGAGAGCATATCACTGTGGACTTCTTATTTGGACTTCCTCGTACTCAGAGTGGTCATGATGGTATATGGATCGTGGTAGACAGATTGACGAAAACTACCAGATTTATGCCGATTAAAATTACTTATTCACTAGATAAATTGGAGAAAATATATGTGGATGAGATAGTCAGTTTATATGGGACACCAGTATCTATTGTTTCAGATAGAGATTCGCGTTTCACTTCTAAATTCTAGCATAGTTTGCAGAAAGCCATAGGTACTAAACTGCATTTTAGTACAGCTTTTTATCCACAGACAGACGGCCAATCAAAAAGGACTATACAGACTTTAGAAGACATGTTACGGGCTTGTGTGCTTTAGTTTGAAAGGTATTGGGATACTCATCTATCCTTAATGGAATTTGCTTATAATAACAGTTATCATTCTCGTATAGAAATGGCTCCTTTTGAAGCACTGTATGGTAGAAAGTGCAAAACTCCAATTTTTTGGGATGAGGTTGGTAAAAGAAAACTATTAGGCCCTCAACTTGTTCAGATTACTACTGAGAAAGTGAAACTAATCAAAGAAAAGCTAAAGATGGCTCAAGACAAACAAAAAAATTACACAGATAAACGTAGAAGAAATCTTGAGTTTGGAGTTGGGGATAAAGTTTTTCTACAATTATCTCCATAGAAAGGTGTTCTAAGATTCGGTAAAAGGGAAAAATTGGATCCAAGATATATCGGTCAATATGAAATTATTGAGCGCATTGGCCCAATTGCCTATCGTTTAGTCTTGACAACTGAGTTATCTAGAATTCATGATGTGTCTCATGTTTCTATGCTGCATAAGTATATTCTAGATCCGTCTCATGTGTTGGAATCGCAACCGGTTGACTTGAAACAGAATCTTACAAATGAAGAAAAACCGAGTTAAATGTTTCATTGGTCACCGAACTATTAGTTCCGTCTTCTTTCACTCACTCAACTTTAAAATGTTTCTAAGTACTCACTGAACTTTTAAAAGTTACTCACCGTTGCTCACTGAAGAGGATTTTGTTATGACCAAGTGACGAAAAATCCACGTGGCATATGGAATATACATGTGGCAGACAAAATCATCCAATAACCATCAGGTGTCCTCCATGTCATCAAAAACGCGTGCCATGTCATCTATGAAAAAACATTTTCAACCATTTATTCATTCCTTAACCTTCAGCAAATTTTCCAAATGAAATCATAAAATACCAAAATCAGAAATTTTCCCCAAATTGCCAAGCCCTAATCGGTCTTCGTTCACGAACAGCTCTGGGATGGAAGACTGGCATTGTTCGTAGATGTTGAAGCAAAGGCTTTGTCATTACGGCCATGTTCCGGTGATGAAGAGATCTTGGATTGAGGATAATCCTGGATGCAGATTTTGGGAGTGTAAATTCTACAGAAAAGCACAAGCTTGTAATTTTTTTGATTGGGCTGATCCTGCACCGCATGATAGATACAAGTACATAATCAATGGCCTGCTTTGGAAGAAGTGAGAAAGTGAAAGTGAAAATGTGGAAGACCATTAGTGTTTATCATGTTTTTTTTCACTTCTTGTTTTGTACTTTGTCTTTCGGGTTTTTGTTTGAATTTGTTGGACATATGTGGGATCAATTTAGTTCAGACGTATGTGGGAAGATGGTTGATAATGTGAATGGAGAATGGTGATGATTTTGTTCAGACGAAATTTTTCTTTTGTAATGAACGGTAGCCTTCATTTTTTGTAAGTGTATGGATAATGGAGAATGGATGTTTGTATTGTCCAATTGTATGTGGATGTTTGTAATGAAACAATGAGATCGCCTCATTAATATGAAGATCATTTGGGGGTTATCTTCATGACTCTAATCATGCTGTTGTTGAGCAATTTTTTATTTTGAAGTAATTCTATTCCTGCAGTTGTTGATCTCTTTATTGATCTGCATTTATGAATTAAAGATGAAGAAAATATTACAAAAGCAGTCAAACCAAGCTACAATATTCACCTTTGTTCACTGATTTTTTTCTGCTCATAACAATGCTCACAAACGTCTTACCTAATGACTTCATTTCTCATATACATGCAACATACACACAATAGACTATTGATATAGAAATTCCCATACTAAATTTGATATTGAAATTAACATAACAAAAACACTGACATTTGATAGACAAAAATGTAAAGAGGACATGCGTTTGGATATTTTATTATTAATAGATAATGCATGCATTTGAGTTTCGAAATATGGATCATGCGGATCTCGGTGAGATGAAGCATACGAGACCTTGACAAAGCATTGAAGTTGATTTTAATAATATTGGCCATACAACTCATTAAGGATAGGATGCTGCTTATCTTCAGACAATGAAGGAATATAATATAAGGCATACACGAGTACGCCTTAACTTGCTTAAAAACAAATGGGATAATATAATTGTCCAAATAGAGTAAAATTTTGAAAATCCACCTGTTTAACAATTAATTTCAACTGATCTATGTGCTTCAATTAATTGTGGGTTCCCATTGTGTTTAGATATAGGTTAAAATAACATAAACGGATGCACATAGTATACAAATTTCCATTCCTTCAACACTAATCCCACATATACATTACTTCTTCAGGTAAGCATTCAACAAAATGTACAAAATAAGTATTTCTTCCCAAAAAATTAACTAGCATATACAATGCTTCTTCTACTAAGCATTAAACCAAAATTAACCAAAATATCTACATAAGTGTACTGCAATTCAAAAGTGTTCCAGCATTAACCAAAAGTGTACTACCACTTCAAAAGCCAAAATGAACCAGCATTAACCAAAAGTATCTTCACAAAAATTATCAATGAGCACTAATTCTTCATTCCAAAAGTTTGTTCAAAACATGTATCTTCTTCATCTACGCATTCCTTCTTGACCTGGTCAAGTAAACATATTGTAATGCATTCTTATTCCTTTGTGTTCTCCCGTGCTCTTTCAGCACGATTTCTTGTAGCTTCCTCAAACTCCAATTGTTCCCACTCATCTACCATAGTGTTGATGTCAACTTCCTCTGTTATAATGACTAGAGCTTCTGTGTTTCCTTTGGACATTCCCTCAGTCACAGGCGATGATGCTGACGGCCCACTAAGCATATTCAAATCTACATGTCGCATATTCACACCAGGTGTTGGCATAAAATGAAGCATTGATTCTATTTTCCATGCCTGGTTGGATACACTAGGGATGCCTCTCTTTGGAGTTAGCTTACCCTGTGGCAAGGAAGGAAAAAATTAAAATGTTTATGTCAAGAAGTGCAAAAAACAGTGTTGAACCATTACCTTCTTCTTCCCAGTGCTTTAGTTATCTCGTTCAATTTCCACTTCTTCTAGTTGTGCGTTGAACCAATCCTGTATAGAAGAGAATAAATTGTTACATTGTAGAAATGCTTTGCTACAGGTTACTGAGATATACTTACATTTGTTGGTGCATCAGCCCTCAAATGGTATCTCTTGTTGTGTCCCTCTAGTCCACACTCCGAGCATGTCATTACAACTTGAACTTTTCTCTTCATCATTGATTTTGATTGAGAGTGTTGAATGTAATCTTCATCTGCCTGTCTTTTTCTTCTTCTCTGCTGCCTTTCTTTATGTGAGACACTCCATTCAGGGACTTTCATCTCCACAGTTGTTTCAGGCCACATTGTTTTTCCATTGATAGGTTTTATAATGTTGTCATAACAGTTCAAGTATGATTCAACTATGTAACAATTGTCCACATAGTCTTCGGGATCATTTCTCGTATCCCGTATGACTTCAACTGCATGGCAACATGATATGCCAGTTAAGTCCCACCTCCTACATGCACACGTCGCGCCTCTAAATCGACAACGTATATACCAGATGGTGTCTTAACATGATATTGTGGTCCTCCAGACCAATCCAACATACATTCATCCGCCCCTACGATTATTCTACCCAATTTTTTCTTTATCTTTAGGCACAGTCGTCCAGTGTACCTTCGTATTTTATCTATTCTAGACTTAATCCTTTTCATGAATGTAGATTGCAAAGAAGTTAGCATACTTAGGATCAACTTCTCCCAATCATCCAAAAGTGTTTTGTTGAAAACTTCTGAAAACTTCGCAACCGTTGTTCAGCAATATGTCAGTCTTCTCTACAACTGTAACCGAAAAATGTGATTTACTCCATTCTAGCGGATTTCTTTCCATCAAGCAATTAAATACGTCTTCATTCACATTCATAATTTCTTGCATCCATTTTCTATAGTCAGCCACTGTTTGGTCTTAGCTGCTTGCCACAGGTAGTCATTTAGTATTTTTCCCTTAAATCCCTTGTTGAAGAAATTGGTGTATATGTGCCACACAAAAAACCTATGCTCCGCCTCTGGAAACAACCTCTCCAACACATTTATTAAACCCTTCTGCCTATCAATTATGAATGCCTAGTCACGTGTGTTTTCGATGCCTATATCCTCTCCTAAACGTATGATGAACCATCGCCATGAGGCAGTATTTTCTTTTTGTACAACTACATATACAATGGGATATATACAATCATTTGCTTCTAGAACAATTACCGAAAGTATTTAGCTTCCATAGTTGACCCTCAAATGGCATTCCTCAAGCCCAATCATCTTCCTACAACCCCTTGTAAACCCTAACTTACACGCATTGAAGAATATGTAAATGCCATGGAAGACCCCATCATGAACCGTTAAAAGCACAGTACTTCCCCAATTTGTCCTTAACACTTAGCACTATAAGATCCCAACAACCAGATTGCTCGTGAATTGTTCCTTCTAACAATTGCCTAGTGTATCTCCTAGTCTTCCAAGCAATTTTCCTACTAATATCGATTTTCAAATCCTTTTTCACTGTGGCTATGACACTCTTGGTTTTCCACTCTGGATCAACTTTAAATATTTCTATATACCTATTAGCTAAGTACAGGTTTGTACAGTGTCTATTAGTTTGGTCACGACTGTAAGTATGTTTTGGCGTGTACAGTTTGACCTGAACCATGCTTGTATTCTTCACCTTCGACGACCAAATCTTTCATTGACACCCTAGTTTACAAACTCTCTGCACTCTATTTTCATCATTGGCTTTCTATTTTCATCATTGGCTTTAAAATTAACATTATACCTATTCACAGTCTCATAATTTCTAACGGCTTGTATAAACTCTTCAATTGACCTAAATTTCTGACCAACTACAAAATTGGGATTGTCCATATCAGTCTCAGTATTAAATACAGGAAACCTATACCCTACCTCTCCATTACTTTTATAATAACTACGCAATTCTTCAGACGTTGGGTACTCTAACTCATCTACCTCATTTTCAATATCCTCGGCCCCTTCAGAAACTCTGCCTTCTGTTTCGATTTGAATGTCGTCTGTGACATTTTGTTCATAAGTTAGATCATCGTCTTCGTCAATGTCATTCTCAGAATCGACGAAGTCTGGATCGTCGTCTGATTCTGTTACCATAAACAAAAAACAAAAATTTTAAAAATTTTAGGTTTCTAAGGAGAAAATACCTAACCAGTATATAACAAAAATTTTAAAAATGAAACCCGTACCTCCATGTGTGAAATTGTTGATGTGTAAAGGTAGGGTTGGTCCTCGATTATGCTGTTGAGTGGGGTATCTGTGTCTTCTTCTTGTCGTGGGAGATGAAGTATTCAAATTAGGGTTTGGTAATTTGGGGAAAACACCAACTTGTTGAAGTTTAAGGAATGAATAAATGGTTGAAAACATTTTTTCATAGAGGACATGGTGCGCGTTTTTGATGACATGGAGTACATCAGATGGTTATTGGATGATTTCATCAGCCACATGTATATTCCATCTGCCACGTGGATTTTCCATCACTTGGTCGTAACAGAATCGTCAGTGAGCAACGGTGAGTAATTTTTGAAAGTTCAGTGAGTAATCAAAAATATTTTAAAGTTGAGTGAGTGAACGAAGACGGAAGTAATAGTTCGATGACCAATGAAACATTTAACTTAAAAAAACCAGTTAGAATATTAGATAGAAAAGAACAAGTTCTACGAAGTAAAACTATTGCAATGGTTAAAGTGTTATCGAAAAATTACACAATAGAAGGGGCTGCATAGGAAAATGAAGATCAAATGTGTTCTCAACATCCACATCTCTTCAATATCTAGCCAACCGATTTTGAGGACGAAATTATTTAAAGGGGGTGAGTTTGTAATAGTCTTGCAAAGTCCGATCAAACCAAAAACTTCTTGGTCAATTATGTCATGCCAATGTTTTCTTTTAAAAAAAAAGAGATGGGATGAAGTCAGGCGGTGCTCAGGCGGTGGATTTCAAAATAAAATCCAACATTTCATTTTCTTTCACCTTATCACTTCGGCAAAAAGAAACAGAAGCCATCCTTTTTCTCTCTCTTCTCCTTACTCACATTAAATTTGATACAACAAATTTTGGAATCAAGGAGAAAAGTAGAAAAGTAGAAAAAATAATAGAAAACTTCAAGCTTAGAGGAATTAATTTTCTGCTTTGGATACAACAAGGTAAGAAGGACAATTTTGATTTTAAGAATTTGTTTAATAATAACTTATAATGGGTTAAGAATTAGCAATTCAATTCCTAACTTTAATTATTAGAATTTACGAAAGGAGAATTATAAGTGATATTAATTAACTATAATTGAAAGAGCAATAAGTTTGGCTTCTATTTTAATTATTCAATGATTCTATGAAGTCAGTCAAGTGGAATTATATAAGTGAGTTTTGATTTAGATAATTTCATTGTTATGTCAGGAAGTGATTCAAATATCACGACAGTCTATCAGTCGATTTAGTCTCCACTAGATAACTCTGTGAGTGGAAAAATTAAATATTTCTAGAGAATGACAATTAATTATACTATTATATTACATGTGATTTTAAGGACTTATTTTTTATTTTACGTGATTATAATTAAATGTTTATTTCGTATAGTATTTGTGAAATTATAAAGATTGTAAATTGATTACTTGTGAAATGGAATATGAGAAATATGTGATATTTAAATCAACTAGAAAAGGCCCATGATTTTATCTATTCTAGTGCACTAAGACTCCTTAGGAATATGAGCAGTGTTCTATATTACACTAAGGGGTCTAATTGGCTGTGTACATTTAGTTCACTGAGGGGTTTTTACCGTGTACTATGATGTATTATTAGAAGATTTTGGGACCCAATTTCGTATACGGAGGAGGCCTTAAGCCCGTGTATGGGGGTGCCTAGCTTTGGGGGTAGTTTACACATGCATGATTATATTACAGATTTTAATTAGAAGATACATTTTTGTGAGATTTTCTATTATACTGTGATATAATGAAGTGATGGTATATATTTTAGCTGATGAATATTCTATGAATATAAGCTGATATTACTTGTTTGAACTTAATGTGATATAAATGTTGGTTTAGATTTTGAGCTCATTTACGTTTTGAAAATGTCTCTCAATCTTTATTATTATTATGAGATGTTATAATGTGAATTGTTAAGTGACATGAGCTCGTTTTCGATAATATCTATAAATGAAAATAGTATAATTATTTTCAAAGTTTTCTGCTCACTGAGCATATCAACTCATGTATTTTCCAACAATGATTTTTCTTATCAGACAACGAATGAGGTTTTGGACAGCCTTTGGAGATAAAGCTTTAAGTTCGGAGTCAAAGCCACACAATAGAGCTAATTTGTATGACTCATTTCATAGAGCATATAGTCATTAAATTTTGGGGACATGTTCATTTTTTAATATCATTTTGCATCACTTGTGAATAATTAGGTGGGCTCACTATGTATTTTGTTTCCATATGTATAGTGTTGAGTTATTTAGTCAAATGGGCTGTGATGATAAACAGAATGTATAGGGCGATGATGAATTGGCTTTGAGGGCCAACTACTGTGTTCCAATCCATTACCTGATAATTTAGCCCAAATAAATGAACCGGCTCAAATATCTTCTGTCTTTGAGAAGGCTGCTGATGGCTGTTGGATTATGATGTTGGATCAATGGCTGGTGGCTTGAGTCTAAATAACCAATGATGCCCCTTGATTTTCTAGATGCTACCAGATTCTTTAGATTGTAAGGTTTGTTGGGTGAAAAAGGCAATTTGTCTATTTCTTCATCTTCTTCCTAAATCTTCTGTAAAACCTCTGGTTTTCAGAGGCTGAGTGTTCATCTCTTCTTCTTCTTCTTTTCTTAGTGATCATCTCTAAGTGAGTTGTTTGTGTGAAGGGAGATTCTAAAGAGGTATGGTTTACAGTTTCTTGGTGGTTAGTGTAGCAACTCAGGTGAGTTGCATTTGGGTCAGGTTCTTTGGGTTTTCTCTGGAGTTTTGGGTTTGATACTAAAGGGTATAATGTATTCTGAGCCCTAAGAGTTGTAAACACAAACAGAGTCTGATTTGGGTTGATTCATTCTGTATAGTTACTTTAATAAACTAATAGTGGTATCAGAACCATCAGTTGGCATTCTTGGAGTCTTAACCCGTATCTTTCTTGAATGATACACTTTCTTGTTTAGATCTTGGTTTCTGGTTACTGGATCTAGGATTTTTTGCCTAGATCTAAAATTTTTTGTTACAAATTTGAAAGCGAACTCTTAGATATGTGGTTCTTATTGAAAGATCTTGACTCTTTTCTTGTATAACGTTCTGGTTTTCTTGAAGAAATATCTCCTACCTAGTATATCCTCTGGTTCTATATGTTTCATGGTGATCAAGCCTCCGATCACCACAGTGGTTTGCTTCCTATAAACTTTTGTTGTTTTATATTTTACTATGTTGGTACTTTCTTCTTCTTCTTTTTTCCAACAAAAAACCTCTGTCTTAGTTTGTGTCTTGACCTGGGAACACTATTCTCATGAAAACCTAGTGAAACTGAGCAGAGTAATCTTTCTTCTTTGTATAGTTAAATATATAAGACTGTGAAAGATTAATCATGATTGTTAGTATATTTCATGTGTTTCTTTACTTGATATATTTTTTGTTGTTGCGTCAAGACTAATTCCTCATATTGTTCATAACATACTGCATCACTTTGTCTTCTTGCCGTAATGGTGGTACTAGTTTTGAACTTGGGGTGTTTAATGGAAAGGGGGATTTTTCGATTTGGCAACAAAAAATGAGATGGGTTCTAGTTCAGCAGAAAGTGGCTAAAGCCATTGATGGTGTGTTCCCTGAAACTATGTCTGACAATTAGCAAATTGAAGCTAATGAATTAGCCTATACTTTCATAATTTTGCATTTGTCTGATCAAATCATTAGAAAGGTAGGAAAGTTAGACTCCACTAAACTTCTTTGGAAAAAGTTAGAAAAACTATATTTAGTTAAGTCCTTACTAAATAAGCTTTTCTGCTAGAAAAGTTCTTTAGTTTTAAAATTGACTCCTCAAAAGATTTAGATGACAATCTTGATGTCTTCAACAAGTTAGTTCAAGACATCATTAATACTGGGGAAAAAGTGTTTGAAGAGTATAAGGTAGTTATACTCGTGAATGTCATTCCTGGAGCATATATGGATGTCAAAAATGCCATTAAGTATGGTAGAGATACTCTCACACAAGATATTTTAAAAAACTCTTTAAGGAGTAAAGACATGGAACTAAAAATAGAAAAAGTTGATAGTAGTAATTCAGAGAGTTTTTATATTAGAGGCAGATCTCAAACTAGGCAAAATGGGAGTCATGAGAGTCAGCAAAATCAGAGTAGTAGTAGTAATAGTAGTAACAATTACAAGAAGAAAAACAGAGGGAAGTCTAGGTCAAAGTCTAAGTCAAGAAATAAGAAGTGTTATGGTTGTGGTAAAACTGGACATTTCATCAAATATTGCTATAAAAGAAAAAAATGAATTAAAAGAAAACATAGCTGATGAAGGAAATGTAGTTGAACCAATAGAACCAAACACTATTGATCTATATGTTGTAACTGAACCTGTTAATGATTATTTTGCTACAAATATTGCTGGAAATTATGATCAAATACAAGAATGGATCTTGGATTCAGGTTGCACCTTTCATATGACATCTAAGAGAGATTGGTTTCAGAATTTTAGAGATATTACTTCAGGATAAGTCTTAATGGGAAACAATGTGGCTTGTAAAATCAAATGGATTTGTAGTGTGACTTTAAAGTTCGAAAATGGTTTCATATGTACTTTAGATAGGGTGAGATATGTTCCTGATCTTAATAGAAATCTGATATCTATAGGTGATTTATATGAATTAGGAATGTGTGGTAAGTTTGGAGATAACATGCTAAAAGTGATCAAGGGATCCTTAGTCATCTTTAAACGTCTTAAAAGAAATGGGATTTATGTTACTAAAGATGAAACAATGTCTCAGTTCAGTAACACTATTTCTAGAACTGGTGTTGATTCCACTTTAAAGTGGCACACTAGGCCAGCTCATGTAAGTGAAAAAGGACTTTACATACTGCAGAAACAAGGGGTTTGTGATTTCAAAATTCTCTTTTTATGAACATTGCACTCTTTGTAAACATCACAGACTTCACTTCACTACAGGTAGTCACAAAACCACCTTTATTCTTGAATACATCCACTCAGATTTGTGGAGTCCTTCATCTATTCCCACTCAAGGAGGAAATAAATATTTCATTTCCCTGATTGATGACTTCTCTAGAAAATTTTGGATTTTTTTGTTAAAACAAAAATCTGATACTTTTGAAAGGTTTAAAACCCGGAAGACACTTATAGAAAATCAAACAGGAAAGAAAATTAAAGTCCTTAGAACTGATAATGGGTTAGAGTTCTGTAATTCTGATTTTAGTCATTTGTGTGATAAAAGTGGCATATTAAGACATAAGACAGTCTCATATACTCCTTAGCAAAATGGAGTTGCTGAAAGAATGAATATGACTCTCTTAGATAAAGTTAGGTGTATGATGGTTAGTTCAAGTCTTCATAAAGTCTTATGGGGGGAAGTCATGACAGCTTCTTACATTGTTAATAGGACACCTTCAAGTGCCCTTGATGGTAAGACTCTAGAATAGCAGTGATCTAGGAATTTTTCTGACTATAGTCATTTAAGAACTTTTGGTTGTGCTGCTTACTTTGATCAGTCTATAGGAAAACTTGAAGCTATGGCTAAAAAGTGTATTTTTCTAGGATACCCTGATGGGGTTAAGGAGTATACATTGTGGGCCAAAGAAATTAAGGGTTTTTAAAATAATCGCAAGTAGAGATTTGACTTTTAATGAATCTGAAATGCCTTGTCTTGTTGATAAAAGCTTAAAAGAAAATGAGGTAGATCATAGTACTAAGTTTGAGGTGAAGCTTACAACTCTTACTAAATGGATAAATCAAATTCAGGTGGTGCCTGAATCTAAAGTTGAGACAGATCATAATGTTCAAGATGAGGATGATATAGGACATCAAGAAGATGATGATATAGGACATCAAGAAGATGATGATGTGGCCCAAGAAATTCATCATCCTGATCTTGAGGATTACCAATTAGCTAGAAATAGGACTAGAAGAGACATTAGGGCACCTCTAAGGTTTGGGGATTATGTTTCTTTTGCTGCTATGTCTTATCAAGACCTTATGTTTAAAGAACCTAAAACTTACAGTGAAGTTGTAAATGGTCAATATGCTGATAATTGGTATTGTGCTGTGAAAGAAGAAATAGAATCTCTTAAAAAGAATAACACTTGGATTCTTGTTCCCAAACCTAAGGGTAAGTCCTTTGTTGATTGCAAATGGATTTTCAAAGTTAAATAAGGTATCACTAATAAAGAACCTTTAAAATTTAAAGCCAGACTTGTGACAAAAGAATTTTCTCAAAAACATGGCATAGATTACAATGAAATATTCTCTCATGTTGTTAAATATACTATTATCAGAGTCTTTCTTGCTTTAGTTGTTCATCATGAGAGAGAAATTGAACAAATAGATGTTAAAACTGCATTCTTACATGGTGATTTAGATGAAACAATTCATATGTCACAACCTAAAGGTTTTACTGATATATATAAGCCTGATTATGTGCGTTTACTTAAAAAGTTTTTATTTGGCCTGAAATAGTCTCCTAGACAATGGTATAAAAGGTCTGATAACTTTGTGTTAACTGTTAAATTTCAGAGAAGTGCCTATGATCATTGTCTATACTTTAAAAAGGATAAAAATGGTTTTGTAACTATTTATTTGCTTCTTTATGTTGATGACATTTTGTTGATTGGTTCCAATATGCATAACATAAATGAAATAAAGATGTTCCTTAGCTCTAAATTTGATATAAAAGATTTAGGGCATGCTAGGAGAATATTAGGAATGGATATTAAAAGAAAAAGATCAAGTCATATTCTGATGTTGAGACAAACTGCTTATATTGAAAAAGTATTATCAAAATTTTCAATGCATGATTCAAAATTTTTTCTTTGTCTTTATCTAGTCATTTTAAGTTGAGTAAAGATCAATGTCCCATAGATGAATCAGATTTGAAGTACATGGAAAGGTTCCTTATGCTAATGCTGTAGGATCTATTATGTACATCATGGTATGTACTAGACTTGACATGGCACATGCTATTAGCACACTTAGCAGGTTCATGGCCAACCCTGGTTTTGAACATTGAGAAGCTTTGAAGTGGTTACTTAGATACTTGAAAGGTACGTCTAATCTAGGTTTAATTTTTGGTACATGTAATGAAGGAGTAATTTTAAAAGGCTTTGTTGATGGTGATAAGGATAATAGAAAATCTGCAAATACTTATGTTTTTATACTATGTGGTACTTGTATAAGTTGAAAGTCACAACTTTAACCTATTGTAGCTTTGTCCATCATAAAATCAGAATATATTACAGCAACAGAGGCAATAAAAAAAGGTATGTGGTTAAAAGGGTTATTATCTGAAATCAATATGTTGTCTAATTCTGTAATTGTGTATTCAGATAGTCAGAGTGTTATACACTTGTGTAAAAATCCAGTGTTTTATGAACGCGCTAAACATATTGATATTAAACTACATTTTATTAGAGATATAGTTTCTAAAGATTTGTTTTATCTTGAAAAGATACCAACACAATTTAACCCTTCAGATAAGGGTACTAAGGTACTGCCTCTAAACAAGTTCAATTCTTGTTTGAAAATGCTAAATAGTGATGTTGCTTAAATTTGTTTCTTTTTTATTTCCATTTGTAGGTAAACTTTGTTTGATCAATCTGTTTGACATTAAGGTGGAGATTCTGTTGAGTTATTTAGTCAAATGGGCTGTGATGATAAACATAATGTATAGGGTGATGATGAATTGGGCTTTGAGGACCAACTGCTGTGTTCCAATCCATTGCTTGATAATTCAGCCAAAACCCAAGATGCCCAAATAACTAAATCGGCCCAAATATCTTCTGTCTTTGAGAATGCTGATGATGGCCATTGGATTATGCTGTTGGATCAATAGGTGGTAGCTTAAGTATAAATAACCAATGCTGTCCCTTGATTTTCTAGACGCTACCAGATTCTTCAGATTGTAAGGTTTGAGAGAGAGAGGGGGAGAGAGAGAGAGTGTGGAAAAAGGCGATTCGTCTGTTTCTTCATCTTCTTCCTAAATCCTCTGTAAAACATCTAGTTTTCAGAGGCTGAGTGTTGATCTCTTCTTCTTCTTTTCTTAGTAATCATCTCTGAGTGAGTTGTTTGTGTGAAGGGAGATTCTGAAGGGGCCTGGTTTACAGTTTCTTGTTGGTTACTGTAGCAACTCAGGCGAGTTGCATTTAGGTCAGGTTCTTTGGGTTTTCTCTGGAGTTTTGGGTTTGATATTGAGGGGTACAATGTATTCTGAGCCCTAAGAGTTGTAAACACAAACAGAGGTTTGATTTGGGTTGATTCATTCTGTATAGTTACTTTGATAAACTAATATATAGGTTATGTTATTAAATAATAAAAGTTTTACCTTTCGGCTAGTCTTTATCGCATTGTTTTGTTGTAGGTATTGGAGGTACAAATGGTCCCATTTAGTTATGAATAAGTTTGTTGAGATTTGTGGCATTTTATTTCAGGTTGGCTAGTCACAATTACATGGGAGATAATGCCAATTTTTTTTTTTTTAAAAAAAGGTAATAATGAGTTGTAATTGTAGTAGTCTTGATGGTAGATCCAACTCTTAGTTGGTATCCACCATCGGCGCATGTCACGTCTTGGGTATATAAATATTGATTGGGACAGGTCATGTCAGCTAAGTTTTTCATCAAGGGGTTTGATATAAAAATCCTAATTTTTCAATTAAAGATAATTAGTTCTATCTAAAATCGGAGGTCTAAACAGTGCTCCGTCAATATCTAAATTTATGGATCACTCTTACAAAAGTGTACCCGCTCGAATACCAATTGAAAGTTCTTAAAACTAAAATAATTCAATTCAATTCAATTTTAATCTTAATTAAAAAAGTAGTGGATAGAACTGAAGTTCTGACTTACACAAGCAAGTCCTAGCAGTGTTCATAACAAAGGTTTGTTTAGTGCAAAAATTAATGAATTAAACTAAACACGAACACCAAATGTAACGTGGTAAACTCCGAAGGAAAACATACACGGCCCCCATGCCACGGGTAAAAACAATCCACTAATCATTTTGAATAAAAATATAAAAGTATCCAACTTTTGTAATTATCAAAATTAACAAAATAATAATCTTCCCTGTTGTACTTGACCGCAATCATCACTTGGATTATGAACCTCTGTCCATAACTTCATGCCAAGTAGATTAATCAAAATATAGAATCGTTCATTGAGCACCAATATTATTTTTTGATTTTTCAATTACTTGAAGAAGTCATTTGCTTTGAACAATAATCAATAAAACATCATGTCTTGTTTTCCTTGAATTCGACCGAGTTTTGAAGCTTAAGGAAAAAGAACAACAATTGAAATTTTCAAAACTTAATTTCTTACTCAATTTAGGTTTCTTACCATTACTCTTACTCAATTTAGGTTTCTTACCTAAAGATATGCAATAAAATGGTAGAATATAAGTGTATAAGATACAAAAAGATTTCCTAGATTTGTAGATAGAAAGTATTTAGGAAAGTCAAGAGTATTTTTAAATATTTTCTTCCTAAACAAATTTATGAAAATAAGAGATGGTATACACGAGTTATTCCTCTTATTCACGAGAGATCAATTCATAACACATAAAGGAACAAAAAAAAAAATTTGCAGCCTTCTGTTTACCATCTCAATCAGTTTGAAATGGCAACATCGTGTCCAATCAAAACGTGCATGCTTAGTTCTATTTTCAAGATTAAAACCGAACAAAATAAATTAAATAAACCAATTTAAAATATGTGTAACAACAATAAATGAATATAATCTAACAAACATCCTTCATGATAATATTCTCGATTCGAGAGTTGTCATCTCATGTGGCATTCTTGAAAAGAGAGATTTTTTGATTGCTTATTGGAATCTTACTCAACCCACTACTTTTAGAACTAGCAACATCATATGATGGTGAAAAAGGTCATTCTCATGTCTTCTGTAGACAACCACTCTAGTGTTGGTTTATTTACTTGATGATGTTTAAATGTTTGTATGTTTTGTTGTATGTATAATTGTGTATCTACATGGAAGAGAGACACTGTAATGAAACAAAATCCTAGGAATAGTTTTGTATTAAGAGATTCAAGCAGATTGTTTGTTCACTAAATAGAGACTTCAATCTTTGATCAAGAACTGGAATTTAAAATTCTAATTGAAAATCATAGAAAGCATGACGGAATTGATCACATAATTTTAGTCAGTCACGGCTTCAATATCACTGTCATCAGAAGCAAGTCCTTTTACATTATGGACTTCATTTTCTTCCTTTCCTTTATTCTTGGATAGGTCGGTTTCGATCCTTTTGCAGTTTAAAAAATCAACTAAACATTGAAGAGAAGTATCAGGATCATCACTCTTCATTAGTTCTTCAGCAACTTCTGCAGGAGTAATTTTCATACTCTGTATTGATTCTCCAATCTCATCAAAGAGCGGATGGTAGCCCTGAATGCCAAGGTAAGTGGAGGCTAAGAGCTTAAATCCATCCTGTGTCAGATAAGACATATGAATGTGCATGTCCATGCGGCCGGGACGCAGCAGAGCTGGATCTAGTTTTTCTCTTTTGTTGGTAGTGAACACGATAATCCGCTCATCCCCACAGCTAGACCACAAACCATCTATGAAGTTCAATAGTCCCGAGAGTGTGAACTACAAGACAAACAGAGAATGAATTCTACATTGCATTACTGTTTGTCTAAAACTATGTAGCATTCAAGTTGATAATTAAATTTAATCACATAGAAATAATAACTGGAATTTTCAACGTACCTTCAGATCATGAGGACGTCCATGTCCATCGGCACACATAAGCTCCTTTCTATCGGGCAACTCCACACTGCAATCGATATCTTCAATAACAAGTATGGATCTATTGGCAGTTCTCAGCAACAATTTTCTCAAATCCGAATCGCGTTTCACATTAGTAAGCTCCAAGTCATAAATATCAAACTTGAGGTAATTAGCCATAGCTGCAATCAGGCTAGATTTGCCAGTGCCTGGAGGACCATACAACAAGTACCCCCTTTTCCAAGCTTTGCCCACTTTCTTGTAGAACTCTTTCCTTCGGACAAACCTGTCCAAATCATCAATGATAGCCTTCTTAATATTTGTTTCAATTGCAAGGGTGTCGAAAGTTGAGGGATGTTGGAGATTAATGGAATCCCATAGAATTGAAGATGAATAAGAAACCGAGGAAGCTAAAGTATGCAACTTGACAACCTTATTTTCTGCTCTTATGGACTTGGCTTTTTCAAGCATGAAAGGCACGTAAACGTCGAGTACCTTGTTCTTGTGCTTCTTATTGAAACATAGCTCAAAGTATTTTTTCTCTGCCATGAAAAGAAGATTGTCAGAATCTTCATCAATTACCTTTGAACTCTTTTTTTTCTCTTCATAAACAAATCTCCATTCAAGCTCAATGCCTTCAAAGAAATCAACAATTTTCTCGCATTGAGCAAATTTGACGGTCAAATTGTTGTCCTTATGGCGCTTGCTAACCTTAAGGCGATCGATATTTTCCCTGATCTTTGTTGACAGATAGATTTCAGCAGCATTGTAAACTTCGTTGCTCGACATACCATCCCTTTCTTCAATGATTATAGCGGCATTGGAGGGTAGAGTCCTTAAATAGTTCTGAATGAAGGACCAAATATAATGTTGAAATTGACGGGGCATGAGTTGATTCAACATAGTTTGAATCAACATAACCAAAGCCGACAACGAGGCATACGCAGTAAAAATCGAAGATGAAGAAGGCATCCCAGAGAAATTCACCACCATTGTTACAATATTTTGAGCTCCTGTTCAACCCTTTAGAGAGAGTGAGATTGTATCATTACTTGGATATAATAATATGGAGAAGTGTCATTGTTTAAATAGGAGAAAGCTTGCCCAATGTGCGTTTGAGTCTACACTAAAATAGAAGTAAAAGTAATAAAAGGATGCTTGTTCTGATACAATTTTTTTTTAACCATTTGAATGTGAAAAGACAGAGCCCCAACACTTTTTCTTGTGCCTTTTCCTTTTGATGTCATTAAACACCTATAGAGTAACCTAAAGTACAAACAACTTTATTTAAAATATAGATACCTTAAACAGAAGCACTAGGTGTGCTGGTTAATTTTCTACCGTTGGATTTAGAAAAGGATATATCAATGTATTTTAATATCGACACTTGTCCTATATCACCTATATATTTAATTTTTTTTTAAAATGATCCAATAAGTTTATGAAAGAGGAACCCATCTGGGAAAACGTGCCATAAAATGAGTAGCAACTGTGACTTTTTCCTTTAATTTTTGATTGTTGGACTAAAGAAGTATGAGGGGGAATCTTAAGTGGATCTTTAAATAGTTAGCTTGTGCCATCATTGACAGAGTATACATTAATTAATTAATTAATTAATTAATCTTGAAAAAGAATTGGAGTGGCACTTCACACGGATAAATCAGATTGCTTGTAACAAATTATGTTATGAGCCATTTGGTTACTTCAAATTTGATTTCACTCTATAAGAATGTTGCAAATTATGTTCATGGCCTTCTTCTAGTATTCATAAAGTGATTTTTCCTACTAATTGTAATCCAAACAATTCAAAAAGCAACTGCACGTTTGAGGAATTAGGAATAATACTTTTTATGGCCTTGAAGAGGACAACTTTAACTTGATTCAAAAAATATATTTGATACATTGTCCTCAACAATGAAGAGTATAAAAATGTCAATTTCATCTTGCCTGAACATCTCTTATTCAATTTATCAAATCCTCATCTATGAATGGCATAATAAGATTAGGTGCTCTGTCAACTTAGTATTGCCTGAAACAACGTACCTTATTTAATGTTAAAGCATAGGTATTTGTCCTTATCTATGAAGAGCATAAAAATGTCAGCTTCGTCTTTTCTGAAACGTCTCTTATTCAATGATAATACATGGAGAGCATAAAAATGTTAGTCTCGTTTTGCTGGAAATAACTCCCCTTATTCAATGTTAATGTATAGAGATTTGTTTTCGCCTAAGAAAAACATAAAAATATCAGCTTCATCTTACCTGAAATAATGTCCTTTATTCAATGTATCAAATCATCATCTATGAAAGGCATAATAATGTTACGCGTACTGTCAACCTAATTATACTTGAAACAACATTCTTTATTCAATGTATCGAATATGTCCCAAGCAATTAAAATTCTTACCTTAAGAATTAAGAAGCTCGAGTCCAATTGGATGGGGTAAAGTGTTGAGGAGATTTGATCTTGATTGTATATATATATATATATATATATATATATATATATATATATATATATATGACCAACCATTGGACTAAGATCTTTGAAATTGATAGGGTTTTAAAGTTTCCACCAAAACCAGATTCACAAACATAAACCTACTTTCTTGGTTTTGATAATAATTAAATTAAAGAAACAAAAGAAACATATATATAATGCAAAAATAGATGTGCTCTTCAGTTACAATAATAGCCTATATCAAAATCCACCAATGAGGATAAGGCAGAAAGGAAAAGATAAAGGCTTTTCAGATCCTCATTCATTGGATATGCAGAATTAACAAAATAAAGAATAAAGCTACCAGCGCTTGGAGAAATAACACAATTCAAATTTACGTTCATTCACAACTCTAACAAATGAAAATTGATGAGCCATTAGAAAAGAAAACTTTCAGCGTCCTCTCTTGTTAGGGACGTTGTGGAACGAAGCACACAATTTACAACGCAAGTAAAAATGAGAAAAGAAGAAAAATAGATGAACACAAGAATTTACGTGTAGAACCTCCTAACAAATTGGAATAAAAATCAAGAGCAAGAATAGAAAGATTTCACTACTTCAAAAAGATTTACAACACCTTCTCTCTACAATAAATAGAGAACAATTACAATAACATATCTCTTATAATATAAAGAAACACACTCTCTTCTAGGAAGGAAAGAACATAATTTATATTTAGGAGAAACTTAACTTTGTTCTCTCTAAACTCTCTCTCTCTCTCTTATACTAAAACGAGCATATGAAATTATGAATTCTTCACCTATTTATAGAGTTCATTTCTTAGTCGTTAAATAATCTTAAACCTCATTCGACTTAGTCAAAATTGTCGTCTTTGACTCGGTCAATACACCTCCTTTGACTTGGTCTAAGATGTCTTCAAAACGGATTCGAACTCTTCAAGGTAGTAGTGTTCGAATTGAACTTGAATTCTTAAGGCTGTACAGTTCAAATTGAATTCTAACTCTTACTTTTCAAATACTTAACTATTAAGCAACTTTGACATAATCTTTAAAGGCTACAAAAGTGGCTTTACAATAACATTTCTCCCACTTAAAGTTACTTTTGTCATAGCTCTTCAATCCTTTCTACATTTGCCGTTTCCATGCTGCTTACGTATCCACTAGGCCAATAGAGGATCGACACAATACAAACTTATCAGTGTTGATTGGCTTCGTCATAATATCCGCAAGGTTCTCACTGGTGTAAATCTTTTGCATATCCATATTACCATCTTCCACTACTTCTCGTACAAAATGATAATGTACACCAATATGCTTCGTCCTAGAATGAAACCTGAATTCATTGCGATATGCAAGGGACTCTGACTGTCACAAAACAATTGAATTTTCTCTTGTTTGTGCCCGAGCTCCTCTAATAGCCTTTGAATCCAAACTGCCTCATTGCAAGCTTGTGTAGCCGCCATGTATTCTGCCTCTGTTGTAGATAAGGCAACAATAGTTTGTAGTTTCGAAACCCATCTTACAGTTCCTCCTGCAAGTGTAAACACACATCCCGTAGTGAATTTTCTTTTATCGAGATCTCTTGCAAAATCTGAATTAACATATCCTCTGACAGTAAATTATGATCCTCCATAACATAATGCAGCATCTGAGGTGCCCTTGACATATCT
Source organism: Forsythia suspensa (assembly GCA_023638005.1). Classification (NCBI taxonomy): domain Eukaryota; kingdom Viridiplantae; phylum Streptophyta; class Magnoliopsida; order Lamiales; family Oleaceae; genus Forsythia; species Forsythia suspensa. The sequence goes on along the minus strand of CM042664.1, from coordinate 20,630,367 downwards.
CAAGATCCTTTTAACAGTATTCTAATGCTCTTTACCAGGATTCACCATGTATTGACTAACCACTCCCATTGCTTGTGCAATGTATGGTCTTGTACATATTATAGCGAACATTAGACTTCCCACTGCTGATGCATATGGTACTCGAGACATTTCCATCCTCTCTGCTTCGTTGCTAGGACTCATACTTGAGGATAACTTAAAATTAATAGAAAGAGTGTTGGAGATTGGCTTACAATCTTGCATATTGAAGCGCCGCAAAATTTTCTTTAATTATTTTTTCTGAGAAAGTCAAATCTTTCTATTATTTCGGTGTCGGTTAATTTCCATCCCTAGAATCTTGTTTGCTAATCCCAAGTCCTTCATTTCAAATCTCCTAGCCAACTGTGCCTTCAAGTCGTTTATACGATCTTTGTTGGGGCCTGCTACCAACATATCGTCAACATACAATAGTAGAATAATGAAATCACTATTACCAAATCTCTTGCAATAGGCACAAGGATCTGTACTCAATCTTTTGTATCTAAAGCTCATGATAAAGGAATCAAATCTCTTATACCAACATCTCGGCGCCTGTTTGAAACCATATAGAGATTTGTTCAACCGACAAACCAAATTCTCTTTTCCTTTTTCTTTAAAACCTTCTGGTTGGAGCATATAAATCTCTTATTCAAGTTCTTCATAAAGAAAAGCATTTTTCACACCCAACTTCTCTAAATGTAAGTCATATGTAGCACACATCGCCAGGACTACTCGAACTATAGTAAGTCGAACAACAGGAGAAAATATTTCATTGAAGTCAATAGCTTCTTTCTGAGCATATCCTTTTACCACCAATCTCGCACGGTATCGATCCACTTGGTTATTGCCATTTCGCTTTATTTTATAAACCCATTTGTTGCCAATAGATTTCCTTCCTTGTGGTAGTGGAACAATTGTTCCCAAGTTTTATTCTTATGGAGAGCTTCAATTTCTTCCTACATTGCTGCCATCCACATAGAAGCTTCCTGACTATTTAAAGCCTTTTGGAAAGTTGATGGCTCTCCCTCCTCCATTAGTAGGCAATATGCAACATTGCCTCCTATAATATACTCCAAGTGCCAAGCTGGTCCTCTCCTCTCACGAGGTGACCTTTGGACTTCTGGAGCTATAAGCTCAGCTTGTTCATGTTCTTCGTACTCTGGTGTTGCTTCAGAAGAATCTACTTATTCTACCCATTTTCAACCTCAATTATAGTAGTCTCTGGTTTCTCCTTTAAAATGCTATCGTTTTCCTTTTCTTCTAACTTATCGTCTGCAAATATTATATCTCTGCTGATTATCACTTTGTGGGCAGTGGGATTCCACAGGCGGTACTCCTTAACACCATCAGCATATCCCAAGAAAATGCATTTCCTGGATTTCGGATCCAACTTCGATATTTCTTAGGAATTGTACATCACATATGTAGAACATCCAAATATATGAAGGTGCAAATAACTAGCGGGCTTACCAGTCCACATCTCCATTGGCGTCTTTAATTCTATTGCCGTTGATGGAGAACAATTTATCACATAACAAGCGATCTTGACTGCTTCTGCCCAAAATGACTTGGCTAATCCCGCAGTTCTCAACATTGCTCTTGTTCTTTCCAACAAGTTTATGTTCATCCGCTATGCTACTCCGTTCTATTGAGGAGTATATACAACCGTGAACTGTCTTTTGATGCCTTCTTGCTTGCAAAATGCATCAAACTCATCGCTAGTATATTCACTTCCATTATCTGACCTTAGACACTTGATCCTTTTATTTGATTCAAGTTAAACCAGTGTTTTGAAGACCTTGAAAACTAAAAACACGGCTGATTTCCTTTTGATTGGATACACCCAACATCTCCTCGGGTAATCATCAATAAAAGATACAAAGTATCTTGTACATCTGAGGGACACAACCGGTGCTTGCCAAACATTAGAATGAACCAGCTCTAAAATAGCTTTGCTTCTAGCAGTAGAACTGCTGAACCTTAACCTGTGTTCTTTACTGGTGACACAATGCTCACAAAATGGTAAAGATACCTTTTTGAGCCTCGGAAGAAGCTTTTGTTCTGAGAGAATCTTCAAGCCTCTTTCTAGCATGTGTCCAAGCTTACGATGCCACAACATCGTTGATTCTTCTGCTAAACCCGTTGATGCGACAAATGCTTCTCCTTCTACTAGTGTATCTCCTTTAAGCATCCACAATTTAGGAGCTATCTTTTCTGCTTTCATAACCACAAGCGCACCTTTGATTATCTTCACGATGCCATTTTCAGATTCAATCCTACATCCAAGCTCATCTAAATATCCATATGATAATAGATTTTTCTTGAGACCTTTAACATGTCGTACCTCTTGGATTGTACGAATGTCACCATCATACATTTTTAACGTGATGGTGCGAACACCATCAATCTCCAAAGCATGATCATTATCTATGAATATTGATCCTTCTAAGACTGGTTTATATTGATGAAATCATTCTCTTCGAGGTATCATGTGCTATGTGGCTCCTGAGTCCATAAGCCAGACATCAACAAAGCGAGATCTACCTTCTGTAGATGCGTCGCCATATAGACTTCACCATCATCCGAGGTACTTACAACATTACCCTAAGGGTTTGTTGCATTCTTCTCTACATTTTTCTTGTTATTCCAACAGTCTTTCTTAAGATACCCCATTTCTACCACAATTGTAGCATTTGATGTTCTTCTTACTTTTTTATTTAGATCTACCACGACTTTGGCTCCCACTAGAACCACGTTCCATTGATCTTCCTCTCGTCACTGATAGCGCCTCCGCTTGTTGTGAATTTTCCAACCTGTCCTCCTTATTATTGCGCCTATGTTCCTCTTCCAAAACAGCGGCTGCAACATCTTCAAAGACTAGATAGTCTATGAGAATATTATTGGTTAGGTTGATGATGAGTTGATCATATGAATCTGGTAGACTTTGAAGTAGAAGTTATGCATGCTCATTTACATCTATTTTGTGATCCAGATTTGAAAGGTTACCAAATAGAGTATTTAAAGTGTTGATGTGATATGTCACTGAAGCGGATTCCGCCATTCGAAGAGTGTAGAGTCTTCTTTTTAAGAAGATTTTGTTGTGAATTGATTCGGCCTCATACAACTTTGTTAAAGTCTCCCAAATCTTTTTTGCCGTCGTTTTCTCTTCTATACTTGACAAAACTTCATCAGCAAGGCCCATATGTAGATTCGTAATAGCACTATTGTTCATTTTCTTCCATTTGCTATCATCGGTAATCTCGGTTGGCCTTTCGCCAATTGCTTCCAAGAAATCTTCTTTTGTCAAGATAGCCTTCATCTTTATTTTCCATAACGAGAAATTTTTCCCGTTGAACTTCTTTGTTTCGAACTTCATCGCCATTTTTGAATATGCTTCTTTTTCACTAACTAGATCTCACCGTAGCATGGAACCAGTAGTAAACTTAGAGCTCTGATACCACTTGTTAGGGATGTTGTGGAATGAAACACACAATTTACAACGTAAGTAGAAATGAGAAAATAAGAAAAATAGATGAACATGAGAATTTACGTGGAAAACCTCCAAATAAATTGGAGTAAAAACCACGGATAAGAAAAGAAGGATTTCACTACTTGCAAAAGGATTTACAACACATTCTCTCTACAATAGGGAGAAAACAATTACAATAACCTCTATCTTATAATAAGAGAAATACACTCTCTTCTAGAAAGGAAATAACATAATTTATATTTAGGAGAAACCTAACTTTGTTCTCTCTAAACCCTCTCCCTCTTCTATTAAAACGAGCATATGAAAATTATGAAGTATTCACCTATTTATAGAGTTCATTTCTTAGTTGTTAAGTAATCTTAAATCTCTTTTGACTTAATCAAAATTGCTGTCTTTGACTCGATCAATGCACCTCTTTTGACTTGGTCCAAGAGGTCTTCAAAACTGATTCGAACTCTTCAAGATAGTAGTGTTCGAATTGAACTTGAAATCTTAAAGTTGTACAGTTCAAATCGAATTCAAACTTTACTTTTCAAATACTTAACTATTAAGTACTTTGACCTAATCTTTAAAGGCTATAAAAGTGGCTTTACAATAACATCCCCAACTTTTTAGTTACGTTTAAGTTTAAATTACGTTTATTGGATGGATTCTGTCTAAAAATACGGTTAAGTGCACGAATCAAGAACAATTTGATTAATCCTTTTTGAGGTCGATATAGTCTTTGTTTAAAGATTTGTAGGTTGTAACTCTGCAAAGCACATATGTAGTTAATATAATGAATAGTATCACCATTCAACATGCAAGAATTTAAGCTTTTTGTCATCTCTTGAAATAATATTTTCATACATAAGCCAAGTAACTATAATGATTCACCACGTGCAAATGCAATTATTGTAAGTTGTAACCAAAGGCAAGTAAGTATCTGTACAGATATTTTTGTGCTAGTATACATACAATAAATAGTAAGATAGTTTGATTTTGGTTCCTTGACAGTCAGAAAGCAGTCCTAAAAGCAACAAGTTATCATTATAGAGGAGAGAAGTGACAGTTCCAAATGCAAAGAAAAAGAGAGGAACCGAACTTAGATTGTATGTATTCCTAATGGAAAGCAAGTGCTAATTTAATCAACGGATTCTGATTCAGAAAGTGGGGGCAACTTAGATCACGCGGATCATTATTAGAGAAATATTTGTTTTTTGTTATTTAACATAAATCATCAAACTTAGATTATAATATTAAAATAGAGGCCACACTTTCGCAGGTAATAAGAGAGAGAGAGAGCTTAAAGAATAGAGCTGATTTCCTGATAAGGCATCACTGCAGGCTTTCCTGCAGCATTTGGTTCTCTTTCACTGTGGGAAAAGAACATGCAGTCTCCATCCAAATTAACACGCCCCCACTTGTTCATGCAACCACTTTGTTATTGTAAAGCCACTTTTGTAGTATTTAAAGATTATGTTAAAGTAGTGAAATCCTTCTATTATTGTAATGATTTTTTACTCCAATTTGTTTGGAGGTTTTCCACGTAAATTCTCGTGTTCATCTATTTTCTTTGTTTTTTCATTTTTACTTACGTTGTAAATTGTGTGCTTCGTTCCACCACGTCCCTAACATCAACAAGATGAATAGCAAAAATAGAGGTTTTATTTTCTCTTATTTTCAAAGAAAATTATGTCTGCTCATTTTCTCCATGAATTACACATACTGAAAAAAGAGGAAATGGTGTTTCTTGTACTTGCTTTATTCGTATGATCAATACAGATAGCAAACTCAGGTTCATATATAATGGGTTTGAGTTTTGATAAGGTGAGAGAAAATGTAAAGCTCCGTCATATCTATAATATGAATCCTTGTTGAGAACATTGAAACATCGAGTTGGGCTGTCTCCTACTAAAGAAGTGCAGTATTGAACCATTGGGCATGCCTTATGAGCAAAGTGTCATATTAGTACTTTTAGAAAAATAAAGAGTGACACATATTTTTACATATATTTTAAATTGACTTACTTACTTTAAATTGTTGATTTTTAATGTTGAAAATAGAAGTAAGCGTGTACGTTCTGACTTAACACACTGTTTTTAATTCAAACTAGTTAAGATGGTAATTGGTAAGCAAAATATTTCCACATCATCTGAGCTGTATATTCTATTCTTTTTTCTTACATGTTATGATCTGATTTCGTAATTGACATGTACATCTCATGTATTTTAGGTCTTATACCATCTCATGCATGTTACTTTCGATTTGTTTAGGAAGAAAATTTACATGGATATTCAATTAATATTGACTTTTCTTATAGTTTTCTTTCTACAATCTTAAAAGATCTTTTATTATTTTTCCTACTAATTTTCTTACCACTTTTATTGTAGATCTTTAGGTAAGAAATAATTTTTAAATTGATTATTACTTTACCTAAGTAATTTTAAAAATTATTAAGAACTTAAACTTTAAAATTACAATTATTGTTCTTGTTCCTTAAGCTTCAAACTCGATTGAATTCAAGAAAAACAAGACATATGCTTTATTTACTATTGTTCAAAGCAAACACTTTCTTTTAAGTAATTGAAAAATAAAAAACAATTGGTGCTAGAAGAAAGAATCAATATTTTAATCGAGCTTCTGGCGTGAAATTAAAAACGGAGGTTCTTAATTCAAGTGGTGGTTGCAGCAAATGAATTACAGTAGGGAAGTGGTGATAAAGTTAAGAACGGTGAGTTTGATTTCACTTTATCAACAAGTCAAAATAAGAAGTATCAAAAGGGAGTTGATCTGAATTCTTTTTATTGTTATTTTGTTAATTTTGCGTAATTACAAATATCATATGCTGTTGTATTATTGACTGAAATTATTAGTGAATTATTTTTATCTATGACACAGGAATCCCTAGACGTTTCCCTTCAGAGTTTACCAAGTTACATTCGATGTTTGTGTTTATTTTATTTTATTAATTTTCGCACTTGACAAATTGTTATTACGAATGCTGCTTGTACATGCGTGTATGAATCAGAATTGTTATTATCGTTACTCACCAGTTCTAAGTGTAATCGTGTCTACTACTTTTAAATTAAGATTAAAATTAAATTGAATTGAATTAATCTAAATGTTAGAATCTTCAGGCACCAAAAAGCAAAAAGGAAAAAAGCAAGAATGAGGTATGAATAATCATTGAAGCGAGTTTAAAAGATTAGGCAGTAAAACTTAAACGAATCAATAGATAGAATTATGTTAAGAGATGAATCGAATAGTATTGCTAGCGTTTTTCTACTATAGGATTAGATAAGGTTAATCAGGGGGGTCCAAAAATTTTGGTGTCTTGTGTGATAATTTAAAATAGTGCTCTTTTTATTTAACTAAGAAATATATTAAAAAAAAAAAATTATATTCCAATTTTATTGCAAAAATATGACATTTAAATATTTGTTTATTTTTTACACATTTATTATTTGACTTCCTTTTTGTAAACATCTTTAAAATAACTTGCAACAAAAACAAAAAACTCTAATAAGATCACTTGAATAGACTAGTCATGGCCCATCATATTTCTCACAATTTGATAAATTATGAGTGTAAAAGTTTGAAGAGAAACATACAAATTATCTTTAGAACTATTTTCTAGTGAAACATCTCTTGTAGAACCATTTATCACTAGATTTTATGTCAAGAATATCCCAAGTTCTTGGATCATAGATATTGATGAAAATGGACTTATTATAAATTAAACTATTTACATTTTCATTAGTATCATTTTACTTAAGAAATTAACTATCAACATCTTCATTTTTATCATTTTCATTAAGTCTCAATTTTTCCTCAACATCATCATTTTCATCACTTTAATTTTTATCGTTTTCAAGTACTTGATTTCTTGCTTCTTTAACAATAAATCTGTCCAGAACACAATTTTGAGATTCTATCAACTAAATTTTTTTTTTCTTTCGTTTTTCAAATTCTGATTGTTGTTTTCTAGGATGTATTTTAAACTTTTACGACAAAAATGAAAGTTATGAAAGTAATTAATTAAATAAAGGCCAAAGAAAATCACAAAAATTGAAGTATAGCACCTGATTAAAGATTCAACTAGCAAAAGATTTATAAGCTTAATTTCTTGTTTCTCAAAAGCACGTGTACCACAAATCAAAAGTAAATATAGAGGAATTAGAAATACTAAAAGTCATTATCTATCTAAGAGGCTATGAGAAAAATCAGAAATTAAGCATGAACGAACAAATTAGAATCTATGTAGGTTTAATTACCTCAAAATTTCTTTTTTTTCGACTATTCATCACTATGGAATAAATGAGGAAAATAAAAATTGGACATTAAAGAACGTGAAACTTTTATCTTTTAAAGAGAGTGAAAAACATTTTGGCTCCCCTTCTTTAAAAGATACTTTTATATATATATATATATATATATATATATATATATATATATATATATATATATATATATATATATATATTTATTTATTTATTTATTTATTTATTTATTTTTTTTTGCAAAATGCACTATAGAAATCTTCTTGATAACTTGTCGACAAACTCTTCAACTCCCTCTTCTTTTATGGGAACGTTATAACTTATTAATAAGTAGTTGCTTTTAACAATCTCGAGGCTCTCAAGATATTTCGTTGCCTTAAATAACTATACTTGAAAACTTTTAAAGTTCTAACGTTCTTTTATGTTGCCTTAAATAACAATCTCTAACGTTCTTTTATGTTGATAAGTATTATGGTATATTTGAATAAAAATTTTAGAACTTTTAAATTTTTTTTGGAGCATCATTTTAAATATTGGAAAAGCTTATAATAAAAAAATATTCTAAAATTTTAAAATTAATAAATTTTTTAAATATATATAATAAGCACATATAATAATTTCTTTTTGGTGTCTCTATAATAATGAGGTCCTATGTAGTCGCACCATCTGCACATCTTCAAAGCCGCCTCTCTGAGATTGATTGTATTTTTTGTTTGTAGTCAAGATCCCACCAAACCTATTCTATAGAATAGGACACTTATATTCAATTCTTCAACTAATTAAGGTATGGCTAAAGAAATATTGACATAAATAAGATGTAGACCCACCTTTTAATGTCGTAGGTGGTTCAATAAAATAATGTTGAGAAGACATAGATATATTTATTTATATAATCTCTTTTATGATGGGAACCTTATTGGATAAGATTTCAATGATAATGCGTTTAAAGGCTAGGGTTAGAATTTTTGATGAGCTGTTTGCAATCCAAAATTTGTAGTGCAAGTAAAAGTAAAAACATAATACATAAAAAGTTCTTTTAATCACACAATGAATAAAGATGGCCCTGATGTTAACAAGTTATACATAGAAGAAGTACTTGAGTCAATTATTAGTAAGAAAAGAAAATTTAAAGAATGCCCAATTCATACAAAATGAACAAGTGTATATAACAAATATTTTGTGCATTAAAAAATACCTTCCAAGTTGAAAAGATAATATTGATTAGATAGTACTAAAAACTATATTAAAACTTGAGGAGATGGTAATTAAGGATGAAATAACTTAATAATTTGGATACTTAGCATGTTCGTATAAATAAACAAATTAGCAATAGAACGAGTATGTGGTTCCTTCCACATTCTCACCAACTGCGTGCACTGCCAAGACTGGTGCCTTTCAATTAGCTTTTTCTCACAATGAAAAGCCATAGCACCTAACAACATACATGCATGATTGTCAGATCAACAATAAAGTTTTACCTTTAGTCATAAATAAATATACCAAATCCACAAACGAGAAAGTTAATCTTTAATCATCCAACCAAATCTACAGGTCTAAAACCTCAACCAAATCAAATTCCTTTCTTTTTGTCTATTTTCCCCACCCACATTCAACCAATTTTCTATTTAACCCTAAATACCATAAAAACTAGGTTAAATAGCACTAGGGGTCCCTCACCTTTGAACGTTGTATACGATAGGGTCCTGAACATTTGTTTACTAGTAGCTGGAGTCTCGAACCTATGAAACGTTAGCGCCTAAGGTCATTTTTTAACAGAAAGCGTAAGTTTGACCATTAAATGGTCAAAATTTTGTTAAATAGACTATTTTATCCTTCAATTGAATGATTAAAAAAATTAAATAAATAAAATAAAATTTGCAACCAAACCCCAATCAACAAAATTGAAACTAAACCCCAACCCAATTTTGCAATTGGCCTCCATCTCCATCTCCATCTTCATCTCCAACTGCCCACAACCCGCCGTAGCCCTAGCTCGATTTCCTGCCTTCTCCTACACTTTTCAGACACAATCATGCGTAAGCGCCCAACGCCCACCACCACTAAAAAACTAGCCAAAGACCATAAACAACCCTCGCAGTCGCACTCTCTCCAACATAAAACAAACTCTTAAAACGCGAGTAATATAAATAGAATGCAACTGTAGAAGAATGTATATATGGTCCTTTTTCTCCGAGGAGGGGGGGCTACGACTGTGAGAGCTAGCACTGCGAGAAGGAGAGGAAGACGAGGATATGGATCTGGGGCGAGAGCGAGAACGGGATTGAGAGCTAGAACCGGAGCCGGAGTAGTAATGCGAACGAGAGAGAGAAATGGAGCGTACGTGAGCGATAGCAAGAAGAGTAGAACCTGATCTGGACGGCGATGCCAGGTGGCCTCGGCCTGGTTTCGCCATTGGATCGAGTGGATTTTCAAATGCAGAGTGCGGTAGAGTCAAAACCCGCCTGATAAACATTTATGAATGATCCTCTCCAGATCTGGCTGATTTTTTCTTGTGGGTGGTGGGCGGTGGTCGACGACGGTTTTGCGGTAGAAGAAGTTTTAAGGTGGGTGGTTGATTGTAATTTTTTTTAGTTGGTTGGGAGTTGGTTGGAGAAGAAGAAGTGGGGGCGGGGGTATATTGTAATTTTTGTTTTATTTTGTTTGTTTTAATTCCAAAAAGGATAATTTGGTCATTTTAAGAAAATTTTGACCATTTATCGACCATACTAACGATTTTTTTAACAGAAGGACCTTGATCGTGAGTTTTTTAGAGGTTAAGGATCCGGGGTGCTAGTCATTGAATGTTTGGGACCCAATCGTTATAAAGTTCAAAGGTTCGGGACCTATAATGCTATTTACCCTAAAAACTACAAATAATATAATAATGGCCAAAAACCTATTGACTACTTAACCTCTATGTTTATCAATATGTACAATACTATAGGATTTTACAATAAGCTTTCATACAAATCTTATTTAGGGGTTTGGAAAAAAAAAGGAAAAAAGAAAAAGAAATTCAATCGAAAAAGCGCATACTTTTTGATGATTTAAGAGTAGTCGCGAGTGAGACGTTGTGAACTTCAAAAAGTCAGCCGCGATATTGCATTAATTATCAGCTCTTTCAATCGCAACACATCTTCAATGGAAAAATTGGGTATTTTCCCCTAATTGACTGAAATTTTAGGTACTTGCTAAAGATTTATCAAGTTATCATTTTTAGGACCTCAAATTCTAATTAATACATTTTGTTGATCTTAGAGTTTAGCTGTGGTAATTTATAATTGGGCTAACTAGTTTTTTAAATTTTAACTCTGAAAATTGAGCCTGGATTAACTACTAAAATTCATCTTAGCAAGAGTTGGTTAGTATTAGATTCGGATCCAATGGTCCCTGACTAGCTTCGATTGAATAAGGATATCACGTGTATTAGAAATTTAAACAATATTAAATAGTAAAATACTCTGAAGAGTAGCTTAGGAGAATGTGAAAATACATAATCCAAGATGGAGGCAATTGGAGGATATATGAGAAGATTTAGCAGTTAGAGGTTCATTCATGTTGACTTAATTGAACAAAGGTCATTTATGCTATAGAGGGATTTTTAGGTCCCGTTTGAGATTGATTTTGGTGCTCAACTTCTGATTCTCAAATAATCAAAAGTTAATTTAAGCCTTTGACAAATTTTTTAAAAGTGATTACAAAATAATCTGACTCAACTGGCAGCAAATTTTGAGAAGCAGCAAAATGATAGTTTTTCATATTCTGCTTTTAGTTTTTTTATTTATATTTTATTAAAATACCCATTTTACCCATAATTAATTAAACTAATTATTTTAATACCCATTTGAGAAACCGAATTTATGCAAGTTGGATCATAAAAAATAATATAATTTTAATTTATTTTTGCACTATATGACTATAATTTTATTTTGTAATTTTTATAAAATTTGAAATTTATTAGGTTATATTATTTTTATTTTAAAATAATAATAATGAATGCATTGTCTTGTTAAAAAATATTTGACTAGGAAAAAAATGAATTTTACCACTCGTGATAATAATAATAATACAAAATAATATTATTATAATCAATGTCATTTTTAGTAATTTTATACCATTACAGCAATAAATTACTTTTGTTTACCAAACGCTCAAATGTTGCTTTTGAAACATACAACAATTTTGAAACAAGAATTTACCAAACACTTATCTGATTCTTCCCACAGATGATTCTTTCTGCATCACAGCAGAAGCTGATTATCTTAAAAGCACAATAATACTAAACCAAGCCTTAATCAGTTATTAGGCACAGGGGTTTTGGGCCGAGGCGAATTAGGCGACTGCCTCGGACCCAAAACCAAAGGGGGCCCATTTTATCAAAAATAAAAAAATAAAAAAATTAAGCACAATAGTTAAAGTTCAAAGTAGCGATGGCAATGTGACAGGTCCGGGGCGGGTCGGCCCATCGATCCCGCCGCCCATGACACTGCTGGAAGGGGGCATGGGAGGCGGGTCAATCTTATGACCCGCCAACCACCCCACGATTTTTTTTTTTTTTATAAAACTGAGAAAAATTAAAAATTAAATAATTATTATTTTTTAAATATTAGTACCAAACAAAACAAAAAAATTATAAGATTGAGGTTATGGTGTAGTGGTTAAGATTTGTAATTTGGTACTTTACAAGTTTCAACCCGGGTTCGAATTTTCTTTAGTCTATTTGTAGTGAAAACTATAATTTCTATTTTATTTTATGATTTTTTAAAAAAATAAAAATAAAAATTGAGAGGGGTGGGGCGGGCGGGTTGGGTCGCTCTGGACCCTTGTGGGACATAATTTTCTATCCCAAACCCGCACCTATTATCCCATGGGGGTGGGGCGGTGCTGCAAGGGGTGGGGCGGGGGGCGGAGGGCGGAGGGCGGGGCGCGGGGGGCATGGTCGCGGGTTTTTTTGCAATCCTTGGACCAAAGACCAAAACCCAAAATCAAAGAAAAGTCCAACAAAAAATCCATTTTCTTATTTCATTTTCATATCACAGCAGACACTGGGCACATTAAGCGTGATGGCGGCGTGACGAGCAGGTGATGATTCTTCCTTCTCCATTGTCCATTGTCCGTAAGTTCGTCCATTGTTCGTAATTTGTCCAATCCAAGAAGAATATTATCTGTCTCCTCCATCTCGTTCTCCATTTCGGCTCGATCCTGTAAGCAGGTATTACTTTTTTCTTCTTCTTAATCTTTCTTAATGGGTATTGAATAATGACTAATATATGTAAGAAATTACTCAAATTAGGAAAAACAATAAAGAAAATAAATATTTTACGGTATTTTTTTCTTAATTTCTGCATTTTTGACTGTCCAGTAAATATGATTTTTTTAAATATCTACATTATTTAGATATTTGAAACGAGCCCGAACTAAATTAATCACAAGAACAAAGCTTTAGGATGTGTACTTAATTCATGGGCACATTTACAGATTTACTTAAAGTTGCTTGTGTGGTTTTAAATGACTTGGATAGTGAACTGTGATTTCTGAACAACCGGTTATTTTCAAAAGTGGAGTTTGACTACTTAATGTACAAGTTGGAGTATTATAACCTAGTCACCAACCAATGTCACTTGAATGCTGAATTGAGAACTCTAAATCCTTAGATTATGTGACATAGATCAAGTGTTCCAAATGTTATTTTAATTCTTTGTCTGCTTTTATATGAATATGACTTGAGATACGATTATTCTAAATTCTATTTTAATTCATCATATGCTTTTATGGTTTAAAATTTTTAATTTCATCTCAAATTTTGACTTAATTTTAGGTTTAAAACCTCCAAGAAGAAGAAGTTGATTTTTCACATTTGTTATTTTATAATTGCCGCTCAAATCTCACTCTCAAGTAAGCAATGGCTATCCCTCATTTATTTATTGACTTATTAGAATTAGTTGAAGCCTTGCCGGCTTATACGTGATTGAGGTCTTGTCGACTTATATTATTGTGGCCATTGTCGACTTATATGATTGTGGCCTTGTTGGTTTTATCACATTGGTCATTTCATAAATTTTTTTGTATAATATATTTTGTTTGTCATTTTTTTTTTCTAATTTTGAATTTGCAATTAGTTCCGTAACAGCCTTGTAGATTTTAAATGCATAATACAATTTAGGGGTCCATTGGAGGGCCTAATTTCTGGACTTGAGGCCCCCGAAAATGCAGAACCGGCGCACTACATATATATAGTCCTGTTTTCGATTTTAGAAAGGGGTATCACTTTTTTTTAAAAATCCACACTTTTGTCTTTGATCGTGACTCTCGGGATTTCAAAATAAAAACTCTATCGTCTACTCCTTTAAGTCACAAATTGTTTACTAAGTAGAAGAGTATTTCTCTTTTACTAGGTTTTTGTGTCGCAACGAATACTCAAGGTCACATAGGAGAACTTAGGCTTGAGCTAGTAGGAGAAATGGTGCTTCCCATATCCTTTTCACAACAGTCAACATCACATATTGCTTTAATGTTATTTCCCCAACGCTCTCTTCTCAAGTCTTGATCATTTCAGCTGGCAAGCTTTGGGTCACGCCATATTTCTTTTGGCACGATGCTTGAGTGCATAGCTTCCTTGCAGCATGGCTAGTCGAGGGGTGCAACTTTGTCTGCTTTTTACATTAATGATATTGGTATTTCTTGTTTTTGGCCATCCTTTTGTAGCACCTTTACAATGCAAATGACATTGCCCGGGATAGGTGTTTTCACAGCTTTGGTCTGCCTTGGATCGCCTCTTTCACTACCATTACACATAAGGCCAGTGACCTGGACCTAGCTAGACAGAAAGTTGTTTTATGCTCCAAACTACTAGAATGCAAACTAGAGGAATCTAGCTTCTATCTTCCTACATCTACTTTCCAAGTACAGGATTTGGGAATAATGGGTACACGGGCTTAGTTTTTTCACCACAGTGACCAAGGAACGTCCAGGCATAAATGTGTTGGAATATTTTCTCAAAATTTGACAAAATAAAAAATGCACCCATTGTTAAAAAAATATATATATTATATTATATTTGGTGACTAAAATTGAACAAGTTTTCAAATCATGCACACCTTCATAGTCAAAACTTGGAAAAAATTTAGGTCATACGTTAACTATAAATTGACGTGCTTTATTCTCTTTTGTATACGTGACTTGAGGGTTTTTGAGAGAAAATTATAAGCCTAGCATTCTAGTTGTTTTTCTTGTTTTCTTTGTGGGTTGTATAAAAAGTAGAAATTGGTAGGTGTTGTAAATCTTAGGATGTTATTTTTCTTAAGATACTTTGGAAATTTAGGTGAGTAAAATCTATATGATGTAACGATTTTTCATATAGTGAAGGCTTTGACAATCCATAAATCTTTCTCTATCTTTTATATTTTTTTCTGTTTCGTTATTTTTCCATGAACAATGATTTTGTGGGCAATAAATGAATTAATCTCAAATTCCAACAATGGTACTAGAGTTTCAGGTCATTCAGAGTGTTGACGTACAGATAAGATATGTATATCAAATATGACATGAAGAAATTTGATAGAAGAATCAATTTTGGCTTGTCGCAAGTACAAGTCAATGATGTTTTGATTCAGCTTGGAATGCACAAGGCTTTTAAAGGGAAACCAACCTCTATTTCCGACAAAGATACTGGAAAATCTAATATGAGCGATAAAGATTGGGAAGATTTGGATTTGAAAGCTGTAATTACAATATGTCTGTGTTTAGCCAAAAAATGTTCTTACAAATATTCATGGAATATCTACTGTAAAAGAAGTTTGGAAAAAACTTGAACAGTTGTATCAATCAAAGAGTCTTTCAAATCGGTTGTACATGAAGGAACAGTTTCATTCTTTGAGAATGAATGCAGGTACAAAAATTTCAGACCACCTGAGTGTTTTCAATGTGATCGTTTCTGAACTAGAGGCTCATGTGGCCTCTTCCATCCTCTTATGATCACATCAAACCAATTTTGATGAATGTGAAAGAAACTGTGAGTTTTAAAGAAGTTACAATTAAATTAATTTCTAAAAAAAGAATGTTGAGTGGTGGAAGTAATATTTCATCTCAAAACTCGTTACTTGTTGTGGAAAAATAGAAGAAGAATAACTACATGAAAATGAAGTATCATGTTGGAACTGTGGACAACCTAGTCACGTAAGAAAAATCTATCCAAAGGGTAGAGCATGCTTACTAACTGCTCAAAATCAGATACGGTCAGTATGTCTCTCTTTATGGAAACGATGATGTCACTTGAGTAAATATTTACATCCTCATGGCATGGGCTAGTTGCTATGATAGCTGATGTGTTAGTACTAGCGGGTCTACATGTTTGCACATGAGCATTAACTTGACATTAATGCAAGGTGTGTGGTGAAATTGATGTCAATGACTGATGAACTTCTAGGTAGGTCAAGTAAGGGAGTTGCACCATAATATTTCAACAAATTTATTTGATACGAGCTGATGGAATTCTTAGAATTCGTTAATTCTAAGTGATTATGCTTATATGCTGGAGTATGTTATTTATCTGTTTTGAGAATTTAGATTGTCAAAGTTTACCAATTTTTTTTAGTATTGAGATGAAGAGCTACATAAGAGATGATTGAGTTTTGACTCATTTTTTTTCAAGGTGGAGACTGTTGGGATTTTTTTAAAAAACTTGCCAAAATCAAAAGATGCACAAATTATTGAAAAAGAAAAGATATTATATTATATTATATTATATTTGGTGACCAACATTGAACAAGTTTCCAAATCTTGGACACCTTGACAGTCGAAACTTGGAAGAAATTTAGTTCATACATTAACTATAAATTGACATGGTTTATTCTCTTTTGTATACATGTCTTGAAGGTTTTTGAGAGAAAATTTGTAAGTCTAGCATCCTAGTTATTTTTCTTGTTTTTTCCATGAGTTGTATAAATAGTAAAAATTGGTGGGCATGATAAAGTTTAGGATATTATTTTTCTTAAGATACTTTGAGAATTTGAGTGAGTGAAATCTATATGATGTAACGATTCTTCATATAGTGAAAGCTTTGACAGTTCATAAATCTTTTTTTTATCTTTTATATATTATCTGTTTTGTTATTTTTCTCTGAACAAAAATCTTGTGGGCAATAAAGGAATTGGTCTCAATTCCCAACAAAATGTGCTTGTGTCCATATCAAATGCTAGAAGAAAAGTGTGTCCTCCTTTCGAAAGTTATCTTGTTAAGTTGTCCTTACTTCGTTATAACATGAGAATAGAATCATTGTTCACTTTTTAAGAAGACTTCAGTTTTATTTCATCTTTTTCCATAAACGGTGCAATTGTGTTGACATCGGAAATTGCTAAACAAGCCATGGAAAAGGCCTACAAAAGAAATGTTGGTTAACCTTTTTGACAATCAAAGATGGAGTTAAATATCTCCAATACCACTCTATTTTGCTAAATATTTCTAGAATTTACTGTACTTTAAAATATTCATGGAATGCAATTGAACTTTCAAGAGTAAATCTCATATGTCATTGAACTTTCAAAAGTGAATCTCATATCTCACTCCGTTTTAAAAATGGAATGTAACGGAATGCCATTTGAGATTTACGTTTGAAAGTTCAATGGTATTTCAGGAACGTTTTAAAGTATAATGGCATTCCAGGAATGTTTGACAAAGTATAGTGGAATTGGAGGTATTTATCTCATCTAAGATGGGTATGGAGTGGCAAATTCAACTTCTATTCTCTAGTTAAACTCTTCCAATGAATAGAGAAATCCCACATCGGATAAATATAAAAGTAATAAACAATATATAAGGGCTTAGTCTACTCATATTAAAAAAATTAACTTTTTAAAATACAAATTCAAATCTCAATATGGTATAAGAGCCTATGAAACTCAAACGAGCAATTCGTTCCGATTATGACTAAAAATTGAGCACACGAATTTCAAGACTGATGTCATCAAAGGAACTACCATCTTGCAAGGTATGTTAATAAATAAATCACACATCGAACAAATGTAAAAGATTGTATTACTTCTCTTAAAATGATTGATATTTTAAAATATAACTTCACACCTAAATACTCATTCAGACAAAAATAATTTTATTTATACCTTTTATTACATATGTTACCACATGTATTTGACAAGGATGTCACGTCAGCAAAAGAACCTAAGCGAGGACCTCCATAGCGTTCGCTTGTGCCACACGTGGCAGAAAAAACCTCTAGTTTACAATAGAAGACCCTCGCAATCCAATATAAAGGAGATCCCAAATTGTTATTCCAGGTAGCCAAAGAGATAGTTAAGGAAGAGATTTTCCTTGATTCATGAGATGATTCCCACAAGGAAACTCTATGTCAATATCTTAAAAATCAGCAATGCAATCTTAGAGATTGATAAGGATTAGGAGCAGGATATTGGGGATGACGCAAATCACAAGATCAATCTTATCCTTACGAGGAATGAGAATCTAATCAAATAACTAATTAATTGCCAATCTAAATGAACTAGAACTCTTCTCCTATAAGTATCCACCCATTATTTTATTTGAAGGTACACATTATTCTCAATCCTAAACTCTGGTCAAATTTGTGCTTGTTTGTTTATCCCATGCCCATATTTCTCCATACACTTTGATACCAGCAGTTGACTTGACCGTCGGAGTGCCAACAGTCGCCAACCCATTTTTCATGGCGATCTTGTGCCTAATAGTTATTCAAGTGTGTAGGTAACATACATGTTGGTAAAGAAGTGATTAGAGATCTATTGACACGTGGATAGTGCTAATTTCAAGGTCAACAGATTGGCGACGTCTATGAAAATAAAAAATATGTTATACGACCAATTATTTCATGGTAAAATGTGTTTTTTGCTGGAAAAACATGGAAATTGAAAACTCTCAAGAATGAATTAAATCTCACCAATTCAAGTAGTGGTAGAGTAACATTCCAGATCTCTAGAATGTGACCCGCTACAGAAGAAATAGGCAACGCCAGAGAAAGATGACTAAACAAGACATACTCGAGTTGAAGGTAGAGAATGCCCGGATGAGGGCCATGCTTGAACTAATAGGAAATCGGTATGCCTAGTCTAGAAGCAAGCGCGACTGCGACTGGTGAAGCCTTTTGAGGTCTGGCTCTATCAAAAGCTATCAATCTTGGGATGATTCGTCGACATCAGAATGAAATAATCCTTTAGAAACAGCACCCAAGGCCCTTGTACGAGCAACATCGAGAGAAGGATCTACCAGTGCGTGAAAAGAAGCTCCCCATGTCAGTGAGCGTATTTGACAAGCTCGGGACCGGATCCTCTGTGGCATTGTCCCAAGTTTAGGCTAGCCACCGCAGCGAACACATCAAAGTTCTCCCGGAGAAGAAAAAAGACTCTTATGCCGTGGATGTGAAAACTGAAGTTGAAAAGTCGGTATCTTCGTGTGACCTAGATGACAATGATGAAAACTTTCCTTTCTCCAAGGAGCTGAAGGTTAATGAGTTACCAATCGGTTTCAAAATTCCTTCCATGGAGAAATACAACGAGCAAGGTGACAATATAGACCACATCAACATTTATAAGACGAGGCTGCAAGGTTTCATCACGCCCGTGAAATGCAAGAATTTCCATACCATCCTCGTGTCTAATGCGAAGTGGTGGTACAATAAACTGAAGCTGGGGTGTATAAGGCCTCGGCTGAATAAGAATTCATGATATTAGACAGAAGGAGGATGAGTCCATTAAAATTTACTTCAGAAGATTCAGCAAGGTTTTCAACAAGATTGAGAACATCTCTAATGATAAGGCGTTAGAAACATTAATGACCAGACTCTACATGAGGACTTCTTTCTAGAAGGTTGTTCGCAACAGAGAACCCAAGACATACACTCAATTAGTAGATCTCATTCAGTGACAAATCCATGAGGAAACCATAGAAAAATGAGAAAATGCTTAAAGAAAGGAAGGAGAGTGCTACTGTTACGAAGGGTGTCGTTCGCTCTGCCATCATGACCAGTTCAGGAGGTTCAATCAGACCAAAATAGACCTAAGAAAGTTATCCAAGGCACCATTGGCCTTTCCTCCACCACTCACTCTATCTTTGAGGCTCTATTGTATCCATCGAATTTAGAATTATAATACAGAAGACTATCTGGATATACGTAAACTGATTGATCACATAGGCTAGCAACAAGGGAGAAGACGCTGACTGAAAGAGGGTGGATGAGGACCTTCCAATCGCGGTCAAGGACCTCTGCCTCGACACCAGGATGACCACCCTTGTCGCAATGAAAGAAGAAACGAATGGGATACGAATCTACCCAGACTGTACTGACTCAAGAAGGCTCCTCCAGTTCGCAAGATCAATTCCATACGATGAACGCACGGAGAAATTACACAAAAGCATCATGGAGAAAACAAGTAGAGAGCTGGCAAGTGCACGGGTACTGACCAAAGGCTCCATCGATTATAATCATGGAGGAGGACACAGTTGGAGTCCACTACCCGTACTTGGTGGTATGAATCGTTGTTGCCAGAAATGGGCATGGCAAAATACTGGTTGACGATAGTAGTGTAGTAAACATCTTGTTTGGTGGTGCCTTCGACCAAATAGAAGTGGACCATGAGCTAATAGCAATCTAGGAGCTACTGTTCGAGTTTATAAACGATAGCCTCATCCCACGAGGAAGAATCACCCTCGTTATGGAGTTTGGAGAGTCACCTTGTCACATATAAAAGTTCATAGAATTTCTGGTAGTAGACACACGGTCGGCCTATCATGGAGTCCTCGGTAAACCTACGCTCAAAGACTTACAAGCAGTCACCTCGATTCATCACTTGGTAATGAAATTCTTCACATCTCGAGGAGTTGCTATGATTCGGGGTTGATCCTTTTGCATGAATGTGCTCCGAAAGTGACAATGCACGAGGAGACAACCCCTTCAGCCATGATAGTTGGTGCCGATGCAATGGAGACTGAAGAGGATAACGATGAAGATGACATGGTTCTTGACGATGACCTTGATCCTCGGATCACCGATTCTAACTCACAGGCCTCATCGGCAAAGGAACTGGAGATGTTCTCTATAAGCCTATCTAATTTCTCTAAAATGCTACATGTAGGTCAAATCTTGGAGGAGAAGCTGGATCAATTCTTACAGGAGAACCTGGACGTCTTCACTTGGAAGCACTCCGACATGGTAGGGATAAACCTATTAGTGGCGTGCCACATCTTAAGATTCAAAAGAAGAGGCCATTAAGCATAGAAAGATATGGTGCGTTGAAGAAAGAAGTGGAAAAACAATTGGCAAACAGGTTCATTGAAGAGGAAGTATATCCCAGTGGATGTCTAACCCCGTCCTGGTAAAGAAAACAATCATAAATTGAGGGTGTATATAGACTCTTTTTGACGTGAACCAGGCATGCCTAAAATATAGCTTTCTACTGCCTTGCATAGACCTGTTGGTCGATGCCACAACCGATCACAAGCTATTTATCTTCATAGATGCTTACTACGGCTATAATTAGATCTCCATGTATCCTAGAGAGTGGAACATACTTCCTTCATAATGGATCAAGGCTTATACAGCTACAAGATGATGTCCTCGGCTTGAAAAACGTTGCAACCATATATAAGAGACTAGTAAATCGCATGTTTGCAGAACATATTGACAATAGCATGGATATTTATGTTGATGACATGCTTGTCAAGAGAATGAATGCTGAGGATCACATCGCACACCTGGAGGAAATGTTCAAAATCCTCTGTAAGTACCAAATGAAGCGAAACCACTTGAAATGTGCTTTTGGAGTTACTTCTAAAAAATTCATAGGGTACATGTTGAATCAACGAGGGATAGAGGCTAATGCCGAGAAGATTAAGGCGTTGGTGAACATGCGATCTCCATCCTCATCCAAGGAAGTTCAGAGCCTCACTGGAAGATTGGCGACCTTAAACCGATTTATATCCAAGGCAACTGACTGATGCCACCATTTCTTTTAGACCATCAAGAGGAAAAAAAGTTCAAATAGACGGAGGAGTACGAGAACGCCTTCTAAGAATGCAAGGACCTCTTCAGAAGGCCCAGCTCTTATACAAACCAAAGCCTATGGACAGCCTGCTGATTTATCTAGCGGTATCTGAAAAGACTGTTAGATCAGTGCTAATCCGTGAAGAATGACACCTACAACTCTCAGTGTACTATGTTAGCAAAGCTTTAAAAGATGCGGAAACGTAATACCCAGACATAGAAAATCTTGATATAACGCTAATTGTCACATCAACTAAGCTTTAGCCTTACTTCCAGGCTCATAGCATTGATGTACTGAAAAATCTCCCACTGAGGTAGATTCTCCAAAAACCAAATTTCTATGGGAGGTTGATGAAGTGGTCTGTAGAACTTAGCTAATTCGAGATCTCTTACACACCTAGAACATGGATTAAGGGCCAGACATTGGTAGATTTCATGGTAAAATTCACCTACATCCTGGAGGGTTTACAAGTTGCCGAACCTGAAGAGGTACCAATGTGGAAACATCCTGGAGGGTTTACAGGTTGCCGAACATGAAGAGGTACCAATGTGGAAATTATAAATTGACGGATCCTCAGGCGATGCCAGAGCTGGAGTAGGGATATTGCTCATTAGTTCGAAGGGACACAACATTAATTGTGTACTTCACCTCAATTTTAAGGCCTCCAATAATGCTGCTGAGTATGAGGATTCAGGACTACAATGACTCATAGTTGGTGGTGAGTCGGTTAATAGCAGCTTCACAGCCCAGGACCAAACAAGGATGGCCTACTTGAAGATGGCTATGGAATTCATGCATCATTTTGAGAAGTTTGAGCTACTCTAGATCCCGAGGTTCAAAAATAGCTATGCCAATTTTCTCTCCAGATTGGCAAGCTATAGAGATTCAGACTTGATGAGAGTCATCATGGTCGAATGTCTCAGCTAGCCTATAGTCGAAGACCTCTTGGCGCCGACAATCATTATAGTCAGCAAGTCTTCCAGTTGGATGAGAAAATCACTGTGTACTTGACTGGTCAAGTATTGCCAACCGATAGAGATGAGGCTCACAAGCTGTGCAGGAGGGCCGCGAAGTTCGCTCTTCAGGATGGGATACTATACAAACGAGGATTCAGCTCGTCCTTCATTCGATGTGTAACTAAAGACGAGTCCAACTACATCATGCGTGAGATTCATGAAGACATTTGTGGTAATCATGCCGGTGGGTTGATCCTGGCTCAAAGGGCCTTAAAACAGGGATACTATTGGACAACAATGAAGAAGGATTCCCATGATTTTGTAAAGAAATATGACAAATGCCAGCACTTTTATGTCATTCCAAAGCTTCCCACACAAGCAATCACTACCGTAACGAGCCATTGGCCTTTCGCTAAATGGGAGATTGATTTTAGCGGCCCTGTCCCAATAGGCAAATGAGGAGTTAAGTTTGCCATCGTGGCTGTGGATAATTTTACCAAGTAATGTGAGGCCTATCCCCTTGCGCAGATCACAGAAATGAATACATGGAAGTTTGTGTGGAATAACATAGTATGCGGGTTTGGAATCCCAAACTGGTTTTAGATAATGGGACTCAGTTTGCTGGAAAGAAATTCAACTCAAACTACGTAAAGCTCGATATTAGAAGAGACTTCTCCATCCCTTATTACTCGAAGTCCAATAGACAAGTAGAGGCAGTCAACAAGATTATCAAACATATGCTGAAAAGAAAATTGGATTCTGCTAAAAGAGAATAGGCAGATGAGCTTCTTGAAGTCCTTGGGGCATACGGAACAATGTCCCAAACAGAAACCAGAGAAACTCCTTTCGCCATGGTCTACGGGACGAAGGCGATGATCCTTGTAGGAGTGGAGAAGCCTTCCCAGAGGCATAGACACTTCGATGAGGTGGTGAACGAGGGTCTCTACAAGATGAACCTTGACTTGTATGACGAAAGGCATGCAAGTTCACATCTTCATCGACCAATTTATCAAATTAAGATGGCCAGGTACTACAACTCCAAAGTAAAGAACAAATGTTTCAAAGTTGGCGATTGGGTTCTTAAGAAGGTGTTTCTCTCCAACAGAGAGATGGGACTGAACCTTAGGGCCTGCCTAGGAAAGACCATATAAAATCATTGAAGTGGTTCGGCCCAAAACTTATAGGTTAGAAGATTATGACAGAAAAGAAACAAGAGATCCATGGAATATCGCACATCTCTGTCCTTACTATCAGTAGAAAGTTTTGTCATTTTACTTATGCAGTTTGTAATCTCTCAAGTCAAAAGTTTATTATAATAAACAATGTTATCTTTAACCACAACTTCGCACTCATGATCAACGATGCAGTAAGGGATCATGGTTCGCAGCCATCTCATTAACTCGCTGGGTAAAACTACGTAACGTGTTTGATTATTTTTCAAATTGCGAAGCCATCTCTTAAACCTACTGGTAAAATATTTAACATGCTCGATAACCAATTAATTGACAAGGAAGCAAAGGAAAGAGTCCCTTGATCGTATCCTAAAGTTGCTAGGTAAACTACGAAGCACATTTAGAACAAGGAAAATAAAACGAAGCGAAAAAAAATGGATAAGTCTTACAAAGTTGTTACAAGTGTTACAAATTCGCTGATGCAGAACTTGCGAGAGTAGGAGATTCGTGTCTACTTATCTTATAAATTATGTAAAAAATTACCCAAATCAAGATGAACGATTATATGCAAATTAAGGCGAATGTTGTAATAAAAAGGATGCGAAGCAGTAAAGCTTAGAAGCAAAAATGATGTTTTTTCATTGATAACGAGGAAATTACAAGTTGAAGAAATACAAAGAAAAATCTACTGCCCTGCCACCTTATTGGGGTCGGCACAAGAAGAAGCGTCTACAACATAGCCCAGAGTGTGAGCCTCGTCGGCTTGAGGAATAGAGATGACCACTAGAGCAGAAGCCTCGACCATCTTCTGGGATTTGCCAGGAACAGCCAATAGGAAAGGAAAGGTCTCATTCAGGGTGAACATCTGGATCCTCTATATTAGCTGGTCACCCTTAGCTTTTATAAAATGTGTGGCGAAGCATGAATGCTCAGGTGTGGTGGTAAATTTCTTCTTGTACAGCATCACCGCCCTAGTCTTTGTCTCTACTATAGAAGCTCTAACACTTGCCAGCTCTACCCTGGCCCTATCTACTTCTTCTATTTCCTCAGCCAGCTACCTATTTTTCTCAAGGACCATGGTATCAAAGTCCCGATTGACCAAGACGGTGGACTTCTGCTCTGCCATGACCATTTCCTCGGCCAAACACCTAGCCTCATCGGGCTCTCGCTGTTCCTTCTTGGCCACCAACATCCTCAACTCCTCATTTTCACATCCTCTAGGCCCACCGTTAGTTTTGCCTTCAGAATAGCCTCAGGCTTGGTGAACCCATATGCCTTAGAGAGAAGCGCTTCGTTCTCCACACCAAGTTTGGTATTTTTCGAACTCATGGCCTTCAAATCCTCTGTGAGTGTTTTGACTTTGTTGTCCGTCTTCTGAAGCTTCTCGGTGAATCCAAGAGAGGTCTTATCATGACTCATTATTCAAAGACAAAACCTTGGGCAGAGTTCATGGCAACTGTTACGCCCCACAAAGAAAATGGTTCGCAGATCACCCTACGTATTTAAATGAAGACAAGGTTAGTTGAGCAAAGCCTGAATAGCTAGCCTAAATTAAATCCTTCGTCTCTTCATCGAAAAGAAGGATAAAATCTGATATATTGTTATTATAACCTTCGCTAATTCGTTCCTAAGTAATCAAAGTCATAGGATTTAAGAATCAGCTAGAGATCCAGTCAAGCCTAACTCTTGTATACCAAATGTACCTTCATCAATTAGCAAGAAACTTGTTAGGGGAAGGGTACTAACATAGCTGTCGCTATTACCATCTATTTTCAGATAACAAGAATATCCATGGGACCATAGGAGAAATGTCCACGTGTCCACAATTAGTTATAAAGCCCATGTAAAGATAACAACTAAATCTAGAGAAAATGATGGCTGAATGAATGATCTTCTGCCTCGTGTTATGGAATCCTCTAGAATTATGAGCCTTCCAATGAGAGAGTGACATGTGGCAAAAAGATTAAAAAGAATGAAGAGTCCCAGGTCTTGCAACACTTATAAATAGCTTGAATTAAATCAAAAGAAGGAGAACAATTGAAAACCTTAGCCAAATTCTTACTCTTTTAACTCTTAATCTTTGGACGGATTTCCATAGGAGGATTAAGTTGATTAATTCAACAAGGAGGTGGCCGAGGATTTGTTGCCTATGATTTTAGTAGTCAACAAATTGGCACAGTCTGTGGAAAATGCTCAGTTCTCCACAAAAAATCGAAACCACTAGTAAAAGCCTACCAAAAACACACAAAAAGAATGACCAAAAAATAGTGGCCGGAAGCTGAGAAAATTCTGATATAGAAGGTGATTTTCTATATGATGTTCAGATCAGATAAAAAAAAATCTGTACTGGTAGTTAAGAGCCCTGGAGATAGCCCTTGAGGCTACATTGGGATCCATGACCTCCGATGAAAGTTGTTGAGGCACTAAGGGTAGCGAACACCGCCTGGATCTACCTGCTGGTGGCCGGTCTTGAAGTTGCCTCTAGCTTACGAATCTTTGCACCCAATCAACAAGAGAGTCCTAGAGAAAATGATCAATTCTCCATTTGTCGTAGGCGGCGTGAGCCTTTGGCCGAGGCTGCTGAATCTACCACAGTTAAACTGTAATTTTCATCGATTTTTAGTTGTTCACCAATGGCATAGCTCATCATGCTGTAACTGCAAGAACCATTAAACACCGCAAGCGGTAGCAATATGCGTTTGGGTTTGACTTGGGATTTTTCTTTGGGCTTGTTGATTAAGTTTGGATTTGCCTTGTGTTGCTTCGGATTTTCTATTTGTTTGTTAGTATTTTGATTCATGTGATGATCATTGCGACATGCGAGTGTTCGATAAAATACCCCATTCAAATTTCTTCTCATTCTAAGGCTTAATGGATACACACTACAGATCACAACCTTCGCTAGCAAGTGTTGAGGCTGTCATTGTGCGCTATAGCCTCCAGTTATGGCTGTTGAGGTGGCTGCTAGTACATTAGAGTCTTCATTAGTTACTGTGAAATAACTGATGCATTGTGTTGCTTCCAGCGACCATAGGATGCTTTTTGAACGAAACTCTCTATGCCAAAAGGGTTACCAGCTCTGGTCATTAGGGAGCTGTCATTGCAGCTCTTGTTCCCTCTGTCAACATAATCAACATGCTTCTTTTAGGACTCAGAATATGGAAACATTATGCAACTATGAAGTCCATGAGCAGATTTGGAGACCACAGGAAACTTTTTAAATGACCACTGTATTATGGCCTCCACAATCACTTTGGCATGTGTAATCTACTAGACAATTTCTCATGTAGTAATTACAATAATCTGCAACCTCTGTGCCGGAGATGTGTCATGCAATGTATTTTCTAATGTTCACTATAAGATGAGGGACAAATTCATTAGCTCTTTATATGACTTTAAAAGTTCATGCACATTCTGAAGTTTCATGTTTTTGGTCTTACCATCAGATACTCCAAAGTCAGTCAGATAACCCCTTTGAGCACGATTTTAGTGTTCATTGGTACGATTCTAGTACTAAATTGGAAAAGGGGTAAAAGGAGTTTAACTTTCTGGTTTGGCACGAATACAAATTACTGAGAAAATTAAGAATTAAGACTACACACTCCATGTGTTTAGAAAAATACCCAACCATAATTATTTGAAGAAATTTCTGTTCAACCAAGCTGTAACTCCTCCCATATCTGATGCAAGTTTGTAAAGCCTCCAATTATTCAAGGCTAGCTTGAGCTTGCAATTTCCTTATTATTGAAGGTGAGCCTATTAGCCCTCGCACCTTGAGGCTAACTCGTGGTTTTCTTATTATTGAAGGCGAGCCAGTAAGTCCTCGCACCTTGATTCTGGCTCATGGTTTTCTTATTATTGAAGGCGGGTCCATAAGCCCTCGGATATTGAGGCTAGCTCGTGGTTTTCTTATTATGGAAGGCGAGCTGATAAGACCTCGCATATTGAGGCTAGCTCGTAACTTTCTTATTATGGAAGAAAGTGATAAGACCTTGAATCGAAGCTAGCTCATAACTATCTCATTATTGAAGAAAGTCCATAAGTCTTTTTGAATGAAGGCTCGCCTATAGTTATCTTATTCTCAGAGGCAAGCATCACTTGTAATACTTATGCCTTGTCCTGCGAGAAAAGTAACTTGCGCCTTGTCATGCGAGATGATAGCATGCGCTTCGTTATATGAGATGATAGCATGCGCCTCATCATGTGAGATGATAGCATGTGTCTCATCATACGAGATGATAGCATGCACCTCACAGTATGAGATGCCTCGTCATATGAGACTACTGTATTACAGATGCCTTACCTCGAGAGGATCGTATCATTCATACCTCGCTATGCAAGAGGATTGTATCATTTATGCCTCGAGATGATTGTATCATTTATACCTCGAGAGGGTCGTATCATTTATACCTTGCTATGCCTTGAGAGGATTATATCATTTATGCCTCGAGAAGATCGTATCATTTATACCTCCCTATGCGAGAGGATTGTGTTCTTCATACCTCGCTATGCGAGATGATGGTGTTGTTTATACCTCGCTATGCGAGTGGATTGTGTTATCCATACCTCGCTATGCGAGAAGATTGTGTTATTTATACCTCGCTAAACGAGAGGATCGTGTTATTTGTACCTCGCTATGCAAGATGATTGGATTGTATTACTTATACCTCGCCATGCGAGATGATTATACCACACATGCCTCGATAGGCAAGATGATTGGATTGTGACACTTATGCTTCTACATTTGAGATGATCATACTATAAAAGCTTCGATAAACAATACCGTTAAGGAGTTGTATGAACAACTTATGAATATTGATGTTGTACCTTGGTTTGCTGACATAGTTAATTTTCTTGTTACATGTAAACTTCTAGAACATTGGACTAAACATGATAGAACTAAGTTCTTAGTTGAAGTGAAGAACTTCTTTTGGGATATCCTTATTTGTTTAAATACTGTGCTGATCAAATTACCAAGCTTCTAGAGGCCATTTCAGTGCTACAAAAACTACTGCCAAAATTTTACAATGTGGTTTTTATTGGCCTACTCTTTTTTGTGACACTTATGTTTTCTGTTCTTCATGTGACAAGTGTGAACGCATGAGAATCATTTTGAAAAGAAACATGATAACGTTTAACCCTATTTTCGTAGTTGAGATCTTTGACGTATGGGGATTGATTTCATGGGAGCTTTCTCCCCATCATTTGGCTATCTTTACATATTGGTTGGTGTCAACTATGTTTTCAAGTGGGTTGAGATAATTCCATGTATAACCAATGATCACAAAAGTGTGGTGACATTTCTGAAGAGCAATATTTTATCTCGTTTTGGTACTCAACTGGCCATAATCGGTGATGGTGGATCTCATTTTTGCAATAAGTATTTTCAAATCCTATTAGCAAAGTACTCTATCATACACAAGGTTGCAACCCCATACCACCCACAAACTAGCGGTCAAGTGGAGGTTTCAAATCTAGAGATAAAGCAGATTTTGGAGAAGACAGTTCGACCTGATAGAAATGATTGGTCTCTACAACTTACTAATGCATTATGGGCATATATAATAGCTTTCAAAACACCTTTTGGAATGTCCCCTTATAGACTGGTGTATGGAAAAGCTTGCCACCTACCGGTTGAGCTGGAGCATCGGGCTTATTGGACTATCAAGAAAATAAATTTTTGATTTGAAGACAGCTGGGTCAAAAAGAAAACTGCACCTGGCAGAATTTGAAGAGATTCAAAATGACGCTTATGAAAATGCAAAGTCTTTATGACAAACACATAGTAAGAAAATCGTTCACTCCATGTCAGAAAGTGCTTTTATACAACTCCCGTTTGCATCTATTTTGAAGTAAGTTACATTTTAGATGATCATGCCCTTTTATTGTGCATACAGTTTATCTATATAGAGCGATTGAGGTTAAAAACCTCAAAAATGGTGATATTTTCAAAGTTAATGGCCAACGATTAAATCTATATTTGAAGTTCAACTCTTGAGGGGGGAAGAAGAAATTGATTTGAGTGATCTTATCTATCTATCATAAAAAAATACAAAAAAAAAAAAAAATTGAAAAAAAAAACAAAATTAAAAAAAAAAACAAAAGTTTTTTTTATCTTAATGTTTTTCTTAGTGGGAGTGCGTGGTGGTACAACTCATCCACATGCATTCTTTCCAACTTATTCTCTTCTCTTTTTGTCTCTCTTTATTCATATATATTGATTATATTTGCATGCACTTAACTGAATTGTATAAATTAGAACATTGAGGACAATGTTTAGAATAGATTTGGGGGAAACGTATTTAAAAAATTAAGGCACTATGCATGGACTTTGGAAATTGGATTAAGTAATGGCTTTTTGCTTTTAGTACTTGTATTACCTTTAGCTTGGAGTATTGTGACACCTTGTTTGTTAGTTTTACCTGTTGATGTTAGTCACAAGTGTGAAAAGAGAAGTACAACGAGTGAAAGTGATTAATCCATTGAAGATAATTCACGTGTTGAAAAAAAAAAATAAACAAGTGAGTCTTGAACCTTGTATCTTCTTGGAGAGAACCCCTTTATACCTAATTTTTACATTCACTATGGTCAGTTTTTTTTTCTACGTATCACTACACTTGAAAGCCCATAAGATTGGTATTGTTTTATGACTAATTTGCTCTCCAGAAAGTGATAGTGAGACCATCTTTGATGCGTTTGAGCCTTTCTAGCCTATCAAATAAACATTGACTCCTAGCAGCCAGTTTGAAGCCTTATTTAAATAAAAAAGAGTAAAAAGCCTTGAATTTTTCTTTGTTAGCCAACTATCCCTACCTTGAGCCAATCCATGTTCATAATGTAATCTATATTTCATGTCCTTTAAATGATTGAGAACGTAGAGATAAATAGATATCAAAGGGTGGTGCCAAAAAAAAAAAAAGGTGAACGAAGAAGAAGGATAGGCATAAAAAAAATAATCAGAAGGTAAGGATGAATGGTATAAAGTAAAAGAGATCAAAGTCAAAGAGTATCTCTTATGAAAAATATATTAAAAAAAGGAGTTGAAAAATGTGTACTCAATATATATGGTGCACTTACAAAAAAGAGAGAAAAGGTATTAGAAAAAATTTTGAGAAAAAAAGGTAGGAGAAAATGCACAATAACCATAGTCCTAAAAATCTCTATTGTTCTCACTCATACTTTGTTTTTCCACTTATCCACTTATTTGATTAGCTCTTTCCCGAGCCTACATTACAACCAAATAAAAACCCATGTTGATTTTTGAGAGCAAATTTCTGAAGTCGATGCTAGCCCAATGGGTCGTATGGGTAGTTGTTACAATTCACTTTAAATTAGTCAAACTCAAAATTTATTTAGTCAAAGTCAATGAAATTTTTGGTTAAGTCCAAGTCAAATAGTCAAAATAGGACTTAAATTAAGTAAATAAATTTGTTTGGGGCTATTTTGTAAAATATGGTTACTTAATGATTCAAATGACTCTATATGGAAGTCAGGGACTTAAGTTTTAATTGAATATATGAATTTGGGACCATTCCAGAGACTTCCCAGTGGCAGAAGATAAAAAGGAAAGAAAGAAAAAAGAGGGGAAAAAAAGGAAGAGGGGGAAGAAGAAGAAGAAAGGGTCGGCCGAATCCTAAAGTGGTCGGAAAATCAACTTTTAAAGATTGGGTTCTCCATTTCTTTGCAATTTCAAGAGGTAAGTAACAAGTTACTTATTTAAGAAAAGTGTAAATAATTAGGGTTTTCGCTTATTGGTTTGAATGTAGAATTTACGAAGGTTAAATGATTGTTTTGAGTTCAATAGGCTAATTATTCAAGTTTAGTGATGGAATTAATGGTGAAAATTTAGGATTCTTGAAACTAGTGTATTAAATTCAAGATTTAACTAAGTTTAAATTAGTTAAGCCCATATTAGTTTATTTCTTGTTCAAAAGGCTTATTTTGGTGGAGTTATTTGAAGTTTAGCACACCATGTATATAAGTTCAATTTTGGCCAATTATGAAGTTAATTAAAAAGGAGATTTGGTATAAATGTGCGTTCTTTTTGGATTATAAATTAAAGAGAAAATGGATTAGCCACTATAAAGTATTTTCTTGTGGATTTGAAAGAGGTCCAGCCGTATTACTTGGAAGTAAAGTGGGGGTTTGATTAGTATATTGAATGTGGATTTACTTTGAGTAAGGGATAATTAATTGAGATAATTTAAGTTTGATCTGAATTCATATTTTAACTTTCATGAGGTGACGAGATTGGTCAGGCTTATCAACCGAACTAGGTTTCGATCACTAGCTTTGTGAGTGGGAAAAATTAAATATTTCTAGAGAATGACAATTAATTATATTATTATGTTACGTGTGATTTTAAGGACTTATTTGTTATTTTACGTGATTATAATTAAATGTTTATTTCGTCATAGTATTTGTGAAATTACAAATATTGTAAATTGATTACTTGTAAAATGGAAGACGAGAAATATGTGATATTGAAAACTACTAGAAAAGTGCTCATGATTTTATTTATTCTAGTGCACTGAGGGGTCTTGACCGTATTCTATATTACACTGAAGGGTCTAATTGGCCGTGTACATATAGTTCACTGAGGGGTCTTGACCGTGTACTAGAGTGTATATTCAAAGGTCTTTATGACCCACTCTTATGCACAGAGGGGCTTTGGGCCGTGTATAAGGGCGCTTATATCAGAGGTCTTTGGGATCCACTTTCGTACACTGAGGGGCTTTGGGCCATGTACGGGAGTGCTCAGCCAGTCTACGCGCGTATGAGCAGATTTCAGATTACAGATTATCAGTAATTCATGATACTTCCTAGTGTATATATCTCAGAATAATTAGTATATAGATTTCACATTCTAGATTACAGATTATTAGTGTCATGGTGTGATTTTTCATTATATGACAGCTTATTTAGTTTGCAGAAATACATATTTCCATTTATTGTTATCAGATTGCACTTCTTTGTAGATTTACTAAAATATTAGATTATCTAGTTTGTTTATAATATACAGTCCGCATTACTCAATATATAACATGAGATATCAGTTTCTCGAAAATTATAATTAATTGCAAACTCTCCACTCACTAAGCTATCAGCTCACACATTTTCTATGCTTTTTTCTAATCAGGTAGTTGAGTTTTGAGCAGATTGGAGAGCCTATTAAGCCGATTCGGAGCCACACGATCCATTAGTTTTTATGATTCATTCTTTAGGCCATGTAGTTATTAATTTTGGAGTATATGTACGTTTTATTTGTATGAGTCATTTTATATCACATATAGAAGTTAGATGGACTTATTGCATTTTACTTCAATTTATAGACTGTATATTTTAGTAGTTAGGATTGTTTAATTTAGTTTTATTTTGAACAATGGTTATATCTATTTTGAAGGGGCAGGTGAACCTAGTTGATATTGTATATATTGTGTTTTGAGAATTTGTTGCTTTTCAGGTTTGGTTTAGTCCAATTTAGAGGGAAAATTTTGCCAAATTTTTTATAAAATCTTTTTAGTCAAAGAAAAGTCAGTCAGACATAGAAAAGTCTAAGTAGCCTTAATGGTGGGTCCGACATCTAGCTGACATCAATCATTGGCGCACGGCACGTCTTTGGTCCACTAGGGTAATTCAGGACGAGTCTTGTCAGTAGTGATATTTGTATGATAGTATTTTTATTCAACATCATTTAGTTTACCATGTTATTTGAGAACACACAAATTGGGATTATTTTCTTCTGGAGTAATGTTCATACATACATATTATGAGATTTAAGGATTGACATGGTATTATTGGAAATTGTTTGGTTATTGTAGATTTGACATCTAATCTAATTGCACAAGTTTATTAACTCATATGTGCAAATTGATGGATGTGGGAGTGATATTTCTCCAAAACTTTGATAATACTTGTCTTTTTATCCATTAGTTGTTATTAGTTTGATTGATGAAGTGAATGCAAAGTGTCTTGATAAAAAAAAGAATAAATAGCATTTTTATCTCAATTTTTGATCGAGAACTAACAAATATAGGTTTGTGGGTGTTTGATGAGCACAATTTTAGTATACATATTACATGCTTATCTTATTTTATTTGTAATTATTCATTGATAAAAGTACTAATTAAAGTCTAATTTGGATTAATACAAATTGTAAAGACTATGAAGATTTGGGGACCAAGATGTAAGTTTTTGAAAGTATGGGACCAAGTTTAGTGTTTTGGAGCAAAAAGGACTAAATCTACAAATAAAACTTAAAGTGTGGACCAAATCGCAAAATTATTGAAACTTTGAGGACCAAGCATGCAAAATTGGGATTGGAACAATTTTTGGGCATAATTCTTTCTTTTTGACAGTTTGACCACGACATATGGAAAATCCACTGTATGGCGCGAGAGGGCCGCGACAAGCAAACCGCGGCCTACTTGGACTTTTTTTGATTTATTTTCAGCTCTAAGTCGGAGCTTTTTTCCATCTTTTTATGTACACAAGTTTCAGGATTGATAAAACACCATATAAATGCCAAATCTAGGTCAAATTGGAGGAGGACGATGGCTAGAAACAAGAGAGAAAAATCAGGTGGCGAAGAAGATTTTTAGAAGATTTTTTCTCCTTCAATCCATGTCGGGTTCTATCCAATCTTTTGTTTTTAATTTAATTATATTCTTTTAATTTTATTGAGCCAAGGTAGATGATCAAACCTTGTTTAAACGAAGTGATTATCTTGTTATGTTTTTTAATTCTATTTTCGAGCTTTAACTTTCATGGTTCGTTTTTGTCGGATTAATTAAATAAAATCTCTTTCATCTTAAATATCACGTATTTTTTATACTTGAAAATTAATTTAATTAATTCATGCTTGGTGCTTGAACTTGTTCTATTAATTTCTTTTGATTTTTTGTTATCTCGTTATCAATTTGGGATACATAGAAAGTTTAGGATGCAAAACTTTTGATTCTTTGTTTACTTTTAATTGAGTTTGATACGGGGAAACGCGTAAGTAATTTAAGATCAAAGTAAAGAGGAGCCGATATTGGATTTTCTTCTTTTAGATTTGATTGATAAATATTTTAAGACGACAATAGATTGATTTCGAGCTGTCATTTTTTTTTTTTTTTAGGATTAATCAATAATTGAATAATTTCTAAGTTAAACAATGGTGGATTCTAAAACTTTGGTACTCTAAATAACTTGAATCTTCAACTTAACTTTTTAGCATAGTTAATTAATCTTTAAGTTAAATTCTTTCAACCAAACTCCTTTCGACCCAACTAGCCTAGAATAATAGTTAATTCGGATTAAATTAGACTTTATTCATTGCAGTCTCTGTGCGATCGACCTCGTTGTTACTTTTCTATATTCCAATAGCTTCGTACACTTGCGAGTTATTTAAAATTGACAACATTCAAGAACATGAATTTACTTGTCATAAAGAAAGTATGCACTTGAAATTCTAGAAGATACGTGATTTGTAAGTATAAAACCATCAAAATTTTCCATGGATCAAAACTTGAAACTTGATCAAGAAACTTGTGAGCTTTTGGTATATTTTGTTCATATATTAAGTCAGTTCATGGACAAACCTCGTAGACCTCATTTAGAGGCAGCTCACAAAGTATTGAAATATATCAACCAATCACCAGGTCAAGGCATTTTCGTTTCAGCTTGTAGTCAAGTTCAATTAAGGGCTTTTTGTGATGATGATTGGGCAAGATGTAGGGATACCCGACGATCGGTTACGGGATATTGCGTATAACTTGGTGATTCTCAAATTTCTTGGAAAACCAAAAAGCAAACAACAGTTTCTCGTTATTCAGCAGATGTAGAGTATAGCACTACAAGAAACTAAAGTTATATCGAAGACAGTATTAAAGACAACATAATTTCATCACTACTAGTTGTAGACAATAGCGAGGATATTGAAAAATCGTCACTATATTTTATGACTATATAGAGGCGAAATTTGTCGTCTCAATATTTCCAAAGTTGTCGCTAATGTCTTTAATATATAGCTTCGTCATATAGTTCGTAGATGGCGGGAACTATTCACTACATTTTTGTTTGCATATAGAGACGACATGTGGCATCACAATAGATTTAGAGTCGTAGTAAGTAGTCAAACGCCACGGCGTTGACTTGTTATATCATCACAATATATTTACACGACGTATTGAGACGATATATGTCGTCTCTGTAAAGTTGGTAAAATGGCGAGAAATATTGGCGCCTTTCTATTATCTGTAGAGACGACTTACTAACTCTATTGAGACGACACTATAACATCTCCTATTTCAGTTCTTCTTCTTTATTCTTCATCAAATTCTCTACTTTACTGTGACAAAAAAGTCATTTTCAGCCGACAAACTATAAAAAAGGTCATTTTTGGACCTTCGGTGAGCTACACTTTGATGTCAAATTTTAATTAACTCGCAAGTGTACGAATCTATTGGAATATAGATAAGTAGTAACGAGGTCGATCCCACAGAGACTGCTATGGAGAAAGTATAATTTAATCATAATTAACTATTATTCTATGCTAGTTGAGTCAAAAAGATTTTTTGTTGAAATTATTTAATTTAAAGAATAACTAATTATGAGAAAATAATGAGACTGAAAAATCAAGAAGTTTAAAATACCAAGGTTTCAGAATCCACCATTGTTAAACTCAACAATTATCTAATTATTGATTAATTTCCAAAAACACACGACAACTCGAAATCAATCTATTGTCGTCCCAAATATTTATCAATTAAGTCCAAAAGAAGAAAAACTAATTTAGGCTCCCCTTATGCTTCAAACATAAATTACTTAAGCATTTTTCGTATCAAGTTCCATTGAAAGAAAACAAAGAATCAAAGATTTTCTAAGCATTCTATGTATCCCAATTCGAAATAAAGATGACGAAAAATCAAAAGAAATTAATAGAACAAGTTTAAGCACTAAGCACGAATTAACTAAATCAATTTCTAACAATCAAAAAATACATGATATTTAAGATGAAAGGAATTTTATTTAATTAATCTAATCAAGAACGAACCATAAACGTTAAAGCTCTAAAAAGGAATTAAACGAATAACGAAATAATCAATTAATTAAAACAAGGTTTCATCGTCTACCTTGGCTAAAGAAAATTAGAAGAACATAATTAAATTAAAAATACAAGAATTGATAGAACCCGGCATAGATTGAAGGAGAAGAAATCTTCAAAAACTCTTGATCGTCGTCAGTTGTCTTCTCTTGTTTTCTTCTGTCTTCTCCAAGTTTGGCTCCCAAAAATCCCCCCCTTGTTATGAGAATATATCTCATATTTATACTACCTTCATTCTGCCACAAAATATCCAAGAAGACCTAAAAATTCGTCCACAACGTTTCCTAGTTGAATTGGGACTCAAAAGGAAAGAAAATAAAACCAAAAATTCGCAGACCAAAATTTACTTTGGGCGATCGCTTGATTGCATTCCCAAGCGATCGCCTGAGCACGCTTTTTAGGTTCACACGGTTTGGCACGCTGGCATCGCCCGGACTATGATATGGGCGATCGCTCACTCATTTCTTTTTTGAAATCCTTGCAGTTCAGTCCCTTTTGTTTCAACGGTCACCACTTTGGTCCTTCAACTTTGGGTCTTGGTCATTTCAGTCTCCCATCTTTTCATAACATCTCATTTGGTCCTTCAACTTTACATAATCTCTAATTTGGTCCCTCAACTTTGGGTTGAGTGCAATTGAGTCCTCGAACTTATGAGATATCTTCTAAGTCATTGCTCTTTTCACCCAATCTTCTCCAGTTGTTCACAAACGCATCCAAAACTGAAATAGAACGATAATAAACTAGAGTAAGTAGAAAAACAACTATATGACGGCATAAATGATTAATTCAAAGGCCAAAATAAGTGCATAAAACGCACTTATCACACTTACCCATTTTCAGTATTGTCTTCATTGCCTCTTATTATGATATGTTTTTGCTACATGTTGTTGGATTTTTGTTGATGGGTTTGATTATTTGGGTTGCGGGAATTTGATTATTTGAAATATTATATTGTATACACTACAGTACACTTACACAAACCTTAGAAAACCATTTAAAAATTAGTGTGTAAATTCAAAAAATGTATGCATCGTGGTTACTTTGTGATTTACAAATTCGTGTTCAAATTATCCCGTTTTTGGAGTTATCTGAATTGTGTTGTTAACAATTTTTTCTTTTACGCCTATATTTTTGCATGTAGATTTCGTTGGTATCTCCATGTTGTTCTCTGGGTATATGATAATATTTAATATAGATCGCACACTTAAGAAAACAATGGAGATATGCTGTCGAAATGTACACTTGAAAATAGTGACGGTAACATAAAAAATTTACACAATTGTCCATTCACATAGCAATGATGAATGGTTAGGACCCTTATGTTTTAATTAAAATTGGAGTGATAAGGCAGACTTATTATATGTTCACGTCACTAGAACTTTTTAATTATTATTTTTTGTGTTCTTATAGCAAATCAGAGATGGATATTGATAAGAGTTGGACAAAAAAATTAGAAATCATACAAAATTGCAAGAACTTTGAAACGGTGTAAAAGTATTTATAAACAGGACAAGGCCATTCGTAAATGACAGGAGAATGATTAGATGTCCATGAACAAGATGTTTAAACAGTCTCACGCATCCATAGGAAATTGTTGAGGCTTACGTATTTCGTAATTGTTTTGCAGAGGGATATGTAACATGGATTTACCATGGCACGATCGAGGTTCAGACTGCGAATGTGCATACATAGAATGAGAGAGTGGGTGTGGATGGTGAGATGACGGATGTCATAGATGACATAGTCAGTGATGAGCACACTGGTATAGGCACCGATGGTTACTATGAAGAATTGTTTGAGGCACTAAAATTAGAACTATACCCAGGAGTTTCATCGTTTTCGTCTTTAAAATTTTATGAACAAATGGACAAATAAGTTTGTCAATGATCTTTGAAGCTACTGAAGCTAACTTTTCCAAAAATGAACCTCGTGGACTCTCACTACGAAGCTAAGAAGATGATGACGAAGCTTGGTTTGGGTTACAAATCCATTCATGACTACAAGAATGAGTGTGCATTGTTTTGGAGTGAGCATGCTGATATTCAAATTTGTCCAATTTTTCAGGAATGTCGTTGGTTGCACACTTCTAGGAGAAGGTACGGGAATAATGTTCTGCATAAGGTGCTGAAATATTTTTCCCTTAGCCCTCAGACTAAAACATATGTTCGCCATGAAAGATATTCCGAAACTCATGCAGTGGCACAGTATAGGAAAGTCAAGGGATGAAGATGAAATGCAGCATCCTGCAGAAGGAAAGTCGTGGCGGTAACTTGACAGAGGACATCCACATTTTGCAAGTGAGATTCAGAATGTCTGATTAGGTTTGGCCACAGTTGGATTCAATCCATTTGGCAACATGAGTCAGGCTTACAACATGTGGCTAGTTGTTGTGCAACAGTTATGCATGAACCAGAATACCTTATGCTGACTCTCTTGATCCCCGGCCCTAAAGCACCGGGCAAGGACATGGATGTATTTTTACAACTATTAGTTGACGAGTTGAAGGAGTTGTGGGTTAATGGGATTGACACGTGTGACACTGAACCAATAATAGATCGTGTTCAGAATGCGTGTAGCGTTGTTGTGGACAGTTAATGATTTTCCAGCGACGAGTAGTCTGTCAGGTTGGAGCGATCAGGGCTATATGGGATGTTCTACGTGCAATGAGGAGAAACCTTCAGTTCATGTGATAAGTAAGATAGCTTATGTAGGTCACCGGCAGTTCCTACGGTCTAGGCATCACTTTAGGAATAGTCTATTCTTCGACGGGAGGATAAAGATGTGACATCTTCCTCGTTGGCCAACGACTGTAGACATTTTAGCATAGTTAACATGTGTGAGGCATAGTATTCCAAAAAAGCACCCTAGTGGGCTACTAGAAAGACGAGAAGTGATGACGAGCTGAATTGGAGAAAAAAGAGCATTTTTTACGAGTTTCCATGTTGGTATACTACTGAGCTATAACATAACATTGATGTCATGCACGTTGAGAAGAATGCTTGTGACAGCTTGCTTGGCACAATTCTGGACGATCCATACAAATCGAAGGACACGGTCAATGCCCGATGCGATCTGATGTAATTAGAGTTAAAAAGAGAGTTACACTTGTATCAGAATGGGAACAGGTATATGAAGCATGCCACATGTTACACGTTGTGTATTGCAAATCGTTAGAGATTTTGCAACTTCATCTGATCGGTTAAATTTCCTGATGGCTTCACTTCTAATATTTGGAAGAATATTGCTCCAATTGACAGTCGCATTATTGGGTTGAAATTACATGGTTGCCACATTATCATGCAAAGGTTATTGCCAATCGAGTGTTGCGCGTATTTGAATAAAATTATTTCAACTACAATAATTAAATTGTGCACGTTCTTCACGTAGCTGTGTTCAACAAAACTAAAGGTTAGTGAAATTATGGCTACTCATGATCATCTGATACTTATCCTTTGCAAGTTGGAACAAATCTTTCTGTCAGTCATCTTCGACATCATGATTCACCTCGTAATGCATTTGCCCGAGGAGGCAATACTTGGTGGTCTGGTGCACATGAGATGGATGTATCCCTTCGAGCGATACCTGAAGAAATTTAAGAACTATGTCAGAAATCGAGCTCGATCTGAGGGTTCAATAGCCAATGGGTATGTGGTTGACGAGGAGTTGACCTTTTGTTCAAGGTATTTGGAGGACATAGAAACAAGGTTCAACCAACCAGAGAGAAACGAGGATGTAAGTATTCCAAGAAGACAACTTTCTGTTTTTCAGTTGCAGTGTCGTCCAATTGGAAAGAAGACACCAACGATGCTTCGTACCAATGTTCAGAATCAGGTGATATTGTACATCCTCAACAATTGTAGAAAAATTGAGGCACACGTGAAGTAAGACCACGTTGTTAAATATATTCAATTCCCTTTATCATTTGTTATTTGAAATACTTAGTTGATCTTATTCGCGTTTTACAGCGACCATAGGCAAGAGCTATTGTGCAATGGCTGTCCAAACATCGACCAGGTGCATAGAAGAGACTTTCACAGTTGGTTTTATAGAAAGGAAAATGACCAATGATCAATCGAATTTCATATAAATGCACATTTTTGTTTTCTATAACATTTACTTAAACCTTGTTCTACTTCATATGCTATGCGCCAAAGCAACGCCCCTCAAGTTTCTCATGAGTTGTTTTCTTTAGCTATCGGATGTTAGACGTAGGTTATGTCTCACGCAGTCTATGTTGTAACTAGAGTTCGCTTCTTAACATATGATCATCATATTCAAAGAAAAATATAGAACAATGGTGTGTCCGTCCTAGATATTGTGGATGACACTTACTACGGGCAGCTGCATGAGATTCTAGAGCTTTAATTTGGGTTGGACCTATCAGTTTTTATGTTCGGATGCAAATGGTTTAGGTGTGATGGAAGACGGAGGGATTGAATGTTGTTGTCAATTACAATTACAGTTCATATTAATATAATTCATGTTGATTAATTATTTTAACAGTTTATAATAATGTACTTAATATTAATTTATTAATTTATGTATTATTTATTTCCTTAACAATCAAGAAAAAATATTATGTTGGAGGTTTATAGAGACGACTCGTATTTCATTACATAATCACTTGAAAGAGCACGGGCCAATCCGTCCTTACGGCGAGCTGTCCGCCGATAAATGGCAGAAGTACGTTGACTTCTTCATAAGTACTAATTTCGTGGTACATACTATCATTTTGTTTTTTAGATTTTATGTCAATATTTGTATAAACTTCTTAGTTACGTAATCAATAACCTTTTGTGTCTCCAGGGACGTTCAGCAAAGAATAGGGCCAATCGGGTTAAGGCTAAATACCCAAGTGTGCAGGGGTCGAAGAGCTTCTCTACCACGCATTACGATCAAGTACAAGTTTTCATTTTCCTATTACATCATCTTTAATACATAACATATACATGTTTTAACTAAATTTTGCATTAAAATTGTTATAGAGGGACTCCGAGAACAAGCGCCAAGCATTATTAAGTCCTTTTGGACCTTCCACACCTTTTGGTTTAGGTGAATTCAGAGGTGGCTGGTGACTACACGAGGAAAACTTACGTTTTAATGTTGTAATTGTTTTCTCACCTTTCATTATTATTTATTATTTGTTTTTTCTCACTGCACAACATAAACTTGTTGAGGTGAGGGAGACTCAGCATACCCAAGTTGCCTCCCGTGGCGCATCGGTTAACAATCGTGCTATTGCGAGAAACATCCTCGGAGAACGATGAGGACACGTCCATGGAGTTGGACGGG
Source organism: Forsythia suspensa (assembly GCA_023638005.1). Classification (NCBI taxonomy): domain Eukaryota; kingdom Viridiplantae; phylum Streptophyta; class Magnoliopsida; order Lamiales; family Oleaceae; genus Forsythia; species Forsythia suspensa. The sequence goes on along the minus strand of CM042664.1, from coordinate 20,588,063 downwards.
TTCCAAATGGCAGATATCCCTCACTAGATTCCACTGGTGCATCGAACATCCCATGAAGAGCCAGCCATTTTTTTGATTCTGCCTGCTACAATGATTATCGGTTTGCAATATATGAGGCCTAGCTTCACCAAATAGAGAGGACAATTGCACGTATTATGATTAATCTACAGTAGAGATTACCAGGGGTTGTGCTAGATGAGGATGTGGAGGTTGACGAGGACGAGAACGACGGTGGAGGTTTGGGAGATCCGTAGAATTTATGTACTATTTAATTGTTCATATTTAAAAGAAAATTAAAATACTTTATAACGGCGACAATATCGTCGCTAAAAAGTAAAGGTGCGATAACTTACAGGGACGACATTGTCATCACCATGTATCTTAAGAATATTGCGGCGATATTGTCGTCGCTATTACTAATAAAAATTCCAAAGTAATTGAGACGACTTTCTCGTTGCTAAAAACTTTATCTTATAGTGATGACTTTAGCGACGATGTAGTCGTATTAATGGCCCTAATTCAAAGAAATTGAGTACGACAATGTATCGATGAAAATATCGTCGGTATAGATGAAAATATCTATAAAGGTGACATATTGTCGTCGCTAAATACTAAGAGGCACTAATCTATTGAGATTACTTACGGCGACGACATTGTCGTCACTATAAATAAAAAGCAACAACTAATCATCTTATCGACACTATAGACCTCTTTTCATGTAGTGTAGGTCTATGGCATCAACCTGTTGCGAGGTTACATGGTTAATATATCTTTTAAAGGATTTGAACATTGAACATCCACAAGCAACATATTTTCAATTGGACAAATCACATAGAGATTGATTGTCATATTGTCCATGACAAAGTCCAAGTTGGATCATTCAAACAAGATACTTGAACATTACTGAGTAACGTGGAGTTACCAAAGCCCTTGGATCATCTCAATTTCATCTATCTTTTTGGCAAATTGGGTTTTAAGTATATACACTTCAACTTGAGAGGGAGTGTTAAAGAAGAAAGTCAATATAATTAGTTTTGTACCATAAATATTTTAGGAAAATTACTGATACTGAATAACTCGACTGACTAAGAGCTAAGGCTCATTTTTTATAGACACTCATCGACTGACTTAAGAACATCTGAAAGAGGGGTAGTCACCAAGTGAACTGATCAATGCCTTACAATCACATATCAATATCACTCACAATGTATCTGAGTGTTTCAACTTACTTCGTTACGTCAGCATACATGAAAATAGCTGAGTAAGCACATTTGAACCCACTATATAAATAGGAGACTTTTGTAATCATAAAGGAGATATTTTTCACTTTTTGGTTTTCAGTAAATTTTTTATATTTGATAATAAGAACAAGAAAACACATCTTTATCAATTAGCACCATCTGTAGAAAAGCTTTTATTTTCCCAACAAGAAGAACCAGAAGTTATGGCAGGTAGAGCAAAAGGAAGGTCGAGAATAGATCATCAGGACGCTCCGTTACAAGAAACAGTAGAAGAACAATATCCTTCGTCGCAGTTCACCACTGTCTAACAATTCACAGCTTTACAAGATTAGATGACCACTATCATGAATATACTACAGAGAGTGACCGCTCCACCACCAATAGTAGAGATTCTACCAGCTGCAGTGATTTCACCAACGATTGAGATTCCACCAACTGTTGAGATGCTACCAGCAGTTGAGATTCCACCATCTGAAGCTATGCAAACACAGAAGATGAGGTCCACTAGTCGTTACGCAATACTAGCTAATTGGAAGAACCTTTTGAATAAGAAAGTTGATGAGTCGATCGCCCGAATGAGGAATAAAGGACGACCAATTTCCATAAAGGAAGATCCATTTACCGAAGAGCTGATGAGTGTACCTTTGCCGTTGAAGTTTAAAGAGCCAATCTTTGATTTTGATTGCACAACAGATCCCATCGATCACATACGAACCTTTCAAGACCGGGTAAGATTACATGGTTGGCCGGATGCTATTGCGTGCAGGGCATTCTCCATGACTTTAAAGAAAGACGCTAGTGAATGGTTCGACACATTGCCACCAAGGTCAATATCTTCATTCTCATATTTTGCTAATAAATTTGCAATCTATTTTTATAGTAGTGCTCAAAAGAAGAAGACAACAATGGGTCTCATGCAAGTGACGCAAGAAAAAGGAGAGTCCCTGCGGGAATACATGTCACGATTCAACCAGGCAACATTAGGCAAAAAAATTTGCAGTTCCCATCAGTGGTAACTGCTCTACTCAGTGGATTGAGAAACCATACCTTCAGGGCTAATCTTTCCAAGAAACCACCCGAGTCCATGACCGAGCTCTTTAGACAAGGAGAGGAGTATATTGATTAGGAATAAGTGGTGAAGGCAACCAAAAACAATCGAGATATATATGAGGAGATTAGTAGGAAGAGACGACGCGAATAAACCTCAATGAACAAGCAAAACACTTGTGGTACAGTTGATTACAGGTATCGACTGAGAGTTGAGGCCGTCAATACAATATCTTAGATACAGTTGACCGCTTCGTTACCTACCATACTCGGTGAAATAAGCACCTTAAAAGAGGTACAATGGCCAGAGAAATTGAGACCTGATCCTTCCATTCGCGACCCTAATCGCATATGTGATTTTCATAAAGATCACGGTTATACTACTGATCAATATTGGACTTTACAACGTGAAATCGAGAGATTGATATATGAAGGACTGTTAAAGCACTTTGTGAAAAAGTGTACTGAAAAATCAAAACAAGCGACTGAAGAAGATGGAAGAAAACGAAGAGCCAGAATGATACACATTATTGTTGGAGAGTCGTCAACGGGATGGGATTTACAAAATTCTAGAAAAGGATATGCGTGGTCGCTGTAGGTAAACTCGATTGGGGTGTCCAGTAGGTTTGGCCAATCAATTAACTTCAATGATGGAGATCTAGAGGGTGTGTCGTTCCCACACGATGATGCCCTGGCGATCACAGGTGATATATCAAACTTTGACGTGAAATGAATGCTAATAGACACGGAAAGTGCTGCTAATGTGTTAAGCTGGGAAGCTTTTGTAAACATGGTTGCCCAACTGACTGACTAAAATCCGTAAACACACCCTTGCAGGGGTTTGGAAAGGAAAATGTGATACCCGAGGGAATAATAGACCTTTCGGTCGTGTTGGAAAGACACACATACTACGTGATGCTCATTACCTCTTTTTTGGTAGTAAGAACACAAATGGCACACAATTCAATTTATGGTCGAGCGATTATCAATTCAGTAGGATACATCACATCTACCCAACATCAACCCATTAAGTTTCCTACGAGTTGGGAGATTGGGATGGTTAGGAAAGATCAGTTAATTTCCAGAAGATGTTATGTTGAAAGCATATAGATTGACCCTAACCCGATGGTATTGACAATTGAAAGAGAGGACAATCAGCAGACCTATCGGTTTGAGCCGACCGGAGAGGTTGAAGTGGTGGAGCTAGAAGAGAATAAAAAAATTACCATAGTGCGATCCTTGAGTAAGGAAGGTAGAGAAAATCTTATAAACATGATTCGAGAAAAATATTGATGTGTTTGCATGGGACACGACCGATCTCTGAGGTATCGACCCCACGGTTGTCCAACATCGACTTAACATCATGACCGGATATAAACCAGTAAAACAAAAGAAGAGACAGTTTGCACCCGACCGATAAAAAGCCATAAAAGAAGAGCTGGAGAAGTTGCTGAAAGCAGGATTCATAAAGGAAGTTGAATATCATAATAGTTGGCGAATGTAGTGCTGGTAAAAAAGGCAAACAGAGAATGGAGAATGTGCATCGATTTTACTGATTTAAACAATGCATGTCCTAAAGATTGTTTTCCATTGCCTAGAATTGATGTGTTGATTGACGATACTACCGGTAAGAAGAGATTCAGTTTCTTAGACTCCTTCTCAGGTTATCATCAAATATCCATAGAAGCTAAGGATATTGAGAAAACTTCATTTATAACTGATTTTGGGACATTCTGTTATATGGCTATACCTTTTGGCCTGAAGAATGCCGGTGCCACATATCAGCGTATGGTTAACAAAGTATTCAAAAATCCAGTTGGTCGAACAATAGAAGCATATGTGGATGATATGGTAGTTTACAGCGACCGTGAGGAAAATCACATTGAAGACTTAAGAGAGGTATTCCAGAAAGCCAGGCAAAATCAATTATACACTTCAAGAAATATATACTTTTCCTACAAAATTTCCGCACACAAATTGAGATTTGTCTACAGAGTTTACTTTTTCGAAAAAAATTGATATTTTGTAGGGTTATGTGTTGCTCCAAAATTTTCAAGAATAAGAGGACTTGTGTCTACGAATATGTGTATTTTTCTTGACAAAAAATTTGTCACATAAAATGTATCTTTTGCAGCCAAAAAAAATTAATACATTTGTAAGCTAATATATAACAGGGAAAATTCTCAATTTTTTCTTGTTTTTTGGTCCCTACAAATCGAGTATTTGAAGGTAAAAAAATAAATTATTAGTTTGCCTCAAACTTGTGTGCATTAGCATTATTATTATTTTTTTCCCACCTAAAATGTAATGCCTCAAAATCCACTCCCCACCCTTGTAGAAGTGTGAATCTGCTACCTCAAAATATTAACAGCCTACCTTCGTAGAAGTGTGAAGCCACTGCCGCCTCCGTACAAGTGTGAAGCTGGTGGCCAAACCTCTCTCTTTGGCTCTTTGTAGAAGCAATTGCCCAAGCCCTCCTCCAAGAACACTGTAGAAGTGTTAGAAGCACACAAGAGGATAAAGTTAGGTTTGGAATCTCCTTTCTTTTGATTGATTTTTAATTGTTGATGAGCTTTGAATCTCTTGATTCTCATTCCTTTTGGTGGGTATACCCTAATTCTTATTAGGATTTTTCAATCAAGTATTTTTTTTTTTTCATATAATAGGGATTTTGCTTACGATTACGGATTTTCGATTCTACTTCCAATTAGTAGATTTACGATTCTGCTGCCAAAAATGGGGATTTACGATTGTTGATTTAATGGGGATTCTTATTCCTTTTGATGGGGATTTTCGATTCTGCTACCAATTAGCTTGATGAATTTTTCTGATGTTTGGGGATGGGAAGGTAGTTGTTTCTTGGGATTAATAGGTATTAAGAAAACTATTCGAGAAAATTTTATATTTTTTCTGAATCTTGTTTGTTCTTGAGTATTGGATTATTAAGGTGGATTGGACTTCAAGATTTGAAGGTTTAGACCGTGGTTTGGCTGGCTCAAGCAGAGAATGGTGGCTAGTTTGAGTCCCATCCGAGAGAAGTTTATAGTAGTCTTCTGAATTGATAATCTAGACTAGTAGTGAATTAAGATATATTATTGATACCCTTAGCAGATACCATTAGTAGATTATTTATACCATTAGCAGATTAATGGTTAGCACTTAAGCAGATTAATGGTTAACAAAGGCATAATTCATGATTGTTAAAAATATCTATTGCAAGTAGATGGCTCGAGTCCTAACAAGCAAAGCTATGCCAAAGACGGAGAGTATATGAGTTTCATGAGCATCTCTTACCCAATTGAGTATGGATTACTATATCTACAATAATCAGCCGCTAATCCTTCAAACTTATCAAATTTTAATATCCAATACCTCAATAAGAAAAAGGCTATCCTCTACATACTTCATGAAACAATTTGGAATACTTTATTTCATCTAACTTCCTCAACTTTTCCTAAAGAGAATGAATTTTTCTTTGGCAAGAGTATTCAACTTAAGTAGCTAAAACTATATTCAAATGAAATTTCATAGCAGTGAGTACCAATAACTTAAATCCTAGGTGAACCCTCATATTATATCAAATGAAACATCAAGCCAAGTTAACAATACATATACTCCTGACGAGTGTTGGATATGTATTATTCTTACTACAATGCGCAGAAATGGCAAGAAAATTAAAAATTATCATTTGTTAACCTAAAGTCAGTAAAATTCCCAAGCTTGGGTTGATAATTGATTGTTGCTTAGGACTAAAGGCTATAAACAACTCACGTGTATCGAACGGGACAAAAGTCACCACTTGTAACATGAATAGAGACTCGAAAGGGAATGTTGAGGATCAATTGCTTTTACACTTGAATTTGGTTCACCATTTTGGAGTGTGGATAAATTATCAACATGTAACCACTCTGTCTCAAAAGTTGTAGATGGCCCAGAGTTGGACAAGTTAACAATACATTAGTTTAAGTTATAAGTAAATAGTTAAGTATATAAGTAAACCTGATTTGGAATGCCTTCCCATCTTATTTGTTCGATGTATTATTAAAGTAAACCTAATGTATTCTCATCTTGTAAACTATTAAATTATTTATCCTTTGAAGACAATTTTTTTGTTAACTTTATTATTGCAGCATATTATATTGTTAGTACATGCTTTCTACAGAGGTCTATTCCTCGTTGATGGATATTTGGAAATATAACAGGGTTTTATTATCATGATGATGGCAGGAAATTGCGACACAGACAACATAAGGAGCAAGCACAATAGCTATTACTTGCCAGCCTAAACATGTCTAAAGCTCTTTTCCAGGTTCTTGTAAATCCTTTGGTATTTGGTAACTTTCCAATCTTTTGCAACGATCTAGGCTGTTATTAATTTTGTATTGATCTACTATTGTATTGTATTTAGTCTTATGTTATCTGGAGTCACGACAACATTCATATTTTTTTTCACGTTTGTATTTGATTTTGAGCGCAAACCCAGAGAATGCTAGGAATGGTGCCCGCACAAATAGTTTGTTCTGTTCCATCCATAATGTTCTTTTTTAATTTTTATTTCTATTATCACTTCCGGGCTATGACATTGGTAACTGGTAGATTTGAATGATCTCTAAACTGTGCAGTTGTAGATGCCAAATATTCCACAAAGTGGTCAATAGGCTATAACTCAAACTCTCCCTGGATTGCTCCCACTTCCATCGAACAAGATGCATCTAAAATTTTTGTCCCATGCATAGGAAAGTCAAGTCTCTTACGCCCATCCTAACCGGTATCTATTACTCCCACAATTTCCTACACAATCTCTGATTCGGTGTCCACAGTTAGCCCAAACCGAAGTCAAATGCTGACAAGGCCAACTCCCTAGTTTTTGCACAATCGGCATTTACATTACGCACAACAAAGTCATGATCTCGTACTTTTCGGCACCAATGGGAAAGACTTCATTAATGACTTGATTTTAAATTTTTGGTGCTACAATCATGAGGCGAGATTGTTTTTCCATTCAATTCCTTTAGAACTATTCACTTGTTGTTCTCATTCTCTGAATTGTATTATTTCTCTATTGAATAAAAAGTTTTGATTAATATATTAAATATCTTTTAGGAGCCGTGGAAAGAGTTTTGAATTGCAGAGCTTTCTTCAATTTAAATTCCAACGAGGTAAGTTCATATAATTCAAGTACTACGTCAATGATTGACTCCTTTTTTTTCTATTCTACTCTGGCTGCTTTTGGTTATTCATGGCTTGTTTTATGAAATAAATTGGGTCCACATTTTTGTAGATGTTCTATTTTTAATTTGAATATGAATGGTATAGAGGTTCGTAATTGCATATTATTTAAATGTGAGTAGAGGTAGAGTAGTTGTAATGTTATTGATCAAGGACAGGATTTAATGAAAAATTGACATCTTCAAGTGTACCTCTTATGCCAATATGTGAGAGGTTTAGATAGGAAACCTTTCCATCAGTGTCGCAGCGAATGCCAACCTAGTGGCACGGGTTACCAGGAGCTTAGGAAGTACTGGGTTTTTTTTGACAAGGCTAACTTTCCATGTCAAAAGAGTTTCTGCTTTAGAATCAACACATTTCTTGGATGCATCAGAATGAAAAGTAAATATTTAGTGGAATTTTACCCTTAATTTGCTTTATAGGATTCTATTTTAAAAATGAAGTTCAGCTTTATGTTATATCTCTTGCAAATTATCTACTGCTTTATTTATGTAAAAAAGCTATTGCTTTATGTTATATCTCTTGCAAACTTTGTTTTTATATGCTATTTAATATGTTTTTGTGGGTAATTTTAATTTTTTGTAGGATTAGATGCTTGCTAAAGCTGATGAATATCTTGCAGAAAGGGAAAATGAGCAACTTCTTCCCGAGAATACTCCTTTAGAGAAGATCCATGTTGACTATCCAGATGCTGGACTGAAAATCATGATGTTCATTCTAGGTGTGAAGTCTGGACGTCAAATTCGTGGGTTGGGAGATGGTCGTCTTACTTCTTCCAATGTGCGCCATATGGAGAAGGTGCTGGAATAAGAACGTGCTGCTCAAAAGGCATCTAATGCGCTCGAACTGAAATAGCGCAAAGAATGAAAAGCAAGTTGAATGTTGTTGGGAAACAATTCAATTCTACACTGCAATCTTGGCATCATTCTATGCAACAACTATGTAGTCAAGTTTCTGGTTTCGTTCTACCACCATTTACACCATTGTCAATAGGTGATGATGCTAATGAGGAAGATGATGTTATTGGGGACGAAGAGAACGGCTTTGATGAAGAGAACAACCTTGGTGAGGACAAGTAGCATATCTAAAAAATAGGATAAAGATTTATATTTTTTTTTATTAGATGTATTGTAATAGATAGAGAGCATGTTTGCTAAACCATTTTTAAGTTTAGACGTAACCATATACATGTAGTGAATTGTTTTTATTTGTATTTTAACCTAAGTTCAATGTTATATTGATTGACACTTATCAATGTCTTAGTTTAATTTATTGTTTTTCTGCATCTTTATATTATTTTCAATAAGGTAAAAAAATTTATATAATATAAATAAAAAATTAAATATATAAAATGATTTAAATTTTCTCTACATATTCTATCATTGTTGAGAAAAATAATATACTTATTCCACAAATACGCTTTTCCAACAAATAATTATTTGTAGAGAGAAGTAGGTTTTAGACCACTGACACAAGAAATTATTTGTAGGAAAAAGTACGATTTAGTCCACAAAATAATTTTTGCCTTGCACCTAGAAAACTTGTTTCGTGGGCCAAAGTAACTTTAGCAGATGAATAATTTTTTTGAGAAAGAACTTAGACGACAAATTGTATTCGTCTCTAAAGAATTTGTAGGGAGAAACTTTAGCACACAAATATCTGCCATTTGTCATCTTATGCTTTTCCCCACGATGTTTGCCCCACAAACGTCCCTACAAAAAAATTTTGTCGGGAAAGGTTTTTCCCCGCAAAAAATAACCTTTTCCTACAAATTTATTTTGTATGCGTAACATAAATTTCTTGTAGTGATAGTTTAATCCTGAAAAATGCACATTCGGAACAGCTGGTGGAAAGTTCATAGGATTCATGGTCACTCAACGAGGGATTAAAGCCAATCCAGATAAGATTCAAGTCATAATTAATATGACGAGCCCATCAAATAAAAAAGAAATACAAACTCACTGGCCGGATAGTATCTTTGAATCGCTTTATGTCTCAAGCAACCGACCGATGCCAACCTTTTTTTTTAGCTATCAAGAAAAAAAATGATTTTGAATGGAGTCCCGAATGTGAGAATTCTCTGATAGAATTAAAATTGTTGCTGCAACATCCTCCAATTTCGAGTTGCCCAGTCGCTGGAGAAACGTTGAAATTATTCTTGACTGAGTTGCAACATGCGGTAAGTACGGTGTTCATAAGGCTCGATCAAAAAATTGAACGACTAGTGTACTATGTAAGTCATGTTTTGAATGATGCGAAAACTAGATATAACCTAGCGGAAAGGTTAGTTTTAGCCCTTATTATAACGGTACGAAAATTGAGACCATACTTCCAAGCACACTTGATCGAAGTTATGACAAGTCAACTGTTAAAGCAAATACTTCATTGACCAGAGACATTAGGCAAGTTAATGAAATGGGCTGTTGAACTTGGAGAATATGATCTAGAATTCAAACCACGATCAGCGATAAAGGCACAGGTTCTAGCAGATTTTATTGCAGAATTGTCACCCAGAGATGGTCTTGTAAGAAGCATGTGGACCCTATTTGTTGACATGTCTTCTAATAAGGAAGGATCGGGAACTGGAATCATATTAAAAGGACCAACTAGTAAAGAAATGCAATATTCTTTAAAATTCGAGTTTGAAACCACTAATAATGATGTGGAATATGAAGCAGTCATAACTGGCCTCCAACTAGCTTTAAAAATGGGAGCACAATCGATCAAGTGAACAGTGATTCCCAGCTAGTAGAAGGACAAGTGCAGTAAGAATTCGAAGCAAAATATAGTCTTATGGCTGCGTATTTGATGAAAATAATAGATTTACAGTAGAAATTTTAGAATTTCAAAATTAAGAAAGTTGACCGCAAAGCTAACATGAAGGCCGACTTATTATCACATTTGGCGTACTTTAGCTCCAAGAATCGACCGGACGATGTATCAATACAGACGTTATTACAACAGAGCTTTATTGCTACGATCGAGGTATGTAAAGTCGACCAGACATCCAATTGGATGGATTCATTGAAACTTTATTTGAAAGAAAGAGTTCAACCTAATGATGCGATCGAGGATCGTAGGCTAAGGATGAAAGCTGCTGGGTTTACAATAATTGATAATCATCTTTTCAAAAAAAGGAATCACAATGCCATACCTAAAATGTATAGATGCTAATCGGAGATATGTCATACTGACTAAAATACACTTAGGCATGTGTGGGAATCATCAAGGAGCGAACATGCTAACATTTAAGGCTATCAGACAGGGATATTACTGGCCGAGTATAAAGACTGATGCCATAGAATTAGTTCAAAAACGAGACGATGTGTGGCGACATTCCAACCTTATACATGTCCCTGCTGAAAATCAAGCGGCAGTCTTTGGAATATGTCCATTTTATCAATGGAGAATTGATCTACTCGGGCCTTTCTCCACGGCCAGCTAGCAGAGAAAAATCTTGGTGGTAGCCATTGATTATTTCACAGAGTGGGTAGAAGCAGAATCACTCGCCACTATAACAACTACGAAGATTCAGAGCTTCATATCGAAAAACATAATTTGCCATTTTGGTAAACCATGAATGATTGTATCTGACATTGGGAAACAATTTTACAGCAGAGAATTTGAAGAATTTTGTGCCAGCTATAAGATCGACCTACGAAAGATCTCGGTCGCCCATCCTTGAGCCAATGGACAAGTTGAGGTAACTAATCGAATTATTTTTTGGGATTCAAGGACAAGATTAGAAGGATGTAAAGGAGCATGGGCAGAAGAAATCCCAAATGTACTTTGGGCTTATCATACCACCCCCCGAGGTTCATCAGGTGAAACTCCTTACATGTTGTGTTCAGACTCGAGGCAGTTGTTCCTTCAGAGGTAATCTAGCCTACACCTCGGTCGATGTTGTAACATGCCAATTATGAAATACACCAGGCAAAACTAGATCTCCTAGAAGGAGAAAGAGAGAAAGTTTTCGTGAAAATGGTTGCATACAAAAGAATGGCAGCCGCGTATTTTGACAAGAGGGTAAAACCAAGGAACTTTAAGGTAGGAGATTTGGTACTTCGGGATGCATTTGCTACAGGACACCAACTAGGAAAACTGTATCCGAAATGGGAAGGGCCTTTTCAAGTCGTCCGAGAAGGCAAAAGAGGGGTATCGTTTGAAAGATCATCAATGGAAACTACTCGGAAGACCATGGAGCGTGGAACACTTAAAGAAATATTACCAATGATCTACATACAATAACATCACTTCATTCCATTATGATGTAACAATTACTATTTCACGCAATTAGATAAGTGGAATGGGGGGATAGATGATGAGGATGCTAAGGAGATTCCTCCCAATTCCCAAAGTTTTTCTTTTTTTAAAAAAAAATAATTGACTACTATAATTGAATAAATGACAAAGAAACTTGATTACGATTGAGGGATATTCATCTCATCTCGATTAGAGTCGAGAAGACAACAAATCATCTTGACTACGGTCGACGAAATACCAATTCATCTCGAGGAATATCCATTTAATCTCAAATACGGTCGATGAAATCTCACTTCACATCGACTACTGTCGATGAAATTCTATTTCACAACAACTACGAGTGATGCATACTCACATTTTTTCCTAAGTTTTCAAGTAAAACTAGGTACATAATGTTTGCTTCAATTGATGACGATCGAATACAAAGCAAAATTATCATGATTCAAAAGTAAATGAGATGATATATATATATATATATATATATATATATATGCAGGATCAAAAGATTGTACATCAAGCGAGGATAAACCACCTCTCCACCTGATTTCAAACATACAAATATCCAAGTATTTAGTCAAATGAAAACTATGTCGGGGGAGGATAAACCACCTATACACCCATGTTGTTAAAAAAGAAGACATATCTGTTCAAAAATTATAGTCATGGAAAAATCCTTATCAATTATCATCAACATCATCATCTTCTGGCATGAAAGGGGCCCCGATCAAGTCCAAGTCAGGATGTTTCTCGCCAGCCACTCACGGCTTTTCCTATAGGCCATCTCTCGGCCGCAAACCCTAAGCATGCCAACTGTTATACGGTATTCATCACTATTTTTAAAATCTTCAACAGCCACTTTACATTTTTTGTCTATCTCCAAGCAAAGACGGTCAAGGGATTCTTCCAGTTCTTGAATCTTCTTATCACGATTCTTCAAAGACTCCTTCTGATCCTCAACTATTTTGACAAAGTTCTGAAGGCGACCTTCCTCACGCTGGCCACATTCTCTAATTCTGAGATGGTTTGCTCAAATTTCTCCATCTGATCCCTCACCCTCTGGAACACAAAATGACGAAGCGAAAGGATCTAATGAAGAACATATCAATAAAGAAGAAGGTGTGGATGTTACTATTAGAAAATTTTCAGAAATAACTAGTATAATGTGAAGGGTATATGATAAGTTCAATTTTGTACAAATCGGGGCCCACAAAAAGGGACAATTATGAGTACTCTAACATGTTTTCAGTATAATGGCGCATTTTTTTCTTATCATTTTAGGGAAAAATCAAAGAAAGAAATTCAAAGACTGCAACTGAACTAACCATGCGATCGTATGGCTTTTCGGGCAGCTATTAAGTTGTTTCCTATTGGAAATAGAACTCTATCGAGTCCAGGATAAAGGAAGGATGTAAAACATGTTTCAAAGGGTAGAAGGAAGGAGAAAAAAGGCAAAGAATAGAGAAATCGGAGGAGACGAATTTTGAGAAGAATCGAAGATTAAGCAACGGATTAAAGATTCTTATGCCGAAATCACGGATTGTATTTCTATTTTCCTTTTTTTTTCCTCTGGAACATGATTAATACAATTCCTGTATTATTTTACAAAATTATGTCCGGCTAAATTATTTATTGCTAGGATGAACGATGAAACATTTTTAATTAATTAGAAGTTTTTTCGTTTTAATAATTAATTACTTCTGAATTAATTATTCTTTATTCATTATTTCTAATATTTTAATCCTTGATCATCATTATAATATTTTGTGATCTTTATTGAAGTTGAGAGATTCAATCTAGATAAGCACATGGTATTGAATAACATAAGGTCCAATAATATATAGAAATTACTATTATGCCTTGTGAAATCTGTTTAGGTATTCTCGTGATTTAAATGCATATTTTTATGTTCAAACTTAATTAGAGATAATTATGTTCGCAAATTGATATAGAATTGATTGATCATCGAGAGAGGCTTTTGATTGTTATTGGATTATCAATTTTCAATCTAGGGTAATTATAAGCTAAAGCGATTAACGGACAATTGATCAAAGAACGTGTAGGTAGATTCACAAATCCTAGTGCTAGTACAATTCGAATTCATTCTTAAAAATTACTTTTGATTGCGAGATAATTCAGATTTAATTTAACATAAGTAGAATAATTTTAAGATTCAATTTAAAAACGAATTTGCGTTCTTATATTGTTAAAACTAGAAGTATACATTGATAGGTTAATTGGTAGCTAGTCCTCGTGGGTTCGACGCTCTCCACATCACTTTATTATTTGTTAACGATCCGTCCACTTGCGAGATTAAAATCAACAACAAGTTTTTGGCGCCGTTGCTAGGGACTAGTTTTATTAATTACTACAGTAATTGATAATTTAGTTTTAACAATTTATTTATTTATTTTTTATTCTCCTTCTTAATTCTTTGTGTTACTACTAAATTCTAGCTATTTTCTAAAGTTTCAGGTGTCGATTGTGTATGCACTGTGCAAAAGATAAAGATTTATTTGATTTCGACCTAAAAATCGAATGAAGTTTTCACCAACGACAACGTGAACAACAAGAAAAGCAAAAAGACATAATGAAAGACAACAACCGAGTCCGTGATCCATTACCTGCAGATGTGAGAAATAATCTTGCACCAATGGCTCGACCAGTTGAAGTTAATGAACGAGATATTCTTATGGGTATGTACATGATGCCACCAATTGTTGAAAACAATCCAGCATAATTTATCCACATTTTGGGCTCGAGAACTTTTAGTTGAGACCAGATGTGATTAATCTATTCTCGAATAATCTACCATTCAATGGGAGAATAGACGAAAATCCTCATTATCATCTTTCTCACATCATAGAATACTGTGGAAATTTCAAATACCACAGTGTTAATGAAGAAGCATTTAGGATGAGGTTTTTTCCACACACTCTAAAGTATAAATCTAGAGAATGATTAGACTCTCTACCATCTGGGAACATCACTACTTGGATAGATTTGGTCCAAAATTCACACTGAAATTGTGACACCCCAAACTTAAGCTTCGAGTGTTACGTACTAAACATAACAAATTCTGCCTTTGTTACCTGGAACATTTCTTTTTTTTTTCTATATAAAATGTAACACATACTGGAAACTTATTTTCAACTTATAGTAAAATATTATTGTAAGATTTAATGGCCAGCAGAAGTACATGCTGACCTGAAACTATTCTTTACATATACAAACTCGGTGCAGTCACGGTTGGTTGGGGCAGCCAGTTCAAACATTTTTGTAAAATTTATCCCAACTCCGTTTTCTACGAAAACTATGGCATTAGAAAGATATTTTCAAGTAGTTTCCTATTAAAATATGGAAAATTACCAAGATCATATAATATAGACGTTTTACTAAAACCAGTGAGATACTACACAGACGCTTCAGATTGACCTTTCAACACTTAAAAATTTGTATCTCACGTCACACATATACAAATTGAGTGATTTCTGTGCTCATGTAAAGACAACTCAAAGAAAAACGCGTCAGTATTTTTAGAGTCTCAAATGGATGTTTTAAGAGTTTGTAATGGCACTTTGAATTGACCCTAAGAATCTATCCAGTCTCTGCCTCTTTTATCACTGTTGCTGAAAAAGTCTATAAAAATGCTTTTTAGCATAACATGAAAGATATGATTTCAAAATATACTTCCAGTACCATATTACATCATGTCTTATACATTGTTATATTCAAAACCACAAGAAAACACATGGAAAGATAATCTTTGAACATAACATACGAAAAGGAAATTTCGATACAAAATAACTTTGTCCTTAACCCATCATTGAGTATGCCAACTGACTTCCATCAACTTCAACGATCATACATCTGAAAATTTAGTATGAATACTATGAGTATAAGGAATACTCAGTAAGATACCATGCTCGGATTTAACATGTTAGTATTACACAAAAGAAAACATTCAAACACATACTTGCACATTCCGGCTTGTCGGTGCCCTTCGGACATGTCCTAAGGCATAAATAGATATCTAACGTTGTAGACTTGTCCACATCCTTCATATTATGGTTTTCATGCATAACTTAAGCATAGATATTACCCTGAAATCCTACCACTTGAGCATAGAAAGTATCTTACCTTAAAACTTGGAGTAATTTTTTGGTAGAAAAGTGTACTTGAAAGTGCTAGTCTTTGTTCTTCTTCTTCTATTCTCACTATATATTTTCTCTTTGCTCTCCTTCACTAACTCTTGCTGTTTGTTTTTCTTTTGAAAGTAGTTTTCTGGTTGTATAAACATTAGCAAGAAACATTACTTAATTATCTAAAGGTAAGGAAAACCTATGGACTAAGTAAGGTGTAAAGGTGACTATCTACCAAGTTGAAGTTTGGTGCCTCCACGTGAGCTTTAATTCCACCTCTAAAAGTTCATGCATGCACTCCACGCATTTACCTCATATTTTTAACTAAACACCTCATGCTTAAGTTAAACACCTCATGCTTGCTATAATAGGAAAATTACTTCACTATAAAGATAGCTTGCAACTAATTGACACCTCATGCTTTCTTATACTACTAATCTAGGTCATTAAAAGTTTTGAAAAAATCAAACTATCATCCTAAAAAATTAAATGAGCAATTAAACGAGCCTAAAATTTCAGAGTATTACATCCCTCCTCCCTTAAAAAATTTCATCCTCGAAATTAGTTGAAAAGTTTTGGATACTTGGTCTTGATTTCCTCTTCTCTTTCCTAAGTTGATTCTTTGATATCATGGTTTCGCCAATGAACTCTCACTAATGGAATTTCTTTTGTCCTTAGTTGTTGAATTCTGCGATCTAAGATTGCTACTGGTTTTTCCTCATAAGTCATGTTTTGTTTGATATCTAATGGTTGATAACTAACCACGTGACTCGGATCTGACACATATTGCCTAAACATTGACACGTGGAATACAACATGAATTACTGACAAATATGGTGGCAGAGCTATTCGATAAGTTGCATTTCCAACTTTCTGCAAAATTTCAAAAGGACCCACGAATCTTGGTCGAAGTTTTTCCTTCTTTCCAAAGCGATAAACTCCCTTCATCGGTGCCACCTTTAAGAAAACCTTATCACCAACATTGAATGCTAAATCTTTTCTCTTTTTATAAGCATAATTTTTTTGTCAATCCTGAGATGCCTTGATTCTAGCTCTTATCTTATCAACCGCTCGACTGGTTTTCTCAATTATTTCTGGTCCCAAAACTCTTCGTTCACCTACTTTATCCCAATAAAGAGATCTACATTTTCTACCATATAGAGCTTCGTAAGGTGCCATCTTTATCGTAGCTTGATAGCTATTACTATAGGCAAACTCTACCAATGGTACATAATTTTCCCAACTGCCTCCTAAATCAAGGACGCAGGCACGTAGCATATCCTCTAAAGTTTGTATAGTCCTTTCTGACTGTCCATCTGTTTGAGGATGAAATGCCGTACTAAAATTTAACTTGGTTCTCATAGCTCCTTGCAAACCTTTCCAAAATTTAGAAGTAAATCTTGGATCTCTATCATATACAATCAAGAATGGGATACCATGTATGCGAATGACCTCTTTGATGTATAATCGTGCATATTGATCCATACTGAAATTCATTCTCACTGGTAGAAAATGAGTTGACTTTGTTAACCGATCCACTATAACCCATATAGCATTATTTTCCCAAACTGATTTTGGAAAACCCATAACAAAATCCATAATTATGTGCTCCCATTTCCATTGTGGAATTTTTAATGGTTCCAACAATCCTGACGGCCTTTGATGTTCAGCTTTCACTTGACAAGTCATGCACTTCCTAACAAAAAGACCTATGCACCGTTTCATATTTCTCTACCACAATATACTCCTTAGGTCTAAATACATTTTTGTACCTCCTGAATAAGCAGTATATGGAGTTAAGTGTGCTTCTTCAAGAATTTCTTTCCTCAATCCCTCGTCTTTTGGTACACACAACCTTCTCTTAAAGAGTAAGGCTTTATCAGGGCCAAATTCAAAATCCTTTCGCTTGCCAGTACCAACTTCTGATTTAATCTTTTGTAGAAAGAATCACCATCCCATGCTACTCTAATTCGATCTCTAAGTGTTGGTCAAATCATTAGAGCCGATATCCTGGTGATAGTTTAGGTTGGTAGAGTAATTACTTCTAGATGTAAGTTTTCGAAATCCTTTAACAACTAGTCCTACATAGTAATTAACATTGTTAAACGTCCAACCGTCTTTCTACTAAGAGCATCTGCTACTATATTAGCTTTACTAGGATGGTAAAGGATAGTGCAATCATAATCCTTCACTAGCTCTAGCCATCTCCTCTGCCTCATATTTAGTTCCTTTTGGGTGAAAAAGTACTTCAGACTCTTGTGATCGGTATATATATCACACCTACTTCCATATAAGTAATGATGCCATATCTTAAGGACATGAACTACCGCAGCCAATTCTAGATCATGCGTTGGGTAGTTCTGTTCATATTGTTTCGATTGTCTAGAAGCGTAATCTATCACCTTTCCTTTCTGCACCAGGACACACCCTATGCCCTGTTTTGAAGCGTAACTGTATATGGAAAATCCATCTGATCCATCTGGTATTGTTAACACTGGAACTATTATTAATCTTCATTTCAGCTCTTGGAAGCTCTGTTCACATTTCTCTGTCCATTGAAATTTTATCCCTTTACGAGTCAACTGGGTCAATAGTCCTGCTATTTTAGAAAATCCCTCGATAAACCTTCTGTAGTAACTAGCCAATCCCAAGAAGCTACATATTTCTCCAATATTGGTTGGTCTTGTCCAACTATTCACCACTTCAACTTTAGTTGGGTCTACTTCAATTCCTAGTGTTGTGATTACATGCCCCAGAAAACCTATCTTATCCAACCAAAATTCAAATTTCTTGAATTTGGCATAAAGTTTCTCTTTTCTTAGAGTTTCCAAGACAATCGTGAGATGTTTCTCATGTTCTTCATCACTCTTCGAATAAATTAAGATGTCATCAATAAAAACTATGACAAATTGATCTAAGTATTCCTGGAATACTCTGTTCATTAGATCCATAAATACTACTGGGGCATTAGTTAATCCAAAAGGCATAACCAAAAATTCATAATGCCCATAGCGCATTCTAAAAGCTGTCTTAGGGATATCATCTGACTTAATTTTCAATTGATGATATCCTGATCTCAGATCAATCTTTGAAAATACTGTAGTCCCCTTGAGTTGGTCAAATAAATCTTCTATCTTCGGAAGTGGATACTTGTTTTTTATAGTGAGGCGATTCAATTCTCAATAGTCAATGCACAGCCTCATTGTTCCATCCTTCTTTTTCACAAATAGCACAGGTGCACCCCAAAGTGATACACTTGGTATAATAAAACCCTTATCAAGATGTTCCTTCAACTGTACTTTTAACTCTTACAGTTCCAATGGTGCCATACGATATGGAGCCTTTGAAATAGTTGTTGCTCCTAGTAATAAGTCGATGGTAAACTCTACTTGCCTGTCCGGTGGTACACCTAGAAGATCTTCTGGAAAAACATCTTTATAGTGTTGGACTATTCGAACATCCTCAATAGACAACTTATCTTGTTTAATGTTGTGCATCGATACTAGAAATCCTTGACATAATTTCTTCATCGACGTCTTTTCAACCTGAGCTGCTAACATTATACGAGGCAAAGTATTTGTCTCAGTTCCCACAAAACAAAACTCATTTTCGCTCGGTCTTTGGAAAATCACCACGCCCTCGGTACAACGAATGGTTGCATAGTTTTTAGACAACCAATCCATACCAAGGATAACATCAAAGTCTTTTATCGTTAATAGAATTAAATCTACTGCTATACCTCTACCATCAATTTCCATCTTAAGATCTCTAGCTATTTGGTCAGCAACAAGTATCTTTCTAGATGGAAGAGATTTCTAAGGTATACGGAAGGAATTCACATTCTACTTTAGACTTTGCAACAAATGAAGAAGAAATGAACGAATGTGTAGCTCCAGAATCTATAAGTACAAATGCAGGCACAGTGGAAACAAAGACGATACCTACTAAGACATTAGGGTCTCGCTCTGCTTCTTGCCTAGATAAGGAGAAAACCCTGGCTTTCCCTTTCTTGTCATCTCCAGCCTTTTGTGTCGGATTCTAGGAGAATTCTTTAGCAAAATGTCCTGATTTTCCACACTTGAAACAAAATTTTTTTTCCCAATAAGCATTCTCCTTTGTGAGGTCTATCGCACTTAGGACAATGTTTATCATTACCAGCTACTGATGTCTCATCTTTCCTTTTTTTTAGAGCATTATTCCCTTTTCCTCTACTGTTATTTTGTCTGTCAAAGTTCCACTTTCTCTTACCAGAGGAATTTTGGACTTGCTGGGAATTTCCAACATTTTGAGTTCTTTGATAAGAAATGGTCTGTGCTCGCTTCAGGACTTCTTGATAAGTGCCCAGCTCGAGAACTGATACTATATCGCGAACATAAGGTTGAAGCCCACGTTCGAACCTTCTAGCCTACTTTTCCTTTGTATCCACTAGATGTGGAGCAAACCTTGATAATTCCTCAAACTTATGCTCATATTCCATGAGGGTCATGGTTTCCTGCTGGAGTGTGAGGAATTCCATCTCCTTTTGATCTTTCACAGCTGCCGGGAAGAATTTTTCTTCTACATGTTCCTTAAACTTCACCCTAGTTATAGTTTGTTCTTCGACAGGTGTTAACGACCTGGTAATCATGTCCCACCAATGGCTAGCCCCCTTGTTTAACATAAACATTGAAAATGTTACTTTTTCATCATCTTCACATCTTATAAACTTAAAGATACGTTCTAGTTCTTGTAACCAGTCTTCAACTACTAAGGGATCCGTGCTCTCCTCGAACGATGGAGGGTTCATTTTACAAAACTACTCTATCATTGCAGTTCGATCCCTTGGGTTAGATACTATTTGAGGTTGAATAGCTCGTCGGTTTGGCACCTGTTGATCAGTTGGTACTTGTTGATTTGGTGTTCGTTGCTCAGTGAAATGTGGTGCCTGTTGTTGCTGTTGTTGTCCCAATTCCCGCATTACGGCAAATAGTTCTCGTGTAAAGTTTGCTACATTAACTTCGCCACCACTAGAACTAGCATTAGCATTGCCACTGCCTAAGTTCCTATTGGAATTTGGTGCACTTCTGTGGTTGCGCTTTGGAGGCATTTCCTTTGAATGAAAATATTCATCCAGTTAGAAATACTTCAAAATGTAACACTAACTTTTAAAAAGAAAAAAAACAATGGACAAGATAACTTTCCTTCATATATATTATTATTATTATTTTTTACAAACAAGAGTCATATTAAGGTACGATACATACGTTCAAAAGTAGAAGTACGTATTACATCCTATTCTATTTCAAAAACAAAGATAGCTAGATAAGATGGTGTCTAATCTTCTATTTCTTCTGGATCCTCCTCGGGGTCTTCCTCTGGGTCTTCCTCTAACATGCCTTGCTCTGAGCTATCTAGGATTGGTACTGGAAGACTTTCCTCGAGAACTCTCGAAAAGCACTTAGCCAACAGTCCATTATCTAGCCTAGAATTGGTAGCTCGTAGACTAGTATTCAAGGATAAGGTTATATTCTTCTTAAAGTTTCGCTTTAAATTGTGGCTAATTTCATAACTTTCTCGAAGTAAATATGTAATGTCCTCATATGAAAGGTCATCTTCAGACCATTGCACAATCTCATTTATGACTAAAGCCCAATGTTCTGGAACAGTTTCATATAACCTCTGTATCTTCACTTTATCCCTTATGTTATGGTGTATCTCCCACAACATCTCAATAATGCATTCTAGCAGATCAAGATGTTGCTCGAGGCTATGGAGTGGATGCATACAATAAGTATAATAAAATCCCAATAACATGTCCCGCTTCTGCACAAAACCACAAGCTTCTGTCCTGGTGGGGGTTCTTATCATTCTTGCCATAACTAGGATAGAAAATTGATTACGTTACTATACTAGGCTCTAATAAATAATTACATATAAGCAGTAATGACTTCATAATCTCAGACATGACTTGATTTAAAATATTCATATATCCAATAATAGATATAGCAGTTCATTGCATAAGAAAACTCATAAACTTTGAAAAAGATTTTTATCTTGATCGTCGGTTGAAAGTCAGTTGCTAGCTTGCTCGATGATGATGGACAGTAACTTTCTTAAAAAGTTTATGCATAATAAAAAACATATAAATTTCATACTGAACTCATTAAATCTACAAAAAGTCTACAGAAAAGTATAACTGCTCTGATACCACGCTGTGACACCCCGAACTTAAGCTTCGAGTGTTTCGTATTAAACATAACAACTTCTACCTTTGTTACCTGGAACATTTTTTTTTTCTATATAAAATGTAACACATGCTGGAAACTTATTTTCAACTTATAGTAAAATATTTCTGTAAGATTTAATGGCCAGCAGAAGTACATGCCGACCTGAAACTATTCTTTACATATACAAACTCGGTGCAATCACGACTGGTTGGGACAGCCAGTTCAAACATTTTTGTAAAATTTATCCCAACTCTGTTTTCTATGAAAACTGTGGCATTAGAAAGATATTTTTAAATAGTTTCCTATATTAAAATATGGAAAATTATTGAGATCATATGATATAGACGTTTTACTAAAAATAGTGAGGTACTACACAGACTCTTCAGATTGACCTTTCAACACTTAAAAATTTATATCTCATGTCACAAATATCCAAATTGAGTGATTTTTGTGCTCATGTAAAGACAACTCAAACAAGAACGCATTACTATTTTTAGAGTCTTAAATGGATGTTTTAAGTGTTTGTAATGGCACTTTGAATTGAACCTAAGAATCTATCCAGTCTCTGCCTCTTTTATCATTGCTGGAAAAAGCCTATAAAAAGGCTTTTTAGCATAACATGAAATATATGATTTCAAAATATACTTCCAGTACCATATTACATCATGTCTTATACATTGTTATATTCAAAACCACAAGAAAACACATGGAAATCTAATATTTGAACAAAACATACGAAAAGGAAATTTCGATACAAAATAACTTTATCCTTGACCCATCATCGAGTATGCCAACTGACTTCATCAACTTCAATGATCATACATCTGAAAATTTAGTATGAATACTATGAATATAAAGAATACTCAGTAAGATACCATGCCCGGATTTAACATGTTAATATTACACAAAAGAAAGCATTCAAGCACATACTTGCACATTCCGGCTTGCCGGTGCCCTTAGACTTGTCCTAAGGCATAAATAGATATCTAACTTTGTGGACTTGTCCACATCCTTCATATTATGGTTTTCGTGCATAACTCAAGCATAGATATTACCCTGAAATCCTACCACTTGAGCATAGAAAGTATCTTACCTTAAAACTTGGAGTAATTTTTTGGTGGAAAAGTGTACTTGAAAGTGCTAGTCTTTGTTCTTCTTCTTCTCTTCTCACTATATCTTTTCTCTTTACTCTCATTCACTAACTCTTGCTGTTTGTTTTTCTTTTGAAAGTAGTTTTCTGGTTGTATAAACATTAGCAAAGGTAAGGAAAACCTATGGACTAAGTAAGGTGTAAAGGTGACTATCTACCAAGTTGAAGTTTGGTGCCTCCACGTAAGCTTTAATTTCACCTCTAAAAGTTCATACATGCACTCCATGCATTTACCTCATATTTTTAACTAAACACCTCATGCTTAAGTTAAACACCTCATGCTTGCCATAATAGGAAAATTACTTCACTATAAAGATAGCTTGCAACTAATTGACACCTCATGCTTGCTTATACTACTAATCTAGGTCATTAAAAGTTTTGAAAAAATCAAACTATCATCCTAAAAAATTAAATGAGCAATTAAACGAACATAAAATTTTGGAGTATTATAGAAATACTTCCATTCGTCCAGAGTGAACAGACTGAACCATGAAATATCCAATTTTCAATAATCAAACTTGGAAAATTTTCACGAGGCATGGGAAAGATTCAAAGAATTGCTCCAAAAATGTCCAAGTCATGGTTTTCCTTTAGCAGCTCAGAATCATTATTTCTACTATGGATTAGCTCCAAATAGTTGTTCTTCGATAGATTCTGCAGTAGGTGGCTCTATCCAAAATAAATCTGCCGACGACCTTCATGACTTGTATGAAATGATGAGTAAATAGTTCGTTATGTGGCTAGACAAAGGGTTGCAGAAGAAAGCAGTAGGAATGTACGAGGTAGAAATCAATTCGCTCCTACTCGAAAAAATGGATTCATTGGCAAAGCAAATGGAAGCAATGAAACATTCCCACTCAGCCAATATGGTTCAGATGTCCCTACCAATATGTGCAACATGCGGGGCAAACCATCAATCATCAGAATGCCCTTTACCCACCATTGATATGTCATTACCTGAAAAAGCTGCATATGCTCAGAACTTTCAGTGAGACTTGTAATTTTGGATGGAGAAATCATCCAAATTTCTCCTATGGCAATACCTAAAACATTCAAAATCTACCAAATCAGGGAAAACCCCATGAAAGGGAAAGAGGATTGGAAGAAACAATCGCTAAATTGTTAGAACGGATGGAGATTGGATTCAAGGAAAAGTAGAAAAGACAAGATGTCTCGATAAAGAATGTAGAAAATCAGATTGGGCAGTTAGCTAAACTATTGACCAAGCGACAACCAGGCACATGGCCAAGCAATACCGAGGTCAATCCAAAAGAATAAGTAAATGCAATTACCACAAGAAGTAGAGTTGAATTGTCAAAAATTTATATAAAGAAACTAGGTGTAGAAAAGGAAACTGTGTCCAGCAAAGAGAGATAAAACAAATCTGATAAATTCAAAGAAGTAGTTGAACAAGGAAAAGAGAACTCTCTACCAGATTATATTCCACCACCGACTTGCATTCTTCCAATTCTATTTTCTCAAAGGTTGCGAAAACATAAGCTAGATAAGCAATTCGAGAAATTCCTCGATGTATTCAAGAAACTCCAAATCAGCATACATTTTGCTGACGCTTTAGCTCAAATGCCGAGCTATGTAAAATTTATGAAGGAAATTCTTTCATACAAAAGGAGGTTGGATGAGCACGAAACAGTCATGCTTACCAAGGAATGCAGTGCTATCTTGCAAAACAAGCTACCTCTGAAATTAAAAGATCAAGAGAGTTTTAATATTCCTTGCACTATTGGTAGTTTATTTTTTGACAAAGCTCTATGCGATTTGGGTGATAGTGTGAATTTAATGCCTTATTTTAATTTTAAGCAGCTCGGTTTGGGATAAGCAAAGCCAACAATAATATCGTTGTAGCTTGCAAATAGGTCCATCAAACATCCATGCGAGATCGTTGAAGACATATTAGTGAAAGTGGACAAGTTCATATTCCCTGCTGATTTTATTATTTTGGATATTTTCGAAGACAGGGATGTACGACTTATTTTGGGTCGATCCTTCTTGGCTACTGGTTTGTCAGTGATTGATGTGCAAAAAAGGTAACTAAAGCTAAGGTTGAATGATAAACACATTACATTCAATGTGTTTAAAGCAACTAAATTTCTGAGCTCTTCAGATTCCAGATTGATGCCATTGACCAAAAGAGAACCAACACTTTCACATTGGAAAACTAGTCAGACCCAATAGAACACTTGCCAATTATTAAAACAAAGAGTGATGAACACGTGTCTGATGAAAAAGTTGAAGTTTTCATAATTGAGTTCAAGCAGGGTGGTAAAATTGAGTCAAATCAATATGATAAGGGAAAATCAAACTCTGGAAGATAAACAAAAAATGGTGCGAAGACAATCGATGCAAGCAAATCAAGCAGTCCAAAGACCTATTCAAAGTGTCATGAGTGATTACTGCGACAAAGTCAAGCTAATGACTTTAAAGAAGCTTTTAATGGGAGGCAACCCATTTTTCTACCCTTCTATTTCAATTTTCGTATTCATTTCAGTTTTAGGGTATCAGTTGACGTTTTGCACAAATTGCATGTTTTATGCTTTTAAGACTTAAAGTGTGCGCTTTCAATTCTTAGGTAATGAGGAGCTATAATCATCATCATTCTGCAGAGGCACACACTTCATTTTTTTCATATTATATTTATATTTTTTTTAAAAAAATTACAGGTGTATACTATGCTATCGCATGGTTAAACCATCTGCGATCACATAGCCTGGACACAAAATATTCTGCCCATAATTTAGTTGTCTTGCGATCGCAAGACATTATATCCTTGCGATTGCAAGGACAACCATAGAACATACAACCGAGAATTAGACTTATGTTTTCAAAACTTAACTTTCAACTTAAAAAATTCTTTCTTCAATCGTTGATCTTCGAACATCAAAAGGCAGCACATTATTCTCATTGTCATCACAATCACTTACATATATCATCAAATAAACATCTTAATAGGTATGTTCAATCTTTATGGTGATTTTTTTTTTATATTTTTCATTCTTTGCCCATTAAATTTATGCTTTTTGATTTGTTTGGAGAAGTAGGGTTTAGATTAGGCTTGAATCGAAGCATAATGATGATATTGATTGGGTTTGGATGCTTAGGATGAGAAAATTTTTGGATTTGAATAGATTACCCAAATCATTCAAACTACGTAGAACAAAACCTTGCTTACAAGGTGTTCGACAAAACGCCACAATTTTTGTAAATTTTGGGGATAATGTGACCATAGGCTAGTCTCATTAACTAATACCATCATCTAGGATCATTCACCAAGGTTTAGGCACACTTTTATCACCAAATTCCAACCCGTGACCATTTAGGGACTACAGCCTGCCATGGCAGCCCAGTGCAGACCACTTTAGCCTGCCTCTGTTAGCATTTTCATATCCCATCCGTTTGACCCAAATGATCTCAAAATGCTATAAAATTTGAACATGTGGTAGACCAAAGCATGCACTTCCATATCCTACATTGCTGGTTAACTTTTGAACATTATTGCGTAATTTTCTCGTGATCCGAAGTAGCCAAGTTAAACACAATTTTTAGAGAAAAATTACCTAATGTTCGGGATAGTTTGGGGGGTGACACGTAAAACCATTTATGCTATTTTTCATATCTAACATGTTTTCATTTATTTTGAAGGTCATGGCTCCAAAAAGACCCTTCCCAACCACTGCAGAAAAAAGAAATAAAAAGCCAACCGGAGGCACATCTAAGAGATCACGAGCGAAAACCACTGACTCTCTCCACTATCTATATGAGGAGCATAAAGAAAGGTTTAAAAATCTCACTAGCCATTGGAGTATTTGGGAGAGAGCGGAGGTAACAATTGGAAGATTTTTCTCACTCCGAGTTGTACAATTTGATCAACGTGTGCGGATGGTCAAGAATTGCAGAAACACTGCACAAGATATACTCCCAGCTCGTCCATGAGTTCTACGCCAACTTCAACCAAGAAATTGACATACATGGGACGGAGCACTACGAACAAACGTGGGTGTGGGGTAAATGGTTTATGTTTACCCTGTGTGTCATTAACACTGGATTACATCAGAAGATATTCACCCACTACCCACTATTCAGGATATGGGTGAAGTGGCCTGATTTTTATATGGTCGAGACGATGCATGGCCACTACCTAGGAAAGACTTTGAGCATAGCAAATTGACAGACTCCCTTCTCATCCTAAATATGTTCGTGAGCCACAACATCGATCCGAGCATGCACTGCACTACCATCAATGACGTGAAGGCTCGATTTCTATACCATCTAGCTCATGGAAAGAAGATAGATTTGAAAAACTGCATCTACACATTGATCAATAATCTGGGCTTCCAAACAGATAAGAGGCACGTTGCTATCTTTCCAGGTTTAATCAGTAGAATTTGTGAAGTAGCAGGGGATCAAATTTCTACAGCAGAGCCGTAGTGAAATCAAAAGGACCTATCAATCGCTTTGTCTTAGAAAATGCAAGAAGATACACTTTGCAGACAAGTCTGCGAGGACAATTTCAAACTATAGAGGAGCAGCCTCAAGAAGGGCAACCAGCTGTGCCTCAGCCTACTGTACCTCTAGGAGACATAGCGTCCATGCTGCGACAATTGCTAGAAGGTCAAGTTGAGCAGACAAGGCTCATTGTCGCTACAAGAACTGAATTGAGAATGGTGCAGCAGGAGTTGACGATGCTACAAACTCGCATGGACACAATCTGACACACTCAGATGAATCAGGAGACCTGACAGCGGCAAACTGACCTAGAGCAGAGTCGGATTTGGGCCGACTGCGATCAGGTCAAGAGGTACCTAGATAGATGTATGGGCCAGTTGGATGATATGCATGACAAGATTTGCTGACCTGCACCTAGCCAGGATCCTCAACCAGTAGATCCTACCACACTTCTTCTTCCCGTACAATCTGATCCACCTTTGGGAAGTCTCTGATCTTTTTATGTATTTCTTTTGAATTTTTACATTGGGGACAATGTATCTTTCAAGTGGGTAGTGGATAAAAATATGAAAAATGATTGATCCGATTATAATACTTGATATTGATTGTTAACTTGTTTTTGTTTGTTTAAAAAAAAATTATTATTATTATTGTTTGCGTGTTTATGTGACATGAACAGCCTTATCGGCTACTGATGAAACTATTTTTTTGAGTTTCACTTTAATCATCACTTGTGGATGGATTATTACTTTTTTTTAAATGTGAGGCTACTTAACCATGTCTGATACCGTGTTGTGTCGACTAGTTATGATGCTTTTTAGCTATGTTGGTGTACTCAAGTTGAAAACAATAGGATACCCTTTTGAGACTAGAGCTATGAACTTAACACCATTTAAATCTCAAACAAATAACCAATAAAGCAATTTAGTGGGGTAGTAGTTAAGCGGTGATGGTAGCTGTCTAGGCTTGTGTTGATTCCATGCATATGTATAAATTGTGTGGAGCACTTTAGACCAGTTAGAGGAAGCTAAGTAATGACCAAATGTTAGTAATCTAACCCCGCACATGAACTTCTTGCACGCAAATGACTAGGCTATTACTATTTTATAACTTTCTTGTGGCCTTTTTGACTTGAGTGAGAAGGGCCGTGGGGATTTTTCAAAACCCGATGCCCTAAAGTTCAAAAGACCTGGGAATCATCGGCCTAAAGTTCGTTACATGAGTAATCTAGAAAGCTTAAAGGATTGAATTTTGCACATAAGATTTATAGAAAAAAAATTTATCTGCTAAAGCCAGTGAAATATCCTTTGCAGAGTAAACATAGGGACTATATAACTAATGTATTTGACTTACTTAGTAAAAACTTCCTGATCGAGAGTGCTCAAAAATTAAAGAATCTTCATAAACCTAATTTGTCACAATTATTAGTTTTCTCAACCAGCTTCAAGTAAGAAAATAATGAGTGAATTGTAACCTTTGACCAAAATATCGGGATTGGAAAAAAAACATCATTTTGGAGGAAAGTGTATCTTACGAGAGGGAAATGAGAAGTTAATCAAATAGTTGGGCTATCACCACCAAAGAAACTAAGACAATCGCTTTGTCTTAGAAAATGCAAGAAGGTACACTGCACAAGCTGCGAGGACAGCCCCAGCTATAGAGGAGCAGCCTCAAGAAGGGCAACCAATTGTGCCTCAGCCTACCGTACCTCTAGGAGACATAGCGTCCATGCTGCGACAATTGCTAGAAGGTCAGGTTGAGCAGAAAAGGCTCATTGTCGCTACAAGAACTGAATTGAGAATGGTGTAGCAGGAGTTGATGATGCTGCAAACTCGCATGGACACAGTCTGACACACTCAAATGAATCAGGAGAGTTGACAGCGGCAAACTGACCTAGAGCAGAGTCGGATTCGGGCCGACTGCGATCAGGTCAAGAGGTACCTAGATAGATGTACGGGCCAGTTGGATGATATGCATGACAAGATTTGCTGACTTGCACCTAGCCAAGATCCTCAACCAGTAGATCCTACCACACTTCTTCTTCCCGTACCATCTGATCCACCTCTGGGAAGTCTCTGATCTTTTTATGTATTTCTTTTGAATTTTTACATTGGGGACAATGTATCTTTCAAGTGGGTAGTGGATAAAAATATGAAAAATGATTGATCCGGTGATAATACTTGATATTGATTGTTAACTTGTTTTTGTTTGTTTAAAAAAAATTATTATTATTATTGTTTGCGTGTTTATGTGACATGAACAGCTTTATCAGCTACTGATGAAACTATTTTTTTGAGTTTTGCTTTAATCATCACTTGTGGATGGATTATTACTTTTTTTTAAATGTGAGGCTACTTAACCATGTCTGATACCGTGTTGTGTCGACTAGTTATGATGCTTTTTAGCTATGTTGGTGCACTCAAGTTGAAAATAATAGGATACCCTTTTGAGACTAGAGCTATGAACTTAACACCATTTAAATCTCAAACAAATAACCAATAAAGCAATTTAGTGGGGTAGTAGTTAAGCGGTGATGGTAGCTGTCTAGGCTTGTGTTGATTCCATACATATGTATAAATTGTGTAGAGCACTTTAGACCAGTTAAAGGAAGCTAAGTAATGACCAAATGTTAGTAATCAAACCCCGCACATGAACTTCTTGCACACAAATGACTAGGCTTTTACTATCTTATAACTTTCTTGTAGCCTTTTTGACTTAAGTGAGAAGGGCCGTAGAGATTTTTCAAAACCCGATGCCCTAAAGTTCAAAAGACCTGGGAGTCATCGGCCTAAAGCTTGTTACATGAGTCATCTAGAAAGCTTAAAGGATTGAGTTTTGCACATAAGATTTATAGAAAAAAAATTATCTACTAAAGCCAGTGAAATATCCTTTGCAGAGTAAACATAGGGATTATATAACTAATGTGTTTGACTTACTTAGTAAAAACTTCCTGATCGAGAGCGCTCAGAAATTAAAGAATCTTCATAAATCTAATTTGTCACAATTATTAGTTTTCTCAACCAGCTTCGAGTAAGAAAATAATGAGTGAATTGTAACCTTTGACCCAAAATATCGGGATTGGAAAAAAAACATCATTTTGGAGGAAAGTGTACCTTACGAGAGGGAAATGAGAAGTTGATCAAATAGTTGGGCTATCACCACCAAAGAAATTAAGTAGATCGGATTAACTACACTCACACACATATCAAGTATGGTTTAAGTAGAATCATGTTTGCAATAGTAACACATGAACACTCTTCTTGAATTATAAGTTGTTGCAAAAGCTAAAGTAAGAACATAAAGCTATTTATGTTGTGAACTGTGTTATTGTTTATGTCATTCTGTGCATGATTGTCTTTAATTAGTATATTCGAGGACGAATAAAAGTTCAAGTTTGGAGGTGTTTGATAAGTACAATTTTGTACTAGTCGGGGTCCACAAAAAGGGACAATTGTGAATACTCTACACATTTTTTAGTATAATGGCACATTGTTTTCTCATCATTTTAGGGCAAAATCAAATTCAAGTGTCGATATAACGAAAAGAAAGCAAACAGAAGAAATATAGACTTAATTGCCAAGACAAAGAGACTCTAGGGGCTTGTCATGCAAATATTAAAGAAAGAAATTCAAAGACTGCAACTAAACTAACCATGCGATCGCATGGTTATGAAGTGCTGCGATCGTAAGCCAACAAATTGTGTAGAACGTAATCAAACAATACCATGCGATCCCATGGCTTTCTGGGTAGCTGTTAAGTTGTTTCTTGATGGAAATAAAAGTCTACCGAGTCCATGATAAATGAAAGATGTAAAACACGTTTCAAAGGGTGGAAGGGGGGAGAAAAAAAGGCAGAAAATAGAGAAATCGGATGAGGTGAATTTTGGGAGGAAAAAATACAAGAAAAGAATTGAAAATCAAGCAATGGATTGAAGATTCTTAGGCCGAAATCACAAGTTGTATTTCTATTTTCTTATTTTTCCTCCAGAACATGATTAATACAATTCTTTTATTATTTTATGAAATCATGTTTGGCTAAATTATATATTTCTATGATGAACGATAAAATCTCACATTTTTAATTAATTAGAAGTTTTTCCGTTTTAGTAATTAATTACTTCTGGATTGATTATTCCTTATTCATTATTTCTAATGTTTTAATGCTTGATCACCATTAGAATATTTTGTGATCTTTATTGAAGTAGAGATATTCAATCTAGATAAACATATAGTATTGAATAACATATGGTCCAATAATATATAGAAATTACTATTATGCCTTGTGAAATTCGTTTAGGTGTTCTTGTGATATAAATGCATATTTTTATGTTCGAAATTTAATTAGAGATAATTATGTTCGCATATCGATATAGAATTGATTGACCATCGAGAGAGGCTTTTGATTATTGTAGGATCACTAATTTTCAATCTAGGATAATTATAAGGTAAAGTGATTAACAGATAATTGATTAAAGAACGTGTAGGTGGATTCGCAAATCCTAGTGCTAGTACAATTCGAATTCATTCTTAAAAATTACTTTTGATTGTGAGATAATTTAGATTTAATTTAACATAAGTAGAATAATTTTAGGATTAAATTTACAAATGAATATGTGTTCTTATATTGTTAAAACTAGAAGTATATATTAATAGGTTAATTGGTAGCTAGTCCTTGTGGGTTCGACACTCTTCACATCACTTTATAACTTGTTAACGATCTGTCCACTTGTGGGATTAAAATCAACAACAGTATACCCATCTCTCCTCCATCATGAGCGACCGCTCCACACTCTCGAGAGACTTGTCCTTACTCGCGTCAATCACCTCTCAGTCTAGGCAGCCGGCCATTACACGACAATTTTTGTTGATCTTGTCGATCGGCCGATGAAGATTACATGAGGGGCCCACATTAGGAGAAGAAGAAAGATGAGGACGTAGAAGAGTTGGAACCGGAGGAGGTGGAGCTAATGGAGGAGGAGAATCTCCTGTCTCTCAGAAACTGAGAAGGAGTAGAAGAAGGAGAAGGTCGAGAAGAGTCCGAGTCGTTAGAGGATGAAGGTCCTCTTCTCCTTTTTCGTTTGGATCGATCAGTCTTTTGAGCCAGTTCTTCCAAAAATTCCTCGCTAAATTGATCGGCAGACATATATGAAAACCAGATGAAGAAACATCAGTGTCAGGAGAGAAAAATAGATCGCAGAAAATATAAAATTTTCAGAATACCGCTAAAACCTACCATAAGGACGACCGATGCCCACATAAACCAATGATTCATCAGTCAAGACATCGTTCATCAACCGAACAAGAGGTTCAAGGGATCGTAAGATAATCAGAGAATCAATCATAGACTCAGAGAGGATAGGAGTTTTATTAAAATCATCTAGTGGGGGAGGGCTCCACTCAATAGGAAAAGGAAACATACCATTGATTGGACTCACAAAAAAATATATGTTCTTCCAACCACTATTTGAAAAAGGGCAGTTAGGTATTCTAAAATATTCATGAGCCGGTAACCCTCGATCACGATGGGAAAAAACCACATAACAATCATATCGGTCTAGCAATTTCATCTTAAAAAGGATTTGAAAGATGTCTAGTGGCTGTTCAAGGTTGTTCCTTAAGGTGATCATGAGATAATAATTTAAAATCCTAAGGGCATTTGGAACTAGTTGTTGTGGAGCCAAGTTAAAAGTACACAAGAAGTCAACTAAAAAAGGATGTAATGGAAACCTAAGGCCAGCTTTCAGACTATCTTGGTAGATGGTTACCTCTCCTGAACGACCAACCAACAAATATTTGGTCGATCCAGGAGCCCGATATGTTTGATTGCGACTTAAGAAAAAGTGGACTACTACCCTTCATAACGTTTTCTCATTATACGTGCTAGGGTGACGAGGAATAGTTCCTAAAGGATGAGCAAGGCCAGACGATCTAGACGGAGATGTACGACGGCTGGGAGATAAATTAGATCGACGCCTAACCATTTTTTTTCTGGAGCGATTAGATAAATACGCCCTTTTCAGACAATGAAAATACGTATCAATGTACGAAATAAAATAGAGAAGATTATAGAACAAGAGACAGAAAGAAAAAGAAGACTCACGAAAAAGGAATAGAGAGCAGAGATCAAAACCTAACGGTTAGTATAAAAGCTGCAGTCTGAGAATTATCCAAACGAGGATAACTATTCACTTCTCGTATTTCTGGTTCGCCCAATGATTCAATAAATCCCAAAGAATCAAAAGATATATCTGCTCTCAGGATAGTTACGGAAACTTGTTCTTATGACGAACTATCCAATATAACCACATTCATGCAGAATAATATCCTATTAAGCTGAAAAGGGAGGGGTTGGAAGAAATGACAAATAAGAAAGTAAAAGGATGGAAGAAAAGGCGGGAATAAACCCTACAAAAGAGTACATGGGAATTTGAAAAGGCACCAGTCATGATAGAAGTTGAAGAGACGTAAATTGTTGTGACACATCAAACCTCAAAAAATGTGCTCTATCTAAACTGTCATTTCAACCGTCACAACACGTAAAATATGGATATTCATTATTAATGATCCCAGTAGTCATGACGCCAATGATATAACGACACGTGGTTGCAGAGTCCACTCTCGAATCATGTTAATATGTACTCGAGAGAGAGAATACTAATGGTGCTGAATAACTCGGCCAACTAAGGGCTAAGGCCAACTTTTTCTAGACACTCATCAACCGACTTAAGAACATCCGAAAGAGGGGCAGTCACCAAGTGAACCGGTCGATGCCTTACAGTCACATATCAATATCACTCACAATGTATCCGAGGGTTTCAATTTACTTTGCCACGTCAACATACTTGAAAACAGCTGAGTCAACACATTTGAACCCACTCTATAAATAGGAAAGCTTTGTAATCACAAAGGGGTGATTTTTCACTTTTTGGTTTTCAATAAATTTTTTATATTTGATAATAAGAACAAGGAAACACAACTTCATCAATTAACAATTTTCACCTTTTTCTTGTTAATCACCCACAATTTGTGGGGTCTGTTTTGCTTTCCCTCGTGTATATATGCATGTATCAGTCCTTATTGTAAAGGCTACAGAAAATATTTTTGCATTCTACTTTATTAGATATAATGGAATGTATCACTATGTGATGTACACGAGCATTTCAAACACTACAGTGGTTGGCATTCTCAATCAGACAGGCGTGCAAACCCTAATTTTATATTCCTCATCACCATGATATAATAATTGAAGATCCATTTCTATTATCCAGTGCTTGTTTAATCAAAATGAATAAATAAATAAATGACGTCAGACAAAAAACTGGGATTGGAACATAATTGTCTTTCTCCAAGATGAATCTTATTATGCCATAATATAACGATAAAACTAAAGATGCTTCCTATGCATTAAAAAAAAACATTATTATTTGGCACAAACCTTTTGTTGTCATATATAAGACCTGGATGCTGTCCTTAGAATAAATTCATCTTGTAGTTTTTCAGATTCTGCATAAAAATTTCAAGATGTATATTTCAGTCAGTGAAGATTTTCAACATATTATATTACCAGTTTTTGTGCTTGCCATGGCTATTGGAATGGCAATTTTGATGTCCCTATTGGGCAAAGGAGAGGGTACAAGAAGAAAAGGTTTCATTCCAGGCAGGCTTGGAATTCCTTTCCTTGGAGAGACTTTCTCTTTTCTTGCAGCCACCAACAGCACAAAAGGTTGCTATGATTTCGTAAAGCAACGGAGACAGTGGTAAGCATTGATCTTTTTCTTATTCGTGAACCACGTGTTGAATCGCCTCTTCATGTACATATTGAATTTTATACATTTTTTATAAATAGGTGACAGCGAAACTTGAAATTAATCAACATCTGGGTGTTTATGTGTTATATTAAAAACAACCTCATCGAAAGCTAAATCGTTAAGGAAGAGTTAAATTTATTTGTTTGATTTATTAGTCTTCATAATCATTTGCCATTCATTACCAAAGTATTCAACTCAATTGGTCATAACCTATACTGATGTGAAATGTGGGACCGGGATATTTTTTCACTGCTATCTTTCAAAGTCATCTCCAATATTATACCACAAATGTTATTTACACTCACCGGGGAGGGATTGAACCCTAAAGGTGGGAGTCGTGCTGGTTCCTTCGTGCAGTCTAGACCCGTTGTTGTTAGGGGGTATTGTCCGTTCCCCAAAAAGACCGACCTTATTCTCATTCCTGGAATCCTTCTAATTTTGGTTTATCATTAATGCTTACTCACCACTTTTTCTCACTAGTGCATTCCAACAGTCTTCTATAATTGTGCCAAAACCGTCTCAATAGACTTTCATATAATTTATTGTTCGTACATACATACTTTGGCTAACTCTTCAATGTTCTCATTTTTTCTCTATTGATTGTAAATGTATCTTAACATTCTAATTTCTACTACAAGTAATTATGGAGACGTAGTTTTTTAAGAACGCAATATTCAATCACATGTAATATTGTTTCAGTAGAATCATCTTTCATATCTCTCTTATTGAGAGCAATTGAGCCCAAATATTGGTAACACTC
Organism: Forsythia suspensa; assembly: GCA_023638005.1. Lineage (NCBI taxonomy): Eukaryota > Viridiplantae > Streptophyta > Magnoliopsida > Lamiales > Oleaceae > Forsythia > Forsythia suspensa. The sequence continues at coordinate 20,551,760 of CM042664.1, read as the reverse complement.
ACATTTAGCTAATTAACAATCTCCGATATCTCCTTCCTCATTGTAACTTTCTTTGCACCCTTATGTTATTTGTGTTACTCCAATAAATATTAAACTTTTCTGTTCAAGATACTCTCTCCAGAACTCCAAATTAGATATTCCTCTCTTTTTAGTTTCATATCCACCAAAACAATGTGACAAGTTAACCCATATTCTTCATAAATTTGAAGTCGACTACATAACTAATATATCGACTGAAATGCTTAATGAAATCAATTCTTCTGAAATAATATTAGAATATATTAGTACTCACTCCATATTGATAGTCGAAACCTAAATGATGAAATTATTTTTTAAATACTTATAATTAGTTGTGAGTTTTATTTTGAATGTGTTGATAATAATTGAGTAATAAGTGTGGGTCTTACGAAATATGTAGATAAAAAGTATGTTTGACCATTTTGATCGGCATAAATTATTGTTAGAATATATATTAGAGGATTCTAATATAATTAGAAGATTGTCCCAATATATTGGAATATATTAGTTGATTGGTTTACTTAATATAGATTAGGGTTTACCTTATTATATAAACCAGTTGTATCAGTATTTTCATTATGCCGTCTGCCTAATAAAGTTGATTATTCTTTCTCCCTCTTTGTTCTTTTCTTCATAGTTCAATTTATATTATTGTTAAAATTTCACATGGTATCAAAGCAAGTTTGATCCGACTTTATTTAAACTTGAAATCGCTTCCATTCTTCAGCGAGTGGCCTTGTGCCACTCGTCCGCCAAAGTTTTTTTTGTTTCTTTTAGATACTGTCATCTGGTTCTGTTTTGGAATTTGTCCAGTTGTTTTGTTCTGGAATTTGGTTGGTTTTACATCTAATATGTCCAAGTCAGTTTAGAATTTGTTCAGTTCAGTTTTGGAATTTGGTTTGTTTTGCATCCAAGTGATAGTATGGGATTCAGTATTTGGTATTTGCATTCATTAATTTGGATTTGGAATCTGATCCAGTAATTTGGAACTTGGTTAGTTTTGTTTCTAATTAATCTGGGCAACATATCTCTCCCTTCCTATCCTCTTCTTCTCTTCTCTGCAATTTGGTATTTGCATCCATTAATTTGGACTTTGAATCTGGTGAATTTGGTTGGTTTTGTTTTCGATTAATCTGGACAATCTGTTTCTCCCTTACTATTCCTTTGTTTTCTTCTCATTTCCTTTCTCTTCTTCTTCTTTCTCCTTTTCTCTTCTTTCTATAATACTAGTTTTTGTCCAGTTTTGGGTGATTCTCTTATCTCTTGGAAGAGTAAGAAGCAGACTGTTGTTTTCCATTCTTCTATTGAAGCAGAGTATCGTGCTACTACTGAGATTGTTTGGTTGCCTTGATTACTTGCCGATATGGGAAGCACATTGAGATTGAGTATTATGTTATCCGCCATTATCTTCAGCATGACACTATTTTTTTACCATTTGTTTCTTCATCGTTGCAGCTTGCTGACTTTTTCACAAAGTCACGCCAGATCCACCGTTTTTATTTTTTGCTTGACAAACTCTCGCTGCTTAATGCTACAGTAGTATCGTGAGTTTGAGGGGATGTTAGAATATATATTAAAGGATTCTCATATATATTATAAGATTGTCCCAATATATTAGAATATATTAGTTGATTGGATTACTTAATATATATTAGAGTTTACTTTATTAAATAAACCAGTTGTATCAATATTTTCATTATGCCGTCTGCCTAATAAAATTAGTTGATCTTTCTCTCTCTTTGTTCTTTTCTTCCTAATTCAATTTATATTATTGTTAAAACTTTCACTATTATAATTTAAGCTTTCACAAACATGAGCATATGTTTGGGACTGTTTAAATTATAATTTCAACTGGTATAAGACATTTCAAACTTACTTTTAACTTACTTTTAAGTAAATTTAATTTTCAAATATGATGAAATATATTACTTTCTATTACTTACAAGTAATAAGTGTTACTTTTCTGAATGAGATCATGACTTCCATATAACCAGGTATGGGCAATGGTTCAAAACAAGGATTTTTGGTAAGATTCACGTATTTCTTCCAAATGTTGAGGCTGCAAAGACAGTGTTTGCGAATGATTTTGTGCTGTTCAATAAAGGGTACGTGAAATCGATGGGGGATGCAGTTGGAAAGAAAAGCTTACTGTGTGTTCCTCAAGAGACTCATGGAAGGATCAGACATCTTCTTTCTGATCCTTTCTCAATGAATTCTTTATCCAAGTTTGTCCAGAAATTTGACAGCATGTTGAGTGGAAGGCTACAGAAATTAGAAACCAGTGGAAAAAGTTTCAGGGTTCTTGAATTCAGCATGAAGGTGACAATTCATTTCTATTATTACTTGCATTATTCAATGCCTTAGTATAGGTGGTTTAACAATTCTGGACAATAGTCTAGAAGTTCAAAGTGTTAGAGAAGAACGAACTTATTTTTTTAAATTATGTATTATACATAATCTTGACGTGCAAGTTAGGTTTATTTTTTCATCAAATGCCTGAAATTTACACAATTTTTTATCATCTCTCTGCTTGCTCTGCTACAGGTGGCCTTTGACGCAATGTGCGATATGTTGATGAGTGTCACAGATGCTTCCTTGCTTGAACAACTCGAGAGGGATGTCACGGCTATTTCTGATGCCATGTTATCATTTCCTGTCATGATTCCTGGCACAAGATACTACCAAGGCATGAAGGTAGGCCTACAACTAGCACTCTTTTCCCCTCTCCCCGTTTTCCCTTTACTCAGGGATCCTGCATAAAGGGGACAGGGGTTGCTCGCACAAAGCAGCAGGTGGGGTGGGGTGGAGTGGGTCGGGGAAGAAGAGCTCTCTGATTAGTACACTTTTTTAATAAGGATATACAAATTGACTTAGTCTGAAAGAAGAAATTTTAAACGAAAAGATTAGTATGTCCACTTATTTGATCATTGTAACAAAGCTGTTTTAATCTAAATCGCTTAAATTCAATGATAATTTTCCGTTAAACCAAACAAATTATGCAGGCACGCAAAAGGCTGATGAAAAAATTGAAGGCAATGATCAAACGACGAAGGAATAGAAAAGAATCTCCAGAGGACTTTCTGCAATCCATGTTGGATAGAGATTCATATCCACCCAATGAAAAGCTTGATGATGAAGAGATTTTGGATAATCTATTGACATTAATAGTTGCTGGACAGAGCACAACTGCATCCGCCATTATGTGGTGTGTCAAGTTCTTGGATGAGAATAAAGAAGTTCAAAATAGGCTTAGGGTGAGATTTCTTGACGACTGTTCCTATGCAAAAAAAAAAAAAATTATTCACCCTTCTAATAATCCCTTCCAGAACGATAAAAGTACCTAATAATTTGATTATGATTCTGACTCCTAAGCTTCAGCGACAACTTTTTCAGTCGTTGAAGGTCTAAATTCCAGAAAATATCTGGAAATTTTCTGTTTCTGTTGGCACTGATTTTAGTAATGGAAGCTCTAGACATTCGACTGAAAAACTTTCAACTTTGGCCTCCCTCAATCCTTGCCCCTGTTAATTTCGAAGATAAGATCCACCATAGAGATTATTTTGATTCCAAATATCTTGCAGGAGGAACAGTTGTCAATTATGAGAAACAAACCAAAAGAAGCCTTATTTAGCCATGAAGATCTCAAGAACATGTCCTATGGTTCAAAGGTTAGACAACCTAATCCAAACAATGAAAATATGGACAGTTAATTTTGCTCTTACAACTTATTGCATCTCTCTCTCTCTCTCTCTCTCTCTCTCTCTCTTCAGAGCTACATATGATATTTGATTAAATATTTGCAATTGGCACTTTTTAGGTTGTCAAAGAGACACTTAGAATGTCAAATGTCTTGTTATGGTACCCTCGAGTAGCACTTGATGATTGTACTATTGAAGGCAAGTTCACACTCCTTTGGCACATTAGTCCCAACTCCCAACTCTATAAATGTTACTTAGTTTTCGAGTCTATAAAGATGTATTATTTTACTCTCTCAATCATTCGATTATTTTGATGCAGGATTTGAGATAAAGAAAGGATGGCATGTAAATGTTGATGCAACTCATATACATTATAACCCGGCTATATATAAGGACCCTTTGAGCTTCAATCCTTCCAGATTTGATGTAATAAACTTTCCTTTTCAATTTCTCTTGTAAAGATTTACAAGAAATTAAACAGCTAATAATGTTGGTATATTTTCATCATATCTTCAGGAAATGCAAAAGCCATACAGTTACATACCTTTTGGCTCAGGACCTAGAACTTGCTTGGGCATCAATATGGCGAAATTGACAATGCTGGTGTTCATATCCCGACTAACTAGTGGATACACGTGAGATACCACTACTCTTCAACTCATCAATTGAACCATTTCGTATCTAAAATTAAAAAATAAAAACGAAAATAAAAAAAAAATTAATTTTTAATTTATTATCTTCAATATTTCCCTTCAGGTACAGATATGTTAATTTCTCAGTTTGAATTTCCTTCTGCCACTAAGCCTTTGCTATTTGTTTTGTTCTTGGGTAGGTGGACAGTTGATGACCAGGATCTTAGCTTGGAAAAAAAAGCACATATTCCTAGATTGAGGAGTGGATGCCCAATAACCTTAAAGTCCTTGAATAGTGGAAATATATGATTATTTTTTATATGTCATATGAACAATGAAATTAGATGTCAAACTATGTGATGTATTTAACAGGTTAAATATTTTTGTTCCTTAAATTATTATTATATATATATATATATATATATATATATATATATATATATATATATATATATATATATATATGAACAATGAAATTAGATGTCAAACTATGTGATGTAAGGTTAAATATCTTTGGATATATATATATTATATATATATATATATATATGGAAATAGCAGCACCAATTTCTGGATGATATTTCATACAATGGAAATAACATCATTGGTAAAATCTCCTAGGCCATAATCCGAATGTATATTTGATTCTACCACGCTAAACAATATTAATGAATTAAGTCTTATTTCAACAACAATTTTGCAAGTGCAAGCAGAAATACTACATAGACCGAAGTGGTATTGCATATTGGATATTTTTTTTTTTTTTTTGGTATCTCATAATGGATAGATTATTAATTAACATTTTGCTAGTGCCATATTCAAGCCAATAATATCACTACAAGAAAAATAAAAATTGAAGACCAATTTTTGTTGGTAAAATTATTTAATAATAATAAGTAATTTATATTCGCGTTTTTATAGAAAATTGAACAGAATATCGACTTACTTGAAAAACAGACGAATAAATAAAGTTTTGTCAAGGCAAGAGTTCAACTCTTTTTCCTTAAGACGATAATGTCCTGCACAACACTGGTGCTAATGGTTCTCTGGCGCTCGTCTCCCAAGATACAACGACCACGTCTTGTAATAGAAACACTTCAAATTACAAAACCAGCAAATCTACTAAAGTTTTGAATCTCTCTAAACGAACTTTAGAATGTAGAAATAATTTATAAGGACCAAAACAGAGAACAAAGAATAATGCAAAAAGAAAAAAAATATTAAATTGCAAAAGATGAATTTTGAATGAATAAAATCAAGAAATGAGAGACCTATTTATAGATGTTAAAAAGTTGTGTCCCCAAAGACGCCATCTGTTCAGACAGACATGTCTATCTGGACAGATTCTAAAAGGCAATCGATACGTGTCGCGTTCTTAGTTGTCAACCAAATTACCATATGTCGCAATATGGAAAGTTTGAAAATATAAAAAGTTATATACCTTCTTGGGCCAGACCCACAACCCACGACCTACGATCCAATACCCAAGCCTGGCCCGGCCAGACCCATCTAGCAATGCGTGTGGGCTTTAGTCCAACCCACTAACATATAGGTCTTCTCCCTTCTAAAGACAATTGGTACCCCTTGTGGTCCAAACCCAAATGTACAACTTGAGCTATTGAAGGTGAACACTTTGCTTCTAATTTTTCAATGTGAGATTGGTACTTTTCTAATTCCCATTATTTTCTAGTTCCATCATTACTTTTTTTTCTAATTGACTTACTTTGGACTTAATTTCTCATTGACCCGAAATGAGTTTTAAGAAAATAAATATACTATGTAAATATACTCGTAGAGTAGAACATACTTCGCCAAAGAAATTCCCAGTTCCAATCATGGGACCCACTCAATTAATTGGTCAAAAGATGGTCAAAACTATTTTATAAAATTAATTTGTAACAATCTCCCATATGAATGAAATTAACGAGACAGATAATATAGACAATACAGAGAGATCAAGTAAAAAGTTATTACATCGGGATTGGTACCTTGTGAGTTTTAAACATTCCGTAGTTAAATACTATCGGGATTACTTGGCTAATCAGTGAACGATGTCTTGAACTATCCTGCAGTTGGTGCAAACCAAGATAATAATATTCACACAATAACCTTCTTAACATCTTCGGTTATCACGATTGTGTTCATTTAGGCCCTAAATAACTCTTAAGTTTCATAAGTGCTTTAAAGAATTTAAGCCTTGAAGCATTCTCATAGAAGCGGCTTCACTTCACACTAACATATTCTTCCATACTCCACTTGACTTTTTAAGATATAAGAATAATTAAAAGTTAAACTTAACCTTATAACTCTACAGAAAGCACTTTTTCTATCATGTAGAAGTTTAAATTCCAAGTGCTTCATCGATTCTTAATAACTTAGTTGTCTCATTAAACCAAGATCTTGGGATCTCTAGTTAGGAAGGTTGGATTACCATTACAAAGACTTTTACGTAGTAGGCTTTAATCTCATTCTTCTCGATAGATAGTATACTTGATCTCCTAGTAAACCTTTAGTAAGCGGATCCGTGAAATTTTCATTTGATTTTATATAATCAATGGAGATAACACCATTTGAGATCGACTGCTTAATGGTATTATGTTTACAACGAATATGTAGAGATTTACCATTATACAGTATTGTACTTTTGCGATAACCGACTGACTATCACAATGAATACTAATAGTAGGAACTGGCTTAGGCCAACACGAAATATCCTCTAAGAAATTACAACGCTATTTGGCTTCTTCTCCCGCTTTATCTAAAGTTATAAACTCATATTTCATTGTGGATCGAGCTATATAGGTTTGTTTTGAGGCCTTCCAAGATACTGCTGCACCACCAATGGTAAAAACAAAAGTACTTTTGATTTTGAATCTTTTGTGTCTGATATCCAATTTGTATCACTGTATCCTTCTAGTACAGCTGGATATCTTGTAAAATATATTCCATAACTTGAAGTGAATCTTAGATTTCTAAGAATTCTAATCAATGTCTTCCAAAGGTCATCATTTGGATTACTTGTAAATGTGCTAAGCTTGTTAATTGTATAAGCAATACTTGGATGCGTGCAGTTCATAATATACATTAGACTGCGTATGATCTAAGAATACTCCAACTGAGATATAAGTTCGCCTTTATTATTGGCCAAATGTAGACTTAGGTCTATTAGAGTTTTAGCTAGACTTCCATCACACGCATTATACTTCTTAAGTATAGTTTAAACGTAGTAAGACTGAGATAGAACAAGTCTTCAGATGTCTTATTGATTTTAATTCCTAATATGACATCTACTACACCCATATCTTTCATGTCAAAATATTTTGTCAACATTTTCTTAGTTGCCATTATGATATCATGATTAATTTCTATAATTAGCATGTCATCAACATATAGACATACAATTACATAAGCGTTTGGTGTGGTTTTGATATAAACGCAATTATCCCACTCGTTAATCTGAAAACTATTTGATAACATAGTTTTGTCAAACTGTAGCGCTTGCTTTAGTTCGTATAAGGACTTACCAAGTCTACACACATTTTTCTCCTCTCTAGAAGCAATGAACCCTTCGGATTGTTCCATGTAAATTTCTCCATCTAGCTCATTATTTAAGAACACCGTATTGACGTCCATCTGATGGATCTCCAAGTTGTGCGATGCAACGATTACAATTAATACTCTAATAGACGCGATCCTTGTTACTAGTGAGTATGTATCGAAAAAGTCAATGCATTCTTTCTGTCTAAATCCTTTAGCTACAAATCTGGCCTTGTACTTATCTATCGATTCATCAGGTTTCAATTTCTTTTTGAATATCCATTTACAACCTAATGGTTTGTTTTAGGTGGGAGATCTACCAATTCTCAAGTATGATTCTACATAATAGAATCAATTTCGTTATTGATAGCCTCTTTCCAGAACAGAGCTTCTAGACAAGACATTGCTTCATTGAATATCCTTGGTTCATTTTCTAACAAATAAGTTAGAAAATCTAGACCAAAAGATTTTGATGTCTTGACACTCTTACTACGTCTTGGTTCTTCATTACTTTGATGATCACTATTAATAGTTTCAAAATTCATTTTTATAAACTTATCTCTTTCCTATCCTTACAAGGAAATATGTTATTAAAAAATATAGCATTCCTAGATTCAACGATAGAATTTTCATGTACATCAAGAATGTCTGACTTATGTACTAGAAACCGATATACAGTACTGTTATTAGCATATACAGTGAATATGCAATCAATAGTTTTAGACCCTATCTTAATCTGTTTAGGTTTTTGTACTTCTACCTTAGCTAAACACCCTTACACTTTTAGGAATTTGTACGAAGGTTTGTGACCTTTTCATAATTCGTAAGGAGTTTGATTCTTACTTTTGTGTGGAGTCTTATTAAGAATGTGGTTTGCTGAGAATTGCTTCTCCACACAAATTATGGGATAAACCAGAACTTATCAATATAACATTCATCATCTTTTTAAGAGTACTATTTTTGCGTTCAGCTACACCGTTTGATTGAGGTGAATAAGGAGCTATAGTTTGATGAATAATTCCAGAGCTTGAACAAAATTCTTTAGACGGTGCTCTATACTCTTATTATCTATTACTATGAATAATCTTTATTCGTTTGCTAAGTTGATTTTCAACTACATTATATTATATTTTAAATACTTCTAAGGCCTCGTCTTTGCTTCTTAGGAAATAAACATAACAATATCTTGTGCAATCATCTATAAAAGTAATAAGTTACTTTTTACCACCCTACTTTGCAAAAACTTTAAATTACATATATCACTGTGGATTAACTCTAGAGGACTTGTGTTCCTTTCAACCGAATGAAACGGTGTTTTGGTTAACTTAGCTTCTACACAAATTTTGCATTTATGATTTTGATCGAAAGAACAAGTTAATAAATCTAAAATTACTAATTTTTGTAAAGTATTAAAGTTAACATGTCATAATCTATCATGCCATAAATTAGAAGACACTACAAAGTAAGCTGAAGATTCAACATTATTATTATCAAAATCAAGAATTACAGGCATTACATTCATTTTGAATAGCCCATTGGCTAAGTACCCCTTGCCGACAAACATGCTATTTTTGTAAGTACAAATTTGTCAGATTCAAACACTAGTCTAAATCCATTCTTGCTAAGCATAGCACTAGATACCAAATTCTTGCGAATGTCTGGAACATGTAGCACATCAATGAGAGTTACTTCTTTGCCCGAGGTCATTTTAAGCACTACTTTGCCCAATCCAACAATCTTTGATGTTGCTGAATTGTCCCTGAATAGCTGTCGTTAGTTGATCGAAGTATAGGATGAAAACATTTTCTTTTCAATGCAAATGTGACGAGTAGTGCCAGTGTCTACAAATCATTCTCTTGGATTGTTCATCATGTTTGCTTCAAACACTATGGTTGAGAGCATTAGATCAGACACTCCATTAGATAGATTGTCTTCCTCAGTCATGTGCACTTGGTTTTTGTTTTGCTTTTTCTGTCGATAGCATTTTGCTAATTGTCCTGTCTTCCCACAGTTATAACATTTTCCTTTGAATTTTTTGGCCTTGCCATTTTGCCTGCCATTACTAGAGTGCTTCCTCTTTTTGTTAGTATTTGACTCCACCAAATTAGCTTTAGCTTCTGTTTGCAGCTTTTCGAATTTCTTGTTAGAATTTCGACTGTCTTCCTCAATTCTTAATCTTACAATAAGATCTTCAAGTACCATCTCTTTGGATTTGTGTTTCAGTTAGTTTTTGAAATCTTTCCATATTGGTGGTAATTTTTCTACTATTGCAGCAACCTGAAAGGATTCACATAGCTTCATCCTTTCTGCATGTATTTCATGTAGGATGATATGAAGTTCTTGGACTTGATTCATTACTATTTTAGAATCCATCATTTTGAAGTCGAGAAATTTTCCACCTACAAATTTCTTTAAACCAGCATGTTTAGTTTTGTAATTCTTTTCCAAAGATTTTCACAGAGCTTTGGTAGTCTTGACTCAACTGTATATGCCGTATAAAGTATTTTCAAGACTATTGAGGATGTAGTTTCTACACAAAATCACTCTAATTCCATACATCAAAAGGTGATCTTTTTTAAAAATTCACTTCATTTTCATCAACGGTTGGAGCATCTTCACTCAAAAACTTCGAGTTAATAGTAGTTAGATAAAACAACATCTTTTGTTGCCATCTCTTGAAATCCACCCTCGTGAATTTTTCAGGTTTCTCTCTATGAGCAAGAGGTACAATATTCGAAGATGATGTCATCTATAAATAGAAATTTAAATATGTTTAAATATTTTGTACGTAAAATTAACAAAAGCAGAATATAAATTAACATAAAATTATCATCTTAAAAGTGTTGGTAAAATTATTTAATAATAAAAAGTAATTGAAAAAAATACATGTAGAAAATTCAACAGAATATTAGCTTACTTGAAAAAAAGACGAATAAATAAAGTTTGGTCGAGGAAAGAGTTCAACTATTTTTTCTTAAGACGATAATGTCCCGCACTGGTGATAATGGTTCTCCGACACTTGTCTCTCAAAATACAACAACCATAGAAGTACTTTAAATTATACGACCAACGAACCTGCTAAAGTTTTGAATCTCTCTGAACAAACTTTAGAATGCAGAAATATTATATAGGGACCAAAACGAAGAACACAAAATATTGCTGGAAGAATACAATATTAAACTGCAGAAGACGAATTTTGAATAAATAAAATCAGAAAATGGAGGACCTATTTATAGATATTGGAAAGTTGTGTCTCAAAAGACACAACTCCTAAAAGGTTATGCTTGAAAAGACATAATCCATCTTTTCAGACACTAGAAGCCAATCAACACGTGGCGCGTTCTAAGTTGTTGACCATATTGCTACATCTCACAATTTGGAAGTTTTGAAATAAAATATTATTATTTTATTTTTATAAAAAATTATAGACCTTCTTGAGCCTAACTCATGACCCATGACCCGATCCCTAGCCCCTACCGGACAAGAGGGGTAGTAGCAAAGACGCGTGTGTGTGGGCTTTAGCTCAACCCACTGACATGTAGGTCTTCTCCCTTCCAAAAAAAAATTGGTAGTCCTTGGGGCCCAAACCCATGTGTACAACTTGAGCTATTTAATGTGAATACTTTGCTTCTAGTTTTTCAACGTGAGATTAGTACTTTTTCGATTCTCATTATTTTCCAATTCCATCATTACTCTTTTTTTTTTTTTTTTAAATGACTTACTTTGGACTTAATTTTTTATTCACACGAAATTGGTTTTAAGAAACTAAATATACTAAGTTAATCTACTCACAAAGTAGAACATACTTGGCCAAAGAAATTCCCACTTCCAATAATTGGACCCACTCAAATAATTAGTCAAAGAATGGTCAAAACTATTTTATGAAACCAATTTCTAACAATCTTTTAAGTACAAAAATGAATTGGTTATTCAATACAATGTTTAACAACAAAATAAAAAAAATCCATTGCTAAAAGTTTATTGCAGACCATAATTGTTGCGAAATGTTTTAACAACAAAATATTTATTGTTAAATATACGTGTTCCACGACGAATGTTATTGTCGTTTGTGAATGTTTATATAAAATTAGCGTCATTCAGCCAAAAATATTTTCGTCACTATGGATTTACTATTACAAAATTGTTTGTTGTAGAAATAAACATATTCGACGATCGAACAATACTCATCAATGATAGTTTCTAAAAATGGTGCCACAAATTTGGGTTCATGCTAAAATGGTTATGAACAAATATATACCTTGGACGACGACAAATTGTGGTTGTTGTACAACATAATCAACGAAAATGCATTTGTCATCTTTAGAAATATTAAAAAAATTATCTTGTCAAAATACATTTTCAACAATGAAATCTTTTTATCGTGTGGACCATTCTAATCTCTATTGTCAATGGCAAAACCTGGTATCAACTTCAAGGGATATGAGTTCTTCAAAATATGCAAAATGGGAAGGATCGGTTAGTCTCGTAACCTAGTGGAGTTGAGAAGTTGATCACTACGAACTTTAAAGCTCAAGTCAAAAACGTGTTTTTAAGAATTAATTATTGAAAATGTGTGTAGATTTTCGAGTTTAATTGTATGAATCATTAACAAATTATAGTCCAAGTTAGTCAATGGCACAATAATGGGCATTAAAATTTCCAAGACTACTCGATCACTAAGATTGCGTTTGATAGTCACATTTTTTCATGTAAAAGTCTTTTTTCCACTTATTTTCCAACTAAAATAGTGTTTTATGGTCATTTTTTTCATGTAAAACGTTTTCTCATTTCTCGGCACGTGATTGCATTTTCCTTTAAAAGCCATAAAATGTTTTCTTAGGGGGGATGATGTTTTATTTTCTTGGTAAAATCATTTCTCACACCCTTGTCTCTCTCTCTCTCTCTCTCACACACACAAAACCCATCCACCGACACCCTCATTTCCACGGTGGAGGGCACGGCTATTCGAAGAAAATCACCAAAAATTGCACCCGTTTTATACGAATTCGACAGCCCAAATCGAAGAAGACGAGGCTTCATAAGTCAGTTTCACACACAAGGTAAAAAAAATCTCTAGATGTGGTAGTATTTGTCTCAGTTTTCTAGCAACTGGTGAGTTCTTGATTTCTCAAACATCTTGTCTTTTTCGTGGGTTTTCATGGGGGAAATTGTGATGTCTTTTTCTGGGTTTTATGAAACTTTATCTTTTAAAGTTTGGTTTTTCTTAAGTTGAATGCTTATCAGTATTTTATAAAGGAATATAGCCAAACAAAATTTGTTTCCTCTCCCCATTTCCCCAGCTGCCAAATGTTTGAATCTTGTCCAAATTATGCTTTAATTTGTAATGACTTATGGGGACATTTTATAGGACTTAGAAAAATGTTGCTTGTTAGAATTAGCAATCAGTTTGTTAAGAGAGAGCTGGTAGAGAAATCTGTAAGCAATTTGTTGATAGAGGCTTTGTAATGGATTGAATTCTTTTAAAGATTCAAAACCTGGAAATTCTTTAAGGTCATTGGTGTATTTCAATGTGATTTGCATATATAAGTTTGAGTTAATTGGATCTGCAATTTTTTTCTTCTGTTATGGGGTACTGTTCACTGAATCTTGTCTTTTTCTTGTATTGGTGATTGTTAATATTAGTCATCATCTTATGCCTAAAGCATTGCATTTCGTTCATGTACTTCCTCGTGTAGAAGTTGTATCTAATTTTGACATGAAACGATTCTAGAAGTTGTATCTAATTTTGACATGAAACGAGTGGTAACGAGACTTAATTGTCTTTTATTCCAAGGCATAACGTGTATCCATGCGCTTCATATTGGCTCGGAGTTCATGATAAGTGCGGTTTTCGCACTTATTTTAGCCTTTAAAAATGGATAATTGTGAGTTATTTAGAGTTGTTTACTACTTATTGATGTTCTTTTATTTATTTAGGTAAAAACCCGAGCTTGGATGGTGATTGGAAGAGATCCATGAGAAAAAAGAGTAAAAAAGGACTAAAGTTGTGCAAATCGAGAATCTTGAGGACCAAAAGATAAATATGTCTAAAGATGGAGGACCAATGCTACAAATTATGGAGGACCTATATGAAAGACAACCTAAACTTCAAGGACTAAAGTCAACATTTCGAGATAGTTCGTGGACTGGAATTGCAATTAATCAAAAGTCAAAATCATTTACATTGTAATTTGGCCCATGCGATAATCGCGCGCGATCGCAAAATCCCAAAATTTTCAGCAGAGAGCTTTGAGGCTCTTCCATGCGATCGCATGGATTATTACCATCATGCGATCGCATGGTTCATTTCCTGATCTCCGCGAATTTTTTGTTCAGTTTTTCAGGGGCTTTTTGGTAATTTTGCCCTTCACGATTTCTAGGGTTTAAAGTGCCGTTTTTTGGCATTTTTGAGACATTCTCCATTTTTCTCTCATATCTCCACATTAGAAAGCTCTCCAAGGTAGAAGAAGAGGGTTAGGGTTCTTGAAAAACTCCATGGAAATGGGTTTTTCTTGACTTTTTGTACATCATTGTGTGTATTTTGTAAATAGAGGAAGATGGATGGAGGTTTATAGTGGGCAAATGAAGACAACCATGGGCTCAAGCTAAATCTTGCATTTCTCTTGACTTTATCAAACCCGGTGATGTATTTTGTATCTATTTTACATTTTGTTCTTGTGAATATTATGGGCTAATTTTATTTACTAGGAATGAGATGAATCCATTTATGAAGCTTTAAAGTGTATTGTTCTTGTTATTGATTCCTTATGTTTGGTTTTATGGTTGTTGATTATTGGGCTTTATTGTGTATTGAGATGATTGATCACCATTGAAATGCTTTTGTGACTTAGTTACTACCGGGAGGTTGAAATTAGGTTTAGCACATTTAATTAACAACACAAGGCTTATGGAATGTAGGAATACTTTTTCATACTTTGTGCAATTAATTTTGAATGCTCTTAAGTTTTAATGCAATTTTACATACACGCTCTCGGTAGGAATGCTTGGGAGTCTTGTGTAAAATTAGGTTTGGCTTTACTTGGGAGAGATTGCTAGATATTTTAGGAGCATGGATTGCCATAGTAACCTCATTTTGGAATTGATAATGGAAAATGTAACTTTAAAGTGGAATGGTTGGTGAAGTCGAATTCTAGTATTTTCTTCTAATTGATTTTATTTCCTACAAATTTCTCTTTTAATATTTACCTTATTAGCTTAATTTTTATTCATCTTTGAATTCTTAGTTTAATCATCAAAACAATATGTTTTATTGTGTGTTTAAATTAGGGCTAGATTGATTTGGATGTTAGCAAAGTTATCTATCCTCGTGGGTTCGACACTTTCTCATCACTTTATTACTTGAACGCGACCCGTGCACTTGCGGTACATTTTTAGCGAACAAGTTTTTGGCGCCGCTTGTCGGGATAGATTTAATTAGTTAGTTCCTTGTTATTTCTAGCCTTATTTCTTTATCTTTATTTTATTTTTCCATTTAAAGTTCAAAGTGCTACCTTTGTTCTTTTCGTGCATATTATCTTTGGTGGATGCAAGATTTTGAAACTCTTGAGAATTTGGTGTTTGACCCCGAGATTGAAAGAACTTTCGATAATCAAGAAGAGAGAACAAAGAGAAGCACGACATATAGAGTGAACACCATGGCGTATTTAAGAAGATCAAATGGTTGAGATTGATGAGGATGATTTGTTAGTTGGGGACATTATTACTCCAAATTGTGGTTCAAAGCCAATCTAGTATTGCATATCCGGCTTATGGGAAGGAAAATTTTCAATTGAGACCGGATGTCATCAACCTCTTCCAGAATACTCTTCAATTTTATGGGTGTTCTAATGAAAACCCTCATATGCATCTATCACGCTTCTTGGAGACAGTGAGCAATTTTGAATATCAAGATGTCAACATGGAAGCTATCAAACTCAGATTATTTCCACATACTTTGAGAGATGGAGCAAGAGAGTGGTTGGATTCACATTTGCTGGGAGTATCACTACATGGAATGACCTTGTTCAAAAATTCACGAACAAATACTTTCCTCCCGCCAAAGTTGCAAAGTTGAAGCATGACATCTCCATATTCGTGAAGAAGACACGTAAAATTTTCATGAAGCTTGGGAGAGGTTCAAAGAGATGCGGAAGTGCCCTAATCATGGGATCAAGAAGGCTTTGCAAGTTCAATACTTTTATGCCGGACTACTTCCACATTGTCGCTCCATTGTTGACTCATCCTCAAATGGGTCAATCAACACAAAAACAATCAAAGAGGCATGGGTATTGTTTGAAAGAATGGTGAGACAAGTTCAAATTGGCGGTGATAGGGGAGTAACAAAAAGGGCATGGGGATGCATGAGGTTGATGTTATATCCGCTCTTTCTCGCACAAATGGCCGCCATGGAGAAAAAGATGATGGATACTATAGCTCGCAATCGATGACTCATGCTATTCAGACGCCTACTCTTGAATGCGATGGTTGTGGAGCAAATCATTCAACCGGAAATTGCCCATCGTTGACTAGTTCTTCAACATCCATCGAGCAAGCTTGTTATGCCTCGTAATCATCCCGATCAAGAAGGTAATATCTACTCCAACACGTATAATCCAAAGCTTGGAAAAATCATCCGAATTTTTCATGGAGCAACAACCAACACCAACAAGGTGCTCCGAGACAACAATCGAATTTTCAACACAAAGGGGTTGGGAAGAAGCTTTGGCTCGGATTGGCACACCTGTGATTAAAATTTCAAGAACGAATCGAGGAATCTATTCGAGTATCGAGCATCCGTGAAGGGCTTGGAGAATCAAATGGGCGAGATGGCAAAACTTCTATCGAAAAGACAACAAGGGCAATTACCGAGCAACACCGAAACTAACCCAAGAGAGCGACTCAAAGCAATTACTACAAGAAGTGGGGTTCAGTTGTTCGAGATAGAAGTCAAAAGAAATGTTGCCACTCATGACAAGACACCCTCTATTGATGATGAACAAAGGGACCAAGCTAATGCACAACAAAATGCTAGTCAAGAAAAAGATTTGGATACTCCATCTACTAAGGCAACTCCTCAAGTGAAAGCATATGTGCCTCCAATCCCATTTCCGCAAAGACTGAAAAAGCACAAGTTGGATAAGCAATTTGAGAAATTCTTGGAAGTCTTCAAGAAATTGCAAATCAACATCCTTTTGCCGATGCCCTAGCTCGGATGCCTAGCTACGCAAAAATTCATGAAAGAGATTTTATCTAACAAGAGGAAGCTAGAGGAGCACGAGACGGTGATGTTGACCAAGAGTGTAGTGCTATCTTGCAGTAACAAATTGCCACCTAAACTTAAAGATCCGTGGAGTTTTACTATTCTTTGTACCATTGGTGATATTGATTTTAATAAAGCTCTTTGTGATTTAGGTGCAAGTATTAATTTGATGCCATTTTTCATCTCATGGAGATTAGGATTGGGGAGGCAAAAGCAACAACAGTTTCTTTGCGATTAGTCGATCGCTCAATCAAATATCCTAGGGGAATCATTGAGGATATCTTGGTGAAAGTTGACAAATTTATTTTCCCCGTCGACTTCATCATTCGGACATGGAAGAAGACAAGGATATTCCTCTAATATTAATGCACCATTTTGGCCTTTGGAAGAGCTCGATTGATGTGCACAAAGGCCGATGATATTGAGGTTAAATGATGAAGAGGTGGTGTTCAATGTTTTCAAGGCGATCAAATATCCAATGGATTCGACAGTTGTTCGAGAGTTGTTGTGGTGGGACGAAATGGTGGGAGAATCATTTGCACTAAATCAATCTCAAGATCCGCTTGAGATGTGTTTGGTTCATTCTTTCACCGAGGCCTTCAATTCGTAAGAAAAATGAAGCCCATGGTGAACCAATTAGAGGCAAATCCAACTTATAAATGGCAACCACCTTTCCAAGGGCTTGGAGAAAAGTCGGCAAAGTTCCCACCATCTATTGAAAAGCCTCCGCAGTTAGAACTCAAGCAATTGCCATCTCACTTGCGTTATGCTTATTTGGGTGATGATTCTACTCTTCCGGTTATCATTGCAAACTCCATCAGCAATTTGGAAGAGGAAAAATTGCTACGAGTCCTTCGAGAGCACAAAACTGCAATAGGATGGTCTATCTCGGATATCAAAGGCATTAGTCCTCTGATCTGTTTGCACAAGATTCTCATGGAAGATGATTTTAAGCCATCATCCAAAGCATCAAAGAAGATTGAATCCAACATTGTAAGAGGTAGTCAAGGTCGAGGTGATAAAACTTTTAGATGGGGATCATCTATCCTATATCGAGCGACGCTTGGGTCAATCCAATCCAAGTAGTAATAGAAGAAAGGAGGGATCACGGTGGTGCCCAATGACAACAATGAGCTCATTCCAACCGTAGCGATTCACTGGGATGGCGAGTTTGCATTGATTATCGCAAACTCAACACCGCAACTCGAAAGGATCATTTTCCTTTGCCATTCATCGATCAAATGTTGGAAAGGTTAGCGGGCATTCACATTATTGCTTTTTGGATGGGTATTCGGATATAATCAGATTCGATAGCTCCGGAAGATCGTGAGAAGACCACATTCACATGTCCCTACGGCACATTTGCTTATAGAAGGATGCCTTTCGCCTATGCAATGCTCCGACTACTTTCCAGTATTGTATGATATCCATATTTTCAGATATGGTGGAGAAATACATTGAGGTCTTCATGGATGATTTCTCAGTCTTTGGAGCATCTTTTGATGAGTGTCTTCATCATCTATCTTTGGTTTTGCAGCGTTGTGAAGAAACCAATCTTGTTCTAAATTGGGAGAAGTGCCATTTCATGGTCCAGGAGGGAATTGTATTGGGGCACTTAATTTCAAACAAAGGGCATTGAGGTTGACAAAGCAAAGATTCAAGTAATTGAGAAGTTGCCGCCTCCAACATCAGTAAAGGGAATTCGGAGTTTTCTTGGGCATGCAGGCTTCTATCGGCGTTTTATAAAAGATTTCTCAAAAATCACGAAGCCACTTTGCAACCTTTTGGAGAAAGATACTCCTTTTCACATTTTCAAGAGTGTCTACATGCTTTCAACACTCTTAAAGAAAAGCTTATGACATGACACCGATTTTGGTTACACCGATTGGAGTCTACCCTTTGAGCTAATGTGTGATGCTAGTGATTATGCGGTTGGGGTAGTGTTGGGGCAACGCAGGATAAAAATTTTCATGTGATTCACTATGCGGTCGGACCTTGAATGATGCTCAGCTGAACTATGCCACCACAGAAAAGGAGCTTCTTGCAGTGGTTTATGCCTTCGATAAATTTCGGTCCTATCTTGTGGGATCGAAGGTGATTGTTCATACAGATCATGCTGCTCTGAGGCATCTATTTGCAAAGAAGGATGCTAAGCCTCGACTCATTAGATGGATACTTCCTGCTGCAGGAGTTTGACATAGAGATCAGAGATAAAAGGGAGTGAAAATGTGGTCGCCGATCATCTATCTAGACTTGAGATTGGGGAAGAGTCGCGAAGTGGAGAGATAAATGAAGAATTTCCTGATGAGCAAATCTTTGCAGTTGAGGAAGCACCGTGGTATGCAGATATTGTCAACTTCCTTGCCAGTAGCATCACTCCACCGGATCTCTCTAGCCATCAAAAGAAAAGATTCTTTGCAGACATCAAGCACTACTTTTGGGATGATCCGATTCTTTATAGAAGGGGACCAGATCAGATAATTAGGAGATGTGTGCCAGAAGGAGAGATGATGGATATCCTACAAAGCATTGTCATTCATCGATTATCTTTGGACATTTTGGGGCCTCTAAAGCTGCTGCAAAGGTGTTCTGATCCGGTTTCTCTTGGCCTACCCTATTCAAAGATGCATACTGTAATTGTGAAAACATGTGATCGGTGCCAAAGGACGAGGAATGTTTCAAGAAAGAATGAAATGCCTCTTAATGAGATTCTAGAAGTTGAAATCTTTGATGTTTGGGGTATTGACTTTATGGGACCATTTCCACCATCATTCTCTAATCAATACATATTGGTGGCGGTTGACTATGTCTAGAAGTGGGTGGAGGTCGTAGCATTGCCCACCAATGATGGCCGGGTCGTGATCAATTTCTTGAGAAAGCAAATTTTACCCGCTTTGGTACTCCACGAGCAATAATCAGTGATGGGGGTAAGCACTTTTGTAATCGCCAATTCGAGTCGGTGTTGGCTAAGTATGGTGTACGTCATCGAGTGTCCACTCCTTATCATCCTCAAACAAGTGGGCAAGTCGAAATCTCCAATCGGGAGTTGAAAAGAATTTTGGAGGTAACGGTGAATGCTTCGAGGAAGGATTGGTCAAAAAAATTGGACGATGCACTTTGGGCATACCGCACTGCATTCAAAACTCCTATTGGTATGTCTCCATATCGTCTAGTGTTTGGAAAAGCATGTCACCTACCCGTAGAGTTGGAGCATCGTGCTTATTGGGCGTTGAAAAGCTAAATTTTGATTGGAAAGAAGCGGTGAGAAAAGACTCCTCCAATTAAACGAAATGGATGAATTTCGATTTGAGGCATATGAAAATTCCAAAATCTACAAGGAGCGCACTAAAAGATGGCATGACAACCACATCCAAAGAAGACAGTTTGAGGTTGGGCAACAAGTTCTGCTATTTAATTCCGGCTCAAGCTTTTTCCAGGAAAATTACGCTCTAGGTGGTCGGGACCATTCACAATTAAGCAAGTGTATCCATCTGGGGCTGTGGAAGTTGAGGATGAAAACAAGAGGGCATTTACAGTGAACGGTCAAAGGTTGAAGCATTATTGGGGTGGTGACTTTTCCAAAGGAAAATCAATTGTCCATCTCACCAATCCTGCTTAATTTTGTGCTATAAGTCTAGCTAATGACTATAAAGAAGCGCTGAATGGGAGGCAACCCATTTTCTTTCCCTTACTTTTTATTTTGCTAATAGTCCATTTTTTTTGGCATGATTTAATTCCTTGGACATTAAATGAATTTTGATTTTGTGTTCTTGTTTGGCAGGCCTCATAGCAACGGATCAACAACAAGAAGAAAAGTAGTCTCAAAGAATCTCCATTAGTCCTAACAAAGATTCCTCCAACTTGAAGTTGCCATCACCAACCAATTCACCCCTGGGAGAGTTTCTAGTTCTCTCTCTTTTGATTTTTAGTTTTACATTGAGGACAATGTACATTTTAAGTTTGGGGGTATTTGCTTGAGTTTTACTTGTTAGAAAGCCTTGCCGGTTAATTTAGGTATTTTGCTTGTTTTTGCTTGTTAGAGAGCCTCACCGCTAATGTTGTGATTTTGTTGAAATTGTTGTGATTCATGGATTGTAGATATAAATGCTACTTGTGGTTTTCGATAATTATACTTTTTCCATGTTAGATACCCTCTCTAGCACTCTTGTCATGATGTTCATTGCATACAAATGTTGAGTGCACTTGTTCTTCATAAGCGATTTTTAGAATTCAAACGGTGCTATCCATTACCTACATTTCATCTCTTTAATTTGTCCAAATGGAAGGATAGTTTGGGAATGGTTGAGCCGTGATTTATCTCCTTGGGAGTGTGTTGATTCCATGCTTGTTGAACATGTGTGTGGAGTAGTTTTGACTAACTAGCAGAAACTTGGTAATGACCATATCCTTGGAATCTAATCCCTATATAAATGTTTGTTAGTTGTGCTCAAGATGGCTATACTTTTGCTCTAATTTTAATTCTTTTACCTTACTTTGTAGCCTTTTTGACTTGAGTGATTAAGTCCGTTGGGGCATCTCAAAGCCCGGTACCCTTTGGTTTCTTTTAAACTGGAGAGTTACCGACCTAAAGCTCGTTACATGGGTCAAATAGAAAGCTTAAGGGAGTAAGGAAGCAAAAAAAAAAAAAAAAAAAAAAATTAATCATTAGATTTTCATAGCAAATCTTGCAAGTTTGAGCCACTGTGACTACTTTTCGGGATTTAGATGACTTGTGGGTTTGAATTACTTGGTGGAAGTTTATTTGTTGAACTACTCAATTTTTGGAGAATCTTCACAAGCCTAAGTGGTTACAATCATTGGCTAAATCTCTCCAAACTTGAGCGGGATTGATTGAGTGACTTGAGAGAAACCATTGAGTAGACACCCCGGGTTAGAGTGAAAATATCAAGTTTGGGGGAGTGCATCCAACGAGAAGGAAAGGAAATTTTGACCATTGAGGGTTGGGTATTCACCAATTTTTGTTTTGCGATGATTCAAAGTGACTTTGCACACACATACATCTAACATGGATTAAGTTGAAAAGTTTCTTTTATTTTTAGCATTTGTGTAGATTTTTCATGAATTATAAGCAAGCTTCAAAAGATCATGGTAGGGTGGCAAGCTCCTTAACATTTCACGTGTTTGTTGTCCTTTTATATTTTGATTGTGCTTGTGTGCTTGCATGACGTTTTAGATCATTTTGCTTGAGGACAAACAAAAATGCAAGTTTGGGGGTGTGATAAGTGCGGTTTTCGCACTTATTTTAGCCTTTAAAAATGGATAATTGTGAGTTATTTAGAGTTGTTTACTACTTATTGATGTTCTTTTATTTATTTAGGTAAAAACCCGAGCTTGGATGGTGATTGGAAGAGATCCATGCGAAAAAAGAGCAAAAAAGGACTAAAGTTGTGCAAATCGAGAATCTTGGGGACCAAAAGATAAATATGTCTAAAGATGGAGGACCAATGCTGCAAATTATGGAGGACCTATATGAAAGACAACCTAAACTTCAAGGACTAAAGTCAACATTTCAGATAGTTCAGGGACTGGAATTGCAATTAATCAAAAGTCAAAATCATTTACATTGTAATTTGGCCCATGCGATAACCGTGCGATCGCAAAATCCCAAAATTTTCAGCAGAGAGCTTTGAGGCTCTTCCATGCGATCGCATGGATTATTACCATGCGATCGCATGGTTCATTTCCTGATCTCCGCGAATTTTTTGTTCAGTTTTTCAGGGGCTTTTTGGTAATTTTGCCCTTCACGATTTCTAGGGTTTAAAGTGCCGTTTTTTGGCATTTTTGAGACATTCTCCATTTTTCTCTCATATCTCCACATTAGAAAGCTCTCCAAGGTAGAAGAAGAGGGTTAGGGTTCTTGAAAAACTCCATGGAAATGGGTTTTTCTTGACTTTTTGTACATCATTGTGTGTATTTTGTAAATAGAGGAAGATGGATGGAGGTTTATAGTGGGCAAATGAAGACAACCATGGGCTCAAGCTAAATCTTGCATTTCTCTTGACTTTATCAAACCCGGTGATGTATTTTGTATCTATTTTACATTTTGTTCTTGTGAATATTATGGGCTAATTTTATTTACTAGGAATGAGATGAATCCATTTATGAAGCTTTAAAGTGTATTGTTCTTGTTATTGATTCCTTATGTTTGGTTTTATGGTTGTTGATTATTGGGCTTTATTGTGTATTGAGATGATTGATCACCATTGAAATGCTTTTGTGACTTAGTTACTACCGGAGGTTGAAATTAGGTTTAGCACATTTAATTAACAACACAAGGCTTATGGAATGTAGGAATACTTTTCATACTTTGTGCAATTAATTTTGAATGCTCTTAAGTTTTAATGCAATTTTTATATATCGTTCTCTCGGTAGGAATGCTTGGGAGTCTTGTGTAAAATTAGGTTTGGCTTTACTCGGGAGAGATTGCTAGATATTTTAGGAGCATGGATTGCTATAGTAACCTCATTTTGGAATTGATAATGGAAAATGTAACTTTAAAGTGGAATGGTTGGTGAAGTCGAATTCCTAGTATTTTCTTCTAATTGATTTTATTTCCTACAAATTTCTCTTTTAATATTTACCTTATTAGCTTAATTTTTATTCATCTTTGAATTCTTAGTTTAATCATCAAAACAATATGTTTTATTGTGTGTTTAAATTAGGGCTAGATTGATTTGGATGTTAGCAAAGTTATCTATCCTCGTGGGTTCGACACTTTCTCATCACTTTATTACTTGAACGCGACCCGTGCACTTGCGGTACATTTTTAGCGAACAGTTCGCTCGCAAAAATATAGCCATCCCTACCCCCTCACGACATATCCACGATCCTCTTATCAATTGTCATTTAACTGAGTTTGGCTGATGATATGATTACTAACTTTATGCATGGCTATGAAAAACTTTTTCATGCACAAGTTTGTGGATTTGGGTTAGATTTCTTGATGTCTCAATCCAATATCTGTATGTCTTTTTATTAGATGACCATGTATTAAAGGGAGGAGGGAGGGGGGAAGTCAATTTTATGTCACTGGCTGAGCATGTGCAAGGATCCAGTTTGTATTGTCTAATCCATGTTAAAGAAGTTAGAAAAGGGGGAAAGAAAAATCATTGTGAAGTTTAGAGTCAGAAGAGTTGCACATGTTTGGTGAATAAGGACACATTTGAAAGGTCTCGATCTAGCTTGCTTAAGCTGTAGATCTTGTAGATATAAGATTCTTACTTTCTGATCATGTTGGCTAACAATGAATCGAATAGAAGATATAAGATTTTTATCTTTTGTATTGTCTCAATCCCGAGCACATAGCTATTCTTTTTGTTACTTATTCTCAAATTTGAGTTGTGTTACTAGATGAAGGTCTAAGTTTAAGACCTTAGGAAACTTTATTCCCAAATACTCGTTAAAAATGTCACTTAACCCACATCATATAGAGATTATGAATAATTTCCTATGCTTGGTGCAATTAAATTAGATAATTTTGTTATTGAAAGCATTTTGTGTATTCGAATTCAAAATAGGAATATTTTGAGGTGTATATGAAAATATGTATAATTATACTCGAAAGAGATTATTAGATAACTTAAGATTGTCGATTGTCAATTTAAGAATAATCTGAATTAGGAAGTGTGAATTTGGAGATTAAATTGAATATAAAGGGTGGAGTCGGATTCCTAGCATATTTTTGTCTATTTGTGTATTTACTCGAAATCATTAAGCTACTTTTATTTATTAAGCTAAGTTAGTCTAGTTTTACAATAAAATCACCACAATCAAAAATCTATTGTGTTTATTCATATTAAGATAGAATTAATTTAATTTAAGTAATTAGAAATCATAGTCCTTGTGGGAACAATACTCTTTTACTCACTTTTACTATTACTTGTCAACGAATCCATACACTTGCGGGATTTCACCGTACAATATATATCTTGAAAATTTTGAAAAGTGGTGGGTTCTATAAAATGTACGGTTGAAAAGTGGAAAAAAAAACAGCTTAAATTATAATTTAAAATTACGAATAGTTAATTTTCAATTTTTCTTCCCAAAAATTTTCATGAAAAATGTGATAATTTTCCTGGAAAATAGTGGCCATCAAACAACAAAAGTTGAAAAAACTACAATTTCTATGGAAAATAAAGATAATCAAACACCAAAAAATAGAAAATTACAACAATTTCTAGGTAGAAATTTAATCCAATCAAACGCACTAAATTGACAATTGCCAAGAAAACAAGTTTTTGACAATTCAATTATCTGGAATTCGTTTTCTTATCAGTCAAATTCAATACTTGCAATCAAATGCAGCCTAAGTTCAAAATTGACTAAGTGGTAGCAACCTAACTGGAGAGTTAATATGTCAAAATTTAAAAGGCTAAATTATATTTAGGGTCTTCAAACTTTCATCCATTTCTCTAACTGAAAATCAAGAAAATAGCACAATGATAGTTACAATAACATATAGTACACTAGTTAATACATATATGGTGTATGTATGAATACAAATCTTACCTGTGAAAGAAGCTGATAAGAAGGCAATACACAAAATCTTTATCTTTCTCAACCACATCCCACACCAGTTGGTGATAGTGTGGTATGCGTAGGTGGGTCCGGGGTGATGGAGTGGAGAAAGAGAACTAGGGAAGAAAAACATAATTTCCATTATTTTTATAAAAAAAAAAAATCTTCTTCTAATTTATTTTTATTTTCTTCTTGTTCTTCTTTTGGGATTTAGGTTCTAGAATTAGGAAGTTTAAAATTTTACGTCACATTTTTTAAAAATTTGGAACTCTACGGCAAATTCTCTTCTTTTTTTATGTTTTAGTATATTTAAGTTGGAGAACAAAATATTCAGAAATGACTTTCTGCATAAATTATGTAAAGTTGTGATGATAGGTGGGAATAAAATTGAATAGAAATGAAATTGAGAAATTATTCAAAAATTGAGATGAAAATATTGCATGTTTTGACATTTCTTATTTGTTTATTCGAGTTGTCACGTCAAGCTGATGTCATGTCATTTAATCACCTCTAGTTTAGCCTCCACAGTTTTGTAGCTTAATATGGTAAAGTTCCAGCTCAAATTGTTCATTAATTATGTAGCTAATGCCTAATAATGAGGTACAAGCCACGTACACCTTCATAAATCGAATTAAACACATAACAAGCACTTTTTAAATTAATTCTTATGAGATATATGTGAGTAGAGCTGATAAATGGATCGGTCGGCCCAATCTGATTTGTTAAAGTTGGGTCACATTTGAAATTGGTTCGAATCGATCCAGTCTAGTTCTTGTGCGGGCCAGCAAAATTCTGGCCCAGCCCTGTCCGTCAGGCCAACCTGGCCCTAATTTTAAGTTTTTTTCTTTTTTAAACAATTATTTTTTTAACTAGAAAAATGAACAATATATCTTGTATGTTAAAAACAAAATTTATAAAAGTAAATTAATATATAACCATTTATTCCTCTTGTATACCACATAGTTGTCGGGAGTTTCTTTCCTCCCAGGAGCCCATTTTCGTCACGTTCCTGCTTGATCTGTTGTATTTCATGTGACTTTTGACAAGTTGGCCAGCTGCTATGGTAGACATCAAAGAGAGCTCCCCAGTCAAGACTAAACCAGCAACTATGGTGGTCAGGAGCGGAGAATTCGACCTTGGGGACTCTTTGTTTGTACCTTTTACACCGAGCAGATTCAGGCAAGCAGATTGTGATGCCAATTGGGTTCCACCTCCTACAGTGTCAACCTGGAAATAACAACAATGATGATTAGGGAATGATGCAACGAATGTGATATAAACATAACACAGTGTGTGTGCCTGTGATAGATTTCTGAACCAATTGAAACATAATGATTCAAGTTGTAAGAAAAATATACTAGTTCATATTACATACATTTAAAAATTCTAGAAAGGAGTATTGATGCTATTCACAAAATGAGTTATAAGTATGAATAAAAAAGAAGGAAAAAAAATTTACAGACATTCAAAAATTCTAAAAGGGAGTGCTGCTCATTCACAAAATGAGTTATAAGTGTGGATAAAGAAGAAGGAAAAAAAATAAATTTGTGGGCCAGTCGGGCTTGGGCCAGTTGGTCCAAGCCCGACTGGCCCAACGAGCTATTGTTCGGACCAGCTTTTTAAAGGTTTAGCCCATTAAAAGTTTAAACGTAAATTTCAACACCATCCAATGTCAAGGAAGTATGGAAACTAAAAGTCACATTATCATTACATAATAGAAGAAAAAATTATCATGTTGTGGAACGAGACTTAATTGACTAGGGATGGGCATTTGTAACCCAAACCGAACCTCCATAACCGAAATCGACAATCAACAACCGACCGAGTCTGGGTCGGTTCTTGGTTCTTGAACTAGAACCGTAAGTACCCGATTGGAACCAAATTTGTCATTTTTAATAAATTTTTTATTTTTTACAATTTGTTCAACCTAACCCAATGATCCACAATCCAACACCACGGTACCAAAGACAAGAGTCCAACTGTCCAAGACCCAAATCAAAAGTACAAAATCCATCACTCTTAAACTCAAACTCAATTGACCCAATTCCAATTACCCGAATCTCAAATTTTCAATCGCTATTTGCTCAGTTACTCAATACAAATATTGTCATATATCTCGTACTTTTGCTCATCTCTCTCTCACTCAACACATATCTCATAGTGAGATGGCAAAGGCAAAACTCTTCTGTAACCAAACCGAATCCTCAATTTTGAGAGGTAATTTTTCTTTATCTAACCCTAATGGTATCAGTTTATAATTTTGGTATCTATTCTTCCCGTTAATGTTATACTTTCATAAATTGTTTTAATATGTAACTTACTTTAATGTTAACGGGTTTGAATTTTTAATTTTTTTCAAAACATGTTGTTAACTCACGATTTTAAAAGAAAATATTATGGGTATAACCAAACTGGAACCGATAGTTCTGATTCGGGTTTGGTTCAAATGATTACGTGGAACCGAATAGTTTCATTTACGAAATATCTGAACTATAACTAGTGGTTTCGGGTATTGAAATACCTGGACCGACCCACCTGATGTCCAGACCTATAATTGACTATCTTGTTGAAGTCGGAATTACTTGAATTACGTGTACACGCTAGATAAATCTAAAAAGATGTCTAAATTTCATAATCATTTGAACACAGGTCACACCTCAAGTAACTTCAAACACATCTTCTAGCAAAATCTCATATTAGTGTGGCTAGTCAAGCATAGAGGAAATTCAATACAACTCATAATCAAGTGATTCATAGGGCATATGTAAGATAAGATGTTGAAGAAATATCTTTAACTAGGTGTGGCAACAGCCCGACACTTGCCCATCGAAAATGAGGCTCAGCTTGTTGAGGAAGAAAATCCAGGATGGACACTTTTTTCATTCGCAATATGTTTATTTGATGTGCATTATGTGATCAATCGATTGACAGGATTCAATGATGGGACAGGCCTAACCTAAAGTAAGGGCTATGTCCTGTCTTGATGGTGAATCTTGATTGACTTACACATGGAACGCACACAGAGATGGGAAGCATGGCATGAGATAGGCGGTGGAAAGAATTATGATAGCTACTTACTTGACTCGTCGGCCCGCTGGCCCGTCTTATTTTTTATTTTTTAAACACATAATGTTTCAAAAATTAATAAATATAATTACAATTAAACAACCCCCTCCTTACTGTTAAAATAAAAACAGAATTGATTGTGAAGATTATGAAAATACTTCTCATTCACGCGTCTATTTATGAATTTATAAAAGGTATTTTAGAATTATGAAATATATAAAAGAAGGAAAAGATAAACAATATACAACAAATAAGTCTAAAAAGAAAAGATAAACAAAAAATAACAAATAAGCTTAAGAATATGAAATAAGATATGGACGATGTTGATTTGGTTTGATCTGTTGGAAATTTGTTGAAATCGATCAATATTCTCCCTCAAGTTGGAGTTGGAGTTGAAATAAACTTGTAAAGTTGTCTGTGGTATGTGTCATCTCTAAGTGGTTTCGTAAAAAGGTCCATCAATTGATCGCTATATCATAGGTAGGAAGGAGCAATGAGGCTAGTTTGGATTTTTTCACGAACAAAATGAAAGTCAATTTCAATGTGTTTCGTACATCCGTGAAAGACATGATTATTGGCAATGTGAATAGCAGCTTGGCTATCACAATAAACTGAAATTGGTTGTGGATGAGTAAAATCAAGTTTTAAGAAAAGCAATTTCAACCATTTTAATTCAGAATTGAGTGCGACGAGTGAACGATATTTAGTTTCTGCAAAAGAACGAGAAATTGTTGGTTGGTTTTTGGTTTTCTAAGAGATAGGACTAGAATCCACCATAGACAAATAGCATGTAGTAAATCGAAGAGTAGTAGGACAACTAGTTCAATCAGAGTCGACGTATCCAACTATAGAAAGAGAACTAGAAGCAAAGATAAATAAATAATTACCAAAAGAACCTTTACAATAACGAATGACACGATTGGCTTCATCAAGATGGAAAGATTGTGGATATTGCATGAATTGACTAAGGGTGTTTACAACATACAAAATATCAAGTCATGTCACAATAAGATACAAAAGACGACCTATCAGTCGATGACAAAGTTTCAGATTAGAAAGTGGAGTGTCGTCTATCATACGTTGGCGAAGATTTTATTCCATAAGAAAATCAGATGGTCATCAACCAGTCATACCACAATCAGATAATATCTCAAGAACGTATTTTCGTTCATAAAGAAATATCCCTTCGTTAGAACGAGACACTTCAATGCCTAGAAAATAATGAATTTTGTCAAGATCTTTCAAGGAGAAAGATTGAACAAGAAAGTGTTTGAGATCAAAGAAGGTATTATCATTGTTTCTAGTGATGATAACATCTTCGACATAGACAAGAACAAAAACAAAAGTTTGACCTCGAATATATGTAAATATACTATAATATGAAATATATTGATGAAAACCATGTTGAATGGGAGTGATGGAAAATTTTTAGAACTATTGATGAAAAGCCTATTTAAGACCATAGATAGACTTACTTAATTTATATATATGTTTTTCTTCTTGACACACTAGATTATAGATACTTTGAATTGAAAGGAACGGCTCCATCAAGAGGATTTGGCTGTGAATAGATGAAAAACAATCATGAAATCCTTGAAAATTTCTATTGCACGATCTTGATGTTGTTGATCAATAATACTTTTGGCATTACCACAAATACATGGAGTGATCGAGACAATGGAATTGAGTTCATCCCATAATAATTTGAGTTGTATAAAATATAATGAAACAAATAGACCTTCATGTTTGAGGGCATAAATTAATTGTTTCAACTGATAAATTTTAGGAGCATTTGATTGAGAAAATAGATCATTCATATGAGACATACAAGATATTTGGACTGATCTCGGATGAGACAGAATTTAGAATTCAACTTCCAACCAAATCATTACAACGTTACTAATTGAGAATATTATCTTTCTTCGTTGGAATTGGGACTGACTCATCAACATAACCAATTTTCTTTTCACATGAACTGCCATTGTTACTACACGACTCTATGATTTATAATTGTCTCTTGACAATAATATAGTAACAAGAATGATAGAAGAGTTATATGAGTGACAAATGACATACGAATCAGTTTTGATTGAAGTTGATGATCATCTGTTGGTGGCAGCAAGACTTTCATCAGACGTGGTGAAAAATGTGATTGTTAGGCTGAAAAAAAAATTTGTTTAGAACTCTCATACCACGTTAAAATGTAAACAGAAAATTGATTGTGAATCCTATTTAAAAACTTCTCATTCGTGTATCTATTTATAGATTTACACGAGGTATTTTACAATTATAAAATATATAAAAGAAGAAAAAGATAAACAATAAACAACAGATAAGCCTAAAAATATTAAATAGGATGTGGATGATGTTGACTCCCTATGATCGGTTGGGTATTTGTTGAAATTGTCCAATTTGTTTAAATTCATCCAATACTTTTGTTATATATTTAAAATATATCGTGTAATATGATAAAATATCATAACAATAAAAGTTAGAGTGTATAAGAAAGTATACTAAGTAGTATAATTATAAATTTGAGAGCAATTGGAGAGAGTATAAGAAATTTGAGAATAGAGGGTTGAAAATTGAGGTGAAATTTTGAACTGAGAATTGGGGATTATATTGGTGAAAAAAGTGGAATGTTCAAAACATACAAAAAAAAAAAAAAAGATCAAAATTTAAAATTTCAGACAAATTCAAGCCTGAAAGGCCCAATGTAATTTAATTGTTTAAATTTGAGTGAAAATTACACCAACTACTTACTATTTTAAAAATATTTCTAATATTAAAAATTTAATTTTTTATTTTAAAAATATTGTCCATATGTTATCATATTAATAATAAATATAATCATAAAAATATATACAATTATACACAACCATTTTACACAACTGCCATTGGAATTCACACAGAAAAGAAAAATTCCTCCACAAAAATTTGACTCCCAAACATATCAACATCTTCCATAAACGCATTCTTCTCCAACAATCTTCATGAATCTATGTAACTGAAACACTAATCACTTGCTTAACTATATTCTTCATCATTTTTGGAGTGGGTTGATTAATATAACAATGAACACTCTAAATTGTAGGCTCGCTAGGTCGAAGAAAGCATCGACAGGAGAAGAATGTACACTGGAGTCGAACATTTCAAGCCACCTGCTTATGTTAATATGAAGTTTTGATTAGGCACTCTATTTTTTATATTTAAATGTTCTTAATTGAATTGTTACCTGGGAATACATATTATGTTACATAATTTGTTATTCTGTAACACTGACTGCTAAAGATGTTGTAACTTGTCATTGGTTTAATTGTGTGTAACACGAACTGTTAATACACTGTTTGTAACATTGATGTTTAATATGATGTTTTGATTGTGCATTTTATTTTTTATATTTAAATATTCTTGATTGAATTGTTACCCGGTAATACAGATTATGTTACACAATTCGTTATTATGTAACACATACTGCTAAAAATGTTACAACTTGTTATTGTTTAATTGCATGTAACACGAAAGGTTAATACATTGTTTGTAACATTGATGTTTAATATGATATTTTGATTGAGCACTCTAATTATGATATTTTAAATATTATTGATTGAATTGTTACCTGTGAATACAGATTATATTACACAATTTGTTATTTTGTATCACTGACTGCTAAATATGTTACAATTTGTTATATCATAAATTTTATGTTTGAAAATTGATATTGATTGTTACATATTTGATTCATAGCACTCATTCTTGATGTTAATTGTTAATACAGATTATGCCACCCCTAATTGATATTATGTATCACTGATTGATATAGACGATACAACTGAGTATATCATAAGTTTATGTGTTATGTTTCTAATCTACATAGATTTGTTCTTCATGGAGAATCGTCTCTATATTGTTTTGAGGAAAGAGGATTTTAATTTTTTTATTTTATTTTGGCCAAGAATCAATCAGCTTCCATTGCATGCCAACTGATAATAATAAAAGATTTTATAATATACTTATTTCAATCAATTTCGAATTTTAAGAAGTTGGTTTCTTTATTTCCAGGTAATTATATAAATTATAATAAATTAAAATAATGAATTTTTATAAATAGTACTTTTAGAATATATATAACATGAATGACTTATTGCAATTCTTTTAAAAAAAAACCTTATTTATGAAACAATCCCTAAATTTGAAGGGGTTTTGACGATACTGGTAGGTGGGCATATGGATCCAATTGCACGAGCCTAGATCGACCCACAAATTCGAAAGGTGGGATCGGCCCTGAGCTCTTTAAACTAGGACTTAGGCGGACCGTAGACTGAGCTATCATGGGACAACTTGTTGGACCATTGCGCCCTTTCCTCAACTCTTGGATTATTCTAAATATAATAAAACTCGACAAATTAGTGTTTGATAAATTAATAAGCTTATTTAAATAATAAAATTTCTCTGGTCCTACCCAGGTCAGTGTAGTAAATTAATAAATTCGCTAATACACAATTATACTATATTTTATTTATAATCGTTTAAGGCCCAAAGAAAATATTAAAGATAAAATCCATCACTCGGATAAGAAGAAATTTCAATATGTAATCCTTGTTCTTTGTTCAATCTTGTCCAAATGATTTTTCAATCTTCGTTTCTTGTTTCTCCTCTTGAAATCCCAAATAATTACCAAACCTTATTTATAGTTAATCTCTCTTATTTATAGCTATTTCTAAGTGTTGCAAAAGATCCCAAAATGGTAAAAAATTGTGGCCCAAAAAGTTTCTAGTTGGAGTAAAACTTAAAAAGGAAAAAAATCTCATTGGTGAATTTTTGCCCGGGAGATTGCCCTGGCAAAGCAATTACGTTCTGCTGGACAAAAGCAATGCTATAAGCTTGAGCGATCGCCCAACTTAAATTCTTTGTTCCGTATGTTTTAGTCCTCCAAATTTAGATTATGGCTTCTTTAGTCCTCAAAGCTTTCAACAACCTCCAATGTGGTCCTTCAAGCTTCAATTGAGTGCTTGTATCCTCGTACTTCCAAATCTTATTCTAATTTGTTACTTTTTTCATCTATTCTTCTCCACTTCCTTATAAACGGATCCAAAACTGAAATAGAAACGACAATACACTAAATTAAGTAGAAAATATGTAAAGTAACATGAAAAAAACTTAGTTTTAAAGCCCGAATAAGTGAACAAAATGTACTTATCAAACACCCCAAACTGAACCTTTGTTCGTCCTCGAACAAAAACAATACTAAAATACAAACCTAAACTAACAAAGAGAATCATAAGAAACGGATTCAATGTTAAATTTCTTACCAAATGCCTCGGGTTTGAATATAAAGCAACACTTTTAGAAATATATTAAACAACACCAATAAATAAAATTTTACTTATTCAATGCTCGACATTTAGTGAGTGTGAGATTAGCCAAATATTAAACTTACACCTATATTAATTAGACCATGACCAACACTATGTTGTTGATATATTTATAATATCGAACCTTTTGTATTCATTTTTTCCTTACACCTCTCTGCAATATCACACATCTAATGCTTTTCTTTTCAATCTCGAGGTGTTCTAGCGAATTTGGTTTCTATTGATCAATACAATACTTTTTTTTTCAAACAAAGTGATAAGAATTAGGGCAATTGGCGCAAATGGTCCCTAACCTTTTATTTTTGGCAGAATGGTCCATAACCTATCCATTTAGGTGCGCAATTAGTCCTTTTTGATGGATTTCGTTAAATTTCCATTAAAAACCTATCATTTAGATGCACAAATGGTCTCTCTCATTTTTTTTGTCTTTATTAGTGGGGGTAAAATTGTCAAGTTATATTTTTTTTCTTTTTTTTTAAATTGGCACAAATGGTCCCTAACCTTGTTTTAATTAAAGAAATTTGCAATTGGATTCCTAACCTTTGCAAAAAGTGAAAATGGATATGATACTTTAATTTTATTATTAAAAATTAAAAGAAACTAAGTTGTTTTTGGATCGGTAAATATTTTTTGGACCCAAATCACCCAACCCATTTATCTACCCAAACACCACCCTTACACCCATACCCACACCCACACCCACACCCACACCCACACCCACACACTCTGCCAGAAATGGAGAGAATTTCTTCTCCTTGTTTCTGGCACAAATTTTCCCTATTTCTACGAGCGAAACCAGGGAAAAGAATCTCCCTGGTTTTGACCAGATCGCCCGGGCGGGGGAAGGGGGGGGGATTTCTCCTCCTCGGTCGCCGGCGGGTGGAGAGGTGTGGGTGGCGTAGGGTTGAAGATGGTGGAGACATTTGCTCTTTATTTTTTTAAATAGAAAAATAAATTAAAATTTAAAATTGGGCTGGCCCAGTAGTCCTGTGGCTCAAAAGCGGTCTGAGTTGGCTCAGTAAATATGAGGCCGTATAAAATCGAGCTGGGTTGAGCATAATTAAAAATTTTATTTGTGACAAATTTTATTTTTCTTTTTATGTTGTAATGATACAATTAAACTTTGAATTTTAAATAATATGATTACTTAATAATAATAAAATAATTTTAATTAACACATTTGTTAATAATTATGAGTTTAAATTTTAGTTATTCTATAATAATTTATAAAATATACAAAATAATTTAGTAGATTATCAATTTGTTAGTTTCTTTTAATTTTTAATAAAAAAATTAAAATATCAGACCCATTTTCACTTTTTGCAAAAGTTAAGAATCCAATTACAAATTTCTTTAATTAAAACTAAGGTTAGGGACCATTTGCGCCAATTGAAAGAAAAAAAAAAAATGTAACTTGACAATTTTACTCCCACTAATAAAGACAAAAAAATGAGATGGACCATTTGCGCACCTAAATGATAGATTTTTAACGGAAATTTAACGAAATCCGTCAAAAAAGATCAATCGCGCACCTAATTGAATAGGATAGGGATTATTCCGCCAAAAATGAAAGGTTAGGAACCATTTGTGCACTAATGACATACGTTAGGGACCATTTACGCCAATTTTCCTAAGAATTATATACTTGTATACTTAGAAGTAGGATGGTGAGCAATTTCTCAACTCTCATCTTCAGTCTCTTGGATCCTAGCCTAAAAATCTTTACCGAACACCTCTAACTCTTTTTATTCATTTAAACATCCTTACATCTTATGTGCAAGACTTCTCTCTTCTAAGCTTTTTATGTGACTCATGTAGTGAGCTTTAGGCCGATAACTCCCAAGTCAGACAAATATAAAGCACTAGGTTTTAAGATACCCTAGCAGACTTATTGCTCGAGTCACACAGGCTATAAGAAAAGTGCAACACATAATTTATTCCTGCGGCTTTTTTTTTTTGCATGGTATTCGATTCTCAGCAGTGATTAGTGCCCAATTTAGATTTCTTAACTATAATGTATTCAATCAAAGATGAGATCTAGAAAACCCAAACCATCAAATTCTACGGACACAAATACTAACTTTAATACCCCCAAACTGTTCTCAAGCAGTTTGGTTACTAGTTTAAGGATTTGAGAACAGGATTTTTCAGAACAATCCTAGGTCAACAATATCAACATATAACTCCATACACTCAAGTCATGTTCTCATATAAGTGATAAGTCAATAGTGGCTATGTGATCCATTAATATAATCTAACATGGATTAGTAAAAAATGTACTCAACTTCAAACAAAAAGTACAATCATTGGTGGCAAGCCTTTCAACAATAATTAGACAATATTTTTGGATTTTTCAAAAAGTTTTCAATTTTTTTTACACTACTGTGGCAATTATACAGACTCGGATAGTAAGCAAATAAAAATAATCAAATAAGTATCCTTATACTTATCCCACTCCTAAACTAAAACACTACCTTATCCCTAATACAATAGCAAAAATAAGTAAATATAAGCAAATAAAGGAGGAAAGAGATCAGGTACTCCCCGGAGGTAGTTGTGAAGGGATGAATCAATTTGGTTAGACAGTCCGCTAAAGTGAAGCAGTGGTGTGGTGGTGTGGTGTGGTGTGGTGTGGTGTGGTGTGGTGCGGCTGGAGCTTGAAGGTTGAGAGACAATGTCATAGATATTGTCCATGTAGCTCTCAAAGTGGAGTATCCTATAGTTGACATGATAAGTACTTACGAGTGTGATTTATAATCTACAAAAAAATGTGTGCTTAACTTACGAATGCAAATCATAAAACAACGTGTAATGCAGTGTTTAATCTAACTTAATTGAAAAGGATATAAGAATGGGTAACCTCCCATTAAGCGCTTATTTATAGTCATCAGCTTGACTTTTTGTCCAGTTGCTCAAGTGGAAGAAGAATAGATTTCGAGATCATCGAAGGTATCACTCTCCAATCTTTTGATTTTCTTCTCCATGTTCTGTGGCTTGTCCTTATCTTCATTTAACAACTGCAATATTACATCATGGATGTCTTTTTCAAATTTAACCACATGTTCATCCATGGAAGCTTCTTACAACTAAACAATCTGTTTACCATTGTCTTTCACTTCTACTGTTGGCTTCATCGCCCAAAACCTTTTAAAGAAGCTTTTCTTGAATTTTTTCATGGTCTCAACTTGATGTCCTGTCTAATAAGGAAGAGGTGGTGGTGCCTTATCTCTACCCAACATATGAAATATCTCCATTTCATTCTGAACTCTCAATGTCAATACATATCGTGAAACATCAATGAGAACATCCGAAGTAGCTAATGGAAAATAAGAACTTTTCCACTCTCTTCATCACATCTTGCACCATCCCAAATGGTTTTTTAATAGATCAGTCAGCCAACTGAAGAGTGAACTTTGCAGGTTTAACTTCACCAAGTCCTAATAACCTAAAAATAGAAAGTGGCATCAAATTGAAACTTGTACCAAGATCGCACAATGCCCTGTCAATCACGAGACTACCGACGGTAATTCGAATTGCGAAGCTACCTGGATCATTTCTTTTATCTGGTAGTTGCTTCTCCACTATACCACTTACTTTCCATGTAAGTTTTACTGTATCCCCTTATGCAAACTTTTTCTTATTTGCAAGCAGTTGTCTCATATACTTGGCAGAGTTGGGAA
This sequence comes from Forsythia suspensa, assembly GCA_023638005.1. Lineage (NCBI taxonomy): Eukaryota > Viridiplantae > Streptophyta > Magnoliopsida > Lamiales > Oleaceae > Forsythia > Forsythia suspensa. Next base: position 20,513,957 of record CM042664.1, on the reverse strand, counting down.
CTTGAGTTAGGGCCTCCACAAATGGTATGTTAATATGCAGCTTCTTTAGATGATCAAAAAATTATGCACACTGCTCATCCTGTTTCTTCTTTTATGAATTTAAAATATCTGAGTCTTTAAATTCTTTATTGGAGCGCTCTGATTTTGGAGAGTGGTCTCTGTCCTCCTTACGAACTGATTATTTTCTTCCATGTACTACTCAGTTTTCTCCACGAACTTACCAAACATATCTTCCAGTGAGACCCTTTTTTCTGGCTGCTGAAACTGAGAACCCTATGGTTTGTTGTTATTCTGAATATCTGTCCAAGAGAAATTTAGATGATTACGCCAACTTGGATTAAATGTGTTAGAGAACTGACTATTTTACTAGCATTGACCACCTTGAACATACTCGATTTGTTCGAGTTGCTGTGATTGAACATGACATTTTAATGTGCTGTGATTAGCCACCACACTCTTCACAAGTTGATTTCTTCGTCTGCATCGTATTGACTGAGTGCGACATGTTCTTCACTTTGTGTGCCAATGAATCTATTTTTGCAGATAATGCAGTGAAAGTGTCTACTTCATGTTCCCCTATAGTTCTCTTGTGTATATCTTAGTCTGATGCCATATGGCAGTAGTGGTAGCCATTCTCTCAAAAAGCTCCAAAGCTTCAACAGTGGTTTTAGTGGATAATGAACCGTTAGATGGAGAATTTACCATACTTATAAAATAAAGAAGAAGTCCTGCATAAAAATATTGAACTTGAAGCCCCTTACTAATGCTATGATGAGGGTACTTCTTTAACAAATTTTGAATATGTTCCATGCCTCATCAAAAGATTCGGGTTCTAAGTGCTAAAATATAGATATTTCATGCTTCAACTTTACAATCTTGATTGGTGAAATGAATTTTGTGTAGAGTTTTTGGGATAAGTCATTCCAAGTGGTGATGCTGGCAATCGACTATGAGTTCAACCACTCGAGAGCTTTGTCACGGAGAGTATGTGGGAGCAAATGTAGCCGGGATGGCGTCATCTGAGATACCTTGATATTTGAAATGTTGGTACATTTCCAAGAATCGAAAAATATGTATATGTGGATTCTCCTCGACCATACCATAAAACTGATGCCCATTCTGAATGATCTGTGGAGTCATAAAATCTCTCACTAACATATTTTCTTTATCAATCGGTATATTCAATTTTCTCGTCCTGCCATAGCAATCTCATTGTTATCCATAGTGTCTTTTTTTTTTTAATCTTTTTGGTGTGCTTTTCTTGCTTTTCTTTGCCTACGATAAAAAGTATGTATGATTTTTGGATCAACTGCTATTAGAGACCCGTGTCTCACGCTTCGCATGCAAAGGCCTGAAAAGAAACAATTCAAACACTAAAATAAACTGAAAAATTAAATAAATAAATAAAGTTCGAAATAGTGCTAATATAATTGAAAAAAGAACGAAAACACAATCTCCGGCAACAGCGCCAAAAATTTGTTAACAATATTATTATTTCACAAGTGTACGATTCGCACAAGTAATAAAGTGGATTTTAGAGTCCAAGTATCGTACCCACAGAGCTTGCGTCAGTCTAGTTTCAAATTAACTTAGCCTTAACCGAAACTATAGAATTCAAAAGATTTTCTAATATTTAATTATCAAACTACTTAACTAATTATTCAATGCAAGACCTAAATTAAATAAAATTAATGAAAAGTTGAGATAAATGCGAATATTATATAAATTTAATAAAGAAAAGCGTATTAGGATCCTGAATCCACTTATACCAATCCTCTTTAACACATGCTGTTGAATTTGATAACACGATTTAATTATGAATATCAATATTCATAATTTATTTAACAATCTCTCTAATTAAACATATCCCTATATGTGACCCGACTATATTTTTATGACGGATGCGAACATACAAGAATACATGAAAATATTTGTAATACTTAAAGATCTGGTAAAGTATAGCTGTATATCTCTATCCTCTATCAGACTCTACGATAATTGATAGTATGTCTAACTTATTTTCAATCTCTTGAAAGTAAAACAAGCCACAAAAATTATACAATCACTACGCATATAATTGTAGATGAAAAGAAATCAATATCAATTGTTCAAAATTAAAAATATGTTTGAATATCAAAGATTAAGTTCAAAGAATTAAAGATTCATGACACAAGTTTCATCGCAATTCTAGCACAAAATAATTTAGCCTAGCATACTAAGAGGAAGAACACAAAAAGAAAAGATAAAATCCATAACCCGAATAAGAAGAAATTTCAATATGTGATCCTTGTTCTTCGTTTAATATTGCTCGAATGATTTTTCAATTTTCGTTTCTTGTTTCTCCTCTTGAAATCTCCCAACAATTACCTACCCTTATTTAGAGTTAATCTCTCCTATTTATAGACGTTTCTAAGTGTCCCAAAAGATCCAAAAAAAGGTAAAAAATCGTGGCCCAAAATGTTTCCTAGTTGGAGTGAAACTCAAAAAGGAAAAAAATCCATTGGCAAAAATTTGCACCGTGCTGTTCAAAATTAAGGCTAGGCATTTGCCCAGGTATAAGCTTGAACAATTGTCCAGCTTAAATTCTCCATTTTGTACATTTTAGTCCTCAAACTTTGAATTTTTGCTTCTTTAGTCCTCAAATCTTTCAACAACCTCCAATGTGGTCCTTCGAGCTTCCATTGAGTGCAATTGTATCCTCGTACTTCCTAAACATCTTCCAATTTTGTTGTTCTTTTTATCTATTCTTCCCCACTTGCTTATTAACGGGTCCAAAATTGAAATAAAAACGACAATACACTAAATTAAGTAGAAAATTTATAAAGTAACGAAACAAAACTTAGTTTTAAAATTCGAATAAGTGCACAAAATGCTCTTATCAAAGAGCACAAGTTTTGATCAGATGCAAGGGGCTATGAAGACTTTTGTCGTGGATGAAACAAGTATTAGTGGATGGATGAAACAAGTATTAGTGGATTTGTGGACACAAAACAAATTTTTTCTTAGCTGAGTTATATCTTGCATATTTTGTTTTGCTTATCACTGTTACTCACAGAGAGCTATTTATATTTGGTTTTAAATCTTTATCATAAGTGGTAGCTGATAATTTGTTCAAACAAAGTTGATCTTCTGTAGCTGGAGTTATATGGCCAATTAAATAGTTGTGAACTTGGAGATCCTGACATTATGTTCATTGATATTATCTGAATGTATTTTAGTTGTTTGTCGTGGGATTGGAGTGTTGAAATGAGTTAAACATTCGATACTGAATATAGCTATTATTAGAAAGCTTGTTATTGGATTGGGCCATTGGTGGAAGCTCCAATGCATAATGTTTTGAAATTATTTCTCTCTTCTTCATCTAACAAATTGAGCATGTCGTGACCAAAATATCTAGATAACTCTAACGGTACGTCTCTAATATTTGTTTCTACATTTGTGGCACGAAAAAGTAAAGAAGAAGAAGAAGAAGAATAAAAAGAAGAAGAACTAGCATTTTGAATTCCCTTAAGAATAAGGAAACTCCAATAATCATTTGGATTAGGGTTACTTGAAGAAGAAGATGAAGGGTTTGGTGGAGGAGGTCTTCTAACGTTCCTACCGGTTTTTTTTCGCATAATATTCATACATGTCACACAATATTTTTTCTAAATTACCATAAATTAAGGGATTACCGTAACTTAAATTATTAGAAATTTCAAAAATAGTATGTTTAGTACCTTGGAAATTTACTCTAGGGTCCATAATTGACGCTAACGAGAACAACATAGTCAGTTCTTCTCAATATTTTCTAAATTTCATTTTCATTGCTTTTACAATATCAGAAAAAATTACATATGACTTATATGTATTAAAATTATTTGCAATAAAATAAAAATAATTTAAAACTAATGGACTAGTAGGGTAGTATACACCACCACATGCGTTTATGGCAACGTAAAACACTTTGAAAAAATTTCAAACATGAAATGCAATTTGCCAATCATATGGTTGCAAATCGTATTGTGGACCGTGTGAATGTCGGCCATTATAATAAGCGGTTGTACAATGTTCATAACCTTCACATGATTCAAGCATTAAATAAGTAGAGTTCCACCTATTACGTATGTATGTACATATACATTTTGTTTGAAGGGAATTTTCTACGTATAATTTATCGAATACTTGTTTTCTAGCAGGTGAAGCAGTAATATAAATTAAAGCATACCCAATTTTTTTCTATTTGTGGGCCTATAAACTTTAAACCATCTTGGACAATTAAATTAAAAAAATAGCATACACATCTAACATCAAACAAAATTCTACCAAAATTCGGATTTAATTCTTCAATTAATTTTTCTATTGCAATATTGTTATGATGAGCATTGTCAAATGTGATACTGCGAATTCTAGATTCGCAATTAAATTCTTCAATAATTTCCAATAAATAATTAAAAATGTATATCTCATTATGAGGATACTCAATTACTTTAAAATCAATTATTCTTTTATGCATAATCCATAATTTATCAATGTAATGTAAAGTAGCTGTAATATATCCTTTATGATTTAGACCAGACCATAAGTCCGAAGTGAATAATACAACACCAACATATTTACTTAAATCATCTTTTATATTTTGTTTTCTTTTATTATATGTAGTAATAGTATCAGAACGAAGAGTGTTTCTAGCAAAGGGCGAATACCTTGGTTGAAGATACCTTTGTACAAACCGTGTGAAGTGAGGGCTTTCCACTATGCTAAGTTGGAACTCACCATTGGCCACCAATTGACACATGCCTTTCCGGCGCATAGACTCCTGTGAATAAACCCAGTCGATAAGATTAGGAGAATAACTAGTAGATCCACCCAGAGAGAGATCTGAACTGTAGTTGCCCTTGGTTGGTATCAATTCTTCTGTGCTTTTGCATACAACACCAGCATATTTAGGAAAATTTCAGTTTAGATGGCTCGTTCCACCACCTTTTTGCCATGCAAACTATTGTTTATAATATTTACAAACTGCCTTGAAGATTGGTTACCCGTCCGCAGATGCAATGGTCTACACTAACTTGAAATGATCCCAACACCGAGCCTTTTATTTTGCGACTCTTCGTTTAGTAATCGATTGAGTAGTGTTGGTCGTTTCTAACTCTTTATCGATATCATCTAATTCTAAATCGATAGTTGGAGCAGTGTTTCCAACCCCAAAATCATCACCAAAATCGGGAATTGGAACATTATTTAAACCACTAAAATCTTCATGAATCTGGTTTTCAACAGACTTGGTACTTGCTTGAAAATTGTATTGATCCATGAAGAATTGTAGATAATAGAAATGTAGAAGTAGAAAATAGAAATGTAGAAGATTTAGTGTAGAATATATATAACTAAAAGTCTAAAATTGTAGGAATGTAGAAGAATGGAATTGGAAATGTGGAAATTCAACACTAAAATGCACAATAAAAGAGATTATTTGACAATATAATTTTTTTGGATTATTGTATGAATGTAAGTTGAGAGATTTGTGAATTTGTGAAGAATATGAAAAATTCATGGGGTCTTTATAGAAAAGAAAATATAGTCGTTGAAAAGGAAAAAAAATGTATAGACCAAATTGCAATGGTCAGAAATATGATCATTTCATTGCAACGGTTGGTCCCAGCTCAATTTGGTCCCATTAATTGGACCACGGACCACGGGCGGTCCGTGGTCTACGGCCACGTCCATGGACTTCACGGACCGAGCCAAGCTCTGTCCATGATCAATTTGTCGACTCGGCCCTGGTCCGGACCCATCTTTAGACGTGCCCGGGCGACTCACGGGCTGGACTTTGAAGGGCCGGGCCGTGGGTCGGCCCTTTTGCCATCCCTAATTTAATCCTATTTTTGAAGCTTTAATTATATAAATCTATTTTTTACTCTAAATGCATTCGTTCTTGATTATTTGTAATTCAATTTATTGTTTTCCTATTATTTAACCAATTTTATTGATTTATGAAATGTATTGAGAGATTTTGATAGTTGATAGAGATATACTGTTATAGTCTGAGCGATTGCTATATTATGTTTGGTTGTGCTGAATACTTTATATTATATTCGCTATTCACATAGTGATACAGGAAATTCATACTTAATAATGGGTTTAATTTTACTCGAGAGATGTTGAATAATAATTTAGGGACATCAATCGTTAAAACATGTATATATTGTCAACTACGCAATTATATGAATTAAAGTGAAAAATTAAGTAGAGTCGGAGTCCTAGTACTTATTCAATATTCAAATTTTCTCTAAGTCTCTTAGCTATAGTTTAATTGTTTTCATTAGTTTTTAGTAGAAAACGTCAAATCAAACAATTCATACGAATTTACTTTTCTTCAATTAGAGTTAGAAATAAGTGATTTCGAAGTTTTGTCAACACTAGACTCAAATTTATTATATAACTTGTCTTTGGCACCGTGCACTTGCGGTTTTGAGTTATAACGGTTTTGGCATTATTGTTGGAGATTGTTTTTTATTTTATATTGCTTTTACTTAATTTTAGCTCTAATTGATTATATTTCTTTTTTCCTTTTTCAGATAACTTTTTCCATGTATGTGACGTGTGAAGAGCTTCGATCTTGCCCACTTTGATTTAGAGATCGATTGCACCTTCAATCAGAGACTTTGCGAACAAAAAAAAAAAAACAAGTGATCATGATGGCAGATCCACCGAACTAAGTGGCTATAGTTGATAAAGATGGTTTGCCCGTGGGAAAGTTTATGACTTCACCTATTGTCCAGAATCACTCTAGTATTTCTTATCATGCATATGGACAACCGAACTTCAACTGAGGCCAGATGTAATTAATTTTTTCCAAAACCTTCTCCAATTCTTTGTGCAGTCGAAAGAGAGTGCGCACACCCATGTTTCAAGCTTCTTGGAGGTATGGAGCAACTTCACTTGTCAGGGTGTTTCTAATGATCACACATTCTGCGAGATAGAACAAGAGAATGGTTGAATTCATACATTGCTGGCAATATCACCATGTAGAATGACATTGTTCAAAAATTCAGTATAAAGTACTTTTCTCCAGCCAAAGTTGCTAAATTGAAACATAAGATTTCGACATTTCAGCAACTTGAGTTTCTTGAGTCTGAATGCTTTGACGAAGCTTGGGGATGATTTAAAGACTTTCTTAGAAAGTGTCCAAATCACAGTGTAAAGAAATGGTTTCAAGTTCAATATTTCTACATTGGACTACTTACAGTAAGTCGTACTGCAGTTGATTCAGTGTTGAACATTTCGATTAAAACGAAGACGTTTAGATAAGCATATGAACTATTTGAAAGAATGGCAGAAACTAGTGTGATGTAGCCATCAGACAAGGTAGTGGTGATGAAGGTTTCTGAAATTCACGAAGTTGATGTTTTTTTAGTTTTTCTGGACAAATGACTTCTTTGTCAAAAAATGTAGATGAGCTTTTCCAAAATCATTCAGTGCGTAGTACCTATCGAGCAATTCGTTTATGCACAAATTCCTCATTACTAGCAGAATAATCCATACTCCAACATGAAGAATTCGGGTTGGAGAAACCAAAAAAAAAAAAAATCTAGTATAGAAATACTCAAAATCAAGTGAAACCACTTGGTTTCAAGCAACATAATAAGCCTTTGATGGAAGAGTTGATGTCACAATTCATTGAAAAAACTGATATTACCTTGCAGAATCAACAGACATGAATAACAAATTTGGAGAATCAGATGAGACAAATGGCTAGGTTGTTAGCAGAAAGACACAAGGCACTCTACCTTGCTATTTTGAGACAAATCCAATAGAGTAAGAGAATGCAATCACAACTAGAAATGAAGTTAAGTTGTTTAAAATCAATGAAAAAAGACAAGTTGCTACTGATGATAAGATATCTTTCACTGGCTGACACGACCCGTCCCACGCAATATTTATATATCCAAGACGTGACGTGTGCCGATAGTGGATACCAGCTAATGGTTGGACCCACCATTAAGGCTACTATAATTACAACTCATTATTACTTATTTTTATAAAAATTTCAGCATTATTTCCTCTGTAATTTGGACTAACCTATTTGAAATAAAATACCACATATCCTAACAACAATATTCACAACTAAATGGGACTATTTGCCCCTCTAATACCAACAACAAAACAACGCGATAGAGACTAGCCGAAATTTAAAACTTTTACTATTTAATAACAAAACTGTACATATGGATACAAAATATATAGTGAGCCCACCTAACTATTTACAAAGTGATGCAAAATGATATTAAAAAATGAACATGTGTCCCCAAAATATAAAGACTACATGCTCCATGAAATGAGTCATACTAACTAACTCTGACTGTCATATGGCTCAGAATTTGAACTCAAAAGCTTTATCTTCAAGGGCTGTCCAAAAACTCAACTGCTACCTCATGAGAAAAATCATCATTGAAAATACATGAGTTGATAGGCTCAGTAAGTAGAGAATTGTACTCTTTTCATTTATAGATATTATTGAAAACGAGCTCACGTCACTTAACAATTCACATTATAATATCTCATAATAATAATAAAGTTAACAATTCACATTATAACATCTCATAATAATAATAAAGATTGGGAGACATTTTCATTATACATAAATGAGCCCAAAATCTAAACCAACATTTATATCACATTAATTTTCAAACAAGTAATATTAGCACATAATCGTAGAATATTCATCTGCTAAAATATATACCATCACTTCATCATATCACAGTATAATATAAAATCTCACCAAAAAGTACCTTCTAATTAAAATCTGTAATATAGTCATGCATGTATAAACTGCCTCCAAAACTAGGCACCCCCATACACGGGCTTAAGGCTCCCGCAGTGTACGAAACTGGATCCCAAAATCTTCTAATAATACAACATAGTACACAGTCAAGACTCCTCAGTGAACTATATTTACGGCCAACTAGACCCCTTAGTGTAATATAGAACACGACCAAGACTCCTCATTGCACTAGAATAGATAAAATTATGGGCACTTTTCTAATAATTTTCAATATCACATATTTTTTACATTCCATTTTACAAGTAATCAATTTAAAATCTTTATATTTTCACAAATACTATACGTAATCAACATTTAATTATAATCATGTAAAATGACAAATAAGTCCTTATAATCACACATAACATAATAGTGTAATTAATTGTCATTCTCTAGAAATATTTAAAATTTTCCATTCACAGAGTTATCTATTGTAGGCTAAATCGACTGATAGGCTGTCTCGATATTTGAGTCACTTCTTGAGATAGTAATAGAATTATTTAAATCAAAACTCACTTAGGTAATTACACTTGGTTGACTTCATAGAATAATTGAATAATTAAAATAAGAGCTAGACTTATTGCTCTTTCAATTGTAGTCAATTAATATCACTTATAATTCTCTTTTTTGTAAAATCTTATAATTGAAGTTAGGAATTGAATTGCTAAATCTTAACCCACTATAAGCACACAATTAAAACAATTCTTAAGTCTGAATTTCTCTTCTTACCTCGTATTTTATCCAAAGCACGAAATAATTCTTCCAAGCTTAAAGTTTCATCATTTTTTCCACTTTCCAATGTTGTTTTTTTTTTTTCGATGAGAAAACCCATTGAAGAGCTAAAGTATGGGGAGAGAAATATGAATAGTCTAATGTGTTTATCCTTCTTCCTAAGTGAAAGAAAAAAAATGAGAAGATAAGGTATGAGATTCCACCGCCTGACTTTTCTAATTTTTAGCACTTTTTTTTTAACCTTGGCTTGACATTTTTGACCAATTTTCAGCACTTTTTTCAAGTATGGAATTATCTTAATAAAAAGATAACATAGTAGAAATAGATAATTCAATAATTCCACAGGCTAAGGCAGTCTCTCCTATCAAAGCATATGTGCCTCCCATCCCTTTTCCTCAAAGGCTAAGAAAAATCAAGTTGACAAGAAGTTTGTCAAGTTTCTTTATATTTTCAAGAAACTACATATTAACATTCATTTTTGTTAATATGTATTTTTGCCAATGCAGCTCAGATGCCCATTTACCTCAAGTTCATGAAATAGATGTTATCTAAAAATTGGAGGCTTAAGGAGATTGAGACAATAGCATTGACAAAGAAGTGCAGTGCAATTTCGAAAAATAAGCTGCTACCAAAGCGCTAAGATCAAGTGAGCTTTTGTATCCCTTGTACTATTGGTACTTCAACATTTGATACAGTTTTGTGTAATCTTGGTGCTAGCATTAACTTAATACCTGTATTTGTATTTAGGAAATTAGATTTGAGAGAGACAAAACTGACCCCAATTTCACTTCACCTAGCAAGTCAATATATATCCACTTGGAGTAGTTGATGATGTTTAGATAAAATTGGATAAATTCTTTATAGTCAATTTCTTAGTCATGGACATGAAAGATGACAGAAACATGCCACTTATACTAGGTCGACCATTTTTAGCAACTAGTTGGGCATTGATCGACGTAGAGAATGGTGAGTTAAGTTTGAGGGTATAAGATGAACAAGTCACATTCAATTTGTTTGTGGCACCTACTATTCCTTCCGACATTGAAAAATGCTTTAGAGTTGACGAAGTGGTGAAAATTGGAGGAAAAGAGCTCAAACTAGAAGTGAAGTCTGGTGGACTATCTGAAGTAAAATTTGATGAAAGAATGAATGTAAAATTGTGGAAAAGAAAAAGGAAACCGTACGAAGCCAGCAATTGCGAGCAATACACGGCTTTCAAAGCCTGACTCGAGCCATCTTGAGTGATCGTTGCAACAAGTCGATCTATTGACTTTAAATAAGTACTTAATGAGAGGCAACTCATTCTCTATCTTTTTTCTATTTATTAATTTGAGTTAGTAGAATAAGTGCAAACAATTTGTGATTCTAAGTATAGGACTTTATTTTTGCAATTTTCGTGCATTTTTTATGTGTTAGCACTAAGGTCGTCCTCGTCCCGAGCCATACTTTTTTTGAGCATTTTGAAATTCTAGGTCTATATGTCTCACGTCAAATGGAGACGGTTTTGTGCCTAACTGAAGGAAGGCGAAGGAGTGCATGCATATTAGTGTTTTTGAGCATATCAATTTTGCAAATTTCAATTTGAGCATATTAAGTCTTAGGGAATCGACATCCATTTGCATGAATTTTTTCGAGCATCATGTAGTATATGGTCCATTTAGTCACTTGGAAAAATTTCATGTCAATCGGAGTTGATCTGATACCTAACGAATGGTGGGGGCGAAGTTTTATAGTCTGAAATCAAAAAGCTTGTAGCCAGGCCATCCACTCCAGCAGGCCAAAAGGCAGCTCGAGCAGCACCATTGAAACCCAATAAGTAGGCCCTATCCACTCAAGCGAGCCTTAGCTCCGCTCGAGTAGACGAGCATCATGCACTTAAAAATCCATTTTCAAACATATTTCACACACATACAACACACCATCCGAATTCAAGAATAGAATCCACTATCTTGTTACAGATTCAAATAAACCATCTGGCAGCCACATGGAATTTAATTATTGGCACGATCAAGCTTTAGAATTATTCGCAATGGTAGAATAATCAACATTATGATCTTACTAGGACAAGGCACCAACACTTTCATCAATAAATACTTTATAGGCACATAATCCAACAAATCTCCCACTTGCCCTAAAGAATATATGATATGTCTTACATTCTCATCCCTCAAATGTAACTCTCAAAACTCTTAACCATCAAGCCGTCGTAAGGTTATCCTCAACATAACAAATGTCAGGTCTAGTACAAAGCATAGCATACATGAAACTACCTACTGCCAAGGCATAGTGTATCTGACCATATGCTCCACCTCTTGAGGAGTCTTAGGAGACTGCTTTTTGGATTGTTGAACTCCATGCCTAAAGGAGGAAAACATTTTTTGGAATCCTAAATTGAAATTGGCAAGTTCTTTGTCAATATATGAAGTTTCATTTAGCATAATTATCAGATCTGGCCCAATCTTCGACACTGCCAAAGCACCGATTCAGTGTTTTAACTGACGGGTCAATGGTTTAACAAGTGGGTCATTGTCGAGTTAAAAATTAAAGCAAATAATTTTTTTTATCAAAAAAGAAGCATTAATATAAATCACAAATTTATTAGTTAATATGTATTATAGTTTAAAATTTTCATTTAGTATTTGAACCATTATAAATTCTCAATTTTTCCTTATTTTTGAAAATTAAATCGAAGATCCACACAATCTTTTATATTTTCTTAGTTAATTGGTTTTTTCTAAGTTAAATAAAATATTTAAAATCATTTAAGGAATATAACATTAAATAGAGATATATGTTAGTTTAGTTAGAATTGTATCAACTAATGGATGTAGCCTAGTAGAATAGAGACTGCGTGACATGACTCTTCAATAAGTAAGTAACTTGCGGGCTTTCTTGTAACCCTCAAAATACGTTTGAGCGGTAGTTGTTCTTAGATTATGTTCTCTTCTGGATTTGTAACTTCTATGTTCTTACTATCTCCAGCATGTTGTTGGAAAAACTTTATCACCATAAGGGTGATCAATCAGTAGAACAAGGTGTGCCTCCAACCAGGGTTGATGCTTGCTTGCCCATCCCTCACATTACAAATGTGCTCTCATGATGATTAACATCCCAATGGAATCTCGTCATCGAGTTCAGGCTGATCTTCTAGAGATGATGGTCTTAGATTATCACCACTCATCTCCTCCAACACTACCTTACTCTTAGATTCATGCTCAATTATATATTTTCCCTCTAAGAAGATTGCATTTGTACCCACAAATACCTTCTTATCCTAAAGACTATAAAGTAATATCCCTATCTCTAGAACCTTCTGCATCCTACAAACAAACATATTTTTTATCCAGCCTCTTAACTTATTTGTCTTCTCTTTCAGCACATGTGCTGAACAGCCCCAAATGCATAGATGGTGCAAGCCAGGTTTATATCCATTCTATAATTCCAATGGTGTCTTGGAATTGACTAAAAATTTCGTTGATAAAAGTGAAATTTCTTGTAGTAAGACTTAGGAGTCATTAGATATCCAGAATAATAATCAGTGATGATAGAAATAATGACAGATGGTATATGTTGTCTGCCAATAGTGGCACGTCTTGGCACGCCCGCCTCATCGATTCGCCCGCCTTGTTTGTATCATAAGCTCACAACAATGATCCAACTGCCATTAGGCAAGTTAGACAAGTGACCCATAAAATGAAATCTACCATTGACAGTTGGAAAGATGAAACACCAACAATTGAGAAGATGAAACATCCCTCATTAACTCATAATAATGAGGTAGATGAAGAGACACTCGTTATCAAATGAGAGAGATGAAGGGACACCCGTCATCAATAATTGCAGGCCATCCCTATAAATAGAGGCCAATCTCCAAGGTAAAAACAGAACACACAACTCTTATACACTCCATATTTCTATTGTGCATATATGTTTTAATCATATACTGATTATCACACCGGAGTGGACACTGGAGAAAAGCCCCATCCATCTTTTGCAGTTCTCCACCACTGTCGTAGCCATGCTCGAAACAGGAGAAAAATATTTATCATCAATTGGCACCGTTTGTGGAAAATGCACAATAAGTCATGGCTCGAATTAGAAGAGCTACGAATGTAACCGCTCCACCAGCCCCCATCAGGACTGTAGACACCAAGTCAAATGCTGCCACTAATCATCCACAAAAAGAATTTACCTCTACTGCTCAACTTGCAGCACTGCAAGCTCAAGTGGCGGCCTTAACGGCCCTACTCCAGGATCGGAACGCTATGGTTTCTCAGCTACCACAGGGTCCTAACCTTCTGCTGGTAGGATCTTTACACCTGGGGCTCTGCCCCAATGTCCTAGCCCTCCACCGATAGGGCCCTCACCGCCAGCAGCTCCTCTCCAAACTCTTAACTTTTCAGTAATAGAAACACTGCCAACGGCAGCTCCACCACTAGCTCCAGTTTCTTTGGCTCCACCTTCCGTACTCCACTTCCATTCATTGACATTTGGCCTAAATTCCCACGGGGAAAAACCGTCATGGATGCCCACGCCTACGCTGGTTGAGACACCAGTGTTAAGCCTAAAACATCGATTAAAAGAAATGATGGGTCGCAAAATAGCTGAGGATATGTCTAACTAAAGTAGTAGGCAACAATCTATGGTGTTGGAAGAAGATCATTTTTTCCTATAAGTGATGGCAGTCTCCTTTTCACGAGACTTCAAACAGCCAAAGATGGAGAAGTACAACGGATCCTCTAATCCCTTCGATCACCTTAGGGCTTTTTTGACTTGATGAGGTTGTAAGCCACCCCTGATGCAATTATGTACAGGGCTTTTCTACCAACACTCAGGCGGGAGGCCGGGGACTGGGTAGCCACCATTTCTCCAAAATCGATCCGTACATTGGACGATTTTTCCAAAGTTTTGCTGCACACTTTGCCAGCAACAAACGTGTTAAGAAAACTGCTATCAGTCTGATGCAATTGACACAGGATAAGGACTAACTATTGAAAGATTTTATTGCCCGGTTAAATAGAGCCACACTGGGAATCAAAGATCTGTAGATGTCTGCTGTAGTCACTGCCATGATGAGTGGAACTCGAAGTCATCCTTTCAAAATGTCACTCTCCAAAAATCCACCGGATACGATGCATGAGTTACTCAAGAGAGGGGATAAGTGTGTGGATGCTAAAGCAGCATATCTCATTACCAAAAGTATGGAAGATCAAAATGAATCTGAGTCTAACAAAAGAAAGACTCGGGACGAGCCTAAACCTTGAAATAATATAGGCGAGCTCACCCAAGACAAGGCGACCTCGCCCAAGCTGAGGTGAGCCAACCAAGTGAGCTAGCCGAGCCAAGGTTTTTTTTTAAAAAAAATGTTTTCAAGGCGAGCTCACCCAAGACGAGGCGACCTCGCCCAAGCCAAGACAAGCTAGCCGAGCAAGGTTTTAAAAAAAAAAGCAGACCAGCTCAACCAAGCCGAGGCGAACTCACCTAAGACGAGGCGAGCTCGCCCAAAGATTCAAAATAAAAATAAAAATAAAAAAATTCGACGAGGCGAGCTCAAGCAAGCTGAGGTGAGCTCGCCCAATCTGAGGTGCACTCGCCCAAAGCATAAAAAAAATTGAGCTGAGGCGAGCTCACCCAAGGCTCCCAAAAAAAAAGAGCCTATGTTTAAAAATCAAGGCGATGCTAGAAATAATGACAACTGCTACTGTCTGAAAAACAAGGCGATGAGCCTATATTTAAAATCAAGACGATAGCCTCTATTTAAAAATCAAGGCGATGAGCCTATATTTAAAAATTAAGGCGGTAGCCTCTATTGAAAAAAAGGCGATGAGCCTATGTTTAAAAGTCAAGGCAGCCTCTGTTTGAAAAATAAGGTGATGAGCCTCTATTTAAAAATCAAGGCGATGAGCCTCTGTCTGAAAAACAAGGCGAAGAGCCTCTATTTAAAAATCAAGGTAATGAGCCTCTGTCCAAAAAACAAAGCAATGAGCCTTAGTCTGAAAAATTTAGCGAGAAGCAGGTGTGGTAGATTATTTCTACTTTCCATTGATGACAGCCTATGAAAAGTAGATGAGCTTATGATGATAGAAATAATGACAAGTGTTATATGTTGTCTGCCAATAGTGGCACGTCTTGGCACGCCCGCCTCGTTGATATCATAAGCTCATATATGATAGATAGACAACAATGGCCTAACTGCCATTAGGCAAGCTAGACAGACGACCAATAAAATGCCAGCTGCTATTGACAGTTGAGAAGATGAAACACCAGCAATTGAGAAGATGAAACATCTCTTATTAACTCATAATAATGAGGAAGATGAAGGGACATCCGTTATCAAATGAGGGAGATAAAGGGACACCTGTTATCAAATGAGGGAGATGAAGAGACGCCCGTCGTTAATAACTGCAGGCCATCCCTATAAATAGAGGCCAATCCTCTAGGTAAAAACAGAACACACAACTCTTATACGCTCCATATTGCTATTCTGCACATATGTTTTAATCATATACTGATTATCACACCGGAGTGGACACGGAAAAAAATGCCCCGCCATCTTTTGCAGGTCTCTACCACTGTCGCAGTCGTGTTAGAAGGAGGAAAAAAATATTTATCAACAATCAATATAGGTGACGAAATATTCATGAGCTTCTCTATATGGTGTGCTCATAAGACCACAGACATAGAGTAAACTAATTCCAAGACTTCATTGGCCCTAATGCCTTTTGTAAGATTGTCTCTTTGTCATTTTACCCTCCAAACACAATTCACATATAGGCAAAGATTCTAGCTCTAAAGAATTTAAAAGACCAGTCTACCAAATTTTGAATCTTGTTCATGGTAACATGTCAAAGTCTAAGTGCCATATGTATGTCTCATTATCTGGAGATAATCTTTGTTTTTCATTTTTTAATTTGCAGCAGTATTATATATCACATTAGTAGTGGATTCTGGCTCTAAAGAATTTAAAAGACCAGTTTACCAAATTTTGAATCTTGTTCATGGTAACATGTCAAAGTCTAAGTGCCATATGTATGTCTCATTATCTGGAGATAATCTTTGTTTTTCGTTTTTTAATTTGCAGCAGTATTATATATCACATTAGTAGTGGATTTTAAAACATAAAGACTGTCTTCCAAATGTCCAGCACAAATAGGAAATTTATTCAAAACTTATATAGATAGTTGAAAGCGCAAAGTCAACAAAATAACCTTGTCCTATCAAACACAAAATAGAAACTAAATTCTTTTTAATTTGTGGGACATAATATCAGTCTATTAAAAATTAATCACTTATCACTACTAAAATAAAGATAAAAATACTCTACTTCTGAAACATCAGCTCGGTCCATAAAATACGAGCTCGGCTCGCCCCCAATATACCTGCTCGATTCAGTCCACAAGCTCGTAGGCCAAACGGGCCGAGCCGAGCTGCCCACGAGCTCGGCTTGGCCCTCAATTTTTTTTTAAAATTTTGAAAATGAGAAACAAATACAATATCGGGTATCTCTTATGTTGAAAATTAAAGATTGAAAACCCTCATCATTTTTTCGGGCTTGAGACCGGCTACTTTGAAAATATGAGTATATATAGTTTGAAATTAGGAGTTTAGAATAGGAGTATTTATAGGAAAATAATGAAATTATAAAACAAAAAAAAAAAATGAAGGTGTGACCGTTGGATGTTCATCTAATGGTCACAATTAAGTGACTGTTGCACGAGCCACGAGCCGAGCCGACTCGTGGCTCGTGCTATTGGGCTCGTGGGCTCGTTTCCAAGATCCCAACAAGCCGGCTCATTGAGCGAGCTCGGCCTTCTTTTTTTTGGGCTCGACCCTCGCTCGTGCTCGTCCCTCGACGAGCCCGAGCTCGAGCCCGAGCTTTTATGGGCCGAGCCAGTGAGCCCATAAGCTGACGAGATTTTTTGCCACCCCTACACTCCAACACTATTGTAATGGAAAATTCCCTTTACCGAGTTTTCTTATTTCTTGTAGAACCTGCATATAAATGTAATATGATTAGTGGCTCCGAAATCAAAACTCAAGATTTCGTGTAATCCACCACTAAGCAAGATTTATCGATGAAAGACTCACCAACGGCTTACTTCTTAGTGCATGTTTGGTAGCGTTGAAATAATTTTTAAGTGCTTATAAATTCTGGGTTATATTGAATGTGTGGACAATAAATGAGTAGTAGTAATTTGTGGGTCCTACAAAATGTGTGAATAAAAAATATGTTTGACCAGTTTGACTAACTAAAATTATAATTTAAGTTTACGTACCCAAACAAGCACTTAGGGGTTGTAGATAGCCTTTTTCCCAATGTCCCTTCTAACCACAATTAGTTTCCACCTCTTTTGTCCTAATATGTGTTAGGATTTTTTGGTCCCAAACAAACAAAGGGACAATGATGATTAAACGGGTCGATTTAATTGTACTTCGTAAGCTTGACCAATGATCAAAGACTTATTATTAATGTCCAATCTTTAACAATTAGAGAGCCTAACTACAAAGACGGGTCAAAGCACTTTGTAGTTAACTTTGAGTAATGGACCACGACCCAGTTGCTCGGTTAATTAATATATATATATATATATATATATGTGTGTGTGTGTGTGTGTGTGTAACATAGTGGCTGCCCTTTTCTTTGGCTAGTAGAAAACATATTGAATACGCATACATCAGATCAAAAAGTAAGCTTTTGGTTTTCTTCCCCGCTTTGCTCCTTTCGGCGTTCATGCTTGAGAACTGTTGACCTCATTTCGTCTATTGTCCTTCTTATTCTTTTGTGAAGATTAACCTTCCCTTTATGTGGAATATAGAGGGTTAATTAGGAGTGTGCTTTGGCCATTATTTGTGGTGTTACCATTGTTGGAGTTTGGCTAATCTGAGCATCTTTCTTTCATCATTGCTGCCCTGTTGATTGAAGATTGAAGTTTTCATATTTGCTTTCAATATTGTCCAAATATTATTTGTTTTTCTATATTAAATAATCTGATTTAACTTAGTGTTTTAGGTTTATTTTCTTACAAATTTGTATCACATCTTGGTTAGCTTTTAAAACAACTTATTGCACTAGAACTTGAAGCTACAACGGCGGACGACCGGCGGTGATTGGCGGATGACGGCAGCAAATCGGCAGTAGTATAGCAAATCCTTTTAGCAAAAAATTTTATTTTTTAATTTTTTCAAAAATTAATTTTTGGGCTAAAATAACTTATTTGCGATTCTGACTTTTATTCCATTGGTTGCAAATTAATTATTTGCACAACAGTGGTTTTGTTGGATAGTTTGGATTCGAGCTTGGTGTCATCTTTCTGCTCCAAATCTGCTGAAATTTAAATCTGCAAAAGTAAGAATAAAATAAATTAATTAGCATATCTCTGATATTAGGGACTGTCATATTGGTCCGCTTTGGTAAATTGGTCGATTCTTTTTAAAATCTTATAATAGCAAGCCATCGTGTGGGTGGCCATTAGGTTTGGGGTAACCATTGCCTGTTGCTAGGAATTTACGTGCCCATTATTGTGACTTGTGTTATAATTAGTTTTTGACATTGTTGTTGATTATTTGCAATACCTCGTTTTTTTTTTGGATTATTGTTACATTTTTAGAATTGTCATCTAGACTTTACCTGTTTAAAAATTCCTTTGATCTGAGATCACAAATCTCACGAAACCCTGGGTATCTAAAACGGTGTATATTGAGGCCTTTAGATTTTTCTGCGTGATTATCTTGAGATGCTTGTTGGTGTGTATTCTTATTTGTTGAGATGTCTACACATCTTATTGACTTGTGTTTTTACTGGTAAATGTGATTTTTCTATTTGGCAACAGAAAATGAAAGGTATTTAGTTCAACAAAAAGTTTTAAAAGCTATTGATAATTCTTTTGGTCCTACTGTTACTAAGGAATAGAAAAAAGATTTTGATGAACTTGATTATACTTTTATCGTATTGTATTTATCAGACCCTGCTTTGTGAAAAGTTGGAAAATTTGATTCCACAGAAAAACATTGGAAAAAATTAGAATAGTTTTATTTAATCCAATCCACTCCAAACAAAATTTATCTCCTCGAAAAAAAATTTAGCTTTAAAATTGGTCCCTCAATAGATTTGGATGACAATCTTGATATTTTTAATAAGCTTGTACAAGATATTCCTGAAGTTAACAAAACTATAATTTTGTTAAATGTCATTCCTGATGCATATAAGGAAGTCAAAAATGCAATTAAGTATGGGAGGGAGACTCTTACACCTGACATTATCATAGACTTTTTAAAAAGTAAAGAGAAAGAGTTGAAGTTTGAAAGAAATGAGAAAAAAAAATGGTGAAGTCCATTTTGTGAGGAGTAGACCTCAGTCGGGGGATGGGAGTGGAAGTGGAAGTGGAGGTGGGCAAAATAGTGGTGGCAATAAAAGGGTAGAAGTCTTTCTAAGTCACATGATAGGGCAAAAGGAAAAAAGTGCTATGGTTGTGGCAAATTAGGCCATTTCATTAGTGACTGCTATAAGGAAAAGAATAAACAGAGATATTAGAGAGAAAATAATGAGACGGATGTGGTAGTACCCAAAGAGGAGTCTTGTGAGGTTTACATGCTTTTAAATTTCGAGCCTCGTGAGATTAACCTATCTATGAACTCCCATATGGATGAGTGGATTCTTGACTTCGGTGCATCTTTTCACATCACATCTAATAAACATTAGTTTGATCATTTGCATGAAAGTAATCATGGGAATGTCGTTGAATGGGTGGTATTGCATATAACATTATTGGCATTGGTGATGTGACTATTAGATTTGATAGTAGCTTTGTGCACACATTGAAGAGAGTTAGATACATTCCACACATGGGTAGAAATTTAATTTATTTGGGAGAGTTGGAGGAAACAGGTTTTGTTGGTGAGCTTGGCAATGGCATGTTAAAAATGACTAAGTGTGCACTTAGAGCCTTTAAGGCTATTAGAAAAAATGGCATTTACATTGTGAGTGATGAAGTGATAGGTGGTCTAAATTCCACTATTGCTTCCATTGACACTGATTACACACAGAAGTGGCATAATTGACTTGCTCATATTAGTGTTAAGGGACTTAAGTTCCTTAATGATAAAGGTGTGTTTGGTAAGGATCGGGTGTTTGACATGTTATTTTATGATCATTGTGTGCCTGGTAAACATTGTAAGATATCGTTTTCATCTAGCACACACAAAACAAATAGAGTGTTAGAATACATTTATACTGATCTGTGGGTTCCCGAGAGCAATCCCACTTTTGTGGTAACAAATATTTTTTTGTCTATTATTGATAATTTATCCAGACGTTTGTGGGTTTATCTGTTAAAAGATAAAAGTGAAACTTTTATTAAATTTAAAATTAGAAAGTTCAAATGGAGAATCAGACTGGCAAAAAGATAAAATATTTGCTTAATGATAATGGTCATGAATTTTGCAATGCTGATTTTGATAACTTGTGTGATGAGTGTGGCATTACTAGACATAAAAATGTGTCTTATACTTTCTAACAGAATGGGGTTGCTGAAAGGAAGAATCGTACTTTGATGATAAGGTTAGATGTATGATGTTGAGTTCTGGTGTACCTAAATTGTTTTGGGGTAAAACTGTTATGACTGCTTGCTATTTGACTAATTTGACTCCATCTGCTGCTTTAAATAATGATACTCCTTATGAAAAAAATGGCATGGTAAATGTGCTGATTATACTATGCTTGAAACTTTTGGCTGTATTGCTTTTTCTCATTAGAGTGAGAAAACTTGAACTTAGAACTAGGAAGTGTGTCTTTCTAGGCTACCCTGAGGGAGTTAAGGGATATAGGTTGTGGGATAGAAGCCAAAATGGTATAAATTTTATCATAAGTAGAGATGTCAAATTTAACAAGTCAGTTATGCCTTGTCTAGAGAGTGAAAAACAGTAAGAAACCATTAGTGATTAGTCTCCAGTTGAGGTGGAGAGAGTGAGCTTCCCATTACCCGTCTCTCCTAGTAAGGTAGATAGTGATAACCAACACGATCAGCAGGTTGTAGAGAATTAGAGGGATGAGAATGTGATAGAAGACGATCCCGTTGACCAAAGCCCTCTAGATGCACACAAAGGTTTCAAATAGCGCATATAGTTAAAGTTACACAACAGAAATTGGAAGTCATCATTGGAAAAAGGACATGCGGCCTACAGGGCCGAATGCTCCTCGATTTGCCAATGAGATTGCAGCTGCAGTACACCAATATGCACCATTGGACAAAATATGGTAGAAGGATGTTGGAGATGCAGATATGTCACCTATGTATTCTAGGCAAGAGGTAACAATTTTGATTTTAGAAAATTGAATTATTTTCTTATCTACACCTTATTCATTAGAGTCCAATCTTTGTTTTATACTTACCATTATAATTCATTCAACGTTGTCCATCAATATATGAATTTATAATTAATTAATTTATGTTAAATACATAACATGTTTGTTCTTGATTATGACAAGAGGCCCTGGATCAAAGAAGTGATAGAGAATGATGTGCCTATTGCTTCATGAGTAATAAGAGACTTTACTTGACCTTCCTAGGCAGAAAGGAAGGCAAAGAAGCATGACCAGGTGCTTAACCAAGATTACTGGGATTTCTTATGCAATTATTGGGAGTCTGAAGCATTCAAGGTGTGTGGTTCATGGTTACATGCTTTATGTGTTTTCATACATATGCTATATACATGAACACTGATATATAAATCCAAGAGACGCTATGAACACTGATATATAAATCCAAGAGACGCTATATTATTTTAATCAGGGTGTTGATAATGTTTCTACAACAAACATGTTGGTCTCTTTAATATTGTAGTCTACCTATTCCTACTTCCTAGTCAAATTAGTAGAGAAATTGAAGATCTCCCTCGCCTCCCAGAAATGAAGAACAAAAAAAAACATCTGTGACCCCCATCTTCGACCAAATATGAGGAAATTAAGAATATTTGATTGATTATTTACAAAGTCTAACATCATTGTGAAAAATTCCATGAAGGATTGGAAGTTCATGATGAGATTCAAGAAGGAATGCAAGTATTATAACTTCAAGACAATAAAAGATACATCTGCAATCTAGGTATTTTCAAAGCAAACTGATAATCATTTGGAATTAACGAGTGTCTGTACCAACCAACTCATGGCTACTTTCTAGGCTTGCATGTTAGGATGGTATATTTTGCACACTCTAACTGCTTTCTAAGCTTGTATATGTATATATGGAGCATTTCTTGTTAGGAAAATGTGGTCTTATGTTAGCTCACAAATCGATGCTACAGTTTGGATGCTGATTGAGATTGATTTGAAGACCACTGTAATAGAGTTATTGGAGGATGATGTAATTTATAGTGAGAAGAAGCAATTTTAATGTAAAGAGTAGATGAATTCAAACTGATTTATTCAGTGAAAACTTGTAAAGGAAAATATGTGCTTTGATGTTTACAGAGATTTTGAGAGATTGTTCTTACAAACTGAATTAGGGAAAGTTATTGTTCTACAATAATTAAGGTTCTTAAGAGATCTATACTAAACTGAATTATGGCAAGTTATTTCTTCATTTGTTGGAAGTTGTCATCTTGTTTTATTATGGTATTTGCTCTATCTTGTAAGCTCTTTGCACAACTTGTATGTTGTAGTTGAAATCATGACATTATATTTGTTGTATGGTGTATTTGAATGCTGATGGGAAAAAAATGAGATGGAGTGACTTAAGAGTCATCTATTGTTTGCTTTGAGATCAGAATATACTATGTTTGGACATGCAATGCAGGGTTATGTTTAGTATGGAATGGAGTGATTGTTCTCTTTATTGTTTAAGGTTTTCACTACCTTTTATGGGACTGCTTTTGCTTATTTAAGCTTCCTTGCTATCATTGGTTGCTCATAGCGAATGGTAGCTTGTTGGTATTGCCTACTGGTCAGTTTGAATATTGTTGGTATTTATTCTTGTGCTTGCTGATTGTTGGTTAATGACATGAAGAGTTTTAGTTGAATATTGAGTTTGAATATTTTTAGTTGTAAGCTTATTGCTTTTCTCTATGTTAATTTTGGATATTTTCATGATTAAAAGTGTAAGACAAGGATAATTTTCCCTGATTATGTATAATGACAATTTTATATACTAGCTATTTTAGAAAGAGTCAAAGAGAAATGCAACAAATAGGTCCAAGCTGATATATGGTCATTGTTCTGGTTTGAGATCCTTCCTTAACACACAGGCTATGGGAGTAAGTTATACATGTTATGCATATCTAATCAAGCTAGTTGATCTATTTATATTAAGCATTTCATATATTTTCTAGGTGAAACTATTAGAGAGTACATCTTCCTAAAGGCCGAGTCACCAAGCTACCTAAACATGTAACATCCATTTGCAGAGATAGCTAAACAAAATAGTTTCATCCTCACTACTTTGTAACATCCATTTGTAGAGATACCTTACATGTAGCATCCATTCAGACTACTATTGCTGATGTATGTTGTGTTGGGTAAAAAAATACAAAAGGCAAAAGGCTAAATTTTAGTGAATAAATCCTTTCAACCTACATCAATTTAGGAAATGAGCTTGACATATTTAAGTGTTATTTGGTGAGATTGATAAAGATTTAACTAATTGTGTATGATTAATTCCAATCTAATTCTTCAATGTCACCAACCAAAGTGTCAAGCTTTAAAACAATAATCGGTTTTCAGTTTTTCAAAGTGTCTTTGAAACAATTTTTTCTTATACTTTTTTAAAGGCTTGCTTATGTAACACTTCTCAGTTTCAATTTATGATTATTTTCTTATGTTGAGCCGAATAGAGATGTCTTTCAAAAGTATCTTGTTTATCAAGTATTTGCAATTATAATGATAATCATTCCATAGGATTTCCAAGATCTACTTGCATCCTTAGTTATTGAAATATCATCGAGTAAATTTAATAAATAATCACTGAACTTAACCTAGCATTACCACTTGCTCACCCAACTTTCAAGTATTACCCAATGCTCACCCAACTATATGAAATCATTACCCATCCATCACTCGACTCATTTCCATCAATTAAACTTAACGGAAAATGCCACGTGGCGGATGGCATCTGAGGTGGCACAAAACTCTGTTAAAAAAATGCCACGTAGATAAAAAAAAATATAAAATCTGAAACATAAAATCACGTTTCTTAGATGGAAAAAAAAAGTAAGAAAAAATTAAACTTGGAATCACGTTTCTTATTTGTGTAAACAAACATAAAGGCCCAAATCCAAATCAATAAACATCCAATTAAACCTAATTCCTCAAATTCATCTCCAACATTAACCAATCAATCAGCTCAACCATAATTATGCATCAATTTTGAGAGACAGAGGTGACCCACATCGCTCAATATGAAAGATAACGTGAATGTGGAAGAAGCATTGTTGGAGGAAGAAGATGAAGGACCGGCACTGACAGGAGGTAAATCATTTTAATGTAGTTTGCTTTTACTTGTTGTCTTTGTTTGGGACCACATTTATTTACCCTTGTATATTTGAACATTTTTGTAACTATATTATAATACATTCGAAATCTGAATTTTGAAGTTCTAGGACCACAATTTTTTTTCTTTTGGACAATATTCATGCACTTTTAAATATTCATATTGTATCTGCATTTGAGAAGTGTTTGAAAAATCATAACACTTGTGTTTTCAATGCAGTCACAACCTTTGATGAAGAGGAAATTATACCTCCAGAATGCAACTTGAGTGATTCAGATAACGAGGTTGACGATGATGGTTTTTTGTATGACACGAATGTATCTGAACGTGTTACAGTGGGATTAAATGCAGACCCTACAATCGAACTTGAGGCATTAGGTGTAGATGAGTTAGGATCAGATGATGGTTATTGTCCAAGTGAAGAAGAGTTGCTCACTGATTATTCTTCCAGTGAGGAAAACAATTATCGTTTCCCTATTTATGATGCCGAAAAGGAGAAGTACGACCCACAGTTAGATGTTGGGAAGGAGTTTAAAAACATTGAGGAGTTTAGGCAAGCTGTTAGGAATCACGGGGTTGCAACTAGGTGCAATTTTAGGTTTAGGCCGAATGATGATGAGAGAGCACAAGCCAAATGCAAGGAAGAAGGTTGTAAATTCAAGATTTGGGCATCGTTGAATAAGGTAAAAGGTTGCATCCAAATAAAGTCTAAGAATTCGGAACACACTTGCACTAGGGACAGAACAAATAGACATTGTACTGCAATGTATATAGCTAAGAGGTATTTGGAGACTTTTAAAGTTGAACCTGGTTGGTTGACTAGTTTGATAAAGAAAGCTGTGAATGATGATGTGAAGTTGACAATCAAGAAGAAGATGTCGTCACGCGTTCAAGTTCGAAGGCAAGATTGAAGAAACAAGGAACAGTGATTATGACTTGTAGTATTTGTGGAGGAACAGGGCACAACAAAAGGTACCACCAGAGGCCTGATGCACCAAATGAGGTTTGCGTTCGTTTCAATTGTCACAACTTACCATTGTGTAGAATAATCATAATTATTTCATACATTTGCTAATGTCAGGAATGGGTTGCTCACGATTTGAACCATACATGTTCCCAAAGGTCTAGCCAAATAGACGAAGGCCGCTCAAGGGTAATCATATATTTTTTCATTTAAGCAATATTCTTTAAGTGTGATCAATATGTATACAAATTTATATTTGATAGCTTGCTGGATTTTCCATTGTAATATAGGCAAAACTGGTGCCTAGGAGACCAAATACGAGTTCAAGAGATGAAGTGGAACCATTGCCACCTCCACCATCCGAGTTCAAGTTCATGCCAACACCTGGGATAGGTTTGACAAAGGATGCACAGGTTGACAAATTTGGTCCTTCACTTACCATGCCAACACCCGCAATTACATCGCTTCTAACCATGGTGGAAGATTTGCAAGAGATCGAGACTCAAGAAAATGCAAAGAAGAGAGCAATGAGAGCAAAGAACTTTCGAGTGGTTAGAGGCTCAATGCCTTTTGCAGCTCCAAGGAGAGGGAACAATGCAGCAACTCAATAGATTAGACTTATTAATTTTTGTTTTATATGTTGGATATTAAGTGATACAATATTATGTTGAAATTTTGTTGGGATTGTAATCAACTATTCACAATGCTCAATGCTGTGCTGATACCCTATTTTTTGTATGTTGGATATTACTATGCACCAATAGAAATAGCATTTCAATTGAGTAAGTTGTAAGTATTTTGAATTAATGAAAATTAAGATTTATTGTTTATATGGTATCATTCTGGTGAAGTTGTAGACTGTGTCAATCTGTTCATAGGCAGAATTGTGCTCATCTGTATTGATTTTCCAGAAAGTTTGCTGCTGGTGCAAGCTACTGGTGCAAGCTGCTGGTGCAAATTTGCACCACAAGAAGTCGCTAGAAGCTGGACCGGTTGCACCAGTTATACGGTGCAAAATGCACACCATAAGAAAATGCAGCCTAGAAATATAAACAAGAAATGTTAATTTCTTTTTTTTTTTTTAAGTTTTGTACGATTTTTTGAAAAAAATATTAACTAGTGGTGATGCAAATTTGATTAAAAAATGCACTAGCAACCACACTGGTGCAAATTTGCACCAGCAGATTGCTATTTGCACCAGCAAGCTGCTATTTTGCACCAGTTATCTGGTGCATTTTACACTAGTTATCTGGTGCAAAAAGCACCAGCATAACCAGCCATACGCTGTTGTAAATTTCACCAGTTATTTGGTGCAAATTGCACCTGTTATCTGGTGCAAAATGCACCAGCTAGCTGCTGGTAAAATTAACCAGTAAAGTGGTGCAAAATGCACCAGTTTTGCACCATTTACCTGATCAAATTTCAACATCCACACCATCCCCAATGTACCCAATTTTGCACCAGTTTTGCCTTCACAACCTCAACACCGACCCCATCCTCGACCATGAGCCTCACATTTCAAGGCTGATTAACATGAATGTCAAAATAAATGTTTTCCCTTACAAAGCTCCATCCACAATGACTCACATAACTAATTAATAGTAAATTTGCAAATAAGAAAATCATCATCCCATTAATAGTAAATTTGCAAGTAAAGCCACATACACCAATTAATAGAATAAATGTACTTTTTATTATAACAAATTATGATAATTTACAGTTTTCATCACATCTCTAACACTATGATTGTGTACAAAATGAGAAAAAAATTGAATTTAACACTTGAACAACATTCAAATTTAACTTCTCGGTGATCCTTCACGCGGTATTGGAATGCCTCGGCACAAGCTTGAGCAACTTCCAAATTACAGTTCAATGGCAGATTCTTCATAAACTTCATGACCACCAAAATCTCCATGACCTCAAAAGCTTGCTTCTGCTTCTTCAATTTTCTTAAGCTTTCCCCAAGCTTCAATGGCGGATTGTAATGTTGGAGATGAATTTGAGGAATTAGGTTTAATTGGATGTTTATTGATTTGGGATTTCTTGATTTGGATTTGGGCCTTTATGTTTGTTTACACAAATAAAAAACGTGATTCCATGTTTCATTTTTTCTTACTTTTTTTTTTTTTATCTACGTGGCATTTTTTTAACAGAGTTTTGTGCCACCTCAGATGCCATCCGCCACGTGGCATTTTTCGTTAAGTTTAATTGACGGAAATAAGTCGGGTGATGGATGGGTAATGATTTCATATAGTTGGGTGAGCAATGGGTAATACTTGAAAGTTGGGTGAGCAAGTGGTAATGCTAGGTTAAGTTCAGTGATTATTTATTAAATTTACTCAAATATCATCCATGGATCATGGTATTCTTCGATCATGAAACACTAAACTTATCCTAATCCAGAATCCTTTAGAATTGCCAAATATTAGGTTCTTGTTAATTTTTCTGGAAGATTATTGTAATCCTTCTTATCATCCATGATGATCCTAGCTCCTGATTTAAACCTTCTTTAGGGATAAACATGAGTTTATTAATGGTCACTTGATTTCCTCCCTTTTTTTCTCAATGAATAGATCTTATCTAACTATAGCAGTGTGACACAAGCTATGTGCATAAATTTCCATTGATCTTTGGTGTTTGTTGACACCTAATTAGTTGTTCTTGAATAGCTCTATATAATGTCCAAACTTTTTCCTGGCAATGTAACTCTACACCACGCTCATCTCCATTTTCTAATTGAGGAACTTTTTGTTGGGCGCCAAGAGGGATCAAACTTATATTTCACCCTATCATTGGTCTTGGTTTCTGAATCACTCTTATTTAAGGCAAATCCATACAAAGTCATCTTTATTTAAGTTAATAATTATCTAAATTCTGCTATGTACATATATATTTTTGAGTGGGTGCGTGTTATTTTTAGATTGTTTTTCATCAAAATATTTGCAATGGTGAAGATCTTTTTGTCATTCGTGAATTTACATCTTCGAGGGACTATTGTTCATATTTTTCTCAAAATATGATAATTCTAAGTTCTGCTTGGTATTTTGCCTCTGTGCTAATTATTAATTATTATAATAAAATTTCATAGAGCTTATAGTGTTCAACAATAACCTTACATGAGAATAAAATGTTTATAACATGGCAAAAATGGTAATACAATTACCGTACTCGCTTATGATGAGAGATTCTTGATACACTGCAAGTTTGTCCTCACATGTAGTCGTAGTTGTTCACTTGAGATTCACATAACCGTGCCCACTTGAGTTTGGGGCTTGCTTATGTGTGCTTAAAAGAAGTGTCAAGGAAGAATATTTGTGCTTAACTTTTGTAAAGGCTTGCTTATACAAACTCCTTAAAATGGTGGCACATCTTGAGAATATGTTTACTTAACTATTGTCTTTATCTTATAATGTTCTTGTTTTTAATATATTTTACAACACGTTAGTAGCAATTTT
The DNA here is from genome assembly GCA_023638005.1 of Forsythia suspensa. Classification (NCBI taxonomy): domain Eukaryota; kingdom Viridiplantae; phylum Streptophyta; class Magnoliopsida; order Lamiales; family Oleaceae; genus Forsythia; species Forsythia suspensa. Next base: position 20,484,518 of record CM042664.1, on the reverse strand, counting down.
TATCCAACTGACTATGCAAAATTTAGAAGTATTCATGTTTCAAAGTCGATCAAAAAAGTATCAATATAATTTAAACTATCTTGTTGATGTTTAGGAATGATACTGTATACCCATTTATCTGTTGCTTTATATATTACCAATTCCATATCTCCTTGAATTTCCTATTGAGTGGATCTTATAATTTATTTGTTCAAGACACAGGCAATGGTAGACCAAACATGATAGAGTTATGGAAGACCAGCCACTTCAAAGAGGGCAAAGGGTGGATAGCACCAATTGCTGAAAAGAAATATGTAGTTTTACTTTCAATTTAAAAATAATGAATTGTTTCAAATTATATGTCATTAACTCATTTATACTTTTTCTTGTAGGATGATATGGTCCCGTTTTTATCTACACAACAACAGGACGACAATGAAGGTCAGAGTGATGATGGAGGTGATCGACCACTAGTGCTACTGCTAATGATGTATCTAATGAGATTTTTAGCACCCGATCTGGCTATAATATTGGATTAGGCAGGGGCCAAAGCCTCCAAAAAAGACATGTTGAGCTTCCTCTGCCCAACACGAGAATGTTGAACTTCGTCAGATGTTCCAAACACAGCAAAGTCAACCCACGTTGCTAGAGAGAATATTAGACTTTTAGAGAGGCAAAACATTGACATCATTGCTCTTCTGGCTCACTCACCAGCTACTAGCCCCACTCCTAACATTAGCCCCACTCCTAACATAGCTGATCCATGATTATCATCACAACATCAGTAGTTAGTAGATTAAATGAATATCTTTTTTTTTTTATAAACTTGTGTTTAGTTTGCACATGTTTGTAACTATTTTGGAAGGGAAATATGCACCCTTTTCTTATTGATGTTAAAACACTTTTGTGTAGGTGCACAAGTTCTCTTTGTTGTGAATAAACATTATGGACATAGGCAATACATAAATTGTTAACTTATGTTTTCAAATTTAACATTTGTATTTAGATATAAATTGTAACGGCCTTACATAATTATAATAAATTAATTATTAAAAAAATTCAGTACCAAAGTGCTTACTAAAGAACTAATAGGTGAAGTATTGACCAAAGTGCGTGCCGAAGTTGGGCCCGACCATTTGTTAGCAATTTCTTGACTAAAAGATTTTTGGTATTAAATATATAGTCTACCAATACATATTGGTCCGAGATCCCTTTTCCCGACTAATCCTGACTAACTACAATGTTAGTCGCAAACTTAACACAGACCAAATAAATTTTAGCTCGAGATAATTTTTACCGACTATAGAAAAGCTGAGCGGTGAATTTAACACCGACCAAATTTTCATAGTAGTCATTATATTTGTTGATAGACTTTCTTCGACTAGCGTGCTGACCAATAAATTTGAGTCGCAGATAGTATTCGCTGACGATGTTTACAATATGGCCGACTAATTGTTTAGTCAGCAATGGTCTTCCTTTTTGTAGTGAGAATGACGTGCACTTAAATTGGTAAAGCCATAAATAAATAAATAAATAAATAAATCTTATATGGCCAAAACAAACAAATTAAATTAGAAAAATACGAGACTTGTTGGGCCCAAGTCTTCAATTCATGTGGGGGATTGTTGGAAATTGGTTTAAAGAATTTGAGAAATTGACTAAGTATTTAAAAAAAACTAAAGTGACTTCGTGTCAACTTGGCCAAAATATACAAACCCGACCTAATCCGTTTAGGCAAAATAGTTTGCAACTTCGCCACTTCGGAAAAACGGAGTTCGACATGCATGTGTTGAAGGGTATATTTGGCATCTCGAAACCAATATCGAATGAATGAGAAATTACGGAAAAGAACAAAATCAGGTTAATTTTTGACCATGCGATCGCATGGGTATTTTACCCTGCGATCGTAACTGGCTGAATTTTTCAGGAAAATGTTTTTAGGTCCTACTATGCGATCGCATGGAACAAAGCCATGTGATCGCATAGTTAGACTTGATGAAACTCCGTCTTTAAAAAAGGACCTTGCGATCGCAGACTATTTGAACCATGTGATCGCATGGGTTTGAGCGTGAACATACATGTCCTTTTGAAGTGTTGCACGATTTGGCTACTCACTATTTCGTTTTCAACTCTTCATCCTCCATCAAAAGGACCCTATAGACGTCCTATTCAGTACAAAAAAAAAACATATGTAAACACTAAAAACTCAAATATTGATCTCTTGAACCAAAATTCTTGCATTTGTTACATGAAATTCTGGTTTTTTCATTTCACTTCATCTTTTGGAGTACAAAACCAATTTTGGTTCATTGTGCTTGTGTTTTGAAGTGCTACAAATACAAGTAGAAGTCGTTGTATCTTGGAAGTCGATTGCCATAAACTGTAGGCACCATTGTAGTGCAAATTTGACTTAAGGACAAAGTGTTCAACACTTACCTCGACTTGCATATCATCTATTTCCATTCGTTTTTTCTGATTTCTGCACTTTGGTCATTTATACAAAATCCGCCAACAAAATTTACATCATGAGCCGCTGATTTATAGTAATATAAAAAAACTGTTACATGTCAAAAAATTTGAAGCTACTAATTTTGTATTTTTTAATTATTAATTTTATTTTGTAACCACCAAAATCCATGCAAAAAGCACCTAAAAAAACGTTTGTGATTGTAATCTAACATTTAAGAGATTGATACTAAAAGATATTTCTTTCTCCTCCAACAACAATGCCTGTGATTGCAATCCCGTAATTAAAGTAATTATATTTTTGAAAAAAAATATTATTCTCTTTCTTCCAAACATCAACATCAACGATTGATGAATATCGAATTTTTTATACCAACGAATTCAATTTTTAGTTGCAGTCCAGATTGTGTAGCAAGCATTTTTTTAAATTTCAAAATTTGGTAGATATTAATTCGTTAGTTAAGTTATGATACTTGATGTTTCTTGTCATTAGAATTCAATATTGTTTCATTGGATTTCATAATGTTAAATGGTTTGACTTTACAAAGTTTGCAATATTATGTAATTTCAAATCCGATAATTATATGTATATTTTCATTTGAAGCTCGTAAAAACTTTTATCATATAATATGAACTCAACGTGATGTTACCAATTCTTGTGTTACAGATTCCATCTTGTTGCATTAGGTGTTATTCTGGTTAATTTTATACCATTAATTATGTTAGACCAACACTTGTTTTTGTATTAAGTGTTATGCTATCTTTATGTTGCATTCATTATTACAAATTATGTTAATCTTTATATTAGTTTTATGTTATATTCGATGTTACACATTCGGTGAAACACATATGTTGTGTTAAATTTTATGCTAGTAATTATGTTAAACACATAAATTTTATATCAATCATTATTTGTTAATCTTATATTACATTCGATGTTACACATTTAGCTGAAATTTATGTCCACTATACGTTGCATTCGATATTACAGATTCTATAAACTATTATTATACGTTCTAACATAGTTCGTTACATTTGTTAATCGCTTCTCTTGTAACATGTGTTTAAAGTGTTTATGTTGCAATGGAGAAACAATATTTGTAACTTTTCATACAATGTTATATTGAAAGTAACATTGGTTTCAAAAAATTTTAATAAAATATATTTGTATGTATGAAAATTATAGATATTTAACCAAATGATTATACTTATGTACAGCGTGTTGATATTATACCTCTAGGTGATATTGGATAGTGTAGATACGACGAAATCTTAGCTAGTCCAACACAATCTTAGCAATTTGGAAAATGACAAAAGTTGATTAAAAAAGTCACATAATATGAAAGATCTGAAATACTTGGGCTTTGACATTCTGAGGCTCTAAAATCTTCTTCGAGTTCATAATTTTGTCTGCATTGCTTGAATTCCTTGTACCAAACTTTTGATTATTGGTGACTTTTTTGATGTCAAAGAAATTAAGCATCAACGGCTAAAATCGGAAAAGTGGGTCCTGTTTGTTCCACATATGAATCATATTTCGACCGTACTTCATCTCCACTGGAAACTCTACTTTGGTGAACAATCGAGTAACTCTACGAGTTGGGGTATCTATTAATTTAATTCTTGCACTCAAAATAAAGAAATTATAGAATATTGAAGATGAAGATGAAGATGAAGAAATTGGAATTAGGATAACTCTACTTTGGTGAACAACCGAGTAACTCTACGAGTTGGGGTATCTATTAATTTAATTCTTGCACTCAAAATAAAGAAATTATAGAATATTGAAGATGAAGATGAAGAAATTGGAATTAGGATTCATGGTTTTCACTTGTACAGAATGGGAAAATGAAAAATGAATTGAATGTAGGTCATATACTAGAAATTTCAAATTATGGGACATAAGATTGAAGGTTTGGAAGAATCCTACAATTTGGGGGTTGTTTTTAAAATTGGATTAAGACACGTGCTTTCTTGGTTATTGTGTGCGCCGTAATTTTTTTTATTTTAATAAATTAAAATATTTAAAAAAGACAATATTTTTAGAAAAAAGATAAATTTTGTAAATTTAAAATTATTTCAAAATGTACAAGTAGTGGATGTTATTTCTACTCAATTCTTCTCGTTCTAATTTTTCTTCATGTTGCAATGGGCATGCGTCTAATCTGCTATACAAGATGGGCCAAGTGGTGTAATAAATATTGAAATCATAAAAACATAATCTATAAAATTCAATTATAAAAATATGAATTCAAAACAAATAAGACTCGAAATTTTGGCATTATTACTTTCACGTATTAAAACCTATGTTCTAATTTATGCGTGTAGCTAGTTAGAAAGCAGTCACAATTCACAGAATGTTATGCTTGCATGTAAATGTATTAAAACTTGAGTCACAATACAATCCGTCGGTCACACACAAATTTTCCTTGTTCTTCGTTAAGAAACATTTCATATAATTGTTAAAAAAAAAATTAGAACTTTATACTAACTAATTCTATAAATTTTAGAGAGAATATATATATATATATATATAACATGTTTATTTTGCCTTACATAAAAATTTCGGTTACATAATATTTTCTCTAATTTAATACTACTTTTTGAAAAACATTTTTTAAATAAATTATAGTGAGAATATTTTCAGCAGAGGAAACCTGATTTTTCGAATTTCTATCTGATTTCTCCAATTTGTTCAATTTTTGTCCGTTATCAAATTGTAACGTTAAATAATCACATTTATCAATTTCTTCACTAAATATTTGTTTAATTATTAAAAGGAAAATTTTGATACATACCAATATTTAATTTTGCATTTTGATAATGACAAAACTATCAAAAAATTAGAACAATCAGTCACAAATTATAAAAATCATATGTATTATGTGTTTCACTTATCTTCTATATATTATTTAACAATAATAATTAAAATAATATTGTTTAGGTAAAAGATGATATTTTGTGACCGACATTTGAATAAGACTCAAGATAATTATGTGATATAAGTGTATAACTATATTATCTCTCACCAAATTCTATTCATATAATTTAGGATTAATCACTATCATATTTTACAATTAAAAAAATATGGTTCATATAGAAAAAAAAAATATTCTGTCTGTTACTGAAGAAATGCGTTGTGACTCGAATATGACATATTATGACCAGCGTCTCTGAATGGACAGCCACATGAGAGGGGTCACATAATTAACCATCAGATACTAAACCATTATAGCAGATTACAACATTCACAAATTATAACCAAATAATCAGATAAAAAAAATACACCAGATTATCAGATCACAAACTATCATCAAAACAACATTTGTCAAATACTTAACATGAAATTAAAGCCACACCCACAGGAAAGAGATCACACAATTAATCATTAGAAACTAAACTATAACAGCAGGTCACAACAGTCAAAAACTATTACCAGATAACTAGTGACAAGCATACACTAGATTATCATGTCACAAACTATCACCAGATAATCAGTCAGTGGCGGAGTCAGACTTTTGAAGTTGAGGGGTCCCAAATAGGGGTGGGCCCGGGGAGAGGAAAACCCTCTCACGAGGGTTCGGGGGCAGCGCCCTCAAATTTTTTTTTCCTTCTCAAATCACAATTACTTGATCCATTCTTATGAGAATCTAATATTGTTTTATAAGTTATAGTCTTTAAAAAACTTACAAGAAATCATTGCATAAAAATAGAATCTACATCTATTTTATCTAAAACTAAGCTATGTAGTCGATGGACACAAATTTAAACTTTTTTAATAGTGTTATATACAATTATTATTTGAACACGATATGTATTAACAAGCAAAGTATTTTTATTAATTTTGTATTATCATTTGAGGAATGTGTCAATCATTTGTAATTTTGTATTATTAATTTTATTATGCCAATAGGTCCAATTGTCTTACATTAATAAGAGCCAGTAATTTATGAACTAGTTTATTTGACCAAAATGACTTATTTGATAAAAAATAGTTTATTTGACAAAAAAATTTGCATTGGTAACCTGAAATTTTTTATTATTCTATGTCAAATAAATTATTTTGGTCAAATAAACTAATTTGTAAACTACACCAAACAAGTTCTAATTGATATTGGGTCAATGGATCCAATTGTCATACATTAAATTGATATTAGGTAAAAGTTGAATTATATATTAAAAAATTAAAAAACTAAAAAAAAAAAAAAAAAACAAACCCAAAAAGTTGGGGTGTCCAGGCCTCCCCTGGGACCTCCAACTCCGCCAGTGTAATCAGTCACATGCTATCACCAGGATATCATGATAAATGACACACAAAAATCAGTATTACCATTGAAGATTTGGAGATAAGATTTTTGAAATTTGGGGTTGTATATAAATTGAAATCGATTTTTGGTTTTTGCCCAAGCCTAATTTTGGAAGAATTTTTCAAAATATTTTCTTGAATCAGGTAGATGATGAAGGTTTTGGCAAAATAGATTATCTCCCTGTTTTGGTTTTGAAACTCCCCTCGCGGATGATGAAGGTCGATCAGTTTGTTTGGGGTAGTGTTTGACGGTGACAGAGTTTTGAATGCTAAATTCTCTTTTTCTTTAACAACTTGATATTAGTTTCTAATTATTAGGAAAGATAAATACAAATAGTGATAATAAATCATTTTATTTTTAATTAAATATTTAATTAATTAGTTGGATTTTAATTTATTTATTAAAATAATACTTGATCTTCATAAAATAAATTGTTAACCTGATTTGTCAAAATAAATATGTAAAAGTAGTGTTAAGCCTAATTATTAAAATTGGATCAGCAATTGGGCTTAAGCAAATGTTTCAACTCGACCACCACAGCCCTAAGGTGGTTGCGCAGATTAGGTAAGTGCACTGGGCCAACACGCTTCTTGAAGCTCTAGGGCTGTTAGCATGTTAGGCCTCTTAGTGTTGGCCAAACAATCTAATTTAATCTAGGGAAAATTGTCTAAAAGTGACCTACAGGTGACTTGTTTCAAATTAGGTCAAAACAAATTTCAAAATTGTCAATAAATCATACTCTTCATCAAATTTTCATATTCATCCCAAAATTATCCCTATAATCCATATTTCCCACACAACACCACCACCACCATCGCCGCCACCGCCGACGAGTCAATAGAACATTCAGAGATCTTACTCAAATCTGAATGATCTAAATCCATCATATCAAAATTTGGCTCGTTATCACAAGTGTGGCATGCCACAGAAAGTATTTTGCTGGTAGGAATAGATAATTGCCTGCAATAACGAGAAGCTATAGCATAAAAGTTCACCGGAGGCAATTCCAATTCAATTTTGTAAGCAATACCAGTTGCCTTTGATTCCAATTTCTATGGTGAAATAGCATGGATGGGTCTGAACGTACGACTGACACTAATAAGACATGCCTTGGAGTGAGATCCAAGCTGTTTCTTAATTTCAACAGAAGCGGCAAAATATGGAAGCTTTCCTTCAATAGCCCACTTCAAAATATCTGTGGGCAAAAATGCCTCTCTGGTCACATGACAAACAAGAAAAGAGATGGCTAAAGAATAAGATAATGGGATTGTAATGCTGAGAGATCTATACCATATCATTACTGCACGTTGGCCTAGTAGATTAACTGGTTCTGCACCAGGCTTAGAACTAAGCTCAAATTAATCGTCTTGGTAATGAATGATCTGAATCCATCATATCTTGGTGATGGACTGAACTTGGAGGCTACAGAAATCGTTGGAGACATGAAATTCTTTGAATGCCTTGTTGTATTCGTATTTGGCTAGCTAGTTAGCAGTTTGATTCTTGTCATGTGTTGCTATGTTCCCATTGTCAACTTATATGTACCAACGTGCTGTCAACTTCTATGTACCAAGGTGCTGCAACTGCTTTTGTTTTCAATAATTTAACTTTGGATACCTGGTAACGTAGGTTGCTGAGAAAGTTACGAAATGAGAATTGGATTCTGGTTTTGCTATTGTCCAACCTCCAGGACATCATGCAAAATCTAGTAATAAGCTCAAACTTAGTCGATTTCTTGTTAAGTGCAATAATCTGTAAATTAAATGTTGAACTGGAGTTGTCTCAGTGCTGAAGTGTCTATATGGATGATTTGTTGGATGCATTTCTATAGGGAATGATATTGTATTGTAGTAAACAGTATCATAGAATATAATACAATTATATTAGTTGTGGCCATCATTCGCAGTTTGATATTATATTATAGAAAAGTTTGATATTGTATTATAGAATAGCAGCTTGATACTGTATTAAATTAGCCATTAGATTATTTCTTTGTGTTGTTAATTAGTCATGTGTGTTGTTTGATACGGTATTATAAAAAACAGTAGCACAACAGAAATGGGCATAGAATTCGCATACATGCTCAGAATTTTATTATAATAAGTTTTCGGAATGGTCCTGACGAGACGGTCAAGACCAGTGGGTGTACGATGGATTTTACCAGTTTGAAGTCGTTTCTTTTATTTAAAATTGCAATATTTAATTTTTCTTATCAAAACAGTATCATACATCCTCTAAAACAGTATCGCAGATAACAGGCGGAGTTGGTGCATCATAATCGTTGCTCGAAGAAATCTTCTTAGAGTTGTGATGTGCTCTGGTTGCATGTGATTACACATATTGAGGTGGCACTACCATTTTTCCATCTTGCACTATGGACTTCACTCTACTTCCATTCAAAGTTGTTTTTTCTCAGTTGGTTATTAAGCTCTAATAGAACATAAAACAGAATGGGCATTCAATGAAATATTATACACGTGATTTTGGGTATGGATTAATCAATCAGTTAAGAGGACAACAAGAAAATTAACACAATCCTGATGGTTAAATCAGATCAAATACACAAAAATAAGCTGCTTTTAAGCTTAACCAAACATACACAGAAATGAATTAAAATGAAACAAAATGCAGAAATTGTAAATGTCACTTACAGCACACTGAAGCGCAAAAATTTACAAAGATCCAATAAAAATTCCACGAATCTAGCCAGATATAAAGTTTGATATATTAGTATCATAGTTGAAACATTATCTTAATAAAACAGTATCAAAGATAAAAGTATGGTATAAGTTCACCAATATACATTATCTAAATAAAAACAGTATCATTGATTAAACAGTATGAAAGATAAAACAGTATCATTGATTAAACAGTATCAAAGTATACTAATGCACATTACCTAAATAAAACAGTATCATTGATTAAAACAGTATCATAGACAAAACTAAAAGATTGAAACCTCGTCATAATTAAACAGTATCATAGGTTGAAACTTTGTCATAATATTTCACTATCATTAGAAAAAAGGAAAAAATTCAGCATATCGAAACAGTATCATAGATCGAAAGAGTATCAAGCATTTTGTATTATATTCTTAGACAACCTTGTCATAATTTAACAATATCAAAGATAAAACTAAAAGATTAAAACAGTATCATAGGTTGAAACTTTGTCATAATATTTTAGTATTATTAGAAACAAGAAAAAAAATTCGACAAATAGAAACAGTATCATAGATTGAAAGAGTATCAATCATTTTGCAATCATATGTTGAAACATTATCCTAATAAATCAATATCAAAGATAAAAGTATGGTGTAAGTGTACCATATCACATTATCTATATAAAACAATATCATAGATAAAACAGTGTCACAACAAAATAGTATCACGACAAAACATTATCACAACAAAACAGTATCACAAAACAGCATTACAACAAAACAATAACACAATTAGCATTTTTTTACAATTAAGAGTATGTTGGTATTTTAGCTCTAAAATGTGACTTTAATTGAATTAATTTTTGACCATATGACTTTAGAGCCTATAAGTGCCAAAACAGTGACCGGCCTTGAATTTACCCTTTAATCTATGCCTTAGGGCTATTGGAGTGTTGGCCACAAGTGGCTCAAAACTACGATTGATCATTTTACAATCATGTTAATCCCGTAAATTAAAGATCCAATAAATGAAATCACACAATTTTAGGTCCCCGAATTTATACTTCTTGTCATATGAAGGAAATTTACTTTTACATTCAAAATCATATATTTGATCAGTGATATAGTCGGAGAATCATCATCAATTGTTACAAGTTGAAACTATAAATTTCTTATGACTTCCAAAGAAATTCATTCAAAGCCTTTCTATTTGACTCGTTGAATCAAAAATTTCATCCATTGTCCAAGGGAAATTCGTTCATAAATCATCCACACAAATTGTACTACCACAACTTCAGTTCTAAGCGAGTTTCATTTTCTTTCAAACCATTTTTTTACTCAAACCTGAATTTATTTTGTATTCAAATCAATGAATGTAATAGAAACACATTTTCATTGAAACTTAGGATTTTCAGATAATCTTCTGCTACATATTGGAATTTCTTAGACTAGGGCATGGTGTTGAAATGAAACAAAATGCAGAAATTATAAATGTCACTTACAGTACACTAAAGCGCAAAAATTTACAAAGACACAATAAAAATTCCATGAATCCAGCCAGATATAAAGTTTGATATATTAGTATCATAGTTAAAATATTATCTTAATAAAATAGTATCAAAGATAAAAGTATGGTATAAGTTCACCAATATACATTATCTAAATAAAAACAGTATCATGGATTAAACAGTATCAAAGTATATTAATGCACATTACCTAAATAAAATAGTATTATTGATTAAAACAGTATCATAGACAAAACTAAGAGATAGAAACATTGTCATAATTAAACAGTATCAAAAATAAAACTAAGGGTGTGTTTGATTCAAACATTTTCCATGAAAAATGTCACTTCCATGGAAAATGTTGTCAAATCCAACACTTTTATTTTCCCACTTTGGTGTTTGATTGCCCATGGAAAAGAAAATACATTTTCTAGGTACAAGCATTTAAAACATGAATTTGCCTTCTTTCTTGGAAATTTTTTTCTTACCTAGATAGTGGAATTTATTTTCCACTTCCATGGAAAATATTTTCATTTTCCACCATTTTTCCATGCTACCAATCAAACACACCCTAAGAGATTGAAATAGTATCATATGTTGAAACTTTGTCATAATATTTCACTATCATTAGAAACAAGGAATAAATTCAGCATATAGAAACAATATCATAGATCGAAAGAGTATCAAGTATTTTGTATTATACTCTTAGACAACCTTGTCATAATTAAACAATAACAAAGATAAAACTAAGAGATTAAAACAGTATCATAGGTTGAAACTTTGTCATAATATTTTAGTATCATAAGAAACAAGGAAAAAATTCGACAAATAGAAACAGTATCATAGATTGAAAGAGTATCAATCATTTTGCAATCATATGTTGAAACATTATCTTAATAAATCAATATCAAAGATAAAAGTATGGTGTAAGTGTACCATATCACATTATCTATATAAAACAGTATCATAGACATTACAGTGTCACAACAAAACATTATCACAACAAAACAGTATCACAAAACAGTATCACCACAAAATAATATCACTACAAAACAGTATTACAACAAAATAATATCACAATTAGCATCTTTTTACAATTAAGGGTATATTGGTCTTTATGACTTTAGAGCCCATAAGTGCTAAAAAATGACCGACCTTGAATTTACCCTTTAATCTATGCCTTAGGGCTGCTGGAGTGTTGGCCACAAGTGGCCCAAAACCTCGATTGATCATTTTACAATCATGTTAATCCCATAAATTAAAGATCCAATAAATGAAATCACATAATTTTAGGTCCTCGAATTTATACTTCTTGTTAAATGAAGGAAATTTACTTTTACATTCAAAATCATATATTTGATCAGTGATATAGTCGGAGAATCATCATCAATTGTTACAAGTTGAAAATATAAATTTCTAATGGCTTCCAAAGAAATTCATTCAAAGCCTTTCTATTTGACTCGTTGAATCACAAATTTCATCCATTGTCCAAGGGAAATTCGTTCATAAATCATCCACACAAATTGTACTACCACAACTTCAGTTCTAAGCGAGTTTCATTTTCTTTAAAACCATTTTTTTTTTACTCAAACCTGAATTTATTTTGTATTCAAATCAATGAATGTAATAGAAACACATTTTCATTGAATCTTAGGATTTTCAGATAATCTTCTGCTACATATTGGAATTTCGTAGACTAGGGCATGGTGTTGACATGCGGTGGCAATAAGTCTCGATCAAAAGTGTAATTAGACATTCCTTTTCCATGACCAAGAAGAATCGAGGTAAACATAATGGTGTAAAGAGGTTTAAGAACACACGAAATAAATAATCAATGTACCCAAAAAAAATGATATATATATATATATATATATATATATATATATATATATATATATATATATATATATATATATATATATATATATGTATATATATATATCATTTTTGTGGATTATGTATATATTATTTTTCGAAATATGTTGCAATTTTCCTTTTCGTATTTGATTTTGGGATTTGTTTTGTTCCTTGACATATATGTCCATTTGTACTATTACTTTCCCCTTTGAAATGTACATTGTGGATAATTTATTTGAATAACTTCTAGTTATTGTATGGATGTTTTGAATATGTAGTTAATTAACTTTATTAATCGAGTTTTTTTCCCATAAGCACAATAGCTTTGAATAGAGTTTAATGTACTTACAATGTCAAATATTACAAACAAAACTATTACATGAAAATCAACAAAAAGAAAAACAATCCCTTTGGCTTTGTCTTGCACCAAATTTGAGTTGTGGGCTCAGATTTATGCCACACATGGAACACCACAATGCAACCCGAGGGAACGACAATTGAATTTGACCAAGAAACCCACCGGAGGTGATCAAGATCTGAAGTACTTAGCCCGTGTTTGGTAGTGCTTAACTTATAATTTATGAAAAGTTTTTCAAGCAAATAAATCATATTTGGCAAAGTTTTTTTTATCAAAAACAACATGTCAAGAGTTTCTCCCAGTTCTCTAGCAGTCTTAATATCATCAACTTGTCTCACATACAAAATGATAGAACTGTATGCAATTTCATTCATTTAAGCAATTTCATCAGATTTAGTTTTTATTGCATCAGAAAATTTTCTAGATTATCAAATGGCTTTATAAACAATTTGTCATATCAGAATAACCCTCATTTTTTTATTTCAATTTGAATAGTCACCATTTTTTTATCGAATTGTTATAATTCAATCCTCGAAACTACAGTTGAAAAATCACTCACGAGCAAAAATTGGTTTTTAAAAAATTTACATAAAAAACTTCACTCCCACATGCAAACACGTAACCAATATTATACAAAATACTTTTCAAGATAACATGCAATCACAACTTATCAATACGTAAGACAATATTACCAATGTAAACACCAATGTTCAAATTGTAGATAATATAAATATCACGGTACAAGTGACAAATAACACAAGTAATGCTTAGATGCAAGACAAATCAAAGAGAATAAGAAAAATCTAATCAAGTAAAAAATTTAATCCACAAGAGCCAACTAGTATGTTTCTACCTCAAATAATATCCACACAATGTCAATTTGAAAAAGAGGGCTCAAGAAAATGCAAACTAAGAGGACAAATATGTTGTCCATATTTATCGGATAGATGCAAAAAATTTCTGCACTCTAATGCCACCACTATTCGCCCTAGAACTTCCAATGACGTTGCACCATTGCTCTGCCACCAAAGCACCACACGCGCCACCACCAGAATGTCAAACACTGCAGCAGGAAGCAGCTTTCGTCAACCACACACAGAACGAACCCCACGCGACGACACGCGCGGGCTAAAGTTGTTTCGGGGCCTTTTCACTCGCCACGTGTTGCCTCACTGGAGCTGCCACTCGATGTACGTGCCATTTAGATGGCTTCTCCTCTTCACTGTAAATCCAAATATGGGTCCCAATTTTCCTGACAATGTTTGGCTTGGCCGAAATCTTTGTTTGAAATTTTGGGTCTTTTTTTCCTTCCCGGATCCAGTTTTGAACTTCGATTCACAAGCTATTTCAGTTTATTTCACACCCTTAGATCGATAACTTAAGATCTGATATCATTTGTAGATTTTATTGTGGTTAGAATGTCAATTATTACAACCTAAACTATTACAACTCATCTTTCAATGTGAAAATAAACAAGATGTACCCCTTTGTCTTTGTCTTTGTTTTTGTTTTTGTCTTTATCTTTGTCTTTGTCTTTGTCTTGCACAAAGCTTTAGTTGTAGGCTCAAATTTATGCGACACATGGAATACCACAATGCAACTCGAGATAACGGAAACTAGATTTGATCAAGAAACTCACTGGAGGTGACCAAGAATTTGAAGCACTTAATCTAAACTTACATTAAGAAAAGAGATAAGAGTCTTGTGGTCCAAGTGTGTATAAGCTGTGACCGCATCCGGATTTACCTGGGTGGCGAACTAAGGAGAAAGGCCGCCACTCCTCAAGATTAGTCAGGTGAAGCTTGGACACCTGCATCATAAAAAAAAAGAGATATAAGAGTCGTGTCTTTTCTATCCTAACTCCTCTAAAAATGAAGAAAGAGAAGAGCCATTTCTTTCATTCAAAATCTAGGTGAATGACCCAATACAAGATCATATGCTTATTCAAAGGATCCAATGGTCCACATTAATTTCAAACAAGCACAAATCCTTGACAAATCACTTTATCCAATCCATGTAGATTAATGAGCCATACTCACATATTCTGTAATGATGATGTTCACATTGTTTCTTATGGAATGTGTGGGGTAAAATCAACGATTAGCTACCAAACTTAAACTAAGTTACTACTTAACTACCCAACTTTAATTGGTATCTCAATGCCTACTCTTCTTACAATTATGTTACCCATCCACCACGTGTTAACCAACTCGTGCCAACTCGTAATGGTGAATTCGACCTGGCATATGATTTTCTAACACAGCAGACTGACGGTGTAAACTCCGACCGACTCAGCAAAATAGCACATCTCAAACGCGTCTTTCCTCTTCCAAATTGAAACACAATCCAATCTTCTTCTACCACAGAGAGTGTTTGGGTGATACATTTTTTATGATTGGGTGAGATTTAACACTGTCAACATGTCACGTCAGAATTTCACTTGCCACGTAGGACGTCCTGTTAAGAATTGCGGAGTGCTAGACGTCTGGTGATGAATGAGTAACATAGTGGAAAGAAGAGTGGATATTGAGATACTTTTCAAAGTTGGGTGGTTAAGTAATAATCTGGTTAAAATTTGGTGGCCAATAGTTGATCTTACTCGGAATATGTGTTAGTAATCTTCTCTTATACCATAATCTTTTCATGATTTTTTTTTTCATATATCACTTCCAAGCATCAGAAATATTTGGCGTGTATGCATTTTCCATCCTTTTTTTTATATTTTCTGTGACCAGAAGATGTAACTTCTTTATGAATGCGACATGTGATGAATAATGTACAATGACGCAACTTGTCATTTTGTCTTGGTATTTTGGTTGTACTTGTTGGGTTGTATGCCCAAACAGTATAATTTTGCTGTGATGAAATGACAATTTTTTATTGAATAAAACTTTGGTTTGTATTCATTTATTATTATTGCATTTGTTTAATATTGAGTATGTAAATAAAGTGCCAATGATCACTTGTGATAATATCAGTTGGATGCTTGCGTTGAGAAGTATAGTGTGACACAACTTATATTTTGATCATCAATAAAATTGTTCACAACTAATGTATAAGGGTTGGCGCCTTATCTTAGGAAGGTTGTAGTGTTGACTATTTAATCATTCGGGTTTGCGATTTGTCCTTATCACGAAATGGATTAATGGTGACACTAGTACACTTGGAGTGTATTGAACGGACCACGTGTCGAATTTAATTATATAGCATGACCGTGAGAATAATTAAGTTCCACATGATCACCGGATATTTCATCTAAATCCCTTGACTAGATTGTATATATCTTTTCGTTAGCTTGATGGTTTTTTGATTTACCAATGGGTGAGATCAATTTAATTGATCAAATATCTCGGTGAGTTGGGAGCTTGAGAATGAGCGAAGTAGAGAACACGAATTGCGTGTCGGGAGGCTGTCATACGAAAAATGGGTCGAGTGACAACTTAAGTATTTTGAATAGAATAATTAGAGCTCGGTGTTTCGGTCATTTATGCTCATACGTGATTAATCACAGGATCGTTGGATCTAAAGTTAGTGAGAATAATTAGAGGGCAAATCGGTCATTTATGCTCATACCTAATTATCGGATATGCAGAGATATATATACTGAGATCGAAGAAAGTATTATAGCTTCTGTAATTTTATATATTCCGAGAGTGCAGTCTCTTACCTTTAGTGGAAAAAGTAAAAGACTAATAATTAGATTGAGGGGTCTAGGGTCGACTAGACGGAATCTAATTATTGGAGCTTGAAAAATATATGTCCGATCAGGTCCCTGTGGTAGCTCTATAAAGTTTTGGGCTTAATCACAGTTACTATAAAAGTTTTGGACTTAATTGTAATTGTGATATAAGTTCAAGGATTACATATGTAATTAAATCAATCCTAAACTAATTGGACTTGAATGCAATCAGGACTCTTGTCATTGTTTGCAATCAGATCACTTGTCGTTATTTATATCACATTGCTTGTGATGTAAATTAATTCCAATTGATTCAATCAAGAAAAGAGAAGAAATTTAGTTTTTCAGTTTTCTAGATCTGACCAGTCCAGAAATTAGTCTTTTGAATTAATTAAAAGGTGCCCACATGCCGGTGTAATTTAGACTTGAAGAATACCATAGAAGGCTTGAACCTTGGGAGCACCAAGTTCATGAATCAGAAGCAGCAAGCTCGTGAATCAGATCCAGACTAATATCGTTTATCGATTGAGGTATAATACTAATCGTATTATAATTATAATAAATACGTGAACAACTAGCAAAGATCCTGGTTTTATGAATTAAAGAAAATTTTATTTTCTGGCTAATTCTCGTGCCAGTTTCCAACAGTACTTACTGTATCTTTGGTAATAAAGGTTATGTTAAAGAGCTCTACGCAATTAGATTATTACTGAAGAATGCACATTTTTGTTGCTAAATGTGTAGAAAGCAAATGGAAGATGTTAAATGATTGTTATTGCATCTTTTATTGGATCTTCATTTAACTCTTTCAAAATCATTTCAACGAATTTGCACATACGTGCAGTCCAATGAAACTATGATTCTAAGAACTAAATAATCATTCTAGCTCTTGAATTGATCCCATTAGCTGCCATAATAAATGAAGACTCAAATAGTTTCTTTATCTACGAGAGAATTAAAAATAATAATCATATTAAAAATTCATATTAGAAAAAGCAACGGTTCTTTATTATTTAAATGACATATAATTTGCTATTCGAAACTATCAACTTGCTTACTGAAATAGCAATGCAAAATATTGCAGCCGTGTTGATAACGATGTCTAGTGACAATGTTGATGCACAATAATAGCAATGCACAAACGTGAAAAAAAATGACACTACAAGAAAAGAGGGCTATAGGGACGACTTTTGTCGTCCCTATAGGTACAAATGTCGATCCCTATAGGTGTCTGAGGGGACGACATAGTCGCCCCTAAAGATCGTCCCAATAAGCCCGCCCTAGTAAGTAAAGCAGAGACGACAATAGTCGTCCCAATAGCTTCAAGATTTATAGGGACGACTTTTGTCGTCCCTATAGCCCTTATTTTCGTCTTCTACAATCGCCGAATTATTCGTTTCAGCAGACCAATTGGGACGACAATAGTCGTCCCAATAGTTCGACCTATTGGGACGACAATAAGTCGATCCATAGATTCGACCTATTGGGACGACAATAGTCGTCCCAATAGGTCGAACATATAGAGAACGACTTATTGTCGTCCCAATAGGTCGAACCTATAGAGGCGACTTATTGTCGTCCCAATAGGTCGAACCTATTAGGACTACTTATTGTCGTCCCAATTGGTGTCCACTATTGGGACGACTATAAGTCGTCCCAATATGTTGAACTATTGGGACGACAATAGTTGTCCCAATAGACAAAATATCCATCTTAAATGTTTTTTTTTGAAATTTATTTATTCTAATAAATAATAACACTTTCTTTACTAATTTAATGAATTTAATAACAATGACCTGAATAGAAACATGAAATAAAAAGTTTTAAAATAACATAAATAATATTAATTATATTATGGACAAAAACAAATTGTATCAAAACATCCTAAAAAACCATGCACAATAACTTCCATCACAAAATAACCATAATGTACAAAACAAAAGTATTTACAAATAAAAATTGATAGAGAGGAAGACTAAAGATCGGATAAATAATCTTCGTCCCTAGAAGAATCTAACTCTTCTTCATGCGTCGTGACGATGGGGGAGGTGGTGGTGGCGGTGTCGGCGGTGAATTCCGGCATGATGATTGCAGATTTACTGTTAACGGTGTCATAAATTCATTCATTTCTTTGCATGTATGTCTCCATTTTGGACTTCAATGCATTGGTTGCTGAATAGATTCTTTGATGCATTGTGTTGGTCCCGCAATCTCGTAGTGGACGCAGTGAGGCGGGAAGTGCCCCTCGTAACCCGTCCAAGCTGCACGGTGTCCCTCCTCTCTCCCGGGACCTTAAGAACAACGTCGTTCTCGTTGATCGCCACGCCTTCTTTGGAGCTAGCTTGCTGCGTTTGCTCTTCCTGTTCCTCCACCATTTTTTCCTTACATAATCAAATTTAAAATATTTGTCAAGAAAATGTGAAACCGAAATAATGCTCGATTACTACATCACTTTGTATTAACTTGTACGTACATAATCCGACGCACCTTTCGTTCACCCACTCGCCATTTCACGATGGTTGACTTTAAATGTTTCAATGACACTCGGCCACTCCACGGGTGCGGAGGTCCCATTGTATCACGTATGCATATGAAATGAATTCTTGAAGCGTCATGAAGACATTGAAAATGAAATTATGGATGACAAATAATATACATTACCATCGAAAAGCAGCGTGGCAACTATAGTTTTTGACCCCGCAAGCTAGTATACTTTATTTTTTCCACATTAATTTTGTTCGTCATTGAAACATCCTATAAAAATAAAATGAAATGATTACAATGTTAATATTAATATTTAATGGAAATTCAATTAATTAAATAAAGCGAATTGTGCTTACCTTAAATTTTTGACTCGACGAGCGCTCTATGCACTTTTCCCATACCTCCGGTCGTCAGTTACCTGAAGGTACGGCAAGTACCTTTATCTCTTATGTATGCATTCACATCGGACTTGTCTTGACGATATCTTGAACGCTATATCTTCGATACCGTCAACAATGAGCTTGTAATCATCGTTGGAGTAACGGCTTGGATTGACATCAAAATATTCCTATAGCAAATCACTTATGTATGAAGTTAGACTTTATTAAAAGTACTTACGGTATAAAATGATGACTAATTTACTTACGTATCATGACTGTAGTACGGGCTTTTGTTCCTCTGGAACATTCGCCCATCTATCGAAGTAGGGTGCACAAATTGTCTCACACGTGTTCCTACAACCCTCGATACGTATTTTTGGTTGTCTCCACAGAGGTAAATATGTCCCTTCTTTTGTATCAAACTCTATGGGAGGGTCTTTTCCGTTAGACTCGAGCAGTTTCACAAGATGTAACGATCTCGAAGGGCCCGTTTTTTGCCGCTTGATCGCTACGATTTCAAAAAAAAAATACAAATTGGTTTACTATGTAAATGACTATGAATACACTCCATGTTTTGCCAAAAAAAATGATCTTTACATCGGCAATCCGCTTGTAGACTATTTGCATCTCGATGTGAGGCTCATCTCCACCATCACCTCCATGGTGTAATACATCGGCCATTATATCTTCGTCAATATCTAGATGACCAACAAATTTTATAAGCTTTCACTAATTGAATAAAATAATCACAAGGTGAAAATGATCTTATTCTATTATAAAACAAACTACAATTTAAGCGTATAATTGTGTAAAGAGTGAGATATAAAATGAATAGATAGATAAGCGTATATAGTATTTGAGATGATCAATTTTAGAAGGATCCCAAATGTCAAAGTATCCTAGCAAGTAGCAAATAGTTCAGCCAAAAAAAAACTCAGATATGTGCTCGGTCGACAAACCGGTCGATTGGATGAGTCGACCGTTTGAGCGGGGCCCCAAGCGGTCGCCAATCGATCGACCGTTTGGGTCGTCCGTTTTAGCGGAGAAGTGAAACGGTCGACCGTATGGTCGACCGGCTACATCATCCGTTTCAACAGAATCATGAGAGCGTCATTATTTAAATTGACGCAGAGCGGAACGTGAATAACAATAAAAATTTCTTGTTAAGTAACACGCGAGCGGGTGTTGATCGAGTTTTTCGCTCGAGCGGACGTGAGAAATATTGGAATCCACCAATTAACGAAAGAAAAGATGAAAATATTATTAATTTCTCAAAAGCGAAAAGTGCCGTCCTCTTCAAACCTAGACAAGTATTTAAAACCCTTCGCTAGACAAAACCGATTAAAAGCGAAAAGGCCCGATTAAATGGCGAAAATACCCTTAAACTGAATTAAAACATAAAACTGCTAAAACGGACACCTAAACGATGGAATTTGGCCCTGAAAGTTTGACAATGTTGGCCAAAGGCCATCATTGTCACCAAACAAAAATGTGCGGAATCGAAAAACGCTTCCGAAATGTACTCGCTCATCTAAATCTGACACCCGAGCTGAAAGTTACGCATCTTTCTTCTCCTCAAGCTGTTTTACAATCTTCTCTTCTAACAGTTCCGCATCATAAATAATGCAAATAAAAAAGTACAAAACATATTATCAAAATGTTATTCAATTGCGAATTTCATACTAAGTAACAGAGTACAATATGACAAAGTGTTGTTTTGATCACTCATAGTCACTATCATTACTTCTAAGCATCATCGTCATCTTCGACCTTTGGGCGATGCGTCTCCGTAATCGACGCCTCATACTCACCTCCATTTTCGCCCTCATCGTTATCGTCCTCATTATCCTCATCCGTATCGTTAATAAAATTATATTCGTCTCCACTAACATTCGACGATGACGCTCTCTTAGCGAGACGATCCAACCGAATGGCGTCGATGTCGTCCCGTTGCATAGTAATGTGGTCTATATTGCCAAGATCAACAAACATCGAGAAGTTTGATGAGCTATCATCGTCTTGACAAATCTATCTCGGTCAAAACCCTCGATGGCGTATCCCACGTAGTACGATGATTGACTTCTTGAACCACTCGCCGATTATGACTACGTCTTAGGGTCATCAATGTAGAACACTTTGCCTCGCTTGCAAAGCAAGTATGAACTGGTCATCTTTGTAAGCCTCTCTCGCTAATGTCAATGATTGTGATGTTGTTCTCTGTGACCTTACTTTTCTCGTCACACTTAAACCATCGCACCGAAACACCACCACCGAGAAACCGTTTATGTATGAAAGCTCCAATATATCCAAAGTTTGCCCGTAAAATATTTCACCACCGCTCCTGCAATACTCACACCACTATTTTGTGTTTTACGTCGGATATCACGATCATAAGTTAGAAATCGAACTCCGTTCACGATACATCTTGGGTAGGAATGCACGACGACATTTGGGCGGGACGCCAAAGATAGCAATTCGATGACCTGACATCGTGCGTGTATCCGATGTAGACCATAAATCTGTGTTAATAATATGTGAAGTCATTAACCGATCAAACATTATACTAACTGTCAATGCAAACATTATTATTGTTCTACCTTCGTATGAAACCAAGCAGGAAATTCGATTCTATGCAACTGGTTAACATTGGTAACTCCACGAGTCTCAAGCGATCCTTGTGCTCCTTTGTTGATAGTAAAAATTACATTGAGCAATTGTTATAATAATTAAACATTTTAATGTTAAATATAATGAAAATAATTAGTAACTACTCACTTTAAGAACGTTTCAATCTCCGGACAGTTGTTCAGTACATAAAACTCAGCTTGAGCTCGAACATCACTTTCGAGGACAACTAAACTTCTCTTTCCTATAGGACGACATTGGGAATCAAAAATAGATAGCTGCTTTTTGGGAACGCATAGATCTTCATTTCGCTCTGGTCGGTTGAATCGTGTCTCGACGTCTTCGAAATACCGTGAACAAAATGTCAATGCTTCCTCAACAACATATCCTTCGGCTATAGAACCCTCAGGCTTCGATTGATTTCGCACATAGTCCTTTAGTTTCTTCAGATATCTCTCAAAAGGATACATCCACCTCATGTAAACGGGCCCACCAAGAATTGCCTCTTGAGTGCAAATGCATCACAAGGTGAATCATAATGTCAAAAAAAAAAGCCGGTGGAAAGATTCGTTCAAGCTTGCACAATATGAGGATGAGTTGTTGTTGAGCATCCACCATGTCGCTACTTTGTATAGACACGGCACACAATTTTTGAAAAATGTACAAAGTTCGGTGATAGTGGATGAAATTGCCTTGTTTAGAAAAGCTTGACACCTGACGGGCAACAATCTTTGCATGAGGATATGACAATCATGTGACTTCAAACCAATTATTCGGCTTTCATTAGGTGCAACGTTCTTTCTCGATTCGATGCAAAACCATCGGGAAATTTGACATTCCGTATAAAATTGCAAAACTTTCGACGATCTGCATTAATAAGCGTGTAATGTCTTTGCGAGCTTCATCAATCTCTCTTTATCTTCGTACAAGTGCAGCTCGTATCGATTTTTAATTTCATCAAATCACGTCTCGCGTTGTCTCGTATCCTTAGACTTATGAGGATCGCCCAACAATGTACCCAACAAACTATCGCAGACATTCTTTTCTACATGCATGACATCGAGATTGTGTTTCAACTCATTTGTATAAACCAATAGGGCAACTCATAGAAAATGCTCTTCTTTCTCCGGTTTAGCTCATCCTTGTCCCTTTTCTTTTTACACCCCATAGCTTGGGTGTTTTCCAGTGTTCTAATTTTCACACGACTAAGTTCTTTGTAGGATATCCGAACTAGTCAATTGAGGCGGTGGCCCACGTCTCTCTGTTTGTCCATTGAAAGTACGGTCATTTCATGATGATGAGTACTTGGTAAGAAACGTCGATGACCCACATAAGCCGTCTTACCAATGACACGCGTCGAAGGTGTCTCTTCATTACAAGTCGGACATGCGTCGTAACCACGACCGCTCGCTCCTCGACAAACCAAGCGCTACTAGACGGAAATCACTAGCTTCGTCCATAATAGCGTTGCTCGCATTACGAATATCGATTATTATTTGATACGTCACGCGTATCGATACCAGATGTCCACAATTCCTTCAACTCATCCACTAATGGCCGTAAAAATACATCCATATCTTTGCCTGGTGATTGGGGACCTGGGATCAAAAGGGTTAGCATTAAATTTTCTTCTTTCATACATAGCCAAGGCGGTAGATTATAAGTTGCCAAAACCACCGGCCACATCTTTGTAAGAGCCGACTCATATTACCGAAAGGATTGAAACCATCTGACGACAATCCCAGCCGAACATTTCTTATCTCACATGCAAAATCAGGGTGATTTTTGTCGAAGGCCCGCCAAGCTTTTCCATCCACGGGATGACCCATTTCATCATTATGCGTCGAGCGAGCGACTGTATTATGCCACCTCATTAGTCTAGCAAGATGTGTTGTTGCAAACAAAGCGCTTGATCTAGGGTCGATGGAAAATAACGCAACACTTTATGCGGGACATTTTTCCCGGAGGATTTGCCGACTATTTGCACCCAACGACTTTCGCGTGACAGATGGACAAATTTCTTTATCGGCGTTTTCCTTCCAAAATAACGCACAATCATTCCTACAAACATGAATATTTTCGTACCCCAATCCCAACTTCGACATTAATTTTTTAGCCTCGTAGTGAGAGTCAACAAGATTGATTTTGGGAAGGCCAATTTTAACAACTTCAATAGCCCATCTCTGATTTATTTGTCCACTTATTGACCACCTTCAAATGCATCGACTTAGTTAAAAAGTTTAGAGGCGAGAAAGAAGATACTCCCGGATACAACTACGAATGCATAGCATCGAACAAAGCGTCATAACTTAAATCGAAGTTGCGCAGATGATTCATCCACGACCACATCGTTAAGAATATCCGCCATCTCATCTTACGCAACAAGCCCTTCGTTACGTCCTTGCATATTCACAGGCCCTTCCTCACTCTCCCGTGATAAATCCACCTCTCGTAGTTATCATAAAAACCGTGACGAAATATGTAGACTCAACATCATCTACCAATTGCATCATCATGTTTATACATCTTTTGCACGGACATTGAATCATCCCCTATCATTTGCTAATGGCCTCGCCATATTTATGAATGCTTTAAGACCATGCCAAAACTCTGAGACTTTGCCCGTTTTCTATTCAACTTTATCCAACTCTTATCAATTTCCATTTCCGCTTTAGATTTCTTGCAAAAAAAAAAAAAAACAATAATTAAGTGCGGTATACAAGTGGTGTGAGAATGTTCTAACTCCTTGTCGCTCCAATACTAATTTCGGTATGGGCCTAGCCATTCGACATTGATTTGTAAAATTATGAGTTGTGTTCATTATTTCTATTATTGCCTATGTTTCACGTGTAAATTTCGGTGACATCTCCTTCTATTCTCCTAAGTGCGCGCACTATATTAAACATAGTCCACACCGGGAGAATAAAATGGAGACAATACCAAAAATCATACGTGATAGTCGAGGCAATCATAGGAAAAATGTATGATACAACAACTCGTAACTTACAAATCAATGTCAAACTGTCTCAAGCAGGACAATTCAAGGATTAGTTGTAAACATCAAACAACCTAAAATGAGGTTGTGTGTGCTTAACAAACTAATCTTCAAACAACATTCTAAGGTTTATTAAAGTGCAATGTATTGTGAAAATGAAAGGAAAAATAGAAAATAAAAGAGCAAAACAGAAAACTAATACTTAAATATGTAAGTGGAATAAGTAAGTTTGACTTACCAAGGATATCTTGAAGATGACAAGTAAGACCTTTAAATTGGTAGAATTTGTGGCCTAAGACTTGAAAGAGAAAATGAAGAAATGGTGCTTCGCTGGAAATTTGTATCTGAGGATCAATTGGGACGACATTTTGTCGTCCCAATTGATGGGAATCTGTGTGAAAATTCTCGCCAATTTCTTTGTGGGTATTAGGACTTATAGGGACGAATATTTAATATATAGGGACGACAAAATAAGTCGTCTCTATATATTGTAGACCTATAGGGACGACAAAATAAGTCGTCTCTATATATAGACCTATAGGGACGACAAAATAAGTCGTCTCTATAGATCTTTGAACCTTTAGAGGCGAAATGTCACCCTATAGGGACGACAAATAATTCGTCGAAGAGCTTACAAAGCGGGAAAAAAATGCGCCAATTTTTAGACAAATTTTTTTTTAGCTATAGGGGACGCCAAAATAAGTCGTCTCTATATATTGTAGACCTATCGGGACGACAAAAGAAGTCATCTCTATAGATAGATCTATAGGGACGACAAAATAAGTCGTCTCTATAGATTGTAGACCTATAGGGACGACAAAACAAGTCGTCCCTATAGATGCTTGAACCTTTAGAGACGAAATGTAACCCTATAGGGACGACAAATAATTTCGTCGAAGAGCTTACAAAGCGGGAAAAAAAATGCGCCAATTTTTAGACAAATTTTTTTAGCTATAGGGACGCCAAAATAAGTCGTCTCTATAGATTGTAGACCTCTAGGGACGACAAAATAAGTCGTCTCTATAGATTGTAGACCTATAGGGACGACAAAATAAGTCGTCTCTATAGATAGATCTATAGGGACGACAAAATAAGTCGTCTCTATAGACGCTCAACCTTTAGAAGCGAAATGTAACCCTATAGGGACGATGACTTACAAAGCGGGAAAAAAATGCGCAATTTTTAGACAAATTTTTTTTAGCTATAGGGACGACAAAATAAGTCGTCTCTATAGATAGACCTATAGGGACGATAAAATAAGTCGTCTCTATAGATGCTGAACCTATAGGGACGACTATTATGTATTGGGACGACTTTAGTCATCTCTATAGCTTTTACAATCTGTAGGGACGCCATTTTATTGTCGTCCCTAAAAATGCTATATATAGAGACGAATTTGGTGTCGTCCCTATAGGTGTCGTCACTATAGACCTCTTTTCTTGTAGTGTGAAAGCAAAAAAAAAAATTATACTTGTCAATTGAAAATAAACACAGTTATTTTGGATTGTGTTCTAGTATACAATCGAAGAAATAAAAATCAGTCGCCAACACAGATTCAAATATGGATATCCTTTGATTTTGTCGTGGTTTTTGCCTCATATAATTTATGTTAATTTAAGTCACTACAGTATATTGTTCCAATAACCAATCACTCCTTTTTGTACCAGGAAAATGTTACCCATATTTGTAATTAATCTCATATTGTCAACTTATGCCAATTAAGAATAACTAGAAATATAAAATTTCCCAATAAGCATATCTCCTATTTTTGAGAAATAGTAATTTTTTATGCACGTCAGTTGTAACATAGACTTTTTACAAATTTTTGTTTTGCATCAGTTTTATGATGAATATATTCTAAGTTTTATACAATTTCAATTTCTAATGAACACATATGAACTCAAGAAAATTGAACATGTAATTATGTAGATTTGATAGAAGATTTTATGTATGTTCTTTTTTTTTTTTTTTTTTTGGTGTTCTTCTCGAAACTATTGATACACTACAAGAAATGAGGTTTTCACCGACTAAATTTTACTAACTAAAAATATGTGGTAGGTAAAAATTGTTTTTACCGACAACAATTATTTTATGATCGCCTAAACATTACCGACTACAATATCCAGTCGGCTAAGGTGTTTTTTACCGACTACAATTATTATAGTCGGCCAAAAATTACGCGGGAGATTTTCCCACGTTTGATAAATTGGCAGGGCGTAATGGCCGACACTACTAGAAAGTGAGGCAATAGAGACGGAATTTTAGCAAATTTCCATTGCTATTACCAACGGATTAACAACAAATTTAGCAACGAAATATTATTTTATCATTTGTAAAAACTAAATGTTAAATTACCGACAGAATTACCAATGGAAGACTTTCGTTGGTATAGTTCCGTTACTAATCCGTTGGTAAAAATTAAAAATTAAATTACATAATTTACCGACAATTAGGTTATATACAAGAATAAAATAGTTATGAACAGAAAAATTTTGTTGGTAAAATTTTTAAGTAAAATTAATAAATTATTAAATAGTCGCCAATGGAAGAAATTTTGTCAGATTTTTTAAAAAATATATTATATATCTATTAAATATTTCTCTGGTAATTTTAACCAAAAAAAAAGTAAATTTCAAATAATTAGAATTTCATCTAAACTTCATTCCCTCCATATTATAATTTCAATTCCTTCTTATAATTTCACTGCCACTTAACAAATTTTCATTTTCCCTCGTTATCTCATCCTTATCCCCCCCCCCAACACAAACACACACACACACACACACATGCCCCATTTCTATGTCCAAATGGACCAAATCCCTAGCCCCATCTTCACCGTCTCTCGTCTCTCTCCCTCAATCCTTATTTTTCTTTGCACATCTTTTTCTTTGAAAATTAAATTGTTGTTCGATAGTCAATAGAAATGGGGATTCAAATATTGTTGTTTGATGCTGTAGCCATGGGATTATCTTTTTTCCCCCCCAAAAAATCTGCAATTTTTCCCTAAAAGGTAACTCTTTTCTCTCTTTTATGTATTTATTTGTCATTTTGAATTGATTTTTGAAAAAATCGACATTTTCCTGTCGGAGTCAGTATCTGAGGCTTGGCTATGGTGGCGATGGTGGTACTAGGTTTTGCTGCAGTGCGGTTGGGAATGTCTATTTTTTGCCCTTTTTTTGTCTCTTCATTTTTAGATGATGTAATGTTAGTCCTCTTTACCTCCATACAGCTGATTACAACCAATTTGAAGCATTCTTCTCTTTTTATGGCAATATTATTCTGTACATTACATTTAATTTTTTGCTTATTATGTAGCAAAATGTGTTTTTCAGGTTGTTAAAATGCAAGTTAAACAAAAATAGATGAACTTGTGCCTATTTTCCTTTCATTCTTTTATGAGAATACCTGCCTTGCTGCCTCTACTCTCGTTCGGCCCCGGGAATCCCTTGCTTTTGGCTAAGCATCCCTTCCGAAATCCATCCTTGATTGCCATCGAAATTTCCTCTATATAAATGTGTTATTATAACTTAAGGTGTTATGTATATTTGTATGAACTTCAAGTGTAATATAGGCTCCAATTGGTTAGATTGATTCCTTCTTAAAGATATATTACTGATATAACATAAGAATTAGTTGTTCTTGATATTTGTACTTGGAATTTTGTTTTTGCATTTATTGATGTTACATGTTATAATAACAACTTGCAAAATCACCTAAGAAAAGGAAAAGCCTTTGGATCCACTTATTTTCGTCATTCTTTTGACTTATCAATAAAATTAAATCTAAAAATTTCCAGTATACTCTACACATCCTTAGATATTAAAAATGTGTGAATACAGAATAAAAAAGTTATATGTTTTTTGTACTATTCATGTTTACGAGGTTCTTACACATTCTTCATTTCCACTTCCAGATATCATGTGGTTGGAGGCACACAATGGCACTGACAACCATCGGAGAACTCTATGGTTGGGGCTTGAATAAGGTTCAGAATTCTAGTTTCGTCTTTGATTATAGCATGAACATAATCTCATTATGCATATCATCATCAACCAGTTGTATAACTAATTTTATTGATCTTTGAATTGATGAGTGTAGGACATTCTTCGTTTTAATTTGTGCAGTTGAAGTATTAATTAGAGTCCTACCTAGCTATACTGACTTCTACCACATTTAAGCACGAAGCATTTTATTGGTAATATGATACTACAGAAAAGGTATGGCATTATAAATGTTTTTCTTGGAGCCGTACCCTATTACTATTTATTCTCTTGAAAGACACTTTTGTTATCCTACTAAGCTAGCTATTTAACGGTGTTGTTCTGGTTAAGACTCTAATTGATTGGGTGGTAAAAAGTATAGACATGAACATGGTAATCTGTCTATCTCTAAGTTTCTTGGTGTGAAAATCGTTATGAAGTGAGAATTGTATACAGTGACCAAGGTGGTTGGTCCTATTAAATATTCATGCATGTTTTATGCCATTGAAAATGAATTTGGTCCCTGTATGATATGCTGTTGAATTATACCTCTCTTTATTAGCCTAAAATTGATAGACAATAAAGTGATCTTAGTGTTATAGTGAACAAAAAGAATGGTGATATCCTGCCTAAAAAGGCACAACAAGAGTTTGAGGAAGTGGTGTCTTAGTGAATTGAAATATTATATTATTGTAACTCTGATTGCTTGTGTTTGTGCTTCTCCAGTCAAGTTGTTGGAGCACGTCACCCAGTTGCAAAGGATTCAGACTTAGACTATGAAATTGACAGTGATGATGAGTGGGAAGAGGTAGGCCAGCTTTGCTATAAATGTGATTATTATAAAATAATTGCAACTAATATTCAATTATATAGGAGGAGCCTGGTAAAAGCCTATCATATTGCGACAAGGATGATGAAGATGAATGTGTGAAAGGACATTTAAGAGGTGATGATGAAGACGAAAGTGAAGATGGTTTTTTTGTTCCCGGTGGATTTCTCTCGGATAGTGAGGTACTTAGATTATTATTGCCATATAAATTGAATTTTTCAATTTTTCTCCTTCTGGGATGGGATTTGGATTTTCACCTGTGTGTAACACCATATTCAATTTTAATATCTGTAAAGGTAGGATGCTGCACTTTGGCTCGGGTGATTGACAACAAGTTCATACTGCTGATGATGTAGCTAATGAGATTCTTGGCACCCGATCTAGCTATTATATTGGATTAGGCAGGGGCTTAAAGCCTCCAAAGAAGACATGTTGAGCTTTCTCTATCCAACACAAGAATATTGAACTTCGTCAGATGGTCAAAAAACAACAAAGTCAGCTCACCTTTTGTTTTGTTTTTCTCTTGTAAATACATGCACACATTTGTAGCTATTTTAGAAGGGAAATATGCACTGTTGTTTTATTTTCTTTTACTTTTAGTTTTTATGTTAAAACACTTTTGTGTAGGGCATGTGTGAGTAAACATACATTTGGCAATACAAAAATTGTTAACTTATATTTTGAAATTTAACATTTATTGTATTTAGATTAACAATTTGTAACAGCTTTGCATAATTATAATAAAATTAATTATTAGAAAAAAAAACTTGGTACATAATTGCCGACCACAATGTTTTGGTCTGAGATACATTTCCCCAGCTAAAAACAACATTAGTCAGCGAACTTAACCCCGACTAAATAAATTGTGGTCCGAGACGATTTGTGCCTACTATATTAAATTTTAGTCAGCGAACATAACACCGACCAGATAGATATTGGTCGGCGATGATTTTTACCAACTAAATGTTTTTTTAGTCGGTGAATATAATACCGACTAGATAATCATTTGTCGGCGTTGACTTTTACCGACTAAAATTTATTTTAGTTGGCGAATATAACACCGACCAAAATTACATTAGTCGTAGATAATATTTACCGACCAAAATTACATTAGTCCGCGATAATATTCCCCGACGGAGTTTACAATATGGCCGACTAATTGTTTAGTCGGTAAAGGTCTTCCATCTTGTAGTGATATTATCAATTACAAGTAGAAAAAACATCCAATTTCCTTTGTAGAAATGATACTTGAATTCGAAAAAGTGCAATCCTAGAAATTCAGTTGCATGTTCAATGATTAATAGTGATGAAATTTTCCTTCCAACATAAATTATCTCTCAGTTCTTCCCTATAAATATGAATACTGTGATGAATACGTGATAAAGCAGACGTAGCAGATTGATTCTCACAGATGAAACTCACCACCACTACCATGAACTGCCAATCAGAGTGTTTAAAATTTGAATTTCAAATTGTTTGGATATCTTGGAATAAGATTCTTGTAATTTAAAATGTCGAATTGAATTTTCAGAAGTTAATGTCCCATAAGTGACGAATTCCATGGCCAACAGCCATTGTTTGTTTTCTTCACCAATTTCTCAAACACCACACACAAACATGCCCTTATTTTGTTTCATCGTGTGATAAAGTAATTACATAAAACACATAAGTAAAAAATTATCTATAATTGTAAGGGATACAAGAAGAAAGTTTGAAAAAAAGAAATATAGTAAAGATGTTCGAGAATAATCTGTATTTTTTTTTTATTGATTTCGGAGTTAATAAAAACAATACAGAGTGCTCATATTTATACTAAAATAAGAAACAAAATTTCTTAAAAAATTGGATGATGATATACTCTTCATATCTTTGATTGACTAGTTTCAAATGCACCTAGACTTGAAGCTGCTTCTATACATATTGTTGGAGTCTCCTCATTTATTGGACTACCATTTTGATTTGAATTTGTTGCAGTTGAAACTCCTTTATATCCCAACTTCTCTCCACTAAGATAGACATCACTAAGATAGGCATTATTATGGAAGAATCCATCCTTATCACTCCGATAATCTTGGGTCACCTTATCACTCCATTGAATAACACAATAGTTACTGTTGTCGAGTTGTGTTGTGCTAATACTCTTTTTCAAACAGTGTCGGGGTTGGAGGCAGAGTCTGGTTCAAAAATAATTGAGAGCAGCCTTTGACATTGGTTTGGTAAAGAGGCCAGCAATGCTTTTATCTTCATATTGTTTGTTGTTGTGGTAATGTAAATTCCAGCTCCTGCAAATCTTGTGCATATGAATTTTTGAGTGCTTTCCATTCTAAGTGTGATGTATCTAAGCCAATAACAAGTCCAAGAGCTTCTTCAGAAAGTATGCCTATGATCCATCCATGAAGAAGGCAATTGGACTTGTGCCAGGCTATAAAGTTTTTTATTATTGTTGGAACGAAGTTTTCTACATCATTATCTGGACTTTGAGTGGTATATTTTGTGGGAGATGGTCTTCTGTGATGAGATTTTGGACTAATTCTTGACTTCCTGCTAAAGCCAATGCTTGTTCACGCCACAAAGGATAGTTGGTTGGAGTGAGTCTGAGGGTGATAAAAATTATGACAATTAGAAAGAGAGATGTCACGGTGAACGAATGAAAAATGGTTGAGTGCTCACAACCATGGCTTTGATACCAAGAAGAAAATTTGAAAAAAAGAAATATAGTAAAGATATTTGAGAATAATTTGTATTTTTCTATTGATTTCGAAGTAATAAAAACAATACAGAGTACTCATATTTATACTAAAATAAGAAAAAAAATTCCTAAAAAATTGGATGATGATATACTCTTCATATCTTTGATTGACTAGTTTTAAATGCACCTAGACTTGAAATTGATTCTATGCATATTGCTAGAGTCTCTACATCTGTTGGACTACCATTTTGGTTTGAATTTGTTGCAATTGAAACTCCTATATCTCCCAACTTCTCTCCACTAAGATAGGCATCACTAAGATATGCATTATTGTGGAAGCATCCATCCTTATCATTCTGATAATCTTAGGTCACCTTATCATTCCATTGAATAACACAATAGTTGTTGTTGTCGAGTTGTGTTGTGCTAATAAAACATAGACATGTAGTCCACCCATTCCGTTTGTTACAACTCAATACAAAATGAATACAATTTGCAACATCGGTCATAAATGATCAATCTGTTGACCTCGAAATCTACACTATCCATGTCTCAGCAGATCTCTAGTCAATCATCTGTCAACCTGTATGTTACCTGCACACTTGGACAATCGTTAGGCACCAAGATCACCAAAGAAAAAGGGGCCGATGATCGTTGGTACTCCGACAATCAAGTCAAATATCGGTACAAAAATATATGGAGAGAGTGTTTGGATGTGGAAGAGACAAACAAGCAGAAATTTAAGCAGAGTTTAAAGGTAGAGAATAATGCGTAACTTGGAATGATTAGATATCTTGTTTTTATAGGTTCAGAGTTCTATTTGATTTAGGTAAACAATCAATTAGACATCTGATGAAATTTTCCTTCCTTAAAAGATAGGGGGTAATTGGGTGTGAACGCGATCTTTTAGATTTTTGTCCTTATCTGAGCAGATTTCCAATATCGTGTTGCCAATTACTAGGAGATTGAGATTTGGTTTCCTTCTGAGTTCGTGTGACATTCGAACACAATCTTTCTTTAGATGTCACTTTATTTGTCCCAAAATATTAGATTGCCCATGGGGTTTTGTGAGGCGCCGGGGTGATTGATTAAAGGCCTAGGCTTATTAGAAGTGGCGAACGCCTTTATAGACTCTGTTGGCATTGGCCATGGCGTGCGAGTTTTACGAAGCCTTCGCTGGACCTATGGGTCCTAGTCAAACTGGGTGGTAACAATAGTCCCCCAAGTCCAAGCCTATTATTTATGATAGGTGTGGGACTTAAATTTTTATTTTTTGGTCCTTTGCCAATAGCGACCTGTGCCGAAGATGTTCTATCGAGAAGGTATTTTATAGGGTTAATCGAAGCTATTCTTACAAGGAAGTCCTTCGTGTAGTTATACAGTCCCTCAAGTTCGAAGCATGTTTATTCATGGCAAGCGAGGGTTTTGACTTGTAAATTCAACAAAGTTGGATGGGCTCCACGTGTCACAATTGGGTGCATGTTATGTTTTGAAATTGTGGAGGCATGCTTGTCAGGCGGCGCAATGATGAGACATTAGTCTCGAGCCACGAAACACACGCCTCATCATTGCAAAGGTTATGTTTTCTTGGCGGTTTGGGGACATGCATAGAGTGTGTGCGCCCTATCTTATCTAATGTGTGTCCCGTCCGTATTCTCACCAAAACTAAGGAGTGCCATGTGTCTTTCCCATCAACGGCCCAGATCATGCACCTTTAAATCAACGGGTGGGGTTGAGGGACCTTAGCCTATTTAAACCCCATTCATTTCCACTAACTCCACTTTACTATTCCCTTTGTTTTTTACCTTCAAAGGATTCCGTTGATAGCTCTGAATCATATTCCAGCCAGTGAAGCTTCTTTTCTTGCGACGATCCATTGGTTTTAGGTAAAGTAAACTCGATTTTCGTATTTTACTTTGGCATTGCTCGGATTCATCCACCATTTCCTAGCTGTTCTCGTCGTTTGCCCCCATCGCCGTCTGCTGATGGTGGTTTAGCCATACATTTAAAGTTCAAGTCTTGTTAGAATAAAATGTGTTTAGATGACGATTCCCAAAACCGTTTCGAAGACATTCTTGTAGACCCTAAGATAATGGGCGACACTCTTTCCTCTTCAGATCATGAGAAAGACAAAGTTATGAGGCCCAATGTCGCTTATTTTTCTGCTGCTCCAACTGCGGACGCCTGAGGTAGGGAACCTTCAAAAGCAGGAGGCAAGACTGGCTAGTAGGCTAGGGTGAAGCCCCTCGGAAAGGTGCCATCGGTTATGAGATCTTCGTTAAGTCAAAGAGACGCA
The DNA here is from genome assembly GCA_023638005.1 of Forsythia suspensa. Taxonomy (NCBI): domain Eukaryota; kingdom Viridiplantae; phylum Streptophyta; class Magnoliopsida; order Lamiales; family Oleaceae; genus Forsythia; species Forsythia suspensa. The sequence goes on along the minus strand of CM042664.1, from coordinate 20,449,427 downwards.
TCGACTACTCGTCAACTAGATGATGAGCTTTCCTCGTCGGTGCACTCGACGACCAATATTCAAAGTAGGATCAATGAGGTTGATTTAGAAATGCTTAGACTCTCGTATGTCATCCCAGAATCGATTCAGCTGAACCCTCCTTGTGCCCATGAAAGGGTCGATGACCCACCTGAGGGTTTCATGGAAATCTATGAGCCTTCGATACAACAAGGACTTCGGCTACCATTACATTCGTTCTTCTATCAAGTCTTCAACGATTTTAACCTAGCCCCGATCCAAATAACTCTGAATGGTTGGAGACAGATGGTCACGAGCTTCCTCCTATGGAGAATTACGAAAAGAGGTAGCGGGATGCCTGCGAAGGAGTTTGAAACCATCTATTAGCCGTTTCGGTCGAGCGAGTGGAAAAATATGTCGCCATGGCGGAGGCAAAAATAGGGAATGGCTACGGGTAGTCCCAACAAAGTCGACCGCTAGAAAGATTCATTCTTCTTTGCTAGTGGGGATTGGGAATTCTTTCCGAGTGATCCATTGCCTAATGTCATGATTCTCCGTCGTTTTGAGAGGAGTGGTGAGTGTAATTACCAATATTCTTCCTTCTTTTGTGGTGCTTAACTTACTCATTTTCTTTGTTATCTACAGTTTTTGAGAAGCCTCCCATACCGAGGAATGAACAATCATTGTTAAGAGAGGCTTGGGCAAACATCCAGAGTCTGAGTAGCGAGTTTAGGAGTTTAAATAACCTACTCAAGGATAACCAGTACTTGATACGTTACAGCCTGATGGGTAAGCCTCGTCTTCTGTTCTTTTATTTAGTTTTTGTATGGTACTATAACTAACCCTTATGTGTCTTTATACAGCAAAGTATGTTTTTAATAACTTCCCTGTGTTTGCTATGGAAGACGACGAGGATGATGTTGGTGACACTTATTCCTCGTAAGGTCGTCGCCCAAGGGCCCTTCTGTCATTCATGTCGTTGTTCCCTTATCTACCGTTGCACATCCCGTATCTCTTCCTTGACATCCATCTCCTCCTCCTCCACCTTCGCTGGTTGCTCCATCTCTGCCAATTGTCCGTCTAACCAATCAAGACAAGGGTAAGGAGATCGCAAGCGAGGAGCCCAGAAGAATGAAAAGAGAATCGTCCTCATCATCAAATGGTGGGTTCACGAAGGACACTGTCAGGGCTCGACAAAATGAGGAGGCTAGGCATGCTGGGGCTAGATCTTCGAGGTCGACGTCCTCGGCTGAGCTATCTCCTCCAGCTAGAGATAAATTTGATGGAGTGAATTGTATCAACATAACATCAAGGGTTGAGGAATTGGATTCACATTTATTGGAGATGATGCCACATCTGGTCAACGTTGCAGCTGCGAAAGTGCATAATTACTGGTCCTCGCTCTGGGATAGGACCGCCAAGAAAGCTTCGTACGACGGCCGCGATGAACACAGTTTGCGGCTTTGTGTTGAACAATGAGCTGCAGAGTACCTTTCTTAGTTTTGACAAGAAGCTGGAAAAGGCAGATGCCAAGTCAGAGAAGCTAGTCAAAGATCTTAAGACAATGAGCTCGATGAACATGAAATTGGGTTCAAAAAATAAAGCCTTATGATCCAGGATTGATGCTTTGGCTAGGGCCGAAGTTGTTCTAAAGACGAAGCTAAAGGCCAGGGTCGAGGATGTTCAGCATGCAAAGAGCAGGGTGTTAGCAGCCCAAAATATGAAGAGGGCTGCTGACAGCACCCAGAGTCAAGCGGATGAGAGGGTCGTAGCTGCTGAACAGACAATTGCCTTGGTCAATCGTGATTTTGATGAGATGGTCCATTTGCTTTCTACACATTCAAGTTTATCAATGAAAATAAATGATATTTCTTTTTTTATTGCTTTATATGTTCCATTTTTCTCCATGGAAACAATTATTCAATCAATATTTTAACCTTGAATCTCTGTGGTAGCGAACCACGCATCCCTTGGATGTACGTGTTGAGTAGTTTATCTAGTAATTTGAGGAGTTGGATGTGGGTATACGCGCCTATCGAAGTTGTTGTATCGAAGGAGTATACCCCTAAGTCGTGGGACTTCTTCGCAGCCCTTTACCAAGGCTTTATTGTCGAGGAGGTTCTTCGCCAAATCTTTGACGAAGTTGTTGACTGCAGGGCTTCGTCGCTGTCCTTTGCCAAGGTGATATAAATGATCAACCTTTGACGAAGGCATGGGCATTTGTGGTGGGCGAAGGCTTGGACTTAAAGATTCATATAACTGGAAAGGTATTGAATCTGAAGGGTTGTATTTATGTCATTGTTTCCTAAGGCACTAACGGTGCAGCCTTTACATTGCTAAAGATGTCGGCGCCATCATTACCTGGGTGTGTTGAGGCGCACGTGGCTTATGGCAGTCTCCAAGCCCATTAAATAACGCGTTCATCAAGAGCCTAATTTAATGCTTTGTTTTTTCCACACATCCATTTTCCAACGATTCAGATCTTGATGTTCCTAATTAACAGCTAGGATCAGGTCTGGTGTTTATATAGACCCAAAGAATCCTTTATTTCTAGTTTTACCTTTCACAATTTTTTCTAAAACTCAAGCCTTTCTCTTCCGTTGCAGCAACTTTTTCTGGCGAAAGGGCCATTGAAACAAGTTTTTGGTTCAATGGCTAAGTACGCCTTCACAAACATCCCAGTTTTCAGTATTGATGAAGATGGAGATGACAACGAAAGTGTGACCATATCGCCATTGTCTTCGATTCTGGGCACTGTACCAGAACTGGCCAGGAATCCCCAACCTCTTTCTCTTATCCAAAAACTTCTATTTTCTTCACAGAGTGTCAGACAGTAGGACAAAAGAAAGGAGGTCACCATAGAAGAGGACGAAGCTCGTGGGTAGAAGAGAAATGCAGTCCCCATAGAGAATGAGGATATTATGATAGATGCAAGGAAGGCCAGGCGAGATAGAGGGTTGACTCTTTCTCAAGAAGTTAAAGGGTCGACTCCTTCTTCTTAAGATGTAGGATGGATTCCTCATCAAGGAACTCGAGGGTTGACTCCTTCTTCTCAAGGTGTAGAGTTGACTTCCTCCCAAGGAGCTGAAGAGTGGACTCCTTCTCTCCGAGGTGAAGAGTAGACTTCTTCCCAAGGGGCTAAAGGAAGGACTCCTTCTCCCATGTTCTCTAACAGGATCGAGTACATCAACATTGAGTCCCGCCTAGATAGGTTGGACCCAGCCATTCTGGATATGCTTCCAATCCCCTCAGCTATGGTGGCGGTTTTTGTCCATAAGTATTAAACTTTCACTAGAAAAAAATGGTGGAGCAAGCAACTCTACTGGAGTTGGTGAAAATGGTAGAAATGAATACCGCCTGAAGCCATGTACTAAACTACAAATTGTACAAAGTGCTGGTGAGTTATGAGGAGTTGAAGGCTGGGGGCTCTGAGAATATCAATGAGTTGAGGGTCGTGGGCTCTGAGAATACCAAGTTGCGCTCGGAGAACAAATTTCTCCATTCCAAGCTCAAGCTCACCGAGGAAGGTAGGCGGTAGGCCGAGTACAGAGCATTGAAAGCTGAATTAATCCAAAGGATTGTTGATAACACCTGGAGACGAACTGAGGAGAAGCTTAAAGTGTACGAAGAAATGGCCTACGCAAAGCATAAGCAGTTGGCCGAGGCAATGGCGGAACTTGCGAAGGCCAAGGAACAGTTAGCTAGAGCTCACCAAGGAGGGTAGGCAGCAGGCCGAGTACATGGTGTTGAAAGCTAAATCAATCCAAATGATTGCTGACAATGCCCAGAGACAAACTGAGGAGAAGCTTAAAGTGTACGAAGAAATTGCCTACACAAAGCATAGGCAATGGCGGAACTTACAAAGGCCAAGGAACACATAGCTAGGTTAGGGGTCTCTACTTGTGCCGACCTAAAGAGGCGTTGGGGTCGTAGGACTTGTGCTTTATGTAGTTTCGTCAATTCTGTAATTAATACAAATTCATTAATGAAGGAAAATTACCTTCCAATCTATTGTTTTTTTTAAGTGTTATCGCATCATTTCTTTCTTTTCCTCGACAAGTGTGATTTATTAAATGTTATTTCCTCGTATGTGTTCGTCGGTTTACCCAGCGAGTTTAGGAGTTGGCCGTGAACACACTTCCTTACTGCCTCATTTTTTGCCAGGATTAGTACGCGTTAAGTAGTTTACCCAGTGAGTTGAGGAGTTGGCTACGAACCACACTCCCTCTCTACCTTGTTTTTTTGCTTATTTTAGTATGTGCTAAGTAGTTTACCAAGCGAGTTGAGGAGTTGGCCGCGAACCACAACCCATTGCTGCCTTGTTTCTTTACTTGTATTAGTACTCGTTAAGTAGTTTACCCAGCGAGTCGAGGAGTTGGTCGCAAACCAAAATATCTCGTTGCCTCATTTCTTTGGTGGCGTTATCTAGATGAGAAAGCTTTGACTTGAAACCAACTGAACTTTAATTGAATATGACTATCGTTGAAACGAAAATAAAACTGATATACGACTTAGCCCTAATAAACAAGAAAACTATTGGTAGTACAGGCGATGGTAAATGACGTTCGAGGGGTGTTTAGTTTCCTTCCCGTAGAATTATCTAACTTGTAGGTCCTAGGACGAATTACCTCATTGACCTTATACGGTCTCTCCCAAGTGGGTCCAAGGGTTCCAGCTCCAATCTCTCTATTAGCGAGGAAGACCTTTTTTAGGATGAAATCGTTGACTTGGAAATCCTTTGATAAACTGCAAGGCAAAACTATGAACTTGTATGCCTCTTTTCCTATAGGTCGAGGTTTGCTTTATACTGATCTTTGTTGACTACTTCATCGAAATGCAAGCGACTAGGGAAAGGCATTCCTACCTCAACGGGGATCATTACCTTTGTCCCCATATGCCATGGCAAAAGGGGTTTCGCTAGTTGCTGTTCGGGAAGTAGTCCAATATGACCGTAGGGTCTCAGGAAGTGCTTCAGCCCAACCTCCTTTGGCGAACTCCAGTTTTCTCTTCAGAGTGTGCTTGATAATCTTGTTGACGACCTCCACCTGGCCATTGGATTGAGAATAGTAGGGGGTGGAGAAGTCTCTTCTAACTCCAAGCTCCTCACAATTTGAGTTAAACTTTTTTCCAACGAACTGCGTACCGTTGTCAGAGACAATGGAGTGATGGATCTCGAAAAGGCAGATTATGTTTGTTGTGAAAATAACGTGATTGCAAGTGTACAATATCGTTAACAATTAATAAAGTAGACTTTTTGAGTCCGGATTATCGTTCCCACGAAGACTATCTTATTTAGATACTAGTTGAATTAAACAAAGTGCTAGTCTATTGAAAACAAGTTAAAATCAATTGAATTTGAATATTTAAGCTAGAACTTTGGATTTTTCGAAAATAATAATAAAGTAGAAATCAAGAATTAATAAAATATGATAGTTGAAGCGTTTGGACGAACGAATTCACCTAGTTGTCATCTCTAATTCCTCCTCTCAAGATTTGTTTTCTAAAGTTGTATTCGGTCGAATTCACAAATTTAACCTAATTTACCTCTCTCGAGTTCAAATTAGTCCTATCTAATTAAGTCAACTTAGGTAGTCAGAATGGTCCTTAATTAGATGCATTAAATCTTCAAGAATTCAATTCAAGACCGTGACAATAACAAAAGCGTATCTCTACCTTTTATCCAATTGTCAGATTTTACTACGTAGTCTAGATTAATAATTTACATCTCGGTTCATTACAATCTACAAATCAATGACAAATAATGGCCAATTATTTCAAGCATTAAGAAAAGAAGTAAAATCAAATACATAAACAATTTATATATTAAAACTTGAGATTCGAAATTAAAGAATTAAACTTAGGCTACATCGTTCATCCAAATATTAAATCTAGCTATTCATGACTCGGGAGAAAGAAAAGATGAAGAGAATGGAAGACATAACCGGATCTTGAAAATAATAGAGGAAGAAACGTTGAATATCTTGCACCAAGAAATCTTTGTCTTCAAGCTCCAATCTTCAATTCCGCCTTTGTTCTTCGTCTCTTTGTATCTCTCTCCCTCAATATAATTTTTTACAAGATTTAACGACCCCCAATTATGAGTGTATAACTCATATTTATAGTTCCCCAATAAGCCCTAAAAGATCCCTAAAATCATGGGTTACAAGTTTCCAAATTGCTTTAGGACTCAAAAGGAAATAAAATAACAAGAAAATTTATTTGCCAGATTTTGGCTCAGGCGAACACCGAGCATATTCGGGGTGAACGCCTGGGCCAATTAGCCTCACCACTTCAAATTGAAGTTGGGTGTTCGCTTGACTTTGAGTTGGGCGTTCACCCAACTATAATTTCTTCATATTTGCACCCGTGGTCCTTCAACTTTTAATTGTAGTCATTTTAGTCCTCTAATTTCTTCTTATATTTCAATTTGGTCCTCTTTTATTTGCAACCCAGGTCCTTCAACTTTTGGAGGTTTGCAAGTTGATCTCCATCTCCAAGTTTTCGTCACTTTCAGTCCTTTTCGCCTATTTTGCTTTGTTTTTCTCCAATTCCATCCGATCTTGAGTTTTGACCTGAAATAATTAAATCAACACATAATTAAGTAGAAAATCACTTAAGAGCACTTACAATAGTCCACTTTTAATGGTCTAGATAAGTGTAAAATCACACTTATCAAATACCCCTAAACTTGAACATTTGTTCGTCCTCGAACATAACTAATCACTTAAACAAACAAACAAATAATATTAAAATATACTATAGTGGATATCTTGCCGCATTTGCCTCATGTTTTTGAAACAATCACACAATTCATAATAAAACTTCTAAATCATGCTACCAAAATCAATCATTTTGACTTATCTGATGCTTGACAGATATCAGTGTATACGCATAGTCACTTCAATCACCATAAGCCTTTAGGTTGGTGATATTATGCTCCCAATGGTCAAATATTTCCTTTCTCGCTCGTAAGAATACACACCCCCCAACCGATATTCAATTTTCTCACCCTGGGTATTAGCTCTAAAGTTGTCTTCAAACACCTGTTCTTTTACCGCTCAAAATTTGGTTAGGTCTAGCCAATACAATTGCTATCTAGATCTGTGATGATTCTCTTTTTATTGAATGCTTTGGCCATCAAGCTTCCACTAGGTAAGTCAAACCCACTAGTCATCTAAATCCCCAAGTTATGCGCACAAATGCTCAATCTTGCTTCTTTTTTTAACAATTTATATTGATATATATCTTATGTGTAAGACCTCACTCCCTTAAGCTTTCTAGATGACCCTTGTAGCGAGCTTTAGGCCGATGACTCCCAGGTCTGTTAAACCTTAGGGCACCGAGTTTTGAAAACTCCAATGGACTTTATCACTCGAGTCAACTAGGCTACGAAGAGAGGTATAAGATAATGCAAGCGCCATTTTTTTTTTTTGACAAATAAACACGCGGGGATTAGATTTCTAGCATTCGGTCAATACCTAGATTCCACTTGGTAGCCAAAATACACTCCACACAACTATTATTCAAACACGGAATCAACACCTATCTAAACAGCTTCTGCAATGGTTTAACCACCTCCAAACTATCCTTTCACCCGGTTAGGTAATTGAGTTGTCAATTGGTAGTTTTGGTTTTCTCAACTAAGATTCACTACTCTTTCACTGTATTCTATTCAATATACCAACCCAGCGTAGTGAAATTCATGACCATAAATCACACTTAATCGTATCTCACATGGATAAGTACAGTCTATAAAACAAGCATAAGTAGCATAACCTAGTCATAATTCATGAATTGATATCAGTTTCAAATAATATCATCATAGGCCGGCAAGGCTATCCAACATACAAGCACACAACTAAAATAATTTTTTTTTTAACACACAAAAATAACAAAAATACTCAAAGTCACCTCCAAACTTAAAGTTCACATTGTCCTCAATGTGACAAAAGAAAACAGAATAAATAAAAAGGAAAGAGTCAACCCGAGGCAAAAGGCGTGGAGATAACAATCGAACTTTTAGCTCATCAGTACGCATTGGATTGGAATGACGATGTGCAACCTGAAATATGAAAAACAATGATGATTAACTATACTTAATCACTAGAAAAAATGGGAAACATGCTCTACTTCCTAATGCAGTCCTAAAATTCTACATGCAATGCAATGAACATGTAAGGGATAGGAAAATGGGTTGCCTCTCATTAAGCGCTCGATTTCTAGTCTAGAGCTCGACTTATTGCAAGTATCATTTATGGAGGCTTGACTTGGGCTTTGAAAGTCTTGCACTGGTTGCTATTACTAGCTTTGCATGATTTATCCTTTGCTCTCCATATTTTAAATCGACCATCTTCATCTTTAATTGGTGCAACTAGTACACCTGTATTCGGTTTGCAGTTTACTTGGCCAATTGGTGCCCCTTTATCAACTCTAAAGCACTCCCCGAGGTCGATTGGTTGCTCGGGTATGGTGTACATACTGAATACTGCTCGTTCATCTTGTACCCTCAAGATTAGCTCACTCTTTTCAACATCAATAAGGGCCCGACTTGTTGCTAAGAATGGTCGTCCCAAAATAACTGGCATATTGCGATCCTCTTCGATGTCAAGGACAATAAAATCAACCGAAAGAAAAACTTTTCCACCTTGATGAGCACGTCCTCAACTACACACCCCGTGGGTACTTGATCGATCTATCGCCAGTCGTAGAGATACACTTGTTGCTTTTACTTTTCCCAACCCTAATCTCCTCAGAGATAGAAAGAGGCATTAAATTTACACTTGCACCTAAATCACATAAAGCATTAAAATTATAAAATTCTCCAATTGTGCAAGGTAATTTAAAACTCCCTGGATCTTTTAACTTTGGAGGCAACTTATTTAGCAGAATAGCACTACATTCCTCAGTTAAAGCCACTGTCTCATTTTCATTTGGTTTTCTCTTCTTGGACAACATTTCTTTCATAAATTTCAAATACAATGGCATTTGAGCTAATGCATCGGCAAAAGGAATGTTGATATGCAGTTTCTTGAAAACTTCAAGAAATTTTTCAAAATGCTTGTCAAGCTTGTTCTTATGCAGCCTCTGAGGAAATGGAATTGGTGGCACATAAGTTTTAACAGGAATTGGCGCCCTCACTTTTGATGATTTAGCAGATTCTTTTGAAACTTCTTCTTCTGATTTCGCATGTTTTTGTTCAGATTCATCTTCCTCAATTACCAACCGTTCATCATTTTTTTTTGGTCTTTTCACGTGAATCTCTGGCAGTTGTACCCCGCTTCTAGTAATGATTGCATTGACCTGTTCTCTTGGATTTGTTTCTGTAGTGCTGGGTAAAGTGCCTAGTTTTCTATCTGACAATTGTAGGGCCAACTGACCAATCTGAGTTTCTATTTTTCTGATAGACGCTTGTTGATTTTGACTGTTGATATCCAATCGCTCTAATACTTTATCGGTTTCAGAGTATATCTTGTTGGAACATCTCTCCTAAACTCAGTCCTCTTTCCTATTGAGCATTATATGCATTAATACTTTGTTGATTCTCAGACCATCTAAAATTGGGGTGTTGCTTCCAACCTGGATTGTATGTTTGTGAATGTGGATTGTCATTGGCGATGTGTATTATTTGCATACAAAATTGACCTGTTCTGGAGAGGCCAATAACATACAATCTAATGTCGAATGGTTAGCTCCACAGTTCTCGCACATGATGGTTGCTTGGATTGCATTCACTCCTTGCATTTGTGTTCTAACCAAGAGCTCCACCGCCGTTAATGTAGCAAGTTGTGCATTGGTAACCGACAAACCATCAATTCATGTGTATGCTCGCTACTTTTCTTGGAGTGGTACGATCAGATGAAAACATGGTCTGTGTGTTTGCAATCAGCTCATAGAGATCCCATGCTTCGTTGACATTTTTATTCGCGATGGACCCGTTTGCAGAGGAGTCCACTGTCGATTTAGACTGAGGAGATAGCCCAGAATAAAAATATTGAGCTGTTGCCCTTTTTAATGCCATGATTTGGACATTTTTCGAGCAATTCCTTGAATCGTCCCAAGCTTCATGATACCTTTCACCCTCCGGTTGTTGGAAAGTCGAAATTTCCAATTTCATTTTGGCTACTTTAGTTTGGTGAAAAGTATTTGTTCTGTAATTTTCTAGCCAAGTCATCCCATGTTGTGATACTAGCATGTGGTTCTCGAGTCTAACCATTCCGAGCCCCATCCTCAAAGTGTAGGGAAATAATCGAGTCTAATGGCATCGTCATTTACTCCTTGAAACCGAAAATTATGGAGCATACGTAGGAATCGGAGAGATGAGTATTAGGTTTTCGATCGCCTTTCCATAGAATTGCAGGTTGTTCTTTGAAAAGATTAATCATATCGGCTCTTAGTTGGAAGTCGTTCCACCAAAAGTGGATAAATAATGCTTGAACGATCGGGAGTGCTGCCGGAGTTAGGAACTAAGCCATTGGCATGTTTCCATCGTCATCTTCTATCTGTTCTTCATGTTGTTGAATTTGCTGAGCTGCCATTCGGGCTACTTCTACAGCGGCTGCTCTTGCAGCTTCTTGTTCAAGCCCTCTTCTTATTTGTGCTTCTGTCATCTGATAGAAATAGACGAAGAAGAAAATAGTAGTAATAACAATAATAAAAGAAATCAGTAATAATAATAAAAAATAAAAAAATAAAATAAAATAAAATAAAAAATAAAACTAACACTAACGATTAATCTAAACTAATATTAAATAAGAATAGTCCCCGGCAACGGCGCCAAAAATTTGTTGTGAGAATAACGTGATTGCAAGTGTACAATATCGTTAACAAGTAATAAAGTGGACTTTTTGAGTCCGGATTATCGTTCCCACAAAGACTATCTTATTTAGATACTAGTTGAATTAAACAAAGTGCTAGTCTATTTAAAACAAGTTAAAATCAATTGAATTTGAATATTTGAGCTAGAACTTTGGATTTTTCGAAAATAATAATAAAGCAGAAATCAAGAATTAATAAAATATGATAGTTGAAGCGTTTGGACGAACGAATTCACCTAGTTGTCATCTCTAATTCCTCCTCTCAAGATTTGTTTTCTAAAGTTGTATTCGGTCGAATTCACAAATTTAACCTAATTTACCTCTCTCGAGTTCAAATTAGTCCTATCTAATTAAGTCAACTTAGGCAGTCAAAATGGTCCTTAATTAGATGCATTAAATCTCCTAAGAATTCAATTCAAGACCGTGACAATAACAAAAGCGTATCTCTACCTTTTATCCAATTGCCAGATTTTACTATGTGGTCTAGATTAATAATTTACCTTTTGGTTCATTACAATCCACAAATCAATGACAAATAATGGCCAATTATTTCAAGCATTAAGAAAAGAAGTAAAATCAAATACATAAACAATTTATATATTAAAACTTGAGATTCGAAATTAAAGAATTAAACTTAGGCTACATCGTTCATCCAAACATTAAATCCAGCTATTCATGACTCAGGAGAAAGAAAAGATGAAGAGAATGGAAGACATAACCGGATCTTGAAAATAATAGAGGAAGAAACGTTGAATATCTTGCACCAAGAAATCTTTGTCTTCAAGCTACAATCTTCACTTCCGCCTTTGTTCTTCGTCTCTTTGTATCTCTCTCCCTCAATATGATTTTTTACAAGATTTAACGACTCCCAATTATGAGTGTATAACTCATATTTATAGTTCCCCCAATAAGCCCTAAAAGATCCCTAAAAATCGTGGGTTACAAGTTTCCAAATTGCTTTTGGACTCAAAGAGGAAATAAAATAACAAGAAAAATTTTTGCCGAATTTGGCTCAGGCGAACACCCAGCATATTAGGGTGAACGCCTGTGCCAATACATTAGCCTCGGCCACTTCAAATTGAAGTTGGGTGTTCGCCCGACTTTGAGTTTGGCATGTTCACCCAACTATAATTTCTTCATATTTGCACCGTGGTCCTTCAACTTTTAATTGTAGTCATTTTAGTCCTCTCGATTTCTTCTTATATTTCAATTGAGTCCTCTTTTATTTTGCAACCCAGGTCCTTCAACTTTTGGAGGTTTGCAAGTTGATCCCCATCTCCAAGTTTTCGTACACTTTCAGTCCTTTTCGCCTATTTTGCTTTGTTTTTCTCCAATTCCATCCGATCTTGAGTTTTGACCTGAAATAATTAAATCAACACATAATTAAGTAGAAAATCACTTAAGAGCACTTACAATAGTCCACTTTTAATAGTCTAGATAAGTGTAAAATCAAACTTATCAATGTTCTTCCACACGAACATCCATACGTTTATTTCATGATCTTAGCTAGGAGATCAGCCTCTCACCACTTAGTGAAATAGTCTACAACCACAACTACGAACTTGACGCCATCCCTACTCGTTGGGAGGAGACTAATGAAGTCCATCCCCCATTTGGCAAAAGATGTAGGTTGGTAACCAGGGATGAGGTCTTGTGCTTGGAGCTTCGGCACAGTGGCGAATCTCTGGCACTTGACACATTTCTTCCCGAATGTGTATGAGTCCTTCTTCATAGACAGCCAATAGTATCCTTGTTTCAAGGCCTTATGCGCTAGAGCCATCCCTCATGCGTGATTACCGCAGATTCTTTCAATAGTATTTCCCACATGATATAGTTGGCTTCCTCTTTGGTAACGCGGCATAGGAGTGGTAGATTAAATCCTCTTTTGTACAGGATTCTATCATGTAGGACGAACTTCGTGGCCCTTTTGCAAAGTTTTTTAGCTTCGTCCTTATTTTCTGAAAAAACCTGATTGGTCAGGTATGCGACAATTTTCTTCATCCATTCGAGAGAGCCACTAATTATCACGGCGTTGTGTTGTAGAGCCTCATCTGTGGTTAGCCGGCTAAGCCTTTCGATCAGAATAGCTTTCATCAAGTTAAAGTCTTTGCATCTATCCAACTTGGAGAGGGCGTCGGCGTAACCATTTTCAACTTCATGATTTGGAGCAACTCAAACTCCTCAAAGTTAGCTAGGAAATCATTGACCTTCTTCAAGTAGGCCACCATGGATTGTTAGTGGGCTGTGAAAGTCCCATTAACTTGACTAACCACCAGCTGTGAATCACTATAGATCTTGATTTTTCTGGCCTTCATCTCGTGTGCTAACCTCAAACCCGCAAGAAGTGCCTCGTACTCGATGGCATTGTTTGAGGCTTTGAACTCCAGGCGAAGTGTACAGTTGAGGTTATGGTAATCGGGGCTAATTAGAAGGATCCCAATTCCTGCTCTGGCATCGCCTGATGATCTGTCAACATATAGTTTCCATATTGGTGCCTCCTATGGCTTGGCCTCGAGCAATCCTTTCGGGATATGGGCAAACTCAACTATAAAATCCACCAACGCTGACCTTTTAGGGATGGCCTAGGCTTGTAGAAAAATCTCGAATTGATTGAGTTATACAGACTACTTCATCAGCCTTCCGAAGGTGTCTGGCTTTTCGAGAATTTATCTTAATGGAAGGTTTGTTAGGACGTCAATGCTTTGTGCCAAGAAGTATGGTTGAAGCTTTCTTGATGCAACTATTAAAGTTAAAGCGAGCTTCTCCATGTTTGGATATCTCGTTTCTACGTCTTGTAAGGATTTACTCACATAGTATACTGGAAAGTGTGTTGGACCTCTTATCGGATTAGTATCGAGCTCATTACTTTTTCAGATACTACTAGGTAGATTAGTAATCTTTCTCCGGTCTTTGGCTTGGATAATAATGGGGTTTACCGATGAGTGTCTTAAGTTTCCAAAAGGCACTCTCACATTCCTCTGTCTATTCAAACCTCATTCTCCCATTGATAGTTTGGAAGAAGTGCTGGCACCGGTCTGTTTGTTTAGATATGAATAAATATAAGACTGCCAACCTTTTTGTAAAGCTCTGGATCTCTTTGGGAGAAGATGGTGAGCGTATGTCGATGAGTGTTCTGATCTTCTCGGGGTTGGCTTCTATCCCACACTGATTTACCATATAGCCTAAGAATTTTCTAGACGCAACTCCAAAATTGCATTTCAGTGGGTTGAGCTTTATCTGGTATTTGCATAGAATTCCAAACATCTCCTCCAGGTGTCTGATATGATCCTCGGCATCCACATTTTTTACAAGCATGTCATCAACGTAGACCTCCGTGGTGTTTTCGATCTATTCCTCAAACATGTGGTTCATTAATCTTTGGTAAGTTGCTCTGGCATTCTTCAGGTTGAAGGGCATCATCTTGTAACAGTATAGACCTTGGTGTAGTATGAATGTGGTATGCTCCTCGTCTCCTACGGACATGGAGATTTGGTTGCAACCAGAATAGGCGTCCATAAACCCGAGTAGTTTGTAACCGGCAGTTGCATCGACCAACTGATTGATGCACGGCAAATAGAAGCTATCTTTGGGGCATGTCTGGTTTAGATCAAAGAAGTCTATGTACACTCTCCACTTTTGGTAATTCTTCTTAACCAGTAGGGGGTTGGACACCCATTGGGGATAGACCGCTTCTCGAATGAATCCGTTGGCCATCAATTTGTCCACTTATTCCTTTAGGACACCATATCTCTCGGTGCTTAAAGGTCTTCTCTTATGTATCTTGGGGGTACATCTTCAGGTCCAACTTTAGGATGTGGCAAGCTTTGGAAAGGCTTATCCCTACCAGGTCGGCATGCTTTCACGCAAAAACATCTACGTTCTCTCGTAAGAACCGTTTTCATTTTTTTCCATCCCCTCTTCTAGTCTCTGTCCCAATTGTAGCATTTGAGAGTAGTTCGAGAAGTTCACTGGGAACATCTCTAACTCCTCCGTCAGTGAAGGTAGTGAATCTGAACATATGATATGCGAGTCGAGGCCCTCTTTGAGGACCATGTCCTCTTCACCCTTTTCTTGGTCAATGTCCATTGCTTCAGTTTGTATAGTAATGACTGCGAGGGGAGCGTCTTCGTCCATTGCTTCTTTTTGAAGCACGTTCATGTAGCATGCCCTTACCTTTGTTCGATTACCTCGAACCTTGGCAATTCTGCTTGGTGTTGGAAATTTCATAGTTAGGTAATGGATGGAGGTGTCTGCTTGTAAATCTTTGAGTGCGAGCTTGTCGTGGACCTTATGGTAGGCAGAACGGGTGTCCACCACCAAAAATTCCATGAACTTCTTGAAGTGGCACGGGCTCTCCGAAATCCACAGCGAGAGTAATCCTTCCTCGCAGAATGAGGTTGTCTCCTGTGAAGCCAAATAATGGCTCTTAGATGGCTGTTAGCTCGTGGTCTACCTCCATTTGGTCGAAGGTGCTACCAAATAAGATATTCATGGCGTTGCCATCATCGACCAACATTCTTCCTAACCCGTTTCTAGTAACAATGGTGCGAATTACCAAGGCGTCACAATGTGAGTAATGGACACCGCATCATCCTCATCCGTAAATGTGATAGGTGGGGCCCTGGGTCGGTGTCCGTGAACTTGCCAGCTTTATATTTGTTCCTCCCTTGCTGTTTTAGCGTAGTTTCATCGTGAGTTCATTATATGTCCTCTAACATAGGGCCCTCCAATTATGGTATATATATCAGATTGGGGGACTCTTGCAGGTCTATTAGGTTGATCCATATTTCTGTCATCCCTCATGTTGTTGTGGCGATGGTTATCATCCTAGCACTGAGGTTGAGGTTTTCACCATTGGTTGGGTGGTCCTCTTCTTCCTCGCACCGGTTGATTCTCGATTCTCCTCCCCTTCTCACTGATTCTCTTGATCAATTAGTTCTTGTACATTCGGGTAGTCTTCTGCGTTATGATTTCAAATTCAATATACACAATAGAACTTGGAAAGAGGGACCGGTGGTGGGAGGACAACCGTTGGTGGTCCAGGTAGAGGCCCATGACTACCTCAGTTTGATTGAACCATCGGTAGCGGTTGGTGTGAAGCTCAGAGAAACGTCGTCCTTTACGGAGATAGCACTCCATTTTTCTCTTTTAGCTTTTCTCTATTCTCGATGATTTTTTCAGAGTGAATCTCTCATTGGATTAGATCTACCAACTAAGTATAAGTATTGGGCTCTCTATTCTGGACGTCTCTCCAGAAAGAAATTCACATGCGGAGCCCGATTATTAGTACATCCAGCGCCTTGTCATCAGTGACGTTCTTGATTTTGTTGATGACCTTGCTGAATCTCTTGAAGTACCCCTTTACCGATTCTTCTTCTTTTTATCAAATGTCGTGGAGTTGGGCCACATCAATTATCATCGTCTTGTTACCAATGAAGGCATTGATGAATTCCTGCTTCAGCTGTGGCCAACTCCTAATACTCTCAGGCTTCAACTTGTTATACCACATCTTCGCATTAAAGACGAAGATGGTGTGAAATTCGTGCACTTGACTGCAGGAATATAGCCTTGGAACCTTATTTTATACACATTGATGTGGTCCGTAAGGCCTCCTCTCCCATATCAGGCATTTTGAATCTGTTGGGGAGTTCTCTAGCCTTCGGTTCTTTAGAGAATGGAAAGTTTTCGTCATCGCCATCGAGGTCACATGATCGTTTCAACCTTTCATCCTCGAGCCTCACATTTATAGCCTTGGGGTCTCTTTTAATTTCTAGGTGAGCATCGTGTGCTCGCTGCACCGACTGCTCAATGATTGGATATGTGCCACAGAGGACCGGACCCCCAACCTATCAAATACACTAACAGATGCAGCTATTTGGTTTCTCCGTACCGGAGGAGTTCTCCCCTGTTGTTTTTCACGCGAGGGCCTTAGATTCAGGTTCCAAGGGTTCTGCCCATCTGATATCGGCGGATCATCCTGAGATCGATGGCTTTCGATCGAGCCAAACCTTAAAGGGCTTCGCCAACCACGGTTACGCTTGTGTCCAGATTGGAGAGATTGATTTCCTAACAGTTCAATCACTGTCCTCAATCGGGCATTATGCTTTTTCAGGTCTAGAATATCTTGTTTGGTTGTTTCCTGCTATTGTTGTCCCCTTCTCTCAGGGCGGGTTACATTCTAGAGATCCTAAATACTTTTTCGTCGCTGGTTCATGTGGTGGGACCCAATTTCATCTTCTCGAGAATTTTCTGTTGCCATGCTCTTTTTAGTAGAAAACACATTTTACCACATATTTATTGGTTGTGTAACTTATTTTTGTTTTCCACTTACGGCACCAATCTTTTGACCTCAGAATCTGTATTATTCATGTGTTAACAGATTTCTAGTCAATCCTCTGCCAACCTATATGTTACCTGCACACTTGGATAATCATTAGGCACCAAGATCACCAAAGAAAAAAGGGGCCGACGATCATTGGTATTCTGACAATCAAGTCAACTGTCGATACAAAAATATATGGAGAGGGTGATTGGGTGTAGTAGAGACAAGCAATCAAAGATTTGAGCAGAGTTTAAGGGTAGACAATAATGCGTACCTTGGAATGATTAGAGATATTGTTTTTATAAATTTGGAGTTCTAATTGATTTAGGTAAGCAATCAATTAGACATCTGATAGAATTTTCCTTCTTTAAAAGATAAGGGGTAATTGGGTGTGAACACGATCTTTTAGATTTCCATCCATATCTGAGTTGATTTCCAATATCGTGTTGCCAATTATTAGGAGATTGAGATTTGGTTTCTTTTGAGTTCGTGTGACAGTCGAACACAATCTTTCTTGAGATGTCACTTTATCTGTCCCAAGATATTAGTTGCTCATGGGGTTCTGTGAGGCGCGGGGGTGATTGATGGAGGTCCAGTGTGGAATGCCTTTGTAGGCTCTGTTGGCATTGGTCCTGATGTGCAATGCCTACGAGGCCTTCACTGGGCTTAGGGGTCCTAGCCAAAATTGGGTGGTAACACAATCAATACGATAAACAATAATTCAAAATGATACGTAATCACATAATCCTAGCACCGCTCAACTAAATCATGTAATAATTGAATACATAAAATTATACAAGTATCAAACTACACTCTATACCATTTTGTTGGAAAAATTGATCACTAGTTTAAATATAAAGGAAATTATAAAAAATTGTACATTTCTCATTGTTGTCAAATTTTAAATAACTTGCAAGTGCACGAATTTATTGGAATATAGAAAAGTAGCAACGAAGTCAATCCCACAGTGACTGCAATGAAGAAAGTCTGATTTAATCCGAATTAACTATTATTCTAGGCTAGTTGGATCAAAAGGAGTTTGGATGAAAAATTTAACTTAAGAAGTAATTAATTATTGGTAGAAGTTAAGTTGAAAGCTCGAGTTATTTAAAGTACCACAGTTTCCGAATTCATCGTTTTTTAACTTAGCAATTATCAATTATTTTCGAAAAAATAAACGACAATACAAAATCAATCTATTGTCCCCTTAAAATATTTATCAATTAAATCCAAAAGAAGAAAATTCAATATCGACTACTATTTGCTTCGATCTTAAATTACTTAAGAATTTCTCGTATCAAATTCAATTAAAAGAAAACAAAAAATCAAATGTTTTACATCCTAAGCATTCTATATATCCCAAATCAATAACAAGATAATAGAAAATCAAAAAAAAAATAATAGAACAAGTTCAAGCACAAAGCACAAATTAATTAAATTAATTTCTAACTATCAAGAATACAGGATATTTAAGATGAAAGGGATTTTATTTAATTAATCTAACAAGAACGAACCACGAAAGTTAATGCCCGAAAACAGAATTAAAAGGTTAACAAGATAATCTCTTCATTTAAACAAGGTTTCATCATCCACCTTGGCTCAAGAAAAATAAAATAACATAAATAAATGAAAAGTAAAATATTTGATAGAACCTGACATAGATTGAAGGAGAAGAAATTTTCTAAGAGTCTTCTTAGCCACATAATTTTTCTCACTTGTTTCTAGTCGTCATCTTCCCCCAATTCGACCTGGATTCTGTCTTTATATAGTGTTTTATCAATCTTAAAATTCATATACGTGAAAAGACAGAAAGGGCCCCAACTTAGAGCAGAAAATAACTAAAAAAATTCCAGACGGGCCGAGGTTTACTTGCCGCGGATGGTAATTTTCAGTTGTTGCCGTGGTTGACCGTGGCAAACAGAAAGAATTCTGTCCAAATTGTATTAAATTCCCAATTTTTCATGCATGCTCCTCAAAGTTCTAATAGTTTTGCGATTTGGTCTCCACTTCAAGTTTTACTTGCAGATTTAGTCCTTTTTGCTTCAAAACTTTAAACATGATCCCATACTTTCAAATCTTCTATCTTGGTCTCCAAAGCTTCATAGTCATTCAAAATTTATCCTAATCTAAATAAGACATTAATTAGTACTTTTATCAATGAGTAATTACTAACATAATAAGATAAGCGGGTAACATGTATACTAAAATTGCGTTAATCAAACACCTAAACTTAGATTTTGTTAAGCTTCGAGCAAAAATAGAGATAAAAATACCATTTATTCATATTTTTATATATTTATTAAGGCACTTTACATGCACTTCATCAATCAAACTAATAACAACTAATGAATAATATCCCTTCCACATCCATCAATTCACACATATCAATTAATAGACTTGTGCAATTAGATTAGCTATCACAACTACAGTAACCAAAAAATTTCTGAGAATATCATGTCAATTCCCAAATCTCACAATATGTATGTAAAACATTACTCTTAGAAGAAAATAATTCCAATTTGTTTGTGCTCAAATAACATGGTAAAGTAAGCGACATTGAATAAAAATGGTATCACGCGCTCACCCCTAAGATGTGCATGTAAAAGAACTTGTCCATGATTTAGAAGTGAGTACAATCTCTCAGATATTAGTAGACAGGTAAAGTCAAATTTTTTTCCTCCCAAATATCACCCTCTATGACCCATAGTACTAGTATCAACTTTAGATATTTGCTCTCTAAAATCAAGAGGGACTTTACTTTCATTTGGTTGTATTGTAGGCTCGGGACAGGGATAATCAAATAATTGGATAAGTGGATAATCAAAATATGAGTGTGAACAGTACAGATTTTTAAGATTAAAGTTACTGTGCATTTTCTCCCGTTGTTTTTCAAACTTTTTTCAAATAACATTCTTTTTTCTTTTTGGTAAGTGCACCATATATAGTGAGTGCATATTTTCAACCCCATTTTTTTTAATATTATTTTCATAATAGATACTTTTTGACTTTGATCTTTTTTACTTTATACCATTCATCATCATCTTCTGATTCTATTTTCTTCTTCTTTAGTTTATTTATTTTTTCTCTGCCTCTCTTCTTCATTTGCAACCTTTTGTGTGATGGAGTACTTTGCGAATAGGGTTCGAAAATAATTATCGCATAAATGAGATCCACCACCATTGATTATGGGCTGTCAACTGCCAAAGTGAGATAAAATATTGATATTAAAAAATGCCATCACACTTTTGTGATCATTGGTCCTACATGGCCTCAACCCACTTAAAAACATAATCGACACCAACCAGTATGTAAATATAGCCAAATGATGGGGGAAAAGGTCCCTTGAAATCGATCTCCCATATGTCAAAGATCTCAACTACAAGAATAAGGTTAAGTGGCATCATGTTTTTTTTGAAATGATTCCCATGCGTTGACAGCTGTCACATGAAGAACAAAAAATATATGTTTCACGAGAAAGAGTAGGCCAATAAAAGCCACATTGTAAAATTTTGGCAGTAGTATTTTTAGCACTAAAATGGCCTCCACAAGCTTGGTCATGGAAAAAAGAGAGCACATTTTGGAATTCACTTTATAGGATACATATCCTTATAATTTGATCAACACAGTATTTAACAAATAAAGATCATCCCAAAAGAAGTTTTTCACTTTAGCTAAGAACTTAGTTTTATCTTGTTTAGTCCAATATTCTGGAAGCTTACCTGTAACAAGATAATTAACTATGTTAGAAAACCAGGGTACAACATCAATATTCATAAGCTGTTTATCAGGAAACAACTTATTTAACGATAGTTTTTTATGTACAGAGTCAAGCACAATATGAGATAAGTCAACTATAATATTTTTAGAACTCTTTTTATCTCTAAACTCAATGTCAAATTCTTGCAAAAACAAAATCCACCGAATCAACATTGGTTTAGCATCTTTCTTAGTGAAAAGATATTTGAGGCCAACATGGTCAGAAAAAATAATTACTTTACGCCCTACAAGACATGATTGAAATTTATCCAATGCAAATACAATTGCTAGTATTTCTTTCTCCGTAGTATAATAATTCAATTGTATATCGTTAAGAGCCCTACTAGGATAGTAAATAACAGAAGACAACCGATCTAATCTCTGTACTAAAACTGCTTCTATAGCATAATCAGATGCATCACACATGAGTTCAAAAGGTAAATCCCAATCAGATGGTCAAATGATAGATGTAGTAGCCAAAAAATTTTTTAGTCTTTCAAACGCTTTTAAACAAGAATCATTAAAAACAAAAAGTACATCCATAACAAGTAAATTGCACAAGGTCCAGAGTTTTTACTAAAATCTTTAATGTATCTTCTATAAAAATCAGCATGCCCAAGAAAAGATATAACTTCTTTCACTAATTTTGGAGGTGGAAGATTGGAGATAAGATCGACTTTGGCCATGTCAACTTCAATACCGCTCTTAGAGATAATGTGACCAAGAACAATACATTGTTTTACCATGAAGTGACATTTTTTCTAATTTAAAACCAAGTTCTTTCCTTGCATATCTGCAAAACTAAAGTTAGATGGTGCAAACATTCATCAAACGAATCTCCATATACAGAAAAATCATACATGAACACTTCAAGAAACCTTTCAACCTTGTTAGAAAAAATATTAAGCATACATTTCTAAAAAGTAGCAGGTGCATTACACAAATCAAATGGCATTCTTCTATACACAAATGTTCCAAAAGAACAAGTGAAAGTAGTTTTCTATTGATCTCGTAGAGCTATGGAAATTTGATTATAACCAGAATAACCATCTAGAAAATGATAAAAATCATGACTTGCAAGCCTATCAAGCATTTGATCAATGAATGGAGGAGAAAAGTGATATTTTCTAGTGACTGAATTTAATTTTCTGAAATCAATGCAAACTCGCCAACCTGTAGTTACTCTAGTTGAAACCAATTCATTGTTAATATTATTAACTATTGTAATACCTGATTTTTTTAGGACAAGATATACTGGACTTACCTACGTGTTATCAGAAATAGGATAAATAATCCCAGCATCTAACAATTTAAGCACTTCAGTTCTTACCACCTCTTTCATATTAGGATTTAACATATGTTGTATCTTTCTAGTAGACCTAGAATTCTCCTCAAGATAGATATGATTCATGCAATCTACTAGATTTATACCTTCGATATCTGCAATGGTCCATCCTAGTTCATCTTTCTATTCAGTCAAAATACTTAACAACTTACCTTTTTGCGCATTATCAAGAGAGGAAGAGATAATTACTAGTAAAGTGTAGACCTCTCCCAAGAATGCATATTGTAAAGTTTCAGGCAATGAGTAAGCTCTAATTTGGGTGGTTGTTCAACTGATGGGATGTTCTTCTTCTCACTTGTTGGAAGTGGTTCAATTTTCTATTTTCACTTAGTTGTATCCATTACAGGTGTTGACTCAAGCAAGCCATTCACTTCATTTATAGCATTGTCAACATCAACATATGAACCAAAATGAGTTAAGCATATCTTTAAAGCATCTTCACAATAAGTAGAAACAAAAGAATCATCAACTAATATTTCTATCATATCAACATCAGCAACTTTCTCATCATCATATGGTTGCTTGTTGACATTAAAAACATTCAATTCTATTGTCATGTTACCAAAAGATAGCTGCATAACTTCATTCCTGCAATTATTAATAGTATTAGATGTTTCTAGAAAAGGACGACTTAAAATTATAGGATTGTGTTTTGTAGAGTCTTGTACCGGTTGAGTATCAAGTATAATAAAATCAACAGGAAAATAAAATGTGTCAACCTGTATAAAAACAACATCTGTAATTCTATGGAGGACTTTCAAAGATCTATCAGCAAGTTATAAAATCATAGATGTTGGTTTTAACTCGCATAGCCCAAGTTGCATATACACAATGTAAAGAAGAAGATTAACACTAGCTCCTAAATCTAGCAAAGCCTTCTCAATCTTATTGTTTCCTATGATGCATAAGATAGTAGAGCAACCTGGATGTTTAAAATTTGGAGGGGTTTTGCTTTAAATTATAGAGCTAACCTATTCAATTAAAAATGCATTTTTGCACACATGCAATTGTCTCTTTTTTTGTATACAAGTCCTTCAAGAACTTAGCATAGGTAGGAACTTTCTTAATACCATCAAGTAGAAGATATTTATACTTACCTACTTGAAGATTCCATGATTTCATTGATCACACTACCTTGCTTCACTTTTGTTAGCCTATAAGAAAATGAGGCTTTTGGGATGTAATATGGCTAATTGTTCTCTTTGGGAACTTCCTGAACTAAATCATCATTTGGTGCATTACTTAGAGAAACTGGTTGAGATGTATTTCTTTTTAGAATTTTCACTTGGTTGTCAAACAATTTTCCGCATTTCAAAGTCATGAAGAATTTAGCCTCCTCATGTTGGTTGCTTGAATTAGTCTTAATATTGTGCACTCCTTTAGAATTAGGAAATGGCTGACTCGAAAACTTTCATTTCTCAATGGTTGTTGCTAACCGTGGACTAACGAGGCTAGTTGTTCCATCATATTTTTCATATTAGATATGGATTGTGCTTGTGAGTTTTGGCTAGTTCGTATTTCATTCTTAAACTTGGTAAATGGTGTGATTTTGGTACTCTAATACAACTTGTGTAGCTTTTGTCAATTTTGGAATTGCATCCTCCCATGGTTTTGGCTATGAAAAATTTGGATTGAAGTGTCTAGAATTTTGCTTAGAGACTTGACCTGTTGTACTATCGTGTTGAACACCCTATGACCAAGAAAAATTGGAGTTGTCTCTCCATCCTGGGTTATATGTGTTGGAATAAGGATTGTAAAGTGCTTTCTTCATCATTTTGAGTGCATTCACTTGATCAGGACATCCATCTGGTTTAGTGGAATATTGGCTGTCAACAAGGTTAACTGGCGGGAAATATTTTCTAGCATGCCTTTCACTTCTTTGATTGAGCTAGGTTCACTGCTTTGAATCTCATAGATTCCTCCTTTCTTTGGTTCAATCCGAGAAGATCGACTTCACTGCTGTGAATTGTCAGCCTGCTTTTAAAAAAAGATCCAAAATTTCGTTGCATTTTTGGACATAAGCTCTCCGCCACTAGTGACCATTACAACTCTTGAATATGTGATAGTAATCCTTCCAAAAAAATATTGGCATAAGTGCCATTTTTCATAGCTATGATGTGGACATTTCATAAGAACCCATTAAATCTTTTCGAAGTTTCATAAAATGGTTCTTCGCTTTTCTGCACAAACTCTGAAATTTTTCTGCGAATAGCATTAGTCTTATGAACAGTAAAATGTTTATTCAAAAATTTAGCAACCATTTGTTCTCAAGATGTAATAATATTGGCAGGCAATGTATTGAACTATGATCTAGCTTTATCATTCAGAGAAAAGGAAAACAGACGAAGTTTAACATTATCAAGAAAAACATTCTCATATTTAATGTCTCACATACAACATATAAATTTGTCAGATGATTATATGATTCTTCACTATCCAAACCATAGAAAGATGGAAGACAATTAAATTAAGCACACTTTTTTTAGCTCAAAATTTCTATGTATAAGGTGTTCAAATTAGCTAACGGACGAAAATAGTCCTTAAAAGGTCTCTCATCAATTTCATCATCCATAGTGTTTATTACTTCGATTCCTTCAATTTTATCTAAAGTGGCAGCTCATTTTTGTAGGTGAAAGTTTTTTTCAATGTTACTATCTAGAAGTTCTAGCTTAATTTCTAGATGTCTACGACCAAGCATGCACTGTATATATTTTTTTAAAGATATAAAATTCTAAATTATAACTAGTCAAGAATAAAATTAACTAAGACTAAATTAACTTTTCGACGCTTCCTCCTCATGTAATGGCAAAAACTTCATCATCAATTTTTAAATAACTCGTAAGTGCACGAATCTATTGAAATATAAACAAGTAGCAACGAGGTTGATCACACGGAGACTGCAATAAAAAAAAGTTTAATTTAATCCAAATTAACCATTACTCTAATCTAGTTGGGTCGAAAAGAGTTTGATTGAAAGAATTTAACTTAAAGACTAATTAACTATTGCTAAAAGTTAAGTTGAAGGCTCAAGTTGTTTAAAGTGTCAAGATTTTAGAATCCACAATTTTTAACCTTAGCAATTATCCAATTATTGATTAATTCCCAAAAAAATAAACTACAACTCGAAATCAATATATTGTACCCTTAAAATATTTATCAACTAAATCAAAAAGAAGAAAATCCAATATCGGATCCCCTTTGCTTCAATTTTAAATTACTTATGCATTTCCAGTATCAAACTAAGTTAAAAGAAAATGAAGAATCAAATGTTTCACATCTTAAGCATTCTATGTATCACAAATCAATAATAAAGATAAATGAAAAATCAAAAGAAATTCATAGAACAAGTTCAAGCACCAAGCATGACTTAATTAAATTCATTTCCAACCATCAAGAATACGTGATATTTATGATGAAATAGATTTTATTTAATTAATCTAACAAGAACGAACCGTGAAAGTTAAAACCCATAAATAGAATTAAAAGCATAACAAGATAATCACTTCGTTAAAAAAGTTTCATCGTCTGCATTGGCTCAAGAAAATTAGAAGAACATAATTAAATTAAAAACAAAAGATTTGATAGAACCCGACATGGATTGAAGGTGGAGAAATATTCAAAAAGTCTTCTTCGCCACATGATTTAATTTTCTCTATTGTTTCTAGCCGTCGTCCTCTCTCAATTCGACCTAGATTTGATATTTTTATAGTGTTTTATCAATCTTGAAACTCATGTACGTGAAAAGATGGAAAATACGTCTACTTAGAGCTAAAAATAAATAAATAAAAAGTCCGGACGGGCCGTGGTTTGCTTGTCGCGTCCCACCCACGGCACACAGTGAATTTTCAATTGCCACGGTCAAACCACAGTTTGCTTGCTAAGGTTGATCGCGGCAAACAAAAAGAATTCCACCCAAATTGTATTAAATTCCCAGTTTTGCATACTTGATCCTTAAAGTTTTAATAGTTTTACGATTTTGCCTCTATTTCAAGTTTTACTTGCAGATTTAGTCTTTTTTCTCCAAAGCTTTAAACTTGATCCCATACTTTCAAAAACTTTCATCTTGGTCCCCAAATCTTCATAGTCCTTCACAAGTTGTCCTAATTCCAATAACACATTAATTATTACTTTTATCAACAAATAATTGCTAACAAAATAAGATAAGTGTGTAGCATGTATACTAAAATTGTACTCATCACCTATCACCCATCACCCATTTTAAAATATGGCAATTTTGAAAATATTTGACAAATGGCCATTTAATTTTTAACATGACGAAAATACTCTCAAACAGTTCACTAAAATGCAATCATATATCATAAACCCATATTCAAATTTTTTTGAGTTGCAAATTGACATCACAGCTGTAAAATCCACGTTCTCTCTCCTCAACACCACAACCACCACACTCCACCGCACCACCGTAATCCAAAGAAACAACAAATCTTAAACAACATTCTACCATCGCCCCACTGCACGAGCGTACCACCGCTCCAAACTCCACCACCCATTCAAAGTATACTTTTCTTCTCTTGGAACCATTGGTATAGTTGGAATGTAGTACAAATAAGAATGTAAGATAGGTGGACACTAAGTGAAATGACATTTTATCACTTCCCAATTTGTGTTGATAAGTTGGTGAAAAGAATGAGTAACTTCTTATTTGACTTTTGTTGTTGTTAAAATATTAATAAATGCGATATTTATGGTTACAGTTCATGGGGATGAATTGTCGCTTTGACAGTTGAACTTTTATTTTAAATAGTTCAATGGTCTAAAATGACATTTCATAGTTGAATTGTCTTTTTCAACTGTCTAAAACGACAGTTCATAGGTGACTTGTTGTTTTTATTATAAAGACAGTTCAATATTTTAGACAGCTGAATTGTCATTTTAGACAGCTCATGAACTGTTGTTTTTCAAACATAAGAATCTTCAATGTCCCAGAATTGTACTTCAAGTTTTCAGTTCTTAATAAAAAAGTTTTCAGTTCTTAATAAAAAAATATTAACATTATGACTTAATTTGCATTATCTTTTGTATAATTATATTATATAGTCTGTAATAGCAAGATCCACATTGATTTTTCTTCTGAAAACATCACAAGTAATGTGAAATCTTAACTGCACAAAAAATAGCCAGAAATCTTATCAAGTATTGTGAAATCTTAATCTCACAAAAAGTAATGGGCATATTTGTAAAATAGTATATTTGACATTTTTTGTGTTTAAAATTAGTATATTTGACATTTTTGACTTTTTCATTTTTATAAAATTTCAACTCAAATAAACTAGGTTATAAACTGCTTATAATCTCTATCAAATATTTATAAATGCCATATTTATAAATGTTATCAAAAGTGACTATATTTTTAATCTGAGGCTTTATTTTTGGCCACTAAAATCCCTGTTAATTGGATTAATTAGTAATAATGTAAAAGTTAAAGTGAACTTTTAAAAGCGTGCTTTTAACTCAAAACTTGTGCTACTATATATTTCCAAGCCTTCTATAAAAGATAAATTAATCTACAGTTGATACTTTAATCCAAGCCTTCTTCAATATTCTCCAAAAGATAAAAGTACTCAGCGTGTAAGCACCAAATTATAAGAATTTACTTTTCTCAAGCATCTCCCCTTTATTTAACGTGCGCGGCTGCCAAACCTTAGCTGTTTCTTCCTTTCCAAATTAAAACATTTTCCAACTATTTGCACATGTAGTTCTTATCCTTAATTGCAATTAAGTCCCTATTCTTTTCAAAATCTACTAGTAGGACTCGATCAGACCTATATTATTCAAGCTACAATGATTAAATACTATCGAGTCGACTCTAGACTACTTGGTCTAATTATTAGTCTCTAGTTACACTACTAAAGACTTGAGATGTTGTGCTCTCAAATAATACACTATCATAGAAGCTACACTAAATCTATTACATCTTGTGCCCATCGAGTTAATGTCTTACCCCTACTAAGATTTAATAATTTGAATTGAACGAAAATGGCTATTTTTCCCTTTCGAATATTTTATACTCATTAAGCTCCTTTTTTTCAAAGCTTTTCTATGATCGAATAACACATGTAATTTATCAACATCAAACTCTAATATCATATTCAAACCGTTAAAAAAAAAAATTAATACTTAATGAGATAAACAGTTTTGTAACACAATTGTATGTCACATTATTTTTCTCAACGCAAGTATCCAACTTATATTAACTCAAAGTGATCAATGGATTGCTAACTCATTATCATGCAACAATTATTTAAACTAACAAAAAGCAACATTTATAAAATAATAAACGCACTGTCAAATCTTACAACAAAAACGAATACTTTATGACACACAATCCAGCAATACGACTCAACGTGTAAAGACTAGTTAAAACAATCCAAAAAATCTTTAACAGGATTAAGGGACTAAGAAAATCGAACCTTACAACCTATTCGACTTTTTTCTAAATCATTTTTTTACCATATCTAACCTAGAGAGAGAGAGAGAGAGAGAGAGAGAGAGAGAGAGAAGTTGCAACTAAAACTCTAACTTTCAAATTTTAACATTTTCAAACGAATAACTATTTTACAAGGCATTTTAAGATAAAATTCTATATTGATTAGATCGAAATAATTAACAATATATAAAGATTTGAACTATTTCGAACAACTCCAAAAATGAATAAGAGAGAAATATTGTTGAGATGATTAAGAAGATGTAATATGGCCACGCTCTTCCTTAACTTTAGCTAGTACATTCCCACTTTGTACTCTCAAAACTTTCAAGTACCCGGGAGAAAGAGAAAAGTCTGAGGCACAAGAGTAATTGATCGAAAGACTGCAAAGCCAATCTCATGTTGGGGACAGACATCATAAGGCAAGAAACAGAATGATTGCAAACCGCATTATATGAGTAGAACAAGAAAGAACTGATAAGATAAAGAAAAAGAAAGCATGCATTATGGTTTTTAGTGGGTCACTTATAATAATAAATTTGTGCTCCTCTTTGTGCGGTTTCTAAAATTCTAATGGTAGATAGAGAATATTGCTTCATTCTTGACCTTCACTTTACTGTTCATCAACATGCCTTACTTTTTCTCTCTTTTGGGTTTTTAGATACTGACCCCCCTCGTCATATTCTATTCCTTTATTGCTTGTCAACCTGCATTATTGGAACAACTACGGTGAAAAATTAAGTCATGCTTTCTATAATTTTAGAATTGATTACAAAAATATGTATTTTCGTCATGTTTTTGATAATTTTAAAATTGACTACAAGAATTTGAATTTTAGTTATTCTATTGGCTCATTACTAGATGCAATTTTTGAAAGATACAAAGCAACATATAATATATTATATTTTGTTTCAATATTGTTTTTTATATAGGTATTCGCGAGAATGTCTAATTAATTCACTTAAAAAGAGTTTTTGAGATTTATTCTTGCGTAATTGTTGTGGTCCTTAAAATATTCAACTAAATTGTTTATAAACATGGATTAATGTGCATGAACATACATACATACATACATATTTTTAAAGTTTCAGGAAATGTTTGTCTCGTGTGATGTAATAAACATTTGAGTTGACTAGACAAATTGTCTTCTATTTTTTTCTACAATTAACTAAATAATATTCCTTAAATGTCAAGATCCGCCTCGCCTATCCATCTAATTTTCGAATAAGTTATTAAGTGCCAACGAAAAGAATTCGTTGATAAATATCCATTGGTTAAAAGACGATTTTTAGTAGTTAACATACATCTTTATTAATATCATTTTAGTTAAATGTGTCACACAAGAGTAACATACACGTTCGAACCATAAATGTTTGAAATGTATCGAATGTGATGATGATTATACATACACGTTGAAATTTGAATGAACCAACAATTTACATCAAAAGACTGGAGTGGCTAATCAGGAAAAGGATACATGATTTAAAAAATTCCAAATTTACTAGTAAATTCATTGTACTTAACATCTTTAGTATTCCAATTGATACCTTTTTTTTGTTGTTTTCTATTAAAACCCGGGACAGTCAAGAATGTGACTATGTTACGTAGAAAACCACTAGGAACTTTCAACCTAATTAGGGCCCACCATAATGCTTGACTTAATTAACTTATAAGTCGAAGTTATTTAGAAAACAGATAAAAATCAATATTCAAAAAATCAGATCGGCCATCGATCTAGAAAAGGCAACGGGTCAAGAGTCAAAAGGTCGAACCGAGTCGAACCAAAATTGAACCGGTTTCAATTAAAAAATTAAAAATTAATCTAAAAATCTCATAAAATTTCTAAAAATAAATTATTTTTAAATAACTTAATATTTATAGACAAAATTACTTACAAAACTTGGCTTTAAATAGACTTTTCATAAGTTTTAATTAAAAAAAATAAAAATTAATTAAAATAAATCCCGGTTTCAATAAACTGGACCGGTTCAACCAGTTTAACCGTTAAAAACCCCGGTTTTCGGTCCGATTTTTTTAAGGCACGGTTAAATTGGTAAATCGGATTGATTTTGTGGCCGGTTCCGAGTTATTTCGGTTGAACCGGCCGATACGTTCCGATTTTCTAAACACTCATAAAAATACATATGAATAGATATTATTTTCGTTTATACTTTAAAAACATTGAAAAAAATTATCATCGAAATAAGCAACTCTTTTTGTTTTTAAAGGAAATTTATAATTTTCATTCCCCACCTTTTAAATTGTTATTAATCTACCCGCAACCAATTTTTTAGCACCATACATCCTCAATTTTTCAAGTGATTGCGAATTACGTCACCAATCACAGATTCCGTTAAAATTGTTGTTATGTCGCTAGTGTGTACCCTACGCGTTTATATTCTTCAACTAGTGCGTTTGAGAACTTAAGGACAAATTGGTCCATTCACAAAACTCTTCATTTCAAGTTTGAAACTAATATTTACGTTGGCATATTATAAATCAGACAGAAAATCCTCAAATTTGTTCTAGAAATGGTTGGAAGATCACTTGCATCATCTTCACTCCGAAAAATTGGCAACATCCGTTGAAGAATAGGACTACCCACCCTCGACCAGAAGACGACGAACTTCTCCCTTTCAAAATAACAGACATATCATGCATTTGGAGAAGTCCAGACACTTGATATCTTTTTGTGAATGGACCAATTTTTTCTTAAGTTATCATTGGTCGAGTAATATAAACGCGTGGGGGTACACGCTAGTGACATAATAGCAGTTTTTAACAGAATTTATGATTGAGGATGTGATTTGCAATTACTTAAAAGGTTGAGAATATCTAGTGCTAAAAAAATTTAGTTGTTGGTAGATTAGTAATGAATTTGAAAAGTTGGAGATGAAAATTGAAAATTTTCCTATTTTTAATTAATTACTTTGAAAAAAATTCATATTTAATTAATTTACTTTGAATAAAATACATATTTACTTATAATTAAACTTGGCAAACACTCTCATGGAACAGTCTCTCTCTAAAGTCCCCCAAACTAGAGAACTCAATCCATTTTCCAATTTAAAGTATTCCTCAGTTGACACTTGTCAAAGGCCTGTGGAATTTGGCAGAGAAATTTGGCAGTAAATAATGTCCACTGGCTTGATTTGATTGATTCGTTTCAATGTTGGGAGAGTTGCAGGTCCAACTACACTAATTTGGAACTATCAACCCTACAACCTAGTTGCATATTAGGAATATTTCTATGGTTACGACTTATCTTGTTCTTTTCTCTTTGTGCATGCGGAAAATTTAAGAAAAATTAGGCTTGGATTTTCATGTGGTGTGAATATGAGTCTTCAACTTTTAAAAGTGAAGTTCTGAATTTTCAATCTATTTCATTCTACAAATTCAAGTTCTCACATAACGTAAACCATCAATATGAATATTAAAATTATTAACAACTTTTAGTTGAGAAATATTAAGTAGTTTGATAGTTTTGCCATGTTGTTTTAAATCGTGTAAAAGTCGTGTGCAATTTTAATATCCACTAGTTTAACTAACATAATATATTGATTAGGACATTGAATGATTGATGTGTATGTCCACCCCCACACAACACAACATTACACATCACACATCTTAAAAAAATACTTCTAAAAAAATGTATGAAGTAAAAGCAAGTTTTTTACACGTTAGCTATCTATTAGTTTTAATGTTCACATCAGTATGTTAGTTAAATTGACGGTAATGGACAAAGTGACCAAATGTGCAAGTAAATTGAAGTTAGGTGATTTGATTGCACAAAATTGAAGATGAGTGACCAAATATACAAGAAAATGAAAGTTAGGTGATCTGATTGTACTAAATTATATTTGTACAAATTGGATGCAAACTCGTATTAGTATTACATGAGAAAAATATTATTAGAAGTACATAATAGTACTTTATCCAAATGAAAGAGGAAAACGGATAATAATTTGATTCGATAAAGGAAGAAACTCTGTTTTCAGCCAAAAACTTTGGAATAATTTCAATGAGATTGTCAATAATTGATGGTAGACAAGTTTGATGGTGATATCTAGTTGGTCATTTCACGCCAACGGAGATTGAAGAGGGAACCAACCTGTAGTTTATTAGTGCTCCTAGTTGACATGTTGAGCTACCTACTTCTTTAATTAGACACCACACAATTTTAATTGTATTTTAATTAAAGTGTTAATTTAATTGCAATGGTGTGACTAGTCAAGTCTGGTTCCATATGTGCCGTCTCGACTCATGGACCACTTTGTTTTCTTCACAAAGAATAAAACAACAATCTACGACCTGCAATAGAACTACAATATCAAGTAATAAAGTTGTATTAGTAGCATAAAGTAAAAAAAAAAAAAAAAATCAAACTTGAGGCACCGTACCACCCTGAGGGAATCACATTCAACAATCTCGATCCGGTGCCTAAGGCGTTAAATTGTGGAGGATTTGGATTAACTTAATCAGATATTTCTTAAAGAAAAGAAATTATTGCATACAAAGGCCTGAACTTACCTATATAAAAAGGATACTAAGGCCCAAGCTTTCTCAAAACTCAAGAACCATTATCACTATGGATCTTGAGAAAGTCTTCCACATGAAGGGCGGGTTAGGCGAGACAAGCTATTCCAAAAACTCTTCACTTCAGGTCCTCTCTCTCTCTCTCTCTCTCTCTCTCTCTCTACTCACACACTTCCTTTTCTTTTTATCTGTTGTTTAAACAAGATGCTGCTAACATATCTCATCCAGATAAACCATCAGCTGACATATTTGATAGAATTGATTCAACGTTACAAGACAATATTAAAGTAGAAAAAGAAGTATATTTTATATTGTACTGTTTAATCTTTTTCTATTATTGCATGCTAAACATGACCTTGATTTTTTCTCTCGATGACAGAAAAGAGCTGCTGACAAAGTGAAGCACATAACCTTAGAGGCCATAGAAGAAATGTTTGTGGAATCAAGGCCAAAGAGCTTAGGCATAGCTGACTTGGGCTGTTCATCAGGACCTAATACCTTATCAAACATAAAAGAACTTGTAAATGCCATAGAAAGGGGAAGTCGTAAACTTTTCGAACAGGCACCCGAGTTTCGTGTCTATCTGAATGATCTACCAACCAATGATTTCAACACAATTTTTCAAGCATTACCAGATTTGTACAGGGAGCTTAAGAAAGGAAATAATCATGGGAATCCATCTATTTATATAGCTGGTTATCCTGGCACGTTTTATGGGAGGCTTTTTCCAGACAAGTGCTTGCATTTCATATATTCCTCCAACAGTTTGCACTGGCTTTCCAGGGTTAGTCAATTAGTCTCTCTAATCTACACCTTTATTCTCCTTTAGGAAAACTGAGAAAACATGAGATCAACCTTGTTAAGGGTAATAGTTCAAGACTTTATATGTTCTTTATTTATTTCATCTTACTAGGAAGTACCCTTAACATAAAACATTGAAATTATGTTTTTATTTATTTCATCTTTATGTCCTATGCAATGTTTTTTGCAAAAAGAAAATCATTCAAGATTCTGAAATTGTTGCAAGCAGAAACTCCCACTGTGTACCAAAGTTGAAATGGATTTCTAAGCATAGACTAGAGAAAAACTCATGCCCCATGTTTAGTACTGTGAATTAGAGAAATTAAATAGTAAAATTAAAATTTTGTCGATTGTACGTTTAATGCAGTGTAATATTGCAAGTCAAACATGTGAATACAATTCTAGGAGGGTTAAAGCAGCCGTTTTCTTAGTTTACTCAAAACCACTGATTATTTAGTTAAATTTTGTAATTTTGGAGTTTGTGTGATACATTATGATTTAATCCACGACTAATGCAGATTTATTAGTTTAATATTTTTCTCAGACATTCTTAACCGAATCAACAGAGAATTTAAAGTTTATCCTTCTTCTCTTCATGTTCTTTTTTGCTACATGTTTTTGCATCAAATCCCCATTAAATATTATTTAATGTATTTCTTGTATAATTTGAGGCTCATAATCTAATAAATCCTCATATCTGTAGGTCCCTCCAGGTATATATAATGAGCAGGGAGAGTCAATAAACAGAAAAGGCATATACATATCTGAAAATAGCCCGCCACGAGTAGCCCAAGCATACTTCCAACAGTTCAAACATGACTTCTCCTTGTTCCTTCGATCACGGTCCGAAGAAGTTGTTATCGGAGGACGAATGGTGCTCATATTGTTGGGAAGAAATGGTCCAAACCATGTTGATAGAGGCACTGCATTCTTATGGGAAATTCTCTACAGATCTTTAGCCACCCTGGTTAGTAAGGTAAAGTGCACACAAGAGTCACTCTTTAATTTTGTTTTTTTCTTGAACTATTTGCGGAGTCGAGTATTTATTAACACCGGAGGAAAAAGTACCAAATAACTTACAAGACAATATAAAGTAGAAATAAAAAGTACATTTAAGTTAGGAAATCTCGATTAACCTCAAGTAAAAGTTTAAAGAGGCAACACAGTTCAAAAACGCCAAATTAAAGCTTAGTAGGAATATTTGAGGAAACTCGAGACCCCAGAAACTTTTCACCGTCTTTATCAACTAATGAACATGTTCAACATAATATCAAAGTTGAAAAAAGCTTTGGGTTTTAGTTCGCCATCTACCAATTTATGAAAATGGTGCAATTATGAAGCCCTGCACATATGTACTATTTTTTTGAACTTTTAGAAGCGGCAGTAGTTCAAGAACATACGCATCCTATGGATGTAAAGTGTTCTAGAAATGATTGTATGATCGTATATAATTATTCACAGATATTGATCAATTGTGGTGCTTTTTCTAGGGAGAAATTGAGGAAGAAAAGTTGGATTCTTACGAAGTGCATTTTTATGCGCCATCCAAGGAAGAAGTAGAAGATGAAATAAGTAAAGAGGGCTCTTTCAAACTGGACAGATTTGAGATGTTTGAAATAGAGAAGGATACTGGAAATAGTTCATCAAGCTATGGAAATGCTGTGGCCATGACAGTTAGGTCCATCCAAGAATCAATGATTTCCCACCATTTTGGAGAGGCAATTTTGGACAATTTGTTCGAAGAATATGGGAGATTGGTCGACGAAGAAATGGCTAAAGAAGATATTAGGTCCATTTCTTTTGTCCTTGTTCTTCAAAAATTATGATATAGCACAAAGATAATATACTTAGATGAACTGATGCAATTTGTTTAAATTGAAAACTTTAGTGCTATGTTGATCTCTGTATAAAACTAGTTATACAATTTGTAATGCATTAAACTTGATGATTTTGGAGTTTGGACTCGACTAGTGGAGTTACTAGACATATTTTCATGGTTCCATTTTTTTTTCCTTTTTCTTCAAAAGCCTCCTAAGGGTAGGCATAGCCCCCTACCTAAATGTGAATAAACAATGAACAATAGAGAGGCGACTACGTGCAACCTTATCTTGAAAAATTCAAAAAGGGCCCCTAAGTGTATGCTCACAATTTTATCAAATAAAATGTGTAGACAAAAGAGATATTTCTTTGCAAAACTCGTGAAGACTTTGTGAAGGACCCATGTTATAATTGAGTTTATGATCTATTTAAAGCAATAGTTACAAACAGTCCCGATCTACTCGTCCAATCTCCACTGGACACTTGTCCAGTGAGGGTAGGGACTACTCCCACTGTGGGGAGTACATCAGGATTGTATTTCCAAATTCCAAAGATTGGGTATTTACAATCAATATATAACCTAATAAATCACTAAACTTAAGCAATCAGGTCAACTATACAATCAATCAGTGTGAACATATTTGAAATTGCTGAAATTATGCTCTAAGATTATGCCAAACAATCTACAAAAGATTAACTTTGACACCCTCCTTCAAATTGATGCTGTGTCTTTGTCAAAGACTTGGTAAAAATATCAGCTGCTGTGTGAAGAATTTTGAACTCACTTGTATTTAATTTCACTTGAGATTACATACAACGTATATTTGGGCCTACACATTATTTGAACTATTTTGAAAATAGAAACAGAATTACAAATTCAAAATTAATGCTAATGTAGCTCCTCAATTGTAGCTGCTGGTTTGTTATGCACGACTGTGTACTTGACTGTAGTCTTCAACACGTCCATGATTGAATGGAATATTGATAATGCGCGTTGGGCAATCTTATAGTGCCCATTTGGACACTTGTCCAATGGGCATTGGACAAGTGAAAAAG
This sequence comes from Forsythia suspensa, assembly GCA_023638005.1. Lineage (NCBI taxonomy): Eukaryota > Viridiplantae > Streptophyta > Magnoliopsida > Lamiales > Oleaceae > Forsythia > Forsythia suspensa. Next base: position 20,412,537 of record CM042664.1, on the reverse strand, counting down.
CACATTGGACAAGTGAAAAAGTGCTTTTTCACTTATCCAATGCCCATTGGACAAGTGTCCAAATGGGCACCATAAGATTGCCCACTGTGGGCATTAAAAAGGTGCTGCGCAGTTGAAATGAGACTTGATATTCCTGCTCTTTGATGTGACAATATAGTCAGAGCAACAGCAATCTGGTCTTTACTCTAAATAAACTTAACCCGCAACAGCAATAGGGGCATGAAACACTGGATTGGAAGACAAATAGGTGGCACCTATATTGTCACACCAAAGAGTAGGAATATCAACACAAGAAGAACCTAGCTCTAAACGAAGCTCCACTGTATTTCTGCTGTAGCATTGGCGGGGGATTTATATTCAGCTTCCGTACTGCTGCGAGCAACTGTCTGCTGTTGTTTGCAATTCCAACTAATGAGACTAGAACCATGGTAGATGCAATAAGTACAATAAATCGTGGGTTTATAGGATCGCCCCACCCAGTCAGCACATGAAAAACTATGAATTGTTTGGTGACTCTCTCTTTTAATTAACAAGCTATAGGACAATGTATGTTTCAAGAAACGGAGAATCCTCTTTATGGCCTGCCAGTGCTCTTGCTTGGGTTGATGCATGAACTTGGAGACACGATGAACGGAATAACCTATATCTGGGCGAGAAAGGGACAGATATTGAAGATTTCCTTGTTGGGTTTTTGCTATTAATCCCAAAAAGAATTAGCTTCCTTTTAAGTGAAACAACGAAAAGGGAATGGAACATTACGAACTCCATAAAGGTAATGGGAATAAGAACTTAAATCTACACATATTAGTAAGCTTTAAACCACTCTCCTAAGCAATAAAGCAATTCTCCCTTCCTCCCCGTAATCTTCTCCCTTGTTCTCCTTAGATGCAATTTTAGAAAATAAGGTGATGTGTGTAAAATCCTCAACCCTAAAGTGTGACCTTAAATGATCTATAAATAGATCACAATTAAGGCAACACTTAATAAGGTCAAAATTACACCAATACCCGTAGTGTAATGCATCGTTTTTCTTAGAACTTATTATGGTAGATCAATTAAGTCCTCCATCTAACTTGGAGTCCAAAGAAAGACCTGTTAGGAATTGATGTATACATGCACAGCGGAAATTAAATGTTCAATTCCTTTAAGCCGGATCAACCTTGTACTTAGAGAGAATTCGTGATAAAAGTTTACCTTTGATTATCGTGAAATCTGATTTATGATTAGCTGGAGGTGCGATCTTCAATACTACAGATGTTCAATTGTCCAACTTCCAATGGTAATCCACACAGCAAGAGTAGATCTGGACTTTCACGATCAAGAACATATGAAAGCAGAACCTTTTGGGAGTAATTGTATTTGGACTGTCTTTTTCTTGTGCTAGCAAGTAATGAAAACCAACTTGTGATTTAATCTATCGTGGCCTTTGTATTTATAAGTAGCACTAACCCTAGCCCTAGTTCTAGTCAAACTAGAACACATCAACAAATGGGCCCAATAAGTCCGACTCAACTAATTGGACCTTGAAAATTAATTCTTAAAATCTCCTACTTGGACAAGGTCCAACTCCAGATGCTCAATTCTCTCTTTATGTGTGTGACCCATTAGGTTCCCATTCACGATGGCAAACTTAGTGATATTCTCATCGATTTACCTAGATCGATCAATTTATGCCGCCGTCCAAGATTGACATCTAGCAATGTATTAAGGCAATCCATGTGAAGGAAAATGTCATGTGATATGACAGAACCAATATATGTACGGTTACCGTAGAAATATAATCTCTTCATCAATATAACCCAATTAGTTAAGAGATATGGATCAGAGTCAATCTCATTTCAACCAATTATATTATTCACCTCAACTCTTTGTTGATCTAATCTAGTTACGATTGAAATATTTTCAACTCATAACTCCACCCCAACCGATGAAATTTATACCAACTTAAGTAGGCAAAATGCAGGTTATAATCTCCTACTTTTCAGGAGTAACGAATCCTCATATTAGACATTTACAACTTTCATATGATTCTCACTATACCCATACGACGTCTTCCCGGTGACTCAAAATCTTCGAATCCCATCAAACGTTCGTCAAAGTATAGTGGTCCTCATATAAGATTCTATGATGTCCTCAAGTCAAAAGACCAAATCCACTACCGCACATTAGAGATTTACCACTGACGCTTGGATAGTTATCCATGTGGAATCTCTAGACGGATGATCCAATGTCATGTTCTTATAACAATGTATTCATGTGTTCATTCATATGTCCCTCTACATCTTAACTCATGAGATCAGCTACTTTCTTTAAAAGAAATGCAATACATGCTAGTCTATCCACAATAATGATATCTATATCTCATTATTACTATGACTAGGGATATTTTGAGAATAAGTTATTTATAACTCGTATCTTACAATCACAACACATTGTGATTAACAAGTTATTATGAACTTTTCTTTCAACTCTATTATTTTAAATAATAAAATTTTAAAAATAACAGATCTGCCATTAAAATGTAGACAAATATTTAATTAATCAATTTGTTCATATACTTCAATGTCTAACAAAGAGTATATCACAAAATGTCACATACAAACAATCCAATCACTTAGGTATCTTAATACCATCAAATTTAGCATGACCATCATGCTTATGCTGGAACAACAACTTTATCAAAGGATCTGCTACATTATCGTATGTTAGGACCCATTCTATTTTTATATAATTTCTTAAGATTATCTCCTTGATGAGATGATAATGCCTCAATATATATCTGGATCATTGATGAGACATGGTTTTCTTTGCTTGTGCGATGGCTCCATTGTTATCCCAATACAAGTTATTGGATCAACAATGCTATAAACTATTCCAAGTTCAGTAATGAACTTCTTGATCTAGACTGCTTCATTTGCTGCTTCTAAAGCAGCTATATATTCGACTTTTATAGTTGAATCAGCAATCGTTTTTTGTTTAGAACTTTCCAACTGACTGCTCCACCATTTAGAGTAAATACATATCTAGACTGGGATTTGCTATCGTCTTTATCAAACTGAAAGATGGCATCGGCATAACTTTAAATTCTAAGTTCATTTCCTCCATATACCAAGAACATGTATTTTGTCCTTCTTAAGTACTTAAAGATGTTCTTGACAGCGATCTAATGTTTCTCACCAGGGTTCACTTGGAACCTTTTTATGACACTCAAAGCATATGAAACATCCGATCGAGTACATAGCACATCATACATGATAGATCCCATTGCTGATGCATAAGGAATTTCTATCCATGCGATCTCTGTCAATATGTGTCTTTGGACACATCTCTTTTGAGAAATAGTTTACATGTCCAATAGGACAGAGTCCTCTCCTAGACTCTTCCATACTAAATCTTCTCAAGATTTTATCTATGTACGTAGATTGAGATAGGCCAAGCATTCTCTTAGATCTATCTCTATAGATTTTTATACCGAGAATATACGCTGACTCTCCCATATCCTTCATGGAGAAATTTTGGATTACCACAATTTTACTGATTTTTGGTATCGGAGATATCGTTTTCTAATAATAATATGTCATCCACATATAAAATTACAAATACGACTTTGCTCCTACTAATCTTTTATACACACACAGTTCATCTTCATTCTTGAAAAAAAAAATTTTGATTGTCTTATCAAAATAAAAATTCCAGCTCCGAAAGGCTTGCTTTAATTCATATATAGATTTATGTAGTTTGCATACCTTGTTTGGCTCTGTGGATTCAAAACCTTCAAGTTGTGTCATGTACACATCCTACTAAGATTCCCATTAAGGAATGCAATCTTGACATCTATTTCCTAGATCTCATAGTTATGGTATGCTACTATCGCAAGTGGAATCCGAATTAACTTAGACATGGCTACTGGTGAGAAGGTTTCGTCAAAGTCAATCCATTGTCCTTACTTGTAACCTTCGCAACCAATCTTGCCTTGTAAGTATGAACATTACTATCCATGTCGACCTTTTTCTTGTAAACCAATTTACAGCCTATAGGTTTTACCCCTTCAAGCGGGTCAGCCAAGGTCCAAACCTTGTTTTCGTATATGGAGTTCATCTCGGATTCTATGGCTTCCTACCATCTCTTTAAGTCAACATTTGACTTCGATTTTACGTAAGTAGTAGGTTCATCTTCCTTGATTAGTAATACATTACTAGTAATTAGGATATCGTATCTCAGAGAAAAATGAATGACTCTACTCGACTTACGCAGAACTGGTGTGTCCTTGGGTACTAGTGGTTTCCACTTTCTCAATCTGTGCTTCATCATATGTAAGCTCAGCCATTGGAACATCTAATTGGTCAATTTTATTTGTGGTTTCTTGAACTTCTTCAAGATCTACTTTGCTCTCACTGTCTTCTCTAAGAATACAGCAAATCTCGATATGATGACCTTCATCTCGATGGAATTGTAGAAATAGTATCCTGCAGTTTACTCTGGATACTCTACAAATAAACATTTATCAGATTTAGCTCATAGCTTATCCGATTCAACGCGCTTCACATAAGCGTCGCATCCCTAAATCTTCATGTATGAAAGATTGAGTCTTTTTCTATTTTCATAACTCGTATGGAGTTTTATTGACCGATTTAGATATGACATGGTTAGTGTATAACATGCAGTGTTAAGTGCATGTCTCCAAAACGATTTTGAAAGAACTGTGCGACTCACCATTGATCGCACCATATTAAATATGGTGCGGTTTCTCCTTTCAGATACACCATTTAGTTATGGTGTATATTGTGGAGTCCACTGCAAGAGAATCTCATTCTCTTTTAGATAGTCTAAAAACTTACCCTTCAAATATTTTCCACCTCGATCAGATCTAAGTGTTAGAATATTTTTCCCGATTTTTATTTCTACTTCTTGGTTGAATTCCTTGAACTTTTCAAGGGCTTCACTCTTGAATTCCACCAAGCATATAAAACCATATCTAGAATGGTCATCTATAAATATGATGAAGTAAGAAAAGCCACATTTAGCATCTTTAGACATTTGTCCATATACATCAGTATGTACAAGACCCAAAATATCTGCAACTCTGTTTTCCTTTCCAGAAAAGAGGGTCTAGGTCATTTTGCCCAACGGACATGATTCACACTTATCAAATGTTCATAATCATTTGAATCCAAGTATTCATCTTTATGTAACTTGGTGATGTATTTTCATTTATATGATTGAGTCTGTAATACTAAAGATTTGAGTTGTTAGTTTTATCTTTTTTATGCTTTGCAATTTCTCTTCTAATGTCTTTTTATTCTCATCAGACTTGGATTTGTCTTTGCTTAACTGTTTTCCAACAGATTTGGCCATCTTGGATCCTTTCTAAAAGGTCCATTTAGATTTCCTCTTAATGCTCTTAGAAGTATCAATGGCCAAAGTTTACCTATCTCCTTGGGCTTAACAGTTTTTAGCACGTTTAGAAGCTCGAGTAAGTTACCATGAATCTTATTCTTATTGAAATTCATAATGAACTTTGAAAAGCTATTAGGTAGGGACTGCAGAATCAAGTCAACACTCAGCTCATGGTCTATGGTAAAACTCAATTGATTTAATTTTTTAATACAACCAATCATCTTCAATACATGAGTACTGACTGAAGATCTTTTTACCATCAATCCTCTGTTGGATGTCTCATACCTTTTTAGTCCGTGATTGTACATCATTCAACTCATTGAAATGATATATATTAGTATAGGCATTCATACTCTCATGCTGCTTTTCTAACTCAAGTGACATACTGCAAGTATCACATGTTGCAGTGTTACTGTTATCACTGTATTTATTGTAAGGCTGCACGTTCTCTGTCATAGCCTCCTCAATAAGAGCTTCCGACATTGGCTGCTCAATGACATATCCAATTTTCTTTTTCATGCTTGAGAACAATTCTCAGATTGCAGTGCCAGTCCAAAAAAATTGATCCGATATGTTTGTTGGCATCCAATATACCTCTCAAACTCATATGGTTACTCATGATTCAACAATTAAATAATAAGATAGAACAATTAATTAAATGCATAAAATTAATTTAACATAGACTTATATTAAATTAATTATACTCTCACTATTTAAATTGAATTAATGACTCTCAAACATTAATCAATAGAACTGGTTAGATTCCCAGCGGGCTAGGATCTCTTTTGTTTATTAGAACCTTGAGTGACTCTACAAATCTTAATAAAACATCTAAGTAGATACTTCTATCAATCACATCTCTATGTGACTTCTAGATCATCAAGTAGACAACTTATTGTCGTATACATCTTATGTGTTTACTTGCTTGTGCCCTAAAATTCTATTTCCTTGAGTGACTCAACAAAAAATAAAATTTTAGTTAAATTCGACCCATTGTTCAGAAACATCAAATGTTTCATAGTGATAAACATATCCATGAGCGAGCAGCCTCAAGTGACTCAACAAACTGACATCGATAATGGACTTTGGTTTTTCACTCTAACAATAGAAGGCACGTTGTATTAACTATTTAATACGAATTTAATATTTTGATAAAGAGGGGTTTGTCTCATCACATTTATGTATATTAACTAACATCTAACATGCAATCAATCATACATAATTATAACTGTGGATGGTTGTGGACTTTATCTATCTAATCTTTCTGAGCCAAAAGGAAGATTAGCCAGTCAATTCCTAAGGGACGTTGCATTCATTCATCGAATTCTTAATGCAAACATCTCCATCTCCTGCTATAACCTGTATCCTATATTAGTTGCTTCTTTGTGACCTAACTGCAACATGTATCCTATACTAGTTGGCACGTCGGTCCAAATAAATGAACACGTAGGTCCATATTAAATAAAGAGTTCAAAAACTCAATTAAATAAATAATAGGCTCGCAAGCCCTACTAATAATTAACAAGAATAATTAACCATACAACAAATCACATGGGTCAAGTCCATAATCATCCACTAAACATCTATTTTAATATCTAATATTAAAAATATATTAATTTTTAAATTTGTAGCTTTGACAGTATAAGTCTAGACATTTTGGAACGGACTAGACAGAATTAAATAATTAATCAAACTAATTAATTAATTTTTCAACAATAAAATTAATCAATTAATCCAATTAATCAATTAATTTTATTCATAAAGGAAAATTTTCAAATTTTATTTTATCTCCCAATTTAAAATCATACCCTAAATTGAAGACAAATTTTGTGTAGGGTCAAAATTACAATTTTATAAAGTAATAAGTTAAAGTTTAATCTGATTAGAAATTCAAAATATGGTTCAAAAATAATTTTAATTTAATTTTGAATATTTGACCAACATTAAATAAATTAATAATTACAATTTTTCCAAAAAATTAAAATTGCATTTGAGACCCTATTTTTTCTTTAATGTTTGAGGACTTAATGTGCAATTTTTAAAATTGCATAGTCAGCCCTTAAAATTTTTAAAACAGTGGGTCCTTCAATGCAATTTTTGAAATTGCACTGATGACCCTTTTCTTATTTCAAAATATTGGGCCATTTCTTTGCAATTTCCGAAATTGCAAGAAAACCCAACTCTATTTTAATTCTCCTTTTGAAATTAGGGGGACTTCCTATGCAATTTTCAAAAAATTGTAGAGGCCCCCATTTACAAATTACAGAAACCCTATTTGCAACAAAGACAAATCCTCGCCGCAAAACAGTGGCGACAATCTCTTTTGACTTGTGGTGGCCGCGCTAGTGTCCAACACCGGCGGCCACCGCGTATCAACTGTCGAAAATGCCCGGCACAGTTACGCGAACAGGGTGCTAACATCGCTGTTCGCAATGACTGGCGCAGTTTCTTCTTCCGGCGATGGCGACTTCAAAAGCGTCGTCGCCAGTTGCCAACGCCACTCACCAATTCCCGTCGCCTTGCACCGGCGGTGGTGCTTTCCAGCACGAGTTTCCTGTTCCAAAAAAAATAATAAATAAATAAATAAAATCTAAAATCCAATTTCAGTTTTTCGTTTCAAAATTCACAATTTTATTTACTGTCAAAACTCAAATCAAATCAATATTCCAATAACAATTATTGTTCAATTCATCGAAGCAGTCTAACAAACTCTAACAAGTAACAAGGTAGTCTCTGATACTACTGTAAGGAATTTGATGTATACATGCATAGCGAAAATTAAATGTTCAATTTATTTAAGCCAGATCAACCTTGTACTTAGAGAGAAATCGTGATAGAAGTTTACCTTTGATGAATATCATGAAATCTGATTTCTGATTAGTTGGAGGTGCGATCTTTAATACCATAGTTGTCCAATTGTCCAGCCTCCAATGGTAATCCACACAGCAAGAATATATCTGGACTTCCACGATCAAGAACAGATGAAAGCAGAACTTTTTGGATGTAATTATATTTGACTGTCTTTTTCTTGTGCTAGCAAGTAATGAAAACCAACTTGTGATTTAATCTGTCGTGGCCTTTGTATTTATAGGTAGGGCTAACCCTAGCCCTAGTTCTAGTCAAACTAGAACCCATCAACAAATGGGCCCAATAAGTCCGACCCAACTAATTGAACCTTGGACATTAATTCTTACAGGATCAAAACTAGATTCACAAGACCCGACTTCAAATAGACAATGTTGACCAATTAGGACTTATCTACTAATTTTCATTCTACTAAAGACACGAAGTTGCACTCTCGTGTCAAGTGACAATTACGAAAGCAAGCATAATCCGATAATGATATCCTCTAAATCATCATGCCATAAGTCAACCCCCATTTGACCCTCAATATATAAGAGCCGGCAAAATGACCGAATTGCCTCTCTAATATGTATAGACCTCCGAGTCCCATTTTCATAAGGCAAATCTGTTGTCAATGTATCACAGCATAGAGTCCAACGATCCCATCATTAGACTTCTGAGCTCAGGTTTGACTGCCCACTAGAAAATCTTTTAAAGTGATGAGTGTTTAAACTAAATGATTAACACGTTCCAATTTGCAAGAAAATGATCTGAAACCGTTTCGCCCCAATTCCCAAAATACCAAGATCTATCTTCCAATCAATATTTTATTCATTCGTACCTCAAAAAACTTGAGTCAGCAATTAAAGGTACATTATGTGCTCAGGACTTAGGCGACTCATTCGATGATCAAGTAGAGTCTTATTTCTAGCAGTCACGAATAAGTCGTCTACGTGGTCCCATTCAATGGTGCACCGAACACATCACTGTTCTCATTTTTTGGATCTAGAGAAATCCTCAAAAGAACAATACAATTTTATCAAGATCAAGCGTCCAACTTTATCTACCGATTGCAAAAATTATAATTTTGGCCACATCACAAATTGTATCTTACTATACTACAAATTGTATCTTACTATATTCGACCATCAAATATAGAATTTGTAACATCTTTTATGATCATGGAGACTTAGACTAATAAGTCAAATTAAATGTGGGAATGAACGATAAAATTGAATTATAATTTTATAATCTCATTTACAAAAGCCTACTCTAAGGGCATTAAACTAACATTCCTACTATTTGCGAAAAAAGCTTGGGATCAGGAGCATCACAATCATCAATGGAAGTGGCAGTTTTTGCAGTTGAAATTGGCGTACATAGAGGCTTGGCTGCATCTATATTATTTTGTTGAAGTAAATCCACAGTGTATTTGCATTGAGTCATATACTAACCATCTTTATGAAAGAGAGCTTCGACACCTAAGAAGTAAGAACTAATGCAAGGTACCCAAGTCTTTGACAGCAAACTCAATATGAAGCTTTTGCATAATAGCTTTATCACATGAAGCGAAGATTTTGGTCTTCTAAATACGACCCTTTTTAGAAACAACTTAAAAATGAATCTAAAAATGTATTGTTAAAAGTAAAATTTCTTGTAGTGTGACCACGTGACAATTATATCATCAACACAGATTAGAAAATAAATTGTCAAAAAATTAGAGTGATAAATATATAGAGAATAATCACTTTTGCTAGCCCGAAAATCCAAATCAACCAATTTTTCTGTTAACCCTGAAAACAAGCATATGGGGCTTAGCGCAAACCATATAAGGATTTATGAAGTTTGCAACTTGGGGATTGTACCATGTAAACAGTTTCTTTTAAAACACCGTGCAAAAAGGCATTTTGAATATCTATGAGACTCCAACTATGAGACAAAGCCCAAGTAAGACCTAACCGAAATATGGTTAGCTTTGTTAGAAAAAATATAGGGAATTTGATAGTTTAAATGAACTCCAACGCATGTAAACGTTATCTTTTAAGAAATGTTTCTCTCCTATACAACAAAGTGACAAAGGAGCTCTAATGAAAATTTCTTTTGGGGATACAATGGAGATGTTTGATTCAAACTGTGACGGTTTGATCAAACCAAGAAAACACTCTAACAAAAAACTGATGATGCCAAGGAAAAACGAAATAAGAAGTAAGAATGAAAATTGTTATGTTCTCTGCAAACGGGCAACAATCTCCATATATAAGGAAGATGTGTCTATTGGGGTGAATTGGTGTATCTATTAGAAGAAAAGTGTTAACTTTCAACATATGCAACTCTTCAAAAAAAAAAAAAAAAAAAAACACACCTATACACATGCTCGATCCCCGCGACTTGACCGGACGGGTCGATCCCCGTTTCGAAGCGGCAAACCATTTGCATAAAAACAAAAAATAAATAAATAAATTATGAAAAATATTTAACAAATTCCCTCTATTTTTCCAAAATTTGTTTTGATAAAAGAATATGATAAAATTGGCTGCATTACCTAAGTGATTGCCTACATACCCTTATCGGGATCAAGCCACCGTAGTTCATGCAACACACACAACGGCATCATCATAGGAAAATTGTACATAAATGAAAGTAGCCTTTGACTTTGAACTTTCACTTAGTGTAAATGACTCAAAGTTTTGTCAATGTGCTATGGTGAATAAATCTTGAACCAAGGAACCTAATTGTGACTAACCGGAGTCATCACACATACTATTTCTAGGAAAAGAGTGTTTCTTTTGTTCCAAGTTCCAACGCATTAATGGCCATGCGTTGTACTGATTTCATGAGTGCTTTAGAGGCAGTCTAAATCTCATAGAAAGCAGCCTGACTTTCTAGGTAAGTTCTCATAAAGTGATTCTACGATTCACTTTCTTTCTCAATAGAACTTATTGAAGAATTGAATATGGCCTCTAATATGTAGAATTCACACACTAGAGATTTTATGAATGAGATTTATCTAATACTCCAGCGTCTCGTCGAAGTTAAACTTTAACTTGTTAGTACTCTTTGAACTTTGTTTATATTTCAAACCATAAGTAGGGTTCCCATTAAAGCTAAATGAAACCATTCCTTTCGATATTTTCGCATTCATCTCTTTAGCCCGTCCTTTCGTCAAATGATCTGCTAGGTTGTTCTTCGACTCTATATAGTCAATAGTGATTACTCATTGTTTAAGTAGTCCTCGAAGAGACTGATGTCTAAGACTGAGATGTCATTGCTTACCATTGTAAGTCTTGTTTGCCACATTATACAAAATAGCCTTATTTTCACAGTAAATCATCACAGCTGGAGATGGTTTCTTCCATAAAGGGATGTCTATTATTAGCAAAGTTCTCAGCTACTTAGCTTCTTTACATGCATGAGCCAAAGCAATAAACTATGCCAGCATGGTCGAATCTGAGATGCAAGTTTGTTTCTTAGAACACCAAGACACAATTGCACCTCCTAAAGTAAAAATACAACCTGAAGTTGATTTAGAATTTGACTCTATATTATTCCAACTAGCATCACTGTATCCTTCAAGTACAACGGGGTATCCTTGAAAATGTAATTCATAATCAATGGTTCATTTCAAGTATCTTAGAACTCTTGAAACCACATTCCAATGTTCTTTACCTGGACATAATATACCAACTGCATACGCAATATCTAGTCTTGTGCAATGCATAGCATACATAAGACTTCCAATAACACTAGTATATAGTAGTTGGTCATAGCATCTACCAGTATTTTTCATTAACTTAATACTAGGATCTATAGGAGTAGAAGTGGATTTATGATCCATATGACCATATCTTTAAAGAATCGACTCAATAAAAAAAGATTGACTTAGTGATATAAATCCATCTTTTCTCATTATTTTAATTCCTAAGATCACATTTGTTTCACCCAAATCCTTCATATCAAAGTTAGATTCTAGTAATTGCTTAGTCTCTTTTATAGATTCTAAGTTAGGACCAAGAATAAGAATGTCATCTACATATAAGCAAATTAAAATGCATGCACCATTTATGTGTTTAGAATAGATACACTTATCAGATTCATTAACCTTGAAACGGTTAGATAACATTACTTTATTAAACTTTTCATGTCATTGCATAGGGGCTTGTTTTAAAGGGACTTGACTAATTTGCAAACCTTCTTCTCTTGTCTTGGTAAAACAAAACCCTCTGGTTGTTCCATAAACACTTATTCCTCTAAATCACCATTTAGGAAAGCCGTTTTTACATCCATTTGATGAACAAGTAGATTCTGAATAGAAGCAAGAAATAATAACACTCGGAACGTAGGATTTTGTTACTTGATAATTTTGTTACTTGGTATTCTTCTCCTCTATCGGAACGTAAGATTTTAATTTTTAGATTCAATTGATTTTCAACTTCTGATTTATAGATCATAAATTTACTTAATACTTCATCTTTAATTTTTAGTAAATATACTTAAGCATATTTCAAGAAAGCATCTATAAAGGTCACAAAATACTTATTCCTTCCACGTGAAACTTTACTAAGTAAATCAGATACGTCAAAATGTATAAGACCAAGTAATTCAGTTGTATGTATAACAGATTTATGTGGTTTACAGGTTATCTTTCCTTGAACACAAATATCACACTTTTTAACATCATCAAGTTTACATTAGAAATAATTCTTAAGTTATGCATGTTCTTAATAGATTTGTAATTTATGTATCCTAATCTAGCATGCCATAAAGCTAAAGAATGAACAGTATAAGCAAAGTTATCCTTTATTAAATTCATCTTGAACATACCATTACAAGAGTAACATTTTCCAACGAAGACATTGTTCTTGGACACTATAAGACTATCAGACTCAATTACAAGCTTAAACTATGCTTTGTTAAGACGGTCTCCAAAAATTAGATTCTTGGTCATTTTAGGTACATGGAGAACTTCAGCCAAAGTTAGATTCTTTCGTGAAATGAATTTCAATTCCACTGTTCCAATTCCAACAACTTTGGCATGAACATTATTACCCATTTAGATCTCTCTGCCGTCGGTGCATTCTTTGTAAGTCTTGAACTAAAATCTGTCATTACTTACATGAATTGTAGCTTCTGTATCTATCCACCATCAATCTTCAATTCTGATTGAGTTGGCCTCTTCCACCACACTAACAAAGTTTGGATCATTGTTTCCAATTATCACATTTACTTGATCCTTCTTTGCCTTATTGTCATTTATCTGATGTCGACATTTTCGAGCGGTGTGACAAGGTTTCTTGCAGTAGTAACATTCACCTTTGAACCTTTTTTAGAACCATGTTTGCTTTTCCTGCCTCCTGATCATTATTCTCTTGTTTTTGAGATACGCAAATGACGCATGAGAGATTCCAGGGAGTGCTTGTTCTCTTCATGTTTAAGTTTCTTTTTTATAGCCATTCCAAGAATTATGCAATTTAGCAATAATGGATCCAACTTGAAATGATTTCAGCATTTTTAAGTTAAGATTGCTAATAATAAGTTGAAGTTCATGCACTTGAGAGAGGACAAACTTACCATCAGTCATCTTCATATCGAAATAATTACCAACTAAAAATTTTTGGTTGCTTGCTTCTTCGATCTGATACTTATTGTTTAGTGCCAACCACAATTCTTTAGCCGTTTCAATAGTCTTGTGTGCGCTATAAACAATATCTGATAATGCATTCAGAATACGACCCCAAAACAGAAAATTATCATCCTTACGTTTCTGCCTCTACTCTCTCAATTCTTTTTTGCGTTCTTTTGAATCATTTGTTCCATCATTAGGAATTGGTGCAAGATCATCACCCAGGATATAAAATAATTTTATTGCTGTCAAGAAAAAAAAAACTTTCTCCTACTAGCAAGTGAAGTTGTGCCCATCAAAACGATCAAGACAAATCAAGTCTTGATTCATGACTTGAATAGAAGGTGCCACATATTCATTCAGTGCCAAATGTTTAAACGAAGCCAAATGTTTAAACGAAGACATTTTTTAAAACTATTAGAAAAAATATGGAGAATTTGATAATCTGAATAAACTCCAAGGCAAACGTTATCTTTTAAAAAATGTTTCTCCCCTATCCGACGAAGTCACAATGGGGTTTTAATGAAAATTTCTTTTAGGATACAATGGAGGTGTTTGATTCAAGCTGTGACGGTTTGATCAAACCAAGAAAACACTTTAAGAAAACTGATGATGGAAATGAAAGAAGAAGTAGAATGAAAATTGTTTATGTTCTATCTGCAAACGGAAAACAACCGCAATATATAAAGAAGATGTGTCCATTGGGATGAATAGGTGTGTCTGTTGGAAGAAAACTGCTAACTTTCAACATATACAATTCTTCAAAAACACACCTATTCACATACATGAAAATCATAATTCCCTTTGAAGCGGCAAACCATTTGCATAACAACAATAAACAAAAAAATAAATTATGAAAAAAATGTCTAACACTAGTTACTCACCGACCGAGGTTGATTTAAATTATGCTTAAAAAAAATAATTTAAAAGAGACACGCCCCTGCCACCTCAAGTAGGGTTGATACAGAAAGGAGAACTAAAGTTTATGTTAGGCGTCGGAGAAGATAAAAATAAATTTTTTTCTTCTCATAACTTATTATCGCACAACCACCAAGGCAGAACCACTTCCCAGATCCCTATTCTTTTTTTCTTTTTTTTGGAAGCTTTTGCCAAGTCTGGCTGCCCGTAAGACAAGCGCGCTTTAGCAGGAGACCTCTCATCCCGACAACTGTCCAATTGATTGATATCTTCTCTTTGATTTGAGAACGACATCTAGAGTTTGTATAGTTTCTCGGGGAGGGGATCAAAGTGTCTTCTCCGCCCATAAGCCGCTAACTATCCCATTATACCTAATTTTGCTTAGTTTTCTTGATATGAAGTACTTCAACAACAGAAGAGGGCGTAGCGGGTGCAAGTGGAATGTTAAATCTTCGCTCCGTCCTTGGGTGACATATTAAATCCACACTCCATGCTCGATCCAGATTTTCCAGCAAGCCCAACACACCCAATTTGTCGAGAAGTCTTTCCTCCATTTCCATGTCACCTCCAATGAGAGCCCCGCTATGATTACTGGCACACTTCTCTTGCTACATTATGATTTTCTTGGAAAAACATTTTCAATATGCTTTTGTGATTTAAAAAAAAAGGGATTGAAGGAAAAATCTTCGAGTAAATTCAATGGGGTTACAGCGATGTCGCCTTATAAATCACAGAAGGGTTAAACAAAAATGCTTGCAAATCCATTCTCCCAATTTATAGGCAGGGCATCCCAATCGTTAGTTGTTGGATCCAAGCCATCTTAGATCCCAACCACTGGTTAAGGATTAAATATAAGCCTTTAAATCTAAAAACGCGCCATAATAAGTTGAAAACAAACAGCCAGGATGAACCACGCGCCTCACGCTCTTGTTAAGGCACGTGGCACCTGGTCCCAAGGACTAAATGACACGATTGTCATAACTTTGCCTCGAGATATCAATCTCCAGACACATTCAACGCGCATAATCATAAATGCTTTGAATAACTGTCGCGTTAAATTGTTAGAACTACTCAACCAATCTACAACACGTGGCATCAGAAAATCTTTCATGATTTAGTCAAGTCGTCTACCTTATATAAATGTAAGCCTTAGACTAATGTTAAATATGAAATATAGTACGGAGACAAGCACAAGGCTACTAACTTTAGACTCTACTTTGACAGGATGCCTCAAGGAAAAAATTGCGCTTTAGGTTTTTCTTTGACAATTATGCCACGAAATATGGAGAATGTATACACTTTCCAAAAATCATCCTAGCACTTCAGATTCCACTTCGGTAATAAAGTCTCGAAATACAAAAAATCTACATACTAGAAAAATGCTTTAGTTTTATCTTCGGCAATTATGCCTCAGAATACGGAGAAGTTATACATTTCCTAGAAATCCTTCTAGCGCTTCAACTTCTGCTTCAGCAATAAAGCCTTGGAATACAAAAAAGTCGCATGCTACAAAAAAAGCTTTAGGTTCTACTTCGACAATAAAGACTCAAGATACGGAGAAGCTAAAACACTTAAAGACTATCGAAGCTTTAGGTTTTGCTTCGACATAAAGCCATAGAATACAAAAATGCCACACTCGTAGTCTCGAGCTTCAAGTTTTACTTCGGCAATAAAGCTTCAGAATATGGAGAAGCTGCATACATGCTAATAAAATAAGCTTCATGTTCTGCTTCGACATATTAAGTCTCATAATATAAAGAAGCCATACTATTACTCAAGCTTTGAGTTCCACTTCAGTATTGAGCCTCGGAACATGGAGAAGCCAAGAATTTAAGCCATCTCTCAAGATGTGGTCTCAGGTTCAACATTTCGCTCGTTGTTTTAGGCCAACAGGAGACTCCGAAAAGCTAGCCACTCATTGAAAAGACTTTAGAAATCCTCCACCTTCTATGAATATGAGGCTCGAACTTGGAGAATAATCTTACATCCAACAATTATTATAGGATGAGCCTTGGGCCTTATACCTCTTCCTCAGATGGGACACTCTGACAGATTTGGCTTAAACATTAAATGAATTGTGCATTTCTACATTAGACATGACATTTTGGATAAAATGCTACTAGCCTAGGACTTAGACCTCGATGATGGATACTATCAAATCATGAAAATGGAATATCAAATTAAAAAAGTAAAATGACTAAATTATCCTTTAAGAATATCCTACACTAAGAAATCCCATAGCAAAAATAAATAAATAAATAAAAGACTGCCTTGTATAAGCAGAAGATTATACTTTTTTCTCTAACAACCCTATATGCTTTACCGAAGAAAAATGGTGACTCTGTCTGCTTGACGCCAGCATAGCTTCCACCTTGACGGTTGGCTTTGAGAAATACTATTCGATTTTTGAGGTCAACAATCACTTTTTTAATCATTATTTCTTTTCGTCAATATAAGCTATTATTTTATAGTGTTGTTTGTGTATGGGTTAAGTTTTACTATTTATAGGATTGAAAATAAATTATGTGGGCAAGTGTTTCCTTTAATGGTGTATATTCTCCGTTCATATAGTTATGGTTTATTATGGACATTCCTACTATCTTGTTGCATTTTATCCCTAATTGATTGTATTTGAAGTTTAAATGGATTGGTTGAAACACAACTATATTATATTAGGTTTGGGAGAAGTGTTGGTGGTCATTTTGGTCGAGAATAATATAATCAATTTTTGGTTTCTCTATCAAAATCACTATTGTATAGTAGTGATACTGAAAGAAAAGTTGTATCAAAGAACAAAAAAGTACTTTTTTATGTTAGCACGAGTGCAATGAGCTAATTTTCTGGTAACGTACACACCCCACTTCTTTCATTTTTTTTCCTATTATCTCATTCCCTATTTTATTTGGTTGTATATCTTTATTGTGTTAAGTATCAAACAATAGTGCATTTCTGTACCGAATTAAATCTCACACAATAGAAACTATTATTTTTAAATGAACAATTTGTTGACCCCCGAAAGTTGAAGCCAACAAGTCCTTGCTCACTTCCTTGTGAAGACAAATCCCTCAACCTTTGTTTCAATCACCATAGCTCCGTAAATTTGAGTTACGGGTGGTGATAGCCATCAAGTAAGAGTTGAAAATTTGAAGAGCAAGAATTTGGCAAGGTTTTCTAATATCTCTACCCTCTTTATGATTTTTGAGGATAATTTACAAATCTCCCAAGCCTATGGACTTTTCTGTCTTTTGCACTTTATGGCCACGTGTCATCTTCTCATTGTATCTTTCAGAATTATAGATGATTATATGCCACATGGCTACCAATCATTGTCCTAGCAGTCTTTTTCATTTGATTCTTATGATCGTTATCCCGGAGCCTACATTCTCTTTGTAACTCACTTTGCCATATGAAAACTCTACGTGTGTTCCAATAGATACTTTGTTGCTTACAGTTAAGAAGCTATGTATTCGTCATTTCCCAACCATCGATTTAAGATGCTTCGCCAAGACCCTTCGGTTATTTTTGTCGCAGATCCCATGTTTTGGATGTGGCCCTATGGAGTTGTAAGAGTGGAAAATACCTAGCAAGACACCTAGGACGAAGTCTGCCATGTTTCTTTTATTGGCTGGTTGTTCAGTTAGATGGCTTCACCTACGGAGAAGTGTTACGCGGAGGCTTAAACTAAACTTGCTTTAACTTCATCGCCTTGACTAAGCTTACAGTGGCACATTGTCCCTACCTTTTTCATTCGAGCCTTTCTGTAGACCTATTTTGTCCATGTGTACTTCTTGACATAACAATAGTCCCCTAAGTCCGACTTTTTTTTCTTATATTATTTCTTTCTTCTTTCTTCTTTCTTCTTCTTCTTTTCTCTTTTTTTTTTTGACAAAGGTAGTGAAGTGGTTGCAATATAGCTCACCATGTCAAAGTCCAATTATTTATATTAGGTTAAAGGACTTAAGCCCGAGTTGTCTGTATTTTCATATTTGATATCCTTGACTCCAACTGGCTTCACACCTTAGTGGGACACATGTCATTTGGTCACACGTAGGTCAGATGCATGAATTAGTAACATGTCATGATTGCTGCATTAAATGTAGGTTCATGCATCTGCATACGGAGGGTCACTATCATGATTGCAGCTATCGTTTCTTTCCTTATAAATCCCTCTCCTGCACATTGAAGTGAACGTGGGACGTGTTGAAATTCATCTAGGTCCTTCATTTGAAATATGTTTTGGTGCCTTTTCAGCTTCTAGCAGTGGAGATGAAATCTTCCTCCCAACGACTTAGATTGTATTACGCAGATCCAACATCTACCATTGCTCCACAAAAACTATAAAAGAGGGGTCATATTTCTCACAAAGACCCCTGTTTGTTTGCATTTATTCCAAAAAATTTCCCAGCATTCTCCTACTTTCTTTAGAGTGGCCTTCACAGAATTTTTCAACCATCTCCCTTTCATCTAGAATATTTCTTCCCTATTTCTAGTTTTTCCAACTACTCATTTTTGTCTTGAAGAAAAATTTTTCCAAATCAATTATCAAAATCCATCTTGGGGGGTGGGGCCTACTGGCAATAGGTCTTAAAACTATTCTGAAGCTTCAGCCTCTTCTGTTGAAGTCGTGGTGACAAATGCCTTGCCTAATTTAGGTGTAGGGCCATCCAGTGAGGTTTTTACAAAAGAGGATTTTGGGTGTATGGGGTGTGGTGGGGCTCCTCGGGAGAAAAATTAAAAATTTGAGTTGGTAAACTAACCTATATCCCCAATGCAAAGCCAAGAGGAGTGGGGGCGAAGAGGATGAAAGATCTCTCGTATTTTCTTCCAGAGATTTTTTGTCCATCAAAATGGATGAAGAACTTGTAGAGCTAATCACTACCGGTCCCTTCCAAATTGTAGATAGGCTTCTGCTTGGTTGTGTGGCAATCCACATACTTCCATGGAATCCAGAATTTTCCTTTATTTTCATCGTTTCTTCTGCAAACTCCTAAGTGAGTATAGGCTAGTACCTAGCCAACTAGGGCCAAATAACTAGACCATTTATGCAGTGTTTAAAAGACGCGTCTAGGCGGCACCTAGGCTCGGGCATTTGCAAAACGCATCATATTGAAGGTATGCATGTAAAAATATGGTCAACTATTTTTGTTGACAGCCTAGGAGAGAATAAATGTGATTAGGTAAAAATAAGCGCGAATAATCATGCATAACATGCATTAGATAGCCCAGCCAACAAATAATTTCCAAATTGGGCCAAAATGAATTATTTCTAAATCTTGCAAAAAGATAGCCCAGCCGACAAACCTTACCATTAGCCAAAATCTTCCCAGCCCATCATATAAGCAAATAGCCCAATATCTAGGTTTTAAATTTTTTCACGTGCCAATTAATCATCAAATCATTCCAAATTTTTACCGCGCACACCCTTCTTCTCCGTCTTGTCCCTTTGTCCTTTTTTTCCCTCTTCGAAACTTCGAAGGTGGTTTATGACTTTATTCATCTGAAATTTAATTTTTTTTTTGTTGAAACTTAAGGTACATTTTTGTATTGTGTTTAATTTAGTTTTCATTTCTGTGTAGATTCTTGAAATAGAGGCTTTCCATACTATCTGAAATTGGATGGGCTATGAATTAACCAGTTGAGGATAGAAAATATCTAGCCTTGAGAGGACCGAACTGACGAGTTGAGGTATCTCCATTTCTGGCTATGAATTGATGTGTATGAATTTTTTGTTTTGGACACTTTCTATGTCTTTATTTTCCAATTGTTTTTTTTTTCCGAATTGTGGGCAAGTTATATTATTGCTTTAGTTTTTTAGGAATCAATGGAGAAAAATGAATCTTCCATGGCATCTAATTCTACTGTTGAAGATAATTATTTGAAAAAGAGTTCTGGGGACATTGGATGGAAAAATGGAATTCTTGAAGATCCTATAAAACCTAATGATGTGAAATGCACATTGTGCGATAAAGTTACAAGGGCAGGAATTAATAGGTACTAACACATGGCGGGAATCAAGGGAAAGGGTGTGAAACCATGTCCTAGTGCAAGTAAAGAGCAAAATGCCAAGTGTCTTGATGCACTTGAAGAGAATAAGTCTGAAGTTAGAGAAGGTATTGAATGGGGCTAAATTGAGGGATGATGTAGTTATGTCTTTGTCTACAGGTGAGGAAGAGGGGAATGAAATTTTTATCATTAAAGGAAGTTCTAGGAAAAGGCCTATTCATGTTGGTCCCATGGATAATTTTTGAAGGCCAATAAAGATAGATAGTGCTACAATGAGTGCAAGTAAGAAAATGAAACAACAAAATATCTATGATGCAATTACTCAGAAAAGTTTATTAGAAGTTCATCAATATTTGGCAAGATGGGTATATGAAGCAGAAATTCCTTTTAATGCCATTGATAATGATAGTTTTAAATATTTTGTTGAAGCTCTTGGTCAATATGGCCCGGGTTACACCCTTTCTTCACAATACCAATTAAGGGAGCCACTTTTGAAGAGAGATGTGGAGAAAACAAAAGAAACTCTTAAAAATCAAGAAGAAGACTGAAAAAATAATAGGTGTTCTATTATGATTGATGCTTGGAGTGATAGAAAAAGAAGAAGCATCATGAATTTGTGTGTGGATTGTAAATTGGGAACCATATTTCTTTCTTCTCTTCAAAGGAAACTAATGATGATGCTCACACCGCTCTATACATATTTGATTATGTCAACGAATGTGTTAAAGAGGTTGGGGAGGAAAATGTGGAAATTGTAACCGACAATGCCTCCAATAATATGGCCGCCGCAAATTTGTTATCATTACAAAAGCCATCTTTTGGACATTGTGTTCGACTCACACCTTGAACCTTATGGTTGAAGGAATATCTAAACTTCCTACCTTCAAGGGAGTGATTAACAAGGCAAATTCATTCACTATTTTCATCTATGTACATCATAAAACTTTGGCATTAGTGAGGAAGTTTACACAAAGAGAGAGAGTTTGGCCAGGAGTCACTAGATTTACAACTTTCTTAACATTACAAAGTTTGCTTGATAAAAAACAAGAGTTGAGAAATATGATGACTAGCAATGAATGGAATAATTGTAAATGGTCTAAGAGAAAAAAGGGAAAAGAGGCATTTGATATTGTTGTTCCCAACCATTTTTGGAACTTGATAGAGTTGTGTTTGAGGGTGTTCACTCCATTAGTAGAAGTGCGTAGACTAGTTTATGGAGAGGAAAAGCCCTCAATGGGCTTTGTTTATGGAGATCTACTAAAGGCAAAAGATGACATTAGAAAGACATTGAAGAAGGAAAGTGACTATTAGCCAATCTTAAACATTATTGATGCAAAAGCCAAAGATCGGCTTTATAGTCCATTTCATGCAACGGCTTATCTTTTGAATCCATATTATTACTTCAAGGATCCAAGTATCAAAGATGATCAATTTATAACAAATAATGTGATTATTTGTGTTGAGAAGTTCTTTTCCATTGCTCAAATGCAACATCACGTTATAAACATCGAGTTGCAAAGATACACTAAAAAAGAAAGTGCATTTGGAAGAAATCTAGCAACATGTGGATGTGACAACAATACTCCAAATTACAATCCGGGTATGTTACAATTATTTTCTTTTTCTTTCTTGTTAATAATTAATATACCACATGTATATATTATAACATTTTATCTCTTTCTTTTGTATTTAATAGTAAGTTGGAGGGACGTCTGTGACAATGAAACACCAAATTTGAAATTAATGGCAAAGAGGATCCTTGGTTTGACTACGAGTTCATCAGGTAGTAAGAGAAATTGTAGTGTCTTTAAAAGTGTAAGTACCAATTAAGTAATTATGTTGTTACATTTTAGTTATTACTTTGGTAGTGGGTTGATAATTTAAAGTATAGTAAAATTTTCCAACTTCTTTCATGTAGGTGAACACCAAGAAGAGGAACCGCTTAGATGCCACAAGGATGAAAAATCTAGTTTACATTTAATTTAATGCAAGGTTTATGAACAAGAAGAAGACAATGAAGGATAAATTAGAACCTGTACTAGTAAGTGATGCTAGTAATGTACAATCTTAGATTGTTGAGAGTTGTGATGATGATGATGAGGAAGTGGAGAATGATATCTTACAACCTCCAAGAGGTACTCAAAATGCTCAAGATGAAATAAAAGAGCCCGATAAAAATGATTTTATATCGGATGGCACTGAAGATGAGTTAGGTGAAGAAGAAGAGCTTGACTTATAATCAAATAAAGAGTTAGACAAAAGTTATGCTATGTTGGTAAGTAATCTAATTGAAGAAAATTATTAAGTAATTTGTGTTTATGTTTGTGGTAGTTGTAATTTACTAACTTTTGAAAGGAAAAATTACCTATAAGTCAATTGTTCCAAATTATGTCAAAATATTTTTCAAAATTTTGATTAAGTCATACTCTTCAGCAATATTTCAAATTAATTCCAAAATTACCTCGTGATCCATATTTTTCCATCGGCGCCTTCTTCTACCTCCACAAATCTCCTTCACCTCTGGTGAGTGCTTCTTCTACGGTGCGGTGACAACCTTCTTCCACCTCCACAACCTCCTCCACCATAGCTGAGCAGCATACGGAGAGTGCTTCTTTAATGGCAGATGTGGATTAGTGGGCTTGTAGTCAAGCTATTTGTTGGGCTTCCAACAACTGATATGCAGCTTGGATTCCTTTTGTAAAGTTTGACCCTGGTGGCATCGATAGATTTGTGTAGGGATGATAAATGGCTTGTCGTTCTCCCATTATCTTTTGAAACGGCTCGTAATTCATGAAAAGTTTACATACAATAATACTGCAAACTTTATTCTACTTAATCCATGTTCAAGATGTGTGTATGAGTAGTTAATCCGACGTACTTAATTTCTATGTTGGTGATAACCCGACCCTTTTGGTCAAATTGTCCTTTCCCTCTCGTTGGACATACTTTGTCTCCAAACTGGATGTTCTCTTTCAATCCTGGGGTATCGAATCTAAAGGTGCTCATGCATTGCTTCATACTTTCTCGCTTAAGTTAGATTGGGCTAGCCAATGATCGCGTAAGTTACTTTTCTTAGTGCTTTAAACCAACATGCTTCTACTAGGCAGGTCAACTCATTAGTTATCCAATCCTCAAGTTAACTCCACAAGGGACCTTTCTTGCTGGCACTAGCTTAAAAATATAATTTTTTTTATTTAGTTACGATCTTATGTGCAAACCTCAGTTTATTAAGTTTTTTAGATGACTCATGTAAAGAGCTTTAGGCCAATGACTCTAGTGTCTTTCAAACCTTAGGGCACCGAATTTTGAGAACCCATACGGGCTTTATCATTTGAGTAAAAAAGGCTACGAAGAGAGGTATAAGATAAAGTTAGTTTTGTGCAAGAAGTTTATGCGTGGGGATTAGATTTCTAACATCTGGTGATAACCTAGCTTCCTCTAGCTAGCCCAAAGCACTCCACACCAATTTCAACAAGCATGAAATCGACACAAGCCTAGACAGCTACTCTCACAGCTTAACCACTACCAATCTTAATTGTTCTATCAGATACGTGTTTGAGATGTATATGGTATTGAGTTGGTAGTTCTATCATCACACGACATCCTATTGTATTTCATAAGTGCACCTATATAGCTACGCATCATCACAATTATTCAACACAACATGGTATCTAACATGCATAAGCAGTTTCACATTTAACCAAAAGTAATACTCATTTCCACAAGTCATGAATTTAAGAAATTTCAAAAATTCACATCATTAGCTAGCAAGGCTATTTAATGTATGCTTTGCTGTGTCCATGAAAGCTTGCAGCGATGTCATCTCGTAGTGGCATCGTGCACAACTCGATCTTCATGGCTACAATGAGCCTCGTCTGCTTGGTTAGGCCCTCTAGCAACTGGTGAAGCATGGTCATGATGTCTCCAGAAGATACGGCTAGCTGGGATAAAGTCGACGCAGCTAGTTGGCGCTCTCGAAGCTGATCTTCAGTAGCTGGAGCTAGCTCCACAATCTTGTAGTGTGTCGCCTGGTATTCTCCAAAGAAAATTGATTAAACAGGCCCTTCGGTTTCACCACTGGTTCATTTAAGGGAATGTCCTGCTGCTTCAAAAACATTGATGATCAGTCCCATAAAAATAGTAGTGTGTCTTTTATCTAATTGGAAGCATGAACTGCTCATCAGTGTGTATATGTTGCTCTCCATATCTATCGTCATCCTATGAGCTCGATGGTATAAGAATCGAGTCTTCGCTTCACTAAGAGTCGTACAATGCTTGCTAAGGTCGATGTTGTGGCACACAAATAGATTTAAAATCAGTAGAGAGTCTGTCAAGTTGCTGCGCTTGAAGTCCATCTAGGCAGTGGCCAGGCATCATCCTGGCCATGAAGGACCCATGCCACATCTCCCATTTATAATCTCAGTACATTATTCGTGATATAAAAAGAACAAAAAAGGACCCTATTAATGGACCCCAAAGTATTGCTAAATGACTCGATCTAGAATTAATCATTGCAAATCATAAAACTTTGTTGCATTCTTAACAAGAAAAAATAAAAGAAGAAATTTCAACTAAATGATATATTAAGGAATCTATAAAGTGATAAATAAATAGAACATAAGCATTTAAATGTCAGTTAATATGAATCACATATTCTAATTAAAAAAAAGTATTTTTTGACAATATATTATGCAGTGAAAGATTATATTTCTAGCAAAGAATGAAAGAAAAAAGAATGTTTAAAAAATAGATTTTAATCACAAAAATATTAGCCTTAATGTTGCACATGGTGATGGCACCGGGAGGCCTTGCTCTCACTAAGCCTTAGGAAAATGTCCAATTTTTCTTCTTTAATAGGTTCTCAACTTTTACTTCCTTCTCTGTTCTCTACATGTCACAATCATAAACACTAATAAATAAACTTGGATCCGTAAATTTGTATTGTTTTTCACTCTCTTGACACTATTAGAGGTACGACTAGCTGGGATAAAGTTGTCGCAGCTAGCTGGCCCTCTCGGGGCTAATCCTCAGTAGCTGGAGCTAACCCCACAATTTGTGTTGTGTTTCGTATCGTATTCTCCAAAGAAAATCGATTTATTAGGCCCTTCGGTTTCACCACTGGTTCATTTGAGGTAATGTAGACCCCTGCAGCCTCAAAAATACTACTGATCAGTCCTATAAAAATGGCACTATGTCTTTTATCTGATTGGAAGCCTGAACTACTGATCAGTATATATATGTGGCTCTCCAAATCTATCTTCATCCTATGAGCTCGATGGTATAAGAATCGAGCCCTCACTTCACTAAGAGTCGTGCAATGCTTGCTAAGGTCGATGTTGTGGCACACAAATAGATTTAGGATCAGCACAGAGTCTATCAACTTGTTGTGCTCGAAGTCCATCCAGGCAGTGGTCATGCATCATCCTGGCCATGGAAGAACCAGGCCACATCTCTCATTTATAATCTCACTACATTATTCATGATATAAAAACAACAAAAAATGATCCAATTAATGGACCACAAAGTATTGCTAAATAACTCAATCTAGAATGAATCATTGCAAATCATAAAACTCTATTGCATTCTTAATAATAAAAAAAAAAAAAGAAGAAATTTTAGCTAAATGATATATTAAAGAATCTATAAAGTGATAAATAAATAGAACATATGCATTTAAATGTCAGTTAATATGAATCGCATATTCTAACTAAAAAAGTTATTTTTGACAATATATTATGCAGTGAAAGATTATATTTCTAGCTAAGAACAAAAGAAAAAAGAATGTTTAAAAAATAGATTTTAATCACAAAAATATTAGCCTTAATGTTGCACATGGTGATGGAACCAGGAGGCCTTCCTCTCACTCAGCCCTAGAAAAATGTCCAATTTTTCTTCTTCCAAAGGTTCTCAACTTTTACTTCCTTCTCTGTTCTCTAAATGTCATAGTCATAAACATAAATAAATAAACTGGGATATGTAAATTTGTATTGTTTTTCACTCTCTTGACACTATTAGAGGTACGGCTAGCTGGGATAAAGCTGGCACAATTAGCTGGCCCTCTTGAGGCTTATCCTCAGTAGCTGGAGCTAGCCCCAAAATCTGTTTAGTGTGTCGCATTGTATTCTTCAAAGAAAATCGATTTATCAGGCCCTTCGGTTTCACCACTGGTTCATTTGAGATAACGTAGACCCCTACAACCTCAAAAATACAACTGATCAGTCCCATAAAAATGGCAGTGTGTCTTTTATCTGATTGGAAGCGAACTGCTGATCAGTATGTATATGTGGCTCTCCAAATCTATCTTTATCCTATGAGCTCGATGGTATAAAAATTGGTTCCTCACTTCACTAAGAGTCGTGCAATGCTTGCTAAGGTCAATGTTGTGGCACACAAATAGATTTAGGGTCAGTAGAGAGTCTGTCAACTTGTTGTGCTCGAAGTCCATCCAGGCAATGACCATGCATCATCCTGGCCATGAAGGAACCAGGCCACATCTTCCATAACGTTGACTGTAGGTAGTGGATGAACATCATTTGCTATAATTTCATGGTAATGTTCAATGATATGTAGGGTACACATAATCCACTTTTTCCACACCCCATTTGTTCGTAGTTCTCTATCCCCGCTGTGTCGATTTCTTGGTTGAAATTTATATAGAACTCATGGACTAACTGCATACATCGATCAAGTTGATACAGTTGAGAGTGTGGAAAATCTCCTAACTGTACTATCTGCTCACCCCGTATGCTCCATTGACTCATGACTTTGAGGAACCGCTGCTTGTGGTCCTCAAATAAGTATTGGGAAAAGTCGGTGCTATCCACTCGTGCCCGTTTTGAGGTCCTCTTCTTGCCTTTGTCAACTGTGGTTGGGACGGATCGTTTTGGAGCCATGACCTTGTATTTTTGAATCAAATGTGACTGTAATGAGAAGTAAAAATGATTTTCCACGTTAAGATGATGCTAGATTGAAGATTATTCACATGAATTGGATGGAAAGAAGCAGGGTTCTATATGGGTGTGAAAATGTGGAGGCCACATTTGTTTTAATTTGCTTCCTAGTATGCCTTGTGATCTTAAGGTGGACTTATGCTGGGGCAGAATTAATTCTGCCCGCCTATGCGATCGCAGGGTTTTAAGCCTTCAGATCGCATAGCTTTATGTGCTAGAAAATGGCTCCTTCAAAGTGTATGCATGTGCTTAAACTTTGGATGATGGTGATTCGACTTATGATTTCGAATTCATTAAATCATAATATACGTCCTAAAATTGTGAAATGTGCCTAATTATCTAATGCGATCCTAAAGCGCTATATGCCATGCAAACTGAAACAAAATGTAGAAAAGATGGGTTGTCTCCTATTAAGGGCTTATTTAGAGTCTTAAGTTCTACTTTGTCATATTTATCACTCCAGATTGCCAACATGGTTAATAACTTTTCCTTCAAAATTCACCCTCCAATTATAGTTTAAGCCTTTGTTTATTCACCTTTAACTTGCCTTACTTATCGTGAGCAACTTCAATCGCCCAATAAAGATAAACTTTCACTATTGTGAGACCATCTTGAACGCAGTTTTCCCAGAAATAGCTTAAGGCGTGAATTGAATAAGAGAACCTTTTGTCCTGCCTCAAAGTGCTTCCGTTATATATGCTTGTTATGCCACTTCTTTGTCGTTTCCTTATATAATTTGGCATTTATATAAGTCTCAAATCAGAATTCATCTATTTCATTCAATTGAAGCATCATTTTCTCACCAACTACCTTTAAATCAAAGTTCAACTTTCGCATTGTCCAATAATCATGATGCTCCAACTTGACCAGAAGTGGCACGCATTTCCAAAATTGAGTCGGTATGGTGACATGTCAATTGGAGTTTTAAATTCTGTGCAATGTGCCCGAAGAGCATTATCGAGTTTGTTTGACCAATCCTTCTTAAAGTACTCATAATTAGCTCCAAAATTCTTTTCAAATCCCAATTAGAAATTTCGACTTCGCCATTCATTTTTGGATGATAAGGAGTAGCCACCTTGTGCTTCACACCGTATTTTGCCAAGAGAGTTTCAAATTTTCGGTTGCAAAAGTGTTTACCTCCGTCACTTATAATTGCCCGATGGGTCCCGAAACGGGTGAAATGTTCTTTTTGAAGAAATTCACCACCACCCATCCATCATTAGAAGGTAAAGCTGTAATTTCTACCCATTTGGAGGCATAGTCCACAGCTACCAAGATGTATAAATTTGTGAACGAAGCTGGAAATGGTACCATGAAATCGATTTTCCATACGACGAACAACTCAATTTCTAAAATGCTTCAAATAGGCATTGTGACGACTCCTAAATTTTCGGTAAATTTTTTTTTTTTAATTCTCTACTTCAGGTCTACTGAAGGCTCTTAATAGCTTCAAGCTAAAGTAGAAAACTAAAAAAAAATTTAAAAGAATTTACTATCCTTTTTAAAGAACACAAGACATGTATTTCTCTTTCTGCTTCTTGTCTGAAGGCTTCTAGTATCTTCGAGTTGAGTTAGAAAATCAGTTTATAATAGATACTAGTATCCTTATATCGGTCCTAAACCAGACATGCATATGTCTATTTTTCACTTTATTACCTTAACTCCCAATACTTAAATTAAAATTATAACATACGATTTTTAAGACTTTAAAACTGAAACTAGAAATAAAACAATAAGAATGTACAAAACATAATAATTTATAAACTTGATTATATAACTTAACTACAAACGTGGTAAATGAGATCCTCTTTCTTCTAATTATATCGGGTTTCTAAAATTTACAAAATTATATTTTTCGATTTACACCAAAGAACCAAAAACATCATTTTACCATACAAGAAAATCTTCAAAAGGGTTTTAATCAAAGGAAAACGGTCATATTTCACGTGATGAAGTGTAGAGTCCTCAAAAGCTCCATTGACATTGCGTTATAAATAAAAACCATTTTATAACTTCTTTCTTTGACATATACTCCAGGCCGTTGCACAAAGTGAGTCCAAACTTCTCTTTTGTAATTATATGATACTCCCTTCCATCATTGGACGTCCTACTCCAAGTCTTCACCACATCAGTGCATAGTCTATCCATTCTCTAAAAAGTCATAAAACGACTAATGAGCTATGAAGCTTAATGAGTAAAACAACAATTAAAGCACGTAGAATAAGAATATGTTATCATTTAATTCATACAATTCATAAACTA
Organism: Forsythia suspensa; assembly: GCA_023638005.1. Lineage (NCBI taxonomy): Eukaryota > Viridiplantae > Streptophyta > Magnoliopsida > Lamiales > Oleaceae > Forsythia > Forsythia suspensa. The sequence goes on along the minus strand of CM042664.1, from coordinate 20,382,543 downwards.
TTTCTTAGCTCATAACCTCATATGTGCTTAAATGAAATTTAATACATAATCATCCAATAACGTAAGGAAACATCATCTTCATATTAATCACCACATTTATATATACATGTGAAGAAAACATAAGGCTGCTTATCATAAAATCTGCATTTTTGAAGTAAGAACTTAGTTCACATAATTCATCTATGAACCAATTAAGTGCTTGAATATAAAATGCATATGAACCAAATTTTATCCTGTCTTTGGGTCCGTCCCATACATAGAAATTTGTACACCGAGCGCTCAAACTTTTTGCTTAAAATAGCACTAAGGTCACAATACTTTCTTAGAGCAACATTTTTCTCATTTGGGATCCCAAAGGCCCTATGGCCTTAACTCCTCAAACAGCCCTATGGCTTGGAGTTCATAAACGGCCATATGGCCTTAACCTTCATATGGACATGTGGCCTGTGACCTTAACATATTGGACCCTATGGTCCATGAGGCATTAGGCCTCTTATTGGTGTACAAATTTTAGGGACTTAGTGATTAATCATGATTTAGCATATGAATTGAAGTTTCTTTAAAGATCATAATTGCAAATATCATCTCAAGTGCTTTCATTTCAACTTTTTTAACATAGACAGGAATTTGGCTTGGATGAAAACAAGAAATATAACATGTATATAACATCCACATGTTGTTCCTGTGAGAAAGCTACTAGAATCATAAATCCACAATACCAGAAGCATAATACTAGAAGCACGAATCTAGTGAACATTCTGCACCAGGTTGTGTTACTGCAGTTTATCATTTTTATTCATATAAATTTCTATGGTCTCAAACAAGATAAATTAAAGTAGCTCAATGTAAAATATTCAGCTTAGATACTTCAAAAGTTAAATTAAAGTTACATGAAACTTTGAAGACATCAAAATTCAGTTCAAATGAAATTTACAACCACTAGTAATAAAAGTTCATGATATAAAGCACTAATCTATCATTTTAGAACTTTAAAACTTCATGGAATTGATTTACTCATTATGCATAAATGAAAACATTGAGTTAGAGTAAGAAACCATACTGCTGGAAAGCTAAAATTGTGAAATGAATCCAAGAAAAACAGCAACTAAATGATACTAAACAGCAAGAAAAATGCAAAATATCATTGCTGAAATTTATGGAAGAAAACTTGGAAATAATGCTTAATTATCATGAAGTAAGAGAGATTTATAAAGAAAAATCTCTTAATTCTAACATAGGTTGAGCAACGATCTAGAATTCCAATATAAACATTAATTAATCTAACATAACTAAAGAGTATACATGAATAGATTATGAGTAAGTGCAGAATTTTACTCTTACTTAAGAACAAAATAAACACATAGAGCAAGAAAATGATTTACTCACATAAATTTTTTGATCTCAAATAAGATAGATTAGAGTTGCTCAAAGTAAAAATGTTCTATTTAACTAGCTCCAAAAGTTGAATTAAATGATATAAAACCTTTGAACTTTGTAAACACTTAATCTTTATGATTTAGTTGTAGAAATTCAGCCAAAAGAAAAGTACAATTGCTGGTTGTAAAAACTCAAGAGATTAAATACATGTAAGGCAAGAAGCTAACCTTTAAGAGCCTTAAACATTTCTGAATTTGATTACCCATTTTGAATGAGTGAAAACATTGTTTCAAAGTAAGAAATAATACTGCTGGAAATCAGAAAATGAGTGCAAGAGACATCATACTGTAAAAGATGGAAACTAGTACGTAATTGCAAGAACATAGTTGCTGTATTTTCTGGAAATGGATGAAGAAATTGTTGGAATATCATCGGTAAAGGAAGATAATTAAGGAAATTTTCTTGATTCCATCATAGGTATAGCAGAATTCTAAAATCCAACATAAATATCAATTAATTGAACATAACTAAGGAGTAAACATGAATGAATTACTGCATAACTTCTTCTTACTTATGAACAAAATGAACATATAGAGCAACAATTCTAAAATTCTAGCATAAACATTAAAAGTAAAGAAAGAACAATATCAAAAGTATGAATTACTGCAGAATTATTTCCTAAAAATGAACACATAAAATGTTTTACACACCTCTTTTTGCTGTGATTTTCCTTAAGGGCTGAAGAGTTCTATTTATAGGGAAAGTTAAAGGAGCTTTAGGGTTTGTTTGTTCTTTCTTATTTCCATGATTCTACTTATTAAATGTTTGTTGCTCAATATCTCGTTATTTCATACGAATATAGTATCGTGCTATTGGATTAATTTATTTTTTCAATTTTAAGTTCTACCAAATAGCCCCTAAGAAGTCATGATTACTTTTTGACAAGTGTCCCCAAATTCATTATTTTAATAGAAAAATAGGCATATTTTCATGTTTGAGATGCCATGTTCGGGTCAATATTTGAGGATCCTAACAAGATCCAAACTGAGAGAACTTTATACCGTTGTGAAGTTCTTATTACAAGCTTCGTAACGCATACACATGCACAATGAACGGATCATCCGGCTGCTCGTACGACTCACTCAAAGTAGGCTACTTGACCACGGAATTTTACACTTAGCCAAAATTCATGATTTCACTTAACTTTGGTTCGATTTTCTGTGCTTCTCTCGACTCGAAAAGTCTACAAATTTGATACAAAAATGAAGGTCTCGACATGAATTTCGAGGTGATATGACATGCATCGCCTATACTTTATTGTGTTATTCACTAAATGCTTATAAAGTAGGCTCAAACACAATGGCAAAACTGTAATTTATACAAATATTCTAGATTTCCTAATTTTGGTTCATGCCTTCAATTTTTAAAGTATGACTAAGTTGGTCCTAATATTCTAACTTTAATTTCTTCTAATTTGGTCCTTAAAATTTATTTTACACATTTTTCTCTACTTTACATCATACATTAAAGAAAAATTTCAATACTTAAAGAAATTGATCTTTTGAACTTGAAGTATATTAATATACGATAAAAATTTAGACATGAAATTTTCGGGATGTTACTGAGCATTTCTAGTTTTCGAAATATATTTCGATCCTTTGCATCGATCACATTTAGTCACCAACCTGTGAGCATCCTTAAACATTGTCAGCCAATGAAACCCCGATTGCAACACCTTGGCTACAGTCTTCACAATACCAAAATGTCCTCCGTAAGGTGAAAAATGACATTGTTCCAAAAAAATTACATCTCATCTTCTAGTACACACCTCTGAATCACTTGATCCGTCCCTTTCTATTAGCGATGGTAATCGGGCGGGTCCATGGTGGGTTGACCTTGCCTTGCCCCGCCCGACAAACCACGAATTCGCAGGGCGGGGCGGTGACCAGCCAACCGCCCCAGTTAAGTTTTTTTTTTTAAACGAAAAAAATAATTAAAAAAATAATAGGAATTTTTTATATATATGTAGAAAATAAAACAAAAGAAATACAAGATTTGAGTTATGGTGTAGTGGTTAAGAATTATAATTTCATAACTTTAACCTGGGTTCAATTCTTAGCCAATCCATTTCTTTTTTAAAAAAAAGTGATTTGTAAATTGTAATTCTATTTTAGGATTTTTCAAAAAAATATTAAAGTGGCGGGTCTTGAGACAGGGCAGGGCAGGACGGAGTGGGGTTGCCCCAGAACCACCCTGAATCCTTCGTGGGGTAGATTTTTCTACCCCAGACCCACCCCTATTACCCGAATAATCAGAACGGGGTGGGGCGGGTCCGGGTCGGTGGTTTTTTTTCCATCCTTACATTCTATAGAAAATATGATCCTCTCAAAAGTAGTATTTGAGCTCCATTTTTTTTGTCGTTGGTGATCATAATTCGGTGGTACAATATTGCTTGTGAGATAATTCACATAGTCGGCATACAATGATGCTTCTCTTTCCTTTTCAGGCATTACACAAAAAATTTGCTTATTTAGAAATTTTTCATTGATTTCATCTTCATTATTCCTTTTGGGCTGCTCCAATCTTGATAAGTGGTCAACCACCACGTTATTACTTCATTTCTTATCCCGAATTTCCATGTCAAATTCTTGAAGAAGTAATATCCAATGAATTAGCCTCGGTTTCACATCCTTTTTAGCAAAGTGGTATATTAGTTTTGTATGGTCTATGTGTACTATCACATTCGATCCAATGAGATAAGATCAAATTTTTCGAAGGCAAATACCATATCTAGTAATTATTTTTTTGTAGTGGCATAGTTCAATTGAGCATCATTAAGAGATCGACTGGTGTAATATACAACATGTATGACTTTGTCCCTTTGCTGCCCCAAAATTGCCCTGACGGCAAAATCACTTGCGTCGCACATGAGCTCAAATGGTAAATTCCAATCAAGTGCCACAATTATCAGTGTTGAAATTAGCCTGTCTTTAAGGGTATTAAAGATATTTAGACAGTCTATATAGAAGTCAAATTTGACTACTCTTTCCAATAGATAGCACAATAATTTGGTGATCTTAGAATATTTTCTTATGAACCATCTATAAAATCACGTATGTACCAAAAAACTTCGAATACCTTCAACTGTCGTTGGCGGAGGAAGTTTCTCTATAACTTGAATGTTTGATTTATCAACTTCAATGATCTTAGCCGAAATCCAGTGTCCCAACACAATTTCCTATTGAACCATGAAGTGACATATTTCTCACTTAAGTACCAAGTTCATTTTCTCACAACACTGAGGTACAAGGGTCAAATTTTTGAGGCACTCATCGAAAGAAGACCCAAAAACTGAAAAGTCATCCATGAACATGTCAATGAATTTTTCCATTGTATCTGAGAAAATGGACATCATACAACGCCAAAATATAGCAGGAGCATTGCAAAGACTTAGCTCGTTATTGTCATTTCTTTCAACTGTGATTCTTCCTTTCTTAGGCACCACCTGAACTACACTTACCCAAGCACTTTCTAAAATTGGATAGATGATTCTGGTATCAAATAGTTTCAAAATTTTTGATCGGACTACCTCTTGCAAATGAGGATTTTATCTGCGTTGATGCAATATTGTCGGCTTATATGCTTCTTCCATGAGTATCTTGTGCATGCGAATAAACAAATTAATACCTCTGATGTGCGTGATAGTCTGATCGATAGCTGACTTGTGTGCTCTAAGTACTCGAAGTAATTTGTCTTCCTGATCTTGATCGATGGAACTTGCAATTCTGACTATAAAAGTGGATGACTCACCATGATATGCATACCTAAGGTGAGATAGTAATTGTTTCAGCTCAAGAGTCAGAGCTTGTTGAATGAAAGATAATGGTTGCGGAGGTCCAATGCCTACTTCTATATACTTATTCTTTCTTTTCATTGGTTCGGCTCCATGTAAATAACTGGCACATTTCTCAAGGACCGAAGAGTTGGAGGTGACTTCTTGTGAATACATAATGCAAGCTTTCCATTGATTAGAAGGATTCTCCAATGTGAAAGTATTGGCTGTCTCGTGATCAATAATATTAATTTGAAAACAAGAGTCGAAGGAGCTCAGAAATTGAATTGCTTTGAAAACATTGAAGGTGATTTGCTCTTCATTCAATCTCAACACTAGCTGCCCTTTTTGTACATCAATCAATGCTCGTCCGATAATCAAGAAAGGTCGTCCCAAGATAAGTGGTACATCACTGTCTTCTTCCATATCCAAGATAATGAAGTCGACCGAGAATATGAACTTGTCCACTTTCACTAATAAATCTTCAACAGCTTAGTGGGGACGTTTAATGGATTGATCAGCCGACTGTAATGATATTGTTGTTGGTTTAGCTTCCATGAGACCTAGTTACCTAAAAATAGAGTATGACATAAAATTAATGCTAGCACCTAAGTCATACAATTCTTTTTCGAAAAAAGAACTACCAACAGTGCAAGGAATAGTGAAACTCCCTGGATATTTTAATTTTGGAGATAGCTTGTTTTGCAAGATAGTGATGCATTTCTCGGTGAGCATTGTTGTTTTATGCTCTTTTAACTTCTGTTTATTTGAGAGAATTTTTTTCATAAACTTTGCATAACTCAGCATTTGAGCTATGACATCGATGAATGGTATGTTGATTTGGAGTTTCTTGAAAACATCAAAGAATTTCTCGAACTACTTGTCTAGCATGTGTTTCAGCGATCTTTGAAGAAATGGAATTGGAGGAACTTAAGCCTTGACCTGTGGCAGAATATAATCTGGTGGAGAGTTTTCTTTTCCTTGCTCAATCTTTTCTTCTAATTTGTCAAAATTGTTCACTCTCTCTTTGCTGGACTCAAATTCTTTTACTACACTCGGTCTTTTTACATAAATTTCTGACAACTCAACTCCGCTTCTCATGGTAATGGCATTTACTTATTGTTTTGAATTTACCTCGGTGTTGATGGGCCATGTTTCCATTGTCGCTTGGTAAATAGCTTAGCCAAATGCCAAATCTAATTTTCTACATTCTTCATAGAGATATCCTATCTTTATTTCACTTCTTTGAGCTCAAGTTTACATTCGTTATGTTAGTTTAGCGAAGGCCTCTTCCCATCCTCATTTTTTTCCTATGGTCTTCCTTGATTTAGCAGATTTTGAATATTTTGATTATAGCCATAGGAGAAATTTGGATTATTTCTCCACCTTGGATTATAGGTTTGTGAGTATGGATTATTCTGCTATCGCTGAAAGTTCTGAACATATGGTGGTTGTTCAGGTAATTAGAGACCAACTATATTTAAAGGATACTCTGGAGATTGATAGTTCACTCCATAAGTTGCACATATCAGAAGGGACAAATGAACAATATTCACGAATTGGGAATGCTTCAATGTTTCAATCTGTTTGGCCAACGAATCAATTTGCCAATAGTACTGTATTGATTTCTACCCCGTGCATTTTCGTTGATTTCTTTTGCAAGACTCTATCTAGCCACATTACAAACTGTTCACTCATCATTTCATACAAGTCATGAAGGTCTCCAGTAGAACTATTTTAAATAGAGCCCCCTACTTCAGAATCTACTAAAGAACGACTGTTTGGGGTCAATTCAGAATATAAGTAATGATTATGTGCCGCTATAGGAAAACCATGATTTGGGCACTTTCTGAGCAGTTCCTTGATTCTTTTCCATGCATCGTGAATTTTTTTCAAATCAGATTGTTGGAAATTGGATATTTCATGATTCAATCTAATCAATTTGGCCGAAAGGAAGTATTTCAGCATAAATTTCTGAACCAAATCTGTCCATGTAGTTACGCTACCCGACAGTAATGATTCTAATAGTTTTCGAGCTTTATCCTTCAGTGTGTGTACAAAAAGTCTTATCCTGAGTACCTCTTCATTAACATCTTAATATTTGAAGTTTCCACAGTATTCCATGAAGCGGGAGACATGGTAGTGTAGATTTTCGTCAGTTCTCCCATAGAAAGACAAATTGTTTGAGAATAGATTAATCAGATCCGGTCTCAACTAGAAGTTATCGTGTCCATAAGGCGGATAGATTATGTTGGACCAATTCTCAACAATAGGGGGCATATATACTTACCCATAAGAATATCCCTTTCGTTAATTTCAGTTGCCCGCACCATAGGCACGAGAAGATTTCTGCATCTGCAGGTAGTGGATCACGAATCCGGTTGTTGTCACCCATTATGTCTTGTTGCTATTTTCTCTTTTCTCATTGTTCATGTTGTCTTTAGTGAAAAATTCGTTCAACTGAATTGAAATCAAGCAGATCAAGAATTTTCTAATGGCGATGCACAATCAAAAATTTGAAAACAATGAAAAATAGCATAAATTCAACGTCACAAAAAGAGCAAAAAGAAAATATTTGTTAAAACTAGAAGATCAATTAACGTGATAATCAATAAAAATAGCCCCGGACAACGGCACCAAAAACTTCTTATCGATTTTAATTCCGCAGGTGGATGAATCGTAAAAAGTAATAAAGTAATGAGCAAAATGTCGAACCCACGAAAACTAGTGATCAATTATCCAATTAATTATTATTCCAGATTTTAACAAAGTTAAAATCAAAAAATTTTTTCTGAATTCAAATTGTACAATTTTCCTATACTAAATTAACTAAAGGAGGTGTCTCAACTCAGATTTTAAAAGATTTCTTAATATTTATGAATTTGCGTACATTTCATGAATTTGAATAGAATTCCACATACTTGATATGATTTCAACAAAATTCTATAGTGTAAATTTCAGTAGATTCTAATGGGTTTCTATGAATTTCCATGAATTTGTGGTCCTTCTATTAAAATTAGTAATTTTACATTTTCTTTATTCCAAATAGTCCAAGTGACTTTTTTGCATAAACAAATATTTTGAGTAGAATTTTTGAAAGAAAAAACTTCTTGATTTTTGAAAAAATAATCGAAATAAAGTTTAATTTTCACTTTCTTTCTACTTGTCTTTTTTATAAAATTTTCTCTTTCATATCGATACTAGAGGATAGATATTTAGGATCCATTCTCTTCTAAAATAAGTTGTTTAACCATCTTGTATAAAAAGTTATTTTATGGTTTAAAAAGACAATTTACAGGTGTCGCAATTGACGGATAAATCTTTTCAAGTTCAAAAAAGGATTTTTGGTGCTAATTGATTTTACAGTCTAGTATATAATTGCACTATATGGTATTAGACTAATTATCTAATTAATATTTACCAATAGATTATTTATATTCTTCAATCCAATTGTTTAGTTCAATGAATAGTCATGGAGCATCAAGAATAAATTTCAAAGACTATGTTTGACAATTAAAAAAATTATTAAAATAAGAAATCAAAAATTCAATACGTTTTCATGCTAATATAAATTGAAAAAGAACAAGGGTTTACTACAAAAACTTGTGGCACAAATATAGGCGAGAGGGAAAGATGCGTGAGAGGAGAGTTAGATTGAAATTTTGAGGGATGTGGCTAGAATTCCTAAAGAATTGATATTCATATTTATGGGCTAGAATTCCTAAAAAATCTATTTAAATTCAAGTTGAGGACAATAAAATTTGATTGAATTTTTAAAATTCATTCAAATTTGAGTTGAAGACACCCCCCAAGTCTAAATGGTGACGCAACAAAAAAAAATATAGCTTAAGCATCAAATTCGAATGTTACGAGCACTAAGATTCACGAATCCACCATCACGTTTCAATAATCAATTATCCAGATTTCGTAAAGCATAATAGTAATCTCTAACTATTATTGGACCTGTGTTATTTATTACCACTTGCTCATCTAAATTGAATCTCTCGAAAACAATATAAACCACATAAACGTTTTAATGGCGATCAAACATCAAAATGAAAATAATGAATAATAAATAATTAACCGGAACAAAAATTACGACAAGAAAATTTTCTAATTAATCCAAAAATTAAGGTTTCATCGTTCATCTTAGCAATAAGCAATTTATCCGGACATGATTTCTTAAAATATTACAAAATATGAATTAATCATGATCCGAATTCGAAAGAAGAAAGACTAAAGACAACCCATGATTAATCGCCACAAAATCTTGAATTCCGCTTTCTCAATCTTCGTATCTTCAATTGTAGTTTTCTCCTCGATTGTGTGTCATGCGATATCTATATTCTCTTTCTTCTATATGTCTCCCAATTGCCCTCAAATCATCTTTGAAGTTTTATATTAATTCCTTACTTAGAGTTCTGTTTCCACAAGAAAATAGAATTTTATTTGCTTGTTAAAACCGTGCGATTGCATGGTTGTACACCCTGCGATCACAAGGTTCTAACTTGGTCCACTCTACTTAGATTTTGGGCCTTTTGCAATCTCACCTTATTTTAACCACATTATTGCATGGTTCTTTCTCCTTTCTACTTTGCAGCCCAGTCCTTTGTAAACCCTCCACCTTTTTTCAGCTTCCAATTTTAGTCCCTGGATTTTTCTTTCATTTCAATTAAGTTCTTTTTTAATTGTAACCTATGTCCTTTATCTTTCCAGAGTTTACATGTAAGTCCTTTATTCTACTTTTTTTGACCTATTTTTGTCATTTTTCACTTTTATTTACTTCATTTGGGTCCAATCAACATCCGGACTCAAATTTTTCCTAAAAAGATCAAAACAACATACAATTACGTGAAAAACAAATCTAAGAGTACTCATAATTGTCCATTCTTGTAGATCCTAATAAGTTTATCACCACTCCCAACAAAGTGAGAGACTAGAATGAGCCATTTTTCCTTGTCAAAGAGAATTGGGAATTTCAACCAAATAAACCCAACCCTAAAGTTTCCATGCTCTGCTTCTACAGCGAGCTTCGTAAGTCCTCAGCCTCAAGATTTTTTTAGGTATTCTCTATTGTTTCTTTTGTTTGTTACATAGTGGTCTTATAAATCGCTTTCTTTAGGTAGATAAGGACATGATCCTCTGTTGGATATTTATCTCTATAATGAGCTACATATTATATTGCAATTATATGAGTTATCTAATTAATAGGGATATTTAGTGATATGTTGATTGGGCCCTAAAAACATCTAAAGTGAGTACGGGCTTTGTAGTATGTAGAGATCGGATCCTAATCCAATTATGATTGATAGACTTCTAATTGGACTAGGGTATACAGAATATTATAAATAAGTGTTATGGTCCATGGGTCAATCACAAGTTTTGCTCTTCTCTTCTACACCATTATAGACAAAGTTTCTATTGAGCATTATTGAGGTGATTAGACTGCAGAAGATCCTAACCCTCTCGATTTCAACACCAATGGAGACCGGTATTCTTCTGAATAAATTGTACTTGATAATTTGGCATGATATATGGATTCTTTAATTATTATTATGTAATTAAAAACTATATATTTTATTTATAACAATTGGTATCAGAGCCAATATCATATTGAATTATCAGTATGATAATTATTTTGGTCAATTTATTAAATGCTCAAATCGTACACATGAAGAAAAAGATGTATGTCAGATCTAGCATTATTTTTTTTTTTTTGAAATTTTCGGAAAAGTATGATGAAATTGATATATATAATATATATGATATATATATATATATATATATATATATATAGACACACACGCACATTTTGATTTTGAATAATATGCCTAAGGAATTATTTTTAGAATAAAAATCATTATGTCTATGAATTTTTTACTTGTTTTGTTGAAGACAAATTCAGAATTAAAGAATTAAAGAATATATAATTTAAAAAAAAACAAAACAAAATGATTAACACTAGCGCCGCGGCGCTGCTGGGCGAAACAAAGCAACACGTCTAGCTGGCAAGAATAAAACAGCATTGCCAGGTTGGTGCTCTTGCGACTGGAGAGCCTTCACCTATCAGATCTAGAGGAGGGCGGCCTAGGTTGTGGCGCTAGGGTTTGAAAACCCTAGTTGCTGCTATTTTTTTGGGAATGGGACCTCATATGTAAATTAGATAAATTCAAGGATTATGGTGCAATTTTAGAGATTTAGGTTATATTGTATATTAAGTCCCTAAAGTTTAAAACTTAATTAATTAAATTTCTCAAGTTATGATAATTTAAACTAAGCCCTAAAGTTTTAAATATTCAGTAATCTAACCCTATAGTTATGGGATTTTAATAATTTAGCCCTTAAAGTTGAAATTTTTCATAAGTTGGCCTGTAAAATTTTAAGTATTGCAATTTTAACCCTAAGGTTTTAAAATTTCTTCAATTTTTAGGCCATTAAAGTTTTAAAATTTAGGATTCAATCCCAAAACTTCATAAATCCTAAAGTTTAAATCCCTAAAGTATTAAAATTTCAACTCTAAGGTCTTCTAAGTTTTAAATCTTAAAGTTTTTCTCCAAAAATTCTCAAATTCTTGATTCAAATGTCTTATATTTCAAAATGAATAATATTAATACGATATGTTTCCAAAGTAACTTTAATTGTGTTGATTTGTTTATTTTACAATATAAAGATGAGTATATTTGTTACTTATGTGAATAATGATCGGCCCAAATGAAGGTTATTGTTTGGCCAAATAATAGATATACATGTGGCAGTAAATATGTGATAATTATAGAGATTTCATGTAGACAATAAGTCGGTCCAAAGAAAGGCTTATTATTTGACAGATTTATTATATATATTTGATTACCGCGCAGAGGGTACCACTTACAAGTTAAATGTTTATGTCCAAAGACTAAATATCAATGTTGTTCTAGGTATCTTGTAATGGGCCCACCGTTATATAATTTGTCATACATATGTTATGACATGATTATTAATTGTGAGCCTGATATATTCTCTTGTTTTTAGTTTTTGCTTCTGCTTCTACAATATCTGCCAACATTAATTTCATCCATGTGCTTAATGGCACAAATTTCAAGAATTGGAAAGAGAATGTTACGATTATTCTCGGTCACATGGATCTTGACATTGCACTTCAGACAGAACAACCTCCTACTCTCACTAATGAAAGTTCCATATTCAAGATAAAATGGACATGAAAATTTGGGATCGTTCTAACCGCATGAGTCTTATGATCATGAAATATTCCATTCCAAAAACATTTAGGGGCGCTATGTCTAAGGAGAAAAATGCTAAGACGTTCCTTAAAGAAATTTAGAAGCGTTTTGCTAAAAACCGAAAAGGCTGAAACAAGTCCTCTTTTGGATCACCTTGTTTCAATGAGGTATAAAGGGAAAATAAACGTAATAGAGTACATTATAGAAATGTCTAATCTCACTTTCAAACTAAAGGCACTAAAGTTAGAGCTGTCTGAGGATTGATTTCCCTTTCCGCAAAATACAGTCAATTTAAAATGAGTTACAACACCCAAAAGGATAAATGGACTCTTAATAAGCTCATATCTCATTGTGTGCAAGAAGAAGAAAGAATTAAGCGTGAGAAGACTAAAAGTACTAACTTATCAACCACTCATCAAGACAAGAAAAGAAAAAGGAAAAAGTAAGCTAGAGTTGGGGCACCACAACATAAAGTACAAAGGAAACGGGATAAGGAGTTCACCTGTTACTTTTGTAAGAAGGGTGGACACATGAAATAAATAATGCTATAGTTACGCTGCATGGCATGTTAAGAAATGTATGGTTCTCTCTATGGTTTGTTCTGAAGTTAATTTATTTAGCTTCTGTACTTAGACATATTTAGTGGATGGATTCTGGTATTACCATCCGCATTAGTGTGTCTATACAGGGCTATCTATAGAGCCGACAGCCAATTGATCTGAAAGATTCATCTTTGTGGACGATGACAAAGTAGTTGCAGTTGAGACTATAGGGACTTTTGAGTTAGTATGAGGGACACGTTAAGAAGAATGATTAGTCATTCTTCTTTATCAAAATCCATGTGGGGAGAAGTAGTAAAGACTGCAACACACATCCTTAACAGGGTTCCAAGTAAAGCAGTAACTAAAATCCCTTATAAACTTTGGATCAGCAAGAAGCCTGGTATAAGGCACTTGCACATTTGGGGATGTCCAGATAAAGCGAGGCCTTACAGGCCAAGTGATAAGAAACTGGACTCAAGAATTGTAAGCTACTATTTTGTTGGATACCTAGAACGTTCCAGGGGTTATAAATTCTATGATCCCTCAACTGGGTCCATTTTAGAGACTAGAAATGCAAAATTCCTTGAGGATGTTTAGTTTGGATGGAAAGATAAGGTTAAGAACATCGACTTTGAATAAGAATAAGTTTCTCTTCCTACTATCGCTATTGACAATGATCAGATTACTGACATTGTTCAAGAAGCGAATTCGAATTATCAAGACAATGTTGACAACTTTCCTATCCAAAATAAAGTTGTTACTCCTGATGAGCAAATTCAACAACCTCAAGAACAAATACCATTGCGAATATCCACTAGAGAAAAGAGAAGGGTGTTTGAGGATGACTATATCGTCTTTCTCCAAGAACATGAGATTGACATAGGAGTGGTGGCAGATGATCCAATCAACTTCCATCAAGACAAAATAGAGTTCTAATTCTCAAAAGTGGATTGATGCCATGAAAGATAAAAATTCATGAAAGACAATGACATTTGGGATCTCGTCAAATTGCCTGAAGGTGCGAAGCCCATTGGTTGCAAATGGAGATTTAAGACCAAAAGGGATTCAAAAGGCAATGTTGAGAGATATAAGGCTCGTCTTGTTATCAATGGTTTTACTCATAAAGAAGACATTGATTATAAAGAGACTTTCTCTGTGGTTTTACTGAAAGACTCTTTCAGGATAATAATGACATTAGTCGCTCATTATTATATAAGTAAATTTACAAAAAAAATTATTCCTCTAACATTCCCTTATATATTAGAATATATGGTTCTATTGTAGATAATATTGTTATTATTTAGTAGTATGCGCCATGCAATTTTGCAAGAAGATATCTACCAAAATATTTACAAAATGTTGAAATCCATGATACTGTATTACGTAAATCCTTATACATTTTGGTTCCTCCTAGATGTGTGGCGTAAAGAACAAAATAAGCCTCAGGTAAAATCTCGTTTCTCAGACCTTCATCCTTAGGCACGCATAACCGACCTTTAAACACCAAAATTATGTCCTCAGATATTTCAAATACATTCTTCTTTACAGTTCCACATCAGCCTTGATATTTTCCAAAAAATGAACATCATTATGATCTACCACAATTCTATCTCTGAGTGTCGACTTTAAAGTCAAACTTGTTATCAATGCTGATGTCTGCACTACCAAAGCTAAAACTTCAATTCTCAAAGTCCTTTATCAAATTATCTTGTGTGGATTGCAGTACAGAAAACTAAGCCATATTATTTCTTCTTAGAGCTTCTACGACTACATTAGCTTTACCCGGATGGACAGGATATGACAGTCGTAGTCCTTTACTAGTTCTAACCAACGTCGCTGTCTCATATTCAATTCTTTCTGAGTGAAGAAGTAATTGAGACTCTTATGGTTAGTGTAAATCTCACACTTGTTTCCATAAAGGTAATGGCACCAAATTAATAAAGCGTTAACTGCCGCCGCAAGTTCAAGATCATACGTCAGATAGTTGTGCACATATTGTTTCAACTGTCTTGAAGCAAAAGCTATCAACTTTCCATGTTGTATCAATACACAGCCCAAACCAAGCTTCAACGCATCACTATAAATTATGTAGCTTTCCAAACCTTCTGGTAAAGCTAGTACTGGAGTAGATACTAGCCTGTCTTCTAACTCCTCAAAACTTTGTTCACATTGCTCGGACCAAACATACTTAACACCCTTTCGAGTAAAGTGCATCATATGACCAGCTATTTTGAAAAATCCATCTATGAATCGTCGATAATAGCCGGCTAAACCTAGAAAGCATCTTACTTCTCCAACATTCGACGAGGCCGGCCAATTTGACACAGCCTCAACTTTTGATGGATCCACTTTAATTCTCTTAATCGTCACAACATGACCAAGGAATCCGTCTCAGTCCAATCAAAAATTACATTTCTTGAATTTGGCATACAATTTTACCCTCTGCAAAGTCTCCAATACTGTGATCGAGTGCTCTTGATGTTGCTCGAGTTTCTTGAATAGATCAAGATGTCATCAATGAATACAGTGATGAATTGATCTAAGTACTGATGAAAGATCCAGTTCATCAAATCCATAAAATACCGCATGAGCATTTGTCAGTCCAAATGGGCATTACTATAAATTCATAATGCCCATAGCAATTTTGGAATGTAGAATTTGTTATATCCGATCCAGGTCACAAGTCGATCTTTGAAAACACTAAAGCACCCTTCAATTGATCAAACAAATACTCAATTCTTAGAAGGAAATACTTATTTTGGGTTGTCGATTTATTTAGCTCACGGTAGTCAATACACATTCTCATCAACCCGTCTTTCTTCTTTACAAAGAGAACTGTGGCTCCCCACAGAGAAACACTCGGTTTGATAAATCATTTCTTCAGAAAATTCTTCAATTGTATTTTTAACTCTTGCAATTCTTTTGGTGCTATCTGATACGGAGCCTTTAACATGGGTGCAACTCTAGGTATCAGATCTATCGTCAATTCCACTTGCCTATCAAGAGAGATACCTAATAGATCATCTAGAAACACGTCAGCATACTCTCGAACCACTGTAACATTATCTGCAGATAATTCCTCAGATGAAGTGCCAGTGAGATTGACAACAAACCCTTGACAATCTGACTTCTCTAGCAACTTCTCGCCTGCAAAGCTGAGATAAGACAGAGAAGTACTTTAATCTTTGACCAATAAAATTTGAATTATTTCTCTTCCAGTCTTCGAAAGATTACTTCCTTCTCAAAACATACTATGGTAGCGTGATTATATACCCAGTCAATCTATACCCAAGATAATATCAAAATCTCTCATAATTATAACATGCATGTATGCTGACAAAACGAACCTATCAAATTCTATTTGAACTAACCTCTAGTACACTAGCTTTTTCTTGACATAAAATATTAACTTTAGCTAGTTATGCATCAGATATAAAAGAATGCGTCGTTCCTAAATGAATAAGAACATAAATTGATACGCTAGAGACAGACAACATACTTGTACTAATGTATGGATTCTAGGCGGTCTCTTTATGAGTCATGGAGAACACACCGACTTTTTCTTTGTTCGCCTGATTATTAACATTTGATGACACTGCTCGATATTACGACACATAGTGGCCTACCTCACCACACCAATAGCAGACAGTCTAGGCCTCTTTGGCCGTAGAGCCTCGTCATCCAATGTAATACAAGACTCAGCCTCAAACTCCTCCTCGAGATCCTCCTCCAGGTCTTTCTCAACCTAAATAACTAGATCAACCTCAAAAACTAAAATGGCTCAAGCACCGGCTAAACTACTGGAGTATGCTCCAAAGCAGGCTCAACTACTAGAGATGGCTTAAGGATAGGGTGGGGACCACCGCCATAAAAATTGTATCATTTCTAGTGTATAATGAGTGCCTCTCAATACACGTCTCTATCTTCAAGTGGTAGACATCCTATAGTTCTCTCAAAATCTCCATGCCAATCGAACGTCCTAGGCCAATCAGTGAATCAACCAGATGGGCAATGGATTCCACATCAGTTGTCACCAAACTGTAGTTCATCGCCCTAATATGTGTTGTCATATGGGTATCGACATGATGGCCAATCGACCACTTGAGATTTGAATAAAATGTATGTAATCATTATTTGCCACCTCGGCTCACTCTATATAGTACTCACTCTGTGCAACCATGTCTGAAATACCAATTATACAGAGTTTGATTAGGTGGATTTTTATCATCTTTTAATTAAATTCTAAGGACTAAAATAAACTTTCATGAAATTTAGTCACATTCTTCAAAACATTTATAGTGCAAAAATTCAATAACTTCTTTAAAATTTCAACTAAGCGTAACATTTTATCGTAAATTAAATAAATACAGAATTTTATAGAAATAAATTTCATTTATCATACTTAACATAAAATAAATTCAAACTTTATTTACCTCGGAGCTAGCGTAGCGCGGCAATGGAGAGTAGGAACGCTTAAACTTTAAGAGCTTAACTACTAAATTTGTAACTTGACACAATAAAATTAAAAGTATTGCGAGTCTACACAAAAAGTAAAACTGCACTCTGATATCAAGCTGTAATGCCCCGAATTTTTTCGACCCCGATGGTCACTTAAAAATTATTAAATAATATTTAACGACTCCAAATAAAATTTTTCGAGACCTTGGATGGTTTTAAAAATTAAACTATTGCGGAAAGTAACAAGCACGCAAAGAAAATTAAATTAAACTTCCAAAACCTTAAGGTTTTACCAAACTGCATTAGGTGTTGCCACAAATTATTTGACCATCTAAACGTACTCTAAAAATTATAATATTTGAACTATAAATTTTTGGAACCTTAGGGTACAATATATCAAATTTTCAAATATTATCCATGTTGTTTGATTTGTGAAAAAACGTAGCCAAAGTTGTCTGAAAAACTATATCGGGTACACTAATGCAACTCGGTAAAATGGCCATAATAAATTTATACGACATGCTTATTGGTGATTACAATTTATACTATTATAAAATATATAAATCTATCAAACAACACTGATTTGACTAAAAAATATGAAGTACAAAAAAAGTAATGATATTTCAAAGTTGGGAGAGCAAAGCTGAAATTTCAGAATCACAATTAACACTTCTTCCTCAAATTTCTAAAACAGCAAACTAAATTATAAATTCGGTTATCCAACACTTTATAACATTGAAGAAAAATAGATTGAACATTGTATTTAATTTTTACATCTTAAATGGCTCGATTATATCGACGCCAAAACAAAAATTAGGTAAAACTGCATCATTTTCTTCAAGGTAGCTACTCTAAGCCATCACACTAGCGCCAATCATATCAATCTAGAGATTTAATAATTTTAAGGTGAGCATTTCAAAATAAACACACAGTAGCACATTATACTAACATAACTACATAAGAGAAAATCATACGAAATTAAAATACGACATGCCATTCATTTAAACATGCATAGGAACAACATATTTTTGGTAAACATGGCATAAGGGATTGTTTGGATGTGCTTTTTTAGTTGGAATAAGGAACTGTTTGGATGTTTAATTGGCATAAAAAATAAATTGGTCTTGGCAATTGACAAAATTCCATGTTCATCACATAAAAATAAGGCAACCACATGCAACAAAATTTCTGCAACTAAAAATATTTAGAACTTACTAGGAAGTTCGTAGCGACGCCGAATGTTAAAATTTATTTTCTTGAAATTTAAAAGCCAAAAAAAATTTCGGTCGCTACATAAACTACTTGAAATAATCACTGAAGTGTAGAGGCCTCGCCCAAATAAGCATATCACAGGTGAGAAGGTAATTGTTTAAGCTCTAGTGTTGGAGGATGTTGAACTGGTAGTAATGGTTTCGATGAGAGTTTATCAATTTTTTCGAATTTTGTTTTCCTTTTAGGATACATGGGTGGAGTGGCTTCGAGCTTATGTGCACAATTCGTAATATCATAATCTTCAGATTTCGTAGAAGCAAAGTGAATCAAACAAGCCTCAAGGGACTTAGATGGATGTTGGGATGCAAATGTTTGGACTCCCATTTCATGAACAATATGTATCTAGAAATAGGTCCTTGATTCTTCTGGATACTTGAGTGACCTAAGTACATCAAATTTGACATGTTCATCCTCAACTTGTAGAATTAGTTGTCCCTGGTCAACATCTATAAGAGCCCTTCCTATAGCTTAAAAGGGTTGTCCCAATATTAATAGTATGTCGTGATATTCTTCCATCTCTAGAACGATGAAATCAACTGAAAAAATGAATTTATCCACCATCACCATTACATCTTCAATAACTCCATTTGGGTACTTAATGGACAGGCACGGTAGTGGCCTTCGCTTCTCCCAATCCATGTTTCTTGAAAACAGACAAAGGCATTAGATTTATATTTGCACCAATGCCACACAATACCCTATTAAACGTAAAATCACCAATAGTACAAGGTATAGTGAAACTTCTTGAATCTTTTAATTTAGGTAGCAGGTTATTTTGCAAAATTACACTGTATTCCTATGTCAACATAAGTGTCTCATTCTCCTTCAACTTTCTTTTGTTGGAGAGAATGTACTTCATAAATTTGGTGTAACTGGACATCTACGCCAGAGCATCTGCAAAGGATATATTGATATGGAGATTTTTGAAGACCTCCAAAAAACTTCGTAATTTGCTTGTCCAATTTGTGCTTGTATAACCTCTATGGGAATGGAATAGGAGGCACATAAGCCTTCATAGGACTCAGTATGTGTGCTTTTTTATTATATATATTTTTCTCAGTTTTCTTTTATACTACCAAGTGTCATTTTTCTTCTTCTTTTGCTGCTGAACTCCTCTTCTAATTTTTCTCTGGACCGGGTCTTTTAACATGTATTTCATGCAATGTCAACACGCTTCTTGTTGCTATTGCCTTTACTTGCTCTTTCAGATTGATTTTAGTATCGCTTAGCAAGGTTCCATATGGTCTTTCTTACATCATCCTAGCCAACTGTCTACTTCTCAAGCATGCTCACTGTGGTTTGCATGATCTACTGATTTGTTTCGTACCTTTACATAAAATTTTCTTTTTTGTTATAAATGTCTCGATTTTATCCATGAAAGCATCTAACTTATTGACATATTGTGCAGTGCTCTTTGCCAACTGCTCTACAAGTCCTTCAATGGAGGATTTCTTCTATTATTGTTGTTGTTGTTGGGGTGGTGGTCTTGGAACATTATGTTGGTTTCCACCCCACGAGAAGTTAGGATGATTCTTCCCACCTGGGTTGTAAATAAAAGAGTAAGGGCTATTTTGCTATTTTGGCAGGTTCTGCACATAATTTACATGTTCCATCAACGGATCTTCCGACCGTGCAATAGGACATTTAGAAGCGTGGTAATTAGCTCCACAGTTTTCATAAACCGCACCACAAGCTTGTACTACCTTAAATGTCTAACCTAATGTAAACTCTTCAAATTTCTTGGTCATAACAACCATTTGAGCTGATAAAGATGTAACCACATCTAGTTCATGCACTCCTGCTGCTTTCTTGTGGACCACTCGACTGACTGGTGGGAATAAAGCATTAGTAAATGATAACCTTTCAAGCAATTCGTAAGTTTCAATTAAGGATTTGGTTGTTATAGATCCATTTACAACTGCATCGAGAATATTAATTCTACTTGTTGGAGTTAACCCACCATAAAAATGCTTTATCTGATGGAACTTATTCAAGCTATGTGTTGGACACCTTCGCATGAGACCCTTAAACCTTTCTCACGTTTCACAGAGAGTTTTTCCGTCATATTGGGAAAAAGTGGTGATATCTTGTAGTAATCTTGCTGCTTTTGTAGATGAATAGTACTTGATTAGAAGTTTTTGAGCCAAATTATCCTAAGTAGAGATGATTCTGGCTGGAAAAGATAACAACCAGTCACGAGCTAATCCCTCCAGAGTATGTATAAACATCATCGTCTTTATTGCATCGTCTGACACGCCCTGGTATGAAGTGAAATCACATAATTGTAAAAACTCTAACATGTGTGCATGTGGATCTTCATCTGCTATCCCATTGAATACACATATGTTTCTCATCATACCTATAACAACTGGTCTGAGTTGAAAATTTTCTCGGCCAAATGTAGGAAATGCTATACTGGACTGACTGCAAGCGTGCAGCAAGACCATGAGCTCTCCAAATGGACGATCCTCATCAAGTACTTGTACCGATCCATCCTTGTCCAATCAAACAACTGTTTCTGAATATCCGAATGTTGAGCTGGCCATCGCTGGAAGTTAATCTCAAGCTAAATTTCTCGATATGCTGGGCCTTCATTGTCCAAATTATTTCCATTCTGTGGTGGATCGGCCACTGTAATTTTTTGTACTCTGTTGTTTACTCTCTTTTTTCGTTGTCTTCTATGAAAATTTTGATCGATGCCATATATCAAAAAGAAGATCCTAAAATAGAAAAAGAAAATTCAAATAGCGATATAATTAACTAAAATCAAAGTAATTAACACAAGTCCCCAGAAACGGCACAAAAACTTGTTGGTTTTCAAAACGGCAAGTGTATGATGTCGTCAAACAAGTAGTAAAGCAAATAGGAGTCCGGAATGCTGATCCCACGATGATTTAATACCACTATTAATTTCAATTAATTAAGCTCTACATGAATTTCAAACCAAACAGTACCAAATAATTAAATATTAAGTGTATCTAAAAGCTAAATTACATCTAATCTAATTCTTAGTTTATGGTTGTTCACAAGAGAAAGAATTGTTTTGTATTATAAAATATATCGATTAAACAAATGTTGGGACTCATGAATCAACAATAGCTATCATACTCAATTTCAACTACCAAGTCATGATCATCTACTTTCCTTGTTTTAACAATCAAATTTCACAATACCGTTTGATATTCTTCATCAAACAATACCAAACCTACCCAATTAAGTAAACACACTATATCTCTATGTGAATTTTAACCTAACCGAGGGCGTTAAGATCTACTCAATTATAAACGATTGCACAAACTATAAGAATATATCTCTATTTCTTATGTAAATTCGTGTCTACTATTGTAGTGCTTAATTAGTGAATTACTTCTCATTTTCATCAATAATTCATAAACATAATCATGAAATGACAATATAAAACACTATAAAAAATTAATCCAACTTTTAGAGTCAATCCTTAATAACTAAATTAAACAATTAATAATGTCTTCATCGTTTGTCCTAACACAGAATTTTAGCTAAGAATGATATTGTTCGAATAAAACCAATATATTTTAATTGAATGCATCACTGGATTCAATATATAGAGAAGAAAAAGTTGATAATCTAATCTTGCACCAAAATTTGATATTCAACCGTGGAAATCTCTACAAAACCTTAATCACCTCTTGCGTTTTTCTCAAGTTTTCTCTTTAATCTTGTATTTTCTATCTCCATTCTCCAACTCCCTTTTTGACCTAGATTAGGTCATTATATAGTTTTTTATCTCTATTGAAATTCGTGTTCTTAGAAATAACAAAAATGTCCCTACTTAAAAACAGACTCTCATCCAATTTTTCTCGGATGATCCACATTTGAGTTGCATTCGGACCGTGGCAAGCAGCCCCTTTAGATTGTGCCCTGCAGCCTCGATTTTTGTCTTTGCACCGTTAATTTTGCATTCCGGTCCCTGATCTTTCAAAGTAATTTGATTTTGTGCTCACTTAAATTTTTAGTGCAGATTTTGTCCTTTTGCTTTAAATGCCTCTCAATCTATGTATTCACTTGTTACAAAGATATTCATTGCCCAATTAAGTAGTAATCTGCTCAAATACAAATATAAATCAAGTTTATTAGCCAAGATATATGTGTACAAACCTTTTATCAACTTTATCTATCTACTCTTCCCGAGCCAAAAGGAAATCTAGTTGATCAATTCCTAGGAAACGTTAAATTCGATCATCGAATGCTAAAATGCAATCATCTATATCTCGTGCTAAAATGCAATCATCGGGTCTTGATTTCCTACCCACTTATATTGCCACTTATAATGCTCACCCTGAGGTGGCATCACATGATTGGTAGTTGATAGTCTCACACTCATTATTTTTACCAATCATGTGATGTCACCTCAGGGTGGACAACATAAGTGGGTAGGAGATCAAGACCATGCAATCATCTACATCTCATGCTGCAATATGTATCCTATAGCTGTTCCCTTGTGGCTCAACTACAATATTTATTATATACTAGTTGGCACACATACCCATATTTACAAAATACGATTAGCAGGCCAAAATTAATAAAGTGATACAAAAAGCTCAATTAAATAAATATTAAGCTTGCAGGCCTAATTAATTAATAAATAAACTTGAGGGCCAAACCAATTAACAACAAACAAGAATAAATCAACAATACAACCAATCAAACGTATGAAATCCATAATCATTCACTAAATATTCATTCATTTAATAACTAATATTAAATATATAATACATTAATTTCTAAAATTGCAGCGTTGACAGCGATGGTCTAAACTTTTTAGACATGACGGAATGAACCAAACAAAATTAAACTATTAATCTAATTAATTAATTAATTTTCAACAATAAAATTAAGTAATTAATCTAATTAATCATTTAACTTTATTAATAAAGGGGTATTTTGGAAAAATAATTATTTTATTTTATCTTCTGATTTAAAGTCAAACAATGATCAAAATAATATATGGTCAAAATTATAATTTTATAAAGTAGAAGTCAAAATTCAGCCCAGTGAAAATTTTACTTAGTCAAAATCCACAATATATCATTTAAAAAGAATTTAGTCAAATAAAATGTTTGATTAGCATTAAAGTTTTTTAATAATTACTATATTACCAAAAACAATTGCACTTTAGACCGATGTTACCTTTTAGAAATTGAGGATTTGTTATGCAATTTTTGAAATTGCATATGTATTCCTTTAATTTTAAAAACAATGGGGCCTTCCTATGCAATTTCTAAAATTGCATAAAAGACTCGTTTTCCTTTTAAAATTATGAGGCCTTTCCATGCAATTTTCAAAATTTCATGGGAGGCCCCATCCTCCGATCAAAACCCTAACCTTCAGGATTTTGACCTTGGCGGCCCCAGTTGCCAATCGAAAGTCAAAGAACAGCAGCCAACGTTGCTGTTCTTAACTAGAGGTGTCGCTGCTATTTCTTGCAGAGACAATGTCTGCTGCCTTTCGAAGGCAGCGGACTCACCTGGTCGGAGTATGTATCGCACTCCAATAGCCACACCATCGGCAGCGGTGACTTCCAAAGTATCGCCTATAGTCACCCATCCGACTTCCGACCAATTCGATTTGTTCCAAACAAATCGAAATTCAATTCAGATTCAAAATTCACAATTTCTTTTATTCTAACTATCAAATTCCCAAATCAAATTAATGTACCAATAATAATTATTTCAAATTCATCAAAGCCGTCTTACAAACTCTAGCAAGTAACAAGGTAGGCACTTATACTATTATAAGGAATTGAGGCATACAAGCACAATGAAAATTAATTATTCAATTCCTTTAAGCCGGATCAACCTTGTACTTAGATAGAATTCGTGATAGAAAATTATACATTTGATAAACGCAGTGGATTCTGACAATTTAATTAACTGGAGGAACAAATTTTGTTAACACAGTTGTCCAATTGTCCAACTTTCAATGATAATACATACAACAAGAATAGATCTAGAACTGCACAACCATGAACAAATGAAAGCAGAATTTTAAGAATCATTGATTATGATTAGACTTTACGTCTATTTTCTTGTGCTAGCAAGTAATAGATATTAACATTCCCTAATCAAGCCTATTATTTATAGGCTAACCACAACCCTAGTCTAATTACTAGGATTGTGATAGGCCACAACAAATGGAGTCAATTAACTAATCTAATTAATTAATTAGAACCATAAGTAATTAAGTACAACCCAATTAATTGAATATTGGATATTAATTCTAACAAAAATCACACCAGGAAAACTTTTTATCGGGATGTTGTGCATCTCAATGTTGCGCCTAAAACTTTATATACTTTGGTTTTGTATGTTCGTGGGCTGTTTGTTGTCATTTTATAATTCTTAGCACTTTGTTTTTTTTTTTTAAGAATAACATTATAAGAAATCTTGTGTTTTTCTTATATTATGTTCATCTATTTCCTTAAGGGTGTATTTGATTGCAAGTGGAAAATTTGGGTGGAAAGAAAATATTTTCCATAGAAATGAATTGTCAAAAAATTATGGGTTGGAAAACAAGTAAAGATTTTCCATGGAAAATAAATTCTCCTATCCCACAAAGAAAATATTTTCCTTGAAAACAAGGAAAATGTGGCCAAATGTGGGAAAATGAGAAAAAAATTTCCATAGAAAAAAAAAGATTGCAATCAAACAAAACAAGAAAAATATGTGGAAAAATTCCTTTTTCATGGAAAATTTTTGACAATCAAACAAACAAGTTGAAAAATATGCGAAAAAAAAACATTTTTCAGGAAAAATCTTTGCCAATCAAACACACCCTAAATTCTTTTTTGCCCATCTTTTGTTACATATCCTGATGTCTAAAAGTCAAACTTTTAATCTGCATGAAAGTCCGAAGTCTCTGGAAATGTGATACTGGAACCTAACAATTTAAGGGGGTGAAGGTCAATTCATGCGGGCTGGTGTCGAAGGTGTTGAGGGTGGGAAACCTGTAATTTATATATTTTCTACTTATATTAAAAGTGTGGATGTTGGTTTACTATTTAAAATAGTCAATCAAAATTATTTCTTACCTACTTGTTTAAAAAATTTGCAAAATAATTATAAAAATCCAAAGATGAATTTTTCCTAATTAAATATAATGTTTGTTCACTTTTCTAAAATAATGGTATGTAAATTGTAATTTTAAAAATTAGGTATATGTGAATAAATTCAGTATTTTAATTTTTTTTTATTATTATAGAGATTTAATGGATAGTGAAACACATATGTAATTCTTGAAAATATGGCATATGAAATGTAATTTACACTCTTTATACGAAGAACTAGAAAGTGTCTAATAAATTTACACGTGTAATTTACTCCAAAGTAACGCCAATGAATATAATTTAAAATACATTTTCCAAACCAACCTGTGTTGTAGGAAATATTAGAAGAACTTAATATGCATCGTTACGCCGGGTACAAGTTGTAGGACTTGATCAAAAAGTTTTTCAAATTCGAATGCAAATTTCAAGATAATAGTGGCTTGTTTTGCATAGACCGAAAGAAAGTATCTTGTGAGTAATGCAATAAGGTAGAACACATTATAAGGGAGATTAGTAGACCAATATTATTATAATTATTGTATCATGTTGCAAGTGCTGGCCACAAATAGGCAAAATGTATATTTTGTATAATTTTGGCTATTTTTATATCAATTTTGAATAAATTAAGTTATAATTATTCCAATTTTTCAAGGCATTGTCTAACAAAATAGTTCTGATGAATGATGCCTGACATTTGAATTAGAAATCGTGTCATTAATTTGGATTCATTTTTCATAAAATCCAGTTTCAAGGAAAACAAAACGTAAGAGGTTTTCAAATATTATAGTGAAACAACAATAAGATGAAGGAAGGTAATTGGCAAATTCAAAATTATTGTAATATGCTTTGAATAACTTTTTGGTTAAATTTGACGATATGTGAGTTCTGATTTTGGTTTTTAGTTGTTTCGGAGTTTGAATTTCAGAAGAATTATAGTTTTACTATTTATTAGATTATTATATTTATAATTTTTTTAATTATTTTAGAAAGTTTAAGGGTTTGTTCTCTTTACCATTTTCAACCCATTTTCCATTTTGTGTTTTTGAAAATAGTGAAAACGAGTTCTTTTTGCCATTTTCCAAAATACATTTTTCAAAACACTAAAAAAATTTACAAAGAAAATGAAAAACATGGATTTTTATCATTTTGGGTATTTTGTTAACAAAACACGGAAATGGCCAAAACGGCCAAAACGTGCGTTTGGCCATTTAGGACACCGTTTCGATTCATGGTTCTGCCTTTTTTTTTTTTTTACTCTGGACAAAAAATTGATAATTTAAGTATTTTCCGCTTTTTTAGGCAAAATACGGCCCCTTACCCAAATGGTCTGGCGCGCGGATTTGATTGTGGAGGTCCAAGGTTCAATTCCTAGCTTCTTTCCTTCTTTTATTGAATTGTGTTTAAATGTTTTTAATGGTTTTTAATTGTTTTTAATTGTTTTAATGATTTTTAAATGTTTTTAATTCCATAATTAAATTTTTTAATTGTGTTTAAATGTTTTGCATTGTTTTTAAATGTTTTAAATTCTTTTATTAAATGTTTTTAATTGTGTTTAAATGTTTTTTATTGTTTTTAAATGTTTTAATTTCATAATTAAATATTTTTAATTGTTTTTAAATGTTTTAAATGTTTTTAATTCCATAAATTAATGTTTTTAATTGTGTTTAAATGTTTTTAATTCTAAGTTTAAATTGTTTTTAATTCCAAATCCAAATTTCTAAAAAATTTCAAGTAAACGTGTTTTCGAGTTTTCTGTTTTTAGAAACAATTTTCAAAAATTTCAAAAATAACGCATTTTCAGAAATCTCAAAACAAACACTCAAAACACAAAACATAAAATGAATTCAAAGTTAAAAACGCAAAGACAACACCAGCTTAACTTTTCATTGTTCTTTACTTTTATAGTTTTGTTTGGTTTGAATTTTTGTCGTGTTTTTTACTCACAGTTATCTTTTATTACTCAAATTGAAAGACATATGAGTTGCTACTTTATTTTTTATTTAGGAGTCCAAATTTTGAAATAATTGTACTTTTATAGTCTATTAAACTGTTAAATTTACAATTTGATTATTTTGGAAAACATTTCAAATTTTGTTTTATTAGTTTTTTTCTGTAAAATTTTAGATTTGTGTTCATTGAAGACATAGTTTTATTCAATAATTTTAAATTTAGAAATTTTAGTTTTATTTTGTTGTAATTTGATAATACTGTCACTTTGAGGCATTGTTTAACTTGGAATTTTTCTTCTGATTTCTTGTCGTTGAAAATGTACTATCATTTGAGACATTATTTAATTTAGAATTTGGTTTATTTAGTTATAATTGAATAATATTATCATTTCTTGAACTACATAAACTTGGAATGAAAATTGTTTGTTTATATATAGGATTTTGAAATGCAGCATTTTAGTAATGTCTCAACTTATTGTCATTTTCTTTTTGAATATTAATGCAACTCTATAGTATTATTTCTGAAAATGATTTGTTTGCACATTAGCAACGCAAACTCTACTTAGTGCTTTAGAAATTTGTATTTAAAATGCTATTTTTTACACACGGGTGGTTGTTGAACAATTTTAATTGTAATTAATATGTTCGTTGACTTGTTTATTTTTTTACACTTTTTTAGCCCATTTTTACCACAGTCTCTGACTTGCATCAAATACATACAACTTCACTAGCATGCTTAATTAACAACTGTAAAGTGATTTATTTACTTTTAGAAATTATGTTGTTTTAAGAGTTTTAATTCGACCACGAAACGACTTGATCAACTAACTTATGCCCAGAGTCTTATTCTAGAGAAATTTATTAATGCAAAGGCATTTAGCATTCTTTACGTGATTAAAATATTATAAATGAATGAACTCAAGCTTCGAAGAGGAATGCAAAATTTGGAAGAAATTGTATTTAAGAATAGTGGCTTTTATAAAGTAAATTTAATTCAATTTTATCATATATTTGAGTCATCTACTGTAATGAATTTTAATAAACTAGATTTTAAGTTATAAGTACACTATTTAGATTTCAATCACCTAATTTGTTAATATTTAATATTTTTTTTGAGTCATCTACTCGCTAAAAATGTACTGCAAGTGCACGGGTCGCGTTCAAGTAATAAAGTGATAAGAGAGTGTCGAACCCACGATGATAGATAATTTTGCTAACATCCAAATCAATCTAGCCCTATTTTAAACATACAGTAAAACATATTGTTTTGATGATTAAATTATGAATTAAAAGTTGATGAAAAATAAGCTAACAAAAAAATTACTAAAAGAGAAATTTGCAGGAAATAAAATCAAATAAAAGACGATACTAGGAATTCGACTTCATCAATTATTCCACTTTAAAGTTTCATTTCCATTATCAATTCCAAGACAAGGCTAAAATGTCAATCAATGCTCCTAAAATGTCTAGCAATCTCTCCGAGTAGAGCCAAACCTAATTTTACACAAGACTCCCAAGCATTCCTACCGAGAGAACGTATATGTAAAAATGAATTAAAACTCAAGAACATTCATTAATGATTGCACAAAGTATGAAAGGTATTCCTATATTCCAAAGACCTTATGTTGTTAATTAAATGTGCTAAACTTAATTTCATGCTCCCGGTAGCAACTAAGTCACAAAAGCATTTCAATGGTGATCAATCATCTCAATACACAATAAAGCCCAATAATCAACAACCATAAAAACCACGCATAAGGAATCAATAACAATACAATGCACTTTATGGCTTCATAAATTGATTCATCTCATTCTTAGTAAATAAAATTAGCCCATAATATTTACAAAGACAAAATGGAAAATAGATACAAAATACATTACCGGGTTTGATAAAGTCAAGAGAAATGCAAGACTTAGCTTGAGCCCATGGTTGTCTTCATTTGCCCACTATAAACTTGAGCCCATTCATCTTCCTCTATTTACAAAATACACACAATGATGTACAAAAAATCAAGAAAAATCCATTTCCATAGAGTTTTTCAAGAACCCTCACCTTCTTCTTCTTGGAGAGCTTTTCTATTGGAGAGGGAGTATGAGAGAATGTCCAAAAAATGTAGATAAAACGGCTCTTTTAACCCTAGAAATCGTGAAGGGCGAAATTACCAAAAGGCCCTTGAAAAGCTGAACAAAAATCGCGGAGAATCAGAAAAATGAACCATGCAATCGCATGGTTTTAATACATGCAATCGCATGGTAGAGGTCAAATACATTCTGCTCGAAAAACTGCACCCTCGCGATCGCACACAAATAGGCCCATGTGATCGCATGGGCCAAATTTCCAAGTGTTTGGTTTTGAACTTTGAATTAATTACACTTTCAGTCCCTGAACTATCTGAAATGCTAACTTTAGTCCTTGAAGTTTTGGTTGTCTTTCATATAGGTCCTCCATAAATTGCAACATTGGTCCTCTATCTTTAAACATATTTATCTTTTGGTCCCCAAGATTCTCGATTTGCACAAATTTAGTCCTTTTTGCTCTTTTTTCGCGTGGATCTCTTCCAATCACCATCCAAGCTCGGGTTTTTACCTAAATAAACAAAAGAACATAAATAAGTAGTAAACAACTTGAAAGAACTCACAATTATCTATTTTTAAAGGCTAAAATAAGTGCAAAATCCGCACTTATCACACCCCCAAACTTGCAATTTTGTTTGTCCTCAAACAAAAAGATCTAAAAACTTCATGCAAGCACACAAGCACACTCAAACTATAAAAGGACTACAAACACGCGAAATGTTAGGGAGCTTGCCACCTTACCGTGATCTTTTGAAACTTGCTTATAATTCATGAAAAATCTACACAAAAGCTAAAAACAAAAGAAACTTTTCAACTTAATCCATGTTAGATGTATGTGTGTGCAAAGTCACTTTGAATCATTGCAAAACAAAAATTGGTGAGTACCCAACCCTCAATGGTCAAAATTTCCTTTCCTTCTCGTTGGGTGCACTCCCCCAAACTTGATATTTTCTCTCTAATCCGGGGTGTCTATTCAAAGGTTTCTCTCAAGTCACTCAATCATTCCCGCTCAAGTTTGGTTGGATTTAGCCAATGATTGTAACTACTTAAGCTTGTGAAGATTCTCTAAAAATTTGAGTAGTTTAACAAATAAACTTCCACCAAGTAATTCAAACACACTAGTTATCTAGATCCCGAAAAGTAGTTATAGTGGCTCAAACTTGCAAGATTTGCTATGAAAGTCTCATTTTTTTTTAACAACCTTACTCCCTTAAGCTTTCTATTTGACCCATGTAACGAGCTTTAGGTCGGTAACTCCCCGATCTAAAAGAGACCAAAGGGTACCGGGCTTTGAGATGCCCCAACGGACTTAATCGCTCAAGTCGAAAAGGCTACAAAGTAAGGTAAAAGAATTAAAAATAGAGCAAAAGTATAGCCATCTTGAGCACAACTAACAAACTTTTATATAGGGATTAGATTCCAAGCATATGGTCATTACCATGTTTCTGCTAGTTAGTCAAAACTACTCCACATACATGATCAACAAGCATGGAATCAACACACTCCCAATGAGATAAATCACAACTCAACCATTTCCAAACTATCCTTCCATTTGGACAATTTAAAGAGATGATATGTAGGTAATGGATAGCACCGTTTGAGTTCTAAAAATCGCTTATGAAAAACAAGTGCACTCAACATTTGTATGCAATGAACATCATGACAACAGTGCTAGAAAGGGTATCTAACATGGAAAGAGTATATTTATCAAAAACCACAAGTAGCATTTATGTCTACAATCCATTAATTACAGCAATTTCAACAAAATCACAAGCAAAATACCTAAATTAGCCGGCAAGGCTCTCTAACAAGCAAAAACTTGAGCAAATGCCCCCAAACTTAAAATGTACATTGTCCTCAATGTAAAACTAAAAATCAAAAGAGAAGAGAAATAGGAACTCCCCTGGGGTGAATTGGTTGGTGATGGCAACTTCAAGTTGGAGAAATCTTTGTTAGGATTAATGGAGATTGCTGGAGACTGCATTTCTTCTTGTTGTGGATTTGTTGATATTAGGCCTGCCAAACAAGGACAACAAAATCAAAATTCATATAATGTCCAAGGAATGAAATCATGTCAAAAGAATGAACTACTAGTGAAACAAAAAGTAAGGGAAAGAAAATGGGTTGCCTCCCATTCAGCGCTTCTTTATAGTCATTAGCTAGACTTTTAGCACATGATTAGGCGGGATTGGTGAGATGGACAATTGATTTTTCTTTGGAAAAGTCATCACCCCAATAATGCTTCAACCTCTGACCGTTCACTGTAAATGCCCTCTTGCTTTCATCCTCAACTTCCACAGCTCCAGATGGATACACTCGCTTAATTGTGAATGGTCCCGACCACCTAGAGCGTAACTTTCCTAGAAAAAGCTTGAGCCTGGAATTGAATAGCAGAACTTGTTTCCCAACCTCAAACTGTCTTCTTTGGATGTGGTTGTCATGCCATCTTTTAGTGCGCTCCTTGTAGATTTTGGAATTTTCATATGCCTCAAGTCGAAATTCATCCATTTCATTTAATTGGAGGAGTCTTTTCTCACCGGCTTCTTTCCAATCAAAATTTAGCTTTTTCACTGCCCAATAAGCACGATGCTCCAACTCTACAGGAAGGTGACATGCTTTTCCAAACACTAAACGATATGGAGACATGCCAATGGGAGTTTTGAATGCAGTGCGGTACGCCCAAAGTGCATCGTCCAATTTTTTGGACCAATCCTTCCTTGAAGCGTTCACTGTTACCTCCAAAATTCTTTTCAGCTCACGGTTGGATATTTTGACTTGCCCACTTGTTTGAGGATGATAAGGAGTGGACACCCGATGACGTACACCATATGTAGCCAACACTGACTCAAATTGGCGATTGCAAAAGTGCTTACTCCCATCACTGATGATTGCTCGTGGAGTACCAAAACGGGTAAAAATGTCCTTTCTCAAAAAGTTAATCACAACCCGACCATCATTGGTGGGTAATGTTACGGCCTCCACCCACTTTGAGACATAATCAACCGCTACCAATATGTATTGATTAGAGAATGATGATGGAAATGGTCCCATAAAGTCAATACCCTAAACATCAAAAATTTCAACTTCTAGAATACTATTGAGAGGCATTTCATTCTTTCTTGAAACATTCCCTGTCCTTTGGCACCGATCACATGTCTTCACAACTCTGTAGGCATCTTTGAATAGGGTAGGCCAGTAGAAACCGGACTGTAACACCTTTGCAGCAGTTTTAGATGCCCCAAAATGTCCAACATATTCTGATGAATGACAATGCTGTAGGATATCCATCATCTCTCATTCTGGCACACATCTCCTGATTATCTGATCTGGTCCCCTTCTGTAAAGAATAGGATCATCCCAAAAGTAGTGCTTGATGTCTGCAAAGAATCTTTTCTTTTGATGGCTAGAGAGATCTGGTGGAGTGATGTTGTTGTCAAGGAAGTTGACAATATTTGCATACTACGGTGCTTCCTCAACTATAAAGATTTGCTCATCAGAAAATTCCTCATTTATCTCTCCACTTTGTGACTCTTCCCCAATCTCAAGTCTAGATAGATGATCGACGACCACATTTTCACTCTCCTTTTTATCTCTGATCTCTATGTCAAACTCCTGCAGTAGAAGTATCCATCTGATGAGTCGAGGCTTAGCATCCTTCTTTGCAAATAGATGACTCAGAGCAGCATGATCTGTATGAACAATCACCTTCGACCCCACAAGATAGGACCAGAATTTATCGAAAGTATAAACCACTGCAAGAAGCTCCTTTTCTGTGGTGGCATAGTTTAGCTGAGCATCATTCAATGTCCGACTGGCATAGTGAATCACATGAAAATTTTTATCCTTGCGTTGCCCCAACACTACCCCCAACTGCAAAATCACTAGCATCACACATTAGCTCAAAGGGTAGACTCCAATCAGGTGTAAGCAAAACTGGTGCTGTAACAAGCTTTTCTTTAAGAGTGTTGAAGGCATGTAGACACTCTTCAGAAAAGTGAAAAGGAGTATCTTTCTCCAAAATGTTGCAAAGTGGCTTTGTGATTTTTGAGAAATCTTTTATAAAACGCCGATAGAAGCCTGCATGCCCAAGAAAACTCCGAATTTCCGTTACTGATGTTGGAGGCGGCAACTTCTCAATTACTTGAATCTTTGCTTTGTCAACCTCAATGCCCTTTGCTGAAATTAAGTACTCCAATACAATTCCCTCCTAGACCATGAAATGGCACTTCTCCCAATTTAGAACAAGATTGGTTTCTTCACAACGTTTCAAAACCAAAGATTGATGATGAAGACACTCATCAAAAGATGCTCCAAAGACTGAGAAATCGTCCATGAAGACCTCAATGTATTTCTCTACCATATCTAAAAATATGGATATCATACAGCGCTGGAAAGTAGCTGGAGCATTGCATAGGCCGAACGGCATCTTTCTATAAGCAAATGTGCCGTAGGGACATGTGAATGTGGTCTTCTCCCGATCTTCCGGAGCTATCGAATCTGATTATATCCGAATACCCATCCAAAAAGCAATAATGTGAATGCCCGGCTAACCTTTCCAACATTTGATCGATGAATGGTAAAGGAAAATGATCCTTTTGAGTTGCAAGTGTTGAGTTTGCGATAATCAATGCAAACTCGCCATCCAGAATCGCATTACGGTTTGAATGAGCTCATTGTTGTCATTGGGCACCACCGTGATCCCTCCTTTCTTGGTACTACTTGGATTGACTAACTAAGCTAAGCTGCATCGATATAGGATAGATGATCCGATCTAAAAGTTTTATCACCTCGCCTTGACTACCTCTTGCGGTGTTGGATTCAATCTTCTTTGACGCTGGACTGATGGCTTAAAATCATCTTCCATGAGAATCTTGTGTAGACAAACTGTAGGACTAATGCCTTCTATATCTGAAATAGACCATCCTATTGCAGTTTTGTGCTCTCGAAGAACTCGTAGCAATTTTTCCTCTTCCAAAGTACTGATGGAGTTTGCAATGATAACCGGAAATGTAGAATCATCACCTAAATAAGCATAACGCAAGTGAGATGGCAATTGCTTGAGTTCTAACTACGGAGGCTTTTCAATAGATGGTGGTAACTTTGTTGACTTTTCTCCAAGCTCCTGGAAAGTGGTTGCCATTTATAAGTTGGATTTGCCTCTAGTTGCTTCACCATGTGCTTGGTTTCTTCTGAATTGAAATTCTCAGTAAAAGAATGAACCAAACACATCTCAAGCGGATCTTGAGGATGATTTTGTGCAAATGATTCTCCCACCATTTCGTCTACCACATCAACCCTGAAACAGCTGTCAGAATCCATTGGGTACTCGACTGCCTTGAAAACATTGAACACCACTTCTTCATCATTTAACTTCAATATCATCTGGCCTTTGTGCACATCAATCAAAGCTCTTCCAGTAGCCAAAAATGGTCTGCCCAATATTAGAGAAATATCCTTGTCTTCTTCCATGTCTAGAATGATGAAGTCGATAGGGAAAATAAATTTGTCAACTTTCACCAAGATATCCTCAATGATTCTCTTAGGATATTTGATTGAGCGATCGGCTAACTGCAAAGAAACTGTTGTTGCTTTGGCCTCCCCAATCCTAATCTCTCAGAGATGGAAAATGGCATCAAGTTAATACTTGCACCTAAATCACAAAGAGCTTTATTAAAATCAATATCACCAATGGTACAAGGAATAGTAAAACTCCCGGATCTTTAAGCTTAGGTGGCAATTTGTTCGCAAGATAGCACTACACTCTTGGTCAACATCACCGTCTCGTGCTCCTCTAGCTTCCTCTTGTTAGACAAAATCTCTTTCATGAATTTTTGCGTAGCTAGGCATCCGAGCTAAGGCATCGGCAAAAGGGATGTTGATTTACAACTTCTTGAAGACTTCCAAGAATTTCTCAAATTGCTTATCCAACTTGTGCTTTTTCAATCTTTGCGGAAATGGGATTGGAGGCACATATGCTTTCACTTGAGGAGTTGCCTTTGTAGGTGGAGTATCCAAATCTTTTTCTTGACTAGCATCTTGTTGTGCATTAGCTTGATTCCCTTGTTCATCATCAATAGAGGGTGTCTTGTCATGAGTGGCAACATTTCTTTTGACTTCAATCTCAGGCAACTGAACCCCACTTCTTGTAGTAATTGCTTTGAGCTGCTCTCTTGGGTTAGTTTTAGTGTTGCTCAGTAATTGCCCTTGTTGTCTTTCAGAGAGAAGTTTTGCCATCTGACCCATTTGATTCTCCAAGCCCTTCACGGATGCTCTGATACTCTGAATAGATTAATCAGTTCGTTCTTGAAATTTTAACTGTTGGTGTGCCAATTGAGCCATAGCTTCTTCCCAAACTCCTTTTTGTTGAAAATTCGATTGTTGTCTCGGAGCACCTTGTTGGTGTTGGTGTTGGTTGTTGCTCCATGAAAAATTCGGATGATTTTTCCAAGCTGGATTATACGTGTTGGAGTAGATATTACCTTGTTGACTGGGATGATTCTGAGCTTAACATGCTTGCTCAGTGGATGTTGAAGAACTAGTCAACAATGGGCAATTTTCGGTTGAATGATTTGCTCTACAACCATCGCATTCAAGAGTAGGCGTTTGAATAGCATGAGCTGTCTGATTGCGAGCTGTAGTATCCATCATCTTTTTCTCCATGGCGGCCATTTGTGCAGAAATAGCAGATATAACATCAACCTCATGCATCCTCGCTGCCCTTTTGTTACTCCCCTATCAGCCGGCCAATTCGAACTTGTCTCAGCCATTCTTTCAAACAATACCCATGCTTCATTAATTGTCTTTGTGTTTATTGACCTATTTGAGGATGAGTCAACAATGGAAAGACAATGTGGAAGTAGTCCGGCATAAAAGTATTGAACTTGCAAAGTCTTCTTGATACCATGATTAGGACACTTCCGAAAAATCTCTTTGAACCTCTCCCAAGCTTCATGAAAATTTTTTGTGTCTTGCTACCTGAATATGGAGATGTCATGCTTCAACTTTGCAACTTTGGCGGGAGGAAAGTATTTGTTCGTGAATTTTTGAATAAGGTCATTCCAAGTAGTAATACTCCCCGCAGAATGTGAATCCAACCACTCTCTTGCTCCATCTCTCAAAGTATGTGGAAATAATATGAGTTTGATAGCTTCCAAGTTGACATCTTGATATTCAAAATTGCTCACTGTCTCCAAGAAGCGTGATAGATGCATATGAGGGTTTTCATTTGAACGCTCATAGAATTGAAGAGTATTCTGGAAGAGGTTGATGACATCCGGTCTCAATTGAAAATTTTCCTTCCCGTAAGCCGGATATGCAATGCTAGATTGGCTTTGAACCACAGCTGGAGTAATAATATCCCCAACTAGCAAATCATCCTCATCTATCTCAACCATTTGATCTTCTTCGTCTGCCACGGTGTTCACTCTATGCCGTGCTTCTCTCTGTTCTCTTCTTCGGTGTTTGAAAGTTCTTTCAATCTTGGGGTCAAACACCAAATTCTCAAGATTTTCAAAATCTTGCATCCACCAAAGATAATATGCCTGAAAAGAACAAAGGTAGCACTGGAACTTTAAATGGAAAAACAAAATAAAATTAAAGAAGTAAAACTAGAAATAACAAGGATCTAACTAATTAAATCTATCCCCGGCAACGGCGCCAAAAACTTGTTCGCTAAAAATGTACCACAAGTGCACGAGTCGCGTTCAAGTAATAAAGTGATAAGAGAGTGTCGAACCCACGAGGATAGATAATTTTGCTAACATCCAAATCAATCTAGCCCTATTTTAAACACACAGTAAAACATATTGTTTTGATGATTAAATTATGAATTAAAAGTTGATGAAAAATAAGCTAACAAGAAAATTACTAAAAGAGAAATTTGCAGGAAATAAAATCAAATAAAAGACGATACTAGGAATTCGACTTCACCAATTATTCCACTTTAAAGTTTCATTTCCATTATCAATTCCAAGACAAGGCTAAAATGTCAATCAATGCTCCTAAAATGTCTAGCAATCTCTCCCGAGTAGAGCCAAACCTAATTTTATACAAGACTCCCAAGCATTCCTACCGAGAGAACATATATGTAAAAATGCATTAAAACTCAAGAACATTCATTAATGATTGCACAAAGTATGAAAGGTATTCCTACATTCCAAGGACCTTATATTGTTAATTAAATGTGTTAAACCTAATTCAACTTCACAGTAGCAACTAAGTCACAAAAGCATTGTACACAATAAAGCCCAATAATCAACAACCATAAAAACTAAGCATAAGGAATCAATAACAATACAATGTACTTTATAGCTTCATAAATGGATTCATCACATTCCTAGTAAATAAAATTAGCCCATAATATTTACAAAGACAAAATGGAAAATAGATACAAAATACATCACCGGGTTTGATAAAGTCAAGAGAAATGCAAGATTTAGCTTGAGCCCATGGTTGTCTTCATTTGCCCACTATAAACCTCCATTCATCTTCCTCTATTTACAAAATACACACAATGATGTACAAAAAATCAAGAAAAACCCATTTCCATGGAGTTTTTCAAGAACCCTCACCTTCTTCTTCTTGGAGAGCTTTTCTATTGGAGAGGGAGTATGAGAGAATGCCCAAAAAATGCAGATAAAACGGCTCTTTTAACCCTAGAAATCGTGAAGGTGAAATTACCAAAAAGCCTTTAAAAAAGTCGAACAAAAATCGCGGAGAATCGGGAAAAATGAACCATGCGATCGCATGGTTTTAATACATGCGATCGCATGGTAGAGGTCAAATACATTCTGCTCGGAAAACTGCACCCTCGCGATCGCATGGGCCAAATTTCCAAGTGCTTGGTTTTGAACTTTGAATTAATTGCACTTCCAGTCCCTGAACTATCTAAAATGCTGACTTTAGTCCTTGAAGTTTTGGTTGTCTTTCATATAGGTCCTCCATAAATTACAACATTGGTCCTCCATCTTTAAACATATTTATCTTTTGGTCCCCAAGATTCTCGATTTGCACAAATTTAGTCCTTTTTGCTCTTTTTTCGCGTGGATCTCTTCCAATCATCAAGCTCGGGTTTTTACCTAAATAAACAAAAGAACATAAATAAGTAGTAAACAACTTGAAAGAACTCACAATTATCTATTTTTAAAGGCTAAAATAAGTGCAAAATCCGCACTTATCACCTAGCTCTGCCCAGAGCCGAACGCTCCAACTTGGGATACTGTACTTGGTGTCCGCAAGTTTACCCTAGTGACATAGATTCTTTCAAACAAAGTCGAATAGTGACGGGGACACATCTTGTCTTCTAAATTTTCAAAATTTTTCATGCTCCTACAAGTACAAAATATGTTCAAATATATAAAATGCAGTTATGTTCATACGTAAAACCAATAAAAACAATTGGTGAATATCAATTACAGCACCTGAGAGTCATATAGCTGCTAATTTATCTCTAACGTTCTGAACGAGGAGAAATTTTGGTACAAAAATCATAAATTGCCTTTCTACATTATGCACAATATATAGGGCAGATTGATGTTGAACACTGGGTAAAATTCGTAGTGAGATTATTATCTCCACGTGCCGAATTTAAGTGTTGGTTGGAAGAAAACATAGACAATCCACACATGAATTTTCTCAATAAAAATTCAACCTATTTAATAATTATTAAAAATTAAAAATATCTATAAATTGCCCTTGACCTTCTCCAGTTCTTATCTGTGCATCAATTTGTTATCATTGGCATTAAAGATCAGAACATATAGCAAGGGAATAGGGGTCTTTTCTATCAATGGCATTCGAAACTTTTCTATCCTGAAAAATATGTTAGTTGGGACGCCTATTTACCTTGGTTTTCCTATCCCACCATTCACCTAAAGCATCAATGGTATTCATAAAGTGGTCGATGTCGATACCGAGTGACAAATTATGCTTTCATGGCATCCCACTGGTTCTTGAATTGTGCCTTGGTGTACTGGTGCCCCGTAATTGAATAGAAGCCTTCAACAATATTTTTCCAACCCTCATGGGTGAAGTGTGACCCTAGTCACCGGCCTACTATAATTTATTTCTCGCACAAATGGATGACAGCAATATACATATCTGAAGTTGCATGATGTGATACATACCTAGATGAATTAAAAACGTTAATCCTTAATTTCTTAAAATTCGTTTGATTTTTAGAGCTGAATTTTACATTATAAAAACATTGATTTTATTTTGGAGTTGGGAAAAAATGATAGTAAATTTTCACCAACTGATTGTTTATTAAAATCGAAAAAATATAGAGAAAATGCGTTTGACAATTACTCCGCAATTAACACATACTTTGTCTAACGTGACGTAATAGTTAATGTTCTTTATATCCACGTTGAAATTTAATAATGATACGTAGGGTTTTAGATTAACGTTTCTAGCTGAATGACCAATAGTATAATTATTATAAATTTGAGCGACCACTAGTGTAAAAAAATTATTCAATGGTTGTTTTGAAGTTTTTTTAAAAAAATTCAGTTACCGTCACTAGAATTAACCTATTAAAACTTCTTAATATAATGAAACATAACTCCTAATCATCCCTAATTAATAAAATAAACACAACTAATTATTAAAAAAAATTCAAAAAATTTCCTAATTTCATATAATCTCCTAATTGCATCACCACGTACAAAAAATGGCGTATATAAATATATACATTTTGTATGTATATATGTATATGCATACATACATTTAATTCCATACACGTGTCCATTATCTATTCGATATAAACGGTCAAATTGTGCAGTTAATACCAATAGTCATGTGGCTGGCAAATAATTTATTACTTTTTTGAGAAATATTAAACGGAAATTAATTTTTAGCCATTTAAATTTAGAATGGTCCCCCAACTTTTACCAGGTTCTTTAAAGTCTATTTGAAATTACGTAATTTTTCTTAATTTAAAATTAAAATGATTTTGAGGTGAAAATACAAAATTAGCCTTGTGGGCACGTTGAGGATGTAGCTTTTACATTTAGCAATACCCAATTTTAGGTTTTACAATGCACTCAAATTCACAAAAACATGGGCTTACCTAGATGAAGTATCCCAATTAGTTGTATAGATGGTCTTGTAATTATGTAATGGGGAATTGCATCATTAGTCCACAAGCTATAGTCCATGTAACAACTTTGTCCTCAATCTATTTTTCTTGACAATATTGCCCTAATCTTCTTGGATGTTTTCCATTGTCACGACTGTTAAACAAGCTTGCACACTTCACATGTCACATCTTTAAAGGTCATTCCAATTGCATCTATAAGAACTTTGGTTGTGTCGTGTCCTGTCGGTTCTCCTTTTGATAACCTCTTATCTATTAAAAGTTTTTTTTCTATATAATATTGAGTTTTTTTATACTCCTTATGATTTTAATTTAATAGGCAACTTTTTTAAAAGTATCAGAATTGGGTTCAACGGAAATTTTGTACATTTGATGGAGCATTTTGCTTGCAATCTCTGTGAAAACTATAGTTTGTACCAAACAAACTGTAGAAACTGCCAAAATCTTGCTTCACAGCTGAAAATGAAAATCACCACCTTCATGCCCATTAATAAACACAAATATATCCGTAATTATGGCATAATTGGGTGTTAAAATATAGAATTTTGAATAAATATAGAATATGATACGGATTTAATGATCTTTGCTGATTTTGACATCTTCTTGATGGCGTGGCCCAATTTCGTCATCTAGATCCGAGGAGTTTTTCTCTATTCATCTCGTTCATCAATCTTGCTTATTTTCTTGATTTATATAAATAGTTATGTTTCAAAAGATTCATTGTTGTTTTATTTTGAGTCTGCAATCTAGTGTTCCATTACGGCGTTGGGTAGGAATTGTGGTTGGTAAGGTTGGGAGGAGTCAAGATGGTGGAGTGCATAACTTTTACAGAAGGCGTCAAGATATTAAAAAATGTGTTTGCTTCTTTTTTTTTATTTGTTAAGAAGAGACGACGTGTCGATATGTCAAAAAAGTATACAAGGATAGCTAAGGGAATAGTAAGTTGAGGACCACATATCTAAGCTCATTGCAAACACGAATACAAATTTTGAATTGTCTTTGAAAATAATAATCTAATGCCCACCGGAGGCATTAGAACGAGACTCATGTCTGTGAATGGTACATATGAAAACAATTTGTCTGCACAATTGAAAATATAATTTGAAAAAAACTATACAATTCAAAAAGTCATATTCTCCGTTACCTTTTTTATTATTAAAAATTCACAGTCTCTTTCAAACTACAAATGTGACGCCCCAAAACTTAACTTTCGGATGTCAAGAGTTACTTAAAATCAGAATTTTAAAATATTCAAAAATTTTGACTAAATAAAAGAAATTTTGTTTGATACCTAAATGGTATCGTCGAGTTACAAAATTTTGAGGGAAGCACTATTGATTAATATACTAATGATATGCCAAATTTGAAAAGTTATCGGCGCATGACGTATTTATAATAAATTTTGGAAGATGCTCGATAGCAATACATTTTCAGTTTGCGCCTCACTAATAAAAAAATATGTATAAAATTTTATACACATTAGAAAATAGTAAATCTAGTACCGAATGAAAGATAATTCCCTATATAACCTCTCTGTAAGATTTCATAACAAGAAGATGAATGTAAATATTTTAAACTTCATCACAAATACACAGAACCAGCGCAGTTGCTGTTGTCGGGTGCAGCCACTTTGAAGATTTTTATAAAATACATTTCAAATCTTTTTTCTGTGAAATTTGTAGCATTAGAAAGATATTTTTAAGTAGTTTCCTATATTAAAATATGGAAAATTACCAAGACAATATGATATAGAAATTTTACTAAAAACAGTGAGGTATTACACAAACACTTCAGATTGACCTTTCAACACTTAAAAATTTATATCTCGTGCCACATATATCCAAATTGAGTGATTTTTGTGCTCATGTAAAGAAAACTCAAATAAGAACGCAGAAGTATTTTTAGAGTCTCCAATGGATGTTTTAAGAGTTCACAATGGCACTTTGAATTGACCTTAAAAATCTGTCCAATCTCTACCTCTTTTACAATTGCTAGAAAAAGTCTATAAAATGCCTTTTAGCATAACATGAAAGATATGATTCAAAATATACTTC
This sequence comes from Forsythia suspensa, assembly GCA_023638005.1. Taxonomy (NCBI): domain Eukaryota; kingdom Viridiplantae; phylum Streptophyta; class Magnoliopsida; order Lamiales; family Oleaceae; genus Forsythia; species Forsythia suspensa. Next base: position 20,339,584 of record CM042664.1, on the reverse strand, counting down.
CAGTATCATATTACATCATGTCTTATGCATTATTATATCCAAAACCACCAGAAAATACATGGAAAGCTAATACATGAAAAAGAAAGCAAAATAATGACCTTGAACTAAATCGACTTCCATCAATAACGATCATAAAAGAAAATACATGGAAAGCTAATCTTTGAACAACACATACGAAAAAAGAAAGTTCGATACAAAATAACTTTGTCCTTGACCTATCATCGAGTATGCTAACTGACTTCCATCAACTTTAACGATCATACATCTGAAAATTTAGTATGAATACTATGAGTATAAGAAATACTCAGTAAGATACCATGCTCGGATTTAACATGTTAATATTACACAAAGTAAGCATTCAAACACATACTTGCACATTTTCGACTTGTCGGTGCCCTTCGGACTTGTCCTAAGGCATAAATAGATATCTAACTTTGTGGACTTGTCCATATCTTCCATATTATGGTTTTCATGCATAACTTAAGCATAGATATTACCATGAAATCCTACCACTTGAGCATAGAAATTTTTCTTGCACCAAAGCCTTATAATTTTTCTTGCAAGATAACTGAAATGAATGACGGAAATGATACTTCCTTTAAATACAATAGAAATTGTGATAAGGAAATGTATTATTCACCGCCACATTTTCCACTGAAATGTTTATCTTCAATTGTCTTGGAAATTGTGAATTTATATCTCAATTCATGCATAATTGCCTAAGCTAAAGACACGTATATATAAATAACTTAATCATGAAAAAAATGTATTCTATTCCTGATCTAATTCATATAATTATAAAATGATCACAATTCATTTTCTTATCAATGTTACTTTGACGACTATATTTACGATCTAACTTAATCAAAAAATCTTTTTCTTGAGCTAATTATATGTAATTTAATACGAACTTCAAAACGAGCCTAATATTGATATATATATTTTCAATTTTTTAGACACTCAAAAATATTTACTAAACTGGCGTAAAAAATTAATAGTACCTAATATTCAAAGCATAACTAAAATCATAAATGAATAATCTAGTATAAAAAAATTTGGGTATTACAACAAACTTGTCTAAATATGTTACGTCCTTCCTTATTTTTTTTTATTAAAAAGCTGCACACGTCTTTCATATCATAAACTTGCATAAACGTGTGACATTATGTGTTATTTTTTGTTATTAAAAAGTCACATATTGTCACCACTACTCTTATTGGAATTTTACTTGTCTAAAAATATCACTTTTTTTTTTGTTATTGTTACACTAAAAAGTCACATACTGAGATCGAAATGTACTTTTCTAAAAAAGTCACATTTTTTGTTACTTTTTCATTAAAAAATCACACGCTGAAACCACCTCGTCCTACAACTAATGCGATTGGAATTTTACGATCTCCAACCTCGCGCTTCCACTGCCTTGCGTTACCGTCATCACACATATCCACATCACTATCAAAATTAATACATGTTGTCGTCGAAACCTGCACTGTCTACGTGTCAACAGATCTCCAGTCACTCATTTGTCAATCTGTATGTTACCTGCACACTCAGACAATCGTTAGACACCAAGATCTCGAGGAAAAAAAGGTTTGGCGATCGTTGGTACTCCGATGATCAAGTCAATTGTCGGTATATAGAGTAATACACGGGGATGAAAACAATTGGGTGTGGGAAGGACAAGCAGACAAAGATTTGAACAGAGTTTAGAGGTGAAATTGATGCGTAAAAAGAGCGTACCTTAGAATAACCGGAAACGTTGTATTTATAGCACAAGAGTTCTAATTGATTTAGGAAAACAACCAATTAGATATTTGATCGGATCCTTCTTCTTTATGGGATAGGGATGATCGGTTGTCAAGACAATCTCCTAGATTACAATCCCTATTTAAATTAACCACGTTTCTTAATCTTTAGTAGATTTGAGATTTGGTTTCCTTATGAGGATCCGTGCGTCAATCAAACACGATCTTTTCTTAAGCCTGTCTCTGGTCATTCTCGGACATTGTGTTGCCTGCGGATTACAAGGGATTCGAAGCTCGGCGAGACCCATTGGATCAGTCATGGTACTCGAGGCCTGTGATGGGCTTCGTTATATTCCTATTTGTGAGTGCTAACATGTTGCTGGGTCTTAAGAATATTCATGAGGCATTCGCTTGATGTCTGAAACCTTTATGAATCTGGAGGGTCTTCGCTGGGCCTATAAGGCCTTAGCGAGGGCCAACTTAGGCCTTTATTGGATTTTTGTTGACGTGGAAGTCTTATTAAAATCTGGTGGTAACAATACATAAATCAAAACTGCTAATGAAATTACCATCCTATACTGACGACGAACAGTAGTAACAAACAATCGATCAGTCACCAAAGAAAAGAAGAGAGAGGTTAACCGAGGGAAAGAATTGAGAGAGAATTTGTACATCTCAATGTTCAACCTCCGAGGGTCCAAGCTAAAACTCTAAATGGTCGTCTAGTTAAATGTGCATATTCAATCAAAACAACGTATTTGTGGATATGCAATTTTTATTTTTCTCATAAGTAAATCTTTGATTTAGCACGTTCTTCAATTAAAATATTTATTCAAATAATATAACCAAAGTTCAACATAAAATCAGAATAAAAAGATTTTAAAATGCCTCAATTTCCATATAATACATATTTTCAATAAAATAAAAACTTAAATGTTCTAAATTCTCAATTAGTAAAATTACTAAATTTAAAGATGGATGCATCCAAAAAAAAAAAAAATGAAAAGAGCCAAATTATTTTTGACAGTGTATTAGGAAAGTCAAATGACCCCAGAATGCTATATATCACCACAAAGGCCATGACTGGAATAAAAAAAATGCAATTTAAATTAGTTGACCAACAATTAAAAGTATTAAAATATTGCAAAAAATTCACAACTTTCAAAATAAAAGCTGCCATATCTTGACAATTTGACTAGGACTTCAATGACATTGATAAAAATACCCCCATTTATGGAATATGAGAAGAATTTTGCAAGAATAGGAATGTAAATTAAAAGAGACCAACAATAATTGCTAACTACTATTTCGCATTCATCTTTTCAGAAATTGTTGGACCCTTTGAGGTGCATAGTCAAAATCATTTTAGCAAAATCTACATTTTTTTTTAATTCCAGACAACCACTAAATATCAAGCTTACATGCTTTTTTACATTGAATGTAACAACTAAGTGGCAATATCAATATATAATTTTTTTAATGAAAAATAACAAATAATGAAACTTCTGATGCATAGTGATGATAGAAATAATGAGAGTGGCTATATGTTATTTGGTGACACGTCCTGGCACGCCCACCTCAACAAGTCGACCGTCTTGTTGGTCTCATAAGCTCGCCTCCTACAAATAAACAGCAATAACCTAACTGTCGTTAGGTTAGCTAGATAGGCTACCTGTAGAATGATAGTTACAACCGGTTATTGAGAAGACAAAACACCAGCAATTGGGAAGATGAAACATCCTTCATTAACTCCTATTAATTAGGGAGATGATGGGACACCCGCTATTAAGGATCATTATAGGCCATAATTGCAGGTCATCCCTATAAATAGAGGTCAACCTCCAAGGTAAAAGAACAACTCTCATACACTCCATATGGTTATTCTACTTATCTGGTTTTAATCACATACTAATTATCATACCGGAGTGGACACGGGGAAAGAAGCTCCGCCACTTTTTGCAGGTCTCCACCACTATCTCCGCTGCGCTCAAAAGAGGAGAAAATATTTATCAATTGGTGCCATCTGTGGGAAACTACACAAAAAGTCATGGCTCGAACTAGAAGAGCTAGCAATGTAACCGCTCCACCAGTCCACATCGGGAATGTAGACACCGAGTCTAACGCCGCTACTAATCACCAATAACAAGAATTTGCCTCTATTGCTCAACTTGCGTCACTGCAAGCTAAGGTGGCGGCCTTAATGGCTCTACTCCAGTATCAGAACGCTGAGGTTTCTTAGTCACCACAAGGTCCTAGCCTTTCGCCGGTAGGATCATAATACCAGGGGCTCCACCCAGGGTTCTAGCCATCCACTAGTAGGGCCCTCACCGCCTAGGACTCCTCATCAGGCACCTAACTTTCTAGTAATGGAAATACCACCAACGGCAGTCCCAACGCTGGCTCCAGTTTATTTGGCTCCACCTTCCACACTCCACTTCCATTCATTGACATTTGGCCCAAATCCACATTGGGGACAACCGTCATGGATGCCCACGCCTACGCTGGTTGAGACACCAGTGTTGAGCCTAGAACAACGATTAGAAGACATGATGGGTCACAAAATAACTGAGGCTATGTCTAAGAAAAGTAGTAGGCAACAATCTATGGTGTTGGAAAAAGATTATTTTTCCTTAGAAGTGATGGTAGTCCCCTTGCCACGAGACTTCAAACAGCCAAAGATGTAGAAGTACGACGGATCTTCTGATCATGTCGATCACCTCAGGGCTTTTGTCGACTTGATGAGGTTGCAAGCCATCCCTAGTGAGATTATGTGCAGAGCTTTTTCGCCAACACTTAGGCGGGAGGCCAGGGACAGGGTAGCCACCCTTCCACCAAAATTGATATGTACATTTGACGATTTTTTCAAGAGTTTTGTTGCATACTTTGCCAGTAGCAAACGTACTAAGAAAACTGCCATCGGCCTGATATAATTGACCCAGGAAAAGGACGAACTGTTGAAAAATTTTATTGCCCGATTCAATAGAGCCACACTACGAATTAAAGATCTGTAGACGTCTGTTGTAGTCACTGTCATGATGAGTGGAACTCGAAGTCGTCCTTTCAAGATGTCACTCTCCAAAAATCCACCGGATACGATGCATAAGTTACTAAGAAGAGGAGGGTAAGTATGTGGACGCTGATGAATCATATTTCATTACCAAAAGTATGAAAGATCGAAAGGAACTTGAGTCTAACAAAAGAAAGACTTGGGACGAGCCCGAACCTCGAGATGATAAAGGCAAGCAGAAAATGAATCATTTAAAGCGGATAAATGATGAGGGTACCAAGGAAGGATCAAGCTAGCTGGAAAGTCCTGGTGCACCTACTGGATACGACCTACCACAAAAATATTCTCAACTACTGCAAATGGTCAAATGAGGCGACAAGCCTTGGCTTAAAAAAAAATTAGTAGAGGCGAGCTCACCCAAGGTTTCAAAAAAAAAAAATTAGTCGAGGCGAGCTCATCCAAGACGAGGCAAGCTTGCCCAAAGTTTAAAAAAAATAAAATAAAAATTAGGCGAGGCTAGCTCATCCAAGACGAGGCGAGCTCACCCAAGATGAGGTGAGCTCGCCCAATCTGAGGCGAGCTCGCCCAATGCTTAAAAAAATATATTTGAGCCGAGGCGAGCTCATCCAATCCGAGGTGAGCTCACCCAAGGCTCCAAAAAATAAATAAACCAAGGCTAGAGCGACGAGTCCTGCTGAAAAATAAGGCTAGGCAAAGAGTCCTGTTGAAAAACAAGGCTAGGTGAAGAGTCATGTTGAAAAACAAGGCGAGGCGATGAGCCCCTATCTGAAAAACAAGGCGAGGCGATGAGCCCATGTCAAAATATTAAGGCGATGAGCCTATGTTTAAAAATCAAGACGATGAGCCCTGTTTAAAAATCAAGGCGATGAGCCTTTGTCCGTAAAACAAGGCAATGATCATCTGTTTAAAAATCAAGGCGATGAGCCTCTATCTGAAAAAGTTAGAGAATAACATGTGCGGTAGATTATTTCTACTTTCCATTGACAACAGTCTATAAAAAGTAGAGGGGCTTATGATGATAGAAATAATGATAACTGTTATATGTTATTTGTCAATGGTGGCACGTCCTAGCACGCTCACCTCAACAGGTCGTCCGTCTCATTGGTCTCATAAGCTCGCCTCCTACATATAAATAGCAATAACCCAACTACCGTTAGATTAACCAGACAGACTACCCATAGAATGATAGTTACCACTGATTATTGAGAAGACGAAACATCCCTCACTCCTAAATACAGCCGTGATCAAACCAATCAAGGGAATCCCGGATAAGTTGACTTGCTTTTTTGATTTCTCAACAATTGGGAAGATGAAACATCCCTCATTAACTCCTAGTAATGAGGGAGATGAAGGGACACCCGCTATTAAGAACTATTAAATGCCATAACTGCAAGCCATCCCTAGAAATAGAGGCCAACTTCCAAGGTAAAAGAACAATTTTTATACACTCTATATGGTTATTTTACATATCTAGTTTTAATCATTTACTGATTATCACACCGGAATGGATACGGAGGAAAGAAGCCTCACCACTTTTTGCGGTGTCTCCACCACTATCGTTGCTGCGCTGAGAAGATGAGAAAATATTTATCATCACATAGAATATTTCTCAAATTGTATATTTTTTCAGTATTTTTCAAAATTATATATTTTTTCAGTATTTTTCAAATTATATATTGTTTTAAGCGCATGTATCAATTTTCCCCTAGAAAAAACCCGGCTGGTTGTGGACCCATCTACATACAACGTGAAAAAATCACAGACTCAGCCAACTGTCACCATCTATATAAAGTAGAGTACACTACAAAGTACAATACAATATTACAAGTTAACTTTTAAGTTGTAGTGTGCCGTGTCCGGAAAAATTGCAGCCTGGTACTAAATCTTTCAAAAAAGTGTTACTCTCGTAACCGGTAACACTGTCAACCCAAACCTTAAATATGCGTAGTAAGCACTTTCAGACAATAGCCATGAAAAAATCCATAGTAAACCAAAATTTCATCAATGGATCTTTATTTGACTATTTTAACAAAGAACAACATAATAAGTACACATACTTCCAAAGTTCCACTTAAAACAATTGAAAAAAGAGAAATTAAAAAAAAAAAAGAATTACTACAAAAAAAAAAAAAATTCTTCATCTTTCCGACCAAACCTAAATATGTATCATCTCACACCCCCACCCCTATGTCCCTGCCCAGTGAACAGATCCACCATCTCCTCCACCACCCAAATATGTAAATTTACAGTAAAATACTAATAAAGAGAGAAATAATAAAAAAATAATATAGATTGAGATAATTGCAAATATTTGATTTTCTCGAACTTTTCAGAAGAAGTATGTTTGATAGGATTAATTGGTAACATAAATTATTATGACACAAAATAAAATGTATTTTTTAGCATTTACATACGACAGAACAAATACATTATGTTCCAAGAGCACTTGATATGACATTATTTATCTTTTGAAAAATGGGATATAGCCTTGAATCTTGTAAAGAAAATTGTTCTACATCCTCATTCGACTCAGGTTGTTGATACAATAATTGATTACAGGATTTGTTGATTTGGGTGGAGTTGTTCATTGGGCGGTGGTGGGCGAGGATGGAAGTGGTGGTGTGGCAGTGTAGATTTGGGTTTGGAAAGATGAAGAGTTTTTTCTTTTCAATTTTCTTATTTTTTTTCCTCCTTTTCTTTTTATTGTTTTAAGTAGTAGTACCTTCATTAAATTGGTCAAATAAAATGGCTGTTGATGAAATTTGGGTCAACTGATTTATTAATTGCTGTGCTAAGATTAGAAGATTTAAAATTTAAAAGTACTTATTTTGAAAGGTTGAGGACCTCAGTTGAAATTTTATCATCTAGAAAACTTGTCTCTTGACCAAACAGTTTTTCTGATAGATATTTCTGCTACTGAAATACAAACCAAAAATCAAGAAGAAGAAAAATGTTACTGGCATCTGCTACTTTCATCAGACCCACTGCCACTGCTAATTTTATTAAGTCCCAATCAAGAAAATTTCACAGGCCCATTAGGATTTTTACAAGGAAATTGGAATTCAAATCCCAGAAATCTGGTTTTTGTGTTTGCAATTGTAGAGAGTGGAGTCAAAATAACATGATTGATCCGATTAGGATTCCTTCCAGTGCAAGTGAGGAGGATGAACGACAAGATTTCGTTCAAGGGTCCAAAAATTTTGGAGCTGGTGGAATCGAAGCTACTCTGAATAATTTGGTCAGTATAATTTCTATTTTAATTAATATTTTACAGTATTGAATATCTTTGAATTTGTTGATTATTATGCATTATTCAGTTGTTTTCAAATTTTGTTGTGTGAATTAAAACTTATGGGTATTCGAAATTAACAGTTGTTTGAAAAAAGACCGACATAAAAATGTCCTGAAAACGTCAATAGTCATTCCTGCGTGTAGAACTAGTATACCGCCGGCGGTGGGATTCCACAGTAGATGAAGAATGAGATGGATTTGAAGGGATTCGATCGTAGATGAAGAATAAGATGGATTTGAAGATATGAGATTTGATGGTGAGAGGCAATTTTTCTCCAATTTTTTTGAAGGTTTTTGAAGAGAGGCATAGGTGTTTTTATAGAGAAATAATGGTTTGTATTGATCCTTGATAGTAGAGACAGAGTAGTGTTTTGTGTTGTAAAACAGACTAGAACCACACATTAGCTGATACGAACATGAATTGTTTGTATCGATGAACAAAACAAAATAGAAATAGAATAACGAAAAGAGTGGGTTAATTCAAGGAAAACCCGGCCCTCCCAAAGTATTGGTTTTCGAGGAACCTATAAACTCTCAAATACAGACACTACGTTTGTAGAAATAATTCGACACTTTATTCAATACTCGTGCAAATTAATATAAAACCACGTGCCCTAAAACTAAAGAGCACAACTTGCGCCTCCACGGGCATGGCGCAGTGATAAAGCAGGAGGGTTCTCTACGGAGCATCAAAGGTTCGAATCCCCGCGGCAGCTGGAAAGCAACATTTAAAAAAATAAAATAAAATAAAATGTTGGAAGGCAGAGGTCCACGAGGAGGAGAACCGTCGAATGTCCGGCCCAACTGTGTATAACCTATGACTGCATCTAGATTTACCTGGGTGGCGAATCAAGGGAAATGCCGCCACTCCTTAGGATTAGTCAGACAAAGCTTGAACACTTGAGTCATTAAAAAAAAAAAAAAAAAAAAAAGAAGAGCACAACTTGCTCGATATCACCCATAATCCCTAAATATAATGAAAACTAACTCACATATAACAACCCACTACTACTACTTTGACTAACTCAAGATAAATAAATATAACAATAAAATATAATAAATATTGTAACATTCCTCCTCCCTTAAAGACATGCTTGTCCTCAAGGGTAAATTTTGAGAATAACTTAGCACGCTTTTTTTCTTCATTTCCAATTGATGAGCAAATAATAAAAGGCTATCAATCTTTATTGTAGGTGTTTCGTTGATTCGCTCTTATTCTTCGTCTTCAATTTCGACATTTTATTGTAGAATGGTAATTCAGATCCATGTTTACCCTTGTTGTCTTTGATTGAAATATTTTTCTCCTGCACATTCAGTGTCTCTTTCTTGTGCATGCAAAGCATCTCTGCAAATGAAACTTACCGTATCATCATTTCCAAGTGACCACTATTCGTATCCCAATATCCAAAATATTCCATAGAATTGTTACTACAATCTCTATAACGAGAAAAAGTTCTCTGGATGTAGAAGTCTCAAGATCATTAAGTTGGGCAAAATTTCTCCATTATGCCAACATGAACTAATCTTTGAGTGAGCTTCTCTTGCGAGGAATTAATTCTCCGGCCTCAGTTTCGAAGCAACTACATCACTACGTGACGAAGATTGTAATTTTGCATCTAACCCCTCAAAGAACTCGTTCATTTTCCACTGAAGTTCTTTTTTACTATTAGATATAACTTCAACAATCTTCTCCAAACGTTCCACTCGTTGCTCCAGCAATACATTTAGGCCATACTCTGGTACCAATTGATACAATTCGTGTTCATATCGATTAAAAAAACAAAATAGAAAAAGAATAACGCAAAGAGTGGGTTAATTCAAGGAAGCCTAGACTTTCCAATGTATTGGTTTTCGAGGAACCAATAAACTCTCAAATACAAACACTACTTTTGTAGAAATGATTCATTTGACACTTTATTCAATACTTTTTTGGACTTAAATACAAATTAATGTAAAACGGGTCCCCTAAAACTAAGGAGCACAACTTGCTCCATATCATCCACAATCCTTAATATAATGAAAACTAACTCACATATGACAACCCACTACTACTCTTTTGACTAACTCAAGATAAATAAATATAAAAATAAAATAAAATAAAAACCGTAACATTAGCCAAATAAAGCATTTTGTTTTTCTTTGAGTTATAAAAGGAGGGATTTGAATTTAACTTAGCTAATTGTAAAAGGATAAAGAAACCGAGGAAATTCTTAAATTCACCAACTTAAGAAAAATTAAAGTGATTCTCTTGTAAATTATTTTGGACATTGATTAAATTACTCAAGATTTTTGTATCGTTGATTAATAATTTATATTTAATGAAGTATTCAACATATCATTTGGAAAAAAGAGTACATAACGATATGACATGCAATATTTGAACAAGTATTCCCCATATTTCCAAGAACCATATATCAACATATATAAAAAATAATACGTGTTTTGTATATATCTAAAGCATTTATTGCAATTTGGAGGATGGGGATGTTAATAAATCAATGTACGTATCATTTGTAGCTGCTAATTCTTACTAGAGATTTCTTATGTATGCATTGTTTAGAGTTTATATTGATATTGTGTTATCTTGGATGCTTGCAATAAATTTCTCACTTTGGTTCATTGTTGCTACATTGGATATTCCTAAAACATGTCGACATATTAAGATTGACCTTCGCATTTCTTTGCCCTGAGATTGAAAAAGAAGGAACTCTTTTTAGAAAATTGCTGAGGTGAAACTGTAGTTCCATATCTCATATCTCTGTCAACTTGCGTTCGAGCTCCCTCTCTCTTTTCCTCATTAGAGTTGTTTCCTTGTGTTAAGTGTTACTCAATATGCGGGTGCATTAATACTCAAGCATGGCTTTGGAGCGTATTGACTTGAAAACTTTTAATGCTATCTGTTCATAAATGATTTCAAAATAACCAATTTCAAGAAAAAATGCTTTTTCATTAAGATTTTCACTGGGCTATTTCCCTTATTGCAGAGTAAGTGGTTTGTGTCAGTGCTTTTTATGGGTCTCATTCTTTGGAGGCATGATGTTGAAACAATGTGGGCGGCCATGGGTGTTGCGCTCAATACTATGCTCTCAGTTGTACTGAAAATAATACTAAACCAAGAAAGGCCGATTTCTACCTTAAGGTCTGACCCTGGAATGCCATCTTCGCATGCACAGTCCATCTTCTATGCAGTTGCATTTATCAATTTGTCAAGTAAGCTTTTCAAACCATTCTTATTCTTGGTTAATTTTTCGCATATCAAAAGAAGTTGAGATACATGTTTGGCTAAGCTTAAAATAGCAAAAGTTACTTTTTAAGTAACTTTTGTTTCCAAGCATGTTTGAATATGTTATTTTTTTCTTACTTTAAGAAAAAAACCAAAGTTGATTATTTTGGAATACACTCTTATCTGTCTAGATATGTAATTACTTATTTTCAACTGTGGACAATAAAAATATATTTATTTTAGAGCTTGCTTATTTTCTTAAAAGAAAACATTTTAAGGTGGTCAGCGAAACATGCTGATAGTTTGGCAACAATTGGTTGACTAATCATTTTTCAATGTGATAGTAACTTTATTTGCTTGTTCTGATTATGACAGTTCTTTAACCATGTGTATGTATATTTAACAGTTTTTCCCCTTTGTTATATTACAAAGTTTGACTTTCTTATATTTTTTTGATATATATATATTTTTTCTGTTTTTTTGATGTATGTAGGGTGTTATATACCTCCAATCTTCTGGCCCCTTTCTAAATTCATGCAACCATTATTGCTCATTATACTTTTAAATATTGTGCCTCTTGTTATGGAAAATGAATCTGTTTACATTGATTGACTTACAGTACATTTATATCTAGTTAATAACTTTAACTGCTGATTGTTGTATAACTTTTAGCTCATTAATAAGATAAATTTTATTGAACCTTCAATGTAAGCAACACTTGATTACATGAAATGGTGAAAATGATGTCATATTGCGGATTAAATTATTAGGAATAAGGCATAGCTTTTATGTTTGTTGTTCTTTGTTCATTAATAAGGTAAACTGTTTCTGCTCATACAGTCTTTGTATACATGATGTCTGATGCCTAGTTCCTTTGTGCATTGCAGTGGTGGAATATTACAGGATTAATGCACTTACAACAACCCTGTGTGGACTTGTCTTTATACTTGGATCTTATTTTGTAAGTATACAGCAGTTAAATTGAATTCAGGGATTTAAACATGCTTGCAGTGTTATATTATTTAGTGATTTACAGTTTGTAATTCAGTCGAATAACCAACAACCGTGATTGAAATTCGGTACAACCACAAACAACAAACTAAGCTTTATCCCCAATAAAGTTGAGGGTCCTGAATCCTTCTTTGCCAGATTGAAATTCAGTAAGAAAGACTTTTTAAAGTGCAAAGTTTTATCCAATTTCTGACTTAAATTGTGAGAGACTGAGGATGAAAATCATAATAAGTATTTCAATTAACATTCTAGCATTATCATTTCCATAAGGAGGGATTGTAATTTTGTCGGGATGTTTTATGTAGACATGAAGATCTTCCATTCATAAGAGTGGTCTGAGGGAAAGAGGTAAATGGAAAGATTGTCTGATATTATTGGGAAAGATATGTTTTACCATTTATGTCGTTTCTGTATGCAGTGTGGATTGAACCGAAAGGTAGAAAAGGATTTATATAACCAACCCAGAGTTTATTTGGAATTAGGGTTAGCTTCTTATTGTTTATAAAATGAACCAAATGGGGCGTTGAGAAAGGATTCAAGTAGCCGACCCCAAATTTATTGATTATAAAACTTAGTTTGTTATTTTTGTAGATTTCCTGAGCAATTAAGGGTAAGAGACAAAATATCTTCGAAAAAAGTGTAATTTCTTCATAATGATTGCTTATGTTTGAGTTTTTTTTGCTTGCAGTCATGGCTACGGGTTTCGCAACAATTCCATACAATTAGCCAAGTCGTTGTGGGAGCGGTTCTGGGATCGTTTTTCTCCATTATATGGTACTGGTCATGGAATGCTTTTGTATTGAAGGCATTTGTTTCCCACTTATGGGTTAGAATACTGGTAGTTCTGGGTTCTATTGGATTTATCATCGGATTTATTGTTTTTGTTTTCATGTCCTGGATTCTGATTGAATAATAACAATGTGATATATTCTCAGATTAGTGTGTGACATTCCTTGCTTATGACTGTTAATCTACCATTTATTGCCTGAACTGAGAAGCAGGGAATTGACTGCTAATGCACAGAATGAAGGTCGATTGGTATTCCAATCCAATATAATGTAATAAACATGCCTTCAAATCTATCGTGGGGATGCTACCTTTGAATAAAGGAAAAAACCCATTATTTAGAGAAATCCCATCTCTGGGCAAAGTGGAAGTATCAAGCAAAGAAGTCACAGTTTCATTTGTTTAAATACAAAAGATATAAATATTAAGGACGGTCAAGTTCAAAAAAAGATATAAAAACATAAAAGTGCATTATATATTCAGTTGTTTCCGACACTGTACTAAACATGCCATGGAACTATATTGAATGTGTGTAATCCGAGTGGTATTGTAAAACAAATATAATCGATATTCGATCACACAAAACGAATGCAACAAAAAGAAAAACAAGTGGAATAAAGAAAACGTAGATTTGAGTAGTTTGACACAAATTTCGAGGTTAAATCATAAAATTACAAACTTACAATAACCCTCACAACCTATTTCAACACTAAACTAAAATACTCAATGTCCTTTCTTTCTCTTTATTTCTCTATCTTTACTTTTCTCTATGCATGCGCACTGTTGCGGCAACCCGTATAGTGACGGACAAAGTTACTCTTACGAAATAAGCCGTGTGAAGGGCACGCGCCCCATTTGACGGAGAAATGAGAGGGCAGTTAACGTAAGGACCTCGTTGACAAGAAAATGTTGATATGATAACGTTGATGCTAAAGTTGAATGGATATGCATGTTTCCACAGAGCAAGCAACCGTTGGGGGACCATTTGTGCAATTTAGCCTAAATTTATTCTTACTATTGGTATACTGTTTACCATGATGGAATTCGACCGTATAAAAATAAAATTAGGTGGACAAGATAATAACTTGCTCACGATGAAAAAATAGAGATTAATAAAAGTTGGTGAGTGACCAGTGATAAATAATGAGCATGAACACGGTTGACAATGAGAGATTTGAATAAAACGGTGAACAGTGAAGAGGAACTGAATTGAAGAGATAATAGATTTTTTTCAAAATGGTGAATACAGACGTATATTATTTTTTTTGTGTGAGTATGGTGAAAACCTCCTTTACAGTCGGTGATTAAATATTTATCAAAGAAAATATATTTATTTTTTAAAAATAATATAGTATTTATTAAAACTTAGGGTCTGTTTGATTGGAAATGGTGGAAAAGAAAAAAAGTTCCATGTAAAAAAGGAAAATAAAAACCACTAAAATGGTGAGAAAATATTTTCCACCAAAATGGCCAAATTCATGCTTCAAGTGATTGTACCCTAGAAAACATTTTTTCCTTTTTCACCTTGTATCAAACAGCCAAAGTAGGAAAATATTTTCCTCTGATATGACATTATTTTTCTCGGATGTGACATTTTCAATAGAAAATGGTGCAATCAAACGGACCCATATAATTTTTAAAATAAGAAAATAAAAGCATAGTCTATCTAGTAGAAAAAATTCAAATAGTCTTAGATACCAAGCCCATCTTCAATGCACTCCGTCCATTGCTTTTTAGACGTACCACATAAGAATAAATAGACGATGTTAAAAAAAATTATCTCCAATGCATGATGACAAGGACTCCGTCTAACTAATGTATATATATATATATATATATATATATATATATATATATATATATATATATATATATATATATAAAAGACTTCGTCTAGAAGTCCGTCTAAAATCTAGATGGAGTGATTCAGCATTTTATTTAAAAAAAGTAGAACGAGGGAAATAAAAACTGAAGACCCACTAATTTAAGAAAAAAATTAATACCACATAAGTGGTAATGCTATTTTTAAACGAAACTCATTGGAGATGAATTTTTAATTTGACCGTCTATTCAATAGACGTAGTGCTACATAGACTAGAAATTTGTCTATTTTACCTGTCGCGTAGATTTCAATAGACGGAGTGTTTTGGAGATGCTCTAATATATGTACGACAAAAAATGAATTAATTTTACTTACGAGAGAAATTGATATTTTAATTATAGATATTTAAAAAACCTAAAAGTGGAATTTGAGAAATTACTATTTTGATGTTTCTCAAAATCTACTGCAAGATGGTACGATTTTTCAATACTCAGATTTTTCTTAAATTTACCAAACACCTAAATAGCTGTGATTGTTTGATAATCAAAATTTGAGGCTCTAAAAGCAATCCTAAAAGGCTTAACAGGAGTGTATAGTCCAAACCCTTATATGTTGGTTGTTATTTTTATATTCAGCTGATTTACCCTTTATATGCCATCTAAGATGATGGCTGATTTGAGAATATCAATCTTAAAATTCGATAGAATGCTTGAGCTTTTAGATTGAGGAATTGCTCACTTGAGCGTTTTTAAATTTGATACCATATTGGATATTGAGTTTTCATTTTCAAGAGGTCAATCTTGTTGAAAATAGTAGTTTAAATCAATATATGTTGGTTTTTATTTTTATGTTTAGCAAATGTGAAATTTTTACACTTAATAATGGAACGATATATGATTGTCTTATAAGAAATACAAAAAGAAGTTGAAAGAATCAATCGATCTCTGAGAGATCGGTCGATCTAGTATTCGAATGGCCAAGAAAACGGTCTAGGGTCTGGTCGACTCCATTTGGTCAAACGGCCCAGGGAGCGATTGATCGACCCAGATTGAATGAAGCCCCCTTTGAGAAATTTACGGATCTTTTACAACACTTGCAAAATAAACATAGCTCAGATTTGATAGTCCAAACTCCATAATGACAACTCCTCAAAACCAAAAAAGAACTTACTTTTCTTTAGACCACACACTATTAGAATATCACCCACTTAGAATAAAAATTCACAATATTGATGAAGATTGAATGTCACAAGGACTAAAGGACTAAGGCCCAAGGCCTAGAGTTCACAAAAACTCACACAAGGGACAAATCATAAAAAAGGCAACCACTTTTCACCAAGAAAATGGGTACAAATTGTTACTGCCTATTGTACTTTTCTCTATCTTGCTTATGTGCTACATGTACCAATGTATTTGATCGTTGGATTAGCTTAAATTAAGGATATTGGGTTAATAACCCTACAACAACTGCCAAGATATAATATGGGTCAATTACACTAGGCTACCAAGCAACGATCCAAATAGCTGTTTAAATCCTTCAAGTGGCCTATTAAGTCATTTGGTTATATTTGGGCTGACACATTGTGGAATGGACTTTAATTGTCTTCAATTCTGGGCTCAAACTCTGTGAAGAATAAAAGAGTCCCAATTAATCATCACAGCCCCAAAGTTTATTTGGAATCACAAAGAAAACCCAACAAACCTCCACCTTGATACCAAATCAACTTATATCAAGCAAAACAACAAAGTTAATAAGTACTAAAATAATTTATCCAAAAGAGTGGTGATATTCTCCCCACAGTGGGGATGAATCATGTTGCCCACTGCCCACATGGCAGTGGGCAAGTGGTCAAAAAACTTTGCTAACAATAAATGAATTTCTTTTTTGGCCAATTGTCCACTGCCATATAGGCAGTGGGCAACATGATTACTTTCCATTGTGGAGAGGGGATCACCACTCTTATCCAACATAAAGTAGAACTTACAGACTTTTACCAATGTTTAGAAGATCAAGGCAACTTCTAAACTTTACAAAGGGGAGCACTTTAGTGTTCATGTTTGTTGGGTTGTATTTTGAAAGGATTTTCTCAAGTTTTTTCAAACCTTGAGCCAAAACATCTCTAATAAAATAGAACTTGACATCAATATGTTTAGTACATTCATAAAAATTAGGATTCTTGATAGAAGATTAACTATCTGAATATACATTATCTAAATATACAATCATATCATCACTTAAAACACATAGTTCATTAAATAAGTCTTAAACTACAAAGCTTCTTTAATTGCTTCCATGACAACTATATATTCAGATTCAATAAGTAGATAGAGAAACAATGTGTTGGAGTAGTGATTTCCAAATAATATAAGAATTATACAAAGTAAACACATATGAGGACGTTGATTTCCTATTATTTCTATCTATAACATAATCTGCATATGTGAAACTTTTAAATTTCACATTTTGTACTAAACTTGTGCATGAATCCTACATCACTAGTTCCTTTCAAATACCTCAACAACTATTTTAAAATTCCCATTAATTTGTTCCTAGATTAGACATAAACTTGTTATGTGTACTAACTCCAAAAGCTAATTTAGGTCTAGTATATACCATCAAATACATAACGAATCCTATTACATTTGAATAAGGAATTCTACTAATATATTCTACTACTTCATCATTAGTAGGTGATTGATCTTCAGACAAAATAAAGTCATTTGCTAAAGACAATGTAACATGCTTACATTCATTTATACCTAACTCATATAATATCTTTAACACATATGGAGCTTGATGTAAAAACAGAAAAGAATTTGACCTATTTTTTTTCTATCTACATGCCTATGATTCTTTTAGCATTTTCTAGGTGTTTCATATCAAATTCACCACTTAAAACTAATTTTATCCAATCAAGAGCATGTCATCAACATATAGTCAAAAAAACACACAGTTATTATTAATATCATGATATAGATAGTATAAGCAATGATCAAATTTACTTCTTTAGAAACCAACAGTTAACACAAAAGAATCAAAACTCTTGTACTATTGTCTAGGAGATTGTTTTAAATCATACATTCACATTTTAAGAAAACACACATGATCATGGTTTAGTTTATCTTACGAACCTTGTGGTTGATTCATATAAATCTTTTCATAAAGTTCACCATGCAAGATGCAGTCTTAACATCAACGTGTTTAAGTTCTCAGTAAAAAATATGCAACTAATGCAAGCATGACACTAATGGTAGTATACTTAACAACATGAAAAAAGATTTATTATAATATATCCTTTTTTCTGTGTATAACCTTTAGCTACTAATCTATTCTTAAATCTTAAAAGTTTATCTCAGTGGTTTCCTCTTTAACCTTAAGCTTAGAGACTAACTCCCAAGTTTGAGTCTTATCAAGAGAATTCGTCTATTCTTTCATTGCTTTCAACCACTTCTCAAATTGCTCACTTATCACAACCTCCTCATAAGTGTTTGACTCATTATCAACTAGGTCTTGATAACTAGCATATGCTAGAAAAAAATCTGATTCATAACTTAGCCTTTGAGGCTCTCTATGTTGTCTTCTTACTCTGTCTCTAGCTAACTTGTAATCAGCCAAAGAATTTTGGTCATTTAGATGTTATTCAACTACTTCCTAACCTCTTTCTTCATCTTTAGGTTGCTAATTTTGACTATCCACCTCATTGGAGATAATGAAAATATGGGTACTCACATTTTCCAATTCTACCTGGGACTGTCCACTATTATTATCTTTCTGTTTTTCAAACGACAAGTCAAAATCTAACTTCAAACAAGGTATATCGTACTGATTAAATGTGACATCTAGACTTATAATGATTCCAACTCCCTTTTGGCTTCTATCATATATCCTATACCCTTTAAAACCTTCTGTAAAACCTAGAAAAATATATTTTCTAACCCTAAGTTCAAGTTTTTTCTCATTTTGATGAGAGAAAGTACAACACCTAAATGTTCTAAGCATGGAATGATTAGCACATTTACCAACTCATTTTTCATTGGAGTATCACCATTTAATACAGCAGATGGAGTCAAATTAACCAAATAACATGCAGTCATAACAACCTCACCTCAGAATGATTTTAGAAAACCAGAACTAACATCATACACCTAATCTTATCCAAGTAAAGTACGATTCATACTTTCTGCAATTCTATTTTGTTGGAGAGTATAAGGAACAATTTTATATATGGTTATACTACATTCACTACACATTATCAAAATCAGTATTGTAAAACTCAAGGCCATTATCAATTCTCAGATATTTAATTTTCTTTCTAGTTTGATTTTCAACTTGCAATTTTCAATTTTTAAATTTTCTAAAAGTTTGAGACTTATCATTTAGAAGATAAACTCAAATTTTCTTAGAAAAATCATCAATTATGGACAAGAAGTATCTCATTACTCGTAGGCCCCCATAGATCTGAGTATATATACTCTAAAACACCAGTAATGTTATGCACAATAGATAAGAAAGATAGTTTATGATGTTTTCCAAGTACACAACGATCATAGAATGGTATATCAGACACACAATCTTTATCAAAAACTCATTTATTATTAAGGAGCTTACACCCCTTAACACTCACATGTGCCAGTCTATTGTGTCATTTGTGTATGTCATTAGTGTTGGTGTACGAGATAGAGAAATTTAAACTTCTTACTACTTTAACAGTAGTTATATATATGCCATTTCTTCTCACCATTTTAGAAGTCACAATAGCACTCTTAATCATTTTTAACATCCCATTTTAATTTTACCAATTTGTCCGCTCTTTTATAATTTTCCTATTGAAATTAAATTCTTAGTCATTTCAAGAATATATCTCGACCCTTTTAAATTAATTACTTAGCCAAGATCAAATTTAATTGTAATGTCACCAATCCTGAATGATGCACCCATTACCACATGTCCACAATCATATTCACACAAGTTATTAAATCGTTCTTTATGAGATGTAATATGGAATGATGCATCGTAATTAAGTATCCATTCATGCAAATAGAATTTCATAGGTAGAGTTAATTCATTGGATTCATAATTTAACGACACATAGACCTCACCAAGGTTTACATTTGAGGTGGAAACAACATTAGTCTCATCTCTCACCTTTTGTTTTTGTTTATTTTTCTCTTTATAGTAGTCCTTTATGAAGTGTCCAATTTTACCACGTCCATAACATTTCTCACTTTTCGCTTTTGTTTTTGACCTAGAACGACTTCTACCTTTTTTTTACCACTTGATTTATAGCTGTTTTGACTATCATGATTCCTAGTATGATACTTATCTCTCATCATATGAACTTCACCACTTCTTCACTCGTTTCTTTTAGCACTCAACTCATTTCTTTATTTCTTGAAGGGTCAATAATAATTTCAGTATTAAAGTGTCCCTCTCGTACTTTACAACATTTTTTACTTCTTTATACACCTCAGGTATAATATTTAGTAAAATAATAGCTTTATATTTTTCGAGTACCTTTTCACTACAGTTTGTAATATCTTGTACCAACTTATTAGAGATATCTAAATTGTCATCTAAATCTTTAGGTGGACTAATTTGAAAATGAAAAAAACTTCAAGCAGAAAAAGTTTATTTGCAGTAGATTTTGTTAAATAAAGTTTATCTAATTTTTTCTAAAGTCGTTTAGTAGAATTAAGTTTGCCAACTTTTCTCAAAACAGAATTAGATAAGTGTAAAATAATAGAAGTATAAGCCAATTAATCATATTCCTTTCTCTGATCCTCAGTTATAGGAAAAGTGCCTTCAATAGCTTTATAAACTTTTTGTTGAACTAGAATTCCTCTCATTTTTTGTTGTCAAATTGAAAAATCACATTTTCTATTAATAACCCCCCAAATCAAAATGGTGTATTGTCATTTTCACACAAAAAATGTACATTACACAGACATAAGCACTTTAGGCAAGTAAACGCAAACCACCTTATATCACACAAAAGTAGCAAGCCAACAACACTTTCCTAAGGTCTCACAAATATAAACCGATCTATAACCCTAGGATTCCACAAGAATTGAATTCTAAGGTCAAGAGAGAAGTTCGATACGGGTCAAGTCTGGGTCAATTCTAAAGAGAATAAAACAGGTATATGGTAGCAATTTCAACAAGTTATAAAGCACAATAACAATCTCATGAAGGATTTAGGCACACAACACAACAAGTAATATTCTAAGTTTAACAACAAGCAATAGTTACCCTCATAAAGTAACCCCAATCCTAATGGCCACCCCCACACGATGACCTTTGTTGCAAGAAGTAAATTGCTACCCACAAGATAGGCTTGACTTTGGAAAAATAAAATGACATAATACAATACCAGATTGAACAATTCTGCTGTTCATATTATCGGAGAAATGTGAAACCCTAGCGCCACACACTATTCATCATAGGATTGTAAACTCATCAACAAAAACAACTACAAAGATTGAAAACACCGCACGTGTCCACTATCGAACCACTGTATCAACTGTTCGAACTACTAGTGATGGAATGGACCACCACAAAAGGTCAAGAACTACAACAGAATGACGTCGTCCCCAACCACCCGCCAGAAAACCCCTACATGCGTCGCCACACACCGTTAAATAGAATCTACAACCTTTGCCCATGTGCTACCTCCAAACTTCCACATGCCACTCCAATGGCTACACTTTAACTTCTTGAACCTATATATGTCTTTATTTCACCCAGACGATGCTTGGTCTAGTCAGAAATGGGACAGAGAGATTTGGGCAAATTTAGTCCTTCTTTCTTCTTTATTGATCTAACAACAAAAGTTGTTTTTCTTACACTAGAAAATGCCACCAAGGCTCTGATACTACTTTATTGAGTAATTTACAGATTGTGTACAACACATGCAAGAGAAACATTGCTTAGATACGATAGTCCAAACTCCACAATGGCAACATCTCAATTGGAAATAAAAAAAAGGACTTCTTTTTGTTTAGATCACACATTAGAGCTGACAAATGAGTTGGGTCGAGCTGGCCTGTCCCTTCAGAGCAGGGCCACACTTGAAACTGGATTAGGCCAGCCCAACCCAGTTTTGTGCGGACCAGAAATATGCTGGCCCAGTGCCCATCGTGCCAACCCGGTCATAATTTTTTTTTTTTTTTACACAATCTTAGATAAACTTAGACAATATATATTTTAAAATTTTTAAAGAGATTAATTTATAAAATTGGGACTCTCATGTATTAGTTAATAGATAAATATCAAATTTCTTTCAAAATAATAATTCTTTTTGGTTAATTCTAAATTATTTTTTGACACATTTTTCTAAAACATAAATAGTAAAAACATGCTAGTCTTATTGCTTTAAGATATAAGTATGTTTGACTTAAATTAAAAAATTTACTTATAAGTAAATTTAAAATAAATAATTTACTTGTCACACCAAACATCATTGTGATTGAAACTTGAATTAAACTAAATTTTAATTAAATCTAATCAATTTTATGTTGGAGTTTAGAATTCTTGGACTAATGTTTCGAAAAAAGATAATTTAAATTGAAGACTTGGACTTAGGCCATTTTGAATTGATATTATTTGGATTATGTATTATGGGTATTTACAAAACAAGTGATTATTGTCAGGGAGGAAAAAATAATAATAATAAAAAAAAAATTTTTTTTTGGCTCAAAGGTAGGACCAGTCCAACCCAAAATCCGAGTTATATGGACTAGCCCGCGGGCCGAGCGGACACGGACACCCACACCCACACCCACACCCACACCCAATATTACTCACTTAGTTCATCAAACAGCCATGAAATCCTACGAGCGAAAATGAAACAAAGTTGAGATAACAATGATGTCTACTCACACAACGGGCTAAAAAAGGCTTGAGTGTATAAACAAATTGACATTGTTTCATCATTCCCAAAGCCACACAGAGAAGAAAATAAATGTCATGTCAAGCTTGGGGGCTACTGTCATTGTTTCCTTTAGACACACCTTCAATAATTTTCCTTCAACAACAACTTAGATCGAAACTTAAATCACTATTAAGAAAATGTCAAATACATCATTTACAAAGATATGATACAAATTTCCAATTATGTATTTGCAAAGGATGTATTTGACATTTTTTCAATAGTAATATAAATTTTAGTCTAAATTATTATTCAATGAACAACTTAGATCGAAATTTAAATCACTATTGAGAAAATGTCAAATACATCATTTACAAAGATATGATAAAATTCCCAATTATGTATTTGCAAAGGATGTATTTGATATTTTTTCAGTAGTAGTCTAAATTTTAGTCTACATTATTATTCAATGAACGTTACACCTCTCCTAATGACCTTTAGATGAGGCTTGCTTGGCAGCTTGCTCCACTTTTCGTTGTTTAGCCAAAAAGCTATCAAAACCAAGAGCGACGGTAAGCTATTTTCGCCTGGTACACATCGTGATTTTAGTGGTTGTAAGCACGTGTTTTATTGACTTATAGGGATGTATGTAAAGATCCCTATAAATTAAACGGCACATGACCACCAGGTACTCTTTAAGATAATTTTCAATAAACATATTTGGGGAACCCAAATCTTTTTTTATTTTGTTGGTTGCTCAGCCATGGAATCATATGTCCACTGCCATGTCCCCACATCATTACCAAAAAACAGTGTTTGAGTTGTTTAATTGACTATAATTAATAGTTATATACTTTTAATTAAAATTTTACTTAATAAACAATCAGTTCTAAAATTAAATTTAGTCATTCAATATTACTGTTGTCATAAGTTTATCAAATTAAATCAAAACCATCCAATTTTATCAATAATACAATAAATAAATTGGTGATCTTGATCAATTAGCGATACAAACGTGCCAAGTGAAGTATTTGACAACATCAATGGTCACTAGTTCCTACATCCCATGTGAAAGCATAAAGAGGTTTCAATTCTTCATAATGAGTCTATCAACTCTACATTTTTTAACGTGGGCCATAGTAACTGCCCGGATACTCAGTAAAGTGAATAAATAAAATTTCATACTCGATCTCATAGATACATACAAAATTATATAAATAATCGTATTAGATGAAAGTCGAATGAGTATGGGACAGTAATTAACACTTACCTTGTTTAGTTTCCTAAGCTCATTAGACCTCTTCTAATTAATTTTTTTGAAATTTTTCCATCCCTCCGTGTATATGATAGAATGATGCGAACCTAGTGGTTTACGCTACACATGTTGAGAACATGGAACACAAGTTGATAGATCTTGTGAGTGTAACATTTTATGGTACTTAAAGTTCAAGTTTAAATTCAAATCGATTAATTGATTAACCTTCTAAAATAACTTTTTATCTTTTTAACTATCCACTTTCTTGATGGTAGCAAGTCGAAGGAAACGAACAGGCCATAATCTAGTCCTAAGTTCTACATATTATTCTCAGAAGGCCAGTGCTTTGTTCTATGAAATGTAGTGCTCCAAATCCTAACAATTTGAGTCGTTACCAAAATACTTTCTAACAACAAATTAATTCTCTCATAGAATTAAATAAACGTAAAACATGTGGGGGAAAAATTCGTTTTCTAGAACCAAAGAACTTAGGCAAAAGAGATTTTGTTTTTCAAACCATGCTGAAAAGAAAAATTTCCCTTAGTGACAGTTTATAGGTAGTCCAAACTTTCGGGCCAAACGAAATTGTTAATTCTTGAAATTTTAAATGTAGGTTATTAACATATACAAAGAAAAAATATAGTCAAAAATCACGACAAATTCCATTATTAAGTCATCCAAATATTTATCCAAAATCAAGACTAAAATTTCTCGGATTTGACTGACCCAATTTACTAAAATTGTCACAACTTGTTTCCCGAAGAATTAGATTCGTGCGAACAATTAAAAAATTATTCAGACGATGTATAAGGAACAAACTTTTTGAGACAAAGTCTCAACAATGAGTGTTTGAATTGAAAGATGGTATTACACAACTTGCCTCTAAGAGGCGCAAGCTCACAAAGTTACAATATTTGTAAATAGAAAACAAAAGATTTCAAATGTAAATTCACATGTTTGTTTGTGAGAGAATTTTTTCGTCCATTCTTCCAATGTCTTGCTTTGTTTATATATTGATCACAATTTGCACGATTCTTGTCCATAACTGACCATCATCTCATAACCCTTCTCCTAAACAACTTCCCATTACTATCATGGCCATAATGACTTCACATAACCCCCCATAGTGCTTTATTTACTAGCTAGTAGTTACTTTGGATTATGAGCCACGTACAAAACCGCTTCATTACCTGCGCGATGCAGTTATCACCTTTTTCGCCCAAGCCCTGCTCTACTTTGCTCTATCCCTTGTACGTTTTGGGCGATTTTTCTATTGGCAATTCGCCCAAACTCTATGTTTGGACTTCTTTTTCTGGGCCTTTGTTTAGGCCTTTATTTTGAGAACATTTTGTATATCAACAATTATCCCATAATATAGCTTAATTAATGTTAATTATTAATTTTGCTATATTCAAAACTTCACACTCTTTCCCACGTCCTTTGGAATTTCGAAAGGTAAAAACATATTGGTATCCTCTTTTTGGTGGCGCTGACGTGCATCCCCCATTTTGGCAAAAACTTTACTACGTCGCTCACCTATAAAACCCCACTATCTATTCTTCATCTTCATCTTCTTCTTCTTCTTTTACCATTTCACCGCGAAAATACCATTGTTATCCTAGCCTTTAGTTGCAATGGCATAACAAATTCCCTTTCTTTTGAAGATTATCTGGTTTTCTTTCTCAACCTTTCATTACTCTAGGTTGTTTACTACCAGCAAAAACTCGACATCACGAATTTCATTTAGGCCCAGCATTCAACGTTGCTAATGATGTTGGCCATTCTCTTGTCGCCCAAATTTTTCCTATGTCTTATACTTTTCCTTTTCTTGAGCCACTTCCATTACATTCACTCTGTAATGCTGGCATACGCACATGGCCCAAGTCAGATACCAGTTTTTGTGCTTAGCATAAATGTATGGTTGGTCATGGTCCCTACTAGAGAGCTTTTTGACCGAGATAGAAATTTGGAGCTTTTAGAACTCACCCTTGATATTCCTGCCTTTGACCCCACTCTACTCTCTGTCGCCCTATGCTTTTGGGCTTCTGATTACAACATCTTCGTTTTTCCTCTGGATTGGTCTATCACCCTTAGGGATATTAGTGCTTTAACTAATTTACCTCTAATTGGTGCCGCTATTTCACCTGCAATGGTTGTTACTCATACACCTCCGTCGATCGAGAAACAATTCTTTGGCTCCTATAAGAAACTTCTAACACTTCGTTGCAATACTGCAGCTGAGCCCAATCATGTTGAACGTGTAGCCTTTATCCACTATTGGTTGTTTAAGTTTGTTATCTATGTTCCTAGTATCAAGCCTTCCAGAGGTTACCTACCTATTTCTAATGAACTCACCGATGATAAACTTTTAAACCTTGGTTCTTTCGTCTTGGCTAGTCTTTATAGAGGCATGGCTACCCTTCAAGACCAATTATGATCATCTGCTTCTCCTACTGGTAGTGGGCCACTTTGGCACGCCCAGTTATGGCTTAGGGTGTACTTCCCTTATTTTGGTACTCCTTCATCAGCTACTCGCCCAGTGAGATGTTATGGGTTGGTAGTTAATCAACTTAGTCCAACAACTCAATCCAGTAGGGATATTTTTACTTATTTTTATACTTTGAACTCTTTGCCTTCTTACTTCTCATTTTCTTCACATCAAATCCCTCTGTATGTTCAACCTCCTTCAAACTTTAATGAAGTAGAAACCTCTGTATCTATTTGGGCTCAGTTTTTAGTTGGGCGAGAAAACATGTACTTGATTAGATTTACTTTACACACTAAATACACAATCACAGGAGGAAGATATGCTCTTAATTTTGTACATGTAAAATAAAGAGCTAAACATAACTTTTCTATATATGTGTAATTACATTCACATTTGGTTAACTGTCTACTAAGATAATATGATGCCCTTTCCTCACCTACTTGGTCTTCTTGAGCGACCATACCAGCTATAGATTCTTGCTCAGCCGATATATATATCTTCATTGGCCGTTCTTGAATAGGTGACACCAAAATTGGTGGATTTGACAAGTAAGTTTTCAGACTGTCAAAAGCCTTTTGATGTTCTTCATTCCAGACGAATTCGTCCTGACCACTGAGGTTTAGGAGAGGCAAAAATGCTTTCATTCGCCTTGCACAATTAGAGATAAAACGTCTTAAAAGATTGAGTTGTCCCAAAAATCTCTGCAATTCTTTTTTATTGTTAGGCGACTTGGCCTTTAAAATGGCTTTTGCTTTATTTTTATTAAGCTCAATTCCTCTTTTGTTAACCAAGAAACCTAGGAAATTTCCTGCGCTAACACCAAATGCACATTTTAAAGGGTTCAACTTCAATTTGTATTGTCTCATTCGCTCGAATGAGCACTTCAATTGGTAAAGGGGATCTTCTTCTTTAAGTGATTTGATTACTATGTCATCACATATACTTCGATAAATTCGTCAATCATATCATGAAAGATTAAATTCATTACCTTTTGATAAGTGCCCCAGCATTTTTAGCCCAAAAGACATTACTTACCATTTGTAACACCCCAAAAGGCATTTTTATGTATATCTTCTTCGGATATGTATATTTGATTATACCCAGAATAACCATCAATGAATAAGTACATTATGTATCCTGCGGTGTCATCGACTAAAGAATCAATTGTTGGCATTGGGTATACATATTTGGAAGTGGCTATATTTAGATTTCTAAAGTCTATACACACTCTTATTTTTCTATTTTTCTTTAGTACAAGCACTATATTGGATAACCATTCGACATATCTAGCTGTTCATATAAAACCCTCTTTCAACAATCGCTCAATTTCTTTCTTTACTTCTGGTAACACATTAGGTGCAAAACGTCTAGGTGGTTGTCTATGCGGTTTGAAACTTGGCTTAGTGGGCAATCTATGCTCTACCAGATTTCTATCTAAACCAGGCATTTGCTAATATTCCCAAGCAAAACAATCTTTATATTCTTTCAACAAAGAGATCAATTTAATACTTACCTCTTTGTCGAGCAAGTGGCTGATGAAGGTTGGGAGGTATTCTCCTTCATCACCAAGATTTATCTTTGTCAAGGGGTCTTATGCTTGTGCGTATCCTGGCTTTGCAATCCTTTCCAAGTCGCCCTCCAATTCTTCTGCAAAATTTCTTTCTTCTAAACAATCTACCTTGTTGATTTCACTCCGTAACTCATGTTCCAGGCCGAGCATAGTCAATTTATCTTTTAAAAGCATCAATGCTCTTTCTTCTTCAACTTTTTCTTTGTTTTCTTTATTATAAGCCATTAATTTGGCTTTAAAAGCCGTAATTTCAGCCAAATTCTTTTGTGATTGTCTCTTTATTAATTCTCTTTAATTATTTTCTTGCCAATTATTGGCTCTTAAAATGCCACTATATTTGGCCTCATTTGGTCGAATAGCTCTGTGAGGGTGTCCATTGAGAATGGCTCTTCCATCTGCGCCACTATTTGCATTTCTTCTCTTTATTGAACAACCTTAATTGGCCCATAATCTTCTTCATACATGTATTGTTCTACTGAATTAGCATCTGCGAAAAAAGGCCTATGATCAGCTTGCACGACTTCTGCTTCACCATTTACATTCTAAAAAACCAAACATTAATGGAGCGAGGAAGGGATGCACCGACTTCCATGTATCCAATCTCTTCCTTACAGTACATTATAGCTAGCAGGACCATATATTATAAAGAAAACCATGGTCCTCGTTGTACTCTCCACTGTTATGTCTAATGGCATTACCCTCTTGGCCGAAGTAGCTCATCCATTGAAACTAGTCAGAATCACTCCTGTCAGAATCAGGTCGTTCTAAGATTTTACAAACTTCTTTATCATTCTGTAAGGGATTGTATTTATTCCCGTCCCATTATCAATGAGGACTTTGGAAACTGGAATGCCATTAATAAAAGCTTTGACATACAGGGGTCTAAGATGCTTAGTTAATTTCATTGATGGTTTTTTTTATATACAACCCTTTCCTTCGTGTTTACTTTTACTTTTTCATTACTCTCCTCTGTCTCAACTTCGTTGGATAGGCCTACTTGCAATATTTCTTCACTACGGTTTCTCTTTACTTCCTCAAATTGTACGGTATCCCTTGATGGCTCTTCCTAACCCATGGGTGGAGGCACTATTATAGGAGGTGACCTTTTCTTTCTTGTAGGCGTTCCATACATAACATAATAATCGAATGACCTCCCAGATGGTTTTCCCAACAATCCTACTACCGGATTACCTTCTTGGTATAGCTGTTTGAGTAGATTTTTATATGAAATTCCTTTGATTCTTCGCTCTGCTTCTAAATCAATTTCTTCTTCTATGTCTGTCATTCCATCATCTTCATCTTCATCATTGCTGTGAGTGAATTGATTCCCAGTAGATGTGCTTTCACTACATTCTAATGTACAAACTGCTTCTTCATCTTCTCCCATTATCTCTTCATCATGTTCTTTATTCTTAAATTCGTTGGCTAATAAATAGTTATTTACCATTACTGGGGACATAGTGCCAAACTGAATAGTGATCAACTGCCCATCATCATCATTATCATCATCATGATCCTTCTTTCTATGCTCAAACTTTGATTTTCCAACACATTCATCTGTTAGTAGCTCTTCTTTTGACGCTTCTGTAACTTCTTCTTGTCCATTCTCAAGGACATTCTCATTTCTCCCTTTGCTTTCAATCGTGGCTCTTGAACGTTCCATGCACTGTTGTTGTCTCATCATCTATTTGTAATTTCTTTGAAAACGTCTTTGTTGGGTTCTTGTCATTTCATTGAACGGAATCACCCTTCCCACTTTATAATTGTATGAATGCCAAACATTTGGGCGTTGAGGTTGTGGTCTGAACGTTCTGATGCTCTGAAACGGCCCACGCTGCCTCCCTTAGAATGGTCTTGCTTGCATAAGCTAAAATAAAAATTAGTGGCATCAGCTGGACGAATTTGTTGTTCATACGACCTTTTTTGACATTGCCAATCTCCTTATGGCATCTAGCACATAAATTCATTTCTTCATTCACCATTGCCTTTCCTTTCTTTTCAAACGCTCAAATGCGTTGAGACGTGATTCTTCCTCACCATTGTCAACTACTAACTTGAATCTTGGGAGACCAAATTTGTCCAGATTCGAGATGACCATATTGACATCTATTGGCTGTGGGAATGGATTTTCGTCCACTACCATCTTTTTCTTGGATTCAAATGTGATTCGTCCTAACTCAATAGCATCCTGCAATACATGATGAAGAACCAAAAAACTATTAGTCATATGAGACCATGCATTATGCCATTTGTAATATTTTTTACCCTTGATTTGCTCAGGGTTTGGCAGTTTATATTTTTCACTTAACCTTATTTGCTTATCTTTATATAACTGATCAAATATTATGTTGGCTTTTGTTATGTCGAATGAAAATGTTCTAGCATTTTTATTTTCTTCTTTTGGAGGCTCATTCTTGATAGGTATTCTGATTTAGCCATTATCGGGCATGCATACGTGTCTCCCTTGATCAATTCGGCCAGATATACTTCGGCTTTGGCCTGATCTTGGCTAATGTCAACAACATGCATATCAAAATTGAGTCTCTATTATAGGTCCCCATACTAGAATTCTTCATTTGTTCCTCATCTCTTAATAATCGCTCATATCTTATAACGATCGCGCTGAGTTGAAATAGATCAAGAAATTTTCTCTCTTAAAACTTTTTTTAAAATCAAAATTCAAGCAACTCTGAGCGATCCTTACAAATTCTTTTTCAGATAAATGTACGAAACACTTATTTCTGGCCGTTTTAAATCTTTGAAGGAAAGATTCAGCCTATTCATTTGGCATCTGACGCAAATTTGCTAAATCTGCCAAAGTAACTTCGGATTTAGTTTTGTGAAATTGGGCGTGAAATAATTGATCTAACTGTTACCAAGTTTGGACAGAATTTGCTGGCAAATTAATGAATTATGGAAAAGCTACTCTAGTTAGTAAATTTGGAAATAATCTCATCTTGTGGAAGTCAGTAACTTCACGACATTCTAATGTGAAACGTCATGTATGCTCTACAGTGGACACTTCTCCTAAACCAATGAACAAAGAAAATTCAGGCACCTTATATCATTTAAGCCATGGATATGCTTGATCTATCAAATCTGGGTAAGACTTTTTATACGTAGGCTGAATTATTGGTCGCATTCCAAAAATCAACTGATCTTGCATGATCTCCATAACTTGATCTCTTAAAATGGCATTGGGATCAAAAGGGACTCCTATGGGTTGGTGTACGTATGGCACTGCCTGAGACCTAAGAACATTTGGCCCCACATTTGGCATAAAAGTGCCATTATTTGGCCCATTATTGCTATTGAGATATGGATTCTCCCCCATCATTGATGCACGTTACATTTTATCCTATATTTTGAACATTTTCTTTCATATTAGGACTACCTCTCATGTTAGAAGTCCCAGTATCCCCTATGTTGGCCGTGCCTGGTCCCATGTAAGGCATTTCAACTCCTTGACTCGTGTTTATAGTTGGTGAACCACTACCTACTAGACTTCTAGTTTGGAAATGACTTCATATGCCCAAAGGATTTAGTTGACATACTTGGTTTACCATTTTGTCCATAAGTTCAATCAACATACTCAATTGTTTAGCCATATGGTCATAATGATTATTTCTATTTTGAGTGAGTTTTTCCACAGCATGAATATTTTACAGATTTACTTGTTCAACAATGTCTTGCGTGAGTTTGCCCAGCAATGCGCGCATGGTGCGGGGGCTCAACTTTGTCATTGACTCATAACGACTAGCACTTGATTTTTCCATCTCCGGGGTACCCTATTGACCTTCAAATTGCTCGATCACAGAATGAACAGACGGTTGGTTTGCTGGCTCAATGCCAAAATTCTTTTGAGGCATGATGCTTCCAATCTTTCTAACACCATATTGTCCCACTAAGCGTGCCAAATTGGTTCATGTACAATTAGATTCATGCGAACAATTAAAAGATTATTCAAACGATGTGTAAGGAACATGACCTTTTGAGACAAAGTCTCAACAAGGGGTGTTTGAATTGAAAGATTATAATATACAACTTGCCTCCAAGGGGTGCAAGCACACAAAGTTACAAGATTTGTAAATAGAAAACAAAAGACTTCAAATGTAAATTCACATGTTTGTTTATGAGAGAATTTTTTCATCCCTCTTCCACTGTCTTTTCTTGTTTATATATTGATCACAATTTACACGATTCTCACCCATAATTGATCATCATCTCATAGCCCTTCTTCTAAATAACTTTCCATTACTGTCATGGCCATAGTAACTTTCCTTAACTTTCCATAGTGCTTTATTTACCTGTTAGCAGTTACTTTCGATTGTGGACCACGTACAAAATCGCTTCATTACCTGCGCGATGCAATTATCACTTTCTTCGCACAAGCCCTGCTCTGCTTGGCTCTATCCCTTGTACGTTTTGGACGATTCTTCTCTTGGCAATTCGCCCAAACTCTATGTTTGGGCTTCTCTTTCTGGGCCTTTGTTTAGGCTCTTATTTTAGGAACATTTTGTGTATCAACACAACTCAATCATGAAACTTTGTGACCTAAATCTGAGAGATAGATAATTCATAAGACTACATTCTCGAATTTGAATCACTTTGAAATTCTAAATACATAAATCGCATTGAAATTTCAAAGATAGTGGCAAAAAAATTGGACAACGTTATGAAAATGAATTTTAATTTACTTAACTCATCATAAATTATAAAAAATATTTTGACAACATAAAATCTATGAAAGTACTCAAAACTCAAATACTCGGTTCTAACATTAATCAAGACCTAATAACAAAGTTACTCGAAAATAAACAATTTTACCGATTGTGAACTCCTTGCAAAAGATCTTTTTGTTTGCTTCAGTTCACCACCGATCCAAGACTTTTAATTTTCTGAAAGTTGGAAAATTGAAAAGAATGAGTACAAATGAGATGCTTGCAATCTACCACATCAAATCTGAAAGAATTAATGACTAAAATTCACAAATACCAATGTCTACCTGTAATAATTATCGAAATCATGCAATTGACAATTCATGTATGTTAACGGTATCTACAAGAATTTTCTATCATTCAATAAACCCGAATGTTTGTCTAGTTCTAAGCATGATTAACCCTTTCACTTTCGCTAAGGGTGACTACAATATTAGCACTTGAATCATAACATAAACGCAACCAGAAACATAGTGAAACAAATTCAACTCATTGTAATCTCATCTTAGATCTTTAAAATAAATTGATAAAACAAAGATGAATTCTTTCCAGATGAGACAGTAAGGGGTGGTGGCTATGGGGGAGAAAATTCTTGCTTTTTGGTTTGTGATGTTGAAAGATGGAATGATACATATATTTTTGTGAAGATATAGTGTAGTTTGATTAGGATACCTAGGTTGAAAGAACTTAATTTTTAATAAAACAACTTCTGGATAAAATTAGATTTGCATAGAAACCAACTTCCATGAAATCAAATGGAACTAAAACACATCTCGCACAAATTGTGTGTGTTAGACGCACTTGGGCCACACATCGGGATGCATGCCGCACCCCACATCCTAGATGAACCTCGAGGTACGTGCCCGTGGTGAAGGTACATGTGTGTGTGTGTTTTATGGTGAGTTGTATGTTTATGCACTATCTCAGTATTTTTAGGAAAGTAATATTATCTGTTGACCCTTGATCCTAGTTGGATTTCAGATCAACATTGAATCATAATCATATGCTCCAAACGGCTTTTCTCTGCACACTTTACATCAAATAGTCAGCTAACACAGGCAACCGGAGTGGCTACCATATGTGCTCCGACGCTCAAGTGAGAATCCATGCATTGGCCGGGCTGGTTTGACTTAAGAAATATATTTGTTAAAGTGAACTTTAGAAAGGAATGAGATCTTATCAAGAATACCTACCTTATCACTAGTCTCCTACCCCTTATTTATATCATGAAATTAAGTGGTTTATGTGCACTAACTCCTACACGTGTGGGATTGACCCGCGTCTATCAAGCAATTGCTGTCGTTGTCTTTATATGCGTTTAACTTTGGATTTGCAGACAGTCACTCCATCCCATTTACACTTTGTCTCTGTCAGGTTAACATGGCCTTATCACTCCTATCCCATCAATCAATCATGTCAGTTCAGCCGTTTCTTGATGCTTCAGACTACTTTGTTAAGTAGTCCGAATGATCTTTAAATCATTTTCCACATGTCATCATTTGATCCGTCCAACATGGGTTGAGCTGGTAACCTTGTTACACGTCATACGCCACTTGGATGTATTGTTAAAAGGCGTAACTATAGTCTCCTAATCCAAGGACTTAAATCATTTATGTAAGTCCATGAGCTTATTGTGTCCTACAGCAAAGTACTGAGTCCCCTTGTAGTTAGAGAGACTGGATAAGTGCTGAGGTGCTTTATAGTTTGTGGTGCTGGTGCGGCCATTGAACAATTCGGTCCATCATTATGTGCTGGAATGATTCTACTTCGAATCCATGGAGCCAAGATAAAGATCCAGAGCTTGAACACTAGTAGGACACCAATCTGATTTGTTCAGAGTTGACCATTGGGTAGTTTTGTGGGTTACAAGTTGGCTTAGCGTTTTAGATTCCCAAGTTACGAAACGCTGGGAATGATGGCCTTGGGACGTGGAAAGGTAATGATGTGGGTGGCGCTATTCAATGAGTTTGCAACTGACGTCCCTACGTATACGCGTGTAATGCACCTGAAGATCTAGAGCGCTAATGCCCTTAGGGTTTCTCGTTCTTCACTTTGTACAGTTTAGATCAGATGACACGTGGACACCCCATATCTGTTGGGTAAGGATCTGAATGGTGGGAATAGATTGCAACCTCCTATAAAAAGCCTAAGGCAAACCACGCCTAACTTTTTCACTTTCATTCTAAAACCAAAGTGCATTCAAAAAAGAGTTTCAGCTTATCTTGAAGCCAGAGAGAAGAAAACATTTTTAGCCACGGCGACCCACTTGACCCTTTTCAGTCTTTGTCCGTGCATTCAGGTGACGTTATCCTTTGCATCCAGAATTTATTAAACGAAGTCTCACCAATCTTTGAAATGTAAACTTCCACGCGTGCCAATGTGTGTTTATTTACATCATTCTCTTGTAGTTTTGTATTTATTTTGTTTTTTTAATTTTTATTTATTTCCTTTATTTCAAAAAGGGGTACAACTTTTCACCATATAAGATGGGTGATAATGGTGGCAATAGTTTGGAAGAGACTGGGAGGACTACTCCGTGAGAGATGGTAGTTATGGCAGAGCCTGTTAGGGCTATCTGTGCTATTTCAAAATGGCCTTCAATGCCAACTATTTTAGGTTAATTAGGAAAAAGAGGGTTGAACAATTCACCGTAGTAATAAATTTGGGTAATTCTGACAGCGAAGCAGAGGGGACTACACTTATGATGGTCAAACTAACGCCAGAGGAAGTTGCTGATTTGCAAAGGCAAAAGAAAGAAGGCTTAAGGCAGAAGAAAGGCAAATGAGTGGTTGGACGGACCCACAGGGTGAACATTGGGTTAACACCAGATGAGATGGTCAGGGTAAAAGAGTAGGTGAAGTATATTAGGGAGTTGTTCGGGAGACATGAGGACCCAGAATCTGACCCTAGTTACTGGGCTTGTTGCAAGTACCCCACTGAATTGAGCATGTCCGACTTTACAAAAGTTAGGAGTAAATATAGGATACCCGATGAGATTAGGATTATCTTTCCCTCGAAGGCAGATATGCCTTGTGACCCTCCTGAAGGTCAAATAACTGCAATGAGTGATGCCTTCGAGTGCGGGATGAGAATGCCCCTACACTCTTTTTTTAGGGCCCTACTTAGGAGTTATAACGTGTGTCCATACCAAATGTCTCCTAACTTCTGGACCCAAGCTGTAGGCATGCCTCTTTATGCCTTCCACATTCTTTTCAAATTAAACAAGTGCGCTAAAAGGGATGGAGAACCTAAGGAGGGAGTGAAGGATTGGTATGATCTCACACCTAGAGGAATACATAGCCCTATCATCACCGGCCATCACTATACTATCAAAACTGGAGGAGTCAATAGTTCTGGGTTACAGGAGAATGTCAATGCTCGCCTAATGATCCGGTCCTAGAGATTACAGTCTCCCAGACCCTGTCTCATCGATGTGAGTTTAACGACTTACTCATATGCATGTTAATGTATTTATACTTCTGACCTATCTAACTAAGTTTATCCATTCTGCACGAGAGGTGCCCAGTCATTTGCTGACGAAGAAGGACTTTGAGGTTATAAGTAAACTCTAAGCCTACAAGGGAGACTTTTCCTCCATCAATTGCTCCGATCATTTGTAAAGTAAGTCTAATGAAGAGACAAGGTATATCCTGACTGGGTTTTCATAAATGCTAATGCTTTTACTTAGGTTTACAGTTTTATCTTGTTCATTATGGTTACGCTGGGCTATCTGACTATTTGTTTATTTTTCAGGCTCGAACACTTTGCTAGAGATTGGCTTAGCCGGTTTAGTAGCTTAGAAAATTTCTCCAATGGTGAAAGGGAAAGAAGTTGATAGAAATAAAAATAAAGAGTTGGCCAGTATGAGCATAAAGTTCTCGTTGCAAACGTCCATCCCCGCAGACCCCAAACAAGCCACTCTTGCACCATCCATGTCTACCCAGGGTATGCAGCTGATGGTGCAGAATCAAGAAATGGGTAGAAACCAACAGAGAATGGGACTCGTGAGGACGAAAAGAAGAAATGCAAGAAATCTGTTACCTCTAGCTATTCTGTTGGAGAGACTGGAGCCTCATCCAATTGCTCATCTAGGGACGATGAGGACTTAGAAGTTCTGGAAGATGAAGGCCACGCTAGGAAGGCCAGAAAACCAATAACTGCCTTATCTAAATACCCCCAAACCTAACCAATCGGGAATACAAAAAGTCCCAGCACTTAGAGGTGGTGGAGCCACAAGCTCTAGAAGGACAGGACTTTGATCACTTGATCCATATAAAGAAAATCCTGGAGGGGGGCCGTTCGATATCAATTCTGAGGTTTTTGACATGATTCTCTCTCATCTTCAACGGACGATCATCACTGCCAAGGCCCTTGATGCCCAGTCCTTGGTTCTGATTGAAAAGGCTAGGGTCAGCGTTCGTGACTTGGAATTAAATAAAAGAAATGTGGACACTACCATCCGGAATGCAAAAAGCATAATGAAAGACCAGGATTAGTACAAAGAGTGAACTACTTGGCTGCAGAGATCCCTTAATGAGTCAAACTGAAGGTATACTTGCATATTGCTGTGTCCGATGTGGCTGAATTTTCCAAGAGGTTTGACCATGCCACTAAGGCTCAGGAGCTAAATGCTAAGGCCTTAGGGAAGCAAATGAGTAGAAGAGGGGCATGGTTGATAAGGTGGCGGAACTAGAGAATGCCTTGGATTCTTTGAAGGCTGAATGCTCCGGACTTAAGGATAAAAATACCGAATTGGAGTGAGGCCAGGGAGAAGTGGTGAAAGAAGGGATGGAGAATTTTGGAAATCAATTTGAGTTCACTCAAGATTATGAAAATCTCCAGTCTTTCTTTGTCAACTTCGGAGCTCAGCAAGTACTTTCAGAGCTGAAAGAGCTCCATCTATCCTTGGACCTTTCTTCCATTGAGGCTGACTACCCTCATCTAGTAGAAGTTGAAGCTAAAAGAGAAGAAGCTCAGCCTCCGACTGATGGAGCATAGGATAGGTCATTTGTATTTCAATTTTCTGAAACTGCTGTAATGTTTCACTTTTAATGAATTGTCAATTTCATTTCTTAATGTGTTTACTCTTGTTGTTTATTCTTTACACAAGCCTTAGTTGTTAAATTCAAGCCATTGTTTTTAGTTTTAGCTGGGATACTTGACTACTTCGCTGACTCCATCTATTCTTTTATGCCCTTCGGCCTGAAATGCCCCATTCAGTTCGCTTAGATTAAAGAACAATTATACATAACCAAGTGTTAACGCTCCGACCACAAAAAAAGGGAGCCAAGTGTAATCGGAGGGTTTTAACAAGCGCGGGGTACTCCATCAATTAATATCTTTTTGAGTTTTTCCTTTTACTAACTTGTTTGGTTTGTTTAGCCCATATTGGGAAACTTGTGTGTGTGCTTCGTACTTATACTCTCGCGCAAATCTCCTTAGAAATTTGTAGGTTCAATGATAACAAATGATAAACATACGTTGGATTACTTTTTCTTTCAAGGAGGCATTCATTACATTACGGACTCAGATATCCAACAATTTAAACAAAAATATTGGAGCAATCGTAGTCAGTTGGTCACACAATCAACACCTTATTGATAGTATCTGCACATGTGCTCTGTATTCCACGAATGTGGCAAGCGCTTTTCTGTCTGGTTTTCAATCACATACGTCTTAGGGATTGTTGATGTCGAAATCTATTCTGTCCACGCGTCAACACATCTCCAGTCAATCATCTACCAACCTGTATGTTACCTATACACTAGGACGACCGTTGGCCACTAAGATCACTAGAAAAAAAGGGGCCGATGATTGTTGGTACTCTTACGATCAAGTCAACTCCCGGTATATAGAACAATATACGGGAGAGTAGTAATTGGGTGTGGGAGAGACAAGTAGGCAGAGATTTGAGCAGAGTTTAGAGATGAAAATAATGCGTAAAAAAGAGCGTACCTTAAAGCAACTGGAGATGTTGTATTTATAGCCTCAGAATCCTAATTGATCTAGGAAAACAATCAATTAGATATCTGATTAGATCATCATTCCTTATGAGATAAGGACAATTGGTTATCAAGACAATCTCCAAGATTTCAGTCCTTATTTGAGTTGATCACATTGCCTAATCTTTAGAAGATTAGAATTTGGTTTCTTTGTGAGAATTCTTGTGGTAATCAGACACAATTTTTCTTTAACTACTTCTCTAGTTATCCCAAAACATCAGACTAGGAGAATGCGAAGACCAGCAAAGCACTTCAGATTGGCCAGGGAGGTGTCGAGACCCTTTGTGGGCTTCGCTCTACTTAACTCGAGAGTGCTAACGTGTTGCTGGGCTTTAAGCATATCTACGAGGCCCTCGCTGGATATTTGAGGCCTGTATGAATCTAGAAGGCCCTCATTAGGCCCATGAGGCCTTAACGAGGCCTATCTTGGGCCTATACGGGACTTTAGCTAGACTTTTGTTGACGTGAGGCCTTAACAAAATCTGGTGGTAACAATAGTCCCTCAAGTCCAAGCTTATTATTTATGGTAGGAGTGGGACTTTGATAGAAAGTTTTTGAAGAAGGTGAATCATGTGGATACGGTCTTCGCAGATGCACTGTTGAATTACTTATCCATGAACATTTGAATTACCTACACAATATAGTCTCCCAAATCCGAAGTCGATTATTTATGACGGGTGAGGATTTAATTGGTTGGACTTCTAGTGACGTGTCCCTGGTTGGTGTGATTCTATCCAAGCTGTCAATCAAAGTTGTCAATCAAAGTTGTCAACTGTTGGTCAGACAATTATGGGTGAAAGAGTTTGTGCCTTAAATGCTAATGGCATGTGATGGGTGATTGGGGACGAGCGTGGGGGTCCGTCTTTTCGTTTCAATAAATGCCTAGGGTTCCGTTTCTCGTCTTTTGCCCTTCTTTGAACACGCGTTTGCTGCATTTGATGGCTCAGATGCCTTGTTTTGAGTTTGGACGGTGGGGATTGAAGAGCTTCAATCTATATAAACCCTTGCTCATCCATATCTATCTTCTTCTTGCTCCTATGCGCATTTTAGGCTTTGTAGAGTACTCCGTCGATAATCAAGAAATTTCAAGGCGTTTTCGTTGGTTCAACTGTAATCTTGAGATAAGCACTGTAGAGGTTGCCGTGCTTTGTTTTGTAGACTGCATTTGTTTTTATTTTGTGATTTCTTGGTTTGGACGTCGTTTTCTACCATATTTCTCGACGATTGTGGATGTACCTTGTTCTTGAATTGAGAGGGGTAAGGATGTTGTCTGGACATGATGATTCACAGAACCAGTCGACCACTAGGACAAACCCTAGCATTTGGGATGAGAAGTCATCCTCATCTTCATCTTCACCTTCAGCTGAGGGTCAAGAGAAAGTTAATCAAGCACCTACCATCGCTCACCTACCCCCCGCATCCACAAGTGAAAGAGAATTAAACCCAGCTGTATCACCAAAGGCGACGGCGGAAAGGGACATCGTGGTGCCAGAGTACCCGAAATGAGAGGGTCGCTAGACAAAAGGGATACCCCAGCAACCTGGGTACTCGACGAGGAGCTCAAGCGTTCGGCCACTGAAGCTTCCTTGGCTCGCTCGAAGATCAAGAAAGAGGAGTTGGAGGGTGTAAGATTGTCTTATGATATTCTTGCTTCTATGGAGCTCAGGGCTCCCGGTCCGTCTCGATTTATGAATCGTCGATGCAACAAGGTCTCTGCCTGTCCATGCACCATTTCTTCCACGAGGTTCTGAGAGATTGGAATTTAGCCCCTGCTAGATAACACTGAATGGTTGGGGACAGATGGTGGCGGTATTCCTATTGTGGAGGATTGCTGAGGCTGGCAGAGACTTAACCCCAAGGAAATTTGAATCCATTTACAGACCCTGTCCGTCCACGGGTTGGTTTAAAATCTCTCCTCAGCCAGGCCAAAGATGGAGAATAGAAATTGACAGTCCCAACAAAGTGCATAACTGGAAGGAGAGGTTCATCTTCATCGGAGGAGACTAAGAGTTTATGTTGGATGATCCTCTCCCAAACATGTCTATTCCCGGTCAATTCGAAGAACTTGGTATATCTTGTCGTCTTTGTGCGAATTTTTGATCATTGTTCATGACTTAATGCTTCGCTTATTCTTATAGATTGCAGGAAGCCACCCATTCTAAAGAGGGATCAATATGAATTGAGATCGAAGTGAAATAAGGTCCGAGTGCTCGATAGTGACTTCAGGAGCCTCAACAATCTGCTCAAGGATGGTAACTTAATGATTTTCTACAGACTAATTGGTAAGCCTTGTAACTTGAACCATATCAATTTCGTTATGATAATCTTTCCTAATACTTTGTACTTTAGCTATTGTGTCAGCAGCTTTCATGTTTAAGAATGTTCCTTCACTCCGCCTTGCCCGTCTTACTGGCAGGGCGGGGAGGGTTTCTCGGCCCAGCCTCCTTCGCGTGAGATGCCATGTTCGTCGCAAGAGGTCCAGGATGCTACTGCCCTTAGGGCAATCCACCATCCGGCATTCGATGTCCAAGTTCCAGGTTAGGCTACTTCTCATCCACCTCCGCCACCATCCTCCCATTTTCCTTGACTCCATCTCCTCAAAGGACAAGGAGAAAGGTATCGCTGAGGACACGGGCGAGGCAACTGGATAGAAGAAGAAGGCTCCCGCAGCTGCAGAGGGGTTTATGAAGGATGCCCGCAAGATGAGGCGGACTGAAGATCATCACCAACCCTCGCTGAATCCTGATGGAGGGATTGGGGATGCAAGGAATTCTGCCTCATCAACTGGCAAGGGGGTCATATCTGCATTACTCATCGCCACAGTGAATTGGATCCTTTTGTGATAGAGTTGCTCCCTATCCATCCGCGATAATGGCGACCAGTGTCCATAAGTACTGGACCCAGAAATGGGAGAAAGCTACCGAGGAAGCTACAATGTGCTAGCGCCTGCAGCTGGTAGAGATGAACTTATTTCTAGGGTTGGTCATGACTAAAGAACTGTACAGTACACTCTAAAGCTTTGATGGCCAGTGCCACAAAAAAGAGGCTAAATCAAATAAGCTATCCGAAGACCTGAAGGCGATGAGCCTTGAGAAGGCACAGCTGGAATCAGATAAGAGGGCTCTTCAATTTAAGTTGGATTTGGTGGTTAAAAAGGAGGCCGACATGAAATCCAAATATGAAATTGAGCTGAAGGCCGATAAAAAAAGTTTGAAGTAGGCCCAGCATTAGAAGAGGGCTGTCGAGGCTTCCCAGAAGCGTGCGGATGAGGCTCAGAAGTTAGCCAAAGATCGGGCCTTCGCAACTGAGACCGCCGTAGCCACCGCCAATAGCAACTTGGAGGTTGTTGCTGTGGAAAAGGATAGGCTACTAACCGTAGCTTAGGAAGAGGTGGAGAGGGTCAGGGTCTGAGGCGTGTAGATGCCGAGGCCCGGACGTTTGTGGCATACCAAGAAGGATTTGTGGAAACGCCCGAGTATTAGGATCTTGCCCATCGCTTGATGACAATAGGTGGAGAGCAGTTAGTTGAAAGAATTGCAGAGACTCACCCGGAGTAGGATATCTCCTTTCTTCGATATGCTCCTAACGAGGTCCCTGCTCCCGAGGTCCTTCCATCCGAGGGCCATGATGCAGACGAAGACCAAATCACTTCTCCCGTTATAGGGGAAGGCTCATGTTGTGCCGACCCTAGAGAGGCGGCTGGGCATTGAGGCTTGTAATTTTATTCCTTATTTCACATATGTTCCAACATTATCAATCAAATTTACTTCCTACCATGTTCCCTTCATATGAAGTCTTGTCGCATTAGTCAAAGAAGATGACCGTATGAATGATTGTATTTGTTGGACATGAAAAGATGGTCCTAAAATTGAGGAATCATTCCTCCAGGACATTAATGGCGCAGACTTCTTGGTTGAATCTGAAGAGTTAAAGTCATTAATGTCCAAGTAAATGGAAGGACGCCTGTAGCGTGTGGCATTCCAAATACCCATTTGATGACCTTCTGTTAACTGCCTCATTTAGTGTCTCGCATTTCCATGTGGCCAAGTTTTGTGTTTCCATGCCACTCCTGTAAAAACACCAATGGTCCTTTATTGCATTTCTCACGCATTCACAATTCTGGTAAATCTTGATAATTAATCCGCATGGCTGTTACTTTTTCTGGTAAAAAACACAATGGCACATCTACTAACATTTGTCTGCTCGGTTCCAACGTTCAACTCAAGTGTACAGAGGACCAAATGCCTAAAGAATGAACCAGGATGGATTTGTGGAAACGCCCGAGTATCAGGATCTTGCCCATCGCTTGATGACAATAGGCGGAGAGCAGTTGGTTGAAAAATTGCAGAGACTGACATCTCCTTTCTTCGATATGCTCCTAACGAGGTCCTTGCTCCCGAGGTCCTTCCCGCCAAGGGCCATGATGCAGACGAAGACCAAATCACTCCCTCCGTTATAGGAAAAAGCTCATGTTGTGCCGACCCTAGAGAGGCGGCGAGGCATTGAGGCTTGTAATTTTATTCCTTGTTTAACATATGTTCCAGTATTATCAATCAAATTTACTTCCTACCATGTTCCCTCCGTATGAAGTCTTGTCGCATTAGTCAAAGAAGATGACCGTATAAATGATTGTATTTGTTGGACACGAAAAGATGGTCCTAAAATTGAGGAATCATTCCTTCGGACATTAATGGCGCAGACTTCTTGGTTGAATCTGAAGAGTTAAAGTCATTAATGTCCAAGTAAATAAAAGGACGCCTGTTGTGGCGTGTGGCGTTCCAAATACCCATTTGATGACCTTTTGTTAACTGCCTCATTTAGTGCCTTGCATTTCTCATGTGGCCAAGTTTACATGTGGCCAAGTTTTGTGTTTTCCATGCCACTCCTGTAAAAACACCAAGGGTCCTTCATTGCGTTTCTCACGCATTCATAATTTTGGTAAATCCTGATAATTAATCCCCATGGCTGTAACTTCTTCTGGGAAAAAATGCAATGGCACATCTACTAACATTTGTTTGCTCGGTTCCAACGTTCAACTCAAGTGTACTATGAAAGCAAGGACAGAGAACTAGCATCCAGAGGATCAAACATTCAGAGAATCAACATTCAGAGGACCAAATGCCTAGAGAATGAACGTTCAGAAGACCAAACGTGTGAGAGGGGTTGGGCCTAGCAGCCTTAGATAGAAGGTCCCGAACGGTGCTTCCACAATGGACATTGATGACCAACCCATCGA
The DNA here is from genome assembly GCA_023638005.1 of Forsythia suspensa. Classification (NCBI taxonomy): domain Eukaryota; kingdom Viridiplantae; phylum Streptophyta; class Magnoliopsida; order Lamiales; family Oleaceae; genus Forsythia; species Forsythia suspensa. The sequence continues at coordinate 20,295,542 of CM042664.1, read as the reverse complement.
TGATCCTGATTTAGATGACGGGGCTGAAAGTCATCTGCCAAAGGTGTCAATGGCATTTTTTGGACAGTGTAGCCTAATTAGTCACCAAATCAACTCGTGTTGATTTGAGAGACTCCCTATCATGGTAAAGTCAGATTTGCGCCAATGATGAAGCCTAACGAAGCTCACGGTGACGAAGATCAGAGTATCCAATTTAGTAGACTATAGATCATGATATTTTTCGATCTTAAGAGGTGGCGGGGTAGTAGGATGATAGCCATGTTTACTTATTCTTGGCTTGTAATTCGGATTGTGAGGAATGAAATGAGAAGGCGTTCGATTATCCTTGTTTGTTGTACAATTAAAGTCGAGATGAACTATTCTGAACTACAATCAAACTTGTGCATTTAACAAGGCAGAAGAGATATCCGAACGAGTAATACGTAGCTTCTTCACCAGATAACTTTCATTGATTATGCAAGGCATGCCGATTGATAGAGATGGTAATGGGGCGGGTGTCTCCGCCACGCCTAGCGACCTGCGAATTCGCAGGCCCGCCAACTGCCTTGGTTACTTTTTTTTGTTAAACTAAAAAAAGAATTAAAAAAAAAGAAATACAATTTTTTAAATATTTGTACCTAACAAATTTTTTTTTAGATTTGGGTTGTAGTTTAGTTGTTAATGTTGGTATTTTATAAATTTCAACCCGGGTTCGATTCTTTTTTAGTTCATTTTTAGTGAAAATTATAATTTCTACTATATTTTACGATTTTTCAAAAAAAAAAAAAAATTTGATGAGGCGGGTCGCGGTGTGGGGCTGCCCCCGAATTCATCCCAGACCCGCCGCGGGGCTGAAAATTCTGTTCTAAACCCATCTCTATTACTCGGAGGGTAGGGCAGACCAGGCAGCTCTTGCCGAGGGCGGGTGGGGCAGGTCTAGGGTTGCGGATTTTTTTGCCATCCCCCTTGATATAGAAACAGTCACTATCGGTACGAGGTTCTGTTACCAAGGTATTCGCCTTCACCCGGTGAGCGAGTCTTTGATCAAGGCTCTGTTATCAAAGGTGTTCGCCTTTGACCTCGCGAAATAGTTAGGCTCTTGGATCGACAAACATTTACAACATAAGTGGAGCTTTTAGACTTTGGTGTTCTCCTGAGCGTTTCTACATGTGATGTGTATTGACGGTGCCATCATTGCATCGTGATGGTGTAACTATCGAAGCGTGTTTACTCCACGTAGCCTTTACATCTCCCTAGGGCTTTCTGAGGTGTATCTCCCTCATACACGTGTCTGTTCATCTGACGGTTTGTATTCTCCTTGTCCTATATATGTGCTTTCAGAATTTACTTTCATTTCTTTCACTTCCATCCAATTTCCATAGTATTGGAATTCAGCCATTGTTTGTCATGGTAGGTTTTTATTTTTCCAGGGTGCAAAAGCTCAAAATAAGAAGTGTAGGAGTTGTTGGGTGAAAAGGAGGATATTTCTCCCTAGCCTCCGGTATCGTGCACAGCGTCTGTTATAGAGGTTTCTGTCCCATAGACGTCAGAAGCAATAGTGAGCATTTTCTCCACTGTCTCGTTGGCATCGAAAATAACAACGGGTATTCCTTCTGTTCTCCCTCCTGAAGAATCCCCACTTTCGTCGGAAGATATTCAATGATCAGGCAAGAGGAAGATGGTTGTTGATGATGAGGGAGAAACGGCCATGCCAAGAAGGGGCATAGAGGATGAAGGAGGTGCGAGAGATTCTTGGAAGGCTAAGCGAGACCTGGAGGCTCCTTCTTGGAGAGCTGGAGAACATGCTTCCCGTTCTCGAGGCGCGGCCTGAACCTCTATTCTTCATCCTGGCTGGTCCGAGTATATCAAATATCAGGTCTCGTCAGGATGAATTAGATCCTGCTATCTTGGAAAAGTTGCCGACTTCATCTACTACAACGGCGACCTCTGTCCATAAATGTTGGACCTCTATTTGGGCAAGGGCAACTGAAAGCGCGGACCTTTCAGAACTGATAAAAATGGCAGAGATGAATACCGTCCGAAGTCATGTTCTTAATTGCAAATTATATAAGGTTCTTGCAATGAAGGTTGACAAGCTGTGTTCCACAGTAGTGGGTGCAGAGTTATTAATGTGTTGCGTTTAGAGAGTCAGATCCTTCGCTCGGTGCTTGTAGTTTTCGAGGATGCTAGGGCACGAGCCACATATGACAATTCAGAAGATGTGTGCACAGGCTGAGAGGAAGGTTGAGTTGCAGTTGAGGGCTTGCCCAAACATGGTCCACGCTAAAGATAAAGAATTGACCGAAGCCTTGGCGGAGTTATCGAAGGCCAAGGATCTGTTGGCCAACCTTGGGGTCTCTGGTTATGCCGATCCTTAGGATTCCGCTGGGACTAAGGAGCAATATTCATCCATAATACACATTAATGCTGTGTTTCCTGATTTCAGAAATGTAAAGCTTTTTACGGAGTACATCTTTTATTATGAGCCTCGTTCTTCTTTTGCTATTTATAGGAATACGTGTTAGTTGTTTACCTAGTGAGTTGAAATAGTTGGCCGCGAATCGTACCTCTTTGTTGCCAAATTTCTCGTACTTGCTTGTTTTGGACATGTGTAAGTTGTTTACCCAACGAGTTGAAAGAGTTGGCTGCGAACCACACTCTCTCGTTGCTGAAATTTCTTTACTTGTTTGATTATGCGTTGAATGTTTATCTAGTGAGTTGAAAGAGTTGGCCACGAACCATACTCCATCGCTGCTGAACTTTCTTTACTTATTTGATTGCGCGTTGAATGTTTATCCAACGAGTTGAAAGAGTTGGCTACGAACCACACTCCTTTACTGTCGAACTTTCTTTACTTGTTTGATTGTGTATTGAATGTTTATCCAGCGAGTTGAAAGAGTTGGCCGCGAACCACACTCCATCGCTGCCGAACTTTCTTTACTTGTTTGTTTATGCGTTGAATGTTTATCCAGAGAGTTGAAAGAGTTGGCCGTGAACCACACTCACCTTGGAGTTGGCCGTCTATGTCCTTGCTTTCTTCAATTGCGGTCACCTTGGAGTGAAACCTATTTGGTAAAGACCGTAGGACCTTTCGACCAACTTTGATTACGAATATTTTTCTCCAAGGGAATGTGCTTGATTTGATATGTCACACAGTCGAGCATAAAAATCTTTAAATACTTCATTGTTCTTCATGCGTAGGTTTTCAAATTCTGTGGTGAGCATTTGTAGTTTACATGATTTCACCTTGGAAGTTCCTTCATGTGCGATTTGTAGGATCTCCCAAGCTTCCTTTGCTATCCCGCAATTAGATATTAGTCCGAATTGATTAGCATCAACAAAACAAAATATAGCATTCAAGGCTTTGCTATTCTAACTAGTATTATTGAAATCGGTAATAACCCATTGTTCACAAGGTTTTCTATTTTAATATCATTTTCAATAATAGTGGAGGACTATATCCTCTAATGATAGAATGCCATGATTTTTCATCTAAAGCTTGAATGTAAACAGTCATACGGATTTTCCAATAATTATAGTTCGTTCCATCCAAGATTGGTGGTCGAAAAGAACCAATGTCCATACCTAGATTCATAGGATCTCACTTTCTAGAAGTGAACCCTCTCTGATACCAATTGTTAGTTTTAAATCTAGATAACAATCAACCTAGAAGGGGGGTTGAATAGGTTGTTACTGAAAGTCTGTAAATATTTTTTTTTAAAACACAACGTTCACTTTAATGTTCTGATGTTGATGAAAGTTTGTTGAACGTCAGAACATTTCACTGAACGTTTTAGCAGTTTCGAGACAGTTATTATATAAGGCGATTAAAACATTAATTAACACCAGATATAACGTGGTAAACCCCTAAGGGAAACATCCACGGGCCCCCATGCCACGGGTAAATAAATCCACTATTTTAGAACAGGTTACACACGTCTCAATTTTTTGAAATTACAATTTTAGACCTAATCTAAAACTTTATCAGCAATTTACAAAAATAAAACTTAGTTAAGAACAATAATAAAACTTCCTGTTTTATATCTTCTTCAACTAGTCAAGGAATGCGATCCAAGTACTTGGTCTTGATCTTGGTCCATTCTACGAGTGTCCCGGATTGATTCCATTAAATCGGAATAAGGACTCGATCCTTATCTTGCCGCTTGAAATGCCGTTCTCTCTCACAATGGATTTCTTTAACGCTCAATTTCTCGTAACTGTTCTCAAAAATAGAATTTTGATCGGGCTAGGACTTTTGAATATTTCTTTGAACTCTCAACTCATAAATGATTTGCTCTTTGATGCTTGAGTATCTTTGCTTTCAAAGTCCATCTAATTCTTGAAATACCACACATCTTATTTATAGTACAAGAAGTTTGTCTAAACTTAATGACTTAATATTTATCTTATACATGGATAAGACAAAATAAGTCTTTAAGTTTAAATAGACTTTATAAAAGATAAGGTGAGATAAATCACAAGAATATGAAAACAAATCTAGATATTTATTTTCATACAAGTAGATAAATAAAAGATAATATTGTAATATCTTATCTACTTAGAAACCTAGTTCAATTAGAAAATTTAAACATGCAATTTATTCAATCACTTATTAGCGAGATAAGGAACAAGAGTTTTAGAATAAATAAAAGCGATAAATAGATTGTGATAAATATAGCATTAAAGTTTCCAATTTACAAATAACTACTAGATAATCATTGAATCCTAATTAGCTCATATCAATAAATAACTTATAATTAAATATGCCAAACAAACCGGATTCTTCAATAATCCAAAAACCTGATTTTCCAACAATCTCCCCCTTTGGCATCTCTTAATTACAAAATTATATCAAGTTGTTTTTGAGGTGAGTACGCAGGCAAATTGGATTCAAGACCATATGCAAATTTAAACATGCAATTTAATTTAAAGCAATTCCTTATTACCAAGCAAAAGTAATTCCTAATTAAGCAAAAGTTTAAAGCAATTTCTAAATACCAAGCAAAACAATTCCTAATTCCTACTACTCCCCCTTTTTGTAAGAAAGAGGGGCCAAAGCAAAAACGAAAGCGAAGAGAAAAACTAAATTAACGAAGTGTCCGAAAGCAAAATGGAGAAAATACCCAACCCATTTTATGAAGTGCTCTTGCGGGTCCTCTTTTTCGAACCACCAGTCTGGGTTCTCGTCTTGCGCTTGGAGGACGAAGGCAAAGGAGTAGCATCTGGATGTGGAGATATGCCAGCATCAAGGTCAGTACGTGGAGAATGCTCAGGACCAGCGTCAGGATGTTGAGTTCCATCAGAGCCAACATCAGGATTTTGAGAAGGATTCATGGCAGCATTTTGATATTCCTCTGGTATAGGAGTTCCAGTCCGCTCAGCCAAGGCCACAAGTAAGGCCCTTATGAATGCGTGATGACGCTCAAAATTATCGAGATAGTGTATTGACCAAAGAAGTTAAGTCCCTCACCGAGTTTCAAGAGAGGCGGCATGATCTTGAGACTACGGTATAGGAGTTCCATCCAGCTCGACCCAAGGCCACAAGTAAGGCCCTTATGAATCTGTGATGACGCTCAAAATTATCAGATAGTGTATTGACCAAAGAAGTTAAGTCCCTCACCCGAGTTTCAAGAGAACTGGCATGATCTTCAGAAATGGTTGGCCTTGCAGGAGGCGTTGGTCTCTTAGTGACTTTCTTTGAAGGACGAAGGACCTGGAATTTGTCTTTGTGAAAGTGTCACCTCAAGTATAGGAACGTTGTGATTGGAGATAGGCATGAAGTAAACCAGAAAGGGCAACATTCAGAGTGTGCTTGACGGGTCGCCCTTGAACACAATCTTGTCAAAAATAATTGTAGCAATATCCAATTGGGTAGAGGATGCCCGGTTTGTACAATAACTCAATCTTATCCATCCCAATATCTGACCTATGCTGAATTGGATCAATGTTGTGCAAGGCAATTTTGTGAAGCACCTTATACTTAGGGGTAAGTAATGAGGCGCTTATTTTCCCGTAGGCCAAGGATTTCCAGTTAGTTTTAAGGCCAAAGTATCGATGGATCGCTTCAAATTCATCATCCATTCCTTAAGTTATAGGTGATAATCCAAGCCAACGATGAAGATTGGAGGGACTAAATGGTACCAAATGACCCCTAACATAAACCGACCACCTAAAATTATTACTCGGGTTGTTTAATCTGCCGAGAAATATTAGCCAATAATTCTTTGATTAATGATTCACAAGGTCTCCCAAATCCAACCCAACAATTTTGTATACCCCAATGCTCAATTAACTCAACAAGATCGACCTCTCTAAGGACATCCTCTTTGACATTAAATTCCATCACAAAATCCCGATTTGAAATAAATTTTTGAAATTGAGTCTCATGCATCATGAGTCCCAAATTTGTAATTCGGAGGAGTGAAGGCGTGGTTACCTTTACTGAGCAAACTATGTTCGAACAATTGAGGATGGGGTGAAGTTGGGACATCGGAGGATGGGTGCCCAACATTCGATGTTCGGTTGGAATATCGACAACGCTCAAACGTTCATCAATTTTACATTTACCTTTCGTGCATGCGGGAGAGCTTTGATCGGGATGCATTCTTTAGCACTTAAGTTGTCATCTTCCTCATTCATGGACTCTTCTTCTTCTTCAACATTTTCGTCTGCAAAATCTGAACCCGATTTCTGTTGTTCTTCTTCAAGATGCTCAGTCTGTGGAGACTCCTTCAAACTGTCTTCAGACTCACTGCTAGATTGAGACCTAGTTCCATTATCAGAACCCGTGTCCTCATCAAGCTCCCCCTGACTCGTGACTTGCGTGGGAATGGCGGCGGTGGAGGGAACCCTACTGGCGGCGACTGTTGGGTGAGGAGCCGAAGAAGATGGAGTAAGTGAAGGCAGCAAAGTCGGTGTTGCAGTCGGTGGAGGTGAAACCACTGGTGCCGGTGGTGGTGTGGGCAGGAGGAACAAATTGCGGGTGATGTAGAGGGCGGCGCATGGCATTACTCTGGCCGAATCTCCGGGTGGTGAGTGGTGGTTTTTAACCTTGCCATTGATTATTTCCTAAACACTCTTGCAAGATCAAGTTATATCAAAAGAAAACAAGAAATTTATACAATGAAAATTTTGGAGTTTAGGGTTTTTGAAGAATAAAGAGGAAGATGAGGATTTAAGGACCTGTTTGATAGATGAATGCAGATCAGGAATCTTGTTAAGAAATGACTCTTTTCAAGAATTGACACTTTTTAAAGTAGGACATGAAAATAAGACTTCTAATTCTAAAACAATTTGAATGCAAAATAAATAAATAAATAAGAAGGAATAAGAATAAAAAAAACAATTTTTTTTTTATATTTTTTAATTTTTTAAATTTTTTTTTATATTTTAAATATAAATGCAAAAATCATGAGCAACTGTGAAGAAATCCCAATCATCTTTCTGGTCAGCCCTGATCATAGAAAATTGTTAATATAGTTCAAAATCCCATATATTAATCATGAAGAGGAGTGTAGTGTGTGAATAAATAATCAAAATAAGATCAATAATATCAAGACAAATCAATACCACCCTCTAACTCACATAACCTTTTATAGAATAGAGTTTCAAACCAGCCATCATCTTTAATTGTCCTTTTTATGAAGAAAATATTTGACCTGCCAAGCGTATGTGAAATATTTATTTATTATTTTTTTTTTATTTCAACTCTGGCTTTTTTTTTTTTTTTATTTGAAGAATTTACACATTTATTTTGTGTTTCCATAGCCAGTTAAGTATATAAGAAGTGACTTTCACACTTTCAAGGCGGCAGCCCTTTTCTCATGATTTATTTTATGTTATCAAGGATGGCTTCTCATCATCCAGAGAAAGGTAGCCCTCCTTCAAATATACTAGCTTGTTTAACAGATGTAATATTATGGTGCCGAAGACATGATATCGACCACGTGTCTTCAATCCATATTTAGTCAGTAAATCAGAGGGTAGAATACATAATTTGTCAGGAAATTATCAACCCAATTTCGACATCTATAAAGTGCATAAACAAGAGATGAATATACGGAGATTCAAATTATATTTTCAAATTTTATGATAAAAGCAATAACACATTGGAAAATCAGTATTTCTTGCATAATTAACTCACGAGTATGTGCAAATATATAAAAAAATATTACAAAGAAGATTCACGCTGAGTTTTGTCAACTCCCGCTTTCTTGTACCTGTTTTCAATGAGATAAGTAGTTAGACATTCATACCAAGCTTGTGGAGCTTGTTTTAAACCATAAGGAGCTATTTCAAGTCTATACACATGGTTTGAAAAATGAGGATCTATAAAACCCTCAGGTTGTTCAACATAAACTTCCTCATTAAGATAGCCATTTAAAAACACACTTTTGACATCCATTTGAAATAGTTTAACTTTCATTTGGCAAGCAATAGTAAGTAAAAGTCTTATAGAGTTTAATCTCTTAATTGGAACAAAAGTTTCTTCACACTCTAATCCTTCAATTTGAGTGTATATCCTGGCTACTAAGCGGGCTTTGTTCCTAAGAATAGTTCCATGTTCATCGATTTGTTTTTATAAACCCACTTAGTTCCTATTACATTTGCATCATTTGGTCGAGGGACTAAATTCCAAACTTTATTTCTTTCAAATTGGTTAAGTTCATCTTGCATGGCTAACACCCATGATTCATCTTCTAAAGCCTCTTTCACATTTTTAGGTTCAACATGAGAAATATAACATACACGACTTATCTCATTTGTAGCTTGCCTTTGAGTCACCATACCATTATCCCAATTTCTAATAGCATTAGATGTGGGGTGTGCTTTTGTATCCATGTAGGTGGATCTCCTTGGGTGCTTTGTTCTCCAAGAGTGTGTGTGATATCGGTTGTAACATCATTTTGATCGACCGCTTTGTTGCATCGTTTTGGTAGCATCTCCAGAATGTTCGAGCTTCCGTTAGTGTTTTCTCCAACATTCGATGTTAAATCTGCACGCCTCATTTTTTACGTCTTTGTTTTTGTTACTTGTTCTGTGAATACTCAAAGAAAGTTATTAGTATCGTCCACTACAACATTATGATTCAATTATGTTTTGAGTACGTATGTTGTAGACCCTAGAAGCTTGAACTATTTTCGAATATCCCAAAAATACCCTTCATCACTTTTAGGGTCCATTTTTCCTATTTGTTCACGATCATTTAGGATATAACATTTGCTACCAAAAGTGTGAAAATACTTAAGGTTAGATTTTCTACCTTTCCAAATTTCATATGGTCTTTGAGATGTGTTTGTCCTAATGGTAACCCTATTCAAAACATGACAGTTCAAGTCTGCTTTTCTTCAACCATATTTGTCGGATTTTAGTCCCACTTCTTTTATTTAGTAAGAGGTTTTCAAGTTCGTGCTCGTTCTACAAATAGTTTTCTTGTGCTTTAAGTACTTAGGTGAATAATTTGAGAGGTTAACACGATTTTGGTCTATCTTACCACATGTTGGACAAGGGAGAAGAGTGTATGTTACCTTTAGATTCACCTTTGGTTACCTTGTCAGCAGTTTCTGTAATTCCTGATTCTTTCAACATCTGATCGTTGATTACAGATTTAGTGGACATCAGAACGTTATCTGGAACATCAAAACATGTTTCTGTTATTCCTTTGACAAACGTGATTTTCTTTGCTTCCTTATCTTCTCTATCTTTGAGTATATCCTAAACCATGTCTCGATATTGGTGGTTCTTCCATAGCTCAAAGACCTCGCTCAATTCAGGCGGCTCAATGGTCAATTGTTTGTTTGCTTCTTTACTTTGTTTCAATTCTTCCGCAAATCACACAATTGTTTATTTTATTAGCCAACAACATTTTGAAATGAGTTATTTTATCATTGGAGATATTTTTTTCTTTAGTAGACACGAGAGTCAAAGCCTTTAGGTTGACCCTAATGTCATCGGCTCAACGTTCGGTTCTATGTCGAACGTTCATGAAAAAGATCATATAATTCGTAATCGAAATAGAGCATCTTTGTAAATGAAATATCTTGAGTATTAAAACTTCCCATCTCCCGATTGATCATCGGTTGATTCTTCGCCCCTCGCTCCAAGTTACATTCATGGCCTTTTACCAAAAGTTTTCTTTTTATTGTTAGCACATTCGTGAGGCAATGTGACCATATCCTTCACATGTATGGCAATTGGATACGATTTTCTTCTCCTTGGAAGATTTGGTGATTCTCGTTTATCTTGGTTAGGATATTTATTTCGAATGATCCACGATTTTTAGTTGATTTGAGATTTTGAGCCCGCTTCAAGAATTTGTCAAACTGTTTGGTTACTAGGGCAATATCAATGTCTCGAATCATTCTCATCACATTCATCTTTTTCTTTCTTTCTTGTATTGAGATTTAGTTCATAAGTCATTAATGACCCAACCAACTCTTCAATTTCGATCTCGTCTATGTCCTTGCTTTCTTCAATTGCGGTCACCTTGGAGTGAAACCTATTTGGTAAAGACCGCAGGACCTTTCTCGACCAACTTTGATTACGAATATTTTTCTCCAAGGAATGTGCTTGATTTGATATGTCACATGATCGAGCATAAAATCTTTAAATACTTCATTGTTCTTCATGCGTAGGTTTTCAAATTCTGTGGTGAGCATTTGTAGTTTACATGATTTCACCTTGGAAGTTCCTTCATGTGCGATTTGTAGGATCTCCCAAGCTTCCTTTGCTATCCTGCAATTAGATATTAGTCTGAATTGATTAGCATCAACAAAACAAAATATAGCATTCAAGGCTTTGCTATTCCAACTAGTATTATTGAAATCAGTAATAACCCATTGTTCACAAGGTTTTTCTATTTTAATATCATTTTCAATAATAGTGGGAGGACTATATCCTCTAATGATAGAATGCCATGATTTTTCATCTAAAGCTTGAATGTAAACAGTCATACGGATTTTCCAATAATTATAGTTCGTTCCATCCAAGATTGGTGGTCGAAAAGAACCAATGTCCATACCTAGATTCATAGGATCTCACTTTCTAGAAGTGAACCCTCTCTGATACCAATTGTTAGTTTTAAATCTAGATAACAATCAACCTAGAAGGGGGGTTGAATAGGTTGTTACTGAAAGTCTGTAAATATTTTTTTTAAAACACAACGTTCACTTTAATGTTTTGATGTTGATGAAAGTTTGTTGAACGTCAGAACATTTCACTGAACGTTTTAGCAGTTTCGAGACAGTTATTATATAAGGCGATTAAAACATTAATTAACACCAGATATAACGTGGTAAACCCCTAAGGGAAACATCCACGGGCCCCCCCATGCCACGGGTAAATAAATCCACTATTTTAGAACAGAGTTACACACGTCTCAATTTTTGAAATTACAATTTTAGACCTAATCTAAAACTTTATCAACAATTTACAAAAATAAAACTTAGTTAAGAACAATAATAAAACTTCCCTGCTTTTATATCTTCTTCAACTAGTCAAGGAATGCGATCAAGTACTTGGTCTTGATCTTGGTCCATTCTACGAGTGTCCCCGGATTGATTCCACAAATCGGAATAAGGACTCAGTCCTTATCTTGCCGCCGAAATGCCGTTCTCTCTCACAATGGATTTCTTTAACGCTCGCTTTCGTAACTGTTCTCAAAAATAGAATTTTGATCGGGCTAGGACTTTTGAATATTTCTTTGAACTCTCAACTCATAAATGATTTGCTCTTTGATGCTTGAGTATCTTTGCTTTCAAAGTCCATCTAATTCTTGAAATACCACCTGTCTTATTTATAGTACAAGAAGTTTGTCTAAACTTAATGACTTAATATTTATCTTATACATGGATAAGACAAAATAAGTCTTTAAGTTTAAATAGACTTTATAAAAGATAAGGTGAGATAAATCACAAGAATATGAAAACAAATCTAGATATTTATTTTCATACAAGTAGATAAATAAAAAGATAATATTGTAATATGTTATCTACTTAGAAACCTAGTTCAATTAGAAAATTTAAACATGCAATTTATTCAATCACTTATTAACAGATAAGGAACAAGAGTTTTAGAATAAATAAAACTGATAAATAGATTGTGATAAATATAGCATTAAAGTTTCCAATTTACAAATAACTACTAGATAATCATTGAATCCTAATTAGCTCATATCAATAAATAACTTATAATTAAATATGCCAAACAAACCGGATTCTTCAATAATCCAAAAACCTGATTTTCCAACAATTATTTTGTTGATAGCCTCTACCTGGCCGTTGGACTGGGGATAGTAGGGAGTGGAGAAATCCCTCCGAATGCTAAGCTCTTCACAGTTCGAGTTAAATTTCTTCCCAGCGAACTGCATACCGTTGTCGGAAACAAGGAAATAGAGTTCTCCAAAACGGCACACTATGTTTTTCTTCTGTGATTTTAGCCAGAGGCTCAGCCTCGCACCACTTGGTGAAGTAGTCTACCACTACCACTGTGAACTTGACCCTACCCCTTCCTGTTGGGAGGGGACCTATGAAATTGATCCTCTATTTGGCGAAAGGCCATGGACTGGTGACTGGAGAGAGTTTTTGAGCCGCGAGCTTTGGTACAATAGTGAATTTGTGGCACTTGTCGCATCTCCTTGCATAAGTATGCGAGTCCTTCATCATGGTCAGCCAATAATTTCCTTGCTTGAAGCCTTTTGTGCTAGGGCAATCCCCCCTGAATGGTTACTACATATCTCCTCATGTATCTCCTTCATCACGTAATTTGCCTCCTCTTGAGTAATGCAGCGCAGGAGAGAGTGGCTAAAACATCTCTTATACAAGATTCCATCTTGCAAGATGAATTTTGTTGCCCTCTACTGGAGCTTCCGTGCTTCTTCCCAGTTGTCCGACAGAATTTGGTTAATCAAGTATGCGATGATTTCCTTCATCTATTTAGATTTAAGAGACTCGGTGATCATTATGATATCCGGTGGCAGAGTCTCATCAATGGACGTTCGGCTGAGTTTTTCAACTGGGTTAGCCCTCATCAAGTCGGAGTCTTTACTGCTCGCCATCTTTGAAAGGGTGTCGACATAACCATTCTTGATTCTTGGAATCTGGAGTAGTTCAAATACTTCGAAGTGGGATAGGATATCTTTGGCCTTCTTCAAGTATGCCACCATAGACTGCTCGTGAACCGTGAAGGTTCCATTGACTCGGCTAACCACCATCTGCGAATTGTTATAGATCTAGAGTTTTCTTGCCTTCATCTCTTGTGCCAGCCTCAAGCCTGCTAGGAGCACCTCATATTTGACAGCATTGTTCGAGGCTTCAAACTCTAGGTGAAGCGCACAGTTGAGATTATGGCCATCAGGGTTGATCAATAGAATCTCGGCTCCAGCTCCGGCCTTCCCTGAGGATCCGTTAACATTCAATTTCCATGTTGGTACTTTCTGTGGTTTGGCTTCGAGGAAGCCTTTTGGGATATGGGCGAACTTAGCCATGAAGTCTGCGAAAGCCTGTCCCTTTATGGAGGGCCTTGGCTTGTAGGAAATATCAAACTGGTAGAACTCGATTGACCACTTCATCAGTCTTTTTGAAGTGTTCAGCTTCTGGAGAATCTGCCTCAGAGAGGAGGCTCATCAGGACATCTATACTTTACGACTGGAAATACGGTCGAAGCTATTGAGACGCGATGATCAAAGATAAAGCAAGTTTCTCCATGTCAGGATACCTTGTCTCTGCATCTTGTAGGGCATTGCTCACATAATACACCGGGAGCTACGTTTGACCCTCTTCTCAGATCAAAACTGAGCTCACCGCTTTTTCGGATACCGTGAGGTAGATGAGCAAAGTTTTCCCATTCTTTGGTTTCGACAGTAGCAAGGCCTTCTCGAAGAGGGTCTTGAGTTCCCAGAAGGCCTCCTCTCATTCCTCGGTCCACTGAAATCTTTTCTCTCTTTTGATGGTCTGGAAGAAGGGCTAGCAGCGGTCGGTCTCCTTTGATATGAATCGGTTCAAAGCTGCCAATCACCCTGTCAGGCTCTGAATCTCCTTAGGAGAAGATGGTGACCGCATATCTATGAGTGCTTTGATCTTCTTGGGATTAGCCTCTATCCCGCGCTAGTTTACCATGTAGCTAAAAACTTCCTAGATGCGACTCCAACGGCGCACTTTGAGGGGTTAAGCTTCATGCGGTACTTGCGGAGGATTCTGAACATCTCACTCAAGTATCCGATGTGGTCCACGGTGTTCACGCTCTTCACGAGAACATACGATATACTAACAGCTGATATGTGGTTCCCACGTTCTTCAGGCCGAATGGCATCATTTTATAGCAATACAACCCTCGATTTGTAATGAGTGAGGTGTGTTGTTCGTCCCCCGCGAACATTGGGATCTAATTATAACCGGAGTAGGCGTCCATGAAACTAAGTAGCTTATGGCCAACAGTCACATCGACCAATTGGTCGATGCGCTGCAGCGAGAAGCTATCTTTGGGGCATGCTTGATTCAAGTCAGAGAAGACTATGCACACTCTCCACTTCTTGGTGCTCTTTCTTACCAGCACGGGGTTGGACACCCATTGGGTGTAGACTACCTACCTTATGAACTCGTTTGCTTGCAACTTGTCAACCTCCTCTTTTAGGGCGCCTTACCTCTCGGCGCTCAGAGGCCTCTTCTTTTGTATCTTGGGGCGCACTTTTGGATCCACCTTCATGGCGTGACAAGCCACGGATAGGTCGATCTCTACCATGTCATTGTGTTTCCATGCGAAGACGTAGATGTTCTCTCGCAATAATTGTTTTATTTTCTCCTTCATCTTTTTGTCTAGCTTCTGCCCTACTTGCAGCATATGAGTAAGGTCTAAAGGATTTACAAGAAATGCCTCTAGCTCTTCTGTCGAGGAAGCTAGAGAATCCGAGCCTATGATTCGGAGGTCCAGGTCCTCATCTAGTATAATTTTCTCCTCAACTCTTTTGGGGTCTACATCTATTAGTCCTGTTTGAATCGTCATTACCGCAGGGAGGGGATTTTCATGACTCACAGCCTTTCAGAGTGCATTCATGTAGCAGGACCTGGCCTCTGTCTGATTACCACAAATCTTGGCGACGCCACCTGGCGTTGGGAACTTCATCGCCAAGTAGTGGATAGAAGTGATTGCCTGTAGGTTTTTGAGCGCGGGCCTACCGAGGACTCTATAGTAGGCACAGTGAGTATCTACCACCAGGAACTCCATGAATTTCCTGAGATGACACGGAGGGTCTTCGAGGTCCATTGCGAGGGTGATCCTCTCCCGTAGGATAAGGCTATCCCTCGTAAAACCGAACAAAGGTTTTGAAATGGCTGTCAATTCATGATCCACATCCATCTGGTCAAAGATACTATCAAATAAGATATTCACGATGCTTCTATCATCAACCAACATCTGTTCTAGTCCATTTCTGACGATGACGGTACGGACTACCAATGCGTCATAGTAGGGATAGTGTATACTGGCCTCGTCTTCCTCGGTGAACGAGATTTGTAGGGCCTTTGGCCGGTGTATGTGAACTTACCAACACTCATCTGGTTCTTCTCTTGCTTCCTTTGCGTAGTTTCGTTGCAAGTTCATCGTGTGCCCTCCGACATAGGGCCCTCTTATGATTTTATTGATTTCTTGGACTAGAGGGGCTCTTGCCGGTCCTTCAGCCTTCGGTAGGTCTCTATTTCTGTCATTTTTTTTGTTATTATGACGAGGTCGATCATCCTGCGTCGAGGCAGAGGTCTTCGCCCATCATTGGGAGGTTCTCGACATCCTCCAACTGGTCGATTTCTCTCTCCTTGTCGTTAATTTTCCTAGTTTATCAATTTTCGTACGTCGGGGCAGTCTTCTATATTATGTACTCGAGTTCTATGTATACAGTAAAACTTGGGTAGGAGACAACTGGTTGGCAGTTCACTGCATGTGGCCCGGTCTGGGGATGGGATCGTCTCTGTCTGGTTGAATCTCCTGTAGTGGTTGTTGCGTAGCTATGGAGAATGCTTTTCTCGAATGCGATTGAAGCAAGGTTCAGGAAAGCGTTGCCCCTCTATCTGATAGCGATCTCTTCTGTCTCTTTCAGGTCTTTCTCGATTTTTGATCGTCCCCTCTGATTGAATCTCCCATTGGATCAGATCTACCAACTAGCTGTAAGTTTTGGGTTGGCTATTTTAAACGTGTCTCTAGAAAGGGTTGCGTATGTGAAGTCTGGTCACTATTGCATCTAGGGCTTTATCATCGGTTACTATTTTTCTTTTTTTCTACCGAATGTCGTAGAGTTGGGTAATATCGACTATCATTGTCCGGTAGCCAGCGTTGACGAACTCTCTTTTGAGCTGAGGCCAACTCCTAATGCTTCTTAGTTTCAGCTTATTGTACCACCTCTTCGCATTGGATATGAGTGTGGTGTGGAAATTTTAGCACTTTACTGCGGGGGAGTGACATTGGAGCTTCGTCTTATATATGTTGATGTGATCCATAGGGTCGCCTCTCCCGTTATATTTGTCCTTTAGGGGCATTGTAAAATTCACGGGAACCTCTATGGCTTTCATGAAATTGGTGAATGGATGGTTCTCGTCGTCATCATCCTCATAGCATTCTAACCTTTTCTTCTCGTCCTCGGGCCTCATGGAGATAAGTTTCAGGTCCTTCTTCCTTTCTGAACGGGACTCATTGCGCTCATTGTGCCTGCTGTGCGCCGGTAGGGGTGTTGTTATAGGAGATCTCTCTCCCAACCTATCAAACACACTGGCAATAGGAGCCGGCTGGTTTCCACGCACCGAAGGGGGTCTCTCCTTCTGATTATCCTGCGAGGGTTTCGGAACGATATTTCAAGGGTTCCTACCGTTTGAAACTAGTAGGTCGTCCTGAGATCGATGACTTTCTATCGAGCTAGACCTCGAAGGGCTTGGCCAGGCACAGCTTACATGTTGGAGGGATTGGTTCTCCAACAGTTTGAGCCATGCCTTCATTCAGGCATTGTCTTACTTCACATCTTGATTCTCCTGCTAGACCGTCTGCTTTTGTCGTTGTCTTCTCCTCTTACGACGGGTTACGTTCTGGAGATCTTGAATGCTTTCTTGTCGTAAGTTAGTGTGATGGGACTTTACTTCTTTTTCCATAGAGTTTTCAGTTACCATGCTCTTCTTGCTAAAAAACACGTTTTTACCACAAGTTTTAAGTTGTGTAACGTTTTTCATTTTTCACAGACGGTGCTTTCTTGTTGACGTCAGAATCTGTACTGTCCATGTGTCAACAGATCTCCAGTCAACCTTCTGCCAACCTGTATGTTACCTACACACTAGGACGACCGTTAGGCACCAAGATCACCAAGAAAAAGAGCTGACGATCGTTGCTACTCCGACGATCAAGTCAACTGCCAATATATAGAACAATATTCGGGAGAAGTTGTAATTGGGTGTGGGAGAGAAAAGGAGGCAGAGATTTGAGCAGAGTTTAGGTGTGAAAATAATGCGCGTAAAAAAGAGCATACATTAGAGCAACTAGATATGTTGTATTTTTAGCCTCAGAGTCCTAATTGATCTAGGAAAACAATAGATTGGATCTTCCTTCCTTATGAGATAAGGACAATTGGTTATCAAGGCAATCTCCAAGATTTCGGCCCTTATTTGAGTTGATCACGTTGCCTAATCTTTAGGAGATCGGGTTTTGGTTTCCTTGTGAGAATCCTTGTGGCAATCAAACACAATACTTCTTTAACTACTTCTTTGGTTATCCCAAAACATCAGACTACAAGAATGCGAAGACCAACGATGCACTCTAGATTGGCCAGGGGTGTCGAGGCCCTTTGTGGGCTTCGCTCTACTTAACTCGAGGGTACTATTGTGTTACCGGGCCTTAAGCGTATCTGCAAGGCCCTCGCTGGATATCTGAGGCCTTTACGAATCTGGAAGGCCCTCGTTGGGCCCATGAGGCCTAACTTAGGCCTATACAGGGCTTTAGCTGAACTTTAGCTGACGTGGAGGCCTTAAACAAAATATGGTGGTAACAGGGATCATCTCTCTCACAACTCTGCAAGTACCTTCCTAGTTAGGGCATAGGGTTCCCACACCGGGTTTTAGAGATAATATAAACACTTTCCATAGGACCCAGTCCCATACTTGAAATGAGATGACCTTTACCGTTTTATTTTAATAAAGCCCCATCTTCTACTGGTAACGCTTCAGCTTTATTTGTGCATCGTCCCTCCGTTCTTAGAGTAGGTCTAGCTTAGCCTTTCAGGCTCTTTCATTGGAGATTTCATCAAAGTGGATTCGTCTATGGGATGGTAGTTCGACTTCCACAGGACACATCGCCTCAGCTCTATAGGCCATGGAAAATGTAGTTTTCCTTGTAGCGCTTCGAAGATGGTGCGTATTGCCCATAACACCTGGGACAACTCATCAACCCATGCTCCCTTTGTGGATTCCAACTTCTTTTTTAATGTGTACTTGATGGTCTTGTTCGCTATCTCTACTTGACCATTAGCCTGGGGATGAAAAATGTTACTTTATTCCTAAGTTATTACACAATTCTTCAATCTTGCAGTTTCTGAATTGTTTGGCATTGTCTGAGACTAAAGAGCGAGGTACACCAAACCGGCAAATGATATTCTTCCAGACAAACTTGGAGGTATTTGCTTTTGTGATTTTCATTACAAGCTCAACTTCCACCCATTTAGTGAAGTAATCAATGGCCACTATTGCATAGAAATGGTTGCCCCGTGCCCGAGGCATGGGACCAATAATGTCTATCCCCAATTTATCAAAGGGACAATGACTTGATACGACCAGCAAATCATGTAGAGGCTGCCTGTGAAGATAGGCAAAGCATTGGCACTTGTCATATTTGCGGAACAAACTCAAGG
This sequence comes from Forsythia suspensa, assembly GCA_023638005.1. NCBI lineage: Eukaryota > Viridiplantae > Streptophyta > Magnoliopsida > Lamiales > Oleaceae > Forsythia > Forsythia suspensa. Next base: position 20,276,695 of record CM042664.1, on the reverse strand, counting down.
GCATCTTTCTTAAGATTAGGCCAATAGTATCCCTGCCTGAGGATCTTATGGGCCAATGAAACAGTCCCTGAGTGGTTGCTGCACACCTCTTCATGGATCTCCCTCATTATGTAGTCTGCCTCGTCTGATCATACGCACCTAAAGAGAAGAGATGAATAGCCCTTCCTATAGAGCACTTCCTTATGTATAACAAAGTGAACTGACATCTTCTGTACCTTTCGGCCATCATCTTTGTCTGGAAAGACCTGATCTACCAGATACGCGTTGATGGATTTCATCCATGACTCTGTATTTTCAATGGCGAAAACATTATTGTTTTGTTTCGTAGTAGGCTTAGATAGGAATTCTACCTGAACACATCCAAAGAGGTATGGGTCTTTACTACTGGAAAGCTTTGAGAGTGCATCTGCACTATGGTTATTGGTCTTGGAGATCTAGATCAATTCAAAACTTTCAAAGTACGGTGCCAGGTCTTGAACTTTTCGGAGATATGAAGCCATATTCTTATCTTTTACCTCAATATTGCCCTTCACCTGGCTGACAACAAGTTGCGAGTCACTACATACCACTAGAGTTTTGACTTGTAGAGCCTTGGCAAGCCTTAGCCCATCCAAGAGAGCCTCATATTCGGCAATGTTGTTGAAAGCTTTAAACCCTCAGTGCAAAGCACTGTACAACTTGTGTCCTTACGAGATGATTAACATTATTCCCACTCCAGACCCCGACTTACCTACAGATCCATCTACAAGGAGTTTCCAAGGTTTAGTAGACTTAGGTTGGTCAATCATTTCTACATTTGGAGTGTGAGTGAACTCAGCCACAAAGTCAGTTAAAGCCTGGCCTTTGATGGTACTCCAAGGTTAGTACTGAATGTCAAATTGGCTCAGCTCTATAGCCCATTTCATCAATCTTCTTCGAGGCATCAGTTTCTGCAACACTTGCCTAAAAAAGAAGGATGTCAGTATACAGATGGCGTGTGATTGGAAATAAGGCCTGAGTTTTCTAGAGGATATGACCAAAGCTAAAGCAAGTTTCTCAATGTCTGGATAACATGTTTTAGCACTAAACAAAACTTTACTCACTTAATAAATAGGCTACTGATGGCCACCATTCTCTCTGATGAGTACTGTGCTGATGGCCTCTTCGGAGATAGCCAAATATAGCATTAAAGGCTCTTATTCAGATGGCTTTGACAGGAGCAGAGCCCTCTCCAAGTACTTCTTCAAAGCTTGGAAAGCGTCTTCACATTCAGTGGACCATTCAAATCTCTTCTTTCCTTTGAGAGCCTTGAAGAAAGGTAGGCATTTATCGGTTGACTTTGAGATAAAACAGCTTAAAGCAGCAACTCTACCAATCAGACTCTGCATCTCCTTCAGAGTCCGATGAGGGTTCATTTCAAGCAGTTTCCTAATCTTCTCAAGGTTCGCCTCAATACCTCTTTGGTTCACCATGAATTCTAAGATCTTTCCAGATGACACACTGAAGGCACACTTGAGAGAGTTATACTTCATCTTGTACATTCTTAGTATGTCAAACGTCTCTTTCAGGTGGTTAATATGATCAGCCTTTACTAGACATTTGACCAGCATGTCATCCACGTATACCTCCATCGTGTTGCCTAGCAATTTGGCAAACATCTTGTTTACCAATCTTTGATATGTTGCTCCGACATTTTTCAAACCAAATGGCAATGCTTTATAACAATACAACCCCATGTTTGTGATAAATGAGGTATGCTCTTCGTCTGGTGGGTACATGGGGATTTGATTATACCCAGAGTATGCATCCATAAAGCTAATCACTTCATGCCTGGCCATGGCATCAACTAGCTGGTCTATGCGAGGAAAGGGAAAACTGTCCTTTGGGCAGGCATGGTTGATATTGGAAAAGTCAAAGAAACACCTTCATCTTTCCATTAGACTTAGGCACTAGTATCGGGTTGGAACCCATTTTGGGTAACGAGACTCTATTATAAAGCTATTTTTCAAAAGTTTGGACATTTCTTCTTCTAATGCCAAATAATTTTTAGAGCTCATGGGTCGGCGTTTCTATTTATCCCCTGGATGCTTCACATCTATCTACAATCTATGGCATGAAACTTTTGGATCAATCCCAACCATATCCCCATACTTCCAAGCAAATATATCCAAGTTTTTAGACAAGAACTTCTTCAGACGATCTTTAAAATCTGTTGGGAATTCACTCTCCACTTGTAACCCCTTAGTAAAATCAGTGGGGTCAACTGGAAAATATTTCAACTTCTCATCCGGAGATGTTCGAGGCTCATCCTCTGTCACTTGTGGATCTAGGTCCTCAGGGTCCTCATGTTCTATCATTTACTCATCATCTTCCTTGGGCCCAACATTCATTCTTTCAGGATCTGTGGGGGCCTACCTCATATCCATGTCAATTACATGGACTTCTTGGTCCACAAACTTCCTCATGGAATTAGTATAACATGCCTTAGATTCAGATTGATTTTCCCTGTGGCAATCCCACGATTTGTGGAAAATTTCATACACAGGAACTTGGTGTGTGTTATAGCTCCTAAGTCGATAAGGGCCAGTCTTCCAAGAACTCCATGATATGAAGAACGTTTGTCGACTATCAAATACTCTATGGGAGTTCTGATGGTCGTTGGTGCCTCCCCTATTTCTATTATCAAGATAATGGTCCTCATTGGAATGATAGAGTCCCCCGTGAACCCATAGATAGGATTTGTCGCTGGAGTCAAAGGAGTTTCTATCCCCTTTTGTCGTATGTTGTATCGTAGATAATATTAACAGAACTTTCATCATCCACCAACATCCTCACAAGACCATTTCTGGCTACCACGGCTCGGATCACTAGAGCATCATTGTGGAGAAAATGTACTCTGACCGCATCGGCGGAAGAGAAAGTGATGGGGTCACTTCTTCTTGTGCCTGCTAGATGAGTATGTAGGTGATAATTCACATTTGTAGGCTCCTCAGTTTTGCGGATATATTTCTTCTGAGAGTTGTTTGAGTTTTCACTGGGATGGAGCCCTCCTATAATGGTGTCATTCTCACAGATAGGGGATTGGACTGGCTGTTGTGGCAGATTTCTGTCTGGTCTTTCCATCCTTGGAACGTTTTTCTTTTCTTGGCTTCTTCCACACTCCATCTGTCCAGTCACCCTTATTTGTCTCTCATCTCTAGCGTCTTGGCGCCACCCATGACATAGCTCATTGGACCGATATGGTGAGTTTTTTCTACCTCTGTTTCTTCAAAAAGATGGATGGTCCTTCTTCTGTGTCCTTTGTTCTGCCAGTGCTTATATGTCACGGAAGTCCTCGGTCCTATGCCCATTACATTTATGGTAAGTACAATAAGGACTGGTAAATGGCTTTTTTTAACTTGTCGGAGCCTGCTTCTCCAGTAGGTATGACTTGATTGGGAGTATTTACCCCCATCATGCAAGTTTGGGATAGCCTCCATGATCTCAGCTGTATAGCTGGATCTGGTCCTAGGGAAAGGGCGTTGGTGACCCCCCTAGCGGTGTCCAGTCTGGTGGTGCGTTTCATCATCAGATGGTTTAGAATTTTTCTGTCCTCTATGATTGTAACGTTGTTGGGCATTATTATCTCTAGCCCTAGCCATCTCATTAGATATTATCTCTTCTTTCACAAGTCGACTAAAGCATTGTAGTCTCGGGGTTTCCAGCTTCGAACATCCCTCAGAACATGCTACTCATGTTAGTGAACCGGGCCAGGTAGCTTTTCAGTGACTCATTCTTTCCTTGCCTCAAATCCTGCAGGTGTTGAAGAGAGAGTTGGCCTGACCTCGAGGATACAAATTCGTTCCTGAAAGTTGTTTTTAAGTCTTTCCAACTGTGGATATTTCCAGGGGAGAGTTTCTTGTACCACCTAAGCGCACTTCCTTCTAGTGTTAGAGGGAAGGCATTTTAGCACTAGGGTTGCTCCGGTAATACCCATGCAGTCATTATAGTTCAAAAGGTGATCGTCTGGATCTCCTCGTCCAACAAATTTGCCTATCTCAGGCATTTTGAAGGCCCAACTGGGATTGATTTTGGAGCCCAACTACTGATTCTCAAACAATTAGGAGTTGATTTAGGCGTTTGGCAAACTTTTTAAAAGTAATTATAAAATAATCTGACTCACCTGACAGCAAATTTTGAGAAGTAGCAAAGTGGCAGCTTTTCAGATTCTGCTTTTAGCTTTTTTATTTATAAATTATTAAAATACCCATTTTACCCATAATTAATTAAACTAATTCCTTTAATACTCATTTGAGAAACCGAATTGATGCAAGTTGGATGCACAAAAATAATATAAATTTAATTAACTTTTGCACTATATGACTATACTTTTATTTTGCAATTTTTATAAAATTTGAAATTTATTAGTTGTTTATTATTTTTATTTAAAAATAATAATAATGAATGTGTTGTCTTGTTAAAAAATTTGACTAGGAAAAATAAATTTTATCACTTTTGAAAATAATAATAATACAAAATAACATTATTATAATCAATGTCCTTTTTAGTAATTTAATATTGTTACATCAATAAATTACTTTTGTTTACCAAATGCTCAAATGCTGCTTTTGAAACATTTATCAATTTTGAAACAAGAGTTTACCAAACACTTATATGATTCTTCCCATAGTTGATTCTTTCTGTAGTATAGTAGAAGTTGATTCTCTTAAAAGCACAGCAATACCAAAACAAGCCGAAGTCATGGGGGACCATACATTGTCGTATGCCCTCTAAAAAGGGGCTTATCTCTTCATCGTCATCAATTTCGTAGGACCAAATTTGGGGTGGAGAGACCATCATTGGGACTGTGCCCATTGGTTGTGACGCATTTCCTCACCCCGCTCTTCCACCGGTCTACTGGTAGGCGGCACTTCTGCCTGAGTAGGTTGATATTGGTGCGGTGGAGACATATACGGCGCTTGGCTGGTGGCCGCAGCTGTCCTTCTTTCTCTCATATTGTGTCGAACACGCTGGATGCCTGTGATGTTTTCTGGCTCTTGGGAATATCTATGGGAGTGGTTTGGATTCCCATAATTTTCTTCCATATTGTATCTCTGATTTTGGTATTGGAATGGATCCACTTCCTCATTTATCCAAAATAGGACCTCGGGCTTGGTTAAGGAGGCATATGAATGGTGGTCCTCATCTTCACGCCGACCCTCATAGCCCCCGGGTCGGTATAGATGGTGTACAGATGGTGTAGGAAACATGAGTCCTTGCTGTAGGTTGGCATTAAGAACAGTAGTTTGGGCTACCTGTTGCCTCTGCATTTCCAGCATCTGGGCCGCCATAAGCTCCATGTTACGTGCCAGGCATGCTCTAGAGTGCCTTCCTCGTCTCGGCGGCTGTGCAATCTCATGAGCTCTTTCAGCTTCTCCATCTAATCGCTCATTGGTTTGCCGAGGATGAGTATCTCTGTCGTCGTCACTCATTGTGTAGGTTTTTTTTTATTATTATCTAAACTAAAGGATTTAATTGGGTTTGCCTCATCCCTACTTAGGCAAAGGAGATTCTTTCCTTTTTCTTGCCTAAGGTTAAACTTCCCTTTTCTGCAAAAGAAGAATTTCAACCAAATAATTTGAACCAAAATTTTGCCTTTTTCTTTTCAAAGGGAAAGTCTACAACCGCAACACATCAAACCAAGTTTCATATTTTTTCAAATGGAAATTGCATGATCACAATACTTTAAACCGAATTTCACCTTTTTTCAAAGAAAATTTTTACAGTCACAACACTTTAAAACAAATTTCACCTTTTTTCAAAGGAAAATAGAAAAAACTTACAACAAAGGGGTTTGAGCTACAACATCTCCCTTTCCAAGGGACTTGAGCAATCTTACAAATGCCTTCAAAACCATATCATCGAGCAATGGGCTTTCATTGTAACATGAAGGGCTTCACCCTCTTAGCTCTGGATCCAAATCTTTGTATGCTTCATATTTGCTTAGGCTTTTTCATGTGTTTCCTCGTGGTTTTCAGTATTCTTCTTCCTACAGACGGTGCCAAAATGTTGACCCTTGATCCTAACTGGATTCCAGATCAACACCGAATCGTAATCCTATGCTCCAAACAACCTCTCCCCGCACACTTTACACCAAATAGTCATCTAACACAGGCAGTCGGAGTGGCTACCATATGTGCTCTAACCCTGAAGTTAGAATCTATGCATTGGCCGGGATGGTTTGACTTAAGAAATATATTTGTTAAAGTGAACTTTAGAAAGGAAGGAGATACGCAGAGAAATCAAGTAAATTTTATATTATCAAGAATACCTACCTTATCGCTGGTCTCCTACCCCTTATTTATATCATGAAATTAAGTGGTTTGTGAGCATCTAACTTCTACACGTGTGTGATTGACCCGCATCTATCAAGCAATCCCTGTCGCTATCTTTGTATGCGTTGACTTTGGATTTGCAGGCGGTCACTTCATCCCATTTATACTCTTTGTCTCTGTTAGGTTAGGGCCTTATCACTCATGTCCCATTAATCAATCATGTCAGTTCGGCCCTCTCTTGATGCTCCGAATTGCTTTGTTAAGCAGTTCGGATGATCTTTAAATCATTTTCCACGTGTCATCATGTGATCTGTCCAACTTGGGTCGAACTGGTAACCTAGGTTACACGTCATACGCCACTTGGATGCATTGTTAAGAGGCGTAACATTATCCATGGAGCAAGTAATTTTGATAAAATCCAAGTACTAAGTAATTAGATAAAATTCAAATTCTAAACCCTACTTATTCTATGATTTTTTATTTTTATTTTTAATCCCAAACTAAAAATACTTGTATTTCATATTACACCATGGCGCCTAACTAAAAATAGTCTTCACTTTAATCTGGCAACTACACGTAATTTGTACATAACACATAAAAGTCTCAATTAACTAACTTTTCAGTCTAATTGGACTTCTTCTCAACTAGTGCAATGACTAGACATGGCGACACATTAAAATTGCTAATTTAATGTTACGAGCATGCTTGAGGGGTTATCAAATGGGAATAGGTTAAAAGACTTAAAAGTTAGCATAAAATTAGCATTACACATTCGAAGGTATGAAATCTCATAGTAACTTTCCTCCAAATGTTGTGAGGTAAAATCCAATTCATGCATAAAAAACTTTATTACATTCAAATATAAATGATCATTGTATAAGATTTGAAAAACAACTTTCCTCCTACATCATACTTTAACTTCAACATTGTATTATTTGATCATCTATTAAAATTTCTCTTTCTATTGAACCTTGCTGGCCACACCCTCTTGGATGAACACCATCCATCTCTAAGAGAGACTCTTGAAAGACAACTTTTCCATCACTTCCCAATAGGCTTCCCTCTATTTCTAGCCAACCTTTGAGCCCTTCTTGCCCTTCTCCACATTTCCAAATTTCTCATCCTTGCAAATATTTTCCGAATTTGGTATAGTTTTCGAGCTTGTTGAGATATCACATTTGCAGTCGAGGAATTCTCGCTGAGGACTATTTCGTATCCATCCCGGAAAGTGTCCATGCCTTCGGTTAGAAGCTGCCAGAAGAGGCCACCAGCAGCAGCTCCACCGCGCTTGGCAGATGCGTAAATCTTGTAGTATACAGTATTGAATAACATGTCTCTTTGGTAGGGGCTGAAGCCAGGATCTTTCCAAGATTTTCCAAATTCTGTAAGGAGTAAAGGCTTCTTGAGAACATATTGAGCATCTTGAATGTGTCCATTAAGCCAGTTGTTCAGAAAAGAAAGTTGATTCTCATTGTTTGAGCTCGATAGCCTGATTGTATGACAAAAGTCAAAGAACAGTATTAAGAACGAAAAAGAAACTAAAATCTGGTCTATTATACTTTCTAGTAGAAACCAATACTGTGTAGTAAACGTAATTAGTTTAGGAGTTACCATTGATCTGGATATGAGTGAACTGTGGCGAAATCAATCCCAGGAATCCGATTATTTGCAATGAAATCAGTTCCTATGTTAAAACTAGGATTCAGGTTCATCCTCTGAGGTGATGATTGTCCATAGAATCCTTCTAAACCAGCTTCAAGCATATGAGATCTGTCTATGGACTTCACATAAGAGGCCATTTCCATTATCCAGGCCTGTCAAAAAACAATGAGGAACACAATTTATCAAGTATGTATTCGATAATTTTAACCAAATGAAATGTAAATGTAACAAGAATTACTAGCAGATGTCATTTATTTCTTGCCAAAAATGAAGTGGGCTAAGAGTAGTTGAGGCACATGCATCAACTACACATAGTTGGTCCTTTCAACAAATTTACATAATTATTAGGCCCAAATTAATTTTAGGATTAGATGTTAAAAGACCTAATTCTTTCCTTTTGTATAAAGAAAGAAGAAAAATTATGGACAACCCATAAAAGGACTATTACAAATAAAGTTAGTAAATGCATAATGGTATATTTTATAATGAAAAATCCATTGAGAAATTCAAAATCATTAGCAAAGATGAAGGCTTGATGAGAACCTGAATGGTTCTTCCTGATGGATCTGAGGTACATCTGGGCTCATTCATCAGCTCCCAGGCCATAATTGTTGGGTCATTCTTGTAAAGTATTCCAGTAAATGTGTTGAATCTGTTAAGAATTGTCTGCAGAGAAAAGGGCCAAAAGAAATCTTTATGGGTGTTCAAAAAATGCATTATGAAGTAGTAAAATGTGTTGTATCTTACTCTGATATGGTTCTTGTAATATCCCTTAACCACAGAATGTCTAAAGAAATCATCATCAGAGGTCAGATACTGCCCTGCACTTCTAGCCCAGTTCACATACTGTTTCTTTCCCCCAAAGCTTTCATAGTTATTTGCCAAGCTTAATACAAGCTTAATCCCATATCTTCTAGCTTCAGCTATGACAAAATCCAACCCCTTGAAGAAAAGGGAATAGTTAGAACAAAAATATATGAAAAAACAAGAAAAAAATGTTTTGGATTAGGAGTTAATCCCTATCTACAAGAGCAACAAGCCCCTAAAAAATGAATATTTGGTCGAGATAATAAGTGTACAGTATGACACGGACCTTGAACATTTGCTCGTTGTAAGAGCCAGGAGCATACTGTAAAGGTTTATATCCACCATCACTGAAGGCCCAAGTTCTTGCAACAGTGAGGCCATGGCTTGAAGCTTGTTGAAATGCAGTGGAAACTTTGTGTCTCTGAGAAGGGTCAGAGGCCACATACATTAGCCAATAAGCATTGAATCCATTTGCATAAAAAGGACTTCCATTCAACATGAAATTGATTCCTCTTGTTCTTATGAACCCATCTCCTGCAAAACATTTTTGATGCAGAAATAGAAACAGAATTAGTGCCACTGCCAAATTCTTCATCTTTTCTTTTCTTTTCTTTTTTTTTTCTGTACTTTTTTATGTAATCTTAAGGCAGAATAGAAGGTTTTAAAATGTGAGCAGAAGAATGTGGGGGTGTTCAAGTTTTGTCCTTGTCCTAAAAGTGAGATATGAGCCTTAGCATTAACTGATTATTAATGTTTGGAAATACATAAATATTTATAAATTGATCAAAAATTATTTTTATTCACATCTTTCGTAGAATTCATAATTTTTATTTATTTTTTATATATACTTGTTATAAAAAGCACAACATATAATCTATAAAAAAAACACTTCACCAAATAAGCATGGAAAATCAACTACATAAAAGACGTTCAAAATATTAAAAAAAAAAAATTGTCCACCTTTAACAATTGAATTTATTAGTAAAACATAAATCACATTCAAGAAATATCACGGATTACAAGCTCAACAATTAAAGTAATTTGAAAAGAAAAAAAAATAAAATAGAATAAAGGAGGGTAATTGAACAGTGGGATTCCATTGACTAAAGGCAATAATTATAATTTATAAAGCAATAAAGCTTGAGCATTGGGCACCACTAAAGTAATTTATTTGTACCATTTTTGCTCAACCAATCTCATAAAGAAAAACGGCTCCATTAACTTTATTTGCTTTTTTACCAGTCTCGTTCCATTCCATAACTAACTGCTTATTAGTTATTACACAACTAATCTTTCTTTTTTTAATAAACAGAGACAATGTGTAGGTGACGTTTCAATTTTTTTTGCACCCGTTATTCAAGGTAATCTTCATTAATAGGAAGCGACGTTTTGATTTCAAAGAAAAAGAAAAAATTCATAAATTTCCATCTTGCCTAATTTCCCTATGAAGTCGGTATTTCTCACACCAATCCCTCTCTTCCACCACAACCTCAGAGTCGTTTCAAAAATTAATATCGTCTAGTTATAGAAAGGAACGGTGTGTAAGACTGATAAGCGAGACTAGTCGGAAAGGAGAAGTAGGGGATTAGTTGAAAAGGGTGAGGAATTTTTTATTTTTTTTCCTTTTTTATAAATACAATTTAGGTCTTTAACATTTTTCCCTAAAGAAATCTTGGAAAAAAAGTAAAAACAAAAATTTAAAAACAAACCTTTAAGGTCAGCAATAAAATTAAGATTGAATAAAATTGAACATTTTTTAATATCTATTCAATTTTTTTATATTTTCTAAGAATCACTAGATTTTATTTCCTATATCTTGTTATTAGCAAACAAATAACAAGAAAATTGCAAATTGCAAATAAATTTTATATATATAAATTTCATACACGTTTATTAATACCAGTTGCGTTGGAGATAATAGTGTTACAAAAACGTCATTTTCAAGTTGAAGATAACAAAATCCTTTGCATTTTTCTTTTTCCCGAAAGATACCATGCTTAAAACATAGTCCATAGTACATAAATTCTACCTTAAATTAAACACATTAACTAATGTTTTTTCTTTCTTTCTTTCCATTTAGAATTAGGTAAGTTAATTTATGTGCCCGTTCTTATAATAATTCTTTTTATTTATATACTAGGACAGGGATGAATATCAAACCTCCATTTAATGTTAGACAAATTATGTAATTAAAATTATCAAACTTATGGTTGGACGGCTCTTCTGGTTAGTGCAAAAAAGAGGTCGACTCACGGTCTAGATCAGGCTTACATTATTATGTCATGTCTAGACAATGAGGCCACAGAAAGTCAGAAACCAACAATTTTTATTTTGAATAGAAAAGAATTGAAAAGATTTGAATACTGAACTCGGACAAACAGTCTTGAGACGACTCAAATCACTTTCACACATTCACGATAAGTCATAACATTATTTTATGGATCCAACAATTTTTGGTGAGTAAATATGGTACAGACAAAACTGATGGACGATAATGGAGTATTTATTGGCGTGATCAGCGGCACCACCTTCTCCAAGACATGTGGCGTGCTGTGTTCCAAAGTGGGATCTACCTATACATGTGACAACTCTACCCACATTAGATTTTCTAGGATTTCCATGTTCACTGCTTTATCACGTAAAAACAAAAACAGACTGATAGAATTCTAATTTTTTTAAGTGCAGAAGTGGTCCCTAATATTTATTTTTCGACACGAACATCTTTAACTTTTGTAATTTAGTGTACAATTAGTCATTTGTTTAATTAAAAAAACTAACATGCCCTTAATTTTAATTTTTAAAAATTACATTTGGATTCTTAATTCTTGCAAAAAGTCCAAATGAATATGGTACATTTTATTTACTTTAGCGTACTAAATATATGATTATAGTCGTATCAAAAAAGTTTTCATAAGAGTTAAAATGTTAAATTATTATACTTTAAGTAAATGTAATTGTTATGTAATATGAAAAAACTTGAATAAAGATAAATAAATAACAAAATAATGTATAAAATTTTACGACTTTTTGATCTAATCTTATTATATTTTTATTTAATATAAAATTACTAATAATAAATTAATTTACGAATTATGTGTTCTTTATTTTCGAATGATAATAAAGCGATAAATTAAAATATGAAGAATATAATTGATAAAAAACAAAAGTTAATATAGTTGGAACTCTAATATTTGTAGTTAATAAACAAATATATCAATAACAAAAGTATTTGAAGATTAAGTTTGTGACAAAGTTATTTTTCTTCTTTTTGTTGTAATCATAAAACAAAAGTTTAAATTTTAAATAATATAATTACTTAGCCCTTGTTTATGATAGCTTAAAAAGTTGATAAAAAAGTTAAGGTCAAAGTTAACAATTAATTTAATCACACAATACGAGAGATCCACAACTTTTATCAAAATATGCTAAAATATTTATTAAAAACTTTGTTACACAAGCCCTTAATAATAAAAATTAATAATTTTAATTAACACGATTGTTAATAATTATGAGTTTAAATTTTAGTTATTTCACAATAGTTAGTAAAAAAAATACAAAAATAGTTTATATATATTATTAATTTATTCAATAAAATCTTAATTCAAAAAAAAAATCTCGCTAGTTTTTTTAAATTTTTATAAAAAGTTAAGGTTTTGGACTTATTTGTAACTTTTGTAAAGATTAAGAATCTAATTACAATTTTTTCTTGTTATAATTAAAGGTATATTGGTCTTTTAATCAAATAAGGAATAATTGTGCACTTAGACACATAGTTTAAAAATGTCCGTGTTAAAAAATAAATATTAGAAATTATTTTCACAACGAAAACAAATATTAGAGGCCATTTGTTTCAAAATTCCCATAAAAAGTAAACTTCAAATTGAATTACCAAATGACAATTTTAGGCCTAGCACAGATATTGTAATTGTTAAAAAATGAGAACATAGAGAAACACAAAGAGAGGGCTTCATTGATATTGTTGAATACAAAAGAAAAGTCAAAAATACTTATAATCTAAAGTACAATAAAATTATATATTGTCAAAGAAAATACTATTCTATAATAAACTAATAATGAAAAAGCAAAATAATCCTATATTTATTTCTTAACATCTCCCTTCAAAATCATGATGTAACAACTGTAAGTATCGAGAGTTTGCCAACTAGAAAACAAATACCTGAAACAGAATGTGACTTAGTAAAGAAATATGCAATCTGCAAAGAAAAAGGAGCAAAAGGCAAAGTAATAGTGCCATACTTGAGGTGATGACGAGTGAGATGACAATAAATCTCGATGTGCTTAGTTCGTTCATATAAAAACAGAATTGTGAGTTGTCACAATACATAGGAGTAGGATGAGAAAGAGAAACTCTCATATTTACAAGTAACCAACATAACCAAACAATCTCTTTATTAGTAGATGACATAGCACGATACTCTATTTCGGTAGAAGAGTGAGAAACAACATATTATTTCTTGTTCTTCCAAGAAATAAGATAATCACCTAAAAATTTACAGTAACTAGTAATAGACTTGCGATCTATGTGATCACAACTATAGTCAGCATCAAAGTATGCACGCAACTCCAAGAAAAAGGTAGATGGAAGTAAAAGGCTCTGAAAGACTGTACTCCAAATATACCGCAAATTACGGAAAACATTTTAAGAATGAATAGTAGTTTGAGAAGCAACAAATTTACTATCAACATGAACCGTATAGTCTATATCTAGATGAATAATAGTGAGATAAACTAAGCTGCCAACAATAGTACGATATAAAGTAGGATCTAACAAGGACATACCATCAAAAAGTGAATACTTTGTATTAAGTTAAATGGGATTATCAATTGTCTTATTGTCAGTAAGTTTAGCACACTCAAGAATGTCTGCAACATATTTCGACTGAGAAAGAAGATAACCTTTAGACGAGTACGCTACCTCAATACCCAAGAAATAACATAGAGAACTCAAATCCTGCATTTAAAATTGTCTAGCTAATTATGTCTTCAAATATGTAATACTATCAATATCATCACCAGTAATAACTATGCCATCAACAAATAGAGAAATAACAGTACTTAATAAAGAGAGGAGAGTCATGATTATTATAGGTAAATCCGAGTGAAGATATCACAACAGAATACTTCTAAAATAAAGGTTGAGGTGCTTGTTTGAGATTGTACAAAGCTTTCTTAAGCTTGCAAACATACCAAAAATCATGTGAAACATTAGGAGGGGGGTACCATATAGACCATAGTTATTAGACCTGGCCCGGACATCGACCCGGACAAGGAAGTGGGTCACCGAATTGTTGGTTGAACCGGTGATTAGGTGGTTGAACCGGTGAGTCAATTTATGTCGAACCGATATGTCTCTTTTTGTTAAATATAATATAAAATCATGAATTATTACACTCTAATAAATAAACATTATATTAATTTTGTTACTAAATATCACCCTACAAGTCAAAATCAAACAAAAAACTACATATATAGTAGAAAATCATCACCATAACGAATGTATTTAGCAAAATAAATCAGAGACTACTAGTATTATCAACTAATTCTTGTAAAAAAATAACATAAATTATTATACTTCATTACATTAAAATCTTATTAATAAAGTGGAGAAGAAATTGGTGCATCTTGTAGGTAGAATATGGTAATAAGAAAAATAAAAAAATTTCATTATGCAATGACCCGGACGGGTCGTCGGGTTACGGGTCACCGGGTTAGTTAAAAAACCGATGGTTTTTCCAGGTTATAAACGATTCGATTGTTGGGCGGTCTAATTAAGAGAATCGGACCGGTTGGAGCACCGGATCACCGATTTTCCGGTCGGACCGGCCGGGCCGGTCCGAGTTTGATAACCATGATATAGACTTTAAAAGAGTAAGAATATTAGTCATTTTCACAACTGGAGCAAAAATCTCCTAATGATCCATACCATTGAGAAAACTCTTTTGCAACCAACCTAGTTTTGTATCGTTTAATAGACCTATCAGACTTAATTTTTATCTTATACACTCAACAAAAATCAACCGCCCTCTTACCATAAGGTAGAGAAACCAAATCACAAGTACTTGTCTTATGCATAGCAGAAAGTTCCTCATCCATAGCTTGCTGTCAAAGTGGATCAAGAATTGCCTTATGATAGGAAGGGGGATCAAATAGATAATGAACAGGAGCTAAAAAGGTAGTAAAAGATGAAGAATAACAAGAATAAAAAATTTGGTAACTTTGTGGACTTATAAGTGCATGTGCTAGAGACCAAATTGTCAATACAACTATTCGAAACTTCTGAAAATGGATCTATACGGATAAAATGAGATTATCTATACAGATAAAATGAGATTTAGTCAAGCCACTATCAGTGGACGAAATAGAAAAGAAAAGTATATGCTCAAGGAATACAACATGATGAAACACATAAAGATTTTAAATAACTGAACCAAAACGATACCCCTTTTAACTCTCACCATAACCAAGAAAGACACAAATAGCAGAGCAAAAAAGACAACTTGTTGCATTATGCATGAGGACGAAGAACGAAACAAGTGCAACCAAAAACTCAAAAAAAAGAATAATCAGGAGCGGACCCATACAACTTTTCAAAAGATAACAGACCAAAAATATGAGATGATAATCAGGAGCGCCTCCATCAAACGGCCACCATTCATGACCCATTTATTTAATCTTAGAGTAAATCAAGAATGAGTATGAGAATATCAATAGGAACATTTCATACATGTGTTGACTCATTGGTTTTGTTTATTACTTCAACTATATACGAACATAATGTAATTCGAGCTCATTGACTTCACGATGTGTCTTTAAGACGAATGTACTCCCTTCTATGGTGCTTAAAGGAGTTCAGCAATCATCTCCCAAGATAGAACAAATTTCGTCTCCTATGAAAGCAGCACAACAATCAGTAGGAATTCCAACAAACTCAATAAAGTATTTTTTGTACTCAAAAAACAATATTAGAATTATCAGAAATTTTTGTGTAATTTTTTCTGGCATTAGTGCATGCTATTGATATATTTGTTCATGGTCATTCAAACATTCTACAAGCCTTTTCAAAATGGTCACCACTGTTCAGACATCCCAAATGAAACACTGCATTTGTTCACACAAAGAAAAATTGATTTGGAAATTAATTACTAAGTACCCAAGAATTTGATTAATTACAAAATTGGCTCAAATTTTAAATAAATTTTGTCCAAAAAGATATATAAAACAAGGATTGTACTCGCACCTGATCGGACCGTGCCGAGCCAGCCGCTCGGATAGATGGACGGCGGAGGGGCGCGCTTGTGGACTTAGGACCAAACTCACTAGGATCTAGGTCTCCCATCTTCCAAACATTATTGGTATC
Source organism: Forsythia suspensa (assembly GCA_023638005.1). Classification (NCBI taxonomy): domain Eukaryota; kingdom Viridiplantae; phylum Streptophyta; class Magnoliopsida; order Lamiales; family Oleaceae; genus Forsythia; species Forsythia suspensa. Next base: position 20,260,555 of record CM042664.1, on the reverse strand, counting down.
CATTGGAGCCCAAACTCAATTGCTAAACTTCCACTATATAAACCATACAAAACTTTCCATGGTTTCTTATGTGGGATAAGAGTTCAACAATTTCCAATCAAATTCTTCACTTATTTAAAGTTTCAAGTGGATAACTTTGAAATGAAATATTTCATTCAATTCTAAATAGTTTTTGATAAATAAATATATTACATTAATCACCTCACAGATTAGAACGTGACTAAGCTTGGTCCCATTAATTTTAGAGTACAAGTTCTTGAAATAAGAGCTCAAAGTTGACCCATTTCATTTTTTATTAAACCATTTCCAACAGTATGTGTATCCTAAACAATTTGAATTTAAATTCATAATGTCCAACGAAAATCCATATCGTTGAACATTGCTATAGCTTCTAAGTTTTTCGGTGCAATAGAGTCTTGTAGGACAACGTTTCGTCTTGTAAGACAACATTTCATAACTTTGGCCAAACATTTATAATCATGTAGCATAACTTTCATAATTAGGAAAAATGATAAAACATAAGAATTTAACATAAATTGAACAAAATAATTCACTGCACATATTTTTACCTTCGACTTCAATTCGGAAAGGGCAATGTTGATTAAAAAAGAACAACATTGTGCATTGTTCTTCACTATCGACCGAAAGACCTTGTTCTCTTAATTTCTCAAACTCACCCTTCCAGCGCCAAGGGCTCAGACAAACAACATTTGAAACACATTACAAACCATCCAAGAAATGTGCACAAGTTTCGCTAGGATGATTAGACCACAAACCCGAATCAAACAACATATTTCTTTCACCCATACCATAATCAAGGAACACCAATTACTATTCACCAAAGAATGATCAAAACTAGATCAATGGGCACCAACACAAAGAAAGAAGTAAGAATAGAGAAGAAGCAATTCGACCAAAAGACTTGTTGGAAAAATATGAGTGCCACAAATTTTTATGTTATTTTAATTTGACTTATTTAAATTATTGCTAATTTTTAATGTTAAAATTGGGGTAAGCATACACGTTCTGACTGGACACACTATTGCCAATTCAAACTAGTTGAGATGGTAAGCAGATTTTTTCAGAAAACATGGGCTCCGAATTTTATTTTGTTTCCTTATGTGTTAAGATCTGATATCGCGAATAACAGGAACAACTCGTGTATTTTAGGTTAAGTACCATATCTTATTTTCTTGGATGTGTTTAGGAAGAAAATATCTAAGGATAATTTTGACTTTTCCAAATACTTTCTAACTAAAATTTAGGATATCTTTTTGTATCTTATACACTCATATTCTTATATTTTTATTACTGATGTTTAGGTAAGAAATAATTCTTATATTTATTATTACTTTACCTACAAGTAAGGGTAAAAATCTTAAGAAATTAAACTTTGAAATTACAATTTGTATTCTTCTTCCATAAGCTCAAAATCGGCTGACTTCAAGGTAAACAAGACATGGTGCTTTGTTGATTATTTTTCAAAACAAATCGAGTTCTTCATGTTATTGAAGAATAAAAAATAATTGGTGCTCAAGGAACGATTCTATATTTTAATCAAGCTACTTGGCGTCAAGTTGAGAACGGAGATTCTTAATCCAAGTGGTGTTTGCAGGCCAAATACAATAGGAAAGTGATCATAAATCCAAGATCAGTGGGTTTGATTCTACTTCATCAATAAGTCAAAAGAATAAGTATCAAATGAAAGTTGATCTAAGTTTTTTTTTTTTTTTGTTATTTTGTTAATTTTAAAATTACAAATATCGGATACTATTGTATTATTGATTGAAATTATTAGTGAATTTTTTTTAGCCATGGCATGGGGGCCATAGATGTTTTCCTTTGGGGTTTACCACGTTATATATAGTGTTCGTGTTTGTTTTAATTCAATAATTTATGTACTCAACAAATTACTGTTACGAACATTGCTAAGACCTACGTTTGTGAATTAGAACTATTATCATCGTCAATTGCAAGTTTGACAGCAGTCATGTCCACTACTTTTAAATTAAGATTAAAAATGAATTTAATTTAATTAATTTAGATTTTAGAACTTTCAATTGGTATTATAGTGGGTACACTTTTATAAGTGTGATCTAGAAACTTACATATGGATAGAGCACCGTTTAGACCTCTGGTTTTAGATGGGTCTAATTATGCCGTTGAAAAATTAGGATTCAAGTCTATATTCAATCCCTTGATGAAGAAGCTCTCTATTGTCTATGGTTATAAAACTCTCACTATAGTTGAAAATAGCGTGAATAGAGAGAAAAGACAAAAGAGTTGGTGTCAACTGATTTTAATTATACTACTTAGAATTCCAAAGCTTTAAATGACATATTCTCTTTTGTATATTCTAATTAACTTCGTTTGATCTATATGTCAAGTTGCTAAAGAAGTTTGTGACATTTTATAGATTGCTCATGAGAAAACCTCCATTGTCAAGTCATCCAAACTTCAGCTACTTACTCTATAATTTGAACAACTGACCATGATAGATGATGAAAGTTCAAGGACTTCTATGCCAAGCTCAACGACATCACTAATTCAGCCTATACCTTGGAGAAGAAGTACTCGATAAGTAAAATTGTAAAGAAGATTCTCATATCCATGTCTGATTATACTCTAAATAACTACCATTGAACAAAGCAGAAAGGTAAATCTAAATATTTTGTAAAATGTAGCTTCTGTGGTAAATTTGGACATGACTTCCTTTAGTGTCTATATAATAAAAACTTGATTAGGAGACAAATGAAACACCGTAGTAACACTAAAGTAAGGCAAGTTTGGGTTAGAAAAGGGGTTTAATTTATTATATAGTAGATGTTGCCTATAGAACTCTTATTCCTAACTTATGGTATATTGATAGTAGATGTTCTAGACATATGACTAGAAATTCTCTTTTCTGACTAATTACAAGAGTCATCTGGATGGACTGGTCACCTTTAGTGAAGGGACGCTATGTAAAATTGAAGATGTAGGTACTATCATGTTTGATGGATTACCTCTTTTAAAATAGGTTTTGTTATAGGTTTAAAAGATAATTTGATTAGTGTAGGTCAATTATGTGATGATAATCACATGGTTATGCTCTCAATTTTTTTTTACAAAGTCTTAAAATATGATGGTAATTGTATTTTATTTGGTATTAGGTCTAGTGATAAATGTTATCTTCTTGACACCAAAATTACTTGTCACGTTTCAAAGACCGATTAAACAGAGTTGTGGCACAAATAGTTAGGATATTTGAACTACGTTGATCTATTAAGACTAACAAAATTAAATACAATACGAGAAGTTCCTAGACTCACTGAAAAGCCTAAAGGTGTGTGTGGTTCGTGCTAAAATGGTAAGCAAACTAAAATTACACACAAACAAGGTCAGTTTTTTGTTATATCTCATGTGTTAGAATTATTACACATGGATTTGATGGACGTATTCAGACTGTATTAGTGGCAAAAAATATCTATGTATGAGTAGATGACTTTTCTGGGTATATTTGGGTGGATTTCTTAAGAGAAAAGTCTGATATTTTTGAAAGATTTAAGTTTTTGCACCTAAAACTGACAATTGAGAGACACTTTGAGGAAATAACAATAATAAGGATTAGGAGTGACCATGGAAAGGAGTTTGAAAATGCTAGTTTTTATATATTCTGTAAAAAATATGACATATTTCATGAGTTTTCTATTCCTAAAACTCCTTAACAAAATGGAGTTGTAGAAATAAAAAATATGTCTTACAAGAGATGGCTAGAGTAAAGCTAAATAGTAAGAAACTTCCGATTAAATTGTAGGGTGAAGCTATTGGTACTACATGTTATATTTTGAATCGTGTGTCTTTGAGGACGGGTATCACACAAAATCCTTATAAGACCTGGAAGGGAAGAAAATCAAATCTCAAGTATTTATGTACATTTGGTAGCAAGTGCTGTGTTAAATAATCGGGAACGCTTGGGTAAATTCAATTCAAAAAATTATGAGAGAATATTTATTGGTTATTCAAAAAACATTCAAGCTTACATAATTAACAACATGCGGACTTAAACCATCATTGGGTCCAACAATGTCAAAATTATTTTTCCTCTTATTTACAGGAACCTCAAATTCACACCTTGGAAGAAATGGTTGGTACAAGTTAAAACACTTAAGACAACAATGTGTTTGGTTCAGACAGTGATAGATAGACAGAACTACAAGAATCTCATTCTGGTATCTCTGTCCAGCTCCTAGAAGTTCTGACCTACTGAATATAAATGAGGCACATGAAACAAAAAGGCAACTACTTTCTTGGATACATAGGGCACATCCCTTGGACAATGTACTTTTTGATTTCGATGAAAGCATGGTGACTAGGAAGAGGCTTGCTACTTAACTTGGAAACATTTGTTATACTTACAGATTAAACTCAAAAATATGAATGAAGTAATTAAAGATGAAAGCTGGGTTCTAGCCATGCATGAAGAGTTAGCTCAATTTGAAAGAAATAAAATGTAGGAACTTGTACCTCAACCTAATAACACAAATGTGATTGGGACGAAGTGGATCTTCAAACATAAATCTAATGAACATGGTAACATAGTAAAGAATAAGGCATGTTTAGTTGCACAAGGATACATTCAAGTGAAGGAGTGGATTTTGATGAAACATTTGCTCATGTGGCTAGACTTGATTCCATTTGACTTTTGCTATCTGTGACATGTCAAATAAGGTTCAAGCTCTACCAAATGGATGTCAAAGTACCTTTCTAAATGAGATTCTGAATGAAGAAGCCTAAGTTGAACAGCCTAAGGCATTTCTTGATCCTTATTTTTCCGACCATGTTTTTAGACTCAAAAAAGCCTTATATGGACTAAAACAAGCTCTACGTGCTTGGTATCAACACTGAAAATATTCTTGTTGGAACAAGGATACAAAAGATGGAGAGTTGGCAAAACTTTTTCATCAAAAATCTCAAATCTGGATTAATAGTTGCACAGATCTACGTTGATGATATTTTGTTTGGTTCTACCCAGAAATAAAATCTAGGGAATTTGTTATACTTATGCAAAATGAATTTGAGATGAGTATGGTTGGTGAACTAAACTCCTTTATAGGTTTGCAGGTCAAACAGGCTGACTTAGGAATTTTTATCTCATATGCCAAGTATGTAAAAAAAATTGGAAAAAAAGTTTAGTCTAGAAAAGACCTAGGCACACAAAACTCTCATGGTCATGTCCCAAATATCTCTAAAGATGATCAGGACAAGGAGGTCGACTCTGGTTTATACTAAAGCATGATTGGCAGTCTACTGTACTTGATTTGAAGCCAACCCAAAAGAATCTCATATTGTGTCTGAATTCATAATGTGTGATTGTGTTTGTTTTACATTTCTCTTAAATTGAAAAACAAATTCATAAGGTGGGTAGGGTAGAAGTTAATAGGGGAGTATTCATCCAAAAAAATAGAAAATCGGTTGATTTTGAAGAATCAAGACCATTGATCGGCGTAGTGGTAGCAGAAAATTAGTACCATCGGAGAATGAGTAGTGATTTAGCCCATTACTACTGACACTTGAGGTGCAGGATGCCACATGAGGTAAGAGACATCTAATAAAAGTCTTTTCACATGAAAATGAAATGCCAGCTTTTTCTTTCCTATAGTAGAGGAAAGGCATTTTTTCAACTAAAATGAGAAAAGGACCATGGCTCTTGCAAAAATCATATGAAATAAATGTATAATTGGTCTAAGAATATTGGGATAAAGTTGGGTTAACCAATCAGTATGGTGTGCTCATTAAACTTTTGATAAAATATACTCAGATAAGAACACTTTGCAGACATCTTGACTAGTTTAATTGCTCTCGACTACTGACATTTCGTTTGACACTTCGTTTTGACATTTCAAGAGAGATGGCTGTTATTTTTTACAAAATGTGTATGCACATAAGTGTTGATTGGGATAAAATTATTTTTCATAGAATAATGTATGAAGGACCAATAAGGGCTAAGCAGTACAAACTGCCTCATCCAGGTCTAATCCATAATTTTCTTGCTCGACATTGCAGTGCCTTCCATAGCCATTGACAGGTCCTCTAATGATCTTCCTACGTTGGGTATGCATGAGTTTATCAATATGGGTGGAACTCCAAATCCCACTCTTAGGGTTTCTAAATATGTTCTGACCTCTTTGGACCAGTCATGCCATCTAGACACATTGGAGTCATAGCTGGAAATTCTTAAAACTTAGGTAGATCAAATCCTCACTCTTACCAAAAGTTTTCCTGATGAAGTTCAATTCATGCATATGGTTTTGGAGAGCATTGAATACCTAGGAGATGAGCGTATCCTTACTACTTTTTGTGTCAACACGCCGGGCTATCCTAAGTTTAGTCCAAGTCCTGAACATGAACAAATCCCCAATTTTGACTTTGTGCCCGGTCCAACTGCACATCCACCTTCTGCTCCATCCCTAGTTCTTACTCACAAATAAAGTGAAATGCCTCCAGTATTTGGTGTAAAGAGGTCTAAGCCTTCTTCTCACTGACTGTCTCTGGTTCTGACTTACTACCTTTAACTATTTACTTCTAACTATTTGATGGATGACTGTATGACACTAACAATACTCTTGGTTTTGGTTTTCCTCCCTCTTTCACTTTGGCGGTTTGTTTATTACAAAAAGAGTGAATAGTGTGTGTGTGCGTGCGTGCGCGCGCTTGGTGGAATTATTAAACACTATTGCTGGTTTTACTAAGGGAGAGTAATAGTGGCTATGTGTTTATTGATTGCATACAAATTTAGCACACAACACGCACGACATTAAAAATTTAAGTTTTAGGTTTTGAAAGACAATGCAGACACGCTCATCCCCAAGGTATTGAATCGAACTCTACACAAGAATTTAAATTCATTAGCAAAACTTTGAGTAAGTGTTAAGAGGTTAACTAGTCCTTAACACTTCCTAACTGAGTCTCCAGTATATCCAAACGAGGGGATTGGTCCATAGAGGACATTACATGTTGAGGAACTCTGGGATTTGGATTTGGAGTATCATCCAGATTAGCAAAGTCATGCATGCCCAACGTGGGTATATTATCTGAAAATCTGTCAGTGTACATTAGTGGCACTACATCAGCGTGGATCAATTTTTTGTGCAAGACTTCGTACTTCGGAAGCAATTTGGAGACAGTGAGTTCTCCCACCTCTAACATGATGCACCAGTCATTTCTATGGAAATACGATCATTTGTTAGTTCCTCGTCATTAGAAACAATCATCTCATTTATTCTCAACTAGTCACGCAATGAGTTAGAATTGAAAGTGATGTGGCTATCTCGCACATACACTTAAACAAGTCTGGGTTAGAATTGGAAGTAGGCAGAATCCAGTATGCACCCCCAGATGGAGTAGATGGCATATTCTGACGGGCTAGAATGGACGTGTCATTCCCATTTCCAACCATTCTTTTGCCTTAGGCATTTTGGTTCTTGTCATTATTGTTCCTATACAAATCTTATATCAAGAATTCAAGATCAAGTGAAATAAGATAATTTAAACTTTGATAATGAAAGCAAGAGATATTGTGAGGAAAAAAACCATAGGCGTGCAATTATATAGGATGAAGTTTGATAATTTGCACAAGAAGGTAACAATTAATTTTGGACATGTAGAAGGGCAGTTACCAAAAACGACTAATGGAGAGTTAAGGACAAAAAAAATTCCCTTAACCAGCTTTTTCAAATTTTTGATAATCAACCGTTCATTTTTAATTTTAAAAATAGAGTTTTCCTGTTTTTCTTCTTTTTTTATGTTATTTTGATCAGAAAATAAACACATATTCCACTGTACAAAAATAAATCCAAAATTTTCTCAATAGATACTTGCTTTTACTACTAGGTTTACACTGTCGATTGGAAAACTACAAAAAAGCATACACAATCAATCACACAAAATTAATGAGAATCTTTTGTAAGAAAGAAATGAATTTTTATTTATAGCAAATTTCACAATCCAAAAATTATATAATCAGTTCAAAAACATCAACATAAATAAGAATCTTCCAATCTAATGTATGCACATATTTAGATTCATTTAATTTGAAGATTATGGTGTGAGTGTGTGATACGACATTTTAGACCAGTCAATCATAACCCGTACCATAAATCAAATTGAATTTTGTCAAGTGAACAAGTATATAGATTTAATTCAAACCAGCTATCATCTGACGATGCATCTATTAATAATAAAATATGTGTGTACCAACCATCGTCCTGAGTGTTCTGATTTCCACCAATCTATTTTTCCAAAGTTTGAATTTTAGGTTCATGCGAATAAGAAGAAAAGTCATCAATGTCATCAATTTTGACATTGATGGACTCAATAATAGTTTGAGTCCGCATGTTGTAAATTATGTAAGTTCGACTATTTTTGAATCAGCAATAAAGACTCCCTCATCACTTATTGAATCGAATTTATCCAAATATTCTCGATCATTCAACACGTAACACTTGCTACCAAAAGTACAGAAATACTAGAGATTTGGTTTCATTCTTTTCCAGATTTCATACGGAGTTTGTGTGGTACCTATATAACGACACATGGTTCAAAATATAACATGCAGTACTAATACATTCAGCTCACAATTTAAATGAAAGTTTTTTACTATTTAAGTATTACTCTTGCCATCTTTTATAAATACCTATTTTTTCTTTCTACAACCCCATTTTGTTCAAGGGTTTTAGAAGCAAAAATCTCATGCAATATGCCATATTTTTCACAAAATGTAGAAAAACTGGCATATTCAAACTCATTTTTATGGTCACTCCTAATCTTTATTATTTTTATTCCCTCAAAGTATTTCTCAGTTATTTTTCTTAGGTGCAAAAACTTAAATCTTTCAAATACATCATACTTCTCTCAAGAAATCTACTCAAGTGTACCTAAAAAAGTCATCTACACATACATATATATAGTTTTTGCTACTAATACTCTCAGTCTGAATATGTCCCATCAAATCCATGTGTAGTAATTCCGAATGAACGCGGCCTGTCCATGATTCTCTGGATTCTATTGGCAATCTTTTTGGCTGATATGTGTTTATTACACAAAGAAATTGGCCTGAATCTAGATAGTCGGTTGGGACTTACCTCTTTTGGAATTCAAGTGAGGAAAGTACTATTGGCCCCTCATCTGACCTCTTTTCTTGATATTCTCCACGTGAGGAAAAAACCTCGATCAGTCGCCAGATCTTAACTTATACGACTCCATATATTTAATAAGAGAATAACTGGACTCTCATTCATATTTTATTCTAGAATAAAAAAAGGGTTTTATTTATATTCCTAAATCACGAAGATAGCATATATATTTGCTACATCTTGTGTAGTTTTAGTTTGCTTACCCTTTTGGAATGAAACACACACACCTTCAGGCTTTTCAGTGAGCCTAGGAACTCCTTCAATTTTGTTAGTCTCAACAAGTCGTGTAGTTAGAGTGTCCCAATCGATTGTGCCACGATTCTGTAAAATCAGTCTTTGAAACATTACAAGTATTTTGCTGTCAAGAATGTAACATTTATCACTAGATCTAGTACCATATAAGATATAATTATCATCATATTTCAAGACTTTGCATGAATTTTTTGTAAACATAACTAAGAGATTACCATCACATAAATGGCCCACACTAATCAAATTATCTTTCAAGCCTACAACAAACAAGACTTCTTTTAAAGGAGACAATCCATCTACCAGGATAGTAACTACACCTTTAATTTTACGTTGCGCTGCATCACCAAAAATAACCAATCCACTTGTATGACTCTTGTAATTAGTTAGAAAGGAGCGATTTTCAGTCATATATCTAGAACATCCACTATCAAAATATCATAAGTTAAGAACAAGTGTTCTATAGGTAACATCAACTATATAATAGTTTAAATCACTTTTCCTTTTCCATCATATCACATGCCTTCTTTGACGTTTGAAATCCTTCCATAGCTTAGCATTTTACTTAGACAAGAGACTCCAATTGTTAGAAGCTCGACCCTTTCCTTGACTAATTTACTTCATCAAGTAATCGCATAATTTGATTATCATTCTCCTTTAAGAGTTTGGTTAGATTATCCTTTTCAGCATCAACTGCCGCCTTACCATCTTCCAAAAACTCCATCATCACATGAAGAATGATATTCTTCTCTTGTTCCTCTTCTAATTTTGCATTCAATCTAATACAGTTAGAACACACATGGATTAGTCCTTCTGATGAGATATTGGGGAGTAAGAACATGCATAAAGTTTTGCACAGAATTAGTACCTGACCGTAAATTAATAGTCAAAGAGGTTACCTGATTGTTAGCAGTTTTGTCGACCTCATCTATATCTAATTATAATTCATCATTTTCACTCCAAGTAATATTTATAGCCTTCTTGGTACAAGATTTCTTCAGTGTATTAGCACATTCAAAAGCTATGTATCCAAATCCCTCACACTCATGACATTGAATTCGATTTCTGTGGGATTTTATCTTGTGTTGTTTGTAAATCACTTCTTTTGTTGTAGTGGAATATTCAAGTTCTTTCCCTTCTGATTGTCTTTTAAGAATCTCTTAAATTGTTTGGTGAGCATAGCTATGTTTTCATTAGTTTTACTCTTCTCAACATCAACCTCTTCTTCATCTTTCTCAATTTTGAAGGCAATATTGGATCCCTTTTCTTTCTTCCTCCCTTGTACATATAATTCATTAGTCATCATTGATCCTACTAATTCTTATACCTTCATTTTCTCAATCTCCTTGCTTTCTTTAATGGCCATTACTTTGAAGTGAAAACGATCAGGCAAGGATCTAATATTCTTCTTTAAAAATTTTCTCTCCGAGTATTTCTTCCCCAATAAACGATATCACTAAGCTTGGCATAGAAGTTTTTGAACTATTCGTCATCTCTCATTGTCCGTTGTTCAAATTCTAGATTAAGCATCTGAAGTTTGATGACTTGACAATGTAAGTTCCCTCATGAGCAATCTATAAAATGTCTCAAGATTCTTTAGCAACCTGACATGTAGAGATCAAACGAAACTTATTAAAATTAAAAAAAAAAAGAATATGGCATTTAAAGATTTAGAATTCTAATTAGTATAATTAAAATTAGTTGTCACCTATTCTTCTGTCTTTTTCTCTTTCTACACCATTTTCAACAACAGTATGTGTTTTATTTCCATAGACAATAGAGTACCAAGATTTTTCATCAAGGGATTAGATATATACTTGAATCTTAATTTTTCAATAGGCATAATTAGTTCCATCTAAAACCAGAGGTCTCCGTTGTTATCTAGGTTTTAGGATCACACTTATAAAAGTGTACATGTTCTTATACCAATTGAAAGTTCTAAAACCTAGATTAATTAAATTAAATCTAATTTCATTTCATTTTTAAAAGCAGTGGACATGACTATAAAACTAATGAGTGACGATGATTACAGTTCTAACTCGCATATGACAGGATTAAGCAGTGTTCATAACATCAGTTATAAAATGCAGAAATTAATGAAGTAAAATAAGTACGAACACTAGATATAACATGGTAAACTCGATGAAAAATATCCACGGACCCCCATGCCACGGGAAAAATAATCTACTAATAATTTCGATTAAAAATACAATAGTATTTGATTTTTATAATTTTGCAAAATTAACAAAATAACAATCAAAAGAACTCAAATCAACTCTCATTTGATACTTCTTCTTTTGACTTGTTGATGAAGTGGAATCAAACCCAACGATCTTGACTTTATCACTACTTCTCTATTGTACTTGGCCTCAACCGCCGCTTAGATTAAGAATACCCATCCTTAGCTTTCATGCCAAGTAGTTTAATCAAAATATAGGATCGTTCCTTGAGCAAGCAATTGATTCTTCAATTTCTTGAAGAAATCGTTTGCTTTGAAAAATAATCAAGAAAGAAACATCTCTTGTTCTTCCTTCATGAAGTCGGTCAAGCCTTAGCTTAATGAACAAGAACCAACATTGTGATTTCAAAGCAGTAATTCCTTAATGATTTTTAACCTTACTTATAAGTAAAATATAATGAATTTAAGAATTATTTCTTACATATGAATCTGCAATAAAAGTGGTAAAAATATTAGTAGAAAAGATACCAAAAGATCTTCTATGATTGTAGAAAGAAAACTATAAAGAAAGTCTCCATCCATATATATTTTCTTCCTAAACAAAGTCAGACCTAAAATACACGAGTTGTAACATGTTAACCACGAAATCAGATCATAATATATAAGGAGTCAGAATAAAATTCACAGTTTATATGTTCTAGAAATAAATTGCTTACCATCTCAACCAGTCTGAACTGCCAACAACGTGTTCAGTCAGAACTTATACCCTTATCTTAGTTTTCGACAATAAAAATCAACAAGATAAATTAAATAAGTCAATTTAAAATATATTTTAAATATGGGGCCTCAGATTTTTCCAACAGATGACAATGGACGACAACCATCTTTTATGGATACACATGACTCTCTAAGTGTGTGTTTGGTAGAACTTTTTTAAAGTTCAAAAGTGTTATTTGAAGGGCAATTGTCATTAAAAATTTAAATGTTTGGTTAAAGTCAGCAAGTGCTTATTGATCTTAAAAATAATTTTTTAAGTTATTTTAGATAAACTCAAATTTAAAGCTTTTCTAAAAAACTTTAATTTAAGTTTTACGAAAAGTTGAAACTAGTTTTGATTCAACTTTTAAATTTCCAAATATATTCAAATTTTCCATTAAGGGGAAAAACCTTCTTAAATCCTAATATTATCAATTAATATTGGGAGGGTTTATAACATATTTTAATCATAATTTTTATCATTATCTATCATTTTATTTTGTTATTACCGTTAGTTCATTTAACAAATGTCATATATTCATGTGTTATATTTATTAAAAATATCACACATTATGTATATAGTTTAAACAAATAAATTTTACAGAATATGATATATATTAAAATAAATGTGCCATACTAATTTAAGGTTTATTACACTAATGGTCTCCATTTTTTAAGTTTGTAACGATTTCATCTCCATTTTTTATAGCAGATATCATCCCAATTCTTCTATTTATTCCACGGGTGGTCCCCAAATCACTCTTTTTCACTATTCTAATAATTCTTTGACAATTTTGCCCCTTGACTTAAATAAATTAAAATGATGGGAAAAAAATACAATGAAAGCATTACAATTGGGCCCTTAACCTTTTCAAAAATACAAATAAATCCTAAACTATTTTATTTTATTCAGATAAGTGTTCTTTCCCAACTCAAAATGAATCATCTTTTCCCACCCACCCCACTTCCACTTCGGTTTCTCCTATGAAATAAAACACTCCATGTTTCATTTCTTTCTGCACAAACTGCATCTCTTCTTCAACCCCCTGGAGGGGAACAAGGGTGATCCGGCTAGAAATATTCGTCGATTTGGCTATGTTAAAAGACTGTATGAAGTTTGATGAAATGCGTGATGGAATTTAAATCTCGAGTGCTTCTTCTACATGAACTGCTGATGAACTGGATCTTCTAGCCTTGTCATCATTTCTTAATAAACCAAAATGCTGAATATTTACTGTCTTGTGCATTTGTTCAGTTGATCCGCCTTCAAGTATGAAATTTTCTTGCCTGATGAACTCCTTTAAATTTTCCACTAGCTGGCGTTCAAATTCTTTTGGTTCATCGATTTTATCATTGTAACCATATCTCACCACACAACGAAACATTCTGTAGTCTCTTGGCTCAACCTGTTTGAACAAAAATCGTTCCTCGACAACCACTTTACTGGTGGGAATGGATTTTACAGAGACGAAAACAATAATTGAATGAATAGATAGATTAATGTTGGAAATAAAATGAGTAAATATTGGATGAATGCCTTGTACGTGGGTGGGTGGGAAAGATTATTTCTTTTGAATTGAGGAAGAACACTAATCTGAATAAAATAAAGGGTTAATTACACTAATAGTCCCCATTCTTTCAAGTTTATAACGATTTCATCATCATTCAATTTTTTTAGCAGATATCATCCTCATCCTTTCATTTATTCGTACAAATGGTCTCCAAATCACTATTTTTCATTATTTTGACAATTCTTTGATAATTTTGCCCCTGACTTAAATAAATTCAAATGATAGAAAAAAATACAATGAAAACATTGTAATTGGACCCTTAACCTTTTCAAAAGTACAAATAAATCATAAACCTTTTATTTTTACAAATTAAAATATAAAAAAAACCAAAAATATGTCTTCTTCCCCATCCCACCAACTTTCACTACAATTCAAATGACAACAATACCCCCATCCTTTTCCCGATATTACTCCCTCTTCAACCTTTCTACAGACAGGCATATAGTGGAATCCAAGCAAGATCCAGATCTTCAATTCCTTCAGATTTTCATCAAGTCTGGCTTAAGCTACTCATAAAAAGTAACTTTCAGTGAACTTATACAATTTTTTTCCCTCAAACCTTGAGAATTTTCATAGCTCTAACCACCGGTTTTTCCCTAGCTATGACTTCTCGGTCGACTGATTTGTAATCGTAGCTACAATCATGACGATCGGAATATTCGTGCTCCAAACAGAACACTTATCCACATCGACATCGAAATTCGATCAAACTCTTTACTGTTCCCGGTGCTTTCACTCCGACTTGTAGGTAATTTTTGATCTGTACACATCACCTCTTCATTGGCCAAATAGGTAGACAATTTTGTACTTCATCACCTCTTTGCCGGCCAAAATTTCCTGTAGGCATAACGTTTTCAAATTGCCCAGATATTTACTATCACTAGGAAGTATTAAAAGTATGAAAATAATGATCAAGAACTTGCTTTTTGCCATTTTTGCTTCTTGATATTATTTTGGTTGAATTAATTTGCTATCCATTTTTTTCTTCCCTGTTTCAATTGTTTCCTTGTTTCTTGCTATCTCAATTGATTCTTCTTTCTATTGCATTTGATTGTGGTGCTGGATGGTGGAGGTGGCAACTATGCCACTATGGTAGGAGATTGTGATGAATGGGAAACAAAGGCTAGTCCTGGGCATTGGAGATGGGTGTGGTGTTGCTGGGAAGAGGTAAGGATGGGAGGTGGTGCTAGGCGGGGGTAGGGTTGGTGAAGTTGAGGTTGTTGGGGTGTTTTTATCTTTTTCCCTTGTTTCTTTTCTTTTTTTTTTCTTTTCTTTTCTTTTTTTACATGTTGGTGAAAGATGAATGTTGGGAGGTGGGTTGAAAAAGATGATTCCTTTTTTGTTGAGGAAGAACACCTATCTATATAAAATAAAATAGTTTAAGATTTATTTGTACTTTTGAAAAGGTTAGGGGCCCAATTACAATATTTTTATTGTATTTTTTTTATCCTATCATTTTAATTTATTTAAGTCAATAGGTAAAATTGTCAAAGAATTGTCAAAATAGTGAAAAACAGTGATTTAGGAACTATCTGTATGAACAAATGAAATGATGGGAATAATATCTGCTAAAAAATTGAATGGGGATGAAATCATTAAAAACCTGAAAGAATGGAGACATTGGTGTAATTAACCTTAAAATAAAATAGTTTAGGATTTATTTGTATTTTTGAAAAGGTTAAGGGCCCAATTGTAATGCTTTCATTGTATTTTTTCCATCATTTTAATTTATTTAAGTCAAGGGACAAAATTGTCAAAGAATTTCCAGAATAGTGAAAAATAGTGATTTGGAAACCATCTGTGAGAATAAATAGAAGAATGAGGATGATATCTGCTAAAAAAATATAGATGAAATCGTTACAAAACTGAGAGAATGGGGACCATTAGTGTAATTAACCCATAATTTAATTAAATATTAATTTTAATAGTATATTATAATAAAATACTATATATGAAAGAAAAAATTGTGAAATATACACAATAATTAATTTTTAGTTAAATAAATGTGTAGTCTACATAAATATATTTTAATAATATACTAGAGAACAATAATTTAATATTGATAATACTTTTTGAATTGACAATCAAACAGTCAACAGCTTCTGGACTTGGCCTTTTCTTCACTGCATTGGCCATCAAAGCTTTCAAGGGTGCTGAATAGCTCTTTAGTCATAACCAACCCCCGTACCAAGTTCATCTCTGCCAGTTGCAGCCGCTCGCGTATTGTGGCTTATTCTGCTGCTTTTTCCTACTTTTGGGTCCAGTATTTGTATACGCTCGCGGCCATTATAGCAGGATGAGTGGGGTGCAATTCCATTATGAAAGTTTCCAACTCCGAATGGTGCTGAGAAATGCGAACACGACTCCCCTGATTGGTCAAGGAGCTAGAGTTCCTTGCGCTTTCAGCCCCTCCGTCAGGGTGCGGCGAAGACCTGTGCCTTTCCTCAGCCCGCCTCGTCTTGCAGGCGTCCTTCATAAACCCTCCCACAGCAGTGGGAACCTTCCTCTTCCGGGCAGTCGCCTCACCCATGTCCTCAGTGATTCTCTTTTCCTTATCTTTGGGGAGAGCGGGGTCCATTGGATGATGGGAGGACGAAGGCGGTGGCGGAAGAGGAACAGCCTAGCCAGGAACTGGAATATCAGAGGCCGAAGGATGGACTGTCCTTAACGGCGTGTCATCCTGGACCTCTTGCGACAGACAAGATACCTCTCGCGGAGGAGTCTGTGCCAAGGAGCCCTCCCTACTGGAGGGACGGGCGAGGCGGAGCGCAGGGATACCCTTAAACCTGATAGCTGTTAACATAAACACCAAGATACAACTCGTTAATGCAGCTTTTCATAACGAAACCAATATATTGCAACTTACGAGACTCACCCATCAATCCGTAGCAAATCAATAAGTTGTTGTCTTTCAACAAGTTGTTGAGACTCCTTAAGTCACTGTCAAGCACTCACACCCTATTCCACTTTGACCTCAACTCTCCTTGGTCCCTCTTCGGGATAGGTGGCTTCCCGCAATTTGCAAAAGTAAGCAAGACATTAAGTCAGGGACTATGATCAAAATCTACACAAAGACAGCAATATATACTAAGTTCTCCAATTGACGGAGAATAGACACATAGGGGAGATGGTCCTCTGGCATAAACCCCCAGGCTCCTCCTACGAAGATGAACCTCTTCTTCTAGTTATGCACTTTGTTGAACTGTCGGTGGCTGTTCTCCATTTTAGACCTGGTCGAGGAGAGATATTGTACCAACCCGCGGACCAGCAGGGCCGGTATATAGATTTGAACTTCTTCTGAGTCAAATTTCCTCCAGTCTTGGCAATACCCCACAATAGGAACGAGGCCACCATTTGTTCCCATCCATTCGGCATTATCTAGCAATGGGCCAAATTCCAATCTCTCAGAACCTCACGAAAGAAATGGATCATGGGCAGGCGAAGGCCTTGATGCATCCCATGTTCATAAATCTCGACGAATCATTTAGGTGGATCGTCAGCGCCCTCCTCGGGACCTGGAGCCCTGAGTGTCACAGACGTGAAAATATCATAAGATAACCGTATGTCTTCCAACTCTGCTTTAGTGATCCTCGAACGAGCCATGGACACTTCGGTGGCCAAACGCTTGAGCTCTTTGTCGAGAGCCCGGGCTACCGGGGCATCCCTCTTATCAAGCGACCCCCTCATCTCGGGTACTCCGACGGCCTCCATGCTTGGGGACGCCGTAGACAGGTGGGCGACGGAAGGTGCCTGGTCCACTTCTCCTACATCCTTGGCCAGGTAAGATGATGAAGAAGAGATGATGAGGACTCACTTCGGATACTAGGGTTAAGCATCTGACCGATTCTGCGTGAGTCATCATGTCCGGACGATATAACAACCTCTCTCAACTCTAGAGAAAGATACCCCTACTACCGCCGGGATGTTTGGCAGGGAATAGTCCCCAAATTATGAACTCAAGAAATAAAAACGAAAGCAGACTACGAAGCAAATCACAGCAACTGTCGTCATGCTTACCTCGGAACTGCAGTCAGAACAATGCACACGTTTTGAAGTTTCTTGATTATCGACGGGGCATTCTACAAAACTCACAACAGGCGCAGAAGCAAGAAGAAGTCATAAATAAATGGGGGTACCAGGCTTTATAGATTGAGGCATTTTAATCTCCACCGTCCAAATCCCAAACGTTACATCTAAATCGTTGATAAATGGACGCATGTTCAAAATAGGGCAACAGGCGGGAAACGGAAACCTAAGCGTTTGTTAAAACAAGGATGCACGCACCTCACGCGTGCCCCCATTATCTCGACACACGCCATTAGCATTAAATGCGCACACCCTCTCACTCATGATTGCTTAGCCACCGGATTGACAACTTTGATTGACAGAATCACATCGACAACGAACACGTCACCAAATGTCTAATCACTTAAAGCTCCTACCCGTCATAAATATTCAGCTTCAGACTTGGGAGACTATACTGAGAGAGATTTAATCTGTAATAGATAAGAAATTCAACACACGAAGACCACACTTCACAGAATCTGCTGAATTCGCCTTCAGTAAATTTTTGTAGAAAATTTCTTTTCTTCTCTTACTTCCAAAGTCCCACGCCTACTATGAATAATATGCTTGGACTTGGGGGGGCTATTGTTACCACCCTGTTTTGATAGGGTCTCCACATCAGCACAGACCCAGTGAAGGTCCGGCTAGGCCCAATTCAAGCCTTGTTAAAGCCTTATGGGCCCAGCGAGGATCTCCCAAAGTCATAAAAGTCCCATAGAACCGACGAATGCCTCGAAGGCCCAGTAAGGGCGTCGTAAAATCTTGGAAGGCCCTGGAAGCCCATCGGGCATCGTGACATCCAGGATCAAGGTATTACGAAACCCATTAACGTCTTCAACACTCGCAGCTGACCAATAAAGCCTTGCTGGGCTTCGTATTTATTGTAACTAACAGATAACATGGTATTTTGGGATGACTAGAGAAATAATTGATAAGTGCATTTTGTGCACTTATTTGGGTCTTTAAACTAAGCTTTTATCTTGTTATATTATTGATTTTATACTTAATTTAGTGTATTATTCTTCATATTTCAGGTTTGGACTCGTTTATAAGTAATTGGAGAAGAATGGACGGAAAGAGCAACAACTTGACAAAATCGACGAGTAAGTTGAGTTGTTGAAGTGAATATCAAGAGCCAAACTTTGGAGGATGAGAAAGAAAATAAAATCAATAAGTTTAAGATGTGTTGGAGTGACAATGAAGAGTTGAATCAATGGATCAAACACTAGAAAGCCAAAGAACCGAATTGAGAAACTACCTACCAAAGCATGTAGAGAAATTTGAGTATAACTTTTGATATTAAAATCTCCACAAGTAAAATGATAAACCATTAGAAATATAATTGAATTATGAGTCCAACACTTTTTACGAATCTCAATTTGGAGTTTCCTATAAAAAGTTATGGCCATTTGAAAAACATCTGTGGAGCAAAAAAAAAAGTTGAACTGCGCGATCGCCCGAGATATAGTTGCGCGATCGCCCAGAGCCTATTTTCGTCAGCAGAATGCATTTTGGTTGTCCTGGGCGATTGCCTGGGTTTGCACTAGGCGATCACCCAGTATAATTTTGGCAGACACGGATTTTTGTTTCCTTTTTGAGTTCGACTCCAATTAGGAAACCTTTTGAGATGCGATTTTAATGATTTTTGGCATCTTTTGGGGGCACAACAATGATACTATAAATATGAGTTATTAACTCATAACAAAAGGGCCGTTTTGGGAGCCGGATTAGAGCCGATTTTGGAGAGAAAAACAATAGACGACAACACCAACCGAAGATCAAAAATCTCTTTCAAGAAAATCAAGATCAAGACATCATCTCTTTGAGTTTTCTTCTTCTCCGGGTGATGAAGTCCATATTTTCTTCTCCTTTTCTTATTATTAGTATGTTAGGTTAGTTTATTTTGTGCTAAGATTATGATGAATCTTGTAATCTAAATTCTTCTATCCAAAGACTTGGTTTTTGACAATTTATTTCATTATAGTTTTGAATAATTAATTTTGATTTGTTTGAATTTACAATTATGTATGCAATAATTGTATGAGTGTTGTGGTTTGTTTTACTATCAAAGATCGAAAGCAGGCTAGACAATATTTTAATTATCTTAAAGTCCGATAGGGAATAGAAATATACCGCTATGCTTTAGGTGATCTTTAATTATCCATAGAGATTTAATACATTTGTTTGTATTCGCATTCGTCATAGAAATATAGTCGAGTCATACTTATGAATATGTTTAATTTTATTCGTGAGAAACTGTTAAACAATCTAGGGATATTGATCTTCATAACTGATGTATTTTGTCAAAATCAAGAATCAAGATAGATAAATTAACAATTATAAGTAGATTCTAGATCCTAGTACTCTTCTTTCTTCAAGTTAAAGTAATTTTCATTAATCTAATTTTTTGTTATTTGAATTATAATTATTTTATTATTTTTAGTTCATATTCTAATTAGTTCTTAAACACCAAATTTCCAAACTTAATTATATTCGGTTAATGTTAATTTAATTAAAATTGAACTATCTAAATCTCTATGGGTACGATACTTGGACTCATAATCCACTTTATTACTTGTATGATCCGTACACTTGCGGAATATTAAACACATAAAATTACTGACAAATTTTTGGCACCGTTGCTAGGGATTTAGTTTTAGTTCTTTTCAGTTATATTAGCACTAATTCGAATTTTTGTTATTATTATTATTATTATTATTATTATTATAGTTTATTTCAGTGTTCAATTTTTCTTTTCAGACCACAACACAAAATGAAAGATCAGGAGATTGATTAAGACAATATACTAGTTGGAGACTTTATGACTCCACAAATCATCCAGAACCAATCTAGCATTGATGAGGACAAGATGCTTGTAGGAGATTTCATCGCAATGAACCAGGCTAATGTAGCGAGATATAATACAACTTATGAGATTGATGAGGACAACATGCTTGTTGGTGATTTCTTCGCAATACACCACACTAATATAGAAAGATATGATACAATTTCTGAGATTGATGAAGACAACATGCTTGTTGGAGATTTCTTCACAATGTATAGGGCTAATACAGCAAGATATAATGCAACTTTTGAGATTGATGAGGAAGTAGACATTATCACGGTGTTATCTGTAAAAATAGATTCTTTGGCACACAAAGTAGAGAGCATGTCACAATCAGTTTATGCGATGCAAACGAAGAAATCAACTTGTGAAGAGTGTGGGGCAAATCATAGCACATTAGAATGTCATATTCTATTACAGCAACCCATGCAAACCGAATATGTTCAAGGTGGCCATTATCAGCAAAATTATCCTTTTTCTAACTCATATAATCCAGGTTGGCAAAATCATCCAAATTTCTCTTGGAGGGATGATCAGAATAATATCAGACTACAAGGTCCTCAGTTTTAGCAGCCAGAAAAGAGAAATTCACTAGAAGACATATTTAATAAATTCATGGAGACTGCTGATCGGTACATAGGATCTGGTAATCAGTTCATGAGAAAGACGGAGATCACTCTTCAAAATCAAGACGCTTCAATAAAGAATCTCGAGATACAAGTGGATCAGATAGCAGTTGCTCTATCAGCTAGAGTACCAGATACGTTGCCAAGTGATATAGAGGCGAACCTCAAGAAAAGTGTTATAGCTGTCACTACTTGAAGTGTGGTGCAATTACCAGAAATCCATGTACAGAGGCCAGTTGAAAATAAAGAAAAGCTACCACCTACTGATGAGGAGCACGTGGAACAGACTGAGCAGATATCAGATATTAAAGAGAGTTCAAATACACCACAGGTTAAGGCAACCGTTCTTATCAAATCATCTAAGCTTCCCATCTCATTTCTTCAGAGATTATAAAAGCACAAGTTAGACAAGCAATTCTCCAACTCTCCACTTTCTTCTAAAATTGAATTTGCAATCAAGGTCGATGAAGAAGTTGAAGTTTTCATGGTTGTGTTCGAGCAATGTACTACACTAAAATCCTATTTATATGAGGAGCACAAATTCAAATGTTTGAGGATAAACGAAAAGTGGTGCAAAGTCAATACATGCAAGCAAAACAAGTCTTCCAAAGCACTATTTAGAGTGCCGTAAAGCAACCAGACAATAAGTCAAGCTAATGACTATAAATGAGCGCTTAATAGGAGGCAAACCATTTTCTAACCTTTTTATTTACTTTCTTTATATGTAGTAATTTTAATTAGTTTAAATAATTTATTGGTTTTTATTTCATTTATTATTTAATGTCCTTAAAAAGCTTCACTATGTCAATCGCAGGATGTCCCACTTTGCAAGCCACTTGGATAATATCTATGACATCATCTTTTGACCAAGAGTCCCAGCTCCACATCTGATTCTACTTCAACCGGACCTTCAGCCATCCAGATCCATCTTCTCCACATCTATCTCAGGGGAGTAACTGATCTTTTCCCTACTCTATTTGCTTTATTTTGTTATTACATTGAGGATAATGTAATGTTTTTTTTGAGTGGATTAAGTATCAAAATACTTAATTATTTTGAATTTATATATTATTCGGGTCTAAAAAAAATTGATTTCATTTTAAAAAAAAAAAAAAAAAAATTTTTTTTTTTTTATTTTTTCATCTTTCAAAAAAAATTAGCTATTGTCGAATATCTTATCGCCAATAATAATATTTGTTTGAATTTAAGTACGTTTTTTGTTAGAATATTAGACAACACTTTAACTCGTACTTTTACCTGAATACTTATCCATATTAGACTAGATTTGAAGCACGTAGCCAATGTTGACTTATCACTTATTAGAAACATGACTTAAGTGTATGTGTTGATATTATTGACTTAGATCATTGCGAAAAATTCCGTTCTTAAATTCTTAGATTAGTAACCGAGAACAGTTTGGGGGTGTCAAAGTTAGTACATATTTTTGTAGAATTTTGATGGTTTGGATTTTCTGGATCTCATGTTTGGTTGAATAGGTTGTAATCAAGTAATCTAAATCGAGCACTACTCACTGCAAAAAAAGATAAAAAAAAATAAAAAATATCTGACTCGAGTAATTAAGCCTGTTAGGGTATTTTAAAATCTGGTGCCCTATGGTCATCTGACTTGGGAGTTATCGGCTCAAAGCTCGTTACATGAGTCACCAAAACAAAAAATTTAAAAAAAGAAAAATTATATCTTCACTTCTCTTATAGCCTGTGGGACTCGAGCAATTAAGTCTGTTATGATATTTTAAAATCTGGTGTCCTATAGTCATCTGACTTGGGAGTCATCGGCCCAAATCTCGCTACAAGGGTCACATAGAAAGCTAGTGAGAGAGAAGTATTACACAGGATATAAGATCGTTTATATTGGTTAAATAAAATAAAAAGAGTTAAAGTACTCGGTAAGGACTGCTAGGTTAGAACCTAAGAGACTGAAGATGAGAATTTAGAAATGACTCACCATCCTAGTTCTAGGAATACAAGTTTATAATTTTTACTACTTTATTTATAAAAAACATTGTGTTAATCAATATGAATCAAATTTGCTAGAACACCTCGTGATTGGAGAGAAAAGTATTAGAAGTGTGCAATTTATGAGATGTGTAAAGAATAAATGACTACAAAGGGTTCGGGATTGTAAAAATATCAACAACACAATATTGGTCATGGTTTAATACATGTGTAAGTTCAATTTTTGGCTAATCACACACTCACTAAAGGTCAAGCATTGGATAAGTGAAAATATTTTGTGTTGTTTGATCTCTTTCTAAACTTGTTACTTTATTTTTCAAACTTGAGGCATATAGTAAGAAATTTAACATTAATTCATTTCCTGTTAATTCTTTTAGCTTAGTTTAAATTTGTAGTTTATTTTTATTTTGTTCGAGGACGAAAAAATGTTTAGTTTGGGGGTGTTTGATAAGTGCATTTTGTGCACTTATTTGGGACTTTAAACTAAGCTTTTATCTCATTATATTATTGATTTTATACTTAATTTAGTGTATTATTCTTCCTATTTCAGTTTTGGACCCGTTTATAAGTAATTGGAGAAGAATGGACGGAAAGAGCAACAACTTGGTAAAATCGACGAGTAAGTTGAGTTGTTGAAGTGAATATCAAGAACCAAACTTTGGAGGATGAGAAAGAAGATAAAATCAATAAGTTTAAGGTGTGTTGGAGTGACAATGAAGAGTTGAATCAATGGATCAAATACTGGAAAGCCAAAGAACCGAATTGAGAAACTACCTACCGAAGCATATGGAGAGATTTGAGTATAACTTTTGATATTAAAAGAGTAATGGTTTAACACAATCCCTAGTTTCTCTCTCTAAAAATTTCTCTCGACTTCTCTCTAGGCGGCGAAAAGGAGAGTTATCTCCTCATGGCTTTACTACCCACAAAACCACCCGACCCACCACCTTCTCTACCGGAAAACAACACTATTGATGGCGGAAACACATCCCCAACAACATCTACTACGAAATCGGATATATAGCAGCAGAGATTTGGGACAAAATAAATCATTTTGCATTGGGAAACGCGAGAACGCATCCCAATGCACTCAATTCGACATCTTATGATCAGAATTTTGACATGGGACCATCACCAATGATCTCGGAAGCCCCGAAAACCCCCAGAATGGTGTCCCCAACGTCCAATTTGACCGGAATCAATACCTTGGAAAACGTGCAGCAGATTTCAATTCGCGATCCTGTGGGCCCCACCAAGCTACACGCGCCTGACCCACAGTTAGGTAATGTTATGCCGACCACTCGACCAAAATTTCAGCCTGATCGACATCGAACGCGCCGTGGGACCCAATTTTCGGGCCGAACGGTCACTTGAAAAATAGGCCATATCTCCGTCTCATGGACCTCCAAATTGAAAACGCGCCACATGCCCAGAATCAGCATGAAATTCCACACCTTCCTGTAAAAATCATCGAATTCCGACAAGGTTGGTTTGGGGGCCCTTGACGGGGCCCTCACGGGTGGCGCGTGGGACCACGCGCACGGCATGAAAAAAACAACTTGTTTGGCCGGTTAATCCACACCCAGATCCATCATCGGTTTTCCCACAGGAGGACCGATCGCACTTAATCAAGGTAGAGCGGACATATGCTTCAAATTGTTCTTCGGTCGTCCTACACTTTCACCTGGTGAGCGGAATGAAAGGAAATCTTTTTCTCGCTATTTTAGTTTGCTCCACGAGCTTGAGCTTATTCACTCTATTACGCATAGGCCACAGGCTACATCGAGGTGAGCCGTCATTTATTTTGATTGTGGAGGAAGAGGAGGCTTTTACGAGCCATTCAAGTTTACACTTGTTGGCAAATTCTCACATCGAAAGCCTACTATGGCAAAGGTGCGTGATTGCTTTCTCGAAATTTGGATTACTGTGGTGATTATAGGCTTGGCTTGATAGATAGCAAGCATGTATTGATTCACTTGACGCATGAAAATGATTATAGTAGATTGTTTTTTTGCGTTCTTTATATTATATTGATGGGTGTCCTATGCGAGTCCTTAAATGGACATGTGACTTTGGACCGATTGTGAAACCCCAATTGCTCTGTTTGGTTGTCCTTCCCTTTATTACCGTGCATATGCGATCCAAGGTGTGATTTTTACTTTGGCTAAGATTGTGGGTATACCTTTGCGTATTGATGAGGCTATCAAGGATTTGTTGAGACCTAGTGAGGCTAGGGTCGTGTGGAGGTTAACTTAGAACATAAGTTACCCGAGCGGATCTGGATTGATAGGGGTGATGGTGGAGTTTTGGCATCCCGTGGTTTATGAGAAACCACCATTATTTTGTTCTAAGTGTCGACATATGGGTCACTCTCTTGGTCGATGTCGAGCGGTGGCACACCTTTGCTCCTTATCCCCGGTTGCTCCATCGGGCCACCCCCTCCTAGTACTAGTTTGCCTCCTCCACTTACTCGTGATTGCTTCGCGCTCCCTGTTACTAGCATGCAGCATCGAGATTCTCGACAGGTCCGAAAAGCTAAGGGTAAGGAAGTAGTTGTTGATCGGCCTCAACGGTGGGCCCCAAGACGATCGAGAGCACAAGATAGGCGAGGTGTTGATATCTCCACCTCTGCGGCCCCGCCACTTCTCTTGCGAGCCATAGCAGAGGTTCTCGCTTTGGTGTTCTTGCGGCACCTACACTTGATATAGTGCAGTGTTCTCTACAGCATGTTAGTTCTACTACTCTTATTTCCACCATTTCTCGGTGACACAAAGAAGCTGTGGCCCCGGACTCGCGACATGTGGGTCCCACTATTGATTTCTCGCATAGTATTCATATGGGCCCCTCTTTGGAAGCTCCTTTGCTGACTGCTGGACCCGGCCGTCTCGATGGCCCCATCATACATTTCATCACTACTTCCTACTCCGATTCTCTCGGTTAGTCGTAGTGCGGATGTTTCGGCCGATGGACCCCGCCATATCACATGTGGGCCCCACCACCGATCTTTTAGAGACATCGGCTTTTGCCTATGATTACTCATTGCATGATAGGCTATTGACTATTGCGGGCCCCTACCCGCAGCCCTCCTCTCGCGGTGGACCACTATGCCGAGTCACGCTCGGTTATTGATCCCTGTCTATGGTTCCTCATTGCATGATAGATCGGCTATCTCTGGGCCCCACCAAGATTTCTTGGCTCATTCGTAATTCTTTGACCCTTTGCTTGACCATATGCTTGCCGCTTTGCACGTTTGAGGGTATGTTTGGATGACACAATTGATTCTAATCTCGATACTAGCCCTCTCCGGATTGCCGAGATAATGTCGAGGCTTCTTTTCTATCTATTTCATCGCCAGTTCCCTCGGATACATCTTGTTCATTCGAGATGGGTACACACCAATGTGGTCACTTTCGTAGGAGTTCACATGGTGATTTGACCGGTTTGGATGAGCGATGAGGGGCGATGGTTTCTTTTCGATCTTGAGTGGGGTCCCACATAGAGTTATTGCTCCTCGCCTTCTAGGATCGATCACTCCTGAGTATGTCGTACTCATGGTTCCCTCTCTCGTCTTTGTGATGTCGGTCCTTATATGGAATGTTGGGGGTGCGTGCTTCTAAGACTGCAAGAGACTTAGGAAGCTTGTTCGATTACATCGTATTTTTTCCTCGCTCTTTTGGAGCCTTTTACATTTGAGGATAGCTTTGACTTTGTTCGCCGTTACATTGGGTTTGATATCGGTGTCCGTAACCGATCCGAGTAAGATTTGGTGTTTTGGAATGGGGGGACGGCGTATGCTGTGATTGTTGATCATCCCGTTTCTTCATCTAATGATCGAGGATCCGAGATTGGCTAGACCTATCTTTTTATCGCCTGTATGCTTCATGTTACCGTTGTTGGACGCAGGATTTATTTGAGGACTTCACCCGGGTTTCCCAGATGTGGATGGCCCTCGCTTGTTGGTGGTGACTTCAATGTCATTGCTCATGATGGTGAGCGGACGGAGTCGAGACTCGTGATAGAGGGAAGGCGATTTTTGTGATATGATGATGGAGTGTGGATTGGTCGATCTTTGGATTTTCCGGTAGTCCTTATACTTGGCATAATAGGAGGGTGTGGAAGAGACTTGACAGGGTTTTGATGAGTCATGAGGCTGCATCCTTCTTTCGACAGTTTACAGTGAGGCATCTCAATCGGTCTACGTCTGATCATTCGCCTTTGTTAATGAGTTGGGTTGAGGCTGAGGATGGGGGTGGGCCTAGGCCTTTTCGGTTCCTCAATGTTTGGTCCCGTCATCATGACTTTTTATCCTTTGTCTCTCAAAAGTGGTCATACCCGACTCAGTTTACAGGGATGGCTGCTCTTTGGGAGAAGTGCTTTAGGATGAAGCAGGGACTTCGTTGGTGGAGTAGAAATGTGTTTGGGGATATATTTCAGAGAATTAGAGATGCTGAGAGCAGGGTGGATGAGGCTGAGATGAAATATGATTTGGATCCATCACCTGCACATAGAGAACACTTACATCAGGCTCAGGCCCTACTGAACCGTGCTTTGTCTATTGAGGAAGGCTTCTGGAAACAGAAGGCTGGGACTCGTTGGATGTGCGAGGGAGAGCACAACACGAGGTATTTTCATTCAGTGGTGCAGGGGCGCCGCATGCGGGCCCGTATACATTCTATTAGATCTCAGACGGGAGAGACTTTGTCTGCACACGAGGAGATTCAGGGTTCAGCTGTTTCCTTTTTCCAGGACCTCCTTTCTGCTCCCGCCCAGGCAACTGACCAAATTTTACCAGATATTATCCCCTCTTTGGTTACTCAGGAGGATAATCAGGAGCTGAACCGACTTCCATCATTGGGTCGAGGTTAGAGATGTAGTGTTTCAAGATTGATGCGAGATAGTGTGGCGGGTCCGGATGGGTTCACCTCTCATTTTTTTTCAAAGAAGTGTTGGGAAATTGTCAAGGATGATGTTTTTCGTGCGGTT
Source organism: Forsythia suspensa (assembly GCA_023638005.1). Classification (NCBI taxonomy): domain Eukaryota; kingdom Viridiplantae; phylum Streptophyta; class Magnoliopsida; order Lamiales; family Oleaceae; genus Forsythia; species Forsythia suspensa. Next base: position 20,232,132 of record CM042664.1, on the reverse strand, counting down.
TTGGACTTCTTTGATGGTGGGCATCCGCTTAGGGATTCTCTGCTACATCTATAATCTTGCTTCCCAAGCGAGACAACGCTTGTCGATGGACGAGTATAGACCGATTAGTCTTTTTGCGGTGTTCAACAAGATTGTCACCAAGCTCCGAACTCTCGCTTAAGTGTTGTTTTGCCTCGTATCATCTCTCCACAGCAGAGTGGCTTTTATTGGGAGGCCGATTGGTGATAATGTCTTGTTGGCACAGAGATGCTCCATACACATTGGATACCCAGGGCAGTGGGGCAATGTCATCCTTAAGCTAGATATGGCTAAGGCATCTGACAGTTAGACTGGGACTTCTTGATGACCGTGATGGAGAGATTTGGATTCGATTGGATGTGGAGGGATAGGATCAGCGTTGTATTTACGAGTGCCATTTTTACTGTCTTGGTGAATGGCGTGCCTTGTGGTTTCTTTCCTTCCTCTCGTGGGGTGAGACAGGGGATCCCATATCTCCTTCGTTGTTTATCATTGCGCAGATTACTTCTCTCGGGGTCTCACTCAAGTTTTCAATGAGTATCCATCGATGGCATATATTCATAGAGGTGACACTCTTGTCTCACATCTTTGTTTTCTTGATGATATGATCATATTTGCCAATGGCCAAAGACGGTCAAGAAAGAGAGTACCGCATTGTTTGGAGCACTATGAGAGGGTCTCGGCGGTTGGTGAATAGAGACAAGAGTGGTCTTATTTTGCCTAAGAGGGCACCTCCTTCTAGGATTGAGATACTTGAGCACATTATCGGCTTTCGACGTCAAGAAGACTTATCACATACTTGGGCATACCCTTGTTTATGGGGCTGAAAGACCTTCTTATATGATGGTCTATTTCGGAAGGTCAAGAGCAAGATCTCTGGATGGGCCTTTAGGTCGCTATCTCCAGTGGCGGGATTACTTTCTCGAGGTCTCGTCCTTTCTTCCTTGCCTCTCTATCTTCTTGATTATGCAGCCTCCCAAGACAAAGTGTTGAAGAAGTTAGAGAGTACATTTGCTAGATTCTTGTGGGATTCTAAAGATCGTGCTCACCGTATGCATTGGAAGAGATGGAAGGATATTTGCCTTCCTACTAATGAGGTGGTTTGGGCTTCAAGATTAGAGGAGTGGTCCATGCTTTCTTTGAAGCTCGGTGGTTATTCGAGATCACGTGATCGCTTTGGGCTCAGTTTTTACTGGGCAAGTATTGCAGGGCACCCGCACCCATACCACATTCTGCTTCTGCGGTTTGGAGGAGGCTAAAGGGGGTGGGACTCACAGCGGAGCCCCACATCGCGTGGCAGTTGGGTCAGGGGAGTATATTCTTTTGGCACGACTGTTGGATGGGTGACATGACTTTAGCTCAAATGTTTCCTCATAGGGAGCATACCTCCGTCCAGGTAGTTGAGTTTTTTGATGATACTGGATGGGATATCGATAGACTCTTGTTGGTCCTTCCACATGATATAGCAATCCAGGTTGGAAGTCTACCGCTTTGTCCCGATGTTCTTGATAGACCTATGTGGAAAGACACCCCAGATGGTAGGTTTTCTACCAAGTCGGCATGGCAGCTTGTTCGCACTGGGAGTACTCTTCAGGCCTTTTGTCGCATGATTTGGAGCCCGATCATCCCGCAGACTATCTCTTTTTTTTGTTGGAGATTGTGGCAGGGTTTGGTGCCAGTGGATGTGATTATTCAGAGGAGGATTCGGGCCCACATGGCATCAAGGTGTCGGTCTTGTTCGGAGATTGAGACCATCCAAAGATGTCTTTATTGATAGCTACTGTGGCTCACTGTGTATGGCAGCACTTCTCGACTATTTTGGCATTCCCTCGTGGTTGGAGAGATGCTACTGAAAGATAGATTTCGAGACTTGGAGATTCTCGTGCCGGTTTGTCGAGTGGCCATATTCGCACTATCATCCCTTTCTTTGGTCTTTTGGTACATTTGGATGACTAGGAATGATGCGAAGCATCGTAGGATTGGCATGGAGCCCAATCGTATCATCTGGCGGGTCTATCACACTATTTCTTTACTACATATGGGAAGACTCTTTCGATTTGTTCATTGGCGTGGGGACCTTGATCTTGCCCCACATTTTGGTTTTACTCTTACTTCTCCTACCCCTAGCCCCCTACTTTGGTTTATTGGCGTGCCCCATTGGGTCGGATCTACGAAGATCAATCTTGATGGATGCGTCGGGGATGGATTTATGAGTGGCGGGGTGTTATCGAGATCACATGGGCGTTGTATCGTGGCTTCTCATCGCTACGGAGACATACTTATTTTGGAGGCGAGTTGAGAGCCATTTTACTGAGGCATTGAGCTTGCCTGACGGATGGGTCTTGTGGACTTATGGATTGAGACCGACTCTCACACTCATTGTTCATTGCATTTCACGTGGTGGGGGCCGTGGGTGATTCGGTCAATACTCGAGACGCATCCGACATCTTCTTTCATTCGATCGAGACACAATTTCTCATATTTTTCGAGAGGGAAACCAGTGTCGACTCTTTAGCTTCCGAGGGTGGGACCAACGACATTATCGTGGAGTATGGATCTTCGGACTTGCCACGTCGCTCGCGTGGACTACTTGAGACCGATGATATGGCCTTCCATCGGTTAGAGGTCTTTAGTTTTTGTTAGTTTGGTTTTCATTTGCTTTTGCTTTTGCTTTTCGTAATTATGCACCTAAGTAGTATCTCTTTATTTATCAGAAGTTTGAGGAATTTTTTTTTTCATTCATTGTATGCTTGGAGGTCGATTCATATCCCCTCCTATGTACTACCATTTTTATATAAATACGATTGGTAGGGGCATCTGAACCCCCCACCACTGTCTCCGGTAGAGGCCTAAAACCACCATCTCGGATTTGTCTTTGGTGCTTCAATAAAAAAAAAAAAAAAACTTTTGATATTAAAATATTCACAAGGAAAATGATATACCATTAGAAATATAATTGAATTATGAGTCCAACACTTTTTACGGATCTCAATTTGGAGTTTCCTACAAGAAATTATGGCCATTTGAAAAACATCCGCGGAGCAGAAAAAAGTTGAACTTTGCGATATAGTGAGCGATCACCCAGAACCTATTTTCGTCAGCGGAATGCATTTTGGTTGGCTCAGGCGATCGTCGATGTAATTTTAAGCGAGACATGGATTTTTGTTTCCTTTTTGAGTTCGACTCCAATTAAGAAATTTTTTGGGATGCGATTTTAATGAATTTTGGCATCTTTTGGGGCACAACAAGGATACTATAAATATGAGTTATTAACTCATAACAAAAGGACCGTTTTGGGAGTCGGATTAGAGCCGATTTTGGGGAGAAAAACAATAGACGACAACACCAACCGAAGATCAAGAATCTCTTTTAAGAAGATCAAGATCAAGACTTCATCTCTTTGAGTTTTCTTCTTCTCCGAGTGATGAAGTCCATATTTTCTTCTCCTCTTCCTTTTCTTATTATTAGTATGTTAGACTATTTTATTTTGTGCTAGGATTACGATGAAACTTGTAATCTAAATTCTTCTATCCAAATACTTGGTTTTTGACAATTTATTTCATTATAGTTTTGAATAATTAATTTTGATTTGTTTGAATCTACAATTATGTGGGCAATAATTGTATGAGTGTTGTGGTTTGTTTTACTATCAGAAGATCGAAAGCAGGCTAGACAATATTTTAATTATCTTAAAGTCCAATAGGGGATAAAAATATACCACTATAATTAAGGTTATCTTTAATTATCCATAGAGATTTAATGCATTTGTTTGTATTCGCATTCGTCATAGAAATATAGTTGAGTCATACTTATGAATATGTTTAATTTTATTCGAGATAAACTGTTAAACAATCTAGGGATATTGATCTTCAAAACTGATGTATTTTGTCAAAATCAAGAATCAAGATAGAGGAATTAACAATTATAAGTGGATTCGGGATCCTAGTACTCTTCTTTCTTCAAGTTAAAATAATTTTCATTAATCTAATTTTTTGTTATTTGAATTATAATTATTTTATTGTTTTTAGTTCATATTCTAATTAGTTCTTAAACACCAAATTTTCAAACTTCATTAAATTCGGTTAAAGTTAATTTAATTGAAATTGAACTATCTAAATCTTTGTGGGTACGATACTTGGACTCATAATCCACTTTATTACTTGTGCGATCCGTACACTTGCAGAATATTAAACACATAAAATCGCTGACAATAATCAAAAGTAGATTGCGTTAGATTGGCACACGAATCCGCACAAGAAAATCGAATCTCAATCTCCTAAAGAGTAGGCAACGAGATAAATCCAAATAAAGACAGTAATTTAGGAGATTGCTCTGACAACCAATCATCATATCCCATAAGGAAGGAGGATCCAATTAGATATCTAATTGATTATTTTCCAAATCAATTAGAACTCTTGTGCTATAAATACAATATCTTCGGTTATTCTAAGGTACGCTCTTTTTGCACTTGAATTTCACCCCAAACTCTGTTCAAATCTCTGCCTGCTTATCCCTCCCACACCCAATTACTTTCGCCCCCGATATTATTCTTTATACCGACAGTTGATTTGATCGTCGGAGTACCAACGATCACCGGACCCTTTTTCTCCGGAGATCTTGGTGCCTAACGATTATCCGAGTGTGCAGGTAATATACAAGTTGGCAGAGAAGTGACTAGAAATCTATTGACACGTAGACGGTGCAGGTTCCAACGTCAACAGAAATATTCACAAAATAATTAACGTTTAGTTAAATAAATGTGTAGTCTACATAAATATATTTTAATAATATGTTAGAGAACAATCATTTAATATTGATAATACTTTTTGAATTGACAATCAAACAGTCAACAGTTTTTTACTAAAAATTCTTCTGAAAAAAGATCTACTAGCAAAAACTCTACTACAAAAACTCTATTTACTGCAACGGTGCCAAATGGATACTAAATATCCAATCATATCAATAAAAGATTAATGATTTTTCTTGTACAACTTTTGCAATGTACCGAGTTATTAAGTAACCCGAGCTAATTCTTGCACTATCCTAGACTCATTAGCAACTGTGGACCAAAATGATTTCAATTCAATTCGTTTTTATCCATAATCTAATTCCTAATAACGTAACAAATCACTGCGAGATCAGCACGAGTCCCTACTAATTTATTAAGAAAAAAAATAAATTCTCAAGTAATTATGACTCTGAATTCAAGTTGAGATATGATTTTGATATCTAGTTTTTATTATTAACGTTTTAAAAATAAGTATAACGCAATGTGAAGTTTATTTTTCTTAAAAACCAAACATTACTTAAAATTTTTGCAAATGAATAGCAGCTTCAAATGCTTGTAGTGCGATAGACCCACAATACAGTATCCCACATTCTCCTGGCTAACTTGCTCTTAAAGATCTTCAGAATATGTCCCATTAGCTATGATGATTCATTGTGGCAGAAAATTTCAAAAGAATATAGCACTTGGTACGCTCAGCATTATAATCGACAATGTTAATCAAGCTGAACACACAATCATAACATTCCAAGTTATCCCACCGAAGATAGAATGTAAGGATCTAAAAGCATATTTAGAATTAAATATAAATGTTACATATGCCATTTCGAGTTGCTGGCTATATCGAATTTTGTGTAGTACTTCGATTTTATTATGAGATCTATACACAAAGGCAGAAAATGTGTAACCAAGTGAAAACGACAAAATGTTGGTATTCACAAGATGGCAAAATCGACCTCTTGTTTGTTATTCATTTACAAGGCACGGCCAGTACTAAGCTATCCACTTGGAGTTCATTGCTTCGAGTCAACCCCATTATCATGTGATTGGCTTGAGGAAGATGATCCTTTTCCAGTCTGGCAGTAAGACAACAATAAGACAGCAGAACCAACTGTAATTGTAGAAGCAATTGACCCCCAAACCCATCTCTGTCTTTTCTTCCGCCTTTGCCTAAGTTGTCTTGCTGTCTCTACACGAGTCAAATAAGTGTGAAATCAGAACAATAATTCAATTTTAATGAACCCAAAATATACAACCTTGGAGGCATGGGCAAGAAACATTTTTATAGAAACCAATGACAACATCTCAGAAATTATACTTAATCATCTTTCACCAGTTCATACCTAATCCAGAATTGTTTTTTCAGTTTAAACAAGAAATGGGAGTTAACACCAAGGAATTGCTATTCTTTCTGTCTTAAAGCTTCCAACAATATAAAATGCATAGTAACCAGCATAGAAGGGTTATGATATCTTTTTAGTACTTTAGTAGGGGCAGATAAAGTAAAATTTTCGTACTCAGACAATTGTAAGCATCATAAGCAAAATCATAAGAGAGTTGGCAAACTAAGACAAACTAGAAATAAAGATTGTAGAGACAGGGGCGGGCGGGTAGGCGTAAATATGTTTCTCATCTCAAAAGGAGTGTGAAATGGTGTATCATATGAAGAACAAGAAATTATCAAGTACACGAATCTACAAATTAGCAAAAGAAACATGAACACGGCTTCAATATTAAGGGGGTAAAAAGCACAATATCATCAACAACTTCAAGCATAAAAAGCGAAGATCCAGAAACAAAGGGGCTCGCTAAGCCCCTTTAACTTCACACTTCGCTAAATAAGAAGGATCCAAAAATGCATATAGGGGAGAAAAGGTAGGGACTCACAAACGGCTACACATTAGAAAATGGGTGAAGCCTTCCCTACTCGCCCGATAAAAAACCTTCGGTTATCCCTTAGCTAGGCGAAGGCATATGGTTTAAGAAACAGCCAGCAAGCTACTTAAGCTCAACTTTGACATATCTCAACTTAGGCGAAGGATCCAAGCATAGCCGTCACATCACCCACTGATTATAGATAATAGAATATCCTTGGAACTACATGATGAATCTCCACGTGGCAAAGTTAGTTGCAAAAAAGCCATGGGGAGATAACAACCATCAAATCTAGAAAAAGAGATAGCTGGAGCAATAGCCTTTTGCCAAATGTCATAGAATCCTCTAGAATTATAAGCCTTCAATAAAAAGGCGACGTGTAGCAGAAAAAGAACAAAAGATCAAAAGGTCTAAATGCTTGCAAAACCTATAAATAGCCCAAAGTAAAACAAAGAAAAGGGAGAACAATTATAAACCTTAGTCAAATTCTTGCTCAATGAATTCTCAATCCTTGGACGGCATTTATAAAGGGTTGATTTATTCTTCTGAGCAAGAAGGTGGGTGAGGATTTTGTTGGCTTCATTCTTAGAGGTCAACAAAAATATCATTCATGTTACTACTACAAATGAAACAGAAATGGTTGCAAGAACCAATTTATACTACAATAATAGTAATTATGTTGTACTTCTATCTAGTATTTCATTTATTTACCAGCTATCAGGGAAGACTGACTGCGTATGCTAACCCATAAACAGCATTAAGAAAATAAAACCCAAAAACAGTATACACAAGATGCAGAAGAAAATAATAACGATGAGCAACAGTTCAATTATGCATGTGATGTAAGAGAGTTTGACGAGAAACAAAAATACCCTCTATTTTATTGGATACCTCATTGGAAGAACTCTTAGATAGTACTTAATGAGAATTTCTAAACAAATTCCTGAAGCAATAAAGAAAAAAACGGACAGAGAGGTAGAGCGATCAGGATATGACATGAGGTAGTCAGGATGAATCAGAAATAGTTAATTTGGTATTGTTGGAAGCATGTCAGCTTCTTGACATTTTAACCTTTACTAAGAGGCTCTCATGCTCAATAATATAGAGATTAACAAAATCCTTCTTGCAGATCTAAAACCTAAATAACTAAGCAAATTTTTATGAACCAAAGCGGAGTAATTTGACATTTTCCTCTCTATTGCCCCCCGTCAACCCTGCATTGAGGTTTGTTCACTGCAGTTTATAGGCAAAACTGTGAAAGGAAAGAGGTTTCACAAGACAATGTTTTCATCATATTTGTCCATAAAAATGTTCCAAAAGAACATACAAAATGAAGCAATATAAATTGTCATGCATAACCATAACCATAACCATAACCATAACCACAAGAATGCATTTTGTTGCTATTTTCTAATAAAGCAACATATAGCAAGAGATAAACTCGATAATTATGGCTTAGAAACCTCACCTACAGCTTCTTGGTTTCTCTGTGACATCTCCCGGTTCACAGCCTCGTAGTAATGTAGCCTGTCCCATAAACGAGCAATCTCAGAGTTCTTCAATTCTATCTGAGCTTCCATCTCCATCTCAACCTCAGCCTTCACAGTCGCCCTCCCAATTACATTTGAAACAAAGCGGGCAAGATAGACTTGTTGGCACAGATCAGCTGCAGAATCACCTGGCTGTCCATCCTCTGGCAAAGTAGTTGGATCTGCGGGGAGTGTCAATCCCACAAGAGATAACTGGTCCCGGATACTCTTCCATTGGTTTCGCATGTCGTTAAGGATTTCTTCCGCTTGCTTCCTCTTCTCTATCTCCATCAACAAACTCAATCTTATTTCACGCAATTCAGTTTCAATATCTGGTATTGAAGGCTGTGGGCCACTCTCTGATGACAATTCTGAGCATGAACAAAAGTAAGTCATGAAAAACCACTCTTAGGATATTGAAACAATTTCATGATGTTCGTGATAGTTCATAACTAACAAAGTAGTTCATAAAAATGTTCATATCACCCCCCCCTTTTTCCCTTTGATCTCTCTCTCTCTCATTTTACGTAGAGCTGTGGATATTAATTCTCGAGGTGATCCATCTAATGAGTAGACATAACAGAGCATTTAGACAACGAATGCATGGTACACTATCACCATATTAGAACATTTACTAAATACATGCAAGCACTTCCAATTAGTTCTAGATGTATTAAAGAAAGAAGGAAAAACTTGTCTTCACAAAATCAAAAATCACAGGCAAAGATACCTTCCCATGCATCATAAAACTCAGCTGTTGGTGTTATTGAATTCAAAGAGCGTTCTGCTCCACCAATACCCTCACTTTCACTATTACTCTGAACACTCATCAAGTCCTGGGTATCAAAGAAATCATCCACCTCACCATCTCGCTGCAAATTAAATGTGACAGTCTTCACCGCAGTATTTTCAACAGTTGAACCATAGGTAAAATCACTGCTTCCATGTTTGCCATCAGACACACCAATCACATCCTCCTCCGTGGTAGCATTGGGAACAGTTGGTGTATAATTATCAACCTCGAAAGAGTCCACAGGCTCCCTATGAATACAGCTGTCATCCTTAGCTATTCCTGCAAGCTCCTTTTCAGCATCTTTTCTATTCTCGTCGAACTTATTCTCATCCATAGAGCGTTGGTGAGTCGCAACATCATCCTCAGAGAAACACTTCATGAGTCGAGGACCCCGCCGCTTGTGATTAATGATATAAGGAGATGGAGGGAATGAAGATGGGGAATCGGGAAGTGGAGTTGACTCTGGAGTAGCATAGAGTGCGGGCGAGATTTGAGTCCAATTGTGTCTTCGATCTACAACCGCTTTAGTTGATGAACCATCTGTCCTATTGAGCTTTGGATTAGGAGGAACACTAACTCCCCTCTCTAGCTTCGAACTAGGAGCAATGATTCTCCTATCCAGCCCCGAGTCTGGAGTACTATTTCTCCTCTCGAGTTTCGGATCACAGGCATTTCTCACTGGCATCACGGACTTTTCAGCTCCTGGTTCTATCAGCCTGTCTAAAGCTATAGCTGTGAATGTCGGCATGACTTGCCAACATCAAACAATCTGCATCAAAAATTGAATTTGCATCTTATTTCACAACAGATATGACAGGAAAAATTAAATAAATAAATAACTGCATAAAGTTTGTTGCAATTGAAAATTAAAATCTTCAATTTCCATCTTATTATTCACAGGAACATTACAAGGCTACAGCAGCACAAAAATCTTCAAAACTGTAGAACAGTCTTTACAAGTTACAACACTAAATTAAACTTGGAATCCCAATTCTATGAGACCTAATTAAAGAATTTACCAGTAAAATTTGCACATGCATCTACACCTACTCTCACAATTTTTTTTATAATCAATTAATAGAGAATCAGGATAATTGTAGTGAAATCATCAAATTGACAAGAGTTCAAAAGGCACAGGCTTCCCAGCAGCAGCAGCAGGGACAACAACAACAAGCTGAGACTCATTCTCAATGAACCTAAAGCTATTTAACTGTCCTATTAGAAAACATACTTAACGAAAATCAAAAAGAAAATCTAGAATTACTTAATTATAAAAACACCATCAGCTAACAACCACTCATAGTAATTCAAACTAGACTACCTAGTGCGATTCTCACGCACAATTTACCATCATGCTTGGTGGGAGAGCTAGAGTCACGAAGCTAATAAGTCAGAATTCCGGCTAGAATGGAACCACAAAAAGGTAAAATATAAAGGAGAACGGCCCATAAATTGTCCAACAACAACCAGCAAAAATCATAAACGATTCATTGACAAAAAAAACATCAGGGAAAGAAAAAGGGAAGCTACCTGAAGAAGAGAAAGAACAGAAGGAAGAAACACTAGGAAGGGGAGGCGAGGAGAGATCAGAGACGAATTAAAGGGATACAAAAAATGGACCAATTTGAACAAAATCTTCATCTAAATTGCATTAATATGTTCAGAACTCGGCTCATTTCTTTGGCGTGATGAATTCTCAAATCATGATTTTTCTCTCTCCTCTCCCCTAGAAGTTTCCCTAACCTTTGGAAGGAAGAAAAAGAGAGCCCGATTCTTCCACCTGTTGTTATGGGCGGGGCGGGGCGGGGCGGGGCTTGTGTGTCTGTCGATATCTTATGGTGCTTTGCTGGTTGTTGCACCGCAAAAGGGATTTTGGCGCAAATGGTCCCTAACCTTTGTCTTTAGTGTGTCATTAGTCCTTAAGGTTTATTTTTTAGCAAATAAATTCATAACTTATGTGTTTTGTTGCAAAATTGGCCCTTATAACAAATATGCCCTTAGTTTTAATTAGACAAAAAATTGTATGTGGATTCCTAATCATTACAAAATATGCAAATAAATCCAATACTTTTATTTTTTATAAAAAAATTAAATAAAAAATAAAAGTAAACTAATGAGTTTTTTTTTTTTTTTTTTAGAATTAACACTTTAATAATAAATATGTCAAATAAATTTATTATTTTTATTATTAAGTAATTATATTATTTAAAGTGGGAGAAATCATTGTGAGAAATCATTTTCTCCTTCTTTACTTTTAAAATTTTTTCTCCCTCTTTACTTTAAAAATTAAGTTAAATATATAAGAAAATGACGTATATAATTTTATGACATTGAATTAATTTTATTACATTTTTATTTAACATAAAAATACTAATAAAAATTAATTTAACATTATGTGTTTTATTTTTGAACAAAAATAAAATGATAAATTAAAATATGAAGAATATAGTTGGATTTCTAATATTTGTAGTTAATAAACATATAACTAAATTAAATAAAAGTATTTGAACATCAAATTTGTGACAAAATTATTTTTTTATACAACAATAAAATAAAATTTTAAATTTTAATTAATATAATTACTTAATAATAAAAATAATAATTTTATTTGACATATTTATTACTAAAGTGTTAATTCCAAAAAAAAAAACTCATTAGTTTAATTTTCTATAAAAAATAAAAGTATTGAACATATTTGCACATTTTGTAATGATTAGAAATCTACATAAAATTTCGTCAAATTAAACTAAGGGTATATTTGTCTTTTTCATTTCATAAGGATTAATTTTGCACCAAAATATATAGATTGAGGATTTATTTGCTAAAAAATAAATGTTAGGGACCAATTCTATACTAAGTGAAAATATTAAGAACCAATTTCACACTAAGAAAAAATATTAGGGACCATTTGCGCCAAAATCCCATCTCACACTTTTTGAAATGTTCCTTGTAGCTCACGAGGACATAAGTCTTGTTTGGCTAAGATTAAAAGATTTAATTATAAGTGTATAAAGATTATAAGATTAAATTAGAAGTGTATAAATAATTTTTGTTGGCGAAAGTTAAAGATAAGTGAATTATTTATTTCGAATTTTCAATGATCAAGTAATTTTTAATTTAAAAGTAAAGAAAATATAAGTTATTTAAATATGTTAGGAGTATATTTCATTTGCGATAATTGTATTTTTACTCATAGGTCAATTATATAATTTTATTTCAATTTGAATTGAGCTAGTAGATATTAATGTTATCTCAATTAAGATAATTTCGTCTAATTTTGTCACTTAGATCGACAAAAATCATTGATGTGGATTGAAGTTAATTTAATTAAAATAAAATTAAAGTGTAGTTGCTCAATTAAAATAAATTAAAATATAGTAACTGAGTAAAATTTGAGTAACGTATAGTTACAGCCAATGCAATACCCTATGTTTAAAGATAAAAAGTTGGATAAAGTAAATTTAAGTTTAGAAAGTTGATCAATATTAGTGGAGGATATTTGTTGATCGATAACATTACGTAAGGGTAACTATTTAATTTTAGAGATATAATTTTAGAGACTTTTTAAAATTTAAGTATATTTAATACAGACTTTTTAAAATATATAAAAGTTTTCAAATATTTAATATAGATTTTTAAAAAATTTAAAGAATTTTAAAAGTCATGCGATATTCGATTCATATTTTTTTAAGTTCAAATTTAAATAAAGGCAAATTAGGCTCGATACGTTTTTTTTTAATTAAAAATTGAATGGGTTAATTAGACCATATACTATCTTTCTCCCTCAAAATTAAAAAATACGGCCTTTTAAATTTTTTGCTAGAAAAATAGTTGATAGGTCTCTTAATGATTGAAAAATAACACAAAAGAGGAAAATCTAGGCACAAAATCCAATTTTCGTCGTTCAACAATTTCATCCCAAGCAAAAATTTTAAAATACTGACCAAGTCTTTAGGAAAAGATAATATTTTCTACATAAATTAATTGCAGATATTACAAATTTTCGTAAATACTATAAGTGAATCTTTAATTTTCTTTTCTTTTTTCTAGATCTTGTTCATGATTCAATTTGGAGGTGAGCTAGTTCACGATTCAATGATTAACATACACAAATTTTTGACAAGGCAAAGAGGAAGCTAGAAATTTTTTTTTGTTCTGAAGAAGGGATTTACATACACAAATTTTTGTAAGATGAGATAACTAAGACTGCATGTTACATATAAATATCGTATATACGGTGAGCGCAATTTCATGTATATGGGATTAACAATGTATGTTTTGAATGTATTTTTGCAAAGGATCTTGGTAAAGTTCATTTTGTATATAAGTGATATGATATGTCACTTTTCATGTCAAAAATGACAAAATGCGAGTAATGGGATGATTTTTTCTGGCTGTTGAATAGATGGAGATGGCAAAAGTGCATATGATAGAAACATTACTGTAATTTTGTGAATCATCATTTTTGTTGTAGTTAATACAAAATGCTAATGGACATTGTCGTAATTAGGTGAATCGTGCATTTTCTTTGTTGTAGTTAATGACATTAATTTGCTCAAAATGTTACAAATCATATTTTCATGCCGTTTAACTCATACTAATATCTAATTATAAGTAGACCCAAAGACCATATGAAACTCATCAAATTTTATATCATTAGGAATCTAAGGCATGTCACTTTTTACTGAGAAAGTAACACAGTATGTCACTTTTTAGTATAAGCATGTCTTCATTACAATAAAATCCCAACATATAATAAGACTACAAAAGCCGAATGTTTCAATCAAATATTCATTCAAATGAAAAAAAAAAAACCTAAATATTTAATATAAACCGGATTTTATGTAAAATGTAAAATAATCTGCCACTTGGTTATATGTTTTCAAATGTGCACACATATAAAAATAAAACTAAATGACACTAATTTGATTGAAATGTTACAAATCATACTTACGCGTCATTTAACTCCTACTGATATCTAATTATAAGTAGACTCAAAGACCATATGAAACATATCAAATTTCATGTCATTAAGAATTCAGGACATGTCACTTTTTATTGAGAAAGTGACACGGTATGTCACTTTTTAGTATAAGCATGTCTTCATTATAATAAGACCTCAATTTATAATAAGACTACAAAAGAAGAACTTTCCAATCAAATATTAATTTAAATGACAAAAAAGAAACAACGAAATATTTAATAAACACCGGCTTTAATGTAAAAGGTGAAAAATTTTATCACTTGGTTGCATGTTTTCAAATGTGCACCCATATAAAAATAAGATTTCATGACACTATTTCATCGAAATGTTACAAATCATTCTTTTATGTAGTTTAACTCATACTAATATCTCATTATAAGTAGACCCAAAGACTATATAAAACTCATCAAATTTCATGTCGTTAAGAATCCAAAGCATGTCACATTTTATTGAAAAAACTTTTCGTATAAGCAAGTCTTAATTACAATATAAACCCCAACATATAAGACTACAAAAAAAGAACCTTCCAATCAAATATTAATTCAAATGACATATCTTTGTAAAAACCAATCTATAGAGAAGTGATTCAAAGTTGTTATGTCACTTGTATCTATTGTTCTATCACTTTCTTAGCAAAAAGTGACAGAACATATTACTTTTCTCAATAATTCAAAGCATCAATTCATATTCATACTTAAATTTTCACGAACACTTTGTATGCATCTTTGTAATTGATATTTACACACATTTTCACAAGACATTACTCAATACCGTTGATCCAAAGTTGATCTTTCATATATATTAATACAAACAAAAATCTAAAATATTAGAAATCCATAGTAAAAGTGAATGAATAAAAATCTAAAATATTAGAAATCCATAGTAAAAGTGAATGAATAATGATGTGTCAAGATTGAAATCTATAACATAATGCAACAACATTTTTCAAAATAGATTGTGTTTATTATTTACCTTTGGATGCGTGAAAAACTTCTGAAAGTTTGACAAAATTGAAGAAGAACATGTTTGAATTGAATTATGTCTATTTCGCGACAGAGCAAATCTGGATTTTAAAGATGATTTGAAGAAAACAATCCCACCGTAATTGTTGAACTATAGTTATGTTTGATTTGAAATTGAAAGTCGTAAAAAATATGGTTGTTATTATGTTTTAAGAGTATTTACATTGTAAACCAATATTTACAATGACTTTTCAAAAAGTCCCTAAAATTTAGTGTATTTGTGTAATTTGCACAATTTAAAAAATACATTTAACCCACTTTTTAGGCGCATAAAACTATTAAATGCGGTATATACCATCTCTATTATCAAATTAAATGAGATTCAACTCCAACCAAACTCTAACCCATTTATTACTACCACAGTTCATTTTTTGGGTAAAACTTTGTGAAATTGAACCGTAATTGTATGCAAGGTTTATGAAAATTCATCACAGATAGTGGTTTTATCCAGCAATGTAGACCAAAAAGTTGGGAACGAGGATATCAATCTCATTATTTGTGTTAGGGTACATTGCTTTTTGTTATTGTTTGATTTTTTTTTCCTTCTAGGTATAAGTCGAATGATTGTATCAAGGCCTTCTCTTTCTTTAATTAATTGAATTTGTTTTTTGTTTTTTTCAATATGACTGCAAATTAATAGTTTCAACTTGGGTGGTGTTTGGTGGTGGCGTAGGTAGCACCACAAGTTGATGAAGAAAGACGATGGACTGTGCTTGGCTAATTTAATTGTTAGTTGTTTCATTTGTAAAGTTTTGCTAACTATTCTGCATTAAAAAATTACAATGTGTCACTTCGTAATTAAAAGGCCACACACCGTGTAATTTGACAGAACATCTTTAGTTAAACTTACAATGTGCTTATAAGAATCACTTAATTGATTTTTAACTCTCATTTTTTGTGTTTAATGTACAATAAGGTAATTTATTAGGAAGTGACATGATTTTTCACTTTTTAATTAAAACGTCACACAATAGAAATACTTTTTTTCTTAACATAACATCTTTGGCTTATTTCCATAGAGAATGTTTGACTAAGATTTTTAATTGTTAGCTATTTCTTTTTTGTTCCGTCTTTTTATTTGCTATGCATTAGAAAGTCACATGACATGTCATTTTTTAATTAAAAAGTTAAACAGTGTATAAATTTTTTTTTTAACATAACATATTCGGTTAAGCTTAGAATGTACTCATGAGAACTATTTAAATTAATATTTAGATCTTATATTGATTTTTTTTTATTGTGAATTAAAGTTATTAATTAGAAAGTGACATAATGTGTCATTTTTCAATTAAAATGTGACACGGTGTAATTTGACTTTTTTAATTCTATGCTACTCAATTGTGAATGTTCATATGTAAACATCCTATTAGTTTGATTATATGCCATTTTGATAACATGAAGATGCGTTTGAACGTAGATAATTTCTACAATAGAATCTTCAAGAAGCCTATTATACTTGAAGCCGTTAAACCATTTTCAGTTATGATTCTTCATTTTCTATTTCACACTGGGTTCTTCGATGACAAACACATTCCAGAATAAGAGGCACCAAAACTACTGGTTGTAAACATGGTTCCAAACTACCATAACAAAAGAACGGGTTAGATTGTTTTCTAATAATTTGACTTTTTATATGTCGGATAGATAACCTGCCTATAATTCTTTGTTGATGAGCCCTCCTTTTTTTTGTTGCAGTGGTGATTGTAGAATTTATGTGATTAAGTACACCGAATATTTCATCAGTGAAATGTTGAAGGAGATGCCAAAGACATTCAACATTGCACATGTTTGAAAACACTCGGTCACTCAATTGTATGTGTATGTCAAAAAAAAGCAGGTGGAGAATTACGACACTGATAATGATTAGGTGTCAAAGGATGTTTAACAAGGCAAATATGAAACTGTAAATTATTTTTTGTTCTGAAGATGGGATTAACATACACAAAGTTTTGTAAGATGAGATAATTAGGACTACATATTACGTATAAATATCATGTATATGGTGAATGAAGTTTCATGTATGTAGGTTTTGAAAGTTTCTTTGCAAATAATATTTTGTATAGAAGTGATATACTATGTCACTTTTCATGTCAAAAGTGACAAAAAGAGAAACCCCACTTGGTATTTGTTGTACCTAGTATGTTCTACCTTTGCGTAGTCTCAATCAACAGTGTAAGGCTCTCCACCTGAGCCTCATTAGACTCAGCTGAAGTGTAAGGTGTAAGTGAAGAGAATAGAAGAGATGAAAACCAAGGCCAATGAGGAACCTCAAAGGCATAGACTCTCACTAAATAGACCTTTCTGAACAGCTTTCAAGGCCTATCTGCAGAAGGTCAAATAAAAAAAACATTAGTTGACCTCTTCATTATCCTGATCGAAAAACTGCTTGCCTAAGTCCAATTGATGATTTATCAAAAATTTGACCCCTTTGGATCATCGGATGTGGACTATTCGTTCGTCACCCCAAGCAGTAGCAATAAAAAGGTTACCAAGCAAGCAAAGCAATTGAGCCAAGCCAACACACCGGGCAAACAGTTTCTACGATTCCATGGATTATACCTATTTACACAAATACCTTGACGGGTCCAAGAGAAATGGGATTTGTTGCCTCAAGAAAACCAAGAACCATTGGCTCGGCAGGAACTAGATCATTTGGTTCAAGCCAAGCCCTTACCCACCTGAATGGAATTTATATCTCCTTCATCTGGTCAATCTTCATTCAGCTGATCCTTCGTATATCTTGAAAAAAATGTTCTTTTAGGCCTTATCCCAACCAGATCCTATTGACAGAGGTTATGCCTTCTTCATCTTTCTAGAGGAGCAAAGCTCATTTTCCTTTCAGGAGAAAGTGGTGCATAAAAAAGGGCTGTGCAAAGCCTTACACTGTAGATCGAGACTACGCAAAGGTAGAACACCATAGAAACATTTTGCTTTGTTATCTGACTAATGAAACCTAGGTGGGAATTTATTGACATTAGCGTCCTTTCAAAAAAAGAAAGAAGAAAAAGAACTGGGGATTGGCGCCTAGGTAACGAATTGCTTGCTTACCAAGCCATCCTGGCAAGCTCGTCCTATGATACATTCCATTATCAAGGAAATCAAATTATGAGGTAGGCCAATTTCTTTAGCAGTTTGATTATCCATTTCGGGTTGTTATCGCATCGCTGAATCGTCAGGATACAGTTCTACTAATCCGTTCACTCCCGAGCAATTAATGTGATGATTTTTTTCGACTGTTGAATATATGGAAATGGTGAAAGTGTATTTGATAGAAACATTACTATAATTATGAGAATCATGATTTTTACTATAATTAATACAAAATGCTAACGAATACTGTCGTATTTAGGTGACTCGTGTATTTTTTTCTTTTGTTTGTGCCATTTTATCATTGTTCTATTTTGAATTTACTATGTCATCTAGTAGTGTAGTTTTGATTTATTTTGTTATTCTTCCCACAGGGTATAGAGCGTGTTTGGGCGTAAACAGCCAAACTTTGTATCATATTTTTGTACGAATCATTTTGTATAAAATGTTACATAACACGATTAATTTGATGTTATGAAATCAATTTTATCTTCTTTTTTTTTCTCCACAAGCGTTGTATGGCAGATCTCTTCACGTGCTTTGTTTGTTTTCATTCTTATGAGAAAACCAATACGTATGAAGAAGTGACATTATTATGTCACATTTTGTTCTAAAAGTGATATATTGTAATATCAATATTCATTAAACTTCTTTAATGTCATTTTAATGTATCATGTATACATTTTAGCATTAAAATGATACATTTTAATGTCATTCTAATGTCAGTACCTATACGAAAGCAAAGCACATGAATATTAAGACTATTTGAAGAGAAAACTAATACGTATAAAGAAGTGATATATTGTGTCACTTTTTATTTTAAAAGTGACATATTGTAATATCAATATTCATCAAACTTCTCTAATGTCATTCTAATGTATCATGTATATATTTTAGTATTAAATGACAAAATTTACATGACATTCGGATTTCAGTACCCGTACAAAAGCAAAGCAGACGAATATTGAGGTTATTGAAGAGAAAAAAGTGACATATTGTATCACTTTTTTGTTCTAAAAGTGAGATATTGTAATATCAATACTCATCAAATTTCTTTATTTTCATTCTAATGTATCATCATGTATACATTTTAGAATTAAATAATAAATTTTACATGTCATTCTATTGTCAGTATCAATACAAAAGCAAAGCACATAAATATTAAGGCTATTTAGAAAAGAAAACCAATATGTATGAAGCAATGACATATTGTGTCACTTTTTATTCTAAAAGTGACATACTGGTATTATTTTTATTTCCAAAGTAAAAATGAAGTAAAGAAGTCTATAAATTGTTTCAGATTTGTATTATGCAGTGGCAAAAAAACTAAAAAATAATAAAAAAAAAAAAAAAAACCTCATAAATTTTGCAAATTCTTTTTTTTTTGTGGCTTCTTCTTCAAATGTGCTAGAGTTTGGCATGATCTTCGATTGGGGCCACATTTCCCACATTTTCTACATTTTGTACTTTGGGTTTTTCCTTCTTTTGATAGTATTCTTTTTCTTTAGGTCGTCCTTATTTTTTTTTTTTTTTTTTAATCAGGAGCCAACACTATTCTTGCTTTTACATCTTCCGGTATATTCCAATCATTGCAATCTCCGAGTGGGCAAATTATTCTACTTTATGTTTGGATGTATATTTCTGTTGTTTAATATTTTGAACAATGTGAATATGAGTCGTCTTTTATCTTTGCAATAACCGTCATTGCGTGTGCACATGTGATATTGTCCACTTGGAATTAGTTGCATGTGCACATATTTTCTTCAATATTCATCAAATATGCGTTTTTAATTATTAACTTGGTATAATATTGAACTTGAAGTCGATGCTTGAGAAAATAATGCAAGAAAACACTGTATTAATAAACACCGGATTTTAAATCATGCTTTCACGTCGTTTTAGTCCTACTGATAACTAAATATAAGTACACCCAAACACCATATAAACCTCATCAAATTTCATGTCATTAAAATCCAAGGCATGTCACGTTTTACTGAGAAAGTGATACAGTTTGTCACTTTTTAGTATAAACATGTCTTCATTACAATAAAACCCTAGCATATAATTAGAATACAAAAACACAACCTTCCAATCAAATATTAATTCAAATGACAAAAAAGGAACAACTAAATATTTAATAAACATCGACTTTTATGTAAAAGGTAAAAAAAATTGCCACTTGGTTATATGTTTTCAAATGTTCACCTATATAAAAATAAGACTTAATAACACTAATTGGATCGAAATGTTACAAATCATGTTTTCATTTTCTTTAACTCCTACTGATATCTAATTGTAAGTAGACCCAAAGACCATATGAAACTCATCAAATTTCATGTCATTAAGAATTCAAACCATGTCACTTTTTACTGAGAAAGTGACACACTATATCATTTTTTAGTGTAAGTGTGATTCATTACAATAAGACCCCAACATATAATAAGACTACAAAAGCATAACCTTCTAATCAAATATTAAACCAAATGACAAAAAAGAAATACTAAATATTTAATAAATACTGGCTATTATGTAAAAGGTAAAAAAATTTGTCACTTAATTATATATTTTCAAATGTACACCCATATAAAAATAAGACTTAGTTGTTGACCTATGGTTAACTTTAACCTTAATGTTTTGATCATAACAAACAAATTAATCTTGTTTAGTAACAATTTGGTTTCAATTAATCTTCAAAGCGTTCAAACCAATCATCGTCAAGAAGATCAAGATCAATACTATATTAAGAATCGAACTCTCAAAGTAGTCAAGATCAAAGTCAATCATCCAAAACAAGAGTTCAAGATTTCAAAATTTAAAATTCAAGATCGAATATTAGATTTTTAGATAAAATGTAAACGTATTAATTCCTTAACCTTTAGCAACATAATAAAAACTCAAAAATAATTTTATGCACCAAAAACCATGTAAACATCACTTGCATAAAATAATTTGAACATTTAATTTTACGAAACAGAATCTGGTCAACCGAAATACAATTTGATCGATCGAATTACCTAAATTGGTCGACCAGTTCATATATAGGTCGACTGATTGAACATCAGTTTTCAAAAAATATGACCGTTTTGATTCTTACTATTCCAACGACTATTTTTGGTCATCTAAAATGTTGTAGATCGACTGATTGATCCTCCGAATGGACAGAAAGTTCTGAAAATTGATCTCTATACATTGATCTCTATAAATTGTCATTTATTTATTATCATTAAAGATATTCACAAGAGCATAAAAAGAGAGAATCATCTTGAGAAAAATTATTAAAATTTTCATTGCATCTACATATTCTAAATCATTCATTGAAAAACTTTGATTGATCAAATCAAAATTTTGAATCATTATATTGATCAAGGTTTCTTTCTAACACTTGATCTTTTCATCTATTACTAATGATTGAAGTGTTAGTTTCTCTTAGTACTTAACTTGTATCTATCATTTACTAAGAGAAAAATATTATCTTAAATCAATTTCTCCATATTTTTGGATCATATTGAGGTCCCATAAAGCTCAATATTGTATAAGAATCGATGCTCCTGGTTTGTTAGTCACTGGAAGTGTTGTAAGGGTTTTAATTGCATCATAAGTCAATCATTATAGTGGAAAGGCTGTGCTCATGATAGAGAGCTTGGTAACAGAGGACGTAGATCATTGGTTGGATCAAACCTCCACAAAAATATCGTTTGTACTCTCTCTATCTTTTTATTTACTTATATTGTGCTTGTATTTTTTACTTGATTAATCTACATCTCTTAAGTCTCTTATTTTGAGATTGTTTTACAAAAAATTTTGTAAGAACCAATTCATCCTCTTCTTGGTTAGTTATTCTTGGGTTATCAATTGGTATCAGAGCAAGGTGCTCATTTTAAAAGTATGATTTTGCAATCTTGGGTAATGGCTAACTATAATATTCAAAATCTTGAGGGGCATTCTACAAATCATCCTCCTTTCTTTAATGGCACTCATTATAACTTTTGAAAATATATAATGATAATATATATTCAATCAATAGATTATAACATTTGGAAATTCATTGAATTTGGTCCTTATGTGCTAACAAAAATTATTAAAGTTGATGATAAATTGGACCAAACCGTTCAAAAACTTAGAGAGGAATATGATGATGAAGATAAAAGAAAATTATCTTTAAATGCTAGAGAAATTTTTTTACTTTATTGTGCTTTAGATAAAAATGAATTCAATTGTATTAGCACATGTGATTCTGCTTACGAAATTTGGCATACTTTAGAAATCACTCACTAATGGTGAACTTGTAAGTAAAATACTTAGGTCTCTCTCAGAGGATTGGAGTTCATTGAGAATGTTGATTGAAAATACAAATGATGTCAACATATATCCATTGGAGAAGCTCTATGGAATATTGATGGCTTATGAGCTAAACAATGCCGAGACAAAGGAGAAGATAAGAAAAAGCAAAGAAGAAATGAATGAGCCTCCAAAGCGATAAATTGCCTTAAAATCAACAAATAATGAAGGATCATCAAATATGAACATGAGTGATGAAGAACTTGATGATCTAGTTCTTCTTGTCAAGAGATTGAGAGGTTTCGCAACAATCGCCGATTCCAAAAGAAAGAAGAAAAAGGTGAAGAAAAGAGTAAGAAGATTGTTTGTTATGATTGTGATAAACCCAGTCACAAAACAACTGAGTGTCCAAACAAGATGAAATTCATCAAGAAGAAAGCACTCCATACAACGTGGGATGATAGTGATGAAGAAGACTATAAAGAAGATGAAAATCAAGAGGAAGTTGCCAACATGTGCTTCATGGCTATTGAAAATGAGGTAAGTCTAAATAACAATTATTCATATAATGATTTGTCTACATCTTATGATGAAATTCTTGAAGAATTTGAAAAACTTGTTACAAAGTACTTTACTCTTAATAATAAATATTCTATATTGAAAAATGTAGTAAAAAAACTTTTAGTAGCACAAAAAGATTTTGAAAAAGAAAAGGATAATCAAAATCTCTTAATTAAAGAAAATATTTCTTTAAATGAAAAAGTTGTAGATTTGACAAACATAGTTCACAAATTTACCCAACGGAAGAAATATTTTAAATTAATGTTTGGTGAACAAAAACGTGTTTTTGATAAATGAGGTATTGGATACAAACCATTCTTGAAACAAAAATTTCTTGAAAATATCTTTATCAAATCATCCAATTCTTTTCAACAAAATGTGACGTGTAGCTTTTGTAAGAAATTTGGTCATGTAGCATTTAATTGTCTAATAAAAAAGAGGCTACATTTTGAAAACAAACATAAGTAGGTAAAAGAATCCACTAACACTAACTATTAAGGATCCAAAGTTATGTGGGTACCAAAAATAAAAAAAAAAATTGAAATAATTTTTATAGGCACCAAGAAAAATGAAGAGCAATTGGTTCTTGGATAGTGGTTGCTAAAAGCATATGACCGGTGATCAACCATTGCTATCAAGTCTCAAAAGAAATGATGGAGGTCATGTCACTTTTGGAGATAATGCTAAAAAAAAAATCACAAGCATTGGAAATATCGGTAATCACTTATCTCCTTCTATTGAAAATAATTTATTAATTGATAATCTCAAACATAACTTGCTTAGTATTAGTCTATTATGTGATAACAGTTATCTCATTAAATTTGATTCTTCTAAACGCCTTATTGAAGATGCTATATCTAAGGAGGCAATGTCATAGGAAGCCGAAGTAAAGATATTTATATCATAAACATTGAATTTGAGCTTGAAATAGAGATAAAATGCTTATCAAGTATAAAAGATGACACTTGGCTATGGCACAGAAGATTAGGTTATGTTAGCATGGACTTACTTTCCAAAATCTCTAAAAATTGCTTTGTAAAAGGTTTGCCAGAATTAAAATTTGAGAAAAAAAAAATTTGTGATGCTTGTCAATTTAAAAAATAAGTAAAGAGTTCATTTAAACTTGTTACCACACAAATTTGGTAAGACCTCTACGTCAGCAATGGCCTCCTAGGCCCAAACCCTACTAGCGAAGGCCTCGTAAATACATGAAAGGCGTCGAAGGCCCATAAACACATTAGCACTCTTGAGTAAAGTATAACGAAGCCGATGAAAGGCCTCAACATTCATGGTCGACCTTGGGCGCTTCGCCGACAATCGAACCCGTCATAGATCCGCATACCTTGTGATATTTTAGAATGACTAGAGATATATTCAAAGAAAGATTATGTTTGATTACTACACAAATCCTCACAAGGAAATCAAATCTCAATCTCTTAAAGATTAGGCAACGCGATAATGGGAATCAACTCAAATAAGGGCTAAAATCTAGAAAATTACATTGCCAACCGATTGTCCATATCCCATAAGGAATGATGATTCAATCAGATATCTAATTGATTATTTTTCTAAATCAATTAGAACTCTGATGCTATAAATAAGACATCTCTGGTTGTTCTAAGGTACGCATTATTCTCACCCTTAAACTCTCCCACACCCAAATGTTATTTCACTTATATTGTTATCTATTACATATACCGGCAGTTGATTTGATCGTTGGAATACCAACGATCGCCGGACCTTTTTTTTCCAATGATCTTTGTGCCTAACGGTCGTCTTAGTGTGCATGTATCATATAGGCTGGTAGAGAATTGACTAGAGATCTATTAACACGTGGTTAGTGCAAAATTCGACGTCAAGAGATTGGCGCCTCCTTTGAGAACTGAAAATATGTTATACAACCAAAAATTTGTGGTAAAAATGTGTTTTCTACCAAGAAGAGCATGGCGACAGATAGATCTCATGAAGAAGAAGAAGTCGAGTCTCACCATATGGACATGCGGTAAGAGAGCGTTCAAGACCTTCAAAACGTAACCCACCATAGAAGGAGGAGACATCGACATAAGCAGACGGCCGAGCAAGAAAACCTGGATCTGAAGCTTGACAATACCCGGATGAAGGCAACGCTTAAACTGTTGGAGAAGTAGTATCCTCAACATGGACCTATGTGCAGCCACGCCCGGCGAAGCCCTTCGAGGTCCAGCTCGATTGGAAGCTATCAATTTTAGAATGACCTACTAATTTCAAATGGCACAAACCCTCGGAACATGGATCCCAAGACCTCGCAAGACAACCAGGATGGAAGACCTCTCCCAGCACCAGAAAACTAGCCAACTCCATCTTTCAATTTGTTTGACAGGTTGGGGGTTGGATCTTCCATTGTACCTTCCCAACCCGTGTACAGCAGGTATAGCGAGCATAGCGAGGCTTGTCCGAAAGGAAAAAATGACCCAAAGTTTGTCCATGCGAGGTTTGAGGATGAAAAACCCAAGCTAGAATGCGACCTTGATGACGATGACGAGAACCTCCCGTTATCCATGGAATTAAAAGCTAGGGAGTTCCTTGTCGGGTTCAAAATGCCCTCTATGGAGTAGTATAACAGAAGAAGTCATCTCACGGATCACATCAACTTATATAAGACGAGGCTCCAAGATAATATCCCGATAGTGAAGTGCAGAAATTTTCATACCACCTCACATCCAATGCGAAGATATGGTACAACAAGCTGAAGTCGGAAAGCATTAAGAGCTGGCCCCAACTTAAGCGGGAGTTTATCAACGCTTTCATTGGCAATCAGACAATGATAGCCGATTTTGCCCAGCTCTACGACATTCGGTAAAGGAAATGAGAATCTGTGAAGAGCTATTTCAAGTGTTTTACCAGTGTTATCAACAACATCAAGAACGTCACTAATGATAAAGCTCTAGATGCGCTGGTGACCGAGCTCCACATGCGCACTCCCTTTTGAAGAGATGTCCAAAATAGCCAGTCCAAAACCTATACTCAGTTGCTAGACTTGATCCAGTGAGAGATCTGATCTAAAGAGACGATCATTAATAGAGAAATGGCAGAAAGAGAAAAAGAGGAATGTTATCGCAGGGAGGGACGACGTTCTCCTGATCCCTGCATTAACCGCTTTCAAGGAAGGCGCTCTCATGAGCCACAAAACAACTGCTATATGAGGTTCAATCAAACAGAGACGATCCCGACTCCCCATACTGGGCCGCCAGTAGCAGTTCTCCAGCCAGTTGTTCTTATACCCAAGTTCTGTCGCATACATAGGACCCAGGTGCACAATATAGAAGATTGCCACAACGTACGATAGCTGATCAACTGAGGAAATAGCGACAAGGAGGAGAGAACTAGCCGGCCTGAGGGTGTTGATGACTGTCCAATCAAGGATGAAGACCTCCGTCTCGACACCAGGATGATGGACCTCACCGCAATGATAGAAGGAACAGCAGAAACATAGATCTGCCAAGGGTGGACGGTCTCGTAAGACTCCCCCTCTCCTCCGATTCGTTAGATCAACACTATCATTGGAGGACCCTATGTTGGAGGGTACACCATGAATTCACAGAAAAACTATGCGAAGACAACAAGGAAAGAACCAGTAGAAAATTGGCAGGTACACAGACACCATCCTAGGATTCTACAAATCGCGTTCACAGAGGAGGACGAAGCCGGTATCCACTATCTGTATTACGATACCTTGATAGTTTGCATCGTTGTTGCCATGAATGGGCTAGGACGAATGTTGGTCGATGATGGTAGTTCCATGAACATCTTGTTTGGCAGCACCTTCGACTAAATGGATGTAGATCACTAGCTGACAGCCATTTCAAAACTGTTATTTAGCTTCATGGGAGATAACCTCATCCTACGAGGGAGAATCACCCTTGCAGTGGATTTTGGAGAGCCTCCGTGTCATTTAAAAAAATTCATGGAGTTTTTGGAGGTCGATACCCACTCTGCTTATCATAGAGTCCATGGTAGGCCCGCGCTTAAAGACCTGCAGGCGGTCACCGCCATCTATCACTTGGTAATGAAGTTTCCAGCGCCAAGTGTGGTCGCCAAGGTTCATGGTAACCTGACAGAGGCGAGGGCGTGCTACATGAACATGCTTTGAAAGGCAGCAAAACACAAAAAGGCTCTCCATGCAGTAATGAAGATATAAAAAGAGCTGATGGATATCGACCCTGAAAAGGTAGATGAGGATATGATACTGGACGAAGGCTTAGACCCTTGGATTATAGGCTTGGATTCACTAGCCTCACCTGCAGAAGAGTTGGAAACATTCCCTTAAAACCCTTCAGACCCTTCCAAATGCTGCAACTAGGACAGAAACTAGACGAATGGATGAAGGAAGAACTGAAATAGTTCTTGCATGAGAATGTCAACGTCTTTGCATGGAAGCACAGTGAAATGGTGGGAATAGATCCTTCTGTCACTTGCCACGCCTGAAAGTGGATCCTAAAGATACGTCCCAAGATACAAAAGAGAAGACCTCTGAGCATTGAGAGATGTGGTACCTTGAAAAGAGAAGTTGATAAACTGCTGGCCAATGGGTACATCAAAGAAATGGTCTATCACCAATAGGTATCCAATCCCGTACTGGTAAAGAAAAATAACCACAAGTGGAGGGTATGTATAGACTTCTTTGACTTGAACCAGGCCTGCCCCAAAGACAGCTTCCCATTACCACGCATCGACCAGTTGGTAGATGCGACCGCCAGTCATAAGCTACTTAAGCTTTATAGACGCCTACTCCGTTACAACTAGATCTCTATGTTCACGGGAGATGAAGAGCAAACCTTGTTCATTACAGACCGAGGGTTGCACTGCTACCTGATGATGACATTCGGTCTAAAGAATACTGAAGGTACATACCTGTGGTTAGTAAATCACATGTCCTCGGAGTAGATCAAAAACATAATAGAAGTCTACGTCGATGACATGCTCGTGAAGAGCGTGAATGCCGAAGACCACATTGGACACTTGAGGGAGATGTTCGGAATTCTCTGCAAATACGAAATAAAGCTCAATCCCATGAAATGCACTTTTGTGGTCACATCTGAAAATTTCTTGGGCTACATGGTAAATCAACGTGGGATAGAGGCCAACTCCGATAAGATCAAAGTGCTTGTTGATATGCGATCACCAACCTTTCCCAAAGAGGTCCAAAGCCTCACAGAAAGATTGGTGGCCTTGAATCGGTTCATAACAAACGCAATTGACCGTTGTTGGCCTTTCTTCCAGACTATTAAAGGAGAAAAGCGATTTGAATGGACTGAGAGTGCGAGAATACCTTTCGGGAGCTCAAGATTCTCCTCGGGAAAGCCCCACTACTATCTAAGCCAAAGAATAAAGAGACACTACTCATCTACCTCGCAGTATTTGAAAAAGCAGTAAGTTTAGTACTGATTCGCAATGAGGGTCCGAATAAGCTCCCTTCTGCTATATGAGCAAGACATTGCAGGATGCAAAAATGAGGTACCCAGATATGGAAAAGCTCGCATTGTCCTTGATAATTACATCTAGGAAACCCCGACCATAATTCCAATCACACAGCATTGATGTCCTAACGAATCTCTCTTTAAGACAAATTCTCCAGAAACCAGATACCTTTGAGAGATTGATGAAATAGTCGATTAAGCTCAGTCAATTCGATGTTTCCTACAAGTCGAGGCCCTCCATAAAGGAACAGGCTTTAGCAAATTTTATGGCCAAATTTGCCCACATCCCATAGGGTTTGCTTGAAACCAAGCCTCAGGAGGTACC
The DNA here is from genome assembly GCA_023638005.1 of Forsythia suspensa. NCBI lineage: Eukaryota > Viridiplantae > Streptophyta > Magnoliopsida > Lamiales > Oleaceae > Forsythia > Forsythia suspensa. The sequence continues at coordinate 20,203,418 of CM042664.1, read as the reverse complement.
AACATAGAAACTATATGTTGATGGATCATTGGACGAGGCCAGAGCTAGAGCTGGGATCTTGTTGATTAGCCCTGACGGCCATAATCTCAATTGTGCACTTCACCTGGAGTTTAAAGTCTCAAACAATGCTGCTGAGTATGAGGCACTCCTAGCAGGCTTGTGGCTGGCCCAAGAGATAAAGACAAGGAAAATCCAGATCTACATCAATTCACAGCTGGTTGTTAATTAAGTCAATGAGACTTTTACAGCACCCGAGCAATCTATGGTAGCCTACCTAAAGAAGGCCAAAGATTTTCTATCCCACTTCGAGGTTGAGTTACTCCAGATTTCCAGGATTTAGAATGGCTATGCCGATGTTCTTTTCAAGTTGGCGAGTAGCAAAGACTCTAACTTGATGAGGGCCATCCCAATTGAAAATCTTAGTCGGTCGTCTATTGACGAGGCTCTGCCACAAAACGACATGATGATCAACGAATCTCCCAAGTGGATGAAGGAGTTGATCGCATACTTGACCAATCAAATCTTGTCGAACAACAAGGACGAAGCCTGAAAACTTCGTAGAAGGGCAACGAAGTTCGTTCTACAAGACGGGATCTTGTACAAAAGAGGTTTTAGCCACCCACTACTGCGCTACATTGCTAAGGACGAAGCTGATTATGTGATTAAGGAAATACATAAAGGAGTCTGCGGTAATCACTCAAATGGAATGGCTCTAGCGTAGAAAGCTCTGAAACAAGGATACTACTAGCCGACTATGAAGAATAACTCACATGCCTATGTGAAAAAATACGACAAGTACCAGAGATTCACCATTGTGCCAAAGCTCTCAGTTTAGAACCTCACCCCAGTCACCAGTTCATAGCCTTTTGCTAAATGGAGGATTGATTTCATAGGTCCCCTCCTGACTGGAAGGGGTGGTGTCAAGTTTGCAGTTGTAGCGGTGGACTACTTTAACAAATGGTGCGAGGCTGAGCATTTGGCCAAAATCACGGAGGGGAACATGTGGAAATTTGTATGGAAAATGTCATTTTTCGTTTTGGGATACTCACTCCCTTGTGTCATAAAATGGTATGCAATTTGCTAGGAAGAAATTTAACTCGAACTGCGAAGAGCTCAGCATTTGGAGGGATTTCTTCACCTCCTACTACTCCTAGTCCAACGGCCAAGTAGAGGCCATCAGAAAAATTATAAAGTACATATTGAAAAGAAAGTTGGAATTCGCTAAAGGAGGATGGGCCAAAGAACTACACGAGACCCTAAGGTAATATCGGACTACCTCCCGAACGTTAACTGGCAAAACCCTTTTCGCCTTGGCGTATGGGACGGAGGCAATGATTTCCGTTGAAGTGAGAATGTCGTCCCTAGATGCTTACATTTCGACGAATTGGCCAATGAGGATCTACGTAAGGCAAACATTGATTTGCAGGAAGAAATACATGCCAACTCACAAGTTTACCTTGCAGTTTGTCAAAGGAATATGGCTAGGTATTACAACTCAAAAGTTAGGAATAGGGCTTTCTTCATCAACGATTTTGTCCTCAAAAAGGTCTTCCTGGTTAATAAAGAAGTGGGAGCCAGAACCCTTGGACCCACCTAGGAAGGTCCATACAAGGTCATTGAAGAGGTTCAACCCAGAACCTACAAATTAGAAGACTCAGAGAGAAAAGAGACGAATCACCTCTGGAACATCACTCACATTCGTCCCTACTATCAATAGGTTTCGTTTCGATATTCATTAAATGCTAAGTCACATATCAGCATTCCATTCGGCTTTGTTCAACCGCTGCATTATTTCAATAAAGTTCAATAATTCTGAGTTACGATCTTTCAATCTTAATTGTGGAAACAAAGAAAGTAAAGCAGCGTGGAGTATGGTTCGCGGCCAACTCTTTAACTCGCTGGGTAAATATTTAACGCGTATACATACAAGTAAAGCAAGCATGACAGCGAGGGAGTGTAGTTAACGGCCAACTCTTTAACTCCCTGGGTAAATATTCAACGCGTATACATACAAGTAAAACAAGCACGGTAGCGAGGGATTATGGTTCATGGCCAACTCTTTAACTCATTGGGTAAATATTCAACGCGTATACATACAAGTAAACCAAACACGGCAACAAGGGAGTGTGGTTCATGGCCAACTCTTTAACTCACTGGGTAAACATTCAACGCGTATACATACAAGTAAAACAAGCACGGTAGCAAGAAAGTGTGGTTCACGGCCAACTCGTTAACTCGCTGGGTAAACATTCAATGCGTATACATACAAATAAAACAAGAACGGCAGCGAGAGAGTGTGGTTCGGGGCCAACTCTTTAACTCGTTGGATAAACATTCAACACGTATACATATAAGTAAAACAAGTACGACAGCAAAAGAGTGTGGTTCACGGCCAACTTTTTAACTCGCTGGGTAAATATTCAACGCATATACATACAAGTAAAACAAGCACGGTAGCAAGAAAGTATGGTTCGCGGTCAATTCCTTAACTCGCTGGATAAACATTCAGCGCGTATACATGCAAACAGCGAAAGAAAGGCATCGGATAACTACATTTGTCACGAATAAAGCAAAACATTGACATTCTTCATTAGTGACTTTGATGTAAGCGACATAAACAAAAATTACACAAAGTTACAGTTCTTATTTCTCCGCCGACCCTTTGGGATCAGTATAACTAGAGACCCCTAACATGGCCAACAACTCTTTGGCCTTCGAAAGCTCCGCCAAGGCTTTGGTCAACTCCTAGTGTTTAGCATAAGCTATGTCTTCGTACACTTTGAGTTTCAACTCATCTTGCTTCTGAGCATTAACAGACAACCTTTGGATTGTTTCGGATTTGATTATCTTAAACTTAGCTTGTGCCTTGGCATCCTCGGCAAGGGCAAGCCTCGAACGAAGGATTTTGTTCTCCAAATACAACTCATCAATGTCCTTCATTAACTTTCATTGCCAGCTCCTTGTATAATTTACAATTGAGTACGTGGCATCGGGTGGTGCTCATCCCGCCATTTTTAACATCTCTGATAGGTCCACATTATCCACCGCCTTTGCCCAAGAGGAAGTTCAATACTTATGAATAGAATCCGCCGCCATAGCAGACAAGGCTGGTTACTTTTCTAAAACAGCTGGGTCCAATTCATCCTGACATGACTCAATGTTGACGCATTCGGTCCAGCCATAAAGAGTAGGAATGGAGGTCTGCGTCGTACCTTGAGGAGATGGAGTTGATTCTCCGATTTTCTGAGAAGAAGTCATTCAACCTCGCTTGACCCTCTTGGAATCCACCGTGTCATCTTCATCTCCCGCGGTCCTTTTTGCCCAACTTTTTCCCATTTGTCGTTTTCAATCCCTTTCTCTTTGTCCTACTGTCAGACATTCTCCGACGAAAGCAAGGGTTCTCTAGGAAGAAGAGGGGATGAAACGATATCGGCTGCTTCCGGTACCAATAGGACAGTGGCCACTAGAACGGACGCCGTACTTGATATCAGAAGTTGGGGAAGAATGGTCACTTTTCTACCGTTACCCTATGCACCAGTTATTTTGAAATTATGAAAAGAAGAAAGAAGTGAAGAGAAACAATGAAAAGTTGTGGGAATATATATAAGCACAATACCTGGTCCTAGCCGTTAATGAAGATCCCAGAATCCAAACTGTCAGATAACATACACGTGTAGGGGGGCTACATTCCAGAAAACCCTAAGAAATCGTAAAGGCTACAGAACTTAAATGCTCATGGAGACTTGTACCTTCCTTGCACAATAATGATGCCATTAGCCCACGTCATGTGCGAATATGTTTGAGAAGGCGTACAGATCAGAGGGCATCGCCTTGTTCGCAAAGGCATCAGATCAGAGAGCCTCGCATTGTTCATGAAGGCAACAAATCATAGAGCCTCGCACTATTCGAGAATGCTTCCATATCAGATTGCCTTGACATAGTTCATGAAAGTATCTCCTAAGCTTCGGCGGGTGAACAGGTTAGATTACAGCTCAAATAATTCGTTTCAACCTCGATATTAGAACAGACAAGAATAATTAAATCAGTTTTTTATTTATTTACTAAAGTCTGGATTACAAAGTGAAAGGAAATAAAGGTAAACATCATCCTAGTACCCTGCCGCCTCTTTAAAGGTCGGCACAGGAAGGGGTCCATAGTAACTAGTTAGTTTTTAATCTTCGAAACTACTTACGCTTCATCAGGAACATAAGTCTAACTTCACCATGATAGGAAGTATCCCAAATATGATATCATTGTGATATCATATGAGTTGATTTGGTGACTAATTAGGCCATACTGCTCAAAAAATGTCGTTAACACCTTCGGCAGATGGCTTTCAACCTCGTCATCCGTATTAGAATCATTGAAGTATCCATCATTGATGTCCATTGTGGAGGTACCATTTGAGAACTTCTCGCTAAGGCTACTAGGCCCAACCTCTTCAATGACATCAAAAGCACCCCACTGATCTGAAGCATAACTGAGACACTTGTAGAGACATACTTGGTCATTTGAACAATGATTCTTGGTCCCATCCTTTACGAGGTACTTAAGTTGAATGTTGTCACTAATTATGCTGGTTACAATGGAACATTCTCCACCCCTTCCGCCAGGAGAAGTTACAGCCATCAGAATGGGATAGTTAGATTCACAGAAGTTATGGACGTGTGAAAACTGAAATGAAAAACCCCTGGTGTTTATATAGGGGCTGCATGGTAAAAACAAGGCTTAATTGCATGCGAAACAAAAAAATTAAATAAGACTATTAATGAATAGCTATTTAATGGGCATCTGAAACGCCATACGCCACACGTGCCTTTCCACTTGCCAAGTATTAATGGTGTTAACCTTTCAGATTCAACAAAAAGGCTGCGCCATTAATAAATGGATGAATAACTCCTCAATTTCAGTTCCAACTCTTCATATCCAACGAAAAAGAAAACTACACGATTTATACTTTCATCAAAAGATGTTATCCTTAGCAACAAAGCCTAGTCACAAGTAAGAAACTCTACTGCTTACATGTTTCCGTTGCTCACAATACACTAGTAATTTTACGCAAAAGAAACAGTAGAAAATAAATTTCATTGATAACATTGGAGCGAATACAAAAGCGAAAAACAAAAATATGCAACCCCTACTGCCCTGCCGCCTCTCCACGGCACATTGCCGGCCTTCATCTATAATGGAATGAGTAGTTTGGGCTTCGCCTCTATCCTGGGGTTTGACAGTAGAAGGAACTTCGGAAAACACAGGACCCTCTGGGGCAGAAAGGTTTTCAAGAGAATACCTGAAGAATGAAATGTCCCATTCCGGATGAGTCTCACCGATCTTTTCGACCAATTGGTGCCCACCGACGGTCGTAAAAAGGTTGGCGAGTTCTAAGTACTCAGGCGTGTTGGAGAACTCCTCCTTATAGGACATCACTACCCTCGGCTCACTCTGTCCTCACCTTCTCCACCTCTTCTCTAGCCTCGGCCAACTATTTATCCTTTTCAGCAACCATGGCCTCAAAGTTGCTATTGGTCGTGGCAACGGCAGTTTCAGCTGCGAAGGCCCAATCCTCAGCTAATTTCTAGGAGGCCTTGGCATGTTTTTGGGAGGCTTCCACAGCCCTCTTATGGTCCCGGGCATGCTTCAACCTCTCCTTTGCAGCCTTCAACTCGACCTCATACCTGGCCTTCAAATCAGCCTTCGTGGCCACCATAGTATCCAGCTTGAATCGAAGAGCCCTATTATCCGACTCAAGCTGAGATTTCTCGGTACTTATCACATTCAGATCTTCGGATGACTTCTTCGACTTGGCCTTTTCCTTGTTGAACTTGCCCTTGAAGCCTGCAAGGGTGCTGTACATCTCCTTGCTCAAAACCAACCCCTGGACTAAATTCATCTGTGCCAATTATAGGAGTTCACTTATGGAAGCCTCCTCGATAGCTTTCTTCCACGATTGGGTCCAGTACTTGTAGACGCTCACCGCCATTATCGAAGGAGATGCGAGAAGCAGCTCCATCGCGGTGGGATCTAACTCTTTATGGCGGGAGGTGATTTGCACGCACCCATATTGGTCAAAAGATGATGAAGAATTTCTAGCATTCCCAATCCTTTCAACAGGATTCGATGAGGTTCGGTAACATTTTTTCCATCCACTTGGTTTTGCGGGCATCCTTCATAAGCCCCTCCCTAGCCTCGAAAGCTTTCATCTTCTGGCCAATAGCCTCTTCTGTGCTCTCTACGACCCTCTTTCTCTTGTCTTATGAGGGCACAAAGAGCAGAGGCGGATGAGGAGGGAGAACAACCCGATCTGGAACTTGGGCATCATGGACTGGAGGGTGTATCATCCTTAGCGGCACCACATCTTGCACCTTTATGACGAAGGCAACTCTTGCGACGAGGGCCAGGCCGGAGAACTTGACTCGTTGTACCCTGGACAAGGCAAAAATTAGGGATATTCTTGAATCTGAATGTAGCTGCAACAATAGCCAAGACTCAAAATGTTAAGAATAGCTATTAACACACGACGCTTACCCATTAGTCCAAAGCGAATCAGTAAGTCATGATCATTGAGCAGGTTGCTGAGACTCTTGAAGTCGCTATCGATTACATAAACTTTATCCCACTTTAAGCTCAATCTACTGTCTTCTCACAATCTGCATAGATAAACGAAGCATTAAGTCAGGGACGATGATCATAAATCACACAAGACAGTAAGATATACAAAGTTCTCCAAATTGACGAGGGATAGGCACATTTGGGATAGGATCCTCCGGTATAAATTACAAATCTCCTCTGACAAAGAAGTGCCTCTCCTTCCAATTGTGCACTTTATTAAGAATGTCGGTTGTCGTCCCCTTTTTTTAGCCCGGCCAAGGTCAGTAGATTCAGATTGACTCAAATTCTCTTGGGAATAAGTCCCCACCAGCATCGGCAACCCTCCACAACTAGAACGCCGCCACCATTTGACCCAAACCATTCGGTATTGTCTGACATGAGGCTAGATTCCAGTCCTACAAGACTTTGTAAAAGAAGATATGCATCGGTAGGCGAAGGCCATGTTGTATCGCTGGCTCATAAATAGTGACGAACCCTTCAGGTAGGTCGTCGGCCCACTCTTCAGGGCCGAGAATCCTTAGTACCACTGAGGCTGGGACATCGTAAAACAGTCTGATGTCTTCAAAGTCAGCCTCCGTAACCCTCAAGCGAACCATAGAAGCCTTGGTGGCCGAACGTCTCAGCTCATCTTCAAGTCGCCTGGCAGTAGGGGCATCCCTTTTGTCTAGCGACCCTCTCATTTCAAAGACCCCAGCACCATGATGTCTCTTCCACGCCTTCGCCCTTGGCGACGCAATTGGGTTTTCTTCCCTCCCTAGGAGAACAAACGATAGTGGGTCCCTGATCAGCTTCTTTTGACCCCTCGACCGAAGACGAAGATGAAGATGAAGCTTCACCCATGATCTCGGGGTCAAGACCAGCGACCGACTGATTCTGAGAATCATCATGTTTGGATGATGTTGCTATTTTTTTTTATTCAAAAAGTATATATCTCTATAATCACCAGAAAAGATAGCAAAAATGGCAGCTGGAACGAGAAATCAAAAAATCACAAAGACGATACATGAAATTAAACACAACAAGCTCTATAATTTTACCTAACAAACACAGTTGAACTCCTTAGTCACCAAAATCTCCTGAACTTCTGTTTTTTTCGCCAAATCACTTAGGAAAACTTGAGAATAGCGTAGAAGTGAAAGAAAGATAAGTGGGAGGAAGCAAGGACTTATATAGACTAAGCCCCATCAATCCCTACCGTCCAATTCAAAAGACGTCATCTGAACCGTCCTTCCAGCTAACACGTGTCCAAGGTAGGGCAAAAAGCGAAAAACAGAACCTTAGGCATCTAATGAAGTGAAAGGATGTGCCTCACGTGCATCTCCAATCGTCTTCCACGTGCCAACAACATTTATGGCACAGACTCCCTAACTCATCATTGCCTGACCACTGTGATAGCTTTGATTGACAGCTCAGTCAGAACCACACCTACCACCAACACGTCACCTGAGGCTAAACTAATAAAAGTCCCCACCCGTCATGAATAAACAGGCTTCGGGCTTGGGAGATTGTACTAATTTAAATAATTCAAGCATGCATCCGCAAAGAACTCCATTAAACAATCTCAATTAAAGCGAGGGCCCACAATAGAATCTGACGCCTTCGCCATGAATAAATAAAAAATTCTTCAAAGTCCCATGCCTACCATAAATAATAGGCAGACTTGGAGGACTATTGTTACCACCCAAATTTGGTAAGGCCTCCACATCAGCAATGGCCTCCTAGGCCCAGTAAAGGCTCAAACCCTGCCCAGCGAAGGCCTCGTGGCCCAACGAGGGTCTCGTAAATACATAGAAGGCCTTGAAGGCTCAGAAACACATTAGCACTCTTGAGTTAAGTATAGAAAAACCCATGAAAGGCCTCGACATTCATGGCCGACCTTGGGCGCTTCGCTGGCAATTGAACCCATCATAGATCCACAAACCTTGTGATATTTCAGAATGGCCAGAGATATATTCAAAGAAAGATTATGTTTGATTGCTACACAGATACTCACAAGGAAATCAAATCTCAATCTCCTAAATATTAGGCAACGCGATAATGTGAATCAACTCAAATAAGGACTAAAATCTAGAAGATTTTATTGCCAATTGATTGTCCATATCCCATAAGGAATGAAGATCCAATTAGATATCTAATTGATTGTTTTCTTAAATTAATTAGAACTCTGAGACTATAAATAATACATCTCCGGTTGTTCTAAGGTACGCCTTATTCTCACCCTTAAACTCTACTCAAATTTCTATCTGCTTGTCTTTCCCACACCCAAATATTCTTCTTTATATTATTATCTCTTACATATACCGGCAGTTGACTTAATCTTCGGAGTACCAACGATCACTAGACCCTTTTTTTTCGATGATCTTGGTGACTAAAGGTCATCTTAACATACATACTGACAGAGAATTGACTGGAGATCCGTTGACACGTAGTTAATGCAGAATCCAACGTCAACAAAACTCAAACAACACTCTTCTACTACAAGACATTTACAAATTTTCCACATAGATCTATTTGGACTCTCTAGAATCACAAGTTTAAATGGTAAACACTATGCCTTTGTTATCCTTGATGATTTTTCAAGATTTACTTGAGACATATTTTTAAATCTAAAAGATGAGGCCTTAAATGTATTTAAACGCTTTTGCGAAAAGTTTCAAAATAAAAAAAGATACACCATTACCACAATTAGGAGTGATTACGGTGGAGAATTTGAAAACATTGCATTTGATGAGTTTTATAAATTAAATGAATATGAACATAATTTTTTGGCTCCTAGAACTCCTCAACAAAATGATATAGTAGAAAGGAAGAATCGTGCATTACAAGAAATAGCTCGGACTATGTTAAATGAAAATAATTTACCAAAATACTTTTGGGCCAAAGCCGTTAATACTTCATGCTACATTTTGAATAGAGTTTTGGTTTGTTGAAAGAAAACTAAAACTACATATGAACTTTGAAAAAATAGAGTTCCCAGTATAGGATATTTTAAAGTTTTTGGTTGTAAATGTTTTATCTTAAATACAAAAGAAAATTTAGGAAAATTTGATACAAAATCCGATATTGAAATTTTTCTTGGATATTCATCTACTAGCAAGGCTTATAGAGTTTTTAACAAAAGAACCTTGGTAGTTGAAGAATTCGTGCATGTTGTATTTGATGAGACTAACTCTTTTGAACATGAGAAAAATATTGAGGATGATGTAGATTTGAAAATTTCGTTTGAACAATTAAGTATTCAAAATCAAGACAAGGCGAATCCCAATAATGTTGAAAATCAGCATGAGGAAGAAACAACCATGCAACAAAAGGGGGTAGAATCTCTTGAAGAACAAAATGTTTCATCTCTATCCAAAGAATACAGGTTTGTCCCTTCTCATCCAAAAAATTTCATCATTGGTGATCCATCCAAAAGTGTAAGTACTAGAAATTCTACTATGAACTTTCTTAACAATTATACATTTCTTTCACAAATTGAACGAAAGAATTTCAAAAAAAGCGGAGTTTGATGAATTTTGGATTCTAGCTATGCAAGATAAACTAAATCAATTTGAAAGAAATCATGTTTGGAATTTAGTTGCGAGACCAAATTTTCAAACCGTTATTGGTACAAAATAGATTTTTTTGAAATAAACGAGATGAAAATGGAATAGTTGTGCGTAACAAGGCTAGATTAGTGGTCCAAGGTCTAAATCAAGAAGAAAGTATAGACTTTGAAGAAACTTTTGCACCGGTTGCTAGATTAGAATCAATTCACATGCTTCTTGCTTTTGCTTATCACAAAAATTTTACTATTTTTCAAATAGATGTCAAAAGTGCATTTTTAAATGGTGTTATTCAAGAAGAAGTATTTGTTGAGCAACCTCATAGTTTCAAAAATCATAAATTCTCGGACAAAGTTTTCAAATTTAGAAAAGTTCTTTATGGATTAAAGCAAGCTCCTAGAGTTTGGTACGAAAGATTGAGCAAATTTCTTTTATCAAATAGTTTTTTAATGAGTAAAGCAGATACTACACTTTTTATAAAAGCCAAAAAGGATGATATGATTGTTTTACACATTTATGTTGATGATATCATTTTTTGTGCCACTAATATTTTGCTTTGTGAAGAATTTTCTAAGTGTATGAGCAAGGAATTTGAGATGAGTATGATGGGAGAACTCAAGTTCTTTCTTGGACTCCAAATCAAACAAACTAATGATGAAATATTCATTAGTCAAACCAAGTATATCATGGATATGCAAGTTGAAATGGAAGAATTGAAACCAATGAATACTCCAATGAGCTCATCAATCAAATTAGATAAAAATAATCAAGATACTCCCGTAGACATAACTAAATATCAAGGTATGATTAGATCCCTTGTTTACTTAACCCCTAGTAGACCCGATATTGTGTGTGTTTATATGCAAGATATCAATCTAATCCTAAGAACTCTCATCTTAGTGCTATAAAACGCATTTTTAGATATCTTAGTGGCATTAGATCTCTAGGTCTTTGGTATCCTAAGGGTACTCATATTGATCTCTTAGCTACTCGGATGCCGATTGGACCGGTTGCACAATTGACCGTAAAAGTACTAGCAAAACTTGTCACTTTCTAGGCTTTGTACTAGTATCATGTTTTACTAAGAAAAAAAAAATTTGTTGCTTTATCTACCGCCAAAGATGAATATATCTCGGCCTCTAGTTGTTGTGCTCAAATTTCATAGATGAAGCAAACTCTAAGTGATTATCACTTATCATTTGAAAATATATCTATCATGTGTGATAACACTAGTGCTATAAACTTATCTAAAAATTCTGTTTTGCATTCTCGAACCAAGCACATTGAGATTAGACATTAGTTTCTACGAGATCATTCACAAAAATAAGATATAGTTTTAGAGTTTGTAAATACAGAAAAACAATTGGTCGACATTCTCACAAAACTATTAGCACTTGAAAAGATTCTCGTATATTCGAAGAAATTTGGGGATAATTGACGAATGTGAAGTATGTGGCTAAAACTTAATGCATGATATTCTTTATGATGATAATCAATTGAAATTCATGTGATAAAAGTTGTATAAAAACCTATGACAAAAGACCAATCGATGAATTTTTGAAATTTTTGTTAAATCTGGCCAGTAGGTCAACTGGTTTATAAGTTAGATGACCTACAAGCAATAATTCGGGTGATTGATTTATCGTCCATCTGTCTAGGGAATTTTGGTCAATCTTGCACGTTATTTTGGATGAGCATTTGATTTAAGTCGGTAGACCGTTTCATCATTCGTCTGTCTGTCCAAGGAATTTTGCTTCAAAATAAGTAACAGATTTCAGTCGACCGTGTAGTGTGTCGGTCGACCAGTTCGATGGGAAATCAATTTTTAACTTTCAAATTTCTTCATATTTTTCACTCCCATTTCATGCGTCTTTGGCTTCTTCTCTTCAAATCTTTTTCCATTTACTAAATCAACTCAAAATCTTCAAAATTTTCATTTAAAATAAAAACCCATCTCACTCATAATCAAAAAAATTTAAAATCCCTACTTTTCATCCACAAAATCATCAAAATCACTTCCTAAATCGATCTTCCGAACTCTAAAACTAAAAATCCGACTTTTGCCAATATGCCTCGAGTAAAAATGGCTAGCAAACTACCAAGGAGAGAAAGGCTACCATCACCATCTTCTAAATACGACTCATTGCCGAAAAACCGTGTTGATAAATGCCTTATTCTCATAGGTAAAAATGTTGACCTTGCTTCATTTACTTATGATGCTCCTTCCTTTCATGTCAAAGATTTTTTATTTCTATAGGTTGGGTTTCAATCATTACCCTCAACGAAAAAGCCTACCCAAACCTCATGAAAGCTTTTTATCAAGACATGGTTTACACTCCGAGGTCGGGTATTTCTTATATGCTCAAGAGAAAACGAGTTAAAATGACTCGAAATCTCATTCGTTCCATTCTTGAACTTGAAGATTGTGAAAATCGTATGTATTGCCAAAAGATTGCTCCTCATTTTGAAGGATATAATCCTATCGAGGCATGTAGTCGAGTCACCAAAAAAACCTTTGAAAATGCCGTAAAACTTAGTTCTAATCAATTCACTCTATCTTGTAGAGTTTTGCATAACATCATCACTCATATAATCGTTCCTAGGAAAGGTCATCTTGACGAGGTAACCATTTTCAACCTCTTCCTCCTTCTTAGTCAGTCGAAATATTGACTTTCCATTCATTATGTTAAATCTCAGTCAAAAAATTGACTTTCCATTCATTATGTTAAATCGCGTAAATAATATTCATCGCGCCCATAGGATTACGGCATTACCTTATGAGATGATCCTTACCAAAATCTTTTGTCATTTTGAGATTTCAATGTGTGATGAAGTTGTCATTAATCCAAAACCCACCGACACTATCAATATACATACCCTCAAAAGAACGAAGATTATAAAAGATAATGGGAAATGAGTGGTAAAGACAAAGGGATTTGATGCGGAGTCGGGGCCTTCCACATTTCCGTTTGAAGGAGGTGAAGCTATGGACAAAGATGTTAATGATGAAGAGGATGCACCTCACTCGTCTCATCCTAGTGATGTATCTAGCTCACATTTTCCGTCATCCTCCTCATCCAGTTTTTCCTTCTCCGAAGATCACTACAATCTCTTCAATGGCTGGATCAACTCACTTACATCTACGGTTGATGGCTTACAAAACACGTTGGGTGGTCTACAACAATCGATTGAGGTTTGACCTTGTTGCTTCAACAAGTGCTAGCCTCAACAAGCACTTAACTACCGATTCGACATGATGTTTCCTCCACCGGAGAACTAGTATTTGTAGTTTAAGTTTATGTGGTTTTGGAAACAACATTTTAGAATAATTTGCATTTTTTTTTGTCAAACTATGGTTGTTTTGATTTTGATGTTATCAATGAACAAAATTGCATCTTTTGTTTCATTTAGGGATAATATAATTCTATCGTTTGGATTAAATGTTTTGATCATATCTTTTTGTTTATGCCAAATGGGAGAAGAGTATGATGATATGATGAATTGTTGAATTGAATTGTTATTCATAAATATTGAGATGAATTGAAAAAATTCATATGCTATGAGAAAAGAAAATAAGATAGGGAGAATATACGTGCTACTATTAATCTTATTAATTGTTATATTCTCTATTGCACATCATATTGTTTGTCATAATCCAAAAAGAGAAAATTGTTGACTTATGGTTATCTTAAACCTTAATGTTTTGATCATAACAAACAAATTAATCTTGTTTACTAACAATTTAGTTTCAAGTAATCTTCAAAACGTTCAAATCAATCATCGTCAAATGATTAAGATTAAGATCAAGACTATATTACAAATCGAACTCTCAAAGTAGTCAAGATCAAAGTCTATCATCCAAGACAAGAGTTCAAGAGTTCAAGATAAAAATTCAAGATTGATGATTAGATTTTTAGATAAAATGTAAAAGTACTAATTTTTTTACCTTTAGCAACATAATAAAAGCTCAAAAATAATTTATGCACCAAAAACCTTGTAAACATCACTTGCATAAAATAATTTGAACAATTTTTTTACGGAACTGAATCCGATTAATCGAAATACAATTCGGTCGACCGAATTACCTAAACCGGTCGACCAGTTCATATATAGGTCGGCTGATTGAACGTTAGTTTCCAAAAAATATGACCATTATGATTCTTACTATTCCAACGGCTATTTTTGGTCATCTGAAATGTTGTAGGTTGACCGACTGATCCTCCGAATGGACAGAAATTTCTAAAACTTGATCTCTATAAATTGTCCTTCATTTATTATCATTAAAGATATTCACAAGAGCATAAAAAGAGGGAATCGTCTTGAAAAAATCATTAAAACTTTCATTGCATCTACATCTTCTAAATCATTCATTGAAAATCTTTAATTGATCAAATCAAACTTTTGAATCATCATCCTCATCAAAGTTTATTTTTAACACTTGAACTTTTCATCTATTGCTAATTTTTAAAGTGTTAGTCTCTTTTGGTACTTAACTTGTATCTTTCATTTATTAAGAGAGAAATATTATCTTAAATCATCTTCTCCATATCTTTGGGTCCTATTGAAGTCCCATAAAGCTCAATATTATATAAGGATCGGTACTTCTTGTTTGTAAGTCACTGGAAGCGTTGTAAGGATTTGTTGTCAATCATTATAGTGGAAAGGTCGTGCTCATGACGGAGAGCTTGGTAACGGATGACGTAGATCATTGGTTGGATCGAACCTCCATAAAAATATTGTTTGCAATCTCTCTACCCTTTTATTTACTTACATTGTACTTGTATTTTTTACTTGATTAATCTACATCTTTTAAGTCTCTTATTTTGAGATTCTTTTTCAAAGAAGTTTGTATAAACCAATTCACCACCTCTTGATTAGTTATTCTTGAGTTATCATTAGTGACACTAATTTGATCGAAAGATTACAAATCATATTTTCATGTCGTTTAACTTCTACTGAAATCTAATTATAAGTAAACTCAAATACTATATGAAACTCATCAATTTTCATGTCATTAAGAATCCAATGTATGTCACTTTTTACTGAGAAAATGTCGCAATATGTCACCTTTTAGTATAAACATGTCTTCAGTACAATAAGACCCAACATATAATAAGACTACAAAAGCAGAACTTTTCAATCAAATATGAATTCAAATTACAAAAAAGAAACAACTAAATATTAATAAACATCGACTTTTTTGTAAAAGGTATAAAAATCAATCACTTGGTTATATGTTTTCAAATGTGCACTCATACAAAAAATAATACTTAATGACACTAATTTGCCCAACAGGTTACAAATCACGCTTTCATGTCATTTAACTCCTATTGATATTTAATTATAAGTAGACTTAAAGACCATATGAAACTCATCAAATTTTATGTCACTAATAATTCAAAGCATGTCACTTTTTACTGGGGAAGTAATACAATATGTCACTTTTTAGTATAAGTATGTATGTCTTCATTACAATAAAATCCCAACATTTAATAAGACTACAAAAGCAAAACTTTTCAATCAAATATTAATTCAAATGAAAAGAAAGAAATAACTAAATATTATAAACACCGGCTCTTTTGTAAAAGGTGAAAAAATCTATCACTTGATTATATGTTTTCAAATGTGTACCCATATAAAAATAAGACTTAATGACATTAATTAGATCGAAAGTTTATAGATCATTATTTCATATTGTTTTACTCATACTGGTATCTAATTATAAGTATACCCAAAAACCATATGAAACTTATCAAATTTCATATCATTAAGAATTCAAGACATGCTACTTTTTACTAAGAAAGTGACATGGTATATCACTTTTTAGTATAATCATGTCTTACTTATAATAAAACTCTAGCATGTAATAAGACTATAAAAGCAAAACATTCCAATCCAATATTAATTCAAATGACAAAAAAGAAACACATAAATATTTAATAAACACCGACTTTTATATTACAGGTAAAAATATTTGCCACTTGATTATTTGTTTTCAAATGTGCACTCATATAAAAATAAGATTTAATGACATTAACTTGGTCGAAATGTTACAAATCATGCTTTCATGTCATTTAACTCCTACTAATATCTAATTAATTAATTATAAGTAGACCCAAAGATCATATGAACATCATCAAATTTCATGTCATTAATAATCCAAGGCATACCACTTTTTTATTGAGAAAGTGACACATTATGTCATTTTTTAGTATAAGCATGTCTTCATTACAATAACACTCAAGCATATAATAAGAGTACATAAGCAAAATCTTCCAATCAAATATTAATTCAAATGACAAAAATTAAACAACTAAATATTTAATAAACATCAACTTTTAAATGTGAAACTTGTAGCATCCATTGTTCAAAATAAAATTTGAAATCCAATAGAGAAAAATATGAAATCCAGTAGTTAAATCAATCATATTTTTGTTATCATTTCATAGAGAATTTTGTGATCCAAATTGTTCTATCACTTTCTCAATAAAAAGTGACAAAACCTGTCACTTTTCTTAGTAATCAAAAACCTCAATTCATAATTATATTTATATTTTCACAAACACTTTGTGTGCATCTCATTAATTAATATTCACACATATTTTCATAAGACATTACTCAATACCGTTGATCTAAAGTTGAACTTTTATATATTATAAATTAAATAAAAATTTAAAATATCACAAAATCATAATAAAAGTGAATGAGCAATGATGTGTCAAGATTGAAATCTGTAACGTAATGCAGCAATATTTTTTAAAGTAGATTGTGTAGATAATTTATGTTTGGAGAATGAAATTAAAATAGGATATGATATTACTTCTAAAAATTTGAAAATTTGAACGTGGGTATGCTTGAAACTTCCTAAAATTTGAAAAAATTGAAGAAGAACATACTTGAATCAAATTATATCTATGTCGCGTCCGGTAGTTCTGGATTTTGAAGCTGATTTGAAGAAACAATCCCGTCGTAATTGTGGAACTGTAGTTATGTTTGATTTTGGAATTGAAAATCGTAAAGAATTCGGTTGTTATTATGTTTTAAGAGTATTTACATTGTAAACATTTATTTACGTTGACTTTTCATAAAACCCCTAAAATTTAATGTATTTGTGTAATTTCTCCTTCAAATATATTCAAAATATCAACGACTTTTAATGGCATTATAGAAAATTTTCTATGTTCTAACTTTAAAGCACAATGTAAATAAAAGATATCATAATTTCTCTCTCATTCATTCCTAAGACTTTGGGATAAAATTAAAAATCTTTCATTCTTTGATTTTTTTTTTTTCTCTTTTTTCTTTTTCCTTCTACAAACCCAAAAGCTATAATTAATTACTAATATATTTTTTATGAAAAAAATATATTAATGTTTTCATCTCTAATCAATGTGATTTTTTTCTCTTTTCAATATTCTCATAACTATTTTCTCATTTTGTTTTATTTTCCTTCTTTAAACCTTAGACACGTAATTAATTACCAACAATTTTTTTTATGAAAAAGAAGATTAATATTTTCTCTCTTCAATGTGGTTTTTTTCTTCAATATTCCCATAACCATTTTTTCTTCTTGCTTATTTTTCATCGTTTTTCTAATTTTCATTAAAAACAAGATAGATTTATAATTAAATTCTTATATAATTATTGATTTTAATTTATTAATGAATTTCATCAAGTTAAAAATTAATTTTTAATTTTAATTTTATTCTTGTTTTTCTATTTATCTCGATGAGTATGGATGTATTTTTTTTTTCTTCGTAAATTAGTACTTTGGTTATTCATTTAGGCAATTGTGGTGACTAATAATGATATGTTACATATAGATTATTAAATATAGGGATAATTGCATCAAAAGTCCCCAACGTTTTAAAATCGTTGGGGATATGTCTCCAACCTAAAAAAATAGCACAACACATCCCCAACGTATGAAAGCCTTGGCGTGGAAGGTCCTTTATGACCAAATTGCCCTTCTATTTAAATAAATAAAAAAGAAAAACAAGAAAAAAGAAAAACAAGATTGAAAACTAACCAAATGTACCCCAAAAAATAAAAAGTAAGAAATATACCTCAAAAAAATAAAAAGTAAAAAAGATGTCCATCTTCTCCAAAATTCAAAATCCAACCCAAAATTCATCCTCTTACAATCCAACAATTGTGTTCATTTGCTGTAATAATTAAACAACAATGGAGTTTTCAAAAATACAATCTTGTGGTGGGTAAGTAAATTTGCGATGGAATAATTCAGGAGGGTAAGTCAAGAAAATGAAATGCTCCAATGGCAGATAGACACCCTCCTGTGGCAATCCCAAGCTCCACTTTTCTCTTGCACCCTTTCCCGCTCTCCCTCTTACCAATGAGTTCAAAGTTATGTGAAGGACACGCATAAAGCGGGTTCGAATAATTGTAATCGCATATCCCCATATTGCCATGAGAATCCATAAACCTAGCTTTGGTCATCCATTGTTGCCCACCTCTCATTTGAGTTCGACCGCCGATAGTCGAATCTGTAGATGCACAAATTTCCATCGTTATCCAATTTGAGAAACCTTAGTATATTGCCTTCCTCTGCGTAATCGCGCTGTAGGCTAAGTCTAGAGGATTCGGAGTGTGGATCGAGAAAGTATGAGGATCCCGAGAGATCGAATGTCTAGAATTGGGTTGGTGAAGATGGAATTCTGGTGGAATTCACTGGAATTATAATACTCAACAAGATCATTCCACCAAAGCGTCAAGTTCCCATTTTCCTGGAGCTTAAATGAGTAGAGCCCAGATGAAAGTGTATGTCTTAAAGTGAAACTTTGCGTCGGAACAATCACGTTAGTGGGGTGGGTGAAAGAGGTCCACACGGTAGACCCAGAGGCGTTCTTGAGGATCAAGTTGCCGGAATTTTCAAGTGCAACGACGGTGACGCTAAGATTGCCAGTACAGGAAGACCAAACAGGAGTGGTAGAGGTGGAGGAAGCGAGGAGACTTGATGTCGGATTGTAAGAGGAGGAATTTTAAGTTTTTGGAGAAGATGTCCATCTTTCTTATTTTTTATTTTTTAGGGTACATTTGGTTAGTTTTCAATCTTTTTTTTTTTTTTTTTTTATTATTTATTTAAAGAGAAGGGCAATTTGGTCATAAAGGATCTACCATGCCAAAATTTTCATACGTTGGGGATGTGTGGTGCTATTTTTTTAGGTTGAGGGTATATTCCCAACGATTTTGAAACGTTGAGGACCTTTGATGCAACTATATCTTAAATATAAGAAGTGAGATTATGAACTGGATAAATTTTTTGTTGAAAATATTTTAAAAAGAATCGCATGCCATAATTTTTGAATTTATCTACAAGCCAATTGAAAGTTCATAATTTTACCCCCTAAAAAAAAAAAAAAAAAAAAATAGTGAGATAATAATTTATGTCATTAACTTTTGACATAGTTTACTTACAACAATTAAATAGATTATTAAATTTTATGAATTTAATAATACTATTGCAATTAAATAAATTATTACTAGAATTTTCTTTTGCGGTAATTTTTTTTCAATTGTGGAATATTAAAATTTTATAATCAAGATTTTTAATTGAAAAAATAAAGTTTATGAAAGTTCAAAAAAATCTGTGAAAGTTTAAAAAAATCTTTCAAAATGAAAATCTATAAAAATTTATAAAAGTCTGTGGAAGTCTATTAAAATCTATAAAAGTCAATAAAGTTAATGAAATCCATCAAAGTCAGTAATATCAATCATAATTTTTAAAAGTCTAGATTAAATATACACCCCTAAGATTGTTTACATCCGATGGGAGCCAATCTCATCTTTTTCTTCTTCTTCTTCCTCCCCCCCCCCACCCCCCCCCACCCCACCCCACCCCACCCCACCCCAATTGGATAGAATGAAATATTTATGCAAAGTTTAATTCCTTTCAACTCAATATCCATCTTGACCAAAAAACAAAAATAAAAATTATACAAGAAAGGAAAAAAAAAAAGAATTAAATAAATCTTGATATAACCAAAGAAGAAAAAATATGGTGCACCAATACCCTATTCGTGGGTACCATCCTAAGTAATTCTGCTTAATTGGACAAAATTTCACTTTTTTTTTTCAAGATAGATATTGAGTTGGATGAAACACCATGTAAATAATTCTGTCTACTAACTCATCATTTTCATTAGTTGAAATGGTAGAGACAAACAAATAGACTAACATAATTTATGTTATTAAGTTGAATGACTAAACATTTGTGTTGTTTAAAGTTAAGGAACATTTTGCAGTAAAATATATAGTTCACGGACTAATAATGTGTTCTAGATGAGTTGTTCGAAATTAACGACCACGTAATTAATTTCGTCTACCAACTCATCATTTCCGTTAATCAAAACGACGGAGACAGACGGAATGACTAACGGAGTTTACGATATTTAATTAAAAGACTAACAATTAACGATTTTTAAACTTTGGGAACTCTTTTTGCACAAGATGCAAGATCCATTAAGATTTTTTATTTTTTTAGAGCATACATTTTGTTGACGTTGGAAAATAGTTTGCATCGATTCCTAGTCAACTTAAAGATAAGTATTGAGGTCGGTTATGACCGTAGTAAGTGGCAGATAAGTAAGTATATAGGAAGACCTGATTGTATGATCTTTGTAAGAGTGCTTTTATTAAGCAATTGAATGTCCCCCATAGAAGATATTTATGTCTCCTATTTATAGGGAAATATGCAATGATTATTTCCATTTAATGCTAGGACGGTATTAAATATCCTATCTAGGCTAGGCATTAAATGCCAAGGTAGGCATTTAATGCTTACAAGACATTCCTTTTGAGGGCATTTAATGTGAAGGGACGTCGACATAGGGACATGATAAGCCATTATGATGGCGTGAACATGAGTTCGGACATGAGAGGCCGAATCGGATGTCTTGGACGACGTCCGACCGACTTCTTCTCCGTGGTGGCCTTCGATCGTCATTGGGAAAAGTGTCCGGGCGAGAGTCATGCAGATGCACCATGTGTCGGCTATCTCGTACTCAAACCTTCGGATAATTAATATGTATCATGACGAGCCGGATCGGAGATCAACAATTGCCCCCAAGACTGCTTTTGACTTGAGCAAAAGAGGTCTTCAAATCTTAATAACGTGATCGTATGCGTCTTGATCGCGGGTTACGCCAAGATGGTGTAGTATCTCTGACAGTCCACCTCGTTGTTTGACACGTGGGACAAACTTAGTGGTCATGTCAGGCTTTTGCGTGG
Organism: Forsythia suspensa; assembly: GCA_023638005.1. Lineage (NCBI taxonomy): Eukaryota > Viridiplantae > Streptophyta > Magnoliopsida > Lamiales > Oleaceae > Forsythia > Forsythia suspensa. Next base: position 20,182,017 of record CM042664.1, on the reverse strand, counting down.
CTCGAGGGCACGCTACGCTTTTGTCGGTGTCATCATTGTGGCATTGATGGTGCCGACTCTTTACCTTCTTTGTCTATAAATAGGGGAGTTCATTCTTGAGCTCTTACCTTAAACACTTTTCCCTTCTCCGAGTTTTATTTCGCCGAGCTAAGCGTCGAGGCGGTAAAGATCTGCGGTTTGTTGGATCGCACACGAGGGTTAGAACGGTCGCACCACTCCCTTTTCTCTCTTTCAATTCCTTTCCTTCTTTCTTTCGTCTCGTCCAGTAGTATGTCTAGCGAGGTCGGCGGTGTGATGAGGGGAAGCCATTTCTTGGGGTAGGGGCGGGAGGAAGAGATAGAGGAGGTTAGCTCGGGTAGGATGGTGGAGGGATAAATGAGGACGAAGTCCTCATCCCGGACTCCATTAATGACCGTCCCTCCCCGAATAGGTCGTCCCCCAAGCCGAGACTAGTGGTGGAGGAGAGGCTAGGTCTAGGTCATTAGGTCGGGAGGGAGGCGGACGTTGAAGCGTGGCTTAGGACGGCCCCGGTTTGAAGTGTAGGTTCTTTCCTTCCAAGTAAATGAGAAACAACTCCGGATCGGCATAGGACTTATAATGTCCCGGACGAGATAGAGTTCCTCGTCCCCCAAGCATGAGGAGGACCGGGCCGATGATCCGCCGTTGGGCTGCGTAGCCTGAACCAGCCGTCTTGGCCATGGGACTCAAAGCTTCCATTCCCTAGGATCGTTAGGAAATTTCTTCGTGAGTGGGGAATAGCTCCAACCCAACTCGCCCCTAATGGTTGGAGAATCATGATAGGCTTCCTCATCCTCCGGGAGAAGCTCGGATTTCCCGCCCTTGATTAGGGAGTTTAATGACCTTTATTCCTTTAAGTCGGATGGGAAGAGGTCTGGCCGGTGGTATGCATCGGTGAAGGCGAGGACGGCAGAGCTGCGTCGTTGCCGGACCGGACTCCATTAAAAATTGGAAAAAGTTCGGTTCTTCGCCCGAGGTCCATGGCAATTCTCTCGCGAACGATAGTAGGCCGAGATGTGAACATCCGATTCGTTATCACGAACTAAGTAAGTGGTATTTCTTTATTTGTTTAGCTCGGTTAGACTCCTTCCTTTCGACTGTTTTCTTTTTGCCTTGCTTCCTGTGGTACATTCCTCAAGATCAAGCGCCGAGTCCTCGAGATAGAGCTCGAGGGCTAGAGACATCAACGAGGATCTCCGATCTAGCAGATGCGTTGATAAGCGAGGAAAACTTAGTATCACCGCTCTCTCAATCGATTCGGTTCATCCACAAGCTTGTAAGTTTTTACGTGCCGGCTACTTGCATCTTTTTAAGTAACAAGTTTGGTTCGACTCCGTCGCTTGTCGGTCAAACCGTGAAGGAATGAAGGACATCTCAGCTCTTCTCAAGAAGAAGACTCAGGCCGGGAAGGGCAAGAGGAAGGCTCCGGCGGACGATCAGGTGCACAACGTCCGACCTAGGCCGGAATCGGTTCCGGTCCCTGAGCGCGGCTCCAGTCCGGCGCGGAGCGTCGAGGAGATAACCTCATTCCCCCGCCCTCCGTCACCGTCGCAGCTCCCGCCCGTTTATCTGGGGTCGACGCCGGATAAGGACGAGGAGTACTTGAAGCTGCGCGGCTCAATTCCTAAGCCAGTTCGCGACTTCTTCCGGTCCAACTCCCCCACCAGGGGGGATATCGTCGGCCTGCCCTCTTCTGCCAAGAGGGCGATAACGGTGATAGGGAAGAGCTGGACTCCGACCCAGCATAAATATCTGGACGGCATGGGGACGGTGGAGTCCATCATCGCTTGCTTGGTCAATACTTCCGTGGCGGCCGTTCACTCACATCACTACCGAAAAAATGGGAAGGTTCTTTGGCGGCGGCGTCCGCACGATGAGGAGGAGGGAAGAAAGTTTTGGCCGAGCTCAATGAGGAGAAGAGACTCAGGGCCACCTCCGAGGACGTCCTTATGAGCAAGGACGAGGAGCTGAGGCGGAAGGAGGCGGAGCTGACTGCTTTGGCGGCCGAGCTGGAGGGGGAGAGGAAGAATAAGGCCGAGCTTGCACGGGAGCTGGAGGCCGAGAAGAGGAGCCGGGCTGAACTAGTGGGCTCTATGGGCAAGGTTGTAGACCGGGATGAGACCGTAGCCGATTTCAAATCCTCCGATGCCTATCTGGCAGAGCAGGAGATGGTCTACTTCCTCACGATGGAGGAGCTGATTGAGACGGCAGCCGAAAAACGTCCGGACTGGGATGTTCAGTTCCTGAAGGACGAGCTCGCCCGAATCGAAGAAGAATTCTACGCTCAATCCTCCATCTTCCGAAGAGGCAGATCAGCCCGGTGCCGAGGATTGAACTTCTGCTCTTACTGCTTGTACTTTTTGTTTGAATTTTCTATTGTACTAGAACGATCTTACTAATACACTAGTGTTTTTGATAAAGTACTGTCCTGTTATTTCGACGTCGGATGTTTGATTTCTTTTGCCGTTCTGTTGCCTTGTTGAAATCAAAACAATTTTAACAAAACAATTTAATCGACCTTGGACTTCGACCTCGGAGGGCGTCTTGGCAAATTAATCAATTAACTTCCAACTTCATAGATCGACTTTGGACTTCGACCTGAGAGTACGTCTTCGGCAAATTAATCAATTAACTTCCAACTTCATAGATCAGATCCTGGACTTCTGACCTCGTAGGACGTCTTCGACAAATTAATCAATTAACTTCATAGATCAGATTCGGACTTCCGACCTTTTGACACGGAACTCGAAAAGTAGAGTGAACTTAAACCGAACTGACAATAGTTAAATAACTTTGAACTTCAAGTACTTAAATAACAGGAATTTAAACCGAACTGTTAATAGTCCGAGCTCAAGTACTTTGAATTCAAATACTTTGAACTTCAATTGACTTCTGAATTCTGACTTCAGTACGTGGGCGATCTGGAACTTCAAGAACGAGGCCCGACCTGTAGTCATTTACCAGGTTGGATGGGTGGAGGCCCCCCAAGTTTCCAGATCGGCATAGTACATGCGTGCGGGACGACCTGAAAGTTCAATTATTTCACATATTTGGGAGAGTAGTTCGGTCTCACGGACGAACTCTATTCCTCAGACTAGTTCGGTCTCTCGGACGAACTACATTCCTCAGACATAGTATGTCTGAGATGAACAAGCTTTGGTTTTGGCGTTGGTGACGCAAAGACTTACGCCACCGGTAGTCACACGTTCATGTGTTCAAGAGGATTGCGACCTTAGTCATCCCTTTGTAGGCTTTCGATTTCAATGTGAGCCTTTTATCTTGTAAAATTTTCTTCATTTCATAAATTTGAGAAATGATTACAAGGTGGAAGCCGTGGCTTCTTTTAACAAAAAGTAGCTTACGCCCGGTAGGCATAGGTGGATAGTCTTCATTGGTAGTACTTCTTTAGATGCTCGGCGTTCCATGGATGCGCGAGTGATAGTCCTTCTGCAAGACGGAGCTCGAAGCTCCGTTTTTAGACACAGTGATCTTGTAAGGTCCTTCCCAATTTGGGGCGGCGTGCTGCTTGACTTTCTTTCGTTGCTAGGATACCTTTCTTAGGACCAGTCCCCGACTTTGAATTTTCGCTCCTTGACTTTGCCATTGTAATACCTTGCACTTCTTTGCTTGTAGATGGCGGGTTTTCGATTCTGCCCTTGACCTTCTTTCCTCCAGGAGGTCGAGCTCGGATCTCAAGCCTTCGTCGTTGTGATTTTGGTCAAACGTCCGAACTCTATAAGACGGAGTTCGAGTTCGAATGAGATGACGACCTTCGTCAAGGCCAAGGCCGTGAGAAAGGTGTCTCTCCGTGCTTGGCCCGGCATGTTGTTCGATAAGACCATAGCACACCTTTGGGGAGCTCTTCTACCAAGCTCCTTTTAGCTCATCTAAGCGTGTCTTCTTGATGTATGCTTAATAATTTTATTTATTGCCTCAACTTGTCCATTCATTTGGGGTGGTTTGGAGTGGAGAAGTGCTTTCTGATATTGAGGTCCTCACAGAATGACCTGAGTCTAGCATTGTCGAATTGCTTGCCGTTGTCTGTGATGATCGAATGTGGGACTCCAAACCTGCAGACAATCGATTTCCATATAAAACCGGTAGTTTTCTGCTCGGTTATTTTGGCAAGCGGTTCTGCCTCTGCCCATTTGGTGAAGTAATCCACGGCAACTATGGCATACTTAGTTCCACCTCTTCCTACTGGCATGGGACCGATGAGGTCAATTCCCCATTTGGAGAAGGGCCACGGACTGAGGATTGAGGTCAGCTCTTCCGGGTGTGCTTTGATTGAGGGACCAAATTTCTGACATTTGTCGCATTTCCTCGCGAAATCGATGGAGTCCTTCTTCATTGATGGCCAGAAATACCCCTGCCTCAAGATCTTGAGTGCGAGGGAGTGCCCCCCAGTGTGGTTGCCGCATACTCCTTCGTGGACTTCACTGAGGGCGTATTTAGCTTCGTTTTCCTTTAGGCACCGCAGTAGAGGGAGCGAAAAGCCTTTTTTGAACAGGATGTTATCGATTATAGTGTACCTTGCTGCCCTGATTCTTAACTTTCTAGCTTCCCCGCTATTTGGGGGTGTCTTCCCATCCTTCAGGAATTGGATGATCTCGTCAGTCCAGCTGGAGCTCAGCTCGGACGTGTTGCTAATTAGCTCAGGCTGAGATATAGCTGGGCTGCTGAGTCTTCCGATCGGGATGCTCTCCAGCTCTTCTATGCCCTCGCTAGTAGAAAGTCTTGCTAGTGCATCAGCGAGGCTATTCTGTGTTCTGGGAATCTGGCTAACCTCGACGGTGGCGAATGATTTCAGTTCCTGCTCCACAATGAGTGAGTAAGACGCCATCCTGTCGTCTTTGGTTTGGTAGGACTTGTTGATTTGATTGACCACCAGCTGGGAATCGCTGTACACGAGCAGTTTGAGTGCACCCATACCTTTTGCAAACCTCAAGCCGGCAATTAAGGCCTCATACTCAGCCTCGTTGTTTGAGGCACGGAAATTAAATCGTAGAGATTGGCACAGTGGCTCCAAGTCGGGGCTCATCAGGACTACTCCGGCTCCAGCCCGAGTCTCGGTCGATGAGCCATCCACAAAGAGAGTCCAGACTTCCTCCTTTCTGGCACTGGGTTCGTGCTCCGGGCTGAACTCAGCGATGAAGTCTGCGAGAGCTTGACCATGATTGCGGTCCAAGTGGTTTGTAGTGGAGCTCAAACCGCCGAGCTCAACCGCCCACTTCATAAGTCTCCGGAGGTGTCTCGGTTTCTGCAGGACTGTCTCGGAGGATAGTTTGGCGGACAGACTGTATTGGATGTTGCAAGAAGTAGGGTCTGAGCTTTCTTGCAGACATGATAAGGGCATACGTCAATTTTTCCATCGGGTGTAGTTTAGTTGATCGTGTAACGCCTCGGCCGACATAGTACACTGGGTGTTGGATGCCCTCGTCCGTTCTTATGAGTGCGGAACTAATTGAGTGCTTCGAGGCGCTAAGCAGAGAGTGAGGACCTCCTTCACTAGAGGTTTGGAGAGTAGTGGAGGTCGTGCCAGTTGCCTCTTCAGCTCTTCGAACGCTAGCTGACACTCTTCGCCCCACTTAAACTTCTTTCCTCCGCGTAAAGCGTCGAAGAAGGGTTTGCACTTATCGGTCGATTTTGAAACAAAGCGACTAAGCTACCGCTATACGCTTGAAGAAGACTACTGTACCTCTTTGATCTTAGTAGGGGGCCTCATCTCTTGGAGAGCTCTGATCTTTTCCGGGTTGGCCTCGATTCCTCTTCGGTGGACCATGTACCCCAAGAACTTCCCTGACTTTACACCGAAGGAGCATTTGTTAGGATTGAGCTTCATTTTATATCTCCTCAGTATGGAGAACATCTCGGAGAGGTGCTCCACGTGGTCCATTTCCTTGGTGCTTTTGACAAGCATGTCGTCAACGTACACCTCCATAGTTTTCCCAATGAGTTCGTGAACATTGAGTTCACCACCGTTGATAAGTGGCTCGGTGTTCTTCAACCCGAATGGCATAACTCGATAGCAGAAAGACAAACCTCGATCGATGATGAAGGAGGTGTGCTCTTGATCATCCTCATGCATTGCAATTTGATTGTAGCCGAGTACGCATCCATGAAGCTCGGGAGCTCGTGCCCGGTGGTGGCATCCACCATTTGGTCTATCCGGGAGTGGAAAGGCATCTTTAGGGCAAGCTTTGTTCGGATCGAGAAAATCTATGCACACCCTCCAAGCTCCATTTGCTCTTTTTACGAGAACAGGGTTGGCTACCCGGGGGTAGAGTGATTCCCTAATGAAGCCGCACTTGAGTAGTTTATCGACTTCCTTAGCTGGGGCCTCGTACCTCTCCGGATTGAGAGGACGTCGGCGTTCTTCGCTTTGGTTTGACGTCCGGACCGGTATTGATGCGTGGCACGAGTTTGGGATCAATTCCTTCCATTTCGCGTGTTCCCATGCGAAGACGTCGATGTTGCTTTTAGGAAGGTTGTGAGTTGGGACCTTCACGGTTGTTTGAGTTCCTTTCCGATGTGGAGGACCCTTTCAGGTCGGCTGGGGTCGACCTCTACTTGTTCCAGGTCTTCAACTGGTTCAGCCTTCCGTAGCTCTTGTGCCGACCTGGGGTCGAGGTGACCCAGATCTTCCACTGCGTTCCCAACCAGATCATCCTCGGACTTCCCAACTGCAAGCTCAGCGTCAGTCCGGATTGTGTTTACCCCTGCTCGGGCGAAGTTGATGTTGCAGCTCCTTGCTACCAGTTGGCTTCCCCGTACTACTCCTACCCCATGTGGAGTGGGGAATTTGATGGTGTAGTGATAGATGGACGCGGCTGCTTTTAGCTCATGCAGGATTGGCCGCCCTAGGATGGCATTGTAGTTAGATGGGAGATCTACAATTACAAAATCCGCAATGATCCTCCTGTGACAGGGAGGCAATCCGAGCTCAACCACCAAGGCGATCTGGCCCTTGGGATTTACACAATCCCCAGTGAACCCCTGCAGGGGCTTCGGGAAAGGCCTAACGTGCCGAATGCCGAGATCCATCTGATTGAACGTTCTGAGATATAGGATATTTACGGAGCTCCCGTCATCTACCAATGTTCGATGGATGTTGACGTGGGAGACCCAAGCATAGTAATGACGAGTGCATCCGAGTGTGGTTGCAATACATGGGATGCGTCTTCCTCGAAAAAGAGAATTTTTCCGCATCGGGGGTTAGTCTTGTGCACTGCTAACACTTGGTAGCTATTGTGAGCTTTCACGGAGGACTTACTACTGTCTCCTTGATCCTTCCAGTCACCGACTCCCACCGACTATCATGTGAATTTCACCTCGTCCGGGTTGAGGTGGAGGTGGAGGTGGTAGTTCGGCTCGGTCATGGACACAGGAAGGCTCGGCCCACACGATGGCCGCGCTAGGAACTCCTTGGTGTGGCCTCGTCTAATGAGGCTTTCAATTTCTCCTTTTAAATCACGGCAATCATCCGTGTCGTGCCCAGCCGATCGATGGTACCTGCAGTATCTCCTTTGGTTTAGTCCTGATGAGTTCGCCTTCATAGGAGCTGGACTTTTGAGGATGCCCTTGCCTTTGGTTTTCATTAGGACATTCTCAAGCGAAGTGTTTAGGATATGGTATCCCTGGTACCTCGGCGTGGTGGGCCTTGGACGCCCTGCATGCTGAAAATCTGGTGTTTTCTTAGGACTCTCCTTCTTCTCCGTTTTCAGGTCTTTCTCTTTACCTTTCGTGCTGTCCTTACGATCAGGGCGGTCATTCTCCTGGTCCGAGGTGGCTTCCTCAGCGCCGATGTGTTTTTCAGCTCTAGCCAGGAAGTCTTGGTAAGTAGCAGGTCCGTCTTCGTGAACGGACCACCGTAATCGAAGTCCGTGTTCTTAGTCCCGATGGGATCGCCATCGTCGGCGGCATCATCTGATATTTTGTCCACCTCCACTATCCTCTTGCTAAATCGATCCATGTAGGACCTCAGTGTTTCAGTTCGGCCTTGTTTAATGCTGATAAGGCGCTCTTTCGGGGTGGATCGAGTTCTTGCCCCCATGAAGGTGGAGACGAACTGACCTGAGAGGTCATTCCAGCTTCGAATGGAGCGCGGGGGTAATTTTTTGAACCACCTCATCGCTCTATTCCCGAAGGTGAGGGGGAATGCTCTGCACATGATAGCGTCACTGGCTCCCTGGAGTTCCATCCAAGAGGTATACCTGTCGAGGTGACCCACAGGATCATTGCCATCCTCATAGCTAGTCAACTGCGGCATTTTCAGCTTCTCCGGCAGAGGTTTTGCCAAGATGTCCTCCGTGAATGGGGAAAGCCTGTCCGTGGTGACTTCGTCCGAGGTTTCTTTTGCTTCGCTTCGGTTCGGCCGATCGTTGCTTCATGAGTTCAAGCTCATCCGGAGTGTTACGAACACTCGAGGCCGCCATGGACTGAGCTTTCTTCATTCTTGGTGCCTCTTGTTCGTGAGGGACTTGAAAAGAATGACCTAGGCGGTCAAATACGCTAACCCGACCGTTGCGTGGGAGCTTTCTGTGGGACCGGAGCGCACACTTTTTCCTCCCTTACTTTACGATGGGCTCTTCGTCAAGTCTAGTCTTCGCGTTTTACTCGACGGCTTTTAGACTCGTCGTGTCTTTGGTGACTCACACGAGTCAACAAATTTGCTTGGTAGTGGCTTGATTTCTCTCGAGCCGTTCAATAGCTCGAGTTAGGTATTCAAGCTTCAGGATCGCATCTCCCTCGGGCACATGTGTTCGAGCCGAGGTTTCTCCCCCGCATCTCACGGGCGGAAGACACGGGAAGGTTGACTGCCGACTCCCGGTTCTTCCGTGGCTCTGAGCCCTCGAGTCATGACTACGACTCATGTTTGGATAATTTTGAGTGTTTTGGTGTGGTGTATGGTAGTTGTGGAAAATGGAGAGCCTTTTAGAAAATGACCCCTCCTTCTAGCGCCAAACTGTTGACGTTGGAAAATAGTTTGCACCGATTCCTAGTCAACTTAAAGATAAGTATTGAGGTCGGTTATGACCGTAGTAAGTGTGAGATAAGTAAGTATATATAGGAAGACCGATTGTATGATCTTTGTAAGAGTGCTTTTATTAAGCAATTGAATGTCCCCATAGAAGATATTTATGTCTCCTATTTATAGGGAAATATGCAATGATTATTTCCATTTAATGCTAGGATGGTATTAAATATCCTATCTAGAGCTAGGCATTAAATGCCAAGGTAGGCATTTAATGCTTACAAGACATTCCCTTTTGAGGGCATTTAATGTGAAGGGACGTCGACATAGGGACATGATAAGTCATTATGATGACGTGAACATGAGTTCGGACATGAGAGGCCGAATCGGATGTCTTGGACGACGTCCGGCGACTTCTTCTCCGTGGTGGCCTTCGATCGTCATTGGGAAAAGTGTCCGAATCGAGAGTCATGCGGATGCACCACAGTCGGCTATCTCGTACTCAAACCTTCGGATAATTAATATGTATCATGACAGAGCGGATCGGAGATCAACACATTTAATATTATTTTGGCAATGACGTGCCGAGTATTTTCTTTTATCGACGATCTAAGCTTCTTTCTATTTTTTTTTTTGTTTTGGTCAGAATAGTTGTCTTCTTACAAATATAATATATATATATATATATATATATATATATATCAATTATTCCATATTAAAAATAATTTTATGTACGGGATATGTTTTCTCCTCTTCTATTAATTCCACTTATTCTCTATCTTCAATTACATAGCAGAAAACTTGCTACTTAGGATTCTTTACAGCTTTTATTTAATTGGAAGATAAAATTATTGTAAGTTGAACACCCAAAGATTAATACAGCTACATATTTGACAAAGTGAATGCAAAGGCCGAGTATGTTGAGCCGGGCGGTGGTCCATTTGCCTCTAGTTGGGGAGCGGTTCTAGAGCTGCAGTAAAAATTAGGAAAGTGGCAAGAGGTTCTTAAAATCCATTTTAATCTTAATGGAATATGTAATGTAATAGCTAGCTCATTCATTAAATCTCCACTTCTTAATGGAAATTTGTGGTAGATTTTCCAAGTCACCTAAGAATCCTCAAGGCTCAAAGATTGATAATCACTGAATTTACTGAATTTACTTTTTTTTTTAAAGTAGAATTCATTAATTGTTTTCCAATATTAAAAACCAATTTTGATTGATTATCCATTGATGATTCCACTAAGCTACATTGGGATAGTGCACTATCTCAATTGAATTCTTTTGACAGACTATTGATTTTGATCGACTCAGTTCTACTTCTAGAATATTGATTAGTTGCCTCTATCTTTTTTTTATATATATAATACAACAAAAAGTAATTACAAGATACTAATTTTTTATCGTCTCTAAATAAAAAGTATATTTTGTTCTTTGTAAAATTGAATTTCGAAATCACAACTAATTTGATAATACACATTTTTGTTCGGTTCAGTACCAATAAATTTTATGTGACAATATTATAATTTCTCTTAATTCAATAGGACAAAATATCTAAAGACTAAAATGAACCAAAAAATGAAAGATAATGACTGGTGATCAAATTCAATAACCGAAAAGTTAATTTTGTCCCATGTTTAAACAAGTAAAACAAAATAAATATATATATATATATATATATAAAAATAATTCACCATCTCTTACAAAAGATATAAAATAAGCATCATAAAATGAAACTGAAACTGCACATAATTATGAAGAAGGCAGCCATACAATTTTCCTTCTTCCCAATCTGCAGAATTTATTAACTTCTTATCATTTCTAAAGTATGCTGCTACTACATACACTTCTGGCCACTTCATTTATTTTGCATGTTTGCTTTCATGTCAATTATCCCGTACATACCTCCCTCCTTCAAATACTCCACATACCTTGAGAATTCCGGTTTTGCAGTTACCTTCTTTCTTCTCCGCCTGGATTCAACGAAAATACTAAAAAATGGATGAATTTTGCTGACCTTTTTAGCCTGCTCCGACGGAGTATTCGACGCCACTGCCGTAGTCAACTTTTTCGGCGATGAATTGAAAAATTTAGCCGGTAAGGTTCTGGATTTACTCAATTTAGGCACCAAAGGATCGGTAGAGGGCGGCGCCTCATCGGTTAATTGCTCGTAGCCCTGGCGGCTTTTTCGTGTACTCAGAGCCCTAAACATGGCTTACAGAAACTGAATATTATTCGATCTTCAGGGTTTACTTTTAGTTGCAGTGGTTGGATTTATTGGAAGAAAGTCGGTGAAGATTGTACATTCTATTTATTTATAATAATGTGCACCCACCTATTTATTATAGTCAAATGGAGATTTTTTTTAAAAATAAAAGTTTGAAATAAGAAGTAAATGCGAAAAGTTGAACCCGTCTGTAAAGATCTAGATTTGAAATGGCCAACTTTTTCAAACGGGCCGGATTTGTATTAGATTGGATCTCCTTAATACATCTCTACAATATATTTGATACACAGTAATATAATATATATATTTTGATGTGACTTGCTATTAATTTGAAATTTTGTTGTTAGTTGACTTTTTAGTGCAAAATCTAACTTTTCATGAGAGTGGAGGTACCGTACCAAATAAATTGGCATACTAAAATAATAATAATAATAATAATCAAATATCGTGTATGCATTTTGTTATGATTAGTAGAGTTTAAAACAAGTTTTATAAAAAATTTTGAAAAAAATTGATAAAATATATAGTTAAAAAATTAATAAAAATTATGAGTGTCATGAAATATATAGTTAAAAAAAAATTATTTTAAAACTCTACCAAACATGTACTTTAATAAACAAAAAAAAAAAACTAGATTTGCAAGTTACAAATATTAAAAACTAGGATCAATTTATATACATGTGTAAATTGGGTTTTGCTTACAATTATAAAATCTAAACTTTTTGCGTCCAGATTTTTATTACAAATCACGAATTATTATTTCTTGTAATTTTGAATATTGATTAAAATACGAGGAAGTAAATGCGACATGTGCATCTCACTAATAACAAGTTGAAAATTATGATTAATACGTTTACACTCAAGAATTTGGATGTGGGGGCGTGCTTTTCTCAAATAATAAGTTCTTGCAATGTTTGGTTAATTGATAAAAATGGTGACATCTTTATTTATTAAAATTTATTAATTATAATTACAATTAAATAAAATGACAAGGGTATGTACCAAATAGCACGAAAAGGCAACTTGTTTGTTACAAGCCTACAATGTACAACTAATAAACTAATATCTTTAATAATAAATGATATGTTGTTTGAATTGAAATAACTTATTAAGTGTTCAACTGTCACCTATCAATAGTCAAATAAATACACACACTTCTTCTTTTTTGTTCGACCAGTCTTTTGTATATTTATCTGACCCTCAACATGTCATATCATTTCTCTCTCTAATTACAAAACCTAATTTCATATGGTCGCTTGTTCAATGGTCAAACACGGAGGCTGATGACTCATATTTGAAACATTCAAGAAATCAATTTCTAGTTCACAAGAAATCAAAATTATGTCAGATAGGGTTGATTAGATTACTCAGTGAAGATAATGTAATTTAAACATATAAATTAATTAATATGATAAACTTCTCAATCCAATTAAACTTTAATAATATTCTTTTCTCATTTTAATACTAGTAATATATATTCTTTTAAAAACGCCGTTGTTCCATAGTCGAACAATGACTCTGATACTAACAGTTATTGAACCTCATTGCTTACATCATTTTAGAATACCTTTCTAATCGTTTACATTTAAAACTTTTCTACTTTTCCATTCTCCAAAGAATACCAATGCATACTTTTAATAATAACATACTACTACTAAATACATAAGTGGTAGAACTTATTTAAAAATTCAAGATCAATAAGTTGAATCACTTGCATTATTTACTTGTTACGATTTGATCAAAACATTGTTCTTTGGTCCATAAACTCAATCACAATGAAAAGAATTTAATCTCCACAATTCTAGAACAGATTCTAAGACATCAACTTCATGTTTTTCTTATCTCTCTCTTTATGCACGAATTTTTTTACTTCCATATACAGAGACTATCTTGACTCTTGAGTAGTGAGAGTTGATGGAAGTTATATGAGATGAGGAGTTAAGTTTCAAATTTAAACCATAATTCCTCCCTCCAAAATCATTTCCATGCAACTTGGGTCAGGTTAACCCACATGGACGACCCGTTTCATTCTAATATCTCCCACTCACACATGATGGTGTTGACCTGAATCTAATATAATATCAATTAAATTTATCTCAATATCTCAGTTCATACTCGTAAATAGATCGTGCGACCAACGAGTTTATTAAAGAGCATACAACGCCATAAACCTGTTAAGGATATATAGCAGCTCTACTAGAGGAAATACTTTTCTCGTTGTACCTCTAATCATTTTCCAACACTAATTCAAATATTTCCAATCCTTCAAATATTTATGGAACTTACTTGAACTCCATACTTAATTCTTGTATTCATAATTGTGTTCTAAACCCTATATGGTCAACACAATTATTCAGCTGGTGAATACAAATAGAAATGTTGGTCAAAATAATTTTCCTTTTCTACTCAAGTCTTTCAACTTTAAAATGAGTTGCTTTCCTAGACATGTTTCATCAAATCGAATCAATCATAGTTATTGGCAACATGCTAAAGTAGCGACACTGAAATAAAATTTTGAGAAAATAGTCAAAAGTCATAAGGGTATATATAAGGTTATGTAAACTACGGGGACTCACACAATGAGGAAGCAGGGATCCATTCACTCATTTACCCCATATTGGTCGTAAAAGCACCCGCGGTATGAAACACGTGCTATGGTGTTTTCTCCCTTTTCAGGGTGTATGTCATATTCTGTAAATTAAAACACTCCGTACAGATTTTAGTTCAGGTATCCTTGATACCTAACTTGAATTCTCATTATATTCATTCCTCAAAGAAAAACCAATCGAGAACTTAATCTGACTATTAAACAGATCTAACGGATAGTGGAATCCATTTCGACTACTTATAGTAATCTCATCTCGGTATCTCATCATGGCAACCAAATCATATACATAACATAATCACTTCATCTCATCCCAGCACGAACTAAAATTGTCTGAGGCGATTGCTCGTGTAAGTGAGCCAATCTCAACCTATTCGACATACTTTCTATATGGATAAAAATCAATCATCTATTAATCACAACAATAGATTACACATAATATATGAACTCAAAACATTGTTCATTAATGAACATTCAAGAGTCTAAAATACACGTAACTAAATTCTACGCAATCCTAGAGATTTAACATGAGTCATAAAGACATTTCTAGGTATCGGTTTGGTAAATGGATCAGCTACAATATTATGCATAGAAATGTATTGCAAAGTCACTTTTTTCTTTGTTATGATGTCTCTTACAAAATTATATTTTGTATCAATATGTTGGTTCTGCTGTGATAATTTGGATTCTTCGTATATGCAATAGCAACCTGACTATCACAATAAATCAACGTAGGTCCCATATCACCACTAAGGACTCTTAGATACTGAAAGATTTTTTTTAACCAAACAACTTCTTGTACTAGTGAAGCACAAGCCACAAATTATACCTCCATTGTAGACAAGGAAATGCATGCTTGTTTCTTGCTACTCCAAGAGATGATGCCATTATTAAGCAAGAATACATATCCAGAAGTTAACTTGTGCTCATCTAGGTCTTCACCCCAATCAGCATCTGTGTATCCGTTTAAGTGCAAATCATTTCCTTGATAACATAAGGAATAATCAGCAGTACCTTTTCATAGCGTACATCAAACTCCCAACCGCACTAGAGTACGGTACTCTGGACATTTATTCTTTTTCTTCAGGAGTCTTAGGGCACATGCGTAGAGACTCGAGTTTCGGCTTTAGTTATAGGAGTATCAATTGGGATGCAATTCTCCATTTTGTAATGTTCAAGAACCATCTTTATATATGACTCTTGTAACAGAGAAAGAAGTCTCTTAGAATGATCTCTATCGATTTTAACACCAAGTATGTAATCTACTTTACCCATGTCCTTCATTTCAAAATTTGAAGACAACCATTTCTTAAGGGTCTCAACATACTCCTTATCATTCCCAGCCAATAAGATATCATCTACGTAAAGACATAAAATTACAAAATTTCTATTTGACCTTTTCACATAAATATAGTGATCTTCGTCCATTATAACGAAGTTATATGAGATTACAACTTTTTCAAACCTCAAGTACCACTGTCTCAAAGACTGTTTTAGGCCATATATTGATCTTTGTAATTTACAAACTTTATTCTCTTGGCCTTGTTCGACGAAACCTAATGGTTGTTGCATGTAGATTTCTTCATCCAATTCTCAATTGAGAAAAGCAGCCTTTACGTCTATTTGATGTAATTCTAAATCTAAACGTGCCACTATGGCTAAGAGCATCGAACATAAATAAATCTTACTACTGGTGAAAAGGTTTCTTCATAATCTATACCCTTTTGTTGGGTATAACCTTTTGCCACCAAGCGAGCTTTTATACCTCTCTATAGACCTATTAGCCTTTCGCTTTATCTTGAGAATTCATTTGTTCCCAATAGCTTTTCGACTAGACGGAAGATCAACCAAGTCCCTATACTTGATTAGATTTCATAGACTTTATCTCATCTTCTATTGCTTTCTTCCATTTTGCATTTGTAGGGCTTGATAGAGCTTCATGAACAGATCTAGGCTCTTCATCGTCTTCTGGAGATACTAGAAAAGCTTGCCCTTCAATTTTGAAATGACGTTCAGGCATACTTTTCCTAGTAGTCTTACGAAGTGCTCCGTAGTGGCCTTGTCACTTGGAGACAATTAGCTACCACTTGGATCAGAAGGTGGAAGTGCCTCTTCTCGCACCTCAATCGATTTATCGAAGACAGCCTTACCATCTAATTCAAATAAAAGTTCTCCTTTTTTAATTTCTCCTCTATTAGGAAAATCATTCTCAAGGAATGTCACATCGCGTGACTCTATCTCAATTATGGTCCCATCCTGATTTTCACCTAGAAACACATATCCTTCGGACTGGTCTGAGTATCTTATAAAGATACATTTCTTGCCTCTTGGACCCAAATTTCCAAATTTTCTTGAGAAATCATGGATGTATCCAGCTCGTTCCCAGAGTCTAAGACAACTTAAATCAGGTGATCTACTTGTCCAAAGCTGATACGGTGTTGTAGGTACCGATTTTGAGAGAACTCTATTAAGGATGTAAGTCGTAGTTAACAAATCTTCTCTCCAAAAGGAAATAGGTAAGTTAGCTAGCACCATCATGGACCTCACCATTTCAAGCAATGTCCTACTCCTTCTCTTAGCAACACCATTTTGTTGTGGTGTATTAGGAATAGTTAACTGCATAATAATTCCTTTATCATTACATAGTTCTTTGAACTTATCGGATAGATATTCACGCCATCGATTAGTTCTTGAGGCTTTCACCTTTCTGTCAATTTGATTTTTTATTTAAAAATTGTTTAAAGCATTCTAATGCCTCCAACTTTTGAGAAATCAAATATATATAACCATACCGCGTGAAATCATCTATAAAAGTAATGAAATAAGAGGCTCCATGTCTTGCCCTCACATTCATAGGACCACATATATTTGAATGGACAAATTGCAATGGAAGTTTGGCTCTCAAAGCCTTACCGAATAGTTTTTGTGTTGTTTTTCCTGCTAGACAATGCTCACAAGTAGGTAATGAAACCTTAGAGATTGAACATAGTAAGCCCTCTTTAGCCAATCTATTCATTCTCTCTTGCCCAATATGCCATAATCTAGCATGCCATACACATGTATCAATAATCACATCTTTAGAAGAAGATACATTCATAGAAAAATAAAGATTAACATAATAGTTATAAGTGTTTGGTTCACAATCCAACACTAGAAACCACCAAACAAATATCCAGATCCATAATATACATCATCATTGCTAATACGAACAAAAGTACTACTAAACTTTAAACTGAAACCTAATCTTAAAAGAATGGTAACTGAAATTAAGTTTCGTCATATTCCTAGTACAAACAGAACATCATGAAGAAGAATAGTACGGCCACCACGCAAATGCAACTTGCATGTACCGATTCCTTTCACCTCCACTCTATCATCGTTGCCGACATATATCCATTTTGTACCAGCTAGAAATCGACGGAACTCCACAAACGCCCATATATCTCTGGTTATATAGGATA
Organism: Forsythia suspensa; assembly: GCA_023638005.1. Classification (NCBI taxonomy): domain Eukaryota; kingdom Viridiplantae; phylum Streptophyta; class Magnoliopsida; order Lamiales; family Oleaceae; genus Forsythia; species Forsythia suspensa. The sequence continues at coordinate 20,164,734 of CM042664.1, read as the reverse complement.
AGATTCAGTAAGCAAAACAATGCTAGAAACATAAACAGCACTAAAAGAAGTATTAACAAGAGTTACCTTCTTTGGCTCAAGGCAATCCCGAGCAAAGTGACCCAACACTTGACAGTTGTAGCATTTTCAACTTGCTCTTGTTTTTCTTCTTACCAAATAATTTTTTCTTTTTATTGCGTTTGAGTTTGTTCTTTTTAGGTCCCTGTCCAGTCTTTTTTTCTTTTTTTCCCGCCTTTATTCAAGTTCTTCTTACGCTTGAAGCCCGAAGCTTTGCCAGAACTAGACTCAGCTACAAAAGCACGTCCTAGAGATTTAGCTGCTCCAAGCCCCTCATCCTCTAGTTCAAAATGGCGGACAACATCAGCAAAAGTTTTGATGCTATCATTATGAGTCAGATTGACTTTTAGATGTTCCCAGTTATTAGGAAGAGAGCAGACCAAAGCCTGAACTTGTTGCTCATAAGAAAGAATATGACTAGTTGACTTCAGCTCTTTGATCATGTTAGACAGAACCATCACATGCTGTTTGATATTGTGATCATGAGACTTTTTATAAGTGTTAAACTTAATAGTCAACTGTCTGAGTCTAGTCACGTTAGTACCACCATATTTCTCTCTCAAATACACCCAGCTATGATGAGCAGTTGGAAATTGCTCATACTCATGAATGAGATCATCCACAACAAAACTTACCAAAATTCCACGTGCAGTGGAATCTTTCTTTTTTCATACTTGGTAAGTTTCATGATCCCTTCTTTGTTGAGCAGTCTGATCCACACCTAGGTCTTTCATCATGTGATTAATGCCCTCAAGGCAATCCTGTTCCTCCATCATATACTAAATTTTATGGTGCTAAGTGTTATAGTTATCGCCATTCAATTTGTCATCTTTATTGAGGTCAGCAATGATATTCTTAGATGCCATGGTCTGTCAAAATTTTAGAGACAATCATATAAATGTTCATTTTATGTACACATGTCATTTTGCACTCATACAAATTAAATTTTATGATAATTTAACACTAGGCATAGAATCGAAAGTTTACTAAGTTTCCAATTATCATCTATTATCCGAATGTTTCATTATCATAAAAATTAATTACATAATACAAAAACAATAATTCTAGGTGAGAATTATATAAACTCTTCCAACCTTAGAATTTTCACTGAATAAATCAATTAAACATGTACTATGTAAACAAAACATTTTGATCATATGTACTAAAACATTAAAAAATGTCATATCCATACATGCAATTATATTCAATTATTCTAAATATAACTACTAGGCATTAAAAAATGACTTGATACATGTTCTTCTCTTCACAAATATATTATCCCAGATGCACTACTTCTAAGCGAATTGCTTCAAGATACTTTATGCGTTGTACTAGATTATGTCGTGAATCCATTTCAAAAATTTGATAAGCTCGTAGCTTTTCAACACGTTCTTTAGCCCATAATCTTTTAGCCTTCCTTCTAAAGATGCTAAAAGTATACGTAAATCCAATTATATTTGATTAAGCACGGGAATATGAGAACGAATCAAATGGATCACATAACCAAATTAAGACTCACACTACTCAAGAACGCACAATATTATTTTATTTAAAATCAGAAAAAAATTGACACCAAAATCATAATTTTCTGACTTAAATCTATTTTTTTAATAAAATTATACTTTTAAAAAAATAAGAATATAGGAGTATCACAAAAAAACTCCCACTAGGAAACAAAACCCTCAACCAAATATTCTAGATTTAATATAAAAATTTTAGAATTTAATTCACTTAGAAAATATTTATTATGTATTTATAAATGAATTTTATTTAAACATAAATGCATAAAAAAATATTTTCATATGAAAAAAATTATATTAAACTCAAATAATAAATCCAGAATATTATGGAGACTATTCTGAAAATTTTAGAATTGCAGAAAGGTCCCTCGCACTGTCACAACACAAGCCAAAATAAATCTACCCATTTTTTTTTTAAATTCCCAAAAAAAATTGAGGATCAAATTTGAAATACCAGAATATTAAGGAGAGCATTCTACAATTTTCAAACTTTCCAAATGATCCATCACGTTAACTGTTTAATGCAAATTTATTTTTTTATTATTATTTTTTAATTGCCCACTCTCATCGGGTGACGCGTGTAAGCCATTCGCTGTCTTATGGGCACTTTCTGACGTCGTTTTGAGTTTTGTTCCTCTAATTTTGACGTTCTGAGTTCATCTGTGTGATCAAATTTTAGAAATAATATATATAATTTAACATTTGGGACAACAATATGATGGACAGAGAGTGAGGAATGATAATTTCACTATTCATCTTCTTCCCAAAAAAATGCAGAATTTTCAACAACACAATCGAAACTTTAAATTATCAAAACTCTTTCATTTTAAGTCCAAATTAGGAGTTCTTTATATCGTTGGAAAGCTCATGAAAATACCTTTCTAACGATACCAATTTCATAACACGAAAAACAATGAACAGAAAATGATCATGTTATGAAATCTCAGTTATTTTAATTAGGGATTCGATTTTCTCTTGAAATATAAATCCAAACTAAGTGAAATTTTGTAGACATATTCTAAATAATGATATGAACATATGGTATAAATTTCACAAATTAATATTGAGTATTTCATAATGTGCCCATAAAGTGTGTTCAAGCTTGAACAAAGGAAAATTGGCGCAAATGGTCCCTAACGTATGTCAATAGTGCGCAAATGGTCCCTAACCTTTTATTTTTGGTGGAGTGGTCCCTAACCTATCCATTTAAGTGCGTAATTGGTCCTTATTTGATATAAAAGACAAAAATACCATTAATTTTAGTTTAAAAAAATTACAATTGGACTTCTAACCTTTGTAAAATGTGCAAATAAGTCCGATACATTTATTAAAAAAATTTAATTTATCATATTACATATATCACTATAGTTGTGTCAAATAAATTTTTTCATAAGAGAAAAATATAAAATTATTGTGCTTTAGGTATATGTAATGGCTTTTTTGCACAAATGGTCCCTGACTTTTGCACTTACTACAGGTTAAGGACCTTTGCTGCATATTTTCCTTTACTTTATATATCCAAAAATTTTCAAGGTCAAATTTGCACTACACGTGCTCATTTAACGGATGAATTGGACGTAAATTAATGAAAAGGACCATTGTCGCTAAAAAATATTTGAAATAGGGGCTAAACTGTCAAAAATAAAATGATATGTCCTCAACCTACAGTAAGTGCAAAAGTCAGGGACCATTTGTGCAAAAAAGTATATATGTAAATGTTATGTGATGTGAAAAACTTGAAAAAAATTTGAGTTAAATAAATAATAAAGTAACGTATATAATTTTATGACATTGATCCAATCTTATTATGTTTTTTTTAACATAAAAATACTAAAAAAAATTAATTTACACATTTTGTGTTCTTTATTTTTGAAGGATAACAAAACAATAAATTAAAATATAAAGAATACAATTTGAGCTCTAATATTTGTAATTAATAAACAAATAGCTCAATGAAATAATAATAATTGATTATTAAGTTTGTGACAATTTTTTTTTATGTTGTAATGATAAAATTAAAGTTTAAATTTTAATGATTACTTAATAATAATAAAATAATTTTAATTAACACATTTGTTAATAATTATGAGCTTAAATTTTAGTTATATTATAATAGTTCGTAAAATATACAAAATAATTTAGTATATTTTCAATTTGTTAGTTTCTTTTAATTTTTTTTAAAAAAATAAAAGTATTCGACCCATTATACTTTTTACAAAGGTTAGGAATCCAATTGAAATTTTTTTTAAATAAAAATAAGGGCATATTTGTCTTTTTATCAAATAAGGATCAATTGTGCACCTAAATAGATAGGTTAGGGACCACTCTACCAAAAATAAAAGGTTAGGAACCATTTGCACAATAAGGACAAAGATTGGGGACCATTTGCGCCAATTTCCCTTGAACAAATGGCATGTATTCAAATTCCTTGCATATGTGTTGTATACCAAATTATTTTCAGTACATTAACACGCGAGGAAACAACCTAATAAGGCTCTGATACCAATGTAATATTCTATAACATGCTTCTACAGAATACAAAAGTGGTGGAACTTACATGAAAATTCAAGATCAATAGGTTGAATTACTTGCCTTGTTTACTTGTTACGATTCGATCAAAACACTGGGTTCAGAAACTCAATCACAATAGAAAGAGTTTAATTTCCACAATCCAAGAACCAATTCTTAGATATTTTTTAAGACACCAACTTCATGTTTTTCTTATCTCTCTCTTTATGCACGAATTTTTTACTTCCATATGCAGAGATTATCTTCAGTAGTGGGAGTTGATAAAAGTTATATGAGGTGGGGAGTTAAGTTTCAAATTTAAACTTTAACTCCTCCCTCCAAAATTATTTTCATGCAACTTGGGTCGGGTCAACCCATATGGACGACCCGTTTCATTCCAACAAACAGAGTTATACACGAAGAGCTGCATACAAATCCACGCATACTCTTTAAGAACGAGCTTTCGTACAAATCCACATGAAGAAATTACAAATGGAATATGTAAATTGGTACGGACACAGCCATTTTACTAAATCTACATGCTAGAAAACACTTCGAGTGAATCAATGCAATGTACGCAGCATACAGATCCCTACAATCACAGGCAATTAACACAAGGAAAATTGCTTAAAACCTGGCATTCAAATCTATGATATTTATTATGTTTATAAGAATTTCAGGTGACTCACATGGAGTACTTGATAGCGTCGACTGCTGCTTCGTGTGGCAGAAAGTCTTCCACAACAACCGACTTGTTCTCATTCTTCTTGTCTATGCAGATAAGTAGAGGATGTAGAACATGTTGTTTATTAAATTATATATATTCAATAACGAAATACGCTTACTTGAAATACGAACAATTATCAGAAAATTGAAATACGTAGAATTGATTTTGGTAGACCGAGGCTAGAGTTCGACTCTATGTCTTTAAGACGAATTTGCCCTGCCTAGGTGCTTACGGTAAATAGCAATCGTCTCCCAAGATACAACGGTCTTTTTCTTGCGGTAGAAGCACTTCAAATAGCAAGAACAATGAACTCGAATTTGTTACGTACTCTTTATGTAGAATATGGATGGATGTCGAATGATTTGAAAGAATGCAGGGCAGAAATGCAAAGTTCGAAATATGAGATTGAATTGTTTTTAATTCGCAAAAAAAAGGGGTCTATTTATAACGTACCAAAAATTGTGTCTAAAAAGACACTACCTGAAATGATTCAATTGAACAGACACATTAATTGAAAGGACTCAATTGAACAAATGTGTCTGTATTTTTGTGCATGTGACACGTGTCAAAATCGAATATATTTTTATTGGATCATAAAATAAAATAAATAAATTATTTTATATTTATTTTATCAAAAAATAATATATTGGACCAAACACAACCCACGACCCACCACTCGGCCTCGAGCCCGAGCCCGAGCCCGACCCCGACCCGGTGGGCGCGTGGCGCCGGCACGCGTGTGGGCTTTGAACCAAACTCGATAGCATCTAAGCTTCCTCTCCTCTAAAGACTTGGGGTGCTCCTTGGAGTCCAAACCCGAATCTAAACTAGAAGTATATTAGTTGGTTCAAGATCATGTCATCTTCCGATGTGGGATTCACATTCCCACTTTATTACAATATCCAATTATCACTTTCAAGGTTTCAACTTTTGATACCAATTTCTCATTCATTCGAAAATAGTTATGAGAAACCAAATGTACCACGAACATCAACTTATGGAGTAGAATGCAACAAACTATAAATTTATAACAAATGGTTATATCGAGACTCTCTTGAATATTTGGTCAAAAATTGGTCAAACCAATTTATAAATAACTTATTTCCAACAATACCCCACATGAATGGAAATTACCATAAATATGCAAATGAAATGCAAAATGCTAATAGAGAGTACAAGCGGAAAGCTATTGCATCAGAAGAGGTAGCTTCTGGCTTTGAACCTTCCTTAGTAAAATACTATCGAATTTACTTGGCTAATCAGTGAATATGATGTCTTGAACTGTTTAGCCGTTGGTGTAAACCAAGACAATAGTATTCACACAATATCTTTCCTAACATTTTCGGTTCTCGTGGTAGTGTTCATTTTGGCCATGAACAACTCTTGGGTTTCATAAATGTTTTAGAGAATTTAAGTCTCAAAATTCTTTTAGAAACGGCCCCACTTCACACGTACGTAGATGATCTCCTATTAAGAGTATATTCTGCCATACTCCACTTTGTTTAATCCAAGCTATAGGAATCATTAAAAGTATTACTTATCCTAAAATACTCTGCAGAAAACACATTTCTTATTTATAGAAATGGGTTGGAGATAACTCTCAAGTGCTTTAAATTGAATCTTCATAACTTAGTTGTTCCATTGAACCAAGATCTTGGGATCTCCAGTCAACAAAGTTGGGTTACCATTATAAAGACTCATACGTAGTGGCTTTTAATCTCATTCTTTTTGATAAACAGTATACTTGATTTCTTGGTAAGCCTTTTGTAAGCGAATCCACGAGATTTTCTTTTGATTTCATATAATCAATCGAAATGATATCATTTGAGATCAACTACTTAATAGTATTATGTCTTCGACGTATATGTCTAGATTTACCATTATACATAGCTCTTCCAATAGCCAACTGACTATCACAATGTACATTTATTGCAGACACTGGTTTAGGCCAACATGGAATATCCTCTAAGAAGTTATGAAGCCATTCTGCTTTTTCTCTAGCTTTATCTAAAGCTATAAACTCTGATTCTATTGTGGATCGAGCTATACAGGTTTGCTTTGAGGATTTCCAGGAAACAGCAGCTCCACCAATGGTAAAAACATAACCACTTGTGGATTATGAATCATTTGTATGTGATATCCAATTGGCGTCACAATATCCTTCCAATACAGCTGGATATCTTGTATAATGTCATCCAAAATTTAATGTGTATCTTAGATATCTAATAACCCTATTCAAAGCCTTTCAATGGTCATTGCTTGGATTACTAGTAAATCTACTCAATTTGTTAACTGCGTATGCTAAATCTGGACGAGTGCAGTTTATAATATACATTAAACTGCCTATTATTTGAGAATACTTCAGTTGAGATATAAATTCATCCTTATTCTTAACTAAGTGTAGACTTAAATCAACTGGAGTTTTAACTGGACTGTCATAATATATATTAAACTTTTGAAGTACCGTTTTAATATAATGAGACTGAAATAAGACAAGTCCATCAGATGTCTTAGAAATTTTAATTCCTAATATAACATCTGCTATACTCATATTTTTCATGTCAAAATATTTTGTCAATATTTTTTTAGTAGTCATGATAATATCATTATTACAACTCATAATAAACATGTCATTGACATTCAAACATACTAACACATAGGCTTTTGGTGTGGTTTTGATATAGACACATTTATCACACTCATCAATTTTAAAACCATTTGACAACAACGTTTTGTCAAATTTTTGGTGCCACTGTTTTGTCGCTTGCTTTAATCCTTATAAAGATTTAACGAGTCTACACACCTTTTTGTCTTGTCCATGAGCAACAAACCCTTCAGGTTGTTCCATGTATAGTTCTTCTTCTAACTCTCCATTTAAGAATGCCGTTTTTATATCTATTTGATGGATTTCGAGATTATGCAATACTGCAATTGTAATTAGAACTCTGATCGATGTGATCCTTGTCACCGGTGAGTATGTATCGAAGAAGTCAAGGCATTCTTTTTGTCTATATCCTTTATCTACTAATCGAGTCTTGTATTTTTTGATTGATCCATCAGATTTTAACTTCTTTTTGAAAATCCACTTACAACCTAAAGGCTTATTTCCAAGTGGAAGATTAACCAACTCCCAAGTGTGATTTTGCACAATAAAATCTATCTCGCTATTGATAGCTTCTGGAGTAGACATTGCCTCATTAAATATCTTAGGATCATTTTCTACCGTGTATGTTAGAAAATTTGGACCAAAAGATGTAGATGTTCTAGTCCTTTTACTACGTCTAGGTTCTTCATCACTTAGATGAGTACCACTAGCAGTATCATAAGTTCGTTTATTTGAACTTATTTCTTTCTTGTCTTTGCATGGAAATATATTTTCAAAAACTACAGCATTCCTTGATTCAATAATAGTACCTTTATGCACGTTAGGAATGCTTGATTTGTGAACAAGAAATTGAAATGCACTACTATTGTTTGCATATCCGATAAATATACAATCAATTGTTTTAGGCTTGTTTAGGCTTTGATACTTCAACTTTAGCCAAGCATCCCCACACTTTTAAGTGTTTATAGGTGGGTTTATGACATTTCCATAATTCATATGGAGTTTTATCCTTTTTCTTTTGTAGTATCTTATTAAGAATAACATTTGCTGAAAGGATAGCTTCCCCCCACAAGTTCTGAGATAAGCCTGAACTTATCAATATAGCATTCATCATTTCTTTAAGAGTCCATTTTTTTTTCGCTCAGCAATACCATTTGACTGAGGTGAATAAGGTGCCGTTGTTTGATGAATAATACCATAATCTGAACAAAATTCGTCAAACGATGCTCCGTATTCTCCTCCTCTATCACTACGAATAATCTTTATTCATTTGCTAAGTTGATTTTCAACTTCATTCTTATAATGTTTAAAAACATCTAAGGCTTCGTCTTTGCTTTTTAGCAAATATACATAACAGTATTTTGTACAATCGTTAATAAAAGTAATGAAGTATTTTTTACCACCTCTAGTTTGTACAAACTTCAAGTCACAGATATCACTGTCAATTAATTCTAAATGTGTTTTGTTTTTTCAACACTTGGAAACGGTGTTTTGGCTAACTTAGCCTTTACACAAGTTTCACACTTATGATTAGGATCAAATTGTAGATTAGGCAATAAATTTAAATTCAACATTTTACGAACAGAATTAAAATTTGCATGTCTTAATATATTATGTCATAAACAAGAAGACTCAACTATATAAGCAGAAGAAGGTGTATTGTTCTTATTGTTTGTTTTTGGTACAATATTAAGGACATTCATCTTGAATAGTCCATCAGAAAGGTATCCCTTTCCCACATACACGTTATTTTTAGTGAGTACAAACTTGTCAGATACAAAGACTAATTTAAAACCATTCTTGCTAAGTAAGAACCCAGATACAAGATTCTTGCAAATGTCAGGCACATGTAACACATTGTTGAGAATGAGTTCTTTGCCGGAAGTCATCTTCAAGGTTACTTTTCCTTGTCCCTCAAATTTTGAACTTGCGAAATTTTTCATAAACAGTTGTTCTCTATTGATTGTCTTGTAATTAGAGAACATTGCCTTGTCAACACAAATGTGTCGAGTAGCACCTGTGTCTACCCACCATTCTCTAGGATTCTCAATGTTGTTGCATTTAGAAACAACAGCATACAAGTTAATTTCTTGAATATCATCAGATAGTGCATCACTTTTTGTCTCATTTGCTTGAGCCTTCTGTTTCTTTGGCTTGCGGCATTCACTTGAACAATGTCCCGCATTTCCACAGTTGTAACAGTAACCTTTGAATTTCTTAGCATTCTTTTTGTTGTCTTTCTTCGGTGTATCACCAGAATACTTTCTTTTCTTGTTAGTCTTTGAACTAGACTCCACAATGTTGACTTTTGCTTGCGCAAACTATCCTCCAGATTTATTGTCAGACTTTCTATTATCTTCTTTTATCCTTAGTCGAACGATTAATTCTTTCAAGTTCATCTCTTTGCGTTTGTGCTTGAGATAGTTCTTAAAATCCCTCCATAAAGGAGGAAGTTTCTTGATGATTGCAACAACTTGGAATGACTCGCTTAAACTCATATTTTTAGCATGTATGTCATGAAGAAGAACCTGCAATTCTTGAACTTGGCTAATAACTGTCTTGGTGTCTATCATCTTGAAGTCTAAGAATTTTTCGACAATGAATTTCTTTGTGCCGACATCCTCAGTCTTGTATTTTTTTCTCCAAAGACTCCCAAAGTTCCTTTGCGGATTTCATAACATTGTAAACACCATATAGTGTATTGTCCAAATCATTCAAAATATAATTCTTGCATAAAAAATCCGAGTACTTCTATACATCTAAGGCTATAAGAGATTCTATATTATTTGGTCATTCTTGAACTGTAGGAGCATCTTCAGTGAGAAATCTTGCCAAGTTTAAAGTGGTCAAATAGAATAGCATCTTCTGTTGCCATCTTTTGAAATCCACAATGCTAAATTTTTTCAGTTTTTCTCCATGGGATACCGAAGTTGGCTGAATTGGAATAGCCACAGGTGGAACCGCAGTGGTTGTACCATTAGTTGGAAAAACAACTTTATTCTCACTCAAATCCATTTCTATTACAAATAGAAGTTCAACAATATAATTAGATAAAATAAATATATAATTATTAACAATAAATGCACTATTGAAAAAAGTGCCAAAATCAATTAAAAAATTGGATGGAAATGAAACTTTTAGTTCCTGCTCAAAAGTTTAAAAGATTTGATTAACTATTAATTGATAGCCAAATTTGAAAATTAATTTTATTCAACACGTTAATGAGTCAGAATTAATGAATATGACCAAATCAAAAAAAAAAAAATAGAATAAAACCAATTACAATTACTTAATAAATGAAAGTAGAATAATGAATTAAGTACTTAACACATGTAACTAAACCTCAGTTTATTAAAAAAAAAAAAAAAAGTAATGCACACTGATTTCAAAGTTTAAATGCCAATCTTAATTACTTGCACGAAAATTAGGATTAAAATAGAATACAAATAAACCAAATGTAAGCAGATTTAAACAATCAATTTTCCTTCAAATATTTAATGTTGTAAGTCATGCATAAAAGTAGTAGAATAAATTGGTTAAGATTACATAACACGTGCACACTTTTTCAATTATAAACAGAGACTTAAATATCAATCTTTGAGAATTAATTGGATGCACGTGAATAAGGACAAAATTATATTAACTTTAAAGGCATGCACATGATGAAAGAAATGATTGAATATATATATATGATTGTCCAATTAACTGATATAAGTACAGGATGAAGAAATGACAGAATAAATTGTCACTGTTAAAAAAAATGTAAAGCAGTAAAAATTAAGAGATTTATTTTTCCGATTACAGAATATATATAAGGCAATAAAATTCGTCATAAAATATTGTTTATTAAATTATATATATTCAATAACGAAATACGCTTACTTGAAATACGAACAATTATCAGAAAACTGAAATATGTAGAATTGAATTTGGTAAATCGGAGCTAGAGTTCGACTCTATGTCTTTAAGCGCCTAGGTGCTTACGGTAAATAGCAATCGTCTTTCAAGATACAATGGTCTTTTTCTTGCAGTAGAAGCACTTCAAACAGCAAGAACATCGAACTCGGATTTGTTAGGTATTCTCTATGTAGAATATGAATGGATGCTGAATGATTTGAAAGAATGCAGGGTAGAAATTCAAAGTTCGAAAGATGAGATTGAATTGTGTCTGAAAAGACACAATACCTGAAATGACTCAATTGAACAGACACATTAATTGAAATGACTCAATTGAACAATTGTGTCTGTATTTTTGTGCACGTGACACATGTCAAAATCGGATATATTTTTATTGGATAATAAAATAAATAAAAAAATTATTTTATATTTATTTTGACAAAAAGAATATATTGAACCAACAACCCGGACCCGGCCTCGAGCCACGAGCCGGAGCCTGCCCAGCGGTCGGCGTGCGTGTGGGCTTTGAACTAAATCCAATAGCATCTATGCCTCCTCTTATCTAAAGACTTGCGGTGCTCCTTGGAGCCCAAATTCAAATCTAAACTAGAGATATATTAGTTGGTTCAAGATCGTGTCATCTTCCGATATAGAATTCACATTCCCACTTTATTACAATATCCAATTATCACTTTCAAGGTGTCAACTTTTAATAATTTTCCATTAATTCAGAAATAGTTTTGCGAAACCAAATGTACCACGAGCATCTACTCACGAAATAAAATACAATCGACTATAAATTTATAACAATTGGTTATCGAGACTATCTCGAATATTTGGTCAAACCAATTTATAAATAACTTATTTCCAACAACACAAACACAAATACAAACAAACAGAAAATGATGTAAACTTGGTATCTTTTCAATGAATTCCAAGCATACCTGAAACTTCATCTTCTTCCCTACTCCAGTACACACCCCTACACATACCCCTACCCCTACCCCTATCCCTACCCCTACCCCTACCCCTACCCCACTTCCCCACCGTTCACCCTCTCCCTCGCCTGCCCTGCCTCACCCAATCTCCACCCCTGCATTACTCACCTTCGCCCCGGCCTCCCCCTATCCCCCCCTACTCCTCTTAAGTTATATATGTTCTTACTCGGTACCGTAGGAACCAGCTAGGGAGAGTCCTGAGGGCTCCTAAGTGAAAATGAAAAAAAGGAGAGGTAATGATGGGCAGCAGAAGGGGCAGTGGGTAAAGATGGGGGTGCAGGCGAGGGGTTGCAATAAAGGGGGAGAAGGGGTGGGTGATTGTTGTAGAACAGCCATGTCAGTGAAGAAGAAGACCTATTTTAATAAAGATAAAAATGCCTTTTTAGTGCAAAAGAATGCCTTTTAGATGAAAGATTTAGCAAGTAGTCATATTAAAGCTTCACCATTGAAGGCCCTTTGTGCCTCTTAAGACCTTCCTTACCCAATGTGATCAGAACTCCAAAAATTTTGTTTTCAACAAATTCATAGTTTTCCAAACAGAATAGCATAAGTCAGCAATGAGCAGTAATATGCATGTTGATGGATACAGTCCTCAAAAAAGCGGCGAATTTCAGCGAGGCAATGTGGTGGAAGTTCCTTTATGTCCTTGTAATGGCAAAACTCGGGATCATCAGCACATACTGCAATTATTTTGTCATCCCTTTCACCCTATAGAAAAATTAACTTAAACTATTAGTTTTACAAACCAAATGAATGGGTTCAAAATTTCACATGACAGAATATCCTAGGAAATTCCAGAGGTCTACTACTGATTACAAAGTATTAGACATCAGAAAAACTGAAGAGGCAGCAATTTTACATTTTATTCTGCTGGAAAAATTAACGATCCTCTAAAGTTCTCTTCTAAAGGTACTGTACTATTTTTTTGTGATTAGCAGTACTGAAATTAAGTACTAAATAATGTTTCCAAGGTTAAAAGTAGTATTGAGGATAGAGTCCTTGACTTTGGCTTATATGGTGGTACGGGTACTTATGGATAACTAGCGCATTTGGCTAAGGTTTAAAACAAAAAGTAAAAGTACTTAAAAAGTAACTTTTAAACTTACAAGAGCAATTTTAAACTTTAAAATAACCTGAATCAGGAATCAGGATCAGAACATCCATGGAGTCACTGTCTTCACAAATAGTTGTGTGGATAGACAACTGATGAGTACAAAACTCTATTGATCTATAAAAAGATATATTTAATTCCAGTTATTCACACAAGATGTGAATTTATTCAAGAAAAACCAAGGAAAAGTTTTTTCTACTTGAAAGTATAGATGCAAACATCTAGAAGCGGATGTAGTGGTCATGTTACATCATGGCACGTTTTGTGAAATAAAATCACATTTCAAAGAAGTAAATAAATAATGTGCAATGAAATTCTAGAATGACTAGAATTCATTTTGAAGTATGGATGAATGGATTTGCACCAAATAGGATTTATTGCCTTTCAGAATATTCAATAAAGCAGTTAAAAGAAAGACTTTTGTCAACGATTAACAAGTAATTGTAGAATCTCAAGGCCAAACATAAATAATTATCAATATATCATAACTTGTTGTCCATTTACATTGTTACAGTAACTCTTGATGCGTTACATGAACATAAATGAATAATTAAGGAAAACATAACTACAGACAGATATACAACAGCAAAGAAATAAGTCATGGCCATTGGGAAAAAGTGGATCAGGGGTGAGAAAATGATACTTCTTCTTTCACTAAACTTCCCAGTGGAGAATAATTACAGTCACATACATAGATGGAATTAATTTGTCCATTTGGATATTCAAACAAAAAATTTAGCACGTAACAACATCGATATCACTCTGATTGAAGAAAAGAATTGTGTGATTTAATTAATTAAAAAAGGTTTTTTCTTTTTCATTCTTTCTGCACGTAAGCAGAAGAAACACTCACCAATTTGTCAAAAAGGTTGAATGAATAATGATGAATAGCAGTTGCCATACTTTGCCATATAATTGTCCCAAAGTCTAAAACAATATGCTGACAATTTTTTCTTCCTCCTTTATGAGACAATATAATTTGAAGGGAGAATTATATATGTAGGAGAGGTTTTAAAGGGGTTAGTGTTGGATTAGATGCTCAAATAATATAATTTTGTTTGCAATGAAATGATAATTTAAATTAAATAAAGTTATGGTTTATATTTATTTATTATTATTATATTTGTTTAATATTGAGCATGTAAATAAAATGCGAATGATCACTTTTGATAATATAAGTTAGTGCTTGCGTTGAGAATAGAGGTGGCAAAACAGGCCCGACCTGAATTTTGGGGCCTAAACAAAACCGGGCCTATATGGCCCGGCCCGGCCCGGCTAGCTCGCCGGGCTAGTTGGGCTGACCTGCAAATTTTTTTTTTCCTTCCTTGGCACTAATCACTCATTTTGTGAATAGCCACAATACATAATCCAAATAATATGAAGCTAAAATGGCCTAAGTCCAAGTCTCCAACTTTAATTATCTTTTTTGAAACATTAGTCCAAAAATTTCAAGCTCCAATATAAAATTGTTTAGATTTAATTAAAATTTAGTTTTGTTACCACCAGATTTTGATAAGGCGTCCACGTCAGTAAAAGCCAAATAAAGACCCAAGTTGGCCCTCGCTAAAGCTTTGTAGGCCTAGCGAAGGCCCTCCATATTTATAAATGCTTTAGACATCAAGCGAAGGCCTCATGAATATTCTTATGGCCCGGCAGCATGTTAGCACTCACAAATCGGAATACAGCAAAGCCAATGACAGGCCTTGAATACCATGACTGAACCAGGGGGCCTCGCCAGGCTTCGAATCCCTCGTAATCCGCAGGTAACGCAGTGTTCCAGAATAACCAGAGATATGCTTAAGGAAAGAACGTATTTGATTGACGTACGGATCCTCACAAGGAAACCAAATCTCAATCTCCTAAAGATTAGACAACATGATTAATTCAAATAAGGACTGTAATCTAGGAGATTCCCTATCCCATAAGGAAAGAGGATCCGATCAGATATCTAATTGATTGTTTCCTAAATCAATTAGAACTTTTTTGCTATATATACAACGTCTCCTATTATTCTAAGGTAAGCTATTTTTACGCATCAATTTCACCCCTAAACTCTGTTCAAATCTCTGCCTGCTTGTCCCTCCATCCAATTGTTTTTGTTCCCCGTATATTACTCTATATACCGGCAGTTGACTTGATTGTTGGAGTACCAACGATCACCGGACCCTTTTTCTCTAGAGATCTTTGTGCCTCACGATTGTCCGAGTGCGCAGGTAACATACAGGTTGGTAGAAGAGTTACTGGAGATCTGTTGATATGTAGACAGTGTAGGTTCCGACATCAACAGATTGGCGCCTTCTGTGGGAACCAAAAAACGTTACACAACCTAAAACTTGTGTAAAAAACGTGTTTTCTACCAGGAAGAGCATGGCAACCGAACACTCTATAGAAGAAGAAGTTGAGTCCCACCACACTGACTTGCGGCAGGAAAGCATTCAAGATCTCCAGAACGTAACCTGCCGTAATAGGAGAAGACAACAGCAAAAGCGGATGGTTGAGCAGGAGAACTAAGACCTGAAGCTAGACAATGCCCGGATGAAGGCAACGCTTGAACTGTTGGAGAACGAATCCCTCCAACATGGACCCAAGCGTAGTTGTGCCCGGCGAAGCCCTTCGAGGTCCAGCTCAATAGAGAGTCGTCGATCTTAGGACGACCTGCCCGTTTCAAACGGCAGGAACCTCAGAACATCGTTCTGAAGCTCTCGCAGGACAATTAGAAGGGGAGACCTCTTCCAGCACGTAGAAACCAGCCAGCTCCTATTGCCAGCTTGTTTGATAGGTTAAGGGTGGGATCCTCTATAGCGCCACCCCTACCGGCACACAGCAGGCGCAGTGAGCACAGCGAGGCCCGCACAAAAAGGAAGAGAGACCCGAAACATGTTCACGCGAGGCTCGAGGAAGAGAATAAAAGGTTAGAATGCTATAAGGATGATGACGATGAGAACCTCCCATTCACCAATTATATGAAGGCCATGGAGGTGCCCGCGAATTTTAGGATGCCTCTGATGGAGAAATATAATGGAAGGGGTGACCTTACGGATCACATCAACATATATACAAGATGAAGCTCCAGGGTCATTCTCCCGTAGTGAAATACCGAAATTTCCATACCACACTCACATCCGATGCAAAGAGGTGGTACAATAAGCTGAAATTAGGAAGTTTCAGGGGTTGGCCTCAGCTCAAAAGAGAATTCGTCAACGCCTTCCTTGGCAACAGGACCATGATAGCCGACATTGCTCAACTCCATGATATTCGATACAAGGAAGGAGAAACTGTAAAAAGCTATTTCAAGAAATTCAGCAACGTCATCAACAAGATCGAGACTGTGACCAACGACCAAGTCCTAGATGCACTGGTGACTGGACTTCACATGCGTACCCCTTTCTAGAGGGACGTCTAGAACAGTCAGCCTAAGACTTACAGTCAGTTGGCAGACTTGATCTAGCGGGAAATTCGATCGGAGGAGACGATCAAAAATATGGAGAAAGTTGAAAGAGATAGAGGGGATCGCTATCGAAGGGAGGAGCAACGCTCCTCTGATCCCGTTTCAACCACTTTCAGGGAAAGTGCTCCCCTAGACCACAGAACAACCATTACAAGAGATTTAACCCGACGAAAGTAGTCCCTGCCCTCCATCCCAAGACACCCGCAGTGGCCCCTTTGCTGACGGTCCCTCTACCCAAGTCCTGTCGCATATACAAGACTAGGGTGCATAACATAGAAGATTGCCTAGACGTAAGGAAACTGATCAACCGTGGAAACCAGGGGCAAGGAGAGGAGAATCGACTAGCGCGAGGACGTTGAGGGCCACCAAATCAAGGGCAAAGACCTCCTTGTCGGCGTTAGGACGATGGACCTCGCTGCAATGACGGAAGAAATGATAGAAATAGGGACCTGCCGAGGATTGAAGGACCCGTATGAGCTCTCCCAGTTAGAAAAATCCATACGATCATAGGAGGGCCCTATGTCGGAGGGCACATGATGAACTCGCGGTAGAACTACGCGAAGATAGCAAGAGAAAAGCCCGTGGAGAGTTGGCAGGTTCACAGACATCAGCCAAGACCCCCACAAATCTCGTTCACTGAGGAAGACAAGGTTGGCATACATTATCCTCATTGTGATGCCCTGGTGGTCTACACCGTAGTCGCTAGAAATGGACTAGGACGGATGTTGGTCGATGATGGAAGCGCCGTCTTATTCGACAGCACCTTTGATAAAATGGACGTGGATCATGAATTAACGACCATTTCTGAACCCTTGTTCAGTTTCATCGGAGATAGCCTTGTCCTACATGGGAAGATAACCCTCGCAATGGAGCTTGGAGACCCTCCGTGTCATCTCAGAAAGTTCATAGAGTTCTTGGTGGTAGATACTCGCTCCGCCTACCACAGAGTCCTGGTTAGGCCCGCGCTGAAATACCTGTAGGCGGTCACTTCCATACATCCCTTGGCGATGAAGTTACCCACCCCAGAACTTCCATCTATCATGGTGAAGGCGAACACTTGACTACAGAACCTCGCATTTGTAGCGAATGTTCCTCAATCGCCAGTAAAAGCTATCTGGTCAAGAAACTACGTGTTACCCATTCAGATATCTCTTCACCGAATAGTCCATCTCAACTTTATTTGTGCAATAAACAAGGATAATCTGATACATTCTTATTTTATTCATCACAATCCAAATTACAAGGCAAAAATGAACAAACATGGTTATCATCCTACTACCCCTCCGCCTCTTGGGGTCGGCACATATCGGGATCTATGATCTACTAAATTGATACTCTGATCTTCGTCACCCTGAGCTTCGTCATTAGCAAAAATCTGACTTCACCATGATAGGGAGTCTCCCAAAATCAATCAGAGTTGATTTGGTGACTAATTAGGTCATACTGCCCAAAAAATGCCATTAACACCTTTGGCAGACGGCTTTCAACCCCGTCATCTGAATCAAGATCATCGATGGGTTGGTCATCGATGTCCATTGTGGAAGCACCGTTCGGGACCTTCTGGCTAAGGCTACTAGGCCCAACCCTCTTGTACGTTTGGTCCTCTGAATGTTGATTCTCTGGGCATTTAGTCCTCTGAATGTTGATTCTCCGATTGTTCGGTCCTCTAGACACTGGATCTTTATTTGTGCTTTCGTAGTACATTTGAGACGAACGTTGGAACCAAATAGACAAATATTAATAAATGTGCCTGTGCTTTTTCTACCAGGTAAAATTACAGCCATGGAGATTAATTAGCGGAATTTACCAGAGTTATGAATGCATTAGAAACGCAATGGAGGATCCTTGATGTTTTTATAGGAACTGCATGGAGAACGCAACACTTGGCCGCATGGAAAACGCATGGCAATAAATGAGATAGTTAATGTACGGCCATCAAATGGGTATTTGGAATGCCACACGCTTGAGGCGCCTTTCCATTTACTAGGATATTAAAGACGCTAACTCTTCAAATTCAACAAAGAAGTCCGCGCCATTAATGTCCGGAGTAAAGATTCCTCAATTTCAGGATCAATTTCTCGTGCCCAGTAAATATAATCATTCATGAAGTTACCATCTTGGAGGCACGCAATGAGGTTTCATACGAAGATGATATGGTATGAAATAAATTCGATTGATGATGCTGGAACATATACAAAAAAAAAGGAACAAAATTACAAGTCTCGATGCCCCGCCGCCTCTAAGGATCGGCACAAAGCAGGCCTTTCTCTGTAACAGGAGAAGTGATTTGATCCTCGCCTAAATCGTGGCCTTCGTCGAGAAGAGCCTCGGGCGCAGGGACCTCGGTAGGAGCATATTGGAGAAAGGAGATATCCCACTCCGGCTGAGTTTCCGTGCCCGCTCCAGCAACTGCTCCCCACCTATGGTCATCAAACGATGGGCGAGGTCTTGGTACTCGGGCGTATCCACAAATGCTTCCTGATACGCCTCCACCGCCTGATTCTCGACATCTACGCGCTCAGCCTTGACCCTCTCCACCTCCTCCTTAGATGTGGCCAGCAGCCTATCCTTTTTCGCAGTGACAGCCTCTAAATTGTTATTTGCGGTGGCTATGGCAATCTCAGCTACGAAGGTCTGACCCTCGGCTATCTTCTGAGCCTCTTCGTCATGTTTCTGGGAGGCCTCGGCATCCCTCTTCTGATCTTGAGCTTGTTTCAGACTCTCTTTTGCGGCCTTCAGTTCAATTTCATACCTACCTTTCATGTCGGCCTCCTTTGTCACAACCAATCCAACTTGAATTGGAGAGCCCTCTTGTCCGACTCCAGCTGCGCCTTCTCGAGACTCGTAGCCTTCAGGTCCTCGGACAGTGTAACAATCCAAATTTTTTGCATTTTAATTTTAAGTAAATGAAAATTTCTTACTTTCGACATTGCTTCGTACCCCATGATTTATTTTAAAAATTTTGGTTATGTTAAAATTTTGTGCATGTTCGCTTGAAAATTTTAGTCGACGTCTATTCAAATTATTTGAAAACGAACCTTATTCTATTTTATTTTGGTAAGTTGTTAATTTCCAATTGAATGAAATAATTTATAGCTAGCCTAAACTTTTAAATTTCGTTCCCTGGTTCTGTCTAAAAATCTCGGCCATTTATTTTCGATTCTTAGTCAAAACCCGACCTATTTTCAACTCTAAAATTTAACCAAAAGGCCCACCCAAACAAGACCTTAAATTATACCATTTTGCATCAACCAAACAGCCCCTCCCTTAACAAAGAAACCACCAAAAAAAAAAAGAACGTCCCAGTAGCCCACCTTCCAGCCATGTTTCTTGCCATTTCCCATTTCCTTCCTCACTTTTCTCCCACTCTTGAGCCCTCAATCCAACTGACTTCTCCCTCCAAATTACCCCATAAAAACCGTTCCCCAATTTTCCATATTCAGCCAAAAACAAAAGGAAAAATAAACTGTCCCCACCACTCTGAGAAACAGTCCCAAGACCATGATAAGTCATGGTCTTTGCCACATTCTTTCTCCCACTCTCCCTATTTTTTTTCCAACCCTCAATACATCTAATTTCTCCCTCCAAACCCACCTCAAATTCGTCCACAGGATAACCTATAAAATTAGTTCCTAAGTTAAGAAAAAACTCCCATTTTCTCTTGAAAAAAAATCAGCCTCAAGTCCCAGCATTCTTTCTTCTTTCCAGCCACTTTTTCCAGTAACATCCTCCCATGTTAGTATCCCAAATTCAATGCAACAAATTTAGAAGAAAAACTCTCATTTTCTTGTCTAAAATTTTGGCCAACATACACTCTCAGATTTCTACATTTTCAGCCCCAAAATCCCAACTTTATACTCTAGTTTCATCTCCATTCGGTCCTAAGTTTCTTCAAACATCCATCCATTTTTTCTTCTCTTCTTCTCCCTACAATTCTCATCCAGAAAGAAGTCTCCACCATTCCCTATTTTCAGCCCCAAATCTCGTAATAACCCCTCCACTAAGCTGCCCAAACCCACCTGTATTTCAAACCAAGAATTAATCGCCCACTTCCACTGAAAACAGGTCCTCCATGATCAGCCAACTACCTCCAAAATCTTCCCATTTTTCCTCACCTTTCAACCACCAAAATAACTGCCATTTCTCCACTCTCCCTAAAATATCCCAGAAGTCGACCCCCTTCAACCCCAGTTTTCCTCCTTGCACTCCAGTTTTGGTCCTCCCCATTGTCAGCCATAAGTTCTAGCTTTTATTTCCTTTAACACTCCACTTTTCTCACCCCAATTTTGTCCGTACAACATCACGTAAAACGAGCCCCTAAGTTAAGAAAAACTCTCTTTTCCTCATCATTTTTTGCCCTAGCATTTCCAGTTTGTACCCCATTTTCAGCAAGTGTTCTATCTCTTTTTTCTGTCAAGAAAAAAATCCGGCCCTAGCAATAGATCTTGTAGCCTTGGTTTTGATGCTTAAAATCTATATTTTTTCTCTCATTATAAGCCCCAAAGTTTCTTTCATTTCAGTCAAAAGAAAACTAGTCCAGTAGTCCCTGTGTTCCTCGGTTTTCGGCCGCCAGATGAGTGCTCATTTTCAAATTAGTTTACAGTGAAGATCATATACTTTCTATCTTATATTTCTATCTCTAAAGTTCCCTATATATATAGATATTTATATATTGTACGGGTTTGTTATTTTTGGAAAGCTGCAGAACCAATTTTTTTCATCAAAGCTTTAACCAAAAACTCGTTTTCGAGGTAGTTTTACTTACTACTTTTACGATGATTTTTAAATGATATTTGTGAAAATTATGATGTGATATAAATGCTATACAAAAATTTATGATGAAGGAATGTTATGATAGTGATTGAAGGTAATCACTTTAATATGTTAGTGATTGAGGGTAATCACGTATGACGTTATGTGGTGCCGGCTACCAATCACAATTTATTTGATCCCATGTATGTTTAAAAATGATAGCATGAGCATTTATGTTTACGTATAATTTTTTCACATGTTGTATGTATTGCTACTGAGTGTTTCTCATGAAATAATCACCCCCAAAATGAACAAATTTTCAGATTGAATTGATTGGCGTTGATGCAATGGCGGTAGGCTAGCGAGCATATCATGGAAATTTTTATTTTGTTCAAGTTTTGACGTCGAGATGATCAAGTCAATGATGTAAATACTATATTTTAAGTATTTGATTTAGTATTTAATTATGTAATATGTATGAAAAACAAGATGTTGGTTTAATTACCGTTCAAAGTTTTGAATTAGAAATTGCCTAGTTCATTTTTTTTTGAAATTTCAGCTTACTGTCCCATTTTCGAAAAATCACAACTTTTACTACAGTTGGATTTTTTGAGTGAAATCAGTTGATGTGGAAATTCCTATATGTGTTCTAATAACAAAAATTGGAATCACTCAAAAATTTCATCGGATGAATTTATTATGGACGTTTGAACGAGCTGCCTTGAGGCACCCGGGACAGTTTTTCAATCATCTTCGTCTATGTTTTCCACCTACCAAATGGCGTAGCTAAAGTTTGAAATTTTAACATGTTGTAGTCCGTAACCCCAAGTATCTACAGTTCCAATTTCATAATTTTTGGAGTTCGTTTGTATGATCTAATAAATTGTGGCGACACATATCACGGTGTAGACAAAACTATGAAATTTTGAAGAAAAATTCTTTTCCCTTGCATGCTTGTTATTTTTTCGCAACAATTTCATTTTTAAAACCCTTCAAGGGCATGGAAAATATTACTTGGAGTCGTCATATACATTTAAAGATTTATTTCAGTGACCCTCCGAGATGAGAAAATCTGTGGCGTAACAGCTTGGTATCAGAGAACGGTTTTACTTTTCTGTAGACTCGCGTAAATTTTAAAATTTTATTTTATTTTGTATGGTCTTTATTTTATTATGTCAAGTTAAAAATTTATGAGTTACGATTTTAGAATTTAAGCGTCGCTACTCGCCATCACCACGTTACGCTAACTTTGAAGTAAAGAAAGTTTGATAATTTTCTTTCTATGTTTAAGTATGACATTAATGAAATTTATATTTATGAAACTCTATATTTTTTTTATGAAAATTTATTTTAGTCCTCGGAATTATCTTAAAAGATGTTAGAAACCCACATAAACAGACTTTTCATAATTGGTATTTTAGACGTGGTTCCACCAAGTGAGTACTATCTAGAACGTGCCGAGTTGGAAAGAAATGATTATATTTAATTTGTTATGGAATCTAAGTGGTCGTTTGGCCATCATGTCGCTAGCCATAGGGCAGCACATATTCGGGCGATGAACTACGAGTTTGTGACAACAAGATGTTGTCATTAATTGTATACTTACCATTTTTGAAAGTGGAGGTTAAATGATCAAACCTCATGCACCTCAGATGCATGCCTAGCTATTAATGTTACATGTCTGAGAAATGATAGTATTCTAAAGGTTAGTATGCCATAGATACGGATAAATTATCAAGTGCAATGTAGATAGATTTTGATGGTTTGATCTTAGAAGCAGACTTGATTGTGGTAGAATGAAATATTTTGATATAATTTTGGGTATATTTTTGGCTAAGAAATAACCTTGCTGCAATTGTGTGTTTTTGAGAAAGATGTTGTGTTTTGGCAACCAGGAGGTGAAGAGTTTAGGTATTACAGTTGAGAGTTAAGGCATTCTATTAAGGATATCTTGTCTGTCTCACTGGTACCTCATCGGAAGAGATGATACTAGATAATGTGCCAGTGGAAACAAGGGTGAGATTTACACCGACCACAAGAGTCTCAAGTACTTCTTCTTTCAAAAAGAGTTAAAAATAAGACAACGATGATGGTAATAGTTGGTGAAGGACTATGACTACATTATCATGTATCATCCCGGTAAAGCAAATGTAGTCGCGGCAACTCTAATTAGGTGATTGGTTAGCGTTGTGAACAAAGCAAGAGAAATTGATCAAGGATTTGAGAATTTAAGAATTGAAGTGTTGGCGCAACCAGTGCGGGTATCAACAATGATAACAAGTTTGACATTAAAATCGACACTAAAAGATAGAGTCATGGCAGCTAAGAAAGAGGATTCTTTTTGAAAAATAAATTCAGGGATAACGTGGAAATTAAAAGAGGAAAGGATTTGAAATAATCAAGGACAAAACTTTGATGATATAAGGTTGGTTGTGCATGCCCAAGGATGAGGGTCGAGGAATGAAATTTTATCTGATGCTCATTTCTCTCCTTACGTCGCATATCCAAAAGGAACCAAAATGCAAAAAGATTTTCGTAACACTTTTTAGTGGAGAAACTAAAAAGGGATTATAGTTCGATTTGCGTCTAAGTGTTTGGTGTGTCAATAAGTAAAGGCAGAAACACCAAAGGCCGTTAGGACCATTAAATCCAGTGGATATACCACAGTGGAAAGGAAAGAAAATCGCAATGAATTTCATTATGGGTTTTCTTTGATCGGCAAGAGGTCATGATGCTATCAAGGTTGTAGTAGACCATTTGACGAAATTCGCTCAATTTTCTTCCAATTCGGATGAATTTTAGTTTGGAACAGCTAGCACAGTTGTATGTCAGAGAAGTTTTTCGACTTCATAGAGTGCCAGTGTTCATTGTATCGGCCGAGACCCGAAGTTTACCTCAAATTTCTGGAGGAGCCTTCAGGGAGCTATGAGAACTTAATTGGATTTTAGTACAGGGTATCATCCTCAAACCTACCGGCAATCAAAATGCCAATCAAATTCTGGAAGACATGTTGAGGTCATGTGTTCTGGATCTAGTTAGTAAATGGAAAAGTCACTTACCGTTAGTAGAATTTGCATATAATAATAGTTTCCAAGCTATTTTTGACATGGCACCATATGAGGTACTTTATGGTCGTTGATGTCGTTTGCTAATTTTTTGGGACGATGTTGGCGAAAGAAGAATTTTGGATCCAGATTTACTTGAGAAAATGGTAGAAGTTATAGACAAGATCAGATCTAGAATTTAGACAATGCAAGATTACCAAAAAAATTTAGCCGACCAAAGAGAGAAAGAGTTAGAGTTCGAAGTCGGAGTGAAAGTATTTCTTAAAGTTGTTCCAATGAAAGGATTTTCACATTTTGGAAAGAACGGAAAGTGAAGACCAACTTCGGCCCATTTGAGATTATTTAGAAAATTGGAAATGTGGTGTTTCATTTGGCATTGCCCCCCGAACTCTCGGTAGTGCA
Organism: Forsythia suspensa; assembly: GCA_023638005.1. Taxonomy (NCBI): domain Eukaryota; kingdom Viridiplantae; phylum Streptophyta; class Magnoliopsida; order Lamiales; family Oleaceae; genus Forsythia; species Forsythia suspensa. Next base: position 20,139,644 of record CM042664.1, on the reverse strand, counting down.
CGGCGTATTCTACGTTTGATGTTGAAGAAGTACGTGCATGAATCTACGCAAGTGATAAATTGTGAGTCGTCGGAATTAAAGAATTATGTGACTTATGAAGAAGCACATGCGGTTGTTCTAGAGAGAAAAATCCATGTTTTGAGAAGGTCCATTTAGTTAAAGTTCAGTGGAGTAGACACGAGAAAGATGGGGTTACTTGGGAAAGAGAAGAAGATGTTTTAGCTAAGTACCCGGACCTCGTAAACCAAGTAAGTCAAATTTCGAGAACGAAATTATTTTAAGTGGGGAGGGTTGTAACAATCCAAATTTTTTGCATTTCAATTTCAAGTAAATAAAAATTTCTTACTTTCGGCATCGCTTCGTACCCCACGATTTATTTTAAAAATTTTGGTTATGTTAAAATTTTGTGCATGTTCGCTTCAAAATTTTAGTCGACGTCTATGAAAATTATTTGAAAACGAACCTTATTCTTTTTTCTTTTGGTAAGTTGTTAATTTCAAATTGAATGAAATAATTTATAGCTAGCCTAAAATTTTAAATTTCGTTCCCCGGTTCTATCTAAAAATCTCGGCCATTTATTTTCGATTCTTAGTCAAAACCCAACCTATTTTCAACTCCAAAATTTAACCAAAAGACCCACCCAAACAAGACCTTAAATTCTACCATTTTGCATCAACCAAACAGCCCCTCCCTTAACAAAGAAACCACTCCCATAATCTAAAAAAAAAAAAACGTCCCAGCAACCCACCTTCCAGCCATGTTTCTTGCCATTTCCTTCCCTACTTTTCTCCCACTCTTGAGCCCTCAATCCAAGTGACTTCTCCCTCCATATTACCCATTAAAAACCGTTCTCCAATTCTCCACATTCAGCCAAAAACAAAAAGAAAAATAAACTGCCCCTACCAGCTATAGAAACCGTCCCTAACAGCCATAATAAGTCATGGTCTTTGCCACATTCTTTCTTCCACTCTCCCTATTTTTTCCCAGCCCTCAATTCATTTGATTTCTCCCTCCAAACCCACCTCAAATTCATCCACAGGATAGCCCAGAAAATCAATTCCTAAGTTAAGAAAAAACTCCCATTTTTGCTTCAAAAAAAATCAGCCTCAAGTCCCAGCATTCTTTCTTCTTTTCAGCCACTTTTTCCAGCAACATCCTCCCATGTTAGTATCCCAAATTTAATGCAAAAAATTTAGAAGAAAAACTCTCATTTTCTTGTCTAACATTTTGGCCAGCATACACTCTCAGATTTCTACATTTTCAGCCCCAAAATCCCAGCTTTATACTCTAGTTTCATCTCCATTCGGTCCTAAGTTTCTTCAACCATCCATCCATTTTTTCTTCTCTTCTTCTCCCTGCAATTCTCGTCCAGAAAGAAGTCTCGATCATCCCCTATTTTCAGCCCCAATCTCAGCCAATAACCCCTCCACTAAGCTGCCCAAAACCGACCTAGATTTCAGCCAAGAATTAACTGCCCACTTCCACCTGAAAACAGTCCTCCATGATCAGCAAACTACCCCCACAATCTTCCCATTTCCCCTCACCTTTCAACCACCAAAATAACTGCCATTCTCTCCTCCCCACCCCACCCCCACCCCACCCCAAATATCCAGTAAGTCGGCCCCTTCAACCCCTCGGTGATCTCCATAATTCAGTGAAGAAGAAGTCCAGATTTTCCTCCTTGCACTCCAGTTTCGGTCCCCCCAATTTCAGCCATAAGTTCCAGCTTTTATTTTCTTTAACACTCGACTTTTCTCAACCCAATTTCGTCCATACAACATCCCAGAAAACCAGCCCCTAAGTTAAGCAAAAACCCTCTTTTTCCTCATCATTTTCGGCCCCAGCATTTTCAGTTTGTACCCCATTTTCAGCAAGTGTTCTTTCTCTTTTCTGTCTAGAAAAAAATCCGACCCCAGCAATGGATCTTGTAGCCTTGGTTTTGATCCTTAAAATCTATATCTTTCCTCTCATTATAAGCCCCAAAGTTCCTCTCATTTCGGTTAAAAGAAACTAGTCCAAAGATCCCCTGTGTTCCTCAGGTTTTACCCGCCAGAGTGCTCATTTTCAAATTAGTTTACAGTGAAGATCACGTACTTTCTATCCTAGATTTCTATCTCTAAAGTTCCCTATATATACATATATTTATATATTGTATGGGTTTGTTATTTTTGGAAAGCTGCAGAACCAATTTTTCTTCATCAAAGCTTCAACCGAAAACTCGTTTTTGAGGTAGTTTTACTTACTACTTTTACAATGATTTTTAAATGATGTTTGGGAAAATTATGTGTGATATAAATGATATGCAAAAATTTATGATGAAGGAACGTTATGATAGTGATTGAAGGTAATTACTTTAATATGTTAGTGATTGAAGGTAATCACATATGACATTATGTGGTGCCGGCTACCAATCGCAATTTATTTGATCCTATGTATGTTTAAAAATGATAGCATCAGCATTTATGTTTACGTATAATTTTTTCACATGTTGTATGTATTGCTACTGAGTGTTTCTCATGAAATACTCACCCCCAAAATGAACAAATTTTCAGATTGAATTTATTGGCGTTGATGCGATAGCGGTAGGCTAGCGAGCTTACCATGGAAATTTTTATTTTGTTTAAGTTTTGACGTCGAGATGATCAAGTAAATTATGATATAAATACTATATTTTAAGTATTTGATTCAGTATTTAATTTTGTAATATGTATGGAAAACAAGATGTTGGTTTAATTGCCGTTCAAAGTTTTAAATTAGAAATTGCCTAGTTCATTTTTTTTGAAATTTTAGCTTACTGTCCCCTTTTTGAAAAATCATAACTTTTACTACGGTTGGATTTTTTGAGTAAAATTAGTTGATGTGGAAAGCCCTATATGTGTTCTAATAACAGAAATTGGAATCACTCAAAATTTCATCGAATGAATTTATTATGGACGTTTGAACGGGCTGTCTTAAGGCACCCAGGATAGTTTTTCAATCATCTTCGTCTATGTTTTCCACCTACCAAATGGTGTATCTAAAGTTTGAAATTTTAACATGTTATAGTCCGTAGTCCCAAATATCTACAGTTCCAATTTCGTAATTTTTGGGGTAGGTTTGAATGGTCTAATAAATTGTAGCGACACCTATCACAATATAGACAAAACTATGAAATTTTGAAGAAAATTCCTTTTCCCTTGCACGCTTGTTATTTTTTCGCAACAATTTCATTTTTAAAACCCTTCAAGGGCATGTAAAATATTACTTGGATTCGTCATATACATTTAAAGATTTATTTCAGTGACCCTTCGAGATGAGAAAATCCGGGGTGTTACAGACAGCTTCCTGGATTTGGCTTCTTCTTCGCTGCATTGGCCATCAAAACTGTCAAGGGTGCTGAATAATTCTTTGGTCATGACCAACCCTTATATTATGTTCATCTCAGCCAATTGCAGCCGCTCGTGTATTGTGGCTTCCTCAACTGCTTTCTCCCATTTTTGGATCCATCACTTATAGACGTTCGCTGCCATTATCACAGGATGGGCGGGGAGTAATTCCATCACGGAGGTCTCCAATTTACCATGGTGCTGAGAAATACGGATACGATTTCCTTGACCGATCGAAGAGGTAGAATTCTCAGCATCCCCAGCCCATCCTTCAAGATACAGCGAGGACTGGCGATTTTTCTCAGTCCACCTCGTCTTGCAGGCATCTCTCATAAATGCCTCCGTAGCCGCATGAGCCTTCCTCTTCCATCTGGCCTCCTCACCCGTGTCCTCGGCGATTCTCTTCTCCTTGTTCTTTGGAGGGAGGAATGGAGTTACGGAGAGGATGAGAGGACGACAGCGGGGGTGGAGAAAGAGGAGTAGCCTGGACTAGAGCCTGGACATCGGATGCTGGATGGTGGATTGTCCTTAATAGATGGCATCCTGGACTTCTTGCAACGGACATGGCGTCTCGTACTGAGGAGCCTGGGCCGAGTAGCCCTCCCCATCCGGTTGGGTGAGCGAGGTGGAGCGAAGGAACACTCTTAAACCTAAAAGCTGCTGACACAATCACCAAGATACAAACTATTAGGATAGCTTTTCATAGAAAAACCAGTACATTTCAGCTTGCGAGACTCACCCATTAGTCCGTAGTAAATTAGTAAGTTGTCGTCTTTGAGCAAATTGCTGAGACTCCTGAAGTCACTATCAAGTGCTCGCACCTTATTCCACTTCGATCTTAACTCCCCTTTATCCCTCTTTGGAATGGGTGGCTTCCAGCAGTCTACAAAAATAAGCAAAACATTAAGTCAGGAAGAGTGATAAAAAATCCATACAAAGACAACAATATATACCAAGTTCTTCAAATTGACGGAGAATAGACACGTTGGGGAGAGGATCCTCTGGCATAAACTCCTAGTCTCCTCTGACGAAGATGAACCTCTCCTTCCAATTATGTACTTTGTTGGGACTGTCAGTGGCCATTCTCCATTTCTGGCCTGGCCAATGAGAGATGTTAAACCAACCTGTAGATCGATAGGGTTAGTAAATTGATTCAAATTCTCTGGGGGTTAGGTCCCCACCAGTCTCGATAATACCCCATAATAAGAATGAGGCCACCATTTGGCCTCAGCCATTCGGCGTTATCTGGAAGGGGGCCAGATTCCAATCTTTCAACACCTCGCAGAAGAAGTGACGCATCGGCAGGCGAAGACCTTACTGCATCGTTGGATCGTAAATCGTGACGAATCCCTCAGGTGGGTTGTCGGCACGTTCTTCGGGACCAGGAGCCTTGAGCTTCAAAGAGGCGGAAATATCATAAGATACCCGTATGTCTTCTAACTCTACTTTTTTGATCTTCGAGCGAGCCATTGACGCTTCGGTGGCCGAACGCTTGAGCTCCTTGTCGAGCGTCCATGCCGCCGGGGCATCCATTTTATCCAGCGATCTTCTCATCTTAGGTACCCTGACGTCATGCCGTCCCTTCTCTAAAGTCACCTTCGGCGATCTAGTTTGGTTTATCCCTCTCCCACTTATGGACGCGGTGCAGGCGAGAGACACTGGGTGTTTGATTAACTTCTCCCATGCCCTCGGCCGATAAAGAAGATGAAGAGGAAGACAACGACTCACCTCAGATACTAGGGTTTGTCTGGGCGTTCGACCAATTCTACGAATCATCATGTCCAGACGACATCGCTACCCCTCTCAATTATAGAAGAAGGTGCTTCTACGATTGCTGAAAGATATGGCAGAGAACGACGAACAAACTAAGAAACCAAGAAATAAAAATGAAGGCAATCTATAAAACAAAGCACAACAACTCTCGCGGTGCTTACCTTGGGATTGCAGTTGAACCAATGACCACGCCTTAAATTTTCTTGATTATCGATGGAGTATTCCAAAAAATATGAAATAGGCTCATAAGCAAGAAAAAGTCAGATATGGAGGAGGCGCAGATTTATATAGATTAAGCCACCTCAATCTCCACCGTCCAAACTCGAAACAAGGCATCTAGACCGTCGCTCAGAAGACGCGTGTTCAAAGTAGGGAAATAGAACCCCAAGCATTTATTGAAACAAAGAGACGCACCCCACGCGCGGCCCCATTCACCCATCATGCGCCATTAGCATTGAATGCACACACTCTCTCACTCATGATTGCCTGACCAACAGATTGACAACTTTGATTGACAGCTTGGACAAAATCACACCAACCAGGGACATGTCACCGAGAGTCTAACCAATTAAAGCCCCAACCCGTCATAAATAATCGGCTTTAGACTTGGGAGACTATACTAAGTAAGTAATTCAACAGCACATCTGCGAAGACCATACCTGTGGGATTCGCTTTCGCCAAAACTTCTTTCTTCTCTTACTTCAAAGTCACACGCCTAACATAAATAATAGGTTTGGACTTGGGGACTATTGTTACCACCAGATTTTGATAAGGCCTCCACGTCAGTAAAAGCCCAATAAAGACCCAAGTTGACCCTCGCGAAGGCCCTCCAGATTAATAAAGGCTTCAGACATCAAGCGAAGGCTTCATGCATATTCTTATGGCTCGGCAGCATGTTAGCACTTACAAATCAAAATACAGCGAAGCCCATGACAGGCCTTGAATACCATGACTGATCCAGGAGGCTTCGCCGGGCTTTGAATCCCTCGTAATCTGCAGGCAACACAGTGTTCCAGAATGACCAGAGATATGCTTAAGGAAATATCGTGTTTGATTGACACATAGATCCTCACAAGGAAACCAAATCCCAATCTCCTAAAGATTAGGCAACGTGATTAATTCAAATAAGGACTGTAATCTAGGATATTATCTTGACAACTGATCATCCCTATCCCATAAGGAATGAGGATCCGATCAAATATCTAATTGATTGTTTCTAAATCAATTAGAACTCTTGTGATATAAATACAACGTCTCCGGTTATTCTATGGTACGCTTTTCTTTACGCATCAATTTCACCCCTAAACTCTATTCAAATCTCTGTCTGCTTGTTCCTCCCACACCTAATTATTTTTGTTCTCCATATATTACTTTATATACCGGTAGTTGACTTGATTGTCGGAGAACTAACAATCGTCGGACTCTTTTTTTCTAGAGATCTTGGTGCCTCACGATTGTCTGAGTGTGCAGGTAACATATAGGTTGGCAGAGGAGTGTCTGGAGATCTGTTGATACGTGGACAGTGCAGGTTTCGACGTCAACAAGTTTAATTTAAGTTTCAATCCAAATTATGTTTGGTGTGACAAGTAAATTATTTATTTTAAATTTATTTATTTTAAATTTATTTATAAGTAAACTTTTTAATTTAAGCTAAACATGCTTATATCTCAAAGCAAGGCTAGCATACTTTTACTATTTATATTTTAGAAAAAGTTATCAAGAAATAGTTTGCAATTAACAAAAAAAAAATATTATTATTTTGAAAGAAAATTAATATTTATCTATTGACTAATACATGAGAGTCTCCATTTTATAAATTAATATTTTTAAAAATCTCAAAATATATATTGTCTAAGTTTATCTAAGATTGTATTTGATGCAATGTATTATATTGTATAAAAAATTTATTTAAAAAAAAAAGAAGAAAAAAATAAAATTAAGACTGGGTTGGTCTTATGGGCTGGGCTAGGCCGACATATTTCTGGCTCGCACAAAACTGGTCAGGCCCCGCCTGGTCCAGGTTTAGGTGTGGGCTTGCTTTGGCGGGCTAGGCCAGCCCGACCTGGCCTATTTGCCAGCTCTAGTTGAGTAGCATAGTGTAACACAACCTATATTTTGATCAGGAATAAAATTGTTTACAACTAATGTCTGAAGATCGGCGCCTTGTATCAAAAAGTTGTAGTGCTGACTAGTTAATCATTTGGGTATGCGATTTGTCCTTATCGCATAAATGGTTTAATTGTGACACTAGTACACTTAGAGTGTATTGAACAGACCACGTGTCGAATTTAATTATATAGCATGATCGTGCATATAATCAAATTTCACTTGATTACCAAGTATTTCATCTAAATCATTTTACATGATTGTGTATATCTTTTCGTTGGTTTGATGGTTCTTTGATGCATCAATGGGTGAGAACAATTTGATTGATCAAATATCTTGGTGAGTTGGGAGCTTGAAAATGAGCAAAGTAGATAACACTAATTCGTGTCGGGAACGGTCGCCTTGAAAAATAGGTCTAAGTATTTTTTGTTGAACGGTTATAAATCTAAGCTCAGTATTTAGCGACGGCTAAATTTCGACATCTGTGAATTAGTTCATATGACTGTTCAAGAAAATGTAACTTAAAGTTAGTGAGAATAATTAGAATGGCAAAACGGTCATTTATGCTCATACCTAATTATCGGATTTCGGACATGGATAAAATATATACACGGTAAGTCAGAGGAAAGTATTACAACTTCTGTAATTTTATTATTCGAGCTTGAAAAAAATATATCCGAACAGGTTCTTGTAGTAGTTCTATGAAGTTTTGAGTTTAATCATAATTACTATGAAAGTTTTGTACTTGATTGTAATTGTGATTAAGTTTAGAGATTACATGTGTAATTAAATTAATCTTAACCTAATTGGACTTGGATGCAATTAGGACTCTTGTCCTTGTTTGTAATTAGGATTCTTTTCCTATTTATATGACATCGCATATGACGTATGTGACGTAAAATCAATCCAACAATTAAGAGAATATGGGAGAGAAAATTCTTAAGTCTTGTTTGACTTGAATTTTATCTTTTTGGTTTTCTAAATTTGTCCAGTCTAAAAATTAGTTTTCGATTCAAATTAAAAGGTGCTCACATGCAGTGTAAACTATACTTTGGAGAATACAATAAAAAATTTGAACATTGGGAGCGCCACGTTCGTGAATCGAACACGGTAAGTCCGCGAATCAGATCAAGATTCGGTATCGTTGATCGATTCAGGTATAATATAAAACTATTAATATTTAATTATAATAAATATGTGAACGTCAATCTTTATTTATTGGATTAAAAAAATTTGTATTTTCTAATTAATTCTCCTATTAGTTTTCAAAAGTTATGCTGTTTAGGAACAAAGCAACCAGGACAAGCTGTGCATGGCCTGTCTGACAACCAAGTCCTTTCACGTCAAGGGCTTCCTAAGAAAGAACAAAATAATAAAAAATAACAAGGCACGGCATAGCTTTGGTTGTAGTTGCTACACCTCTTATCAACGTTGACATATGTATACTTGAATGAACTCTTCGTTCAATTTTCTTTGCAAACTAGCTAGTGGTCCAATTTGACACTATTGGCACACGATACACTTTTTAGGGGTATAGTACGTAATTCAATTTGTTTTGCATGAATTTCAGTTATGGCTTCTAAGATTAGATTGGTTGTATCATAAGATGTGAGGCCATTTTTTCATTTATGTCTCCTTTGGTCCTTTTAAACAAATTCCTCAAACAAAATTGCCACACTTTTCTAGTTCTGTATAACAAGAGAGTGAGTGAGCATCAATGCATAAGCCAATATGTTCGGATTCGAACAATACACCAATAATTCCACGTAAAAAAGAAATTAAACATAGTAGAAAAATCAATTAAAACAGCAGCTGCCTCAGCACAAGTGAATTAAAAAGCACAATCCATTTGCTTTGGATAAAGATTAAGAACATAAATTCTCTCACTCCCACTCATCAAAATCAAAGGATAAAATTAAAAAACAGAACTATAAAGAGATGAAAACAATAAACCATGGTGGAAAATTAACAAAAGACTGTTAGAGTATAATAATATTGTTTAGAGTATATTAGTTTTTTTTTTATTTGTTTTATTAAATATACTAATTGTAACTCCAAAAACTCTAATTCAATTTTGTTCTATAATAATTCTTTTGTTCTCATCTTCTCTCTTTGTTCGTCTCTGTTATTTTGATATGTCATATTAAAATCTATAAAAAAGACAAACAAACAATAAATAAAATTTAGCAAAAATTGATACAATTGAAGTGTACTTCTTTAGCCTTGGGCAAGTTTATTATTATTTTTCTTTTTTTCAACTTTAGCTGGACATAATGATGAGCCCCTCCTATAATGGTCTGTATTATGTTTTTTTTGGTGATTAATAAAAGGTATCACTTTAATTGGTTTAAAAAAAAAAAGAAAAAAAAAAGCAAAAATCAATACAGACATCAAAATGATCAAAGTGTAAGGAATTGAGGTATACATGTACAGCAGAAATTAAATGTTCAATTCCTTTAAGCCGGATCAACCTTGTACTTAGAGAGAATCCGTGATAGAAGTTTACCTTTGATGAATATCGTGAAATCTAATTTCTGATTAGTTGGAGGTGCGATCTTCAATACCACAGCTGTTCAATTGTCCAGTCTTCAATGGTAATCCACATAGCAAGAACAGATCTGGACTTCCATGATCAAGAACAGATGAAAGTGAAACTTTTTTGGAGTATTTGTATTTGGCTGTCTTTTTCTTATGCTAACAAGTAATGAAAATCAACTTTTTTTTATTTAATCTGTCGTGGCCTTTGTATTTATAGGTAGGACTAACCCTAGCCCTAATTCTAGTCAAACTAGAATCCATCAACAAATGGGCCCAAATTAATTATTAATTAATTTGGTCCAATAAATAATCAAATCCGACCCAACTAATTGGACTTTGGACATTAATTATTACAATCTCCCACTTGGACAAGGTCCAACTCTATATGCTCAATTTTCGCTCTATGTGTGTGACCCATTAGGTTCCTATTCACGATGGCAAACGCAGTGATATTCTCATCGATTCACTGAGATCGATCAATTCATGCCGACGTCCAAGATTGACATCTAGCAATGTGTCAAGGAAATCCATGTGAAGGAAAATGTCATGTGGTATGACAGAACCAATATATGTACGGTTACCGTAGAAATATAATCCCTTCATCAATATAACCCAATTAGTTAAGAGATATAGATCAGCGTCAATCTCATTTCAACCAATTATATTATTCACCTCAACTCTTTGTTGATCTAATCTAGTTATGATTGAAATATTTTCAACTCATAACTCCACCCTGGTCGAGGAAATTTATATCAACTTAAGTGGGCAAAAATCAGGTTATAATATCCGACTTTTCAGGAGTGACGAATCCTCATATTGGACATTCACAACCTTCATATATGATTCTCACTATACCCGTACGACATCTTCCTGGTGACTCAAATCTCCGAGTCCCATCAAACGCTCGCCAAAGTATAATGGTCCTCACATAAGATTCTATGATGTCCTCAAGTCAAAGGACCAAATCCAGAGCTGCACATTAGAGATTTACCACTGACGCTTGGATAGTTATCCATGTGGAATCTCTAGGCGAATTATCCAATGTCATGTTCTCATAACAATGCATTCATGTGTTCATTCAGATGTCCCTCTACATCTTAGCTCGTAAGATCAACTACTTTCTTCAAAAGAAATGCAACACATGCTAGTCTATCCGCATTAATGATATCCGTATCTCATTATTACTATGACAAGGGATATTTTAAGAATAAGTCATTTATAATTTGTATCTCACAATCACAACACTTTGTGATTAACAAGTTACTATGAACTTTTTTTCGGACTCTATTATTTTAAATAATAAAATTTAAAAAATAACAGATCTGCCATTAAAATGTTGACAAGCATTTAATTAATTAATTTGTTCATATACTTCAATATTTAACAAAAAGTATATCACAAAATGTCTCATACAAACTAGATCTAATCACTCATGTGTCTTAATACCATCAAATTTAGCATGATCATCATGCTTGTGCTAGGACAACAACTTTGTCAAAGGATCTGATACATTATCGTATGTTAGGACCAGTTCTATCTTTATATAATTTCTTAAGATTATCTCCCTGATGAGATGATACTGCCTCAATATATATCTGGATCATTGATGAGACCTGGGTTCCTTCGCTTGTGCGATGGCTCCATTGTTATCACAATACAAGTTATTGGATCAACAATGCTAGGAACTATTCCAAGTTCAGTAATGAACTTCTTGATCCAAATCGTTTTCTTTGCTACTTCTGAAGTAGCTATATATTCGGCTTCTATAGTTGAATCAGCATTCGTTGCTTGTTTGGAACTTTTCCAACTGACTGCACCACCATTTTGAGTAAATACATAACCAGATTGAGATTTGCTATTGTCTTTATCAGACTGAAAGCTGACATCGGCATAATCTTGAACTCTAATTCATTTCCTTTATAAACCAAGAACATGTATTTATTCCTTCTTAAGTACTTAAGGATGTTCTTGACTGCGATTCAATATTTCTCGCCAGGGTTCGCTTGGAACCTGCTTGTGACACTCAAAGCGTATAAAACATCTGGTCGAGTACATAACGTCACATATATGATAGATCCTATTACTGATGCATAAGGAATCATATCCATGCTATCTCTCACAATCTGTGTTTTGAACACTCTTTTGAGAGATAGATCCCATACCCGATGAAACAGTGTCTTCTCTTGGACTCTTCCATACTAAATCTTCTCAAGATTTTATTTATGTACATATCTGGAGATGGGCCAAGCATTCTCTTAGATCTATCTCTATAGATCTTTATACCGAGAATGTACGTTACCTCTCCCATATCCTTCATGGAGAAATTTTGGATAACCACAATTTTACTGATTTTTGGCATCGGAGACATCGTTTCCTAGAGTATGTCATCCATATACAAAATTAGAAACACGACTTTGCTCCCACTAACCTTTTATACACATAGTTCATCTTCATTCTTAATAAAATCAAATATTTTAATTGTCTTATCAAAATAAAGATTCCAGCTCCGAAAAGCTTGCGTTAATCCATATATGGATTTCTGTAGTTTGCATACCTTGTTTGGCTATTTGGATTCAAAACCTTCAGGTTGTGTCACCTACACACCCTTGCTAAGATTCCTGTTAAGGAATGCGATCTTGACATCCATTTGCCAGATCCCATAGTCATGGTATGCTACTATCACAAGCAGAATCCGAATTGACTTAGACATGGCTACTGGTGAGAAGGTTTCGTCAAAGTCAATTCCTTGTCTTTACTTGTAACCCTTCGCAACCAATCTTACCTTGTAAGTATGAACATTACCATCCATGTCGACCTTTTCAATGTAAACCAATTTACAGCCTATAGGTTTTACCCCTTCAGGCGGGTCAAGCAAGGTCCAAACCTTGTTTTCATACATGGAGTTCATCTCGAATTCCATGGCTTCCTGCCACCTCTTTGAGTCAACACTTGACTTCGATTTTGTATAAGTAGTAGGTTCATCTTCCTCGATTAGTAATACATTACTAGTAATTAGGAGATCGTATCTCAGAGGAAAATGAATGACTCTGCTAGACTTACGCAGAGCTGGTGTATCGTTGGGAACTGGTGGTTCCACTTTCTCAATCTGTGCTTCATCAGATGCAAGCTCAGCCATTGGAACATCTAATTGGTCGATTTTATTTGTGATTTCTTGAACCTCTTCAAGATCTACATTGCTCCCACTGTTTTATCTAAGAATACAGCAAGCCTCGATATGATGACCTTCATCTCGATGGAATTGTAGAAATAGTATTCAACATTTTCTTTTGGATACCCCACAAATAAATATTTATCAGATTTAGCTCATAGCTTATCTGATTCAACGCGCTTCACATAAGCGTCGCATTCTCAAATTTTCATGTATGAAAGATTGGGTCTTTTTCTCTTTCCATAACACGTATGAAGTTTTATTGACCGGTTTAGATAGGACACGATTTAGTGTATAACATGCAGTGTTAAGTGCATATCTTCAAAACGATTTTAGAAGAACTACACGACTCACCATTGATCACACCATATCAAATAAGGTTCGGTTTCGTCTCAGATACACTATTTTGTATTGATGTATAAGGTAGGGTCCACTGCGAGAGAATTCCATTCTCTTTTAGATAGTCTAAAAACTCACCATTCAAATATTCTCCACCTCGATCAAATCTAAGTGTTAGAATTTTTTCCCGGTTTACCTTTCTACTTCTTGCTTGAATTCCTTGAACTTTTCAAAGGCTTCACTCTTGAATTCCATCAAGTATATAAAACTACATGTATAATGGTCATCTGTAAATATGATGAAGTAAGAAAAGCCACCTTTAACATCTTTAGACATTTGTCAATATACATCAGTATGTACAAGACTCAAAATGTCTGCAACTGTGTCTCCCTTTCCAGAAAAAAAGGGGTCTAGGTCAGTTTGTCCAACGGGCATAATTCATGCTTATCAAATGATTCATAATCATTTGAATCCAAGTATTCATATTTATGTAACTTGGTGATGCGTTGTTATTTATATGACCGAGTGTGCAATGTCAAATATTTGAGTTGTTAGTTTTATCTCTTTTATGCCTTGCAATTGCTCTTCTAATGTCCTTTTATTTTCACAGTAAAAACATGGATCATCAGACTTGGATTTGTTTTTGCTTAACTGTTTTCCAACAGATTTGGCCTTCTTGGATCCTTTCAAAAAGGTCCCTTTAGATTTTCTTTTAGTTCTTTTAGAGGTATCAATGGCCAAAGTTTACCCATTTCTTTGGGCTTAACAGTTTTTAGCATGTTTAGCAGCTCGATTAAGGTACCCTGAATCTTATTCATGATGAAGTTCATAATGAACTATGAAAAGCTATTAGGTAGGGACTGCGGAACTAAGTCAACACTCAGCTCGTGGTCTATGGTAAAATTCAATTGGTTTAATTTTTCAATACAACCAATCATTTTCAGTACATGAACACTAACTAAAGATCTTTTTTACCATCATACCTCTGAATAACACTTTGGATGTCTCATACCTTTCAGTCCGTGATTGTACATCATTCAACTCCTTGAAATGATATATTTTGGTATAGGCATCCATACCCTCGTGCTGCTTTTCTAACTTAAGTGACATATTGCAAGCATCACATGTTGCAGTGTTACTATTATCACTATATTTTTTTAAGCCTGTACGTTCCCTAGTGTAGCCTTCTCAATAGGAGCTTCCGGCATTGGCTGCTTATTGTTAATATCCAATTTTCCTTTTTCATTCTTGAGAACAATTCTTAGAATGTGGTGCCAGTCCAGAAAATTTAGTCCGATATGTATGTTGGCATCCAATATGCCTCTCAATCTCATATGGTTACTCATGATTCAACAATTAAATAATAAGATAGAACAATTAATTAAATGCATTAAATTAATTTAACATGGACTTATATTAAATTAATTATACTCTCACTATTTAAATTGAATTAATAACCCTCAAACATTAATCAATAGAATCGGTTAAATTCCCAGTGGGCTAGTATCCCTTTTGTTTTATTAGAACCTTGAGTGACTCAACAAATTCTAATAAAACATCCAGATAGATACTTCTATCAATCACATCTCTATGTGACTTCCAGATCATCAACTAGACAACTTATTGTCGCACACATCTTATGTGTTTACTTGATTATGCCCCTAAAATTCTATTTCCTTGAGTGACTAAAAAAAAAAAAATTTTAGTTAAATTCGACCTATTGTTCATAAACATCAAAATTTTCATAGTGATAAACATATCCATGAGCGAGCAGTCTTGAGTGACTCAACAAACTGACATCGATAATGGACTCTAGTTTTTCGTTACAACAATAGAAGGCACGTTGTGTTAACCATTTAATACGAATTTAATATTTTGATAAAGAGGAGTTTGTCTCATCATATTTATGTATATTAACTAACATTTAACATGCAATAAATCATACATAATAATAACAATTGTGGATGATTATGGACTTTATCTATCTAATCTTCCTGAGCCAAAATGAAGATTAGTTGGTCAATTCCTAAGTGACGTTGCATTCGTTCATCGAATGCTAAATGCAATCATCTCTATCTCCTGCTGCAACCTGTATCCTATACTAATTGCTTCCTTGTGGTGTATCATATACTAGTTGGCACGCAAATCCTGATAAATGGACATGCAGGCCCATAATAAATAAATAGTTCGTAAATCCTAATTAAATAAATAATAAGCTCGCAGACCTATTTAATTAAATAATAGGCTCGCAGGCCCAACCAACAATCAACATGAATAATTAACCATACAACCAATCACATGGGTCGAGTCCATAATTATCCATTAAATATCTATTTTAATATCTAATATTAAAAATATATTAATTTCTAAATTTACAGCTTTGACAGTATAAGTCTAAACTTTTTAAATATTTTAGAACGGACTAGAAGGAATTAAATAATTAATCTAATTAATTAATTAATTTTTCAACAATAAAATTAATCAATTAATTTTATTTATAAAGGGTGTTTCAAAATTTATTTTATCTACCAACTTAATGTCATACCATAAATTGAAGACAAAATCTGTATAGGGTCAAAATTGCAATTTTATAAAGTAATAAGTTAAATTTTTAATCTGGTCAGAAATTCAAAATATAGTTTAAAAACGATTTTAATTTAATTTTGAATATTTGACCAACATTAAATAAATTAATAATTACAATTTTTCCAAAAAATTAAAAATTGCAATCGAGACCCTATTTTTCCTTTTGAAATTTGAGGACTTACTGTGCAATTTTTTTTTTGAAATTGCATAGTCAGCCCTTGAATTTTTCTTTTTAAAATAATGGATCCTTCAATGCAATTTCCAAAATTACACATAAGACCCTTTTCTTATTTTAAAATAGTAAGAGGCCCTTTCAACTCCTTTTGAAAATAGAGGGCTTCCCATGCAATTTCAAAAATTGCATGGGAAGCTCCCGTCTTCAATATGCCCAGACGCAGAAACACATGCTGGGGCTTCAGCCAGTGCCGCCAGATCTCTAGGAAGTGGTTGCACCGATGTCTAACACCGGCGGCCACCTCCTTTTTTTATAGTCGAACACCTCCAGATCTCTCCCAGCTAGCGGTGCATGATATGGTTGCCGCTCCCGTCTTCGTTGCTACTTCTAGCAGTGATGACCACTGATCCTTGCAGCTGAGTCCACTGCTTTCAAAAGGCAGCAGACTCGCCGCTGGTGGCTTTGCCGACGCCGCCCGTCAAAAGGAAAAAAGAGAAGGTGTAGCAACCGTGAACAACAGCAACCATTGCTCTGTTCCAACCGCAGCATCTCGTTGCGAGAGCAGTGGCGGTGCCGCTGCAACAGCCGGGGTCGAACTCGCCGCTGGTGGCTTTTTCCACCAGCGGCGGCGCTTTAGTCCCTTATCTCATTCCAATCGAGTCTAAATCAAATTCAGATTTTGCCCACCCCAAAAATTCACAATTTTTATTTTAATGTCAAAACTCAAATCAAATTAATATTCTAATAATGATTATTGTTTAATTCATTAAAATAGTATAACGAACTCTAACAAGTAACAAGGTAGGCTCTGATACCAATGTAAGGAATTGAGGTATACATGCACAGTAGAAATTAAATATTCAATTCATTTAAGTCGGATCAACCTTGTCTTGAGAAAATCCGTGATAAGTTTTTACCTTTAATGAATATCGTGAAATCTAATTTACGATTAGTTGGAGTGCGATCTTCAATACCACAAATCATCCAATTGTCTACCCTCCAATGGTAATCCATACAACAAGAACATATCTCGGACTTCAGGTCAAGAAACGTATGAAAGCAGAACTTTTGGGAGTATTTGTATTTCTGCCTTTTTTTTTCTTAGCAAGTAATGAAAACTAATTTTTTTTATTTAATCTGTCGTGGCCTTTGTATTTATAGATAGGGCTAACCCTAGCCTTAGTTCTAGTCAAACTAGAACCCATCAACAAATAGATCCAATTAATTAATCTTATTAATTAATTTGGTCCAATAAATAATTAAGTCCAACCCAACTAATTGGACATTGGACATTAATTCTTACACAAAGAAGTACGATAAACAAAAACCCATACCAAAAACTTCTAGACAACTGATGAGGAGAATTAATTAGTTAAATTTAGTCCAACAAAAAAAATGTAAAAGTGTTTGCTCATGAATAATTAAAAGCCGATTTACAGAACAATCATCGACACCTACAAAAAACAATTTAAAACAAATGCATATTCAAGAAAGTACACCAAAATCATAGAAAAAGGAGAAGATTTGTACTAACAGTTAGAGAGATGTGTTGGAAAAATATGTGTCATATTTTTTTATATATTAGTTTTCTTAATTAATAAAACTGATTTTTAATGTTAAAAGAGCAGGTTAACGTTTTCGTTATAACTGGTCTGGATAACGCCAGTTCTAACTGACTGCGTTGATAAGCGGATTGTTTTTTAGATAATTAAAACTGTATTTTTATTCTGTTTCTATACACGAAATATTCTGATCACATGAATATTATTGACAGTTCTTTTAGTATGTTAAAAGATCTTCATTTATTGTTTTAGATTTGTTTAGCAAAGAAATATTCAAAGATAATCATGAGTTTCCTAATTATTTTCCTTCCACAAATCTAGAATATATTTTCTCACACACACACACACACAAATATATATATATATATATATATATATATATATATATATATATATATATATATATATATATATATATATATATATATATATAAAAATGAAAATCCAACAATCAAGGATATTAAAAATATCCAACAACAAAATAACTATACCAATATTCTCCTCCATTCAGTTGTCACTCAATTAAACCAAATAGAACAACCAATCAATCTTAATCTTATCGAACACAAGGATAAAGAAAAAGAAAAAGTTTATGAACAAACTGCTAGTACTTCCAAGACTCTTTTAAAACCGAATGAAAACAAAGTTCAATTCGGTTCTGGCCCCTCCGAGGTCCTTAACGAAATCATCAAACAACTTCGAAATATAGAATCTACTAGTAAAGTCAATGTTATTGACTCCATTGAAGAAATACAAGAACAATTCGAGAAATTAAAATCAACAAGCTTAAAAACCAAAATCAAAACCTTCTTCATTTCTACCCTAGACCAACCTTTCCTGACATGCTCCATAAAGAGCCAAGCCACCTCAAAAAACCTATTCAGGAAACGAGGTTATATCTTGGGATATTGATGGAATGACAGAACATCAAATTCTTCAAGTTATAAGCGAAATAACTATGGCTGCTACGGCCTATTCCGCCAGAGGAAACTCTAACAAGGAAGCAGCTTCCAACATTATGAATGGTTTTAATGGTCAATTAAAAATTGGTATTAAAACTACCTTTCTTCCACAAAATATGATAAAATTTTTAAAGCTGTCAAAAAGGAAGGAGACGACCCTTCGGACCCAAACAAACAAGATGTCGTCAATACCCTTCTTTTTACAATCCTCAAACATTTCGTTGGAGAGCCTTCTTCTTTTATGGAAAAGTCCTCCGAACTCCTCATGAACCTTTCCTGTCCAAAATTACAAGATTTTAGATGGTATAAAGACATCTTCCTTCAAAAAGTATTGTTTCGTGAAGATTGCAAATCTGCCTTTTGGAAAGAAAGATTTATTGCGGGCCTCTCTAGACTCTTTGCTGAAAGGGTTCGAGAAGCCATCAAAGATGAATTCTTTGGCTTACCATATGATAGCCTTACATATGGACAACTTATTAGATTTATCAATAAGGAAGGCCTCTCTCTTTGTAACGATCTTAAACTTAAGGCAATACTCAAATTCGATAGATTAGAAGGACGAAAGGAACTTGGGTCCTTTTGCAAGCAATATGGATACGAACGTATTCATCCTCCTCCTTCTAAAAGTCATAAAAAATACCAAAAGCCTTATAAAAATAAAAGGTTCTATAAAAACTCCACTCGAGAATATTACAAGAAACAAAAACAAAAAGGTCCTAACAGATTCTATAAATATAACAAATACAAAAGAAAGCGCGATGACTTCAAAAATAAAGACAAATCTTCCAAAAATCCTCCTCGTGATCTAAAGATACAACCTATTGGAAATGTCAAAAGAAAGGTCATTATGCCAATAAATGTCCTCTAAGGAGAAAAATTAACAATCTCCAAATCGATAACGATTTAAAAAATCAACTTTTAGCTTTCAACAATTCTTCCGATTCTTCAAACTCTGAAGACATTATCTATAATCTCTAAGAAGATTCTGATTATAGTAATGACTCTTCTTCTTCCTCCTCCTCATCTAGCTCAAAAGGGGTATGCAATTGCAAAGATAATTCTACTTGTGAAACAAAATATATTAATGTCCTAACCTCTGAGAAGGAGTTAATCCAATAAATTGTTAACCAAATCCAAGACCCTGATCTTAAACAAAAATTTCAACGTCTTCTTGATCCCGTCGAAACAAAACCTTCTCCAAGAAGTTACAATATCAATGATGTTTTTGATAAATTTAAAAATTCAAATAAACCCTCATCTAGTCAAGACTTACATAACGAAGTCAATCAAATGAAGAGTCAAATATCTCAACTTAAAAAAGAGCTTTCTCAGCTCAAACTTGAAGTCTCTATCATCAAGACTCCCTCTCCTCATTCCTTTAGAGGAAAAGAGAAAATCTAGACTCCAAGCTCCTCCAAATCTTCTTCTGACAGTGAAGAAGCTGACTTTCCTTTTAAAATTCAAAATCCTTTGACTGAAGATCAATCTATGAATATCATCAGTCAGATACGTCTACAAAAATGGTATACCATAGCAACTATTATTATAAATAAAGAATATAAAATCAAATCTAGGGTCCTCTTAGACTCAGGAGCAGATCAAAATTGTATTAGGGAATGTCTTGTCCCTACCAAATATTTTGAAAAAACAACTGAAAATCTCTATGGTGCAAGTGGTAAGAGTCTCCATATCAATTATAAATTGTCAAAAGCCCATGTCTGTAATAAAAATATTTGTTTCAAAAGTAGTTTCTATCTTGTCAAAGATCTTGACCAAGAAATAATTCTCGGTACTCATTTCTTAGTTCAATTATATCCAATTTTTGGTTACTGAAAGAGGATTAAAATCAAGATATCTTGATCAAGAGATATTTTTCGAATTTACTAATCCACCCTCAATCAGAGATATCAATCTTATCAAAGAGCATTCAATTGAAAAAATCATCAATAATATTAATCTTAAAAGATAACATATCAAATATTTAAAGGGAGATATTAGGGTTTCTAGAGTCTTAGAACAATTAGAATCCAAAAATATCAAAGATCAAATTGAAAGAATCAATAAGGCCATTAGGACTGAAGTTTGTTCGACTATACCTAATGCTTTCTGGAATAGGAAGAAACATATTGTTACCCTTCCTTATATCTCCAATTTCAATGAAAAACAAATACCAACTAAAGCAAGGCCGATTCAAATGAACAAATATCTTTTAGAAACCTGTACTAAAGAAATTCAAGATCTTATCGAAAAAGGTTTAATTAGGCCTAGCAAATCCCTTTGGAGTTGTGCTGCCTTTTATGTCAATAATCATGGTGAGATAGAAAAATGTGTCCCCCAGACTTGTTATCAATTATAAACCTCTCAATGAAGTTTTACAATGGATTAGATATCATATGCCCCAAAAGAAAGATATCCTCAATCATCTTGTCAATGCTGTTATCTTCTCTAAATTTGATCTTAAGTCAGGATTTGGCAAATCCAAATTGACGAGAATGATAAATATAAGACAGCCTTCAATGTTCCTTTTGGCCAGTATGAATGGAATGTTATGCCATTCAATCCTTACCAAAACTTTTCTATTATTTATATTGATGATGTTCTCATCTATTCTGATAGCATATAGCAACATCTAAAACATCTTCAAATTTTCCTATCCACTGCCAAAAGAAATGACTTAACTGTTTCTGAAAAGAAAATTATCTTATGTCAAACTAGGATTAAATTTTTAGGTCATAAAATCTTTAGAGGTACTATTACTCTTGTCAAACGAAGTCTTGAGTTTGCTTCAAAATTCTCTGATGAAATCTTAGATAAAACGACTCTCCAAAGATTCTTAGGATGTGTCAACTATATCTCAGACTTTATCCCAAACATTAGACAAATTTGTGAACCCCTTTATCAAAGGCTTAGGAAAATTCTTCCAGAATGGTCGGATAAACATACCAAAGCCGTCAAACTTGTCAAAGAAAGTGTCAAGACCCTTCCTTGCTTCAATATAGTCAACCCAAAAGCCTCTCTCATTGTTGAAACAGATGCCTCAGATATTGGCTATGGAGGTATCTTAAAACAGACGATTGATCATCAAAAAGAACAACTAGTTCGATATCATTCGGACATCTGGCTTGGGCCCCAGAAAAGTTATCCTACTTTCAAAAAGGAATGCTTATCAATTGTTTTATGTATTTCAAAATTTCAAGATGATTTAATTAACAAAACTTTTCTTGTCAGGACTTACAAAGCCTCAAAAGATGTTTTACAAAAAGACGTAAAAAATCTTGTTTCCAAACAAATCTTTGCTAGGTGGCAAGCAATACTTTCATGTTTTGACTTTTCAATTGAGTTTATAAAAGGTGAAAATAACTCCCTTCCTGATTTCTTAACCCGAGAGTTTTTACAGGAAAGAAATGTCCAAGAAGCCAGTTCCTCCAGTTCCCAAAGGAAGAACTCCGGAAGATTATCTCCTTAAAAGTTCTAGTTCTGCTTCAAAAGTTTTGTCTTCCCAAAAATACCTCTGGTTCCTATAACCCTTTCACAGTTCTCGAAACCCTTCCTTCTCAAATTAAAACCCCAGCCAACTACAAAAATGCTCTCAAACCTGATACCGTCCCTGGATCAGGCAAACTCTCGAAAATCAATAACCAAAAATTTCAGTACCATGATAAGGAAAATACTATTCATGTGGCTGACTTCGAAGACGAATGAGCGAAATACCCTTCTCTCGAGGAATGCCTCTCAAGAATCTTTCTTCTATTTATCAAAGATGACGACCCATTCAATTTTACGGACAAAAAATACCAGGTCCTCAATGAATTCTACTTCATACCACAATCCATTCATCAGTCAAGAATGTGGTATGAAACCATCCTCAAAGTCACAAAATCCGCAATAATCTCTCACACACCAAATAAACCAAACACCCATTGGATTGATTTCTCGAAAATCAAAATCCTTCATGTCCTCTCTCTTTCTGATTGGGGTCAAGAGCCATGGGAACCAAAAGTTTTCTCTCTAAAAAAAGGTCAAAAATCTCAGTTTACTTATCAAGATTATATGAAGGCTTGGCATAATGTTTTGTACTTTCGCCCTTCAAGCCATTCGTGGTTCATTCTGTTCGATCAAAATTGTCCACAAAAATTTCCAGTATGGTTTCAATCCTGGTGGTTCCATTTTGGTGCCTCTGAGGAAATCTTCCCCAGCCGTATTTCTGAAGGCTTCAACCTCTTCAAATCTAAAGCAATCAATCTTCTTCCTAATGAAGACCTTCTCTTTCAATATTGTAAACTTTTCATAATTGCTTGGATTTTCTGTTGGGATTTCTAGCTCATTCCTATTTCCACCAAACCTTTCTCTTACAAAAGAATTCTCCGTCGTTGCAAAATCAAATGGTGGGAAAAGTTCAATGATTCCAATGCTTGTTCTAAAGTAGTTCAATCTTGGATCAATCAGCAGATGAAAACAAAAGCAGGTTCAAGTTCTTCTCAAAATGATTTTCTTGCAAAAAAGTCAAAAATTCTAGCCCAGATGGCTCAATGCTCTGACCCTGAGGTCTTCGCAGTCCTGGCTTACAGAGCTGCATCAATGGCAAAAGCAGAATCAAGCAAAAGATCCGTCAATGCTTCCGCAGTTGGATCCGACCTAGAGTTTGATCAAAATGAGGATGATTACCTCGTTGTCAATGTAGATTTATTTGAAATGTAGCCTTATCCCTTTATCATTACTCTGCAGAAATGTAGGGAAAAATTATGGATATAGTTTAATTTCAAAAGATATCTCCTTTCAAAGATCCACATCAATCTGGCCGACAAAGTATCAATCAAAAACAGTCTCTCAATCAACTACAGTGACGTTGCCGACATCTTTTCAAAAAGTGATACAGTGAAAAGCAATAATTCGGTGCCAAATTTCAAAAAGAAAACAGTGATCAGCAATAATTTGAAAAAGCAATGATTCTTTTCCAAAGCATCCAAGAAAGAAAAGGTCTATATAAAAACCAGATTACTTCGTGTATAGGCAAAGTTTTTCAAGTTTATTCTCCAATTATTGTAATAACACTTTACCTTTAAGCTTTCAATTTCTTTCATATCTTGTAAGTATGAAGTTTATTTCAATTATGTTAAGATATATTTGTAATTCAAATTAAGTCTTTCAATATGAGTAGAACTGTTTATGTTTCAAATTTGCTTTGGTGTTCAATCGAGTTTTTCCATCAATTTGTTTTTCAAACTGAAAATCTTGGATTTTTAGATCAATTATTTGTTCATATGTTTGATCCCACTCGACAAATGATTGATAATTTTCCATCAAAAGAAAATAGGTTTCTCAAAATGACAATTATGAACAATCGTATGGAATATCTTTGTTGCCAACATTTTCTTTCTCATTTACCCGACTTAATGTTCCCAAACAAAGCCAAAGATCTTGCACAAATGTGCGATCCTCCACTTCAAATTGTTCATGCTTCCCCCCGGTCAAAATTGGTATCAGAGCCAAGTTCAAGCCATGGTCAAACAAGTGAGCTACATTCTTCAAGTCATAGGTCCTCTTAGTCGGTAAGGCGTTGGAGTACTCTGGAGTCTCTGAAGCGTTGGTCAGCCAAGGGTAGAATTCCCATATTGGTGGTCCTGTTGAGATTGAGTATTGCGTCAAGCCAACTTTTCGTACCTATCCTCCTGAAGTAAGGTATCCATCTTCTTTTATCATGTCTTGGTCTAGGTCTTGGTTCAATAGATCCCGGAGCATGAATAGTTCAAGTAGAGATCCTCTCAATAGCTTTAATAATGATGATGAAAATAATGAATTAGAAAATAATCAAGAAGGTCTCGAATCTCTTAATGTTATAGACACCCAATTTGCTGAAATTGAACAAAGGTTACATAACTGGTCCATACCAAAAGTTGACGAAAAAACTATCTATCAAATTGGAACCTTTGATTTCAAAACAGATTATGCTATCAAAACATGTGAACAATCTATCTATGTCCAACCTTCAAATACAATTAGGCTTTTCTCTAGAGATGCAATCCTTCGCCATAGGCAAAAATACAAATATTTACATGTTGGATTAGTTCAAATTGCTGTCAAACCTCTTTTTAGACTTGGTTTATAAATCTCTATTTGTTTGACTCTTAGAGATAAGAGATGGAGAAAATTTAAAAAGTCTTTACTCTCAATAAATGATTCAAATCTCGAAAGTGGTCCAACTTATTGTAACTTCTTTCCTAATTTTACCTTAGATATCTCTGATGAATCAATCATGAAATACTTATGCCTTGATATTCAAACAAAAAACCCTGATATGGACATTAGATCAAAAGCAATATGTATTATTTATCGTATCTATTACAAAGTTATGAGTACAAATATGAGTCTAAAGCTCTTAGGTCCTCCCCAAAAAAGGAAACTCTTCTCATAGAAGTCAATCCCTTACACTCAAATGTCGCTATCCCAAGAAGAATTGCTTGGGACGAACTAACAAGGAATTCCCTTTGGACTTTCGAAAACGAACAAGCTCCAGTTAGAGAAGTTCCAAGAACCAAACTTAAAGAGATAACTGAGTTTCCAGATGGAAGTGTGCAAGTTCAATTTGCCCCTTCATCTTCAACAGCTCACTCTTCCTTTTGTTTTTCTCGTTCCGAACCCTTCCAAACTATTAAACAAGCTAATAGACAACCCTTTGACAAATTCAAAGGTGTTGATTTTACTCCAAATATACCAAAAACTCATTATTCTGAAGAAGATGGAGATTCAACCCGTCATGGTTCTGAATCTCCTACTCTTTCAGATATGAAATCTCAGCAAAACCAATTAAATGTCATTTCCTCAACTATTGATAGAAAACGTGAATTCAAAAAAGATAAAGATCCTCAAGTTAGAGCCTTTAGAAAAAATTTAAAAAGATTACTCTCAAAAGAAGAAATGAATAACTTCTGGGATGAATTTTACTTTTATCCAGAAGATATTAGTTTCTTTGAATGGGCTTATATCAAAACCTTTAACAAAAAACCAACTATTAACACTGTCCAAAATAAATCCAAGCTTTGGAAAACTCCTTCGGAAAACACTTTCCAATCCGTTCATCTTCCTCTTGAGGAAATCATCATCCCTAAAGGAGATGTCAAAGTTATTGCTTCTCCTCTTAAACAAATCTCTGATACCAATTTTGACCGGGGGGAAGCATGAACAATTTGAAGTGGAGGATCACACATTTCTGCAAGATCTTTGGCGTTGTTTGGGAACATTGAGTCGGGTAAATGAGAAAGAAAATGTTGGCAACGGAGATATTCCATACGATTGTTCATAATTATCATTTTGAGAAACCTATTTTCTTTTGATGGAAAATTATCAATCATTTGTCGAGTGGGATCAAACATATGAACAAATAATTGTTCTAAAAATCCAAGATTTTCAGTTTGAAAAACAAATTGATGGAAAAACTCGAATGAACACCAAAGAAAATTTGAAACATCAACAGTTCTACTCATATTGAAAGACTTAATTTGAATTACAAATATATATATATATATATATATATTCTTTCCTACTAATTTTCTTAACATTCTTGTTACAGATTTTTAGGTAAGAAATAATTCCTAATTTGATTACTTCTTTTATTATAAGTAAGAGTACAAATCAATAAGAAATTAAGCTTTGAAAAATATTTTTTGTGCTCTTGTTCTATAAGCTCTACAGCCGATTCCATTGATTAAAGAACAAGATATCAAGATTCATTCATTCAACTTCAAAGTAAAAAGGTTTTCTTTAAACTCATTGAAGAATAAAAAACTAATTGGTGCTCAACAAACAATTCCATATCTTGTTTAAGCTACTTGGCGTGAAGTTAAGAACAAGGGTTCTTAATCCAAGTGGTGGTTGCGGTCAAGTACAATAGGAAAGTGGCGATAAAGACAAGACCAGTGGGTTTGATTCCACTTTATCAACAAGTTAGAAGAAGAAGTATTAACGAGAGTTGATCTATTTTCTTTTGATTTTTATTTTGTTAATTTTGCGAAATTACAAAAATCGATACTATTGTATTTTTGAATAAGATTATAAGTGGATTATTTTTACCCATGGCATCGGGGCCGTGGATGTTTTCCTTCAGAGTTTACCACGTTACATCTTATGTCCGTATTTAATTTTTTAAATTCCACACTTAACAAAAGTAAACGAACACTTCTGTGCAAGTCAGAACTGTCATCATTATCACTCGTCAGTTCTGACTGCGATTTGTCCACTGCTTGTTTAATTAAGATTAAAATTATTTTTTAATTTAATTATTCTAGATTTTAGAACTTTCAATTGGTATCAGAGAGGGTTGAATTTTTAAAGTGTGATCCGAAGAAACCTAGATATGGACGGAGCTCCGTTTAGACCACCGGTTTTAGATGATACTAATTATGCCTATTGAAAAATTAGGATTCAAGTTTATATCCAATCCCTTGATGAAAAATCTTGGCACTCTATTGTCAATGACTATAAAACTCCCACCATTATTGAAAATGGTGTAGAAAGAGAGAGAAAGGCAGACGGGTGGGCTACAATTGATTTTAATTATACTAATTGGAATTCCAAAGCTTTAATTTGTAGATTCTAATCAATCTAATCAATTTCATTTGATCTCTAATTGTTAGGTTGCTAAAGAAGCTTGTGACATCTTACAGATTGCTCATGAATGAACCTCTATTGTCAAGTCATCCAAGCTTCAAATTCTTACACTTGAATTTGAACAACTGTCCATGAGAGATAATGAACAGTTCAAAGACTTCTATGCAATATTCAGTGACATCACCAATACATCTTATACCTTGGGAAAGAAATACTCAGAGTAAAATTGTAAAGAAAATTCTCAGATCATTGCCTGATCGTTTTCACTCCAAAGTAACTGAAATTGAAGAAAGTAGGGAGATTGAGAAAATGAAGGTTGAAGAATTGGTAGGATTATTGATGACATATGAACTACATCTACGAAGAAGGAAGAAAGCAAAGGGATTTGGTATTGCCTTCAAAATTGAAAAAGATGAAGAAGAAATTAATGGTGAAGAAAGTAAAACTAGTGAAAACATGGCCATGCTCACCAAACAATTTAAAAAGTTTTTAAAAGGAAATCAGAAAGGCAAAAACTTGAATACCCCACTCCAACAAAAGAAGAGATTTTCGAACAACACAAAACAAAACTCTATTACATCTATGAATAGATTTGACAATTAAATTCAATGACATGAGTGTGAGGGCTTTGGACACATTGCTTCTGAATGTGCAAATACTCTAAAGAAATCTCATACCAAGAAGGCAATGAATATTAGTTGGAGTAAAGATGACGAAAAAGATTCAGACGAAGACGAAGACGAGGACGAGGACGACATAACTACTGATGACCAGCTAATGTCTCTCACTGTAAACTTACATTCTGGTACTGACTTCGTGCAAAAATTGATTGTAGGTTCTGATTCCTTGACTACAACATCTGAAGAACCAAACTGTGTGTTCTAATTGCATCAGTGTGAATAAATAATTAAAAGACGAACAAGAGAAGAATTTTTCTATTCATGTCATAATGGAATTTTGGAAGATGATAAGGCAGCAGTTGATTCGAAAAATGACACTCTAACCAAAATCTTAAAAGAGAAGGACGATCAAATTGTGAATCTTCTTGATAAATTAGAAAAAAAAAAAAAAATGGTCAAACAACTAACAATTGGAACCTCTCACTTGAGTGAAACCCTAAGCTATGTAAGAACTTCAAACGTCAAAGAAGATTTGAGATATGTTGAAAAAGGTAAAGAAAAAGTTAGGAATTAGATCAACTTCATCAAAGAAACACAATCTGCTATATTTTTAGACTTCATCAAAGAAACTGATCCCATTGCCGTCAGGACTGAGGCTGACCTGCCTATGCAGGTTCTGACCAATACCAAGACTCAACAACCAATGTATCAATTCTCAATACAGAGAGGTAAATCAAATTACTTTGTAAAATGTTGCATTTGTGGTAATCTAGTACACGACTCCTTTAATTGCTTATATAGTAAAATCTTGGTTAATAGACAAATGAGACACCATAGCAACACCAAAGTAAGACAAATTTGGGTTAAAAATGGTTATTTGAATTGTTATATGGTTAAATGGTGATTTAAATTGTTATATGGTTGATGTTGCCTATAGAACTTTTATTCCTAACTCTTAGTATTTTGACAGTGGTTGTTCTAGACATATGACTGTTAATCGATCTTATCAAACTAACTACAAGAGTCACGTAGGTGGTCTGGTCACTTTTTGTTATGGAGCACACGGTAAAATTGAAGGTGTAGGCATTATTCTAATTGATGGATTCTCTCCGTTAAAAGAAGTTCTTTTTGTTGTAGGTTTGAAAGCCAACTTGATTAGTATAGGCCAACTCTGTGACGATAAACACTTAGTCATGTTCTCAAAAAATTCATGTAAAATCTTGAAATATGATGGTAGTTACATTCTACATGGCACTAGGTCTAATGATA
The DNA here is from genome assembly GCA_023638005.1 of Forsythia suspensa. Taxonomy (NCBI): domain Eukaryota; kingdom Viridiplantae; phylum Streptophyta; class Magnoliopsida; order Lamiales; family Oleaceae; genus Forsythia; species Forsythia suspensa. The sequence continues at coordinate 20,110,576 of CM042664.1, read as the reverse complement.
AATGTTATCTTCTTGACACCAAAATTATCTTTCATATTTCAAAGACCGACTCTACCGAGTTGTGGCACAAACAATTGGGACATCTAAATTATAGTGAACTATTGAGACTAACAAAATTGAATGCAGTACGAGGCGTTCCTAAGTTTACTGAAAAATCTGAAGAATTGTGTGGTTCATACCTAAAAAGTAAGCAAATCAAAAGTACTCACAAGCAAGGAGCCTAATATTCAGACCTTAGAAGAACAGGTTGCTGGACGTCAACTTACTCAAGACAAGGACATGCCTGGACCAAAAATGATAAGCAAACGGAACAGCCAGCAGTTCTAGTGTCTCTGACCCTGTTCTTGGACATTCTAACGTATCAAATACAAATAATGAACAGAACATGAGAAGGCAACCTCCTTCTTGGATACAGAAAGCATACCCATTGAACAATGTTCTCTCAGATTCTGAAGACGCTATGATGACTAGGATGAGGCTTGCTAATGAACTTGGAAATGTTTGCTACACTTCACAAATTGAACCCAAAAATATAAATGAAACAATTATTGATGAAAATTGGGTTCTAGCCATGCATGAAGAGCTAGCTCAATTTGATAGAAATGAAGTGTGAGAACTTGTACCTCGGCCAAATAAAACAAATGTGATAGGGACAAAGTGGATATTCAAAAATAAATTAGATGAACATGGCAACATAGTCAGAAACAAAGCACGCTTGGTTGCACAGGGATACACTTAACTAGAAGGAGTGGATTTTGATAAAACATTTGCACATGTGGCTCGACTTGAATCTATTAGACTTTTATTATCTGTAGAATGTCAAATAAGGTTCAAGCTTATCCAAATGGATGTCAAAAGTGCCTTTCTAAATGGAATTCTTAATGAAGAAGTCTATGTTGAGCAACCTAAGGAATTTGTTGATCCTTATTCTCCCGACCACATGTTCAGACTGAAAAAGACCCTATAAGGACTAAAGCAAGCTCCACGTGCTTGGTATGAACAATTGATCATGTTCTTATTGGAACAGGGATACAAGAGAAGAGGAGCTGACAAAACTTTATTCATCAAACATTTCAAAACTGGATTAACAGTTGCACAAATCTACGTCGATGATATTGTGTTTGGTTCTTCACTAGAAACAAAATCTAAGGAGTTTGTTACACATATGCAAAATGAATTTGAAATGAGTATGGTTGGTGAACTAAATTTATTTTTAGGTTTGAAGATCAAATAGGTTGGATCAGGAATTTTTATTTCACAGGCCAAGTATGCTAAAAATCTAGTGAAGAAGTTCGGCATTGAACACACCAAGTCAGTCAGAACTCCGATGGCCACGTCTTTGAAAATCTCCAGAGATGACCAGGGAAAAGAGGTTGACTCCAGCTTGTACAAAAGCATGATAGGCAGTTTGTTGTATCTAACTGCAAGCCGTCTTGACATATCATTCAGTATTGGAGTTTGTGCGTGTTATCATGCCAAACTAAAAGAATCACATCTTGCAGCAGTGAAGCGAATTATTCGCCATATTAATTGTACTTCTGATTTTGGTTTATGGTATACTAATGATATTAACTCTCATCTTGCAGGATACACTGATGCTGATTGGGCTGGAAACATGGATGATAGGGAAAGCACAAGTGGAGGATGTTTCTACATTGGTAACAATCTCATTGCATGGTTAAGTAAGAAACAAAACTCTATTTCCTTATTTAGTGCAGAAGCTGAGTATGTTGCGTGGGTAGTTGTTGCACTCAGCTACTCTAGATGAAACAAATGCTATGTGATTATGGCATTGATCAATACTATATTACTATATTCTGTGGTAACACTAGTATTATCAATATCTCTAAAAATCCTGTTCAGCACTCTAGGATCAAACATATTGACATTAGACATCATTTTATTAGAAATTTAGTCAAAGAAAAAGTAATTACTTTAGAACATATTCAGACTGAGTATCAGTTGATTGATTTGTTCACCAATGCCTTAGACTCTGCTAAATTTGAGACTCTATGAAAGGCTGTGGGCATTTGTTTGATGCATTAGTTTCATATTTTTTTTAAAAAATTGTAGAACTATTTTTTTTTTTTTTTTTTTTTGATTTCATCATGCGTGTTTGTTTGCATGTACTTATTTTTTTTTCTAAAAAAAAGGGAGATGAGGGGTAGTCTTGTAAATAACATATGATATAAAAGTATGATTGGTCTATGATTTTTGAGATTTACTTAGATTAACCAATCAGTATGGTATGCTCATTATACTTATGGTAAAATATGCTCAGATAAGCACACTTTGAGGACATATTGACTTGTTTGATTGTGCCTTACTACTGATTAGATTGTTCTCTCTAAAGTAGTTTTGTACTTTGTTGTAATCTATGATCAGTATCTATGTCTCTCGGCACTATAGTATGTTGTTGTATTAAACAGACAATTTCATGGAAGAAATGGCTACTACCATAGATGTGTGCAGTCGTCCTTGATAATAAACATAAATCATGTAGAAAAGGGCTACTTTTATGGCTGTGAGAAAGTCAACTCTATGATCTTATATATTCAGTGCTTTGACAAAACAAAATAATAATAATATAAATCAAGTCAACACTCTTAGTACTCAAAAGAAAATTGCTATGGTACTCATGTCTGGCACGCACATATTTTTCTATTTAAAGAGATATGTTCAGATGATGACTGGTTTGAAATACATCTCATTACTTATCTTCTTGACAAGGTTCAATTTGGCTTAGTGTGACATGTTACGATTGACTAGTCTAGTATGTCCTATCATACATTCACGTTATAAATCTAACCAATTAATTGAATCTAATATTGCGCATATATCTGATTAGAAGATTTCGATTGATTTTGATATTTTAGACTGATTGTATAATTTGTGGACTATGAAATTTGCCCTTAAATAAAAGATTCAATTTTATCTTATAAAATATTCTCATTAATTTTGTGTGATTATCTTGTGTGGGCCTTTTCGTAGAATTTTCAATCAACAATCTAATTTTGGCAACATAATCAGCTTTAACTGTGAAAAATCTGATGAATCTTTCACAGTATCTGATCGTATTTTGTTCTGATTTTATTGATCTTCCAAATTTTTTAAAAAAAATATTCTTTTTTCCATAAAATAGCTTTTTAGGGAAATAAATTTAAATTTCAAATTTTTGGTTAAGGGAAGTTCTTTTTATAAATCAATAATTGCCAATCATCAGTTTAATTTTGGTAACTGCTCTACACACGTCCCAAATTAACTGTTCCTTCATTGTGCAATTTTGAAAAAAAATTTTTTCTCTATTAAACCGTGAGTTAGGGTTTTTCTCGTTCATCTCTTTCACTTGATTTTCAAATTTCTAACATCAAACTTTCGCTTGCACTTGATACTAGGGTTGTGTTAAGTTCTTTATTTCAGATTCCAACAATGGTGAAAACCAAATGCCAAAATCAAAGAAAAATGCTGGTGGTTCAACAAAGAACACTGTTATTCTGTCGGTTGCTGCTGAAACTGGGATGGGGCCTCAAATGTCGCCGGTAAGGACTCTCCGACGAAGTGCACGAAGACTGGAACCCTCTAGTTCAGGCCCAGACACTTCTCCAGTGGCTGTTGCATCTCAGGATGACAGATCTGGAACGAATGACAGTGGGTCTGACAATGCTTGAATTGAAGAGGAAGATCGTGAGGATGAAGGGACTGGTGATGAGGAGTCTGAACAGCCTCCCACAATCGTTGAAGGTTCAAGTAAGCCCCCTTATCAAAAATCAGATTTTGATTTCGATGTTACTCTTGATGAATCTTTGGAATCTACTCACACACCTCCTCCAACGAAAAGAGCCACGAGGGCTGAAAAAGGGAAAGGTAAAATCGGTGATGTTGTTGAAGAGCCCACACCTACTGGTCAGAATAGGCATCCCACTGCCTCAGGAGGTGCCTGCAGAGTGCTTCCTACTCCCAGTTCAGACCTGCAACTGTTCAAGCTTGAAACTCTAACTAGATGAAGACACTATGCTAATCCTCTAAACTACTACTTTCTATCTGAGACTACTGAAAGTCTGTTTCTTTCATTTGCCTCCTTTCGCAAGTTCATCGTTGAATGCAAGGTATCTATTCCTGAGTTTGTTGCGTTTGATCTAGATAAGATTGTTGGATTTCATAAACTGTATAATTTGTTGAGTTTTTCTAAACCATTTAATGAGACTCTTGTCAAGGAGTTTATGGCAAATGTTCCCAAGAATTTGGGTAAGGCTAGAAATGAATTTAGGTAGCAAGTTTATGTCAGGGGAAGACGTGTTAATTTCAGTCCTAACTCTCTAAGAGATTGGCTTGGGATGGATGATGTGGCTATCTCCAGTGATGAGGATTTAACTAAGGATAATATTGCTGAAGAGATGACTGGTTCTGCTTGGCCAGAGGCGGTTGAACTGACTGCTTCGACTTCTGCCAAAATACAAAGTTCTTCATCGTATCATAATCAACAACATTGATCATTTGACTCATCGATCTGATATATCGGGTGATAGGAAAGTTATCCTAAATAAGTTGGGAATGTGTTTGCATGTTGATTGGGTCAAAATGATTTTTGATAGAATTGTGAATGAAGGGCCACGGAGGGCTAAGTAGTACAGACTACCACATCCAGCGCTTATTCATCATTTTTTTGCTCATCAAGGAGTGCCTCCTATGGATTCAGACAGGTTCTCAGATGCTATACCTGTCCTAGGCATACATGAATTTTCAAACTTAAGTAGAACACCAAATCCCACTTCCAGGGTTCCAAAGCACGTTCTGTCTTCTTTGGATCAGTTTGGCCATTTGGATGTACTGGAAACTCAAATGGGGTTGGTTAGAACAGATGTAGACCAACTTTTCGCCTTAACCAAAAGTTTTTCTGATGAATTTATTTTCATCCGTAGGGTGTTGGGTAAACTAGAATATTTGGGCGATGAGCATATTAAGTCTGCATACTGGATAGTTACTCCAGAATTTTCTGCACATCCCGGTGGTCAGATGGAGATTCGGCTTTCGATCCGATGAGTTGAGACAACCATCGCGCCCAACCGATGCTCCTCCAACTAATGATCATTCACCTGTTGCTCTATCACATACCCCTGCTCGCAAGAGAGATGCAAAGGCGTCTGCATCCGGTTCAAAGAAGTTCAGACCCTCCCAGAACTGACTGCTTCTAGTTCTGACTTCTAACTTTCTAACTATTTGGTTATAACTTCTTATGGATGGTTGTTTACATTCTACTTCACTTCACTTCAACACTGCTTTACTTTTATTTTCTCTTCCCTTCTTGTTATTTTCTTTGGCGTTCTTCTTATAAAGGGGGAGTAGTATGTATTTTTTAAGTTTGTGGTTGTTAGTTTGTGATTGTTGTTTATACTTTGATGACGGTACTTTGTTGGTTAAACTTTGCTAGTAGTATTTTTAGGTTTATGGTGATTTGATGATTACATCTTGATGATATCTTGCTAAAGGAGAGCAATATTAAAGTTGTGGCTAATGTGTGTGGTATTTGCATTTTTTTTGTTAACTTCTTTGTAGGATTTTTTGGTTTACACACTAAGGAGGAGCAATAACCCTTATATGTTGATGCTCATGGTTTCTATAATTATTCACATGTCATAACACACTTCACTCTTACATTAAAAATACGATAGTTATGTGTTTGTAATTAAGCAACGCCAAAGAGGGAGAGATTGTTGGAAAAATATGTGTCATATTTTTCACTTTTTATATCTTGGCTTTCTTAATTAATATGACTGATTTTTAACGTTAAAAGAGCAGATTAACGTTTTCGTTATGACTGGCATGGATAACACCAGTTCTGACTGATTGCGTTAATAAGCGGATTATTTTTTCAGATCATTAAAGCTTTGTTTTTATTCTGTTTCTATACACGAAATATTCTGATCACATGAATATTATTGACAACTCTTTTAGTAGGTTAAATGACCTTCCTTTATTGTTTTAGATTTGTTTAGGAAAGAAATATTCAAAGATAATCTTGAGTTTCCTAATTGCTTTCCTTCTACAAATCTAGAATATATTTTCATATATATATTCTTTCCTACTAATTTTCTTACCATTCTTGTTGCAGATTTTTAGGTAAGAAATAATTACTAATTTGATTACTTCTTTTACTATAAGTAAGAGTACAAATCAATAAGGAATTAAGCTTTATAAAATATTTTTTGTGCTCTTTTTCTATAAGCTCTACAGCCGATTCTATTGATGAAAGATCAAGACATCAAGCTTCATTGATTCAACTTCAAATCAAAAAAGTTTTCTTCAAACTCATTGAAGAATAAAAAACTAATTGGTGCTCAACGAACAATTTCATATCGTGTTTAAGCTATTTGGTGTGAAGTTAAGAACGGAGTTTCTTAATCCAAGTGGTGGTTGCAGTCAAGTACAATAGGGAAGTGGCGATAAAGTCAAGACCGATGGATTTGATTCCACTTCATCAACAAGTCAGAATAAGAAGTATCAAAAGGAGTTGATCTGTTTTCTTTTGATTGTTATTTTGTTAATTTTGCAAAATTACAAAAATCGATACTATTGTATTTTTGAACAAGATTATTAGTGGATTGTTTTTATCTATGGCATAGAGGGTCCGTGGATGTTTCCTTTCGGCGTTTATTACGTTACATCTTGTGTTCGTATTTAATTCTTTAATTTCTGTACTTAACAAAAGTAAATGAACATCTTTGTGTAAGTCGAATCATTATCATTATCACTCACCGCCTCGATTGCGATCGTCTCATCGCTTGTTTAATTAAGATTAAAATTATTTTTTAATTTAATTAATCTAGGTTTTAAAACTTTCAAGATGTAAGAAGCTTTTTGTTGGGGACCTGAAAAGAGTGTGATTGTGAGTATTATGTGTTGTTAATAAAGCGAAGAAGGTGGTGAAGTGTCACATATTGGGGTGATTTCGGGTCATTGGTTAACATGGGTTGTTCGATTGTCTATTCATTTTCATCAATAGTTAATAATGATTTCTATCACGGAGCTTCTAGTGATGTCAGTCTAGAAATTTGGCACACATCCGAAAACCAATTGAGTAGTGTCACGTATATGGTGTTGGGTGATGCTTTTGTTGTAATGGTTCAATGCAAGCCGGCAATTGCTTCCACTTTGGTCCATTTGAAATTAATTTTAGGACAATTTAGATATCTACACTAGTATCATATTAAGAATTGAAATATACTGAATAATGATAACAAATTTAAAACTACTCGTTAAAATTTAATAAGATTGAAAATACTGAATACTTTAAAGACTCTTAAATTTGTGGAATGTTAATATATCGATATTAATAACAACAATTTCAATTAGAGCATCCCCAATGCATTCCGTCTATTGAAGTCTATGTGACATGCAAAATATTCGAGTTCATGTGGTACTACGTCTATTGAATAGACGGTCAAATTAAAAACTCATCTCCAATGGATTTTGTCCAAAACTAATATTATCGCTTATGTGGTATTAATTTTTTTTAAATTAACGGATCTTCAATTTTTACGTCTCTCGTCCGACTTTTTTTTAAAAAAATAAAATGTTGTATTGGATTTTAATTTACTAAGTTGTGTCTAAATTTAAACGGACTTCTAGAAAAAGTCTATTTTTTGGTGTGCTACATTAGCCAGACGGATTCTTCGTTAGCATGCATTGGATATGATTTTTTTATAACTCCGTCTATCTGTACTTATGTCGCACGTCTAAAAAGCAATAGACGGAGCGCATTAGAGATATTCTTAGAAAAAATCTTTGAAAATACTGAATACTTTAAAGACTCTTAAATTATTGGAATGTTAATATATCGATATTAATAACAACAATTTCAATTAGAGCATCCCCAATGCATTCCGTCTATTGAAGTCTACGTGACATGCAAAATATTCGAGTTCATGTGGTACTACGTCTATTGAATAGACGGTCAAATTAAAAACTCATCTCCAATGGATTCTGTCCAAAACTAATATTATTGCTTATGTGGTATTAATTTTTTTTAAATTAACGGATCTTCAATTTTTACGTCTCTCGTCCGACTTTTTTTTTTAAAAATAAAATGTTGTATTGGATTTTAATTTACTAAGTTGTGTCTAAATTTAAACGGACTTCTAGAAAGAGTCTATTTTTTGGTGTGCCACATTAGCCAGACGGATTCTTCGTTAGCATGCATTGGATATGATTTTTTTATAACTCCGTCTATCTGTACTTATGTCGCACGTCTAAAAAGCAATAGACGGAGTGCATTAGAGATATTCTTAGAAAAAATCTTATCCCATCATATCGTCCTTTTTTGAATTTTGAAATTAATAGTTTCCAAACATATCATCGATTTAAAGTTTTGACCATAAGTTCTGAACGTCGGTAACCTATTTTATCCGAGAACGGTTGATAAAATTTCCAACTCCCGTCCATTGTCGCAGATTTAGATCTGGTATACTTTAAATGTGATGAAAAATAATTAATATACAAAGCTTTATATCACATTGCATATACGTTCACAATCATATAATTTTTTTTTTCGAATTTAAGTTGTGCTTAGATATAGTAATACTGATTAGATTCATGAATGTTAATTAATATGAAATAATATGTAAATATAATATACGGTATCATCAGTTCAAAACATAAAAGATTATTAATAGAACACGACATTGTGGTATATCTTTCACAGTAAAAATCAGATGTGTTATATGTTTGTTAATATATATAACTATGTAACATAAGACATTCAATTGTTCATATACATTAGTTACAACATAAAAATGTTAGGTATTTTCACTAAGAAAAGAGTAACACTATGATGTCATTCTATAAAAGTATTAACACATTCAATTGGGCATATAAATTGCTTACAACATAAAACTTCATTTAATCAATTAACAACAAAAGGTAACATGTAGCTGGGTAAAAACTTAATCATATGACATTATTGTTGAAATGAGAAATCAACATAACTCACATCACCAAATGAAGATGAGATGCATGCAGTGACATAATAAATGGAAAAAAAAAAAAATCCCAAATGCAGAGAATAATTTTTCTGTCAAAAAATACCTTATTTCCTTCTTGAACTAAAACCATAATCTTCTTCTTCTCCGATATGTCTTCATTTTTTCTGTCATGTTTATTCTTGTTCCCATGTGAAAAAATTTCGTTGCATTTTCGATTGTGACTATTCTTGCTTCCGCTGCGTGAAGAAGGCCATGTTCAATATTGTGGAAATAGGAATCTTGAATAAAATAAAGAATGTAGATGTAAGATTTCTTCGTGTGCCCAAAACAAAACACTGGGGTCGAATAAAATTCGAAAAAACGTAGATTATTGGGTAAAACTCATAAAATTACGATCAAATAGTAAATGAAAATGCGTACATGTAAGTATGTACCCTGAAAATCGCTTTTATTGTGAACAATTTGTGTAATTGGACGGGAAGAATCAAGATGAATGGTTGAAGATTTTGTCTTTTTGATGTCCTTTCAAGAAAGAGACGGTAAAGTTGGAAAGGTACTGAAGTGAAATATCAATGCAAATTCCATAATTATCATTTGCTAGATTTGCTCCAGTAACTAAGAAAGATCATTTTTTATCACTAAAATTTAGCAACTTTCAATTTATATGTTTTTAAAATTATATAATAAATAAAATTAACAATTATAAAAATATAGTAAATGTGAAAGAAAATAGTTATTTATGACTAAAATAAAGAAGACCGGTATATTTCAAAATTTTGATATAAAAAAAGTAGATATCCTAATTTTCTCTTAATTTTATTCAACTTATTGTCAAACAATCCAAATTTAATTCAATTGTTTGGTGAACTTAAAATGTATTGATTATAGAAAAGGTAATTAATTATATTCACTGCACATTTTTTATTTGTTGTACTATATTTTAATTATTTTTAAGGTCTCTAATCTTTGCTTATTGTAGCACTTATGTCCCCAATTTTTGGTTGCATTCTTATTCTTATTTTTCTATTAATTTGCGCCCATTGTTTCTGATAATAATTTTTGTTCAAAAAGTCTGTTGGGAGAGCATAAAACGATTTATTTGTCCATCATATTTTTTTTAAAACAATAAATAAAAAAATGCGATAATATATTTTTTCTTTATTTCAAAGCACACAAACAAAATATTTTGATAGAAACAATAGTTAATATATGCTAATAAATGGAAGATTGAAGATAAAATTCAACCAAAAAAAAGAGTCATGTACATAAGTACTACAATGAACAAAGATTTGAGGACCTTAATTACAATTAAAACGTGTTTTAACAAATAAAAAAATGTAGTGCCAATATAACCATCCTTATAGAAAAATATTGTATACAAGCGCAATATATAACTTTTGTTTACTAAACACTATAACGTGTTGGAATTTTGCATCAAATGTCAAAAATTAAAAGGTCACAATTGCAATTGTGCGTGGCTTGTGGAAGAAAAATACGTGATATTATATTATATTATATTATATTAGAGCAATTATTAGTGTTAGGGAAAAAATATAGGGGGGGAAAATCTAGGGGGAAAAACATATTCTCAAATAATGTGCAAGAGAAAAAGCTGGGAGAAAATTCAGATATATGTTTTGGGGGTTTTTAGATTGCACATTAATTGAAATAAAGTACTAAATTTTAACATCATAGATTAGTTTTCATTTTTTGACGTTTAAGCCGATACTTTGGACTGTTTATATTGTTTCCATTTTTTTTTTATCTATGCTTGTATATATAAATCACATGTCTCCTATCTCATATTATCTGCAAACATTATCTTCATTCACTCTTATTTTCATAAGCTAGTTTATATAAACCACAAATATCTCATCATATTATCCGAAAATCTGATCCTCCTTCTCATCTCCTATCTAATCTTATTCGAAAATCTTATCATCCTCATCTCCTACCTCATCTTATCTGAAAATCTTGTCCTCATCATCTCCTACCTCATTGTCTAGACCGAAAATTCGAGCCGAGCTCCAGCTTGTAAAACGCATACATTTTTGTTAAAAATGTCCCCCTCATTTGGTCTTTTCCTACAATTGCATCTTCTGTGGTCAATTTCCATGCCCGACACAAATCCTCAATTTATTCTTTTTTCCAATTTGGCATATTTTTTTTCAATTTGGCCCTCTAGACCATTTTTTGGAATTAGAATTTTCCATCATTGTTTGTTTTACAAGATTGTGGAGAAAAAGAATTCAAAATGCAAATAAAAAAAGAGATTGAAGATTTTGATGTGAATAATTATAGTGAAATATGTGGGTATTATTGAAAATTTTACCCACCCCACCTCAAATATAGTCGTTTTTTTATAGCCGTTGAAAAGGCTGTAAAAAATTCACTCCATTTCTTCTTTGGATTCACTGTAGCTGTTGGAAGACAAAATTCATGCACATTAACCCACTAGATGACAAAATAGTTGGCTTGACATGAATAAAAAAATTGAACAAAAACATGGGTTGAAATATGTAAACATGGAGCAACATTCCCAACACTAGATTGTGAAAGTGAAAAATTGAGGGTTTTTTCCCCTACGCTAAAATGCTCTTAGGTGACCAAAATTAAAAAACTTTTCAAATCTTGGACACTTTGGCAGCTGAAATTTGGAAGTAAAATTTATGTCAAACAATTCAACACGTTTTTCTATAAATTAACATGTTTTATTATCTTTTGTGTATGGTCAAAGAAAAAAATTGTACGTCTAACATCCTGATTTTCTCTCTTTGTGGGTTGTTCAAATACTAGAAATTGGTGAGTCTACTAAATTTTAAGATTATTTTTTTTACGATTCTTGGAAAATTTGAGTGAGAAAAATTCTATATGATTGTAATGATTTTTCACATAGTGGAAAACTTTGAGAGTTCGTAAATTTTATTTATCTTTTTATATTTTTTCTGTTTCATTATTTTTTTCTGAACAAAAATCTTGTGGGCAAAACGAAGAATTGGTATCAATTCCAATTCCCAACAAGATGCTGATTTTGTAATATAAAATAATTTTAAATCAAAATTTACAAAATACTTAAAAGTAATTCATCTTGCAACTGATTCTTTCTTTAAGTAATGAATTAAGGGTTTAAAGATATGATTTTAATAAGAAAATAATGGGATAACGAAGATCGAAGATGGACTCAGGATTCAATGAATTTAACATACGAGTTTATATAGGCAGTGATTAATTTTTGTTGCTCTCATTGGCCCCTTCACAATGGCATCAACAGATTAAGAGAATTTTTCTTTGGAGTAGAAGAATTTCCAGACATACCACTTTTTAGTATTTCAAGCATCCAACTCTCAATAACAAGACAGTGACAATATCTTATGCATTCTGTCCTAAATCATTGAACAACCGGCATAAAATTGTCATAAAGATAAATAAATGAGACTATCAAGTTTTGAAGATGAATCAATGTTCCTCCGGCCCCATTTGGATTACGAGAACTAACGATTCTTGGGGTTCTTCCTGTATATGCTCATAAACTTGGCCACAAATTCTGCACCGTATAACATTAGTAAGACACAGGACAAGTAAATTCCCTACAATACATAGTGATTCCCTAATAGGTAGGATGTTTAGTTTACTGAATTACACTGCAGCAGATAGGATTAAAGGGGTTTATAAGTGAATGAGACATAATGGGTGCAGAAGCTGAATTAGTCGAGTCGATTTTTCCTTTTTTTTTTTTTTTCTGAATTCTAAATCTGATTAATATGTGGAGTTGAAGACTTCCTTTATGAAAAACTGCATTTTAGATTGTACACTGCAATTTTAATTAGGTTCATACAATTTGTCAGAAGTGTGACTCGCTATAAACTCATAAGATAAAAGACTTGGCTACATAGCCAATCCATAACATGTTGGTTTATGGTATTTCGAAACACGGAAAAAGATCATTTGCTTATCAATCATCTCTCAGCCATGAAAAATATTTAACAAAGGCAGAAACAAATCATCTCTCTGTTTTACGCTAGGCTAGACGTAGAGTAACTCCAAATATAAAAGTATGAGCAAGTCGTGTAGGTGGATCGACTCATTAAGTTCCAACTGAAATAGGATCCACACAAGGAAAAACACTTGTCATTGGTTGGTTATTAGCACAAATGTATGCATACGAGAGGTTTGCACGGTTATCTTGAATGTAAATAATATAGCTTTTCAAAGTGGCTCTTGTAAGTACCTTCTAATTTTAACAAGGCACTTGTTCCAATGGGGAGTCTTTTATCCTGCAGGTGACATTTGAGTCAGTCAACCTCTTTCCCTCCCTCTTTTCCCTTCTATCCATAATCCAATATTAGTGAAGGACGAACTTACATAGTAAGCATGCCAATAATAAAGTTCCCTTTTCGAATTAGCGTCCACTCCTCTAAGGAATTGTTCGACAAGCTTCTGCATGTTTGAGACGTAACTATGTTACAAATAACTTGTACAGGTATTCTGATTTAGCATACAGAAAAAAACATTAAATCCATTACCAGGAGAATCAGTTTCGGGTGAACAAAATCAGATAGAAGTTTTTGGATCTTTCCACGAATGACAAGTAATCTGGTTAGAGCATGAACATTGACCGTTAAAATCGGAATTTATCGCAAGTAAATCAATTGACTACAAGAGGATATAATATATTTCAGAAACTGTATCTTTTTCCAAGATGCTCAGATAGTACATCCTCATTTTATGAATTTTCACTCATATCTAGCTTTTTACTACAGGTATTTCTGAATTTATAACTCATCCTCATGGAATCCGATTAAAGATGTGTTCCTAATGATTAGCTCCAGAAAATATGACGAAGAAAGCTCTAATGCTATTAGTTGACAATTGTTCAATATTAGGTAATAGCAACACCAATGGTTTCGGACAAGAAATTTAAGACTTGTTTTAAAAGTGAAACTGTAAATTTAAAGTATTTCATCTACCAACTTCCAATACTAAGACCCAGAAAATGCCAATGATTATAATTTTGTCATTGACAAGTCAACCTAAAATGTCATATGACTCATATCGGTACACGTCACAAATACAGATCCAAAGTAGAAACGTAAATGGTACAAAATTTTACCTGTTAGGCAATGGATCAGCTAAAATATCTGCAGCAAGTGCAACTATAGCCTCTTCCCATCCTATTGGAATTGGTTGGTCCTCGGAAAAAGGATAGCTGAAAATATGCGATGCTAAAGGGAGTTGAAGAACTAACAAACCTAATGCAACACTTATTAATGATCTTACTTGTGTGCTTTGCAGGCTTCAAGAGCCATTATCGCTCTCCTCAGGTTTTGCTTTGATTTTGTTGCAATTTTTGCGGCAAAGTTCATGGACAGTTCGAAACCTTCCTTTTTTGCTATCTGAATAAGAACTTCCATAATCTAAGCAATACAATAAAAAAACAATTAGAGAACTTAATAAAATATGCTAACAAAGATGTCAATGCTAAAATTAGAAGTCCATTTGTGTTTATGCTCACAATAAAGATTTAGTGAAAAAAGTAACTTTGGACAGCTGTTGGTCCTTGAACAAAACCATTATGACCTTCCTGATCAAAGCTGGGGATGCAGTTTTATATGTGCGCGCCTTTCTTTTGGATGTCATAACAACGTTTTCCCTGATTAATAAGTCACTTCTGTGATTTTGCCATTTTCAGGATGCAAGTTAAAGTAAATTACTGTTTGATGCTGAACCCCTGAAAATCTTTAGTCTATTAAGCATCAATTCATTAAACATAATATTCCTCGTGAACTTTTAAAGAACTAGAATCTTTTCTTAAATAAACTTGAGCTTTGCTTTGTGCGTTAGCTATCTTTTGTAATCCAATAACAATGTACATGAACCACATAATACCATTTATATGCTGTTCAGTGTTACCTTAGAAATCACTAGAAGCTTCTAAGTTGTCTATATATATTATTGGTAGTATGAGTATCATAGAAAGCATCCAACAAATGAAGTCATGTAACAAAATGGTACACAATTTTTCCCTGCAAATCAAAACTTTCTGTAGAATCACTGCTAACATTTTCCTACAACATGCAAATCAATTCTTGCGTTTAAACATGCCCAGGGACATGGAAAAATGCTACATCACCACCAAAGGACTCATAAAAGATCTAAATTTAGTCCATTGACCTTTCTGACCATACACAAAACCGTAACTGGTGAAAATTGGTGTTCAAGATTATATTTAAATAAACAAATGTGACACTTTTGTAACATCTTAAGCTTTTAAATGAGTTGGTTCCATATAGTATTAGAGCAGTGATAGGTCCTGCAACCTGAATTCAAGTCTTGACCCCACCTCTTTGTAAAAAAAGTGTGCACGTGTCAAGCCTTTAATTAAAAAATAATTCGGTCTGCATGTGAGGGGATGAGCTGAAAATTATATTTACTTAAAAAAAATGTGTCCCCTCTAAAATAATTTAAGCTTTTATGAGTTGGTTCAACAATGTGCATCTGGGTTCTCCACGTAAATGCTGACCTCATGCAAACCACAGGGATGGACAACGAAAAAAAGATGATCCTTTTTCTCTGGAATATGGGCTCATAACAGTTAGCTGTAAAAATATATACGTCTATTTCAATTTGTTTTATTGAAAAGCCTAAAATACATGGGCTTAAGATCTAACATCAACCTGCAAATATACTGCATATTGAATGAGGATATCCAAAATAGAGAAACCTGATGCATGGTGTGTTTTTTTTCTTTCTTTTCTTTTTGAAGTGTGAAAGATAGTGAAAGATTATTTGGGCATACTTACTTCATGAGTTATAGGAGCTTCAACCTTGATAACTTTGCAGCGGCTTTTTACTGATTCAATGATGTCTACGTCATCTTCACAGCAAAGGATAAGTTTACAAGAATCAGAATAACAGTCCATGATCCATTTTATTAGGTGCTGTATGTTCTCTGCGGCTTTGTCAACATGATAGAGAACCAATACTGTATTGGAAAGAGTTGAATATCACATTAGCTTTAAGAAAAATGTGTGTAGGAAGTCCCACAAAGAGTTCTGTGATTGTGGCAGGTGGACCTTTATAATCTGCCTTCATAGCAATTGTGCTGACTTCAGGGGTGACTGCATATTCACTGCTTATTTGCTTGACTAAAGCTGTTAGTGCATACACAGATTTAGGCTCCAAGTAAACATTGAGCTCCACATGGTGAGCACTTGAGCATACAGGAACTATGACTTGCATGGGCCTCGATTCCTGTTTATAGAACAACGCAATGATTCGGAATAGGACCTGGAAATTACTACAGAAAGAACATTCATTTGAAGCTACGAAAGAAATGCACAGGTTTTCAATGGAATGTAAAAAGAATTAGGATTTGGGTCAACCGAAAATCTTTTTATCAGAAATGCCTACCAAAATAAACCTTTCGATTTCACCGACACAGACCCTATCTATATATTTTCAATTTTCATAATGTATTCCGGATTAATAGCACTCAAGGCCATCTCTTTTTATGTTTGCTTACCTAAAATAAAGGAGGGTGTGGAGTGGGAGCACAAATTTCTGAAATAAACAAACAATACGTTCCTTTGTACGATTACACAAAATAATGCTAGAATTAAATGTGTCACAAAGTTTGAATTGAAATTTTTGTTTTGTTGTTACTTTCATTTTTATGTAGTTGTTAGATATTCAGAATTAATCAAATGATATAAAGATTCATTTTTCCCTTAAGAAAACAACATAAACCTGAAAGACAAGGCCTTTCTAAATGAATCTATTCTCATGTATCACAAAAGGCCTGGAAAGAAAATTAAACAGAGTGGATGAAATACAAAAAGTACAATTCTAAGAGAAGAAAGTGAAGGAAAGAAAGACAAAATGCACACCAAGGCTAGTCAGAATATTTATTATTTTTCTGTCCTTAATCTCTAGTATATGTAGCTAATACATTTATACCTCTTTTTATAAACAGATATGTCAAGAAAATGTAATAATTTTATTGAGTAGATTGGGTGCTCTCTAATTACATGAAAATTTTGTGTTATAAATACTCTATATTTATTTGGATTAACAACAATGATTGATAATTCAAACTAAGATAGCTTTTTCTACAATTATGGATTTTACACTGTTTCGTTCCGTTAATGAATATATACTAAGCATTATTATTTTAAATTTGTCGATTGGAAAAATAAATATATAATATTAATTTCCCCCTTTCAATTCAAATTTTGAATTTTGAAAAATTTGGACATGGAACCAAGCAACTGAATCACATTCTACTATGTCATACATCTCCATAGACGGATAAATTCACTCATATCTCTCTCTCACGCTCTCTCTCTCTTCTATTTTTGGTTCATATTTCATTACAATGGTGCCAACAATTTCACTCTTCTTGTGCAATGGTAATATCAGCGCTAACACATGGCATGTCTCTATCTTGGTTGCATGCCATGCTACCAGAACTGGACTATCCAGTGCCTAAATTTTTGCTTCATTCCTTAACAAAGATGTTTCCATTGGGAAGATTGAGTGAAAACCATCAATGACCCACCTTGATAATTACCCTCAGACAACTATTTATTTATGTGGACTAAATTTTCCTTTAATATTGTCCCAAGTCTCAAATTGTCATCACAACATCAAGTGTAGCTTCTCATATAAATAGGATTATTTTCCCAAAAGTTCCCTGAACCTTGATGCCGTGAAATATCCTGTACTCTTAACACTCAGCCAAAAATATACTTACAGCGGCATTATCCCATTGATCTACCTGACTACCTATTTCGCTCAATTTCCTGGTCTGCTCTATGCCAATGCATATTATTCCTGTCGAAACACAGGTAACTCCAACAAAATTATGATCGCAACTCGATGACATCACATGGGAAATATACGAAAAAAAACTGATCATGGAAATCAGTATAAAGCTATAAGGTTGGAGATTGCAAACTAGATCTAAACAGAATATGTATAGTAAAAGACACTGTGTGAGTTGTACGATAAGGTCCCAGAGTTTTCATGCTGAAAAAGTGGCATGCATAAGTAGCTCTATCTATGTTTCAATCATGGTATAAGATGAATTCAGCTCAAAAGTACTAGGACTTGTTGAACTTATGCAAGTCCTCAAATTTTTGGCAGCAATTTGTGAACTTTTGATCAACTCAGAATTATGGAAAGAAAAAAATGTAGAACACGAATTCAGGATGCCTGTTGAAGTATTTAGATATATTTTATATTAGATTGCACGTAGGCATAAAAGTATGAGAAAATTATGTCAAATGTCAAACATACCAGAATATGGAAGTATCTTAAATCATGAGATATCTGCAAATTGCAAGAAAGAAAATTGGGTAGCTTTAGACGGGATTCAAAATTAAATTCATAACACTATATTTTGCATCTGGGAACAAAAGAAACATACATTCCAAACAGGATCTCCATATATTTCACGGAGAAGAGCCATTGTCAGTGCCTTTTTGCCTGCACCAGGAGGTCCCTTCAGCAAGATGTGGGGAAAAGTTTCATTGCATACCTAAGAACAAAAAGAAAAGGAAATTATGAAAAACCTAGAACAGCTGAAAAAATAAAGAAAGGGTAAAAAAAATCCATGATTTCTATGCTTCACAAAACCAGAGGTGAATCCTAGTATTCAACATATAAGTTACCCAAAAAAAAAAATACTTCTTTCTCTGCAGTTACATGATAATTTACAACATATAAGTTACCCAAAAAAAAAAAAAAAAAAAAAATACTTCTTTCTCTGCAATTACATGATAATTTACTTACCGTGTTAGAGATTGAAGGCCAGAATCTAATTCAGAACTTAAAAGGCACTTACAAGTTCTTGAAGAAGCAGAGCTTCTTTCTTGTGGCAAGTGAATCCATTCAATGAAGCGGGCTGATGTTTATCAGCCCAAAATGGTCTCAGGTTCTCAATCACAATTGCCTTCTCAATAAATGAAGTTTCATCAAAAGGCCTATCTTTTTCTGGAGATTTGTTTGGAGGTCCTGCAAGATCCTTTCTTGATGCAAGAAAACCATGCTTCTGTTTGGCTCTTTCGCCTGTTCGCTATGAATTTTTTTGTACTTGCACTCGTCCTGTCACTAGAATCGCTCACATTACTTCTCTGTCTACTTACAGCAGCGCTAGAGTTTGTAGTTGTTTGTGACATCGACCGAGAATTATGGTTGAAATTCGAATTCACCTTGTTGCCTAGAGGAGAACCGGGATTTCTATCAACAAAAACTTGAGGCTTTGGGTGAGATCTACTTTGACCAATCCCACTATTTTTCGTAAAGACAGTATTCGGAAAGGCATTATATTCCCGTGAAAAGAAAATGTCTCCAGGAGAGATAGAGTCTGTGCTCTCAAAGTTGGGAGCAGGAGCACGGCTATCCAGCCATTTTGAAATCTTGGCATTTGCAACCATTTCATTGATTTCACCAACTGAAGGGCCATGTTTATGAGAAGCATCCAACTCCTTTCGAGGCAAAGGGGAGGCAGTCGTATCCCCTTTTCTTCGTTCACCTTTATCATATTCATACTTGATCTTTTGTTCCTTTTCTCTCAAATTTGATCTAGGAGCTGAAACTGCTCTGCTACTATGATTGGATTTCTCACTCACCCGCACATCGTGATTAGCCAGTTTAAGACTTTGCTTTCGACCACAGGTGACAATATCATCATCATCCAGACCATGGTCCTCTCCACCAGGTTTGAATGGAGAAACATGTCTCCTGCGATCTAATATAAAAGCTGGGCTAACATTTCCTCGGTTGTCAGGATTAGTCCTGCGTTCAGATCTCGAAAATGGACTAAGATTTTCCCTACCATCAGGATTGGTTCTGCGTTCATATTTCAAAAATGGTCTAATATTTACTGTATCATCAGGATTAGTCCTGAGTTCAGATTTTGAAAATGGACTAACATTTCTACCAACAGAATGTATTTTACGTGAAATCCTGAGTTCAGATTTTGAAAATGGACTAACATTTCCACCAACAGAATGTATTCTACGTGAAACTGGGCTAACATTTCTACGTAAATCAGAATTATGTAGGGGGGAACGAGGATTACCATCCTCTCCACGGGGTTTATACGGGGACTTGCTATGCCTCCTTCGAGGAGGACCTGCAATTGGAGCCTCAATTTTACGAGTTCTCAAAGGGCTGGTGCTCCTACCTTGATCATAGCTCATATTTTCAAATTCTGCATTCGTATCCCGCTCACGCCTCGGGCTGTTTGGCCAATCAGTCTCAGTATCCGATGGCTCATACCCACTTCTTCTCCTATTGTACCTTAGTGAACCCTCCATCTTTCACCAAGCACCAGGAATTTCGTCGAACACCTGTAGTGTATATCCGAACTTTTCAAAACACAACTGCTTTTAAGGCTTATAAAATGCTCTGCTGTCAACCCAATGCCACCTTGCGGTTTGGAGGAAAATATGAAAGTGATAACGAAATGGGGCGGCTGTGAAGAACAAAGACAAGTGAAAATTAAGATTCGGCTGCGCCAAGATTCCAAATTCTTGGAAGTGAAATCGTGAAGTGAACGGCTGATGGTAAGAAGGGTGGTGTTTAAGTAGATATATAAATTCGTATATTTTGAGACATCGATGTCTACAAGGATGAAACATCGGTGAAGACGATGAATGTAATGTCTGGTTGTAATCAGGAATTCAGGATACGTACAAGCAATTAAGCAAGCTGGATAGAAAACCAGTTTATAGTATCAATTCCATTCTTAGTTACAGCAATTTTTTGCAACAATGAAATCCCAGGTTGTCTCTTCCTGTAATTTTTAATAAGGAGGCTTTTTGTCTTCTTCTTTGCTGCCAACAAGGTATCTTTAATTTTTTCATTTTCAAACGAGGAACGAGGAAATCATCAGCATTATATGATTGGCTGCTTTAAAAGATATTATTTTATAAATTAAGTTAGGATTGAGTTTTTTTTTTTATTTTAAGTCAAAATTAAAAACATTATTATGAAGAAGCATTGAATATCAAATGAAATGAAGCAGAATACAATCAACCTAGCTTAATAGAATCAAGATAATTGTAACAAAAGAAGCAAGATTATGAGTCACTTTATTCTAATTTCGAAGTACAAAACTACAAAAACCAACTCCTACCTCTTTCATAATCTTTACAATATCACACATTAGAGCCGACATAGCTTGAGTATGAACACTTTGTACAACACATAAAGCATCGCATTCCGCCAACACAACTCCTTAAAGAAGTTGAGACCATGTCAAAGAGCTAGAGCCTTCGCATTCTCCAGACCAAAATTACCTTTCATTTGTGCCGCACCAGCTGCCACCACCGAACTTCGAATAGTTGCATCCGTGTTAAGTTGAGTTTTCCATCCTCGGGTTCTTGCCACAGCCTTCGAACTTCACCTCTGAAAAACACAAGATGCTTATTTCTATTGGTTCAATATACTGGAGGGATGCCACGTCGCTTGAATTCCCTCCATGAACCACTCTGTTGTGTTCCCACCAAACAACCCAAAGCAGACTGCCAATTTGCTCAAAGTCATCTCTGTTTCTGCTCTAAAAAATAGTTAGAAGGCTGTCGTCCATCTCGACCCCAATGCATTGCTTGATAAAATCCCACAGCCCCGTCATTTTCCATATGATTTTAAAAAAGACATGAATGTTCTGTTAGACTTTATATGGCCCACATGATAAGTTATTAGATTTGATAATATGTCTTATGGATATATCTAATTATTTAATTAATTAGATAATTATTGGAGAAGTTGATTTCTCTTAAGAACTCTATTTTGATGAAAAATAGAATTATAGTCTAACTAGGAAATTGGTCGTCTCTCTACCTATATAAGAATATGTTATTTCATCGATTGATTTATGTCATTATGTGAGAGGCAAAGGGAGAGAAACACAATTTCCATATAATTAAACTACATATATTAAAGGGTATTTGGAGATTGGAGATTGGAGATATGCAATTAAATCGCTCAACGGAGATTCAAGAAATTCAAGATACATAATTAAAGACTGTTTCCTATGGATGAAGGTACGTTTTTGTTACTCCGCATTGACTGAAAATTATGAAGTTTAAGATGTTGAAATTTATATTCATGTAAATTGAACAAGTTTAAAACTACATGTGGTATCAGAACTTATGGTTTATAAACTCATGATTTTCCATTAAATTATATACATTAAATTTCTTGGAGCAAGTCATACTCTTGTCCGCGTGGATGTTGAAGGAAATTTTTTTATGTTTGATAAAATTTGACCTTTTCTTGAAGCATTATGCTGTGTGACTTATGCCTTGTTTGGGTAAAATTTTCACCAATGGGAATTTCCTAAAATTGACCCAAATAAGCATTTGGAAATTCCTATATATTTAACACCCACGTGTCCAATCTGTTATAAAGTAAAATTAGGACGCAATTGATGATACCTGTCCAATATAAAGAAGCCTATAATTTTGATGTCGACTCTCAGGCTTCTGTAATTTTAGTCAAGACCCATTATTATGTGAAACCTCAAATAAAGAATTAAAAGATGAGGAAAATGAAAATGTGGCCAGAATAATAAAAGATGACATTTGCCATTAGGCAATAAGAGTTTTTTATAACCACGAGAATTATGAGTATTTATTTGGAGCTTGGAAAGATAGTTACATAAAGACTTGAATTCGTTCATCGCTACATAATTCATTCTACAAACTAGGTGGTAATGGTCATTATATGACACTGATGGGAATATATAAGATACGGCTACAATACAAAATGATATATATAAATTTGATTGTAGTGTATGAAATTTATATTTTCTGTGGATATACATATTACCGGATTAAGTGTTAATGTTAATTTATGAAATTTTCTTTTATTATTCAATTTAAGATATTCATATTAAATGTACATTGTTTGTTAGTCATCAAAGTGACCAAACTAGAATGTTTCATGAATATCTAATTGTTTAATAAAGAAATATTATTGTTGTAGCTTATGAAATATTTATTACTCAGTTCAAAGATATTCATATTATGTATATATAGTTTGTTAGTCACTAAAGTGGCCAAACTAGAATGGTTCATGAATATTGAATTGTTTAATAATTCAATACTAATGTGTATAAAATATTTATTACTCAATTGAAGATATTCATTTATGTATAGTTTGTTAGCCACCAAAGTGGCCAAACTAGAATGTTTCGAGAATATCAAATTGTTTAATAAAGTTTAGTATGTTGTACCATTTACTATAGATGCTTATTAAAGATACATAGTACATGTGTAACACGTTTGTTAATCATATAAATATTTTGTCACCCAAAGGTGGTTCAACCATCATATGATTAATCAACATGATGGGATAATTGATATTTCTTAATTGGTCATTTTATATATTCAAAGATAATATAATGTACCACTTGAGAAATAACGTAGCTGCCCAATAAAGATAAATACAAAGCATCGTAATAGTTATTAATGGTGTATCGTAGTATCTACCCAAAGGAGATCTTCGATATATATTTATTGTCTGTTTGAATCTGATTTATCTCATATCTCAAAATATTGACGTATAGAGCATCTACTTTATTGTATCAATTCAAGTTTCTCTTTATTGTTATGCTTCATCTGTTTTGATGATTAATGAATTAAAAATTCTCGGATTAGCGTAAATAAGTCTAATTTTATTTAAGTATTCTGGTTCCTGGTCTAGACTTGCTATCTGAAAAATCTATTGCTATTATTAATAGAAGCAATAATAAAGAAAATATTTTCTATAAATTTTGGAAAATATCGAGCAAGCAATATTAAGATAACCCCTCTATAAATGAAAAGAATATTTTGAGTGTATAGAATCTGAACTGTTAATAAGTCTCTCGCTTTATGGCTAATTTTACCACTATGAAATTTGATGGTACACGTAGCATGTATGAATATGTCCTAGAGATGACTAATATAAAAGTAAAGTTGGAAATCTTAAGGATGAAAGTTGGCAATTCCCTTTACTTCATTCTAAACTATTTGTCTTCTCAGCACACATCATTATAAATTCACTATAACACTATAAGAAATAAGTAAATGTAAGTGGATTGACTAACATGCTTAAGAGGAGATATGACTTAAACGGCCAGGAATTAATTAAGTTAACTTCATCACTCAAGAAGTTGAAAATAAGCTTGATTAAAGACAAAAGAAAGAAATTACCACTCAAGATAAAGAATGAGCCTCTTAAAGTTTTTGAGACTCAAAATAAGGAACGCAATAATGATAAGTGTAAGTTCTTTAAAAACATGTGGACACTATTTTTTAAAGATTGCCATAATTGTAAGGCATGGTTCAAAAATAATGGTAAGCCTAGTTGCTTTTGAATGTTTTGAACTATATTTAATTGGAGTTGCTTATAATACTTGATGGATGAATTATGGAACTACCATCTATGTTTCCAACATAATGTAGTGATTCTCCTCAACCAAAATCATAAAGACATAATGATATTTTGCTTATGTGAAGAGGAATTAAGTTAGAGTTTACATTTAAAGGGACTCAGATCTAGCGTTAAGTTTACACAATGGTCACCATTAAGACTTATTATAGAAATTTTGTCCCTTATGATTCTCATAATCTTGTGTCCATTTCTAAAACTTGATTTTTTGGGACATAGTTTCAAATTTAAGAAATGATATTTTAGTTTGTTTAAATGCAATAATTGGTTCTTGGATTTAAATTATGGTTTATAGAAATTGAAACTTGAAAGCAATTTTGGTGGACAAAAAAAATATTTCATCACATTTATTGATGATTATCAAGTTATGGTTATTTATGCATGTTGTATGATATAACTCAAGCAATGGACATACTTGAGATATATATCAATGAAGTAGAAAGGCAACTAAATAGAAATGTGATAGAAATGGTGAACATTATGGCAAGTAAAACTTGGGTCAATTTGCTAAACTCCTCAATATACTATGACAGATACGCCACAGCAGAATGGAATAGCTGAAAGGCATAATTGTATTCTAATAGATATGGTTAGGAGTATGTTAAGTAATTCATCTTTACCCTTATTGTTGTGGATGTATGCTTTAAAAATCGCTATTTATATATTGAACTGAGTTCCTATTATGGCAATTCCAAAGATATATTTTGGATTGTGGAAAGAAGAGAAACTCATATGTTTGGGGATTATAAGTGGAAGATGTGATTTATAATCCACATGAATGAAATTGGATTTTAAAATGATCAATAGTTACTTTATTGGTTACTCTGAACAAATCCAAAGGGTATAGGTTTTATTGTCTTAACCATACTCCAATAATTGTTGAAATCGGAAATGCCAAGTTCATTAAGAATTGTGATATTAGTGAGAGTGCGGAACCACGAAATGTGGATATCCAAGAAGTCAGGATATATATTATTTTAACGAAAACTTCTAATATTGTTGTTCCTAAAATACCATTGTTGAACGACCCAACAATGGTGATCAACTACTCCATGAAGAAATCACAAATATTGAACCTAGTGTAGAACAATCACAAAAAATAGCATTAAGAAAATTCGCAGGAAATTAAGTTAAGCTATTCTTAATTATTATGTGGCACATCTACAACAATCAAATTATGGATTCGATTTCATTTCGCAAGACATAGAATGTAATGATTCTGCTAAACTGCTACTATAAAAGATGAGTTAAAATCTATAGAACAATATAAAGTCTAGAACTTTGTTGAATTGCCTCAATGATTAAAAAGAGTTGTAAATGAGTCTTTAAGACTAAACGTGACTCTAATGGCAATATTGAACAATATAAAGCTAAACTTGTTACTAAAAGTTTTACTTAAAAGGAAGGTATTGATTATAAAGAAGACCTCTCTTTATTTTCAAAGAAAGACTCATTTAGAATCGTTATAATCCTAGTAGCACATTTTGATTTGGAGCTACATCAAATCAATGTGTAAATAACCTTTTAAATGAGAATTTAGATAAAGGAATTTATATGGATTGATTTATAAAGGAAAGGACCGCATGATGTGTAACTTTAATAAATCAATGTACGTGTTTAAACAAGCTTCTAGAAAATAGTAGTTTAATTTCGATGATAGTTTAATTTCCTTTAGATTTATAGAAAATACTGTGTATTAGTGTATATATATCTGAAGGTCAGTGGGAGCAAATTATTTTGCTTGTGTATGTTGATATTTTGCTTGCTAGTAGTGATATCGGTTTGTCCCATTAAAGATACGGGATAAAATATAGTCTCATGCAATTGAGTGAAAACGTATGGAGAAACATTATGTATGTATGAAGCTTAATATGTAATCGAACTTATATTATATTAGGTTCATTATGTTGGATGGCTTGACAGTAGATCACCCACATTTGGCTATTTATTCCTATGATGTGGCGGAATAAATTTTGTAAAAGTGGATAGCAATCTGTCATTACTTCATCCATTATGGACGTTGAATTTGCAGCATGCTTTGAGACTACAAATAAACATTATGATTGCAGGATTTTATTTTAGGACTTGGAGTTGTCGACTCTTATGCCAAGTCGCTGAAAATTATTGTAATTCTGCAATTGTCATTTTCTCCAAGAACGACAAGTATTCTAATGGTGCTAATACTTTGTCATTAAGAAGGGAGTTCAGAAACAAAGAATGTCAAATAAACAAACATGCACCAACTTATGATTAATGATCCATTATTGAAATAAATACTACCAAAGGCTATTAATGGACATGTGAAAATCATGAATCTTGGCAATAGTGATTAATGTTTTTTGCCCCTTATAATGGTTAGCTCGTTAATGATAACTGAATTGTTTTTGCTTTATTTCCTGTTTACCAATATTTGTGTACATGCATGAGATTGGATAATGATGACAACAGGAATAGTCTTTGACAAAGACATTACGGGACCATCACGTATATTTCTCACTTATAGACCAAGTTGGGTAAGTTGCTAATATTTTGGTACATGGAAGGAACTATATCGATGTAATGATATAGAACTGCTATGACTCGTATTGATAGTTTACTCAATTTTGGTGATTATATGACAGCGCGCATAATAATGGTAATATATTATTAAATCATAAAGGTCATATTGTCATATGGGCCAAGTGGGAGAATGTTAGACTTTATGTGGCCCACATGATAAGTTATTAGATTTGATAATATGTCTTATGGATATATCTAATTATTTAATTAATTAGATAATTATTAGAGAAGTTGATTTCTCTTAAGAATTCTATTTTGATAGGAAATAGAATTATAGTCTAACTAGGAAATCTATAAAAGGATATGTTATTCCATCGATTAATTCATGTCATTATGTGAGAGGCAAAGAGAGAGAAACACAATTTCCATACAATTAAACTACATATATTAAAGGGTATTTGGAGATTGGAGTTGGAGATTGGAGATTGGAGATATGCAATTAAATCGCTCAACGGAGATTCAAGAAATTCAAGATACATAATAAAGACTGTTTCGTATGGATGAAGGTACGTTCTTGTTACTCCGCATTGACTGTGAAAATCATGAAGTTTAAGATCTTGAAATTTATGTTCATGTTATTGTTCATGTAAATTGAACAAGTTAAAAACTAACATGTTCGACTCGAATCCTCTTCACCGTGAGCACTGAGTTGAAATATGTACACGTCAGAGAGCCAAATTAGTTACTGTCGGAAGAGCATTATAAGACATTTGCTATAGAAAATTCAAATCATAAAAGTAGAGGGAGGTGAAGAATTGAAGATTGCTAATGGAGAGGAGTATCTGAACTCGGTCCAACATTCGAAACCACCTCCTGTATGATAAGACGATACCCACTTCTAACCATATACTCCCATTTAACATCATACTGCAAAATGTGCCTATCTGATTCATCTGAATAACATTCAATCAACCGGCAAAATTAGGAAAATTGGCGCAAATGGTCCTAACATTTGCCCTTATTGTGCAAATGGTCCATAACCTTTCATTTTTGGTGGAGTGGTCCCAACCTATCCATTTAGGTATGAAATTGGTCCTTGTTTGACAAAAAAAAGAGAGACAAATATGCCCTTATTTTTATTTAGAAAAATTTTCAATTAGATTCCTAACCTTTGTAAAAAGTACAAATGGGTCCTATGCTTTAATTTTTGTAAAAAAATTAAAAGAAACTAACAAATTAATAATATACTAAATTATTTTGTATATTTTACGAACTATTATAAAATAACTAAAATTTAAGCTCATAATTATTAACAAACGTATTAGTTAAAATTATTTTATTATTATTAAGTAATCATTAAAATTTAAACTTTAATTTTATTATTACAACATAAAAAAATAACTTTGTCACAAACTTAATAATAAAATATTATTATTTCACTGAACTATTCATTTATTAACTACAAATATTATAGCTCAAATTGTATTCTTCATATTTTAATTTATTGTTTTATTATCATTCAAAAATAAAGAACACAAAATGTGTAAATTAATTTTTGTTAGTATTTTTGTGTTAAAAAAATATAATAAGATTGTTTCAATGTCATAAAATTATATACGCCATTTTGTTATTTATTTAACTTAATTCTTATTCAAGTTTTTCACATCACATAACAATTACATATACCTAAAGCGCAATAATTTTATATTTTTCTCTTATGAAAATTTTATTTGACACGACTATAGTGATATATTTAATGTGCTAAATTAAATATTGTTTAATAAATGTATCGAACTTATTTACACATTATGCAAAAGTTAAAAATCTAATTGTAATTTTTTAAAACTAAAATTAAAGGTATTTCTGTCCTTTTTATCAAATAAAGACCAATTGCGCATCTAAATAGATAGGTTAGAGACTACTCAACCAAAAATGAAAAGTTAGGGACTATTTGCGCACTATTGACATACATTAAAGACCATTTGCGCCAATTTCCCGACAGAAATAATCTTTCAATTTTTTAGCCACATTTTACCCTCATGGAATACTAATAAGATCTTCAGCCTTATTTTACACATTCCAACTTATAAGTTATAGGTCAGAAAGAGTTGGGACGGGCAAATTTGACAATAGCCCTACATTTTGTAAAAAAGTTGAAAAATACTCTATTTTTTTATTTTTAAAAAAATACATCATTTTCATGATTTGTATTTAAAAAGTGCCTCATTTTTATTATAATCATTCATAATTTATCTCTTTTCATAATTTAATTAAAAAAAACATATTATTTTCATTTAAAATCTATATTCATTTTTCATTATCTAAAAGTTCATTATTTTCTTTTAAAATCAATATTTCAATTTTTTTTATCTAAAATTATATTTTTTTTTTATCTGAAAATATTTTATTATTATCTAAAAATATCATATTTGTATACTATATCAAATACAATAGTAATTTTAATAATATTCTATAATTTATTTTCTTTGATAATTTTTTTAAAAATAAATTATTTTTATTTGTAATTAAAATTTCAAATTTTTATTTGAAAAACAACATTTTTATACAAGTTCATCATTTTCATTAAAATCAATATTTTACAATTTATCTTCTTCTATAATTTTTTAAAAATTACATTATTTTCATTTAAAATCAATATTTCAATATTTCATTTCAAAACAATATTTTTACACGGTAACATACGGATAACATATATGTTACCATACGTTATATCCTCATTTTCTTTAAAATCAATATTTTAAATTTATCCCATTTTATAATTCTTTTAAAAATACATTATTTTTATACCGGTAACATATGTGTTACCATAAGTTAATTCATTTTTTAATTAAAATCAATATTTTACAATTTATTTCATTTTATAAATTTTTTAAAAATAAATTATTTTCATTTAAATCAATATTTCCATATTTCATTTTAAAATAACATTTTACACAGTAAGTCGATAACATATGTGTTACCATATGCTATTTTCTCGTCTTAATTAAAATCTATATTTTATAATTTATTTTCTTTGATTTTTTTTTTAAAAATACATTATTTTCATTTATAATCAATTTTTCATTTGAAAAATAAATTTTTTACATAGGTAACATATATGTTACCAGATTGGTGATCTCCTGCCCATCATGGGTAGGATAAGAATCACTCACTGCCTGTGTGGAAGGTGACTCGTCTGCTGATGCTGAAGTGGAGGCTGGGAAAAGAAATGAAATGGGTCCACATTTTTTCTTGAACTCTCTTGGTCCCAAAAAAACCCTTGTTTCTCTTTCGTAAATCATGCAAAAAGAAAAAGAAAAAAAATTCAAGCTCAAAGTTTAATTTGAAGTCCATTTCTTAGCAAAATCTACTACATCAAATACGAAAGAAAATAGATTTCAGCTCAAATTTAAAATTTCAGTCTGATTCGCTCTAGTTCGAAGTGGGTTCCTTCTCCAGTGGCCAACAAAAATTTTAGATTTCAGCTGCCTCGTATTCGCGCCGGTCAGATGTGGGCTTCTTCTCCGTTGGCAGGCGAAAAAATCAGATTGTCGTGGAGTAGTTCGCGCGGTTAGAACTACAAAAGATAGTGGAAAATGGCGAAATTTCAGATTGTCGCAGAGGAGTAAGTTCGACAGAAAAAAGAGCTGAAAGGTCGCTAGCAAGATGTGTCTCAATCTAGGGCAACCACTAAACATCATTTGTAAAAAAAATGTAGACCCAATTCATTTGTTTTCCCAGCCTCCAATTCAGTAGATGAGTCACCTTCCACGTAGGCAGTGGGTAATTATTATCCTGCCCATCATGGACAGAAGATCACCACTCTATGTTACCATATGTTAATTCATTATTTTCATTCAAATCAATAT
Source organism: Forsythia suspensa (assembly GCA_023638005.1). Taxonomy (NCBI): domain Eukaryota; kingdom Viridiplantae; phylum Streptophyta; class Magnoliopsida; order Lamiales; family Oleaceae; genus Forsythia; species Forsythia suspensa. Next base: position 20,079,786 of record CM042664.1, on the reverse strand, counting down.
TTTACATTTTATCTTCTTTTATAATTTTTTAAAAAATACTTTTTATTTTTATTTTTATAATCAATCTTTCAAATTTTCATTTAAAAACAACATTTTTATATGACAACATACCGGTAACATATGGGTTACTTCCTCATTTTCATTAAAATCAATATTTTAAGATGTCTCCTTTTTTAATTTTTTTAAAAATACATCAATTTTATTTTAAATTAATATTTTAATTTTTTAATTGAAAACAATAATTTTACATGGGTAACATATGTGTTACCATACGTCACTTCCTCATTTTTATTAAAATCAATATTTTACAATTTATTTTTTTTTTTAAAAATACATTGTTTTCATTTAAAATCAATATTTCAATTTTTTATTTGAAAACAACATTTTTATATGGGTAACATATTTACTTCCCATTTTAATTAAATCAATATTTGATAATTTTTTAAAAATATATTATTTTAATTTAAAATCAATATTTCAATTTTGCATTTGAAAACAACATTTTTACACGAGTAACATATGTGCCATATGTTACATCATTATTTTTATTAAAATCAATATTTTACAATCTATCTCCTCTAACAATTTTTTAAAAAACATGATAAGTGCATTTTGTGCACTTATTTGAGCATTTAAACTAAGCTTTTATTTCGTCATTTTATTGAATTTTTACTTAATTTAGTGTATTTTCCTTTCTATTTTAGTTTTGGACCCGTTTATAAGCAATTGAAGAAGAATGGACGGAAAGAGCAACAACTTTGTGAAATCGATGAGTAAATTGAGTTTTTGAAGTGAATATCAAGAACCAAACATTGGAAGATAAGGAACAAGATAAATTAATAAGTTTAAGGTGTTTTGGAGTGACAATGAAGAGTTGAATCAATAAATCAAACAACAGAAAGCTAAAGAACCGAATTGAGAAACTACCTACCGAGCCATGTGGGAAAATTCTAGCACAACTTTTGATATCGAAATCTCCAAAAGGCAAATGATATACCATTGGAAAGCTAATTGAATTACGAATCTAAAATTTTATACGGATCTCAATTTGATATTTCCTACAAGAAGCTATGGCTATTTGAAAAAATACCGCCGCAGAGGAAAAAGCTTGAGCTAAGCGATTGCCCAAGCTTAAAGCTTGGCGACTGCCCAACCCTATTTTACAATAGCAAAAAGGAATTCAACTGGCCTGGACGATCGGCTGGGAATGTACTGGGTGATCGCCTAGTGTATTTTTGGCCCGTGCGGATTTTTCTTGCTTTTTTGAATTCTAATTCAATTAGGAAACGTTCTGGACGCGATTTTAATGATTTTTAGGAAACCTTTTGGGGCACAATTAAGTAAGTATATATATGAGTTATTAACTCTTATCAAGGGTCGTTTTTTTGTGTGGAATTTTTGGGAGAAAAATATTACACCAAAAACCAAACGGAAGATCAAGATTCATCTCTCCAAGAACCAAGACCAAGATCAAGATCAAGATTTATTCTCATTCAAGATTTCTTCGTCTCCGGGTTATGAATTCCATATATTCTTCTTCTTTTTTTAATTTCTTTATTGTTAGTATGCTAGGCTAGAATATTTTAGTGCTAGGATCATGATGAAGCTTGTATCATGAATCTTTAATTCTTCGAACCTACTTTTTGATATTTAAGCATGTTTTAATTTTTGAATAATTGATATTGATTTCCTCTTTGTCTACAATTATATGCGAAATAGTTGTATGATTCTTGTGGCTTGTTTTACCTTCGAGAGATGGAAAATAGGTTATACATAGTATCAATTATCGTAGAGTCCGATAGGAGATAGAAATATAGCGCTATGCTTTACGTGATCTTTAAGTATTCACAATTTCTAATACATTCTTGTATGCTCGCATTCGTCATAGAAATATAGTCGGGTCGCATATAGGAATATGTTTAATTCTACTCGAGAGAGATTGTTAAATTAAATTAGGAATATTGATCTTCATAAGTAAATCATGTTATCAAATTTAATGGTTCGAGTTAAAGGTAATTGATATAAGTGGATTCGAGATACTAGTACTTTTTTCTTTTCTAAAGTTAAATTAATCTTTCATCAATTTCATCTTTAAATTGTTTGACAAATAATTGGTTAATTAATTCTTAGTTTATAGTTTAATTAGTTTTCAATCAATAAATCTTCAAAAGTTCATTAAGTTCGGTTAAGGTTAGTATAATTGAACTGAATTATCTAAATCTTCGTGGGAACGATACTTGGACTCAACATTCACTTTATTACTTGAGCGATCCGTGCACTTGCAAAATTATTAAAGATATAAAATCGCCTGACAAGTTTTTGGCGCCGTTGCAGGGGATTTAGTTTTAGTTCTTTTCAGTTATATTAGCACTAATTCGAACTTTATTATTATTATTATTATTATTATTATTATTATTATTATTATTATTATTATTATTATTATTATTATTATTATTATTATTATAGTTTATTTCAGTGTTCAATTTCTCTTTTCAGACCACAACACAAAATGATAGATCAGGAGATTGATGAAGACAATATGCTAGTTGGAGACTTTATGATTCTATAAATCATCCACCGCCAATCTAGCATTGATGAGGACAATATGCTTGTAGGAGATTTCATCGCAATGAACCAGGCTAATGTAGTGAGATATAATACAACTCCTGAGATTGATGAGGACAACATGCTTGTTGGTGATTTCTTTGCAATGCACCAGGCTAATATAGAAAGATATGATGCAATTTCTGAGATAAACGAAGACAACATGCTTGTTGGAGATTTCTTCACAATGCACAGGGCTAATACAGCGAGATATAATGTAACTTTTGAGATTGATGAGGAAATAGACATTATCACGGTGTTATCTGCAAAAATAGATTCTTTGGCACACAAAGTAGAGAGCATGTCACAATCAGTCTATGCGATGCAAACAAAAAAATCAACTTGTGAAAAGTGTGGGGCAAATCATAGCACATCGGAATGTCCTATTCTATTATAGCAACCCATGCAAGCCGAATATTTCAAGGTGGCCATTATCAGCAAAATTATCCTTTCTCTAACACATATAATCCAGGTTGGTAAAATCATCCAAATTTCTCTTGGGGGGATAATCAGAATAATATCAGACCACAAGGTACTCAATTTCAGCATCCAGAAAAAAGAAATTCACTAGAAGACATATTTAATAAATTCATGGAGATAGCTGAACGATGCATAGAATCTAATAATCAGTTCACGAGAAAGACGAATACCTCTTTTCAAAATCAAGGCGCTTTAATAAAGAATCTCGAGACACAAGTAGATCAGATAGCAGTTGCTCTATCAGGCAGAGTACCAGGTACGTTGCCAAGTAATACAGAGGTGAATCCCAACGAAAGTGTTATAGTTGTTACTACCAGAAGTAAGGTTCAATTACAAGAAATCTTTGTAAAGAGGCCAGTTGTAAATAATGAAAAGGTATTGTCCACTGATGAGGAGCATGTGGAACAGACTGAGTAGATAACAGATATTAAAGAGAGTTCAGATACACTACAGGTTAAGGCAACCATTCCTATCAAACCATATGAGCCTCCAAAGCCACTTCCTCAGAGATTACAAAAGCACAAGTTAGACGAGCAATTTTCTAACTATCCACTTTCTTCTAAAATTGAATTTGTGATCAAGGTCGATGAAAAAGTTAAAGTTTTCGTGGTTGTGTTTGAGCAATGTACTACACTAAAATCCTATTTTTATGAGAAGCACAAATTCAAATGTTTGAGGATAAACGAAAAATGGTGTAAAGTCAATAGATACAAGTAAAGTGGGTCCTCCAAAGTACTATTTAGAGTGCCGTAAAGCAACCAGAAAAAAAGTCAAGCTAATGACTATACATAAGCGCTTAATAGGAGGCAACCCATTTTCTAACCCTTTTATTTACTTGCTTTATATATAGTAGTTTTAATTAGTTTAAATAATTTATTATTTATTATTTCATTTATTATTTAATGCCCTTAAAAAGTTTCACTATGTCAATCGCGGGATGTCCTACTTTGCAAACCGCTTGGATAATATCTATGACATCATCTTTTGACCAAGAGTCCCAACTCCACATCTGATTCCACTTCAACCGGACTTTCAGCCAGCCAGATCCATCTTCTCCACATCTATCTCTGGAGAGTAACTGATCTGTTCCCTCCTCTATTTGCTTTATTTTGTTATTACATTGGGGACAATGTAATGTTTTAGTTTGGGGGTGGGTTAAGTATTAAAATACTTAATTATTTTCAATTTGCATATTATTTGGGTCTTAAAAAAATTTAATTTCGTTTTTAAGAAAAAAATTTATTATTTTTTCTTCTTTCAAAAAAAGAAGAAGCTATTGTTGAATATCTTATCGCCAATGATAATATTTGTTTGAATTTAAGTACGTTTTTAGTTATAGTATTAGACAACACTTTAACTCGTACTTTTATTTGAATACTTATCCATGTTAGACTAGATTTGAAGCACGTAGCCGCTGTTGACTTATCACTTATTGGAAACATCACTTGAGTGTATGTGTAGATATTATTGACTTAGATCATTGTGAAAAATTCCGTTCCTAAATTCTTAGACTAGTAAACCAAACTGTTCGAGAACAGTTTGGAGGTGTTAAAGTTAGTACATGTTTTTGTAGAATTTTGATGGTTTGGATTTTCTAGATCTCATATTTGGTTGAATAGGTTGTAATCAAGGAATCTAAATCAAGCACTACTCATCGCAAAAAATATATATATATATATATATATATATATATATATATATATATATATATATGACTCGACTCGAGCAATTAAGCCTGTTAGGATATTTTAAAACCTGGTGCCCTATAGTCATCTGACTTGGGAGTCATCGGTCCAAAGTTCGTTACATGAGTCGCAAAAAAAAATTTTAAAAGAAAAATTACATATTCACTTCTCTTATAACCTGTGGGACTCGAGCAATTAAGTCTTTTAGGGTATTTTAAAATCTGGTGCCCTATAATCATCTGACTTGGGATTCATTGTCCCAAAGCTCGCTACAAGGGTCACATAGAAAGCTAGTGAGAGAGAAGTATTGCACATGATGTAAATCGTTTATATTGGTTAAATAAAATAAAAAGAATTAAAGTGCTCGGTAAGGATTACTAGGTTAGAACCTAAGAGACTAAAGATGAGAATTTAAAAATCACTCACCATCCTAGTTCTAGGAATACATGTTTCTAATTTTTACCACTTTATTTGAAAAAAGCATTGTGTTAATCAATAGGAATCAAATTTGCTAGAACACCTCGGGATTGGAGAGAAAAGCATTAGAAGAGTAGTAATTTACGAGAGGTGTAAGGAGGATTCGGGTTTGTAAAAATATCAACAACACAATATTGGTCGTGGTCTAATATAGGTGTATGTTGAATTTTTGGCTAATCACACACTCATTAAAGGTCGAACACTGGATAAGTGAAATTTTTTATTTTTGTTGTTTAATCTCTTTCTAAAAGTGTTGCTTTATTTTTGAACTTAAGGCATTTGGTAAGAAACTTAACATTAACTAAATTCCTGTTAATTCTTTTAGCTTAATTTAAAGTTCTAGTTTATTTTTATTTTTGTTCGAGGACGAACAAATATTTAGTTTGGGGGTGTTTGATAAGTGCATTTTGTGTACTTATTTGGACATTTAAACTAAGCTTTTATTCCGTTATTTTATTGAATTTTTACTTAATTTAGTGTGTTTTTCTTTCTATTTCAGTTTTGGACCTGTTTATAAGCAATTGAAGAAGAATAGACGGAAAGAGCAACAACTTGGTGAAATCGACGAATAAATTGAGTTTTTGAAGTGAATATCAAGAGCCAAACATTGGAAGATGAGGAAGAAGATAAAATAAATAAGTTTAAGGTGTTTTGGAGTAACAATGAAGAGTTGAATCAATGGATCAAACACAAGAAAGCTAAAGAACCGAATTGAGAAACTACCTACCGAACCATGTGGGAAAATTCGAGCATAACTTTTGATATCTAAATCTTCAAAAGGTAAATGATATACTATTGGAAATATAATTGAATTACAAGTCTAACACTTTTTACGGATCTCAATTTGACGTTTCCTACAAGAAATTATGGCCATTTGAAAATCAGCCGCCGCAGAGGAAAAAGCTTGAGCTAGGCGATCGCCCAAGCTTAAAGCTGGGCGATCGCCCAACCCTATTTTACAACAGCAAAATGGAATTCAATTGGCCTGGGTGATCGCCCGGGAATGTACTGGGTGATTGCCCAGTGTATTTTTGGTCCGCACGGATTTTTCTTGCCTTTTTGAGTTCCAATTCAATTAGGAAACGTTTTGGACGCGATTTTAATGATTTTTAGGAAACCTTTTAGGGCAATATTAGGTAAGTATATATATGAGTTATTAACTCATATCAAGGGTCATTTTTTGTGTGGAATTTTGGGAGAAAAACATTACACAAAACACCAAACGGAAGATTACGATTCATCTCTCCAAGAACGAAGATCAAGATTTCTTCTCGTTCAATATTTCTTCGTCTTCGGGTTATGAATTCCATATTTTCTTCTTCTTTTTTTAATTTCTTTATTGTTAGTATGCTAGGCTAGAATATTTTAGTGCTAGGATCATGATGAAGCTTGTATCATGAATCTTTAATTCTTCGAACCTAGTTTTTGATATTTAAGCATGTTTTAATTTTTTAATAATTGATATTGATTTTCTTTTCGTCTACAATTATATGCGCAATAGTTGTATAATTTTTGTGGCTTGTTTTACCTTTGAGAGATGGAAAATAGGTTATACATATTATCAATTGTCGTAGAATCCGATAGGGGATAGAAATATACCGCTATGCTTTACGTGATCTCTAAGTATTCACAAATTCTAATGCATTCTTGTATGGTCGCATTCGTCATAGAAATATAGTCGGGTCGCATATAGGAATATGTTTAATTCTACTCGAGAGAGGTTGTTAAATTAAATTAGGAATATTGATCTTCATAAGTAAATCATGTTATCAAATTTAATGGTTCGAGTTAAAGGTAATTGATATAAGTGGATTCAAGATTCTAGTACGTTTTTTTTTCCTAAAGTTAAATTCATCTTTCATCAATTTCATCTTTAAATTGTTTGATAATTAATTGGTTAATTAATTCTTAGTTCACAGTTTAATTAGTTTTTAATCACAAAATCTTCAAAAGTTCATTAAGTTCGATCAATGTTAGTATAATTGAACTAAATTATCTAAATCTTCGTGGAAACGATACTTGTACTCAACATCCACTTTATTATTTGAGCGATCCGTGCACTTGCGGAATTATTAAAGATATAACACATTATTTTCATTTAAAATAAATATTTAAATTTTTTTATTTGAAAAAAATATTTTTTACATGGGTAACATATGTGTTACTATATGTTATTTTCTCGTCTTCATTAATTAATATTTTACAATTTATCTCATTTTTATAGTTTCTAAGAAAATGCACTATTTAATTTAAAATTAATATTTCAATTTTTTTCATTTGAAAATAATATTTTTACACGAGTAACATATTTCATTAAAATCAATATTTTACAATTTATCTCATTTTATAATTTTTTTAAAAATAAATTATTTTCATTTAAATCAATATTTCAAATTTTCATTTGAAAACAACATTTTTGCACTATGTTATTTCCCCGTCTTCATTAAAATCTATATTTTACAAATTATCTCATTTCTTTTGTTTATAAGAACGCACAATGTTTTCTTTTAAAATTAATATTTCAATATTTAATTTGAACAACATTTTTATACGAGTAACATATATGTTATTGTATGTGTTACCATATGTTACATCATCATTTTCATTAAAATTAATATTTTACAATTTAACTCTTTTTATAAATTTTAAAAAAATACATTATTTTCATTTGAAATCAATATTTTAAGTTTTCCATTTGAAAACAATATTTTTCGGGTTACTATATATTATTTCTTCGTTTTCATTAAAATCAATATTTTACAATTTATCTCATTTTTATAGTTTTTAAGAAAATACATTATTTTCATTTAAAATCAATATTTTTATTTTTCCATTTGAAAACAATGTTTTTAAATGGGTAACATATATGTTACTAAACATGTTAGCCTACGTTACTTGCTCATTTTCAATAAAATCAATAATTTATAGTATATGTCCTTTTATATATTTTTTAAAAATACATTATTTTAAATTTAAAATCAATATTTCAATTTTTCCATTTGACAACAACATATTTACATGGGTAACATATGCGTTACCATATTTGCTGGCATAAGTAACTCATTCATTTTCATTAAAATCAATGTTTTATAGCATATATCATTTTATATATTTTTAAAAAAAATATTATTTTAATTTAAAATCAATATTTCAATATTTCATTTGACAACAACATTTTTACATGGGTAACATGTGTCCAACAAACATACATTGTTTTAATTTAAAATCAATATATCAATATTTTATTTGACAACATTTTTAACCGGGTAACATATATATGTATTATTATTATTATTATCATATGTGTTACTATATGTTACTTCCTTGTTTTTCATTAAAATTAATATTTTATAATTTATCTCCTTTTATAAATTTTTAAAAATATATTATTTTAATTTAAAATTAATATTTCAATTTTTATTTGAAAAAAATTAGTTTTGTATGGGTAAAAATCATATACCGAGAGGAAAAGGCCCAAATAATGTAAAAATTGACAATTAAATGACCCAGCCCAAATACACATGGTTATATTTTGCACCAATCTTCTCATTTATTGTCATCATACAGAAATTGACAATTAATAGATCATAAAATTATCAATTGGGCCAAGCAAGCCTAAAGTCTTATTTATTAATCCATTATCTTGGGTGATAAGGTAAAATTCATTAGAGTTCTATAAAAAATGGGTAAATATTCATATTTTAAAAATGAGGGTATATTTCAACTTGGAGCTAATTTTTCTTATTTATTAGTCCATTATCTTGGGCTTTAGGGTAAAATTCATTAGAGTTATATAAAAAATGGGTAAATATTAATATTTTACAAATGAGGGTATATTTCAACTTTTTTCAAAAAAAAAGGGGTGTTGGAGCTAATTTTCTCAATAAACAATGGAGTATGATGATTCAGGATACTATATACTTTATAGGCTTTAAGCCCGGGATTAAAGAAACAAATAAAGGTCCAATCCACAATGTGCCGGTCCAATCAATTAATAGGTTATTTGGAGGTGTTAACATCTTTTGCTTGTTGATCAGTGACCTGATTTAACCACATTCAGTTTCCATCTATATCCTCTATAGTTATCTACATCTACTGTGATTATCCTCCACTACAAGAAAAGGTACCTATAGTGACGACAAAATGTCGCCACTACTTGTTCTGTATAGTAGGGATGACAATGAAATGTCTTTGCTATAACTATAAGTTCCAACTCTATAGCGACGACGTAAATCGTCTTTATTTTAAATTGTCGTTGCTATATATATATATATATATATTCCAAATGACGAGAATAATTCATGCCATTTTTTTGTACATATGGAGACGACATGAGTCGTCGCAATAGAGTTATATATGTTTTTTTTAGTCACACGATGCATGATTCTCCTTGTAATTTGTATTGAAGTCTATTGAGATGACTTTTGTCGTCGTTGTAGAGTTGTCAAAATTGATGAGAAAATTGGCTCCCATTTCTTATCTATAGCGATGACTTTTTTAATCTATAAAGAAGACTTTGTCGCCACTATAGAATCATCTTTTTCAACTCTCCATCTTTGCATTTCTGCACTGTATTTCTGTTTTGCCCATTTCATCTCCATCTCTATCTTGTTCTCCATCTCCATCTCATCACTGTATTTGTGAAAATTCTATACTTCACTGCAAAAAAATAGTATTTTTCAGGTATGAATATTAATAAAAGTTGGACAAAAATTAGAAATTGTACAAAATCGTCAGATTTTTGAAACGGTTTGAAAGCATTTATAAACATGGCTAGTACGTGAAAGACAGGAGAATGATTAAATGTCCGTGCACAAGATATTTAAATAGTCTCACACATCTATTGAAAACTGTCAAGGCTCACATATTTTGTCATGGATTTGCGGAGAGTTATATAACCTGTATATACCATGACGAGACCGAGGTTCACACTACGAATGTGTATATACAGAATGAGAGAGCAGGTGTGGAGGATGAGATGATGGATGTCATGGATAACGTAGTTGGTGATGAGCATGCTGGTACATGCACCGATGGTTACTATGGCGAATTGTTTGAGGCTCTGCATTTAAAACTATACCCAGGAGTTTCATCATTTTTGTCCTTAAATTTTTTAGTAAAGTTGATACATATTAAGGTTGTGAACAAATGGACAAATAAGTCTATCGATGATCATTTGAAGTTGCTGAAGTTAGCTTTTCCAAACATGAACCGAACTCCCACTACGAAGCTAAAAAGATGATGACGAAGCTTGGTTTGTGTTACAAATCTATTCACACCTACAAAAATGACCGTGCACTGTTTTGGGATGAGCATGTTGATAGACAAACTTGTCCAATTTGCTAGGAAAGTCGTTGGGTGTACACTTCTGGGAGAGTAAATGGGAAGAATGTTCCTCATAAGGTGTTGCGCTATTTTTTCTTGGCTCCTACACTAAAACATATGTTTGCGACAAAGGATACTGCAAAACTCATGCGGTGGCACAGTATAAGAAGGTCTAGGGATGAAGATGAAATGCAGCATCCCGTAGACGGAGAGGCATGGTAGGATTTTGACAGAGAACATCTACTATTTGCAAGTGAGATCCAGAATTTTCGGTTAGGTTTGGCCGCAGATGGATTTAATTCATTTGAAGACATGAGTTTCGTGTAGAGCATGTGGCCACTAGTTGTAACCATTTACAACCTGCCACCTTGGTTATGCATGAAACCCGAATGCCTTATGCTTACTCTCTTGATACCTGGCCTTAAAGTACCGGTTAATGATATTGATGTATTCTTACAACCATTAGTAGACGAGTTGAAAGAGTTGTGGGCCAATGAGATTGACACGCGTGACGCTGGAACTAATAATAAATCAGTATTCAGAATGCGTGTAGTGTTGTTGTGGACATTTAATGATTATCCAGTGAGAAATAGTTTGTCGAATTGGAGCGATCATGGGTACATGGCATGTCCTACATGCAACGAGGAGACGCCTTCAGTCCGTGTGATATGTAAGACATCTTATGTGGGTCATTCGACGGTTTCTGCCGTTCAGGCATCATTTTAGGAACAATTTAGACTTTGACTGGATGACAGAGAGGCGACCACCTCTGCGTCGGTTAACGCCTGCAAACATTTTACTACAGTTAAGCCGTCTGAGACATAGTATTTTGGGAAAGCACCCTAACTACGGGGGTGCTAGAAAGAGGAAAAGTAATGACGACCTGAATTGGAGAAAAAGGAACATTTTCTATAAGTTTCCGTATTGGTCTTCTACTGAGCTAAAACATAACATCGATGTCATGCACATAGAGAAGAATGTTTGTGACAGCTTGCTCGGCACAATTCTAGACGATCCATTCAAATCAAAAGACACAGTCAATGCCAAGTACAATCTTATGCAATTAGGGATTAAAAGAGAGTTGGACTTGTATCATATCAAGAACAGGTGTATGAAGTCTATCGCATGTTACACCATGCCCATTGCAAACTATCAGAGGTTTTGCAACTTCATCCGATCAGTTAAGTTTCCAGATGGCTTCACATCTAATCTTCAGAAGAATATTGCTCCAAATGACAGCCGCATTATTGGGTTGAAGTCATACGATTACCACATTATCATGCAACAGTTATTGCCAATTGGATGTCGCATGTTCTTGAATAAAACTATTTCCACTACAATTATTGAACTGTGCATGTTCTTCAAGCAGCTTTGTGCAAGAACACTAAATGTTAGCGACATGATGGCTGCCCATGATCACCTGATACTCATCCTCTACAAGTTGGAACGAATCTTTTTGCCAACCTTCTTCGACATCATGATTCACCTCGTAATGCATCTGCCAGAAGAGGCAATCCTTGGTAGTCCTATGTACATGAGATGGATGTATCCGTTCGAGCGATACTTGAAGAAACTTAAGGACTACGTCAAAAATCGAGCTCGGCTCGAGGGTTCAATAGCTAAATGGTATGTTGTTGACGTGGCCTTGACTTTTTGTTCGAGGTATTTCGAGGACATAGAAACAAGGTTCAACCGAATGGAAAGAAACGAGGATGTAAGTGTTCTACGAAGACAACTTTTTATTTTTCAGTCGCAGTGTCGCCCAATTGGAAAGAAGACACCAACGACGGTTCTTGCAAATGTTAAAATTCAAGCGATGTTTTATGTCCTCAACAACTGTACTGAAATTGAGACATTCTTGTAGTAAGACATCGTTCTTAAAAATTATTCAATTATCTTGAATAAGCTTTATCATTTTAAACAAACTAATTAGTTGATCTTATATGTCTTGTAAAGGGAACATAGGCAGGAGCTATTGCGCAATGGCTGCCCAAACATTGACCAGGTGCATAGAAGAGACTTTCATAGTTGGTATTACAGGAAGGTAAATGAACAACGATCAAATACATTTCAAATATGTCCACATTTTTCTTTTCTGTAACATTGACTAAAACCAACTTCCACTCCATCCAGGTATATGCACTGCGCCAAAGCCACACTCCTCAAGTTTCGCATGAGTTGTTTTCATTGGCCAGTGGATGTTACACGCAGGTTATGTCTTACACGACCTGTGTTGTAAAAGGAGTTCGCTTCCTAACATATTATCATGATATTCGAAAGAAAATACTGAACAGTTGTGTGTCTATCCCAAGGATTGGGAGTGATGTTTACTATGGGCAGCTGCAAGAGATACTGAAGCTATAGTTTGGACCAGAACTTTTAATTTTTATGTTCCGATACAAATGGTTTAAGTGTGATGGGAGATAGAAGGTAACTGAGAATAACATTACCAGTATTGACATCAGTGCAGAGGCGTACAAGGATGATCAGTTTATACTTGCTAGCCAAGTACAACAAGTGTTCTACATTGAAGATCCTTCTCGTGGTCCGAATTGGCGAGTTGTACAAGAAGTCCATCACAGGAACACGTGGGATATTATGGGATCTAATATCACTGAGATAGACCTGCTCCACAATAAAAACTCTTCTCGTTTTTCTCTTATCGTTGATCTTGGCAACTTGGAGCACATATCCTTGCACTGAGATAATGGTGAAGCTGATGAGATAGAAGCACCGTTTATCAGAAGACATCGTATGATACTATAGGAGATACTTTATTCATTAACGACGAGAATGTAGAAGACAACACACGTGAAGAATATGATGATGACGAAACATGCATTGAAAGCAATGAAGACGACAATGACGACGATGAGGATCAAACGTATCATGATAGTGATCAGATTGAATGTTGTTGTTCGTTACTAAAATTTATTAAATAAATTTATATAAATTTCGTCGTTGTTGTTGTTAGTGTGTCATATGGAATGTTGTTGTTTGTCACTAAAGTGATTGGTTTAGGTCAAAACTCGAGTTCACAAGGACTTGAAAATTTTGTTCACGAAAAACAGACATAGAAGGACTACAATTGTACAAAAATATGGAAATGGAGACCTATATGTAACCTCGTAAAACTTGAAGGACTTACATTGCAAATAAAAGAGGATCAAATTGGAATAGAAGAGAAAATATAATGACCTAATATTTAAAGTTGAGGGACCTAACTAAAAATAACCAATGCTTAAAGTTACACCGAACGACAAGTCGTCGCTATATGTGGTAAAATTTTTGGCGGCACGTTTTCAGCTCGTGCACTAAAAAATTTAAAAAAATGTCGTCGCTATACGTATAGCAACGACATATGTCATCGCTACAGAGTTAAACATTTTAAAACACACAAATACCTTATTCTTCCCCATTTCGCAAAACTCTGCGTTTGGAGCTTCCCTACCGTCTTACTAGTTTCCACCATCTTCCCTACACCGTCGTTTGGATCCTAATGTTGGCAATCTGTGATTGTTATTGAAACAAAAATGAAGAATTGGAAAATGGGGGTCTGTACATGGATCTAGTTTTTCTTTTCATTTCAAGATACTCATTAATTGAATTCAAGAAACCACGTGAACAAACTGTACGAGATTACTGGAGGCACTCATTCTTGATCATAAATTTAGGAGCCCTATCAATGCAAATTTTAGGCAACTGAAAAATGAAGTATCGTTTCTGCCTTTCTCTTGTTTTAGGGTTGTCAAACCTTATTTCGTATAAAAGATAATCCATTGTGATAGGCTGCTGTTGATGCCAAGTATTATGGAAATGTTGAAGTTTACAATAAGTAGTGTTGATGATATAGAATTTAGGTGTTGGTGGTTTTGTCTTTATTGAATTTTTTGTGTATTTAAAGTTATGAGAAAATACCACTGTACTTTATATTTGCATATTTGATATGTTTATTATATTTGCATATTTGATATGTAATGTTATAGGAATGATTAAATGAGATTTTTTTTATTTAAATCTCTAGATTGAAGGGGACTATAATAATAAAAAAACACCATGAAGAAAATGAATTTGTTTTTCTAAGGGTATTTTTGTATTTTTTTATCAAATAAACACCAATTGGGCAAAAAAAAAAACATAGGTTAATGATTAATGTGCAAAAAAAAAAGGTTATGGGCCACTTTCAAACTAAAAACAAAGATTAGGGACCATTTACACAAAACCACATAATTTAGGAATTGATGTGAAAAAAAAAGTTAGGAGACCATTTCCGAACTAAAAAAAGAGATTATGGACCATTTGCACAAAAAACACACAATTTAGGGACTGGTGTGCAAAAAAAAGGTTAGGATCCATTTCGGTACTAAAATATAGATTAGGGACCATTTGCACAAAACACATAATTTAGGGACTGATGTGCAAAAAAAATAAAGGTTAGGGACCATTTCTGTACTAAAAATAAATATTAGGGACCATTGCATAAAAACACATAATTTAGGGACTGATGTACAAAAAAGCAAATGTTAGGGACTATTTCTGCAATAAAAATAAAGATTAGGGACCATTTACATAAATACACATAATTTAAGAATTGATGTGCAAAAAAACAAAGGTTAGGGACAATTTTCGAACTAAAAATAAAGATTAGGGACAATTTGCATAAAAAACACATAATTTAGGGACTGATGTGCAAAACAACAAAGGTTGGGACCATTTTTGCACTAAAAACAAAGATTAAGGACCAATTGCACAAAAACACATAGGTTAGGAACCGATGTGCAAAAAAACAAAGTTTAGGGACCATTTCTGAACTAAAAACAAAGATAAGGGACCATTTGAACAAAAAACACATAAATTAGGGACTGATGTGCCAAAAAAACAAAGGTTAGGGACCATTTTTGCACTAAAAACAAAGATTAGGGACTATTTGCACAAAAACACATAATTTAAGGACTGATGTACCAAAAAACAAAGGTTAGGGGCCATTTATACACTAATTGATGTTTTCTTTTGTTAGTTGCTACTATGGCTGACATCATGTTGTACGGAGGTGTTGGTGCAGGCGATCCACCAGATCAGCCACCCCGCCAGCTCGATTTGTTGTGCAAGTCCGATAAGAATTTTTGTTTTAATATTTTTCATTTTGCAATTTTTTACAGTGACTTCATTATCGTTGAATTTCTGATCAAATATATCGTATTTGTTCTTTTTCTGGGTTGTCGCCTAAGTGATGGGATATCTCTCGAGGCATTAACCTTGAGAAGGTTTGACAGGTGAACGGGAAGAGGCCACTTCCCATCGCGTTAGACAATGTCAAACATACAATGTAGCCTATCGGGAATAACGCGAAGTGTTTTACGCGCTTGGTTGGAATCAGGTTCACTGTGCCCCCTTACTGCCCTTCATGGACAGAGGTTCCAGAGAAACAGCGGCCACGGTTACGTAGCATCATCGAGGTAAAATCACAAGTGGTTTTTACATTAGCACATTCTCTAAACACATTGTTCTATGTAATATACATTAACGAATATTTTTTCAATGTTGCAGGGTTATTTTGATCTTCATGGCGATTGATTGCCCGACGAGTACTGGATGATCTATGCCGCTGTAGATTGCTTGGTGGCCGATTGTTATCGCGATTACAAATTTAAGGCGCATAATCACTTGAAAGAGCATGGGCCAAGCCGTCCATACGGCGAGCTATCTGCCGAGGAATAGCATAAGTGCATTGACTTCTTCACAAGTCCTACTTTCGTGGTACATACTATCATTTAGTTTTTTAGTTTTTATGTTAATATTTTTAAAACTATAAAGTGTTACGTAGTTAATTATTTTTTATGTCCCCAAAAACGGTCGACAAAGAAAAAGGCCAATCGGAGTAAAACTAAATACCCGAGCGTGCAGGGGTCGAAGAGCTTCTCTGTCACGTGTTACGATTAGGTACAAGTAAAATTTTCAATATCATTTTACAAATCTTCAACGCATTACAAATTTTTAACTAAATTTCACACTTAAATTGTTGTAGAGGGACCCCGAGACCCAGTAGTGGTCGAGCATTATTGAATCGTTCCGTACTTTCCACACATTCCGAGATGGCAATTGGGTGAACCCGGAGGCGGTTGGTGACTACGTGAGGACAAATTTCTATTTTTTAATATTGTTAATTTTATCTAACATTATATTATTATATTATTATTTATTTTTCTCACTAAACAGGATAAACTTGTTGGGTGAGAGAGATTCAACTGACTTAGGTTGCCTCCAGTGGCGAGTTGGTTGACGAGTGTGCTATTGCGAGTGAGGTTTTCGGAGAACGATAAGGACATGTCCGTGGGGTTGGACGGGTTTCAAAGGGCACCTTTCCCCTCCCTGGATTCGACTGCCGCATCGAACACCCCACGAGAAACATCCAACCAGTTTTGCGAAGATGTCGAGACTGATGATCATCGTTTTGTAAAGTATGAAGCCTAGCTCCGCCGAATGGAAATGACAGTTGCACGTCTTATGGCAAATCTGAAGCAGAGATTACCAGGGGTTGTACCTGATGATGCTGAGGAGGTTGCGAGGACGAGAACGATGGTGGGGGTTTGGGAGATCTGTAGCATTTATGAACAATTGAATTGTTTTTATTTTTTTAGAAAAAAATTTAAAACCTTTGTCGCCGCTAAAAATAAAAATGTGGCACGACTTTTAGCGACGAGAACGTCGTCACTATATACCCTACATATATTGCGGCGACAATGTTGTCGCTAATAATTAGACAATGTAAAGGTAATAGAGACGACATAGTCATCGCTAATGTCTACTCTTATAGCGACAACATTTGCGACGACTATGTCGCACAATTTCTTTAATTCCGAGAAATTGAGCATGACAATGTAACAACAACATTATCGTCGGTATAGGTTCAAATGCATATAGTTATGACGATATGTCGTCACTAATTACCTTCAGGCACTAATCTATTGAGACGACCTACAACGACGACTTTATCGTCACTAATATATAAAAACCGACGGCTACTTATCTTTTAGCGGTGACTTTTGTCGCTGCTGTAGACCTCATTTCCTGTAGTGCTCATATCATATGTTTATTTACATCTGCTATGATTACCTTCAGGCACTAATCTATTGAGACGACCTACAACGACGACTTTATCGTCACTAATATATAAAAACCGACGGCTACTTATCTTTTAGCGGTGACTTTTTGTCAGAGACCCTCATTTCCTGTAGTGCTCATATCATATGTTTATTTACATCTGCTATGATTATCCTCGTGTCCTATGTTTATCTACATTTGTTAAATGACCATTGGATCAAGATGTTGGTTATGATTCAACGGTAGCTCGTTATTATATAAACCCCCATTTGATTTATGAAATACATCAGAATAAAGAATACATAATAGTAGAGAGAAAAACAGAGTAATCAGAAATACATTGTCCCTTTTTCTTCATTTCTAGCCGACGACTGTTCTTCTTCTGCTTTTATTATTCTTTGTGAGTAATAGTATAGGTGGTGAGTGATTTAGATAAACTCTTGTGGTTCAAAAATTGGGATTGGTACATTGTGGACGTTGAATAGTCTACGAATCTGAGCCTATTCACCTCTCCATATTGAAGTATTGATGTAATTTTAGTTCTACACTTGGTATCAGAGCCTTAGTGGCATTCCAAGCACAAGAAAAACATTTTTTTGTGGTTGAATTTGCAAAGAAGAAAAGAGTTCAAATCTGTCGAACTAGTTCTGATGAGGACATTTTTTGGACGAAAAAAAAAACATATCCACGTTCACTACATCAAGACGAACCTTTCAGTTTGGCACGTACGGTGCGTGGAAGGCGACATCAAACCACTTCAGGAGGCATGTGAGGCACGTGGATAGTCTTTTCGGCGAGTGGCTGATGGCGACAACATTTTGGTGAAACCTTCGGTGGTGGTCCATTCCATCAAAGGTGGTCCGAACAGTACGAGTAGCTGTCTGTTAGTAGACGCAAACGATATTTTTTCATCTTTTGTGGTTGATTCTTTGTTTTTGTTGCCGCGGTTAAAATCGCATCTTTCCAGTATACGAATAGTCAGAATTGTTCGCCCTAGTATGAGATTCTATCATTTTACTCTTTTCGCAATAGTGGTCATCGTGTGTGGTGACTATTAGGATTGATGTTACTGTGTAGGGTAACTATTACTTGTTGTTAGACCTAGGATATTATTTGTTGTGTTCCGTGCTTACATCCTTCGTGAGATTATTATTATCGTGCTTTATAACTTGTTGGAATTATTGTCAATACCTTTCTCATTCTATTTAGAAGTAACCCAGACTTGACGCGCATCTAGCTTTTTCCTTGAATTGAGAATACAAATCTCATGGAATCCTGAGATTGTAGATCAGCGTATATTTGTGAGATATTAGGAAAATATTTTTTTGGGGTTGCTATTGTACCGTGTGCTTCAAAATAGTTTGCATTTGCTTGTTTAAGTTATTTTGTTTTGTGTCTTGTGCATTTTAGTGAAAATGACAACGCATCATTTTAAGTTGGGTTTTTTTTAATGGAAATGGTAATTTTTCAATCTGGCAACAAAAAATGAAAGAATTTATTGTTCAACAAAAATTTCTAAAGCTATTGACAATAGTTTTCCAGCAATATTAACTTAAGATGAGAAAAAAAGAATATGATGAATTGGCTTATATGTCTATTGTTTTACACTTGTCTGACTCCATTTTGAGAAAAGTTGGTAAAATTGATTTCACAAGAGACATTTGGAAAAAATTGGAGGAACTTTATTTAACAAAGTCCACTCCGAATAAACTTTTTCTGCTTGAAAGTTTTTTTAGTTTTAAAATAGAATCCTCTAAAGATTTGGATGATAATTTGGATATTTTTAATAAATTGGTCCAAAATATTACAAATTGTGGTGAAAAAATGTCTGAAGAGTATAAAGCTATAATTTTGTTAAATGCTATTCTCGATACTTACAGAGAAATAAAGAATGCTATTAAGTATGGGAGGGACACTTTGACACATAAAATTGTTATTGATTCTTTAAAGAGTAGAGAATTGGAATTGAAAGTTGAAAGAAACAAAATAAAAAGTGGTGAATTTCATGTAATAAGAGATAGGTCTCAAACTAGGAATCACGATGGTCAAAATAATTTTGAATCAAGTGGTAAAAAAGGTAGAAGCCATTCCAGGTCAAAAACAAAAGCTAAAAAATGTTATAGTTGTGGTAAAAATGGACATTTCATAAAAGATTGCTAGAAAGAGAAAATGTTATTTCCACCTCTAATAAAGAACCTGGTGAGGTTTATGTGTTAACGAATTCTGAATCTACTAAGTTAAATCGACTTTGAAATCCCATGAATGGATACTTAATTATGGTGCATCATTCCATGTTACATCACATAAAGAATGGTTTGAAAACTTGCATGAATATGAGTATAGGCATATGGAAATGGGTAAACCTTGCATGCAAAGTGGCTGGGATTGGGGACATTACTGTGAAATTTGATACAGGTCATGTGTTCAATTTAAAAAATATCAAATGTATTCCTGAAATGGCTAGAAATCTTATTTCAATTAGAAGAGAGTGGACAAACTGGTGAAGTTGAAAAAGGAGTGTTAAAAATGATTAAGGATGCTATTGCGATTTGTAAAGAGGTGAGAAGAAATAGTATATACATTACTAATGCTGAAGTAATGAGAGGTTTATATTCCTCTATTTCTTCCACAAACACTGACGAAACACACTATTGCAAAGAATTTATACACTACTTCATCACACAATGCCCTTAACAAAACAACTATCGAAGCCTAATTTGTATCTCATTCCAACTACCCATTCTCCATATAGATTACATTCAGATAGAAAAACTAAGTTAGACAAGTCATTAGGTTGTAAAAGCTATCGATAATTCATGCTTATGTTCCTTATCACCTTCAACATTAGACCGTCCCCTCTTTCTGTTCAAACTTGCCTCATTGTGCTTGGATGAATATTTCATCTTAATATGTTCCATTTATCGCTCATGACCCACAACATGTCCTTTTCTATGAATTGCAGAATCCTCCATTATATGTGGATCAATGATTGATATTGATTTCAACTGGTCTTAATGGGTTTTTGCTGGAATGGTTCGAGGTTGTATATCACGTTGTACATTTTTCTTCTTTGCTCCAGACTTGATCTTACCTGATTTAGTAGGCCCAGTAAGCTTAATTTTATCCGATCCATAGGATGTATTATCCACGTGGTCCTTAAAACGTCTCGGAGGTACGAAAATCTTAATTCTTTTAGTATTTCTTGCCTCATGTGGTATGGATGGAGGATAGGGAAAGAACATTAGTGAAAAGAACCATAGTGGTAGATGTTTCCATGTGATTTGGGGATTCCATTGTTGTCATACTCTTACCATTCTCTATTAGGTTTACCAAACTTGGACTGACCATCATACCATCTCCTGGAAAACCATCAAACATCCATTTTTCCAATGGAAATGGGACCATCGTTAAAGCCAGATGGTCAACTTGATTAGGAATATCCTGTGCCTACATTCCACTATCCATCTTCTCTCCTGAGGTGGTACTTTCTTGGGACTTTGAGTCTTTTCAACGCAAATGATCCACTACCAGTGTTTCTATTTAGAAGATGTTTCAGTTATCCTGGATTTGAATCCCTTAGCCACTCACCAAATCAGTGACTCGTGGAGCCATAGATGAGTCAAGCACTTTTCCAGCCACACACATTTATTTACTTAGCTTCCTATTTTTACACAAGCATAATAGAAATCAGGGACCATTCATATTGGATATTACTAGACTAAGCTCCATTTGAAACTCTTCCATGAATACTCAAATCTTTTTGAAATCCTTCCATGAATACTCAAATATTCCACTTCAGATGTTTAGTCGCATCAAAATGGACTAGCACCCTCATTACAACCCCCTGATCAATATCTTCAACCATCCCAATCATACTCCCCACCATCGAGCACAAAACTCGATATCACAACAAATGGAATGTTATGAATTTGTATCCAAAATGATACTTTTGAGAAATCCATATTCATGAAATCACCAAAGCCATAGGATTTCAGCAAAGAGTTAATTTGTCGATTAAATAGCCAAGGCACTCTAGAGAACACCTTATTCGAATATGCCTTACAGCCAAAGTGGAGCACAAATTGCCATTATGTCACACTAATTCAAATAACCCATTAATACCATAATTACAATTATAACATAAATCAATCAGAATTAAACATATTAAAATCTTCTTCAGCCATAACACACAATCGTCATCTTCTCGCACCTCGTCGTCGGCATCTTGCTGCCAGCAACCTGAAGCTTTCCTATGGTTTTTGTGGTGAACAAACTCTAATTCACAGTATTTGAACATATTGTTTTTATTTTCAATATTGGAAGACTGTAGCGACCAGAAAATTTCAAAATTTTACGTGAAAAATTTCATTTAAAGTTCGAAAATAAATTTAATTACTTCACTGCGTTGCTACGACACTTCCTAAAAATTTCAAATTTAATTATTTGGTCTTGGTAAAACGTTCCATCACTTATCTAGTAATTTTTGTTGTAAATGAAAAACAAATTCTTTTAATTGGCAATTCATTTATTAGTTCAATTGCATTATTTTGTCAACCACGTCAAAGTCCATAAGTCAAAGTAACCCAGTCCACTTATGGTTTTTTTGAAACCCATATTTTATCCAAACTATTGTTTTAAACTATTATTTTATTTCTCTCCAATATCTCCAGCCGAAGAAACGGCCATCCTTTTTGCATAAAATATGGGTTTCAATTATATAAATATATTTTATGTTATATACAGTTCAAATCATATTTATCCATTTGACTTTTCATCTAAGGTGTGTTGTGATTGGGAGTTTTGCATTTCATTTGAATTGGCAATGGTTTTTGTTATAGGTAAACTCCCTCATTTTTCTTCATGAGCAGTCTTATTCCCTAGATTTTTCTCCTAAGTACCCCAACCACTTATCCTCATATAAACCTCCTCTAGCATGATTAGATAACTCTTCCACGTCTACACCCCGCTTTACTCCCCTCCCTCTTGGCTTTCACTACCTATCTACTTTTACATACTTTTGATTTCTTCATTTTTTTCATAGCTATCTCTAGTGGGAAAAAAATAAAACACACGGCACATACCTTATTTCAAAGTCATTCAAAAAAGTTAGAATAGAGGCATGCTAAAAATTTTAGTAATCAGCCTGGAAGTGTACTCAAACTCCATGTTTAAGAGGTAAGGGTCTTACATTAAGTCATTTAAGTTAAGAAAGTTTAATTCTTCCAGTTTACATGTTAAATGTCTTGTTATTCATGAAATTTATTGGTGGTCGTAGAGGCATATCAAAACAAAAGAATTATGATACTATAGGCTCATCGGAACCCTTAGTAAATCGATTGATCATCAGTTTGCTTGTATGATGAATTGATACGTATGATTTACTGATATAATTAATTTTGCTTAACGTGTGCAGCCTTATTAATTTTTCTCTGAGATCCTCACCCCTATTTTAACAAAATTTCAGATTAGGCATAGGCAGTGTAGTGGCTCGGTGTGAATGGCAAGTGCTCGGGCCCAAAACCAGTCATTTAAATTCTGTTTATTATGTTCAAGTTGCAAAATTTTTAATGAATACTTGATGGCACTTAAGGGTTTGTTTAAATATTAATTATACTTAAATTTATACATTTTACATGTTCGTAAGTTTTACCAAAATGTGTGAGCGTGTTTATGAAATTACCGAGTTGCTGTCCAAATCTCACAATCTCCTCAACTTCAAATTTTTTTTTAGGATCTTGTACTATAAATTTTAATGTGATTTCAATTGAGAAACGTATATTTATGAGTTATCTATGGCCTAGACTTGAAATCACATCATTTTGAGGTTCGTAGAATTATTTATGACAATTTTAGTACACTGCGTCAAATTGTACTCGAGAATAGAGTTTGTGAGGAAAGAAAAAATATTTGATGTCCAAAACATCACTGGCGGGAGCCAATTTTTTGTTATGATGTAGTTTTATATATTTTCTATTTTTTGTATGAATTTTACTTAAATCTGAGTTTGTTTTCTATTTCAAAATAATTTTGAAATCTATCTAAATGTCTCTTATGAGAATTTAAGCTTTCTACCCTAACTTTGAAATATCATAACTTTTTTTGCTATGAATTTTTCATCAATTTAGTAGGGTTTGATATATATATATATATATATATATATATATATATATATATATATATATATATATATATATATATATATATATATATATATATATAGATATGCCATCTAAGCGTATGAGAATTTAAGCTTTCTACCCCTAACTTTGAAATATCATAACTTTTTTTTTGTACTATGAATTTTTCATCAATTTAGTAGGGTTTGATATATATATATATATATGATATATATATATATATATATATATATATATATATATATATATATATATATATATATATATATATATCGGGATGCGTCGGTGTGCAGGGATAGTTTTTCAAGCAACTTTGACTACGTTTTTCTCATATCAAACAACATGGATAAGGACTAAAATTTTGATATGTTGTATCCTAAGGTTTCAAGTATTTATAGTTCAAATCTTATCTTTTTTTGGAGCACATTTAGATGGTCAAATAATTTGTGGCAACACCTAATGCAGTTTGGTAAAACCTTAAGGCTTTGGATTTTATTTCAAGTTTTTCTTGTACACTTGTTATTTTTTTGCAATAGATTAAAATTTAAAACCATTCAAGGTCACGGGAAAATATATTTTGGGTTGTCAAATGTTAGTTAAAGATTTTTAAGTGACTCTCCGAGTTGAGAAAATCTGGGGTGTTACAAAGACGACGTGATTTTACTGTGTAAGTTTATTTCAGACATACTAAGGTCAGTGCTGGTTTTTATTTTTAAAAAATTTTGCGTAGATTATGTGAGAATTGGAGTTTCTTTGAAGTTGACAATATTTTTTTTTAAGTATTCCATCTCTGAGCATGATAGGTGTTTTCTTATAAATGAAGAAGAATTCAGGACCATGATTTCATTAATTTTTACATTTTTTTTGAATTTTGTTGATGTTAGTATTTCAAATTGTAAGACAATATCACATGATTGTGATATTGTTTGTTAAAGAGGAGAAAAATGCGATAACTACATACTGCTCTTCAACAAATAGTAGGGTGTTGTTTTCATCTAGTTGGTCAAGTGTAATCACTCATGTTGGACAGAGGTTTGAGAGAGGGGTAGCTAAATTTAGAGATACTTTATGTAAATATTTGATTGAGAGAGGGTTTAAGTTTGATTAAATGAGAACCAACAATAGTAGGGTAGAAGCAGATTGTTCGAATAGATATTCCGATGATTGTAGGTGATATGTGTGTGCAACAGTATCAATAGTTGCTTTTGTTACATACGAAAGTTGGTTAATGAGCGTAGTTGCCCTGTAGTGTTGAGGAAAGAAAAAAGCCAGAGATTAAGTTGTAAGGTGATTTTTGGTTTGATTGACGACATATTGAGGAAAAAACTAACATTGTGTTCTAATGGCGCGGTTTCACACATTTTGACAAGTTACGTTTACACCATAAGCTATGAGAAGGTTTGGAATGCATTAGAGAGAGAGAAGATATTGATTTTTGTTGACGCATCTAAAAATTTCAATCAGTTACATTGCTACGTTGATGCTACAATGTGACTTAATCATGGAAGTCATATTGCTTTAGAGATGTCTTAAGTTTCAAAAAGATTTCGACTATTGTTACTTTCTTTCCATACGTGCATTTATGGTTTTAATCATTGTCGTCTAATGTTGTTTATTGATGAAATATTTTTGAAAGGCAGGTTCAAAGGTAACATATGTCTACAACTGAGAAAAATGGTTACCAATGTGAGCTCCCTATTTTTTATCTTATTTTGATACTATTTTATACATATAAGTATATAGTATCATTATGAATAAGGTTTTTTATAAGTAGGTTGCTGTTCTAATACAAATTTCTTTCAAATATTGTTATGATGTCATTACATATTCCATTAATGATATTATTATTTTGTGTACAAGTTTGTATTCATTGGTGTATACTGTTGTAGATTCCAAGAATTGCAATAATTGGTTGTGGTTCTTGGAGCATTTGTGCAGTATTGTTTAGATTGCTCATTAGCTTACATTTGGGTTAGAATGGAATGTTGGATTAATGAAAGCATTGCCTAATACATTTCCTACTGTGAATCATTTTTTCTGTCTACAACATCTCAAAGGAAATTTGAGGGATAAATCCAGGGTGATGGTTTCTCAAACCATATGGCATGAAAGCAATGTTCTAAAAAGCGTAATGTATAACTATGCATGGAGGTCAAACTTCAAGCTGTACGAGCTTAGGCGTAAAAAAGCGTTTTCTTATTTTTAATATTATTATTAATTTTTAATCATTCTGAAAATCATTAAATAGTTAAAATAACACATACTAAACAACTAAAATTACAAAATATATTTACTTAATAATTCTTATAATTATACAATTTTCAAGTTTTCAAAAAACAAAAACTAGACAATTTTTTATATTTTCAACTAGACAAGTCCTACTTAATAGATTTATATGAACTTCATACATAATTTTGAAGTTTCCAACAAAAACATAAGTCTCAAAATCATAATTACATAATTAAGATAGCACCATAGCTTAAATCTTATCTAACTTTTTATCAGACTCCAATTCAATATCATTTTCTTCATCTAATTCATCTTCGTGGCATCAAATACAAAATCATTTTCCTTGAGCCCTCTTATTTCAATTTGAGCATTTGTTACCTCTTCTAGATTGTAAGATATCATTCCCCACCCCATCATTCTCATCCTCAACATCATCACAACACTCTACAATCAAAGATTGTGTATTATTAGTATCATTTGCTAATAGAGTCTCTATTTTGCCATTCGTTCTCTTCTTGTTCATCAACCTTGCAATAAATTGGACATAAACAAGATTGTTCATCCTTGTAATGTCAAGTCTATTTTTTTTCTTGATGCGTATCTATAAAAAAAAACACATGTTAGAGAAGCTGAGGTAAGTTGGGATGTTAGCGTGTACACTACCATAAGCATCACAAGTGTCTATAAATAGAACATTATATGTAACAACCTAATTAGTACTTACCCTTTCAAAAGCACTACAATTTCTTTCACAACCTGATGCACTAGTAGTCAAAGCAAAGATCATTTTTGCCATTGTCTTTAAATTTGGTGTTTCATTGCCATAGAAGTCCCACCAACTCATGAATAAATATAATTAAAAGAGAAAATATGTCATGTATATAACCAAATATGAAATATAATAAATTAATAAGTTAATGGCACGAAAGAAAAAGAGCATAATGTTAACATACCTGGATTGTAATTTGCATCATTGTTCTCACATCCACTTATTGCTAGCTTTCTTCCAAATGTACCTTTTTTTTGAACTTATCCTTGTAACTTGGTATTTATCACAAGATGTTGAATTTGATCACTGGGAAAGAATTTTTCAACACAAACAATCATATTATTTGTTAACAATTGATCATCTTTGATATGTAGATTCTTGAAGGAATAGAACAAATAAAAAAATAAGCCGTTGTATGAAGTGGAATATCAAGACGACCTTTGCTTTTTGCATAAATATTGTTTAAGATTGGCATATAGTCACACTCTCTCTTCAATATTGTTGTAAATCTAGTGACTCCCTCCTATCTATCTCTTTTTTTGTGAACTTTCTCATCAATGCCAAAGTCTTGTGATGCACATAGATAAAAATGGTAAAGGATTTTGTATTGTTAATCACTTCCTTGAGGCTAGGAAGTTTAAAGATTCCTTCAAACATAAGGTTTAAGGTGTGAGTGCCACATGATGTCCAAAAGATGCTAGACCTTTGTAATTCTAACAATTTCGCAGTGGCCATATTATTGAAAGCATTATCAGTTACAATTTGAACCATATTTTCAATCTCAACATCTTTAATTCATTCATTGACATATAGTCAAATACGTTTAAAACAAGACAATATAAATAGGGATTGAAGTGTGTTGCTTCTTACGTCCTAAAGTGTTGTTGCGGACATTTCTCACAAGAGATTAATGTGTGATTGAATTCTTCTTCCATGTAATCAACACTATTTGTAACATAAAATTTTATAAACAACTCCTTCTGTTGGTGTTCGACATATTCTTGCTACACGTAGTTTAAAAAAATAACCCACAATTTAACATCTTAAATTTGTATTTAAAACTCATTGTAGAACAGTAAATGGTATTGTAACAATGCATTAGCTTATCAGTATCCTAGCGTCCTCAATATATTTGTTTGAGGTCGCATCCCTTGGCAAGTTGATGTTATAATAGGTCCATTGACCTACCTCCAAGTCAAATGCCAACAGTTTTCAGTGGTTTATAATTACATCAGAACCTTCCCCTCCATTTGAGTTCATTGGGAACAGCAAGAGTTGAGGCTGACCATTGTTATGAAGATGTTGCAACATTGTCAATCCATTGTTTCCTTGGAATTGACATTGTCTCATTCGTGATGTATAACTATACAATTCAAGTATAATAACAAGATAAGAAACTATTTTTTTACAACTTAATTGAAATGTTAGACAATGCTTTATGTTGAAATTATTCAACTTACATAGCATAAAGAGTAAAAAATGACAAATCTTGTCTGATAAGTGATTTCTACGTCTGAGATATTAGTCTTCAGAATTTCTTCGTGTACATCAATCACCTACAGATACAATATCATAGTTATTTTTTTTGTATAAGATTATATTTTAAGAATATATTTCTGTTTTATAATCTCACATTGATATTGCGTCGTCGCTCATAATATCAAACCGTTCACTCAATTTCATAAACCAATATTTTGTTCATGCCGCCTTGGGAATTGTTGCTCTGCAATATAAAATAGTATCGAGCAATGAAACATTATCATTACGTAAAACAAAATTATTTAAATTTTAATGTGGTCTAATGTAATGAAAACTGGTGTAAACCTAAAAGAGTGGCATGCATTAAAACAGTGTTATGAATATTACAATTTCATGAACATAAAAGAATAACAACAGTAAAACAATATGAAAAGTAAATAGTATCAAAAATTGAAGCGGTATCACATTTTTAATAGCATCATAAAAACAATAACACTTAGTGTATAGAAGAGACTTATGAAGGGATTTGGTTTAGCAAGATCTTTACCATATTCTTCTTGTCAGTGGCATTCAATTATTTTGTTGTCACCCATTTTTCATTAAGTTTGGTTGTTTCTTTTTTTCCTTTCTTTACTAGAAGATTAGAAGGTTTTTGATGTTAGTGACAAAATCATCATCTTCTCCTTTTTGCACCTGATGTTTTCTTTTTTGTGTTTTTTTTACTCCTCATTGTAACTTTTTTATTTAGGAAGGAATATGTGAAATCATCATCCTTCTTTCTTTTTATCTTTCACCATCGATATTTGTTTCGGTGTATCCTTCTTAATCGACTCTGGAGCAGTAGTCATTATTTGAGTGACTTAAGGTACTACTCTCTTTGTCAACTCATGAAACTAGTAATGTGCCCTCTTTTATAAGAGACTCTGGATGTTTTTTCATTTTTTGAACTTCTTCTTTAGTCATTGCATAAGTGACTTCATGTACTACTCTTTTAGTTAACTCATCCACTAGTGATGTATTCTCTTTCTCGAGCAATGTGTTCTCTTTTGCAAGAGATTCCAGAGTTTCTTATACTTTTTGAAAATTTTCAGCAGTCTTATTTTTTTCTTCCGAAACAGATGCTTATGAAGCCTTTGTCTTTTGATGTTCATCTTCTAAATCCCTTATCATTTTGCCTATCTCCTCCATATTCTTTTCATTTTATGAAATGATTTAATCTAATACAGCATGCAAAATGCGCTCTTTTTTCTTTGAGGATCACAATTTATTCCAGAGTCTTGTGGAATTGTCTTTAGCTTTACTGGATGCTGAATGGTTGATAGCAATTTCAGCTAGTTGACTCAAGGGCAAGTGTAACCAACTTTCTTCTTTGTCTTGAAAGTTTTTAAAATGGTCATGCTTCGGTGTTTTCATCCTTTTCTACTTATTCGCCATTTGTTTATGATTCTTCATCATCCTCATTTATTTTTTCATCATTCTCACCGTCTTCTTTTTCACCATATTCTCCTGAATCATTCTATTCTTTTTGTGTTACTTCAATGCATTCTTCTTCTGTTTCATCAATATTTTTTCATTTGTTGTCTTCTCTGTTGCTGTCTTATTCAACTTCTTCATCTTTTTCTCTAGCTGTTTGATCTTCT
This sequence comes from Forsythia suspensa, assembly GCA_023638005.1. Classification (NCBI taxonomy): domain Eukaryota; kingdom Viridiplantae; phylum Streptophyta; class Magnoliopsida; order Lamiales; family Oleaceae; genus Forsythia; species Forsythia suspensa. Next base: position 20,049,860 of record CM042664.1, on the reverse strand, counting down.
TCTGTATCTGTTTGATCTTCTTCTTCATCAGATTTTTCATCTCCCTCAACTTCCTCATACTGCAATGGTGCGTGGGGTTAGTAATTTGATAACTGTGCAGTATAAGATACTGTATTTTGTAATTTAATATTTGATAATTGTGCAATATATGTTAATGTATACTGTAATTTAGAGATACTATATTACCTTATTTTTTGATACTTCATAAACAGTTGTAGTTTCAAACTATGGGTTAGCTCTCTGAAGTCCTATTTTATGCATAATGGTTCTGGATTTTTCTTCCGAGCATTATAGATCTTGATTTTGTTTAACAATCAATACTACATTCATGAACGAAAATATTTTTAGTGTAGACATCACGAGTGCATGAAAAATAATATCACAAATTTAACATTATAATTCAAACAGTATAAAAAATCAATTAGCTTATTGGTAAAGCAATCACATAGCCTGTGACACCTATTAGGTCTGTATTTTTATGTAGGAAAAAATGGAGGTATTCACGGATGTGCTTCGACATTTGTACTTTTTCATCTCGTTGACATCTTTCACATATCCCCGGTCAAAGTCGAGACTTATTTGATAAAAAAAGATGCCATTAGGAAGAGTATCAACCCAACCTACATGTATCATCGATGTCTTCTTTACTTTCTCCATTTACTGCAACCCTTAATTAGGTAGAGATGATGGTTTTCATCAATCTATGACAGCCCTTGAACCTCCGGTGAAGGAATTTGGACACCGAGTTTGGTTTACATTTTCTAGTACAATATGATTGTTATAAATCAGCGATGCCAAATATCTCCCTCACACCCTCCATTTTGAACTTGATACGAGTTCCATTTATCAACAAAGCCTTTTTCAACTTGTCGAAGCACTCAATGGTTTTGTTAGCACCATTGTTTGTCAATCTTGTCATCTAAGATCAACTCGATAAGGCGCTAGAAAGGCAATTGCTTCAATCTACTTATTTGTGCTTTTGTTAATGATATGCCTATGACCATCGTGATGACTGTTTGGAGGTTAAAGCGATATTGTGTGTACATTTTTTTCTCATTTGTTATTTTTGTTCTTATATTTTCACCTTTTTTTTCGATTGTTTTGTAGTCTATTGTTTTATTACTTTGCTGCATCATAAACAACACAATAATATCTTATGGCTAAAGATAGAAAACAAGGATAGTATGATACACACTCAAAACAACAAACTCCGACCTAATAGAAGAACAATTTCATAAGTAATAGTAGCTTAATATAACATTCTCTTAATATAATAATATCTTATGGTTAAAGACAACAAATAAGTTAAACCAATATACCAATATCAGAAGTACATTAGTATCAAGCATATGCTTGGGTGGCAAAATATTATACTTTAACAGAAAACCATAATTCAAAAGAAGCACAATATCTCATTAAATCTAAACAGTAACAAGATAACAATATCTTAATATAATACTCTCTTAATATAACAGTATGTTATGGTTAAAGACAGCAAACAAGTTAAACCAATATAACAGTATCATAAGCATATTGGATCAAGCATATGCTTGGTGGGCTAAATGTTATGCTGTAATAGAGAACCATAACTCGAAACAAGGACATCATACATACTCAAAACAACAAAATACAACCCAATAGAAGAATAATATCTTAATATAACGATTATCTTGTGGTTAAAGGCAGCAAGCAAGTTAAACCTAGTACATTAGTATAAAAAACACATTAATATCAAACATATGCTTAGGGATGAGGGCAAAATGTTATGATTTAACAGAAAAACACAACTAAAAAGAAGGACAATATCCCATTAAATCAAAATAATATCAAGATAAGAACAATATCTTATGGTTAGATAGCAAACAAGTTAAATCAATATAACAATATCAGAAACACATTAGTATCAAGATTGAAACAACATCTTACAGAGCATGCTTGTTACGAATAATATCCTATCAACTCTAAAAAGTATGATACATATTCCTGGGGAAAAATATGCTTGTTTAACAAAAACTATAACTCGAAATAAGGACAGTATCACACACACACACACACACACACTCAAAGCAGCAAACTCCAACACAATAGAATAACAATATCATACATAAGAGCATCTTAATAAAATAGCATCCCACAAAATAGTACCGCAAAAAAGTACCACAATATATCTAACCCCTAGTATTTTAAGATACTATTATATTAAGATAGTATCGCATATATATAATATTATTTGGTATATATCTCATAAAACAGTATCACAAATAGCCATAAATCACCTTGTAGACAAGAAACCCTATCTCCCAACAAGTGTATATATATCGACTTTTTCATGGAGCAAATATGATATTATAACAAAAAACTCTAACTCGAAAAAAGTCTAGCTCTCAAATACTTCAAAACAGAAACAGCAACAATATAGCACATTATATCGAAAATTTTCAACTAAAATAAAATATATATGAGACGCAAAATATATGAATTGAAAAAAATTAAAAAGCCTACTACAGTCAAGTGATCAACAGAGGAAAAGAAAATGGATAAGAAAACAATAATGATAATAATACTAGCATCTTAAATATTTCAAAAACAGTAACACTATCACCAAAATTAAAGAAAAAATTACATTCTCCATTGAGATTTTAGAGTGGGAGAGCTTCTTCGGTTAAACAGAGTGTGGGAGTGTTGTTTACAATGGGAGGTTTTTTTAGCTATTTACACAGAGAGTGGGGAGCGTATGTATAGTTGCATAGTTTTTTTACTTTTTGAAATTTTAGCTTTTGTAATTACATGGACGTAAATATATTTTTTCTTGAAAATGTGATTTAAAATAAAGACTTTTGGGCTCTATGACTTGGAGGCCCATAAGTCCAATGATCTAGATCGGCCTTGAATTTTCTTCATAATTCATAATAAGGAATTTTATACTAGACAACTATTTTCTCAATTCATCACTTTCTCAAATATGCATATAAAGTCTTTTTTTTTTTTTTGGTACTCAAACAGAACTCAACATTATCCCTAATATTATGCAATGTATATAGTACATTTTGTAAAAAAAAAAAAAAAATTCATTTTGCAGAAAGTAGTTATTTAATGTTATACTTGAAAGACATTTTAGAGTTATTTGGGTCATGATCATCAAGGGCAGGGAGTATTGAGTACCTCTTAGATAATCTCGTCATCATTATGCAATTTGATTACTAAAATATTTTCACTAAGATATTTCCTAAGACACTTGTGGGTGTAGCTTGAAATATATATCTATACTATAATATAAGTATCTATCACCTGTTTACTATTCACCCTTCAACCAACGCGACGTCGTTTTGATGTTGTATTAGTCTTAATTTTGTCCAAATCTCACCATTTTGTCCTAATCTTTTGACACTTTTTGTATATTAAATTAATATCTTTGGCCGCAATTTTTGACTTCTTCATCTTTTCTTTTCTTTTATTTGTTTTAATATACATATATTAGTGTCTTTTAGCCGTAATTATTGACTTCTTATATATTATAGTCAATATATATTTATTTTTCCTTAATAAGTCATCAAATTTGGTGCTATTTTATCCTCAGTTGCTATGGGAAAGAAAGGACAAAATACAATCGATTCTAAAGGTTTTGGTAAATTTCATTTCTCTAAAATGCAGTTTTTGTTGTCTAACTTAAATATTTGCTGCAGCTTATACATTACGTATTTTACACAATTCCAGTTGGAAACGATAGATCTATGGGTTACCTAACCATTGGTTGGTTTCACATAAATTCATGGTATATAACTCAGTTATGGACAATTTTGTAAAACTGCGACCCGTATGAAGAGAAACTGCCTAGGGTGTTACGGTGAGCATTTTAGTCGACCCGAAACATGCCGTCGGACTATTTTAGCTAAATGAGTATTCTATGTTCCATGAAAATTTCATATTTTAGGTTATCGTTTTCTATGTCAAAAATTTTTGTTACTCCATGACCGGGTGAAGAAATTTTAGTAACACTGCCTTATTTTGAAAATTTTATTCAACGAAAATTCTTTGACATAGAAAGCGATCACCGAACAATACGAAATTTTCAGGGGACATAGAATACTCAGGTAGCTACCACATATCAAAAATTGGTAGTCCGACGGCATGTTTAAGCATACTAAAATACTCATCGCGAAACCTCTTAGGCTGTTTTTCGGATTTATGCCGTCGGCGTGCCGGAATCGATATTATAAACCAATCAACAAACTTTAAGTAGTGTAAATATCCTCTTAAACTTTTGTGTACCTTGGTTTTGTGGTAGTTTTAGTGGATTCCCATGTTTTGGTTACACGTTAATGATGTGAACTTGAAAGGTTTAGCTAAACTTCATGTTTTTCTAAGATGCAGTTTCGTTGTCCAATTCAAAATTTATCGCACCTTATATATTAAGTATTTTACATAATTCCAGTTGGAGACGATAGCCCTATGGGTTGCCTAACCATTGGCTTTGGTTTAACATAATTTCATGTTATATAACTCAATTTATGGACAATTTTGTAAATTGTCGTGGCATGAATTCAAAAACTGCCTTGGAGGTTTTTGGTGAGCATTATAGTATGCCTAAACTTGCCGTCGGACTAACAATTTTTAATATATATCGTAGCTACCTGAGTATTATATGTCCCCTGAAAATTTCGTATTGTTCGTTGATCGTTTTTTATGTCAAATAATTTTTTATTACAAAAACAATTGAGCTAAAAGCCCATACAAAATAATATAAAAAAAAAAATTTATTTCAAAGACTTTGTAGAGGAAGTCAAAAAAAAAAAAAAAAAAATTCAAACTCTTTCCTACTTTGTCGAGTAAGCAAAAAAAAAAAAAAAAAAAATTTTTTTTTTTGTCGAGTAACTCGAGAAATTTAAAAAAAACAAAATTTTTTTTGTCGAGTAACTCGAGAAATTTAACAAAAAAAAAAAAAAAAATTTTGTCGAGTAACTCGACATATTTAAAAAATTTTTTTTTTTTTTATTTTTTTGTCGAGTAACTCGAGATATTTAAAAAAATAAAAATTTTAATTTTTTTTTAAATTCGAGTAACTCGACAAAATTTAAAAAATTTTTTTTTTTTTTTTTTTTTTTTTTTGTCGAGCAACTCGACAAATTTTAAATTTTTTTTTTTTTTTTTAAAATTCGAGTAACTCGACAAAATTAAAAAAAAATTTATTTTTTTTGTCGAGTAACTTGACAAATTTTTTTTTTTTTTTTTTTTTTTTTTTTTAAAAATTGAGTAACTCGACAAAAAAAAAAAAAAAATTTTATTTTTTATTTTTTTTGTCGAGTAACTCGACAAATTTTAAATTTTTTTTTTTTTAAATTCGAAAAAGTTTGTCGAGTTACTATTCAACTCGACAAACTTTTTCGAGGTGAATAGTAACTCGAAAAAGTTACTATTCATGATTTTTTTTTTTTTTAAAATTCGAAAAAGTTTGTCGAGTTACTATTCAACCTGACAAACTTTTTCGAGGTGAATAGTAACTCGAAAAAGTTTGTCGAGTTACTATTCAACCCGACAAACTTTTTTGAGGTGAATAGTAACTCGAAAAATTTACTGTTCATGATTTTTTTTTTTTTTTTTAAATTCGAAAAAATTTGTCGAGTTACTATTCAACTCGACAAACTTTTTGAGGTGAATAGTAACTCGAAAAAGATACTGTTCATGAATTTTTTTTTTTTTTTTTTTTTTTTTATGGTGAGCTTTTACATTTCTAATTTTTTTTTCAATGAAAAAAATCAACAACATATTTTATTTTTTATAACTATTAATTATAACATTCTTACTAATAATGTTATAAATTAAAATTTGATTAGAGTAGGTGTGAACAAAAATTAATTATAATATGACCCTCTTTCTCTGTATATTTTTCACTTTTTATTTAATATTTGATAATTTCGGAAGAATGTTAATTTATAGAAAATTGGAGATTTACTTTGAAAGCATATTCCTTCTCAAATTGCCCTTTGTTAAAAATTTCATCTTCTGTACTTCACATATCACTAAATGTGACACATATGAATATTGTGGATTTTTCTTCATGTAACCGTTTCTATAACCAATTTCACTTTTTAAAGAAGAATACAGATGATCATAAATATATTTTCTCTCTATGATGGCATGAAACTCAACGAAGGGTACCTTTTTTATCCCACTCAACGTGACAACGTGCACAATGTATCATATCAAAAGAAAGAGATGGATATGGTAATTGCTTTGAAGTAAATGAGCCAATCATTGCTGGAAGCCCTCTTTCAAGAGTTAGTTGAACCTGACTGCCGGATGCCTCATAGTTCGCTAAGCACATGGTCAATAGTTGGTTCGGAAACAGACGCGTGTCTAAAAAAAGCGCCATAACCACATTCTTTATCCAAGATAGTTCGAACTCGAATATGGAATAAAAACATCATATAATTATAATATGTAATTAGAAAAAGATTTTCAATTATTACTATAATTTATTATGCACACAATCAGATATAAGCAGTTGATTGAGAAATTTATGAATACTCGAGAAACTAAACAAGTTGTAGTAAATCCTTAAATATGAGCAACAAAATTGATTATATTAAATTGGTGGAACAAAGTAAATTCTGAAAGACCTTACGGCATAACTAATTACCGGACAGCCAACAAGTGTTCATAAGCTACCACTTGAATCTTATTATATACATAAACCAAATTATCAAAATCATTTGCAATCATAGATAATGGATACAGAGTAAACGATACCTATTTATCTCTCATCTAAATATAACATAATCCATGCATTTTCCCACTGTCTTGACTTAACTACAGAAAAACCTGCTGAGTATATCCACGGCATCTACAATAAACTTTGCATACTCATGTTCGCGCAAAAGGAACTGCCTAACGAAGACATGTGATGGGCTGATGGAATGTAATGCAATTCAAATTGTGCATGATATATTTGGTGATCTACAAAAAACATTCATTTAAAATGATGGGGCAACTCAAGTCACACATTACGTTTTATTTATTCATATCTGATATTTAAAGAGATGTCCGACATCAGATATACAACAAGAATAAAGAGTGGTTAGGTAAACAACAAAGAAAATGAATCAGAACCAAGAAAGCAGATTTATTAATTCTGCCAATCCAAATCCATTCACTCCAGCTTGTATAAAGTAGGATTCATTTCTTAGCCCAATCATTTCAGCAATTTGATGTGTGTAGTCTTCGACATCAAATGTAGAAGATCCTAAACGGAAGGAGATCTGGTCTTCATCTAACATCATCATCCTGTATTTGCAACAAATGGGAAAAGAAAATTTAATTAACTTTAACACCATGTTTTTATTTGACTGCAGAAACAGCTCTTGCTCTCACCTCTTGTTCAAACTTCCTGAGGAGAGCACCTCCTGTGCTGTAATATTAACATTGGCAAACCAGATGACATCTCTTCCGCTGGGCCACCTAAGGAGAATCTTATAATTCATGGGTAGAAGAACCAAGCAATGTTGGTTTAACCCATGTCCACAATGTCGGCTGTACTCTTCACCCTCAGAAAAGCCCAAAGCAAGATTTTTTGAAACATTGAAGCATGGAACATAGTTTTCTGACTCTTGAGAACAGCATTCCAATTCTCTCAACCTTGAAGAACCCTGAGAGATCTCTCCAATCTCATACAACTCTGACACCAGTTGCTCTTGAAGCCGCCTATACCCACGAAATATTTGACCTCTGGATGATGATGTTATGGAAATCGTCCACCAAAAGGATCCAGTCAGAGCGAGAATTACAATAACTATTAAACTGAATTTGAGTAAAGCAAGTGACAATTATGCCGACTCCTCAGAGTCCCTGGGCTGAAGGGATCAGATACAAAACCATTGTCACTCAAACTATGTTTTGAAGATAAACTATCCAGGAAGAGAAACCGAAAAGGGAATTTGATAGATAAATATGTATTATGAGAACCATTTGTACGACTTCGATCCACATCTTCCTTCTCTCTTTTCTCTTTCATCTGAGAGTCATCCGAGAAATCATTACTGTTTCCCAAGAGTCGCACGCCGCCTCCAGATGAACCTCGATGAAGAGGACTCGACATTTTTTTCAACCTGAATAACCCCACAGACAAATCATACAGGAGAAAAAGACCAAAAATCGGACAACCAGATACTATATCAATAACATCGATAAAAATCTCCACACAAAATAACTAAAATATGATGAAAAAATAACTGGGAAAGATCTTCTCCCAAATCCCATTCTAGATCCACCAACTGACATAACACACTACATGTTCAGATTGAGAAAACAAGTATATGAATATCGCTCCTAAAACTTGTGCTTTTTTAGAGCACACGTGAACTGAACTAAAAATGGAAATAGAAAATGCAGAATCTCGACAACCAACCATCATGGTTGTTGAGTTGCTCGACTTGCTCGACTACTTGCTCGACAACCATAGTCGAGCAACTCGACAACCATGATGGTTGGTTGTCGAGTTGCTCGACTTGCTCGACAACCATGATGGTTGGTTGTCGAGTTGCTCGACAACCATGGTTGTCAGCAAGCATGGCACCTGACTACCGCCTAGTGCCGGAGCACCACCTCCACGCCGCCTTGGATTATACACTGAGTGCAACTTTTGACAAGATATACATACATTTTATATATATATAAAGCGAGAGAGAGAGAGAGAGGATGGGAATTAGAATTAGATAAACTTCCATTCAATTTTGTATTGATTTTTCCTGAATTATGCTCTGAGATCCATGCCACTAAAGCAAGCCTAAGGTCGTGTTTGGCCAGAATGAAAATTGATCTTTAAATCTTATTATTTTTCATATAATATTTATTTTGGAAATATTAATAAAGTTAGAGGGATTAATTACTTCCCGATTATCATCATGCATAAATCTGGTGTTTTGAGAACATGATATGTCAGAGCTATTATCTTGCCCAGACATAAAGTTCAGTGAAGCACAGGTTTGGATATTTATGTGGAAGGATATATTTTTCTCTCTGTGAGCACATTGGATTAGAACAATCTAATTTTGATTACAATAGTGATTTGCACCTTAGATGACACTAGATCAGAAAATTGAATATCTTGTAATATCTGGAAGCATGTTAGATTTTAATAATTAAAATTATTCACAAGGAAAAATGGAGGATTTTTGTGCAGCTTTGAGAGTTCATGCGTGCATATCTAAGATGATTCACTGAAAATGCTAAGAGTTGTATTATTTTTTTGTCATTTGCTTACGGAGGCGATTTTAAGCTTATTAGATTATTAAACAAAGAGTTAGAATTTTTAACTTAATAAAGGCATGGGACAATTAGAAATAAAATCCCACCATTGGAACAACATAACTTTACAAAAATTAATGAGTTCATTATTTGACAAGTACAAAAAAATATTTAAATTCTATCAAAATTATATTAACACAATCGCTTTTAATTAGTAGATTATCACGGACAACTTATATATATATATATATATATATATATATATATATATATATATATATAAACTTTTATGTACATACATGATAACTTTTAAGTACATGTGCATGCACATATAAACTTTTGACAACATCTATTGTTTTTTATATATAAGTCATACATGTCTTTCGATTAAAAATAATATATGTACAAGCTTGTTTGGTAGAGATTGTTTTAAACTTTTTTTTTTTTTTTATTCTAAATTCATTTTCAAGCACAAATTTTCTGTGACCCACAACTTTTATCAAATTCTTAACTACACATTTTATCAGATTTTATCAAAAATTTCTAAAAAAACTACTTTTAAAATCTACCAAACATGCACTAAGTAGTAAAATTTAAATATTCTTTGATTAATAAATTAATAAGTAATTCATTAATCAATAAATAAATACTTCACTAAAACAATAATTTTTATAGTCCCCAAAATATTATTTTATAGGGTTATGGTGTAGAGACATGGCGATGCTCAAAATTAAGAAGTACATACAATTATAATTTGCTTGGCTCTCGCAATCCTTGTTACCACACAACTCAAAATTATTATATATTAGTATTTGTATATCACTATTATGTCCTAATCTTTTCTCAGAAAGTTTCCCTGTTCTATTTTTTTTTTCGGGACGCGAGGTAGTTTTCTGTTAATCCAAACATGGGCCAATAATTAAAAAAAGGCAAGAAAACCATTTGCTTGATGAGGACCTCTTGATAATCTGCAATACGAGCATAAACCCTAATATTGCATTACATGGACTGTACAATCTCAGTCGAACATGCAGGGCCGGCCCTGAGATTTGGGGGGCCTTAGGCGAAAATTAAAATGGGGCCCTTAATATATTGAGATATTTTTAAATTATAAATTTTTGAGAGACAATTAAAAAATGATTAGAATTTGTGTTAAGATGTGGAGCCTAATATGTTGCGCTACGCAGAGCTGAACGCGGATCGACCTTGGGGGTTGGAAGGGTTGTATTTTCTTAATTAAGGGTGTTTTTCAAAATTTTGCCTTATAGTTTCATTATAATTAGAAAACTTTCATTGTGTTATTATATATAGGACTAATCTATTATAAACAAAAATCATCATTTTTTATAGGACTATATAAATCTTTATGTTCTTTATTCTTTGTCCTTTTATTTATTTTTCAAATCCTAACAAATTGAAAAATCGTTTTTATTCAAGATAAAAATGTCTAAAATGATGTTTAAAAAGAAAATTGCGTAGTCTACAATTTAATAACTAGATTAAGATGGATAATGTATGTTAGATTTGAATTTATTTTCTATTTAGACTTATTTCATATTTAAATAGGTTGATCTTTATTTTTTTTTTTTTTTAAAAAAGGGCCAAAATTGGGCCTGTGATGGTCGGGGCCCTAGGCGGTTGCTGGCCGCCTAGGGCGTGGCCACCGCGAACATGTCCTTCACCCGAACCCAAAACTACCGGATCCGGTCTCCACCGGGGGTGGGTAAACTCTGGCCACCTCCGTCCACCTTCCCACCGGCCTCATGACACCGGAAAAGGGCATTTTGCCCGTAAATCAGCCTTCATCGCGGTGGCCATAGGTATAAACCATAGCTCCGCACCACCTATTCTTCTCTTCAAGTCGCGCTCAACAATGGTGTACCCATCTCAGATCATCAGCCTAGGGTGGCACTCCCTTCAATTCTATCCTCTGAATCGCGCCCATCTGTCCTAGCCATTCAGACTTCACAGGCGCCTGCTGGTATGTCTTCTCCAGTCATGGCTAACGTGGCTGGCTCACTTACTGACCAAAGGGTCACGCTAGGTGTGGCGCGTAACCCAGAAATTGATGGTGCACATGTTACTAGGTGCGCGCAGGCTACCACATACGCGCCTTCAGCAATTTTTTCTGGCCCACTCCGTTTGTCTAAATTTTGAGCCCTGATTGCTCCGGGCCCACATGTTTTTCCCTAGGATGCTCTTTGCTTTGAATATGTGTCAAAAGACTTACATTGCTACCGTAACTGATAGACATAATATTTCTCCAGATAAATAGAGTGTGAGAAAGTCATTTACTTCTATCCTCTATGCTTCACCAGATTCTACTTGTCACCAGTTTGTGGTTAAATAGCCTTTTTTGCATCGTGGTGAGCCAGCTTTGGTTATTACTTCATACGATGAGGCTTCTTTCGCTAAGCCATTCAAGTTCACACTTGTTGGCAAATTTTCTCATCGCAAAACCAAAATGGTGGAGGTATGCAATAGTTTTTAGAATTTTGGTTGTGGTGAATTTAAACTTGGGCTTATTGATTACAAGTACATATTGATTCACTTAACACACGAGGATGATTTTGGTCGTTTGTTTTTTTAACCACTTTGGTTTATTGAGGGTTGCTCTATGTGTGTGGTTAAGTGTACTTGTGATTTTCACCTCGATGCGGAGACCTCCATTGCTTCTGTATGGATATCTTTTTCTTTATTCTCTGTTCATTTACGTGCAAATGAATTTTTATTTGTTTTATCTAAAATTGTTGGGGGTATCGTTGACGATTGATAAGGCTACTACTGATTTGTTGAGGCCTAGTGAAGTCAGGGTTTGTGTTGAGGTAAATCTGGAGCATAAGCTTCCATATAGGATTTAGATTGATCGAGGTGAATCCCGTAGTTTTTGGCAAGCTATTGTGTATAAGAGGTTGCCACATTTTTGTACTAAGTGCCGTCATATGGACCATGTTATTGATCAGGTGGGTAACCCACCGGTAGATCCTATTGTTACCCAGGCTACTAAGCCTTTTGTTGCTCAGGCTCCTATGCTTGCTATTGCTTCGACTCCTAAGCCTGTTGTTGTTCTGGTTCCTAAGCCAGTTGATGTTCAGGTGCCTATTATATATAGGACCAAAAATGATAAGATGAATGAGATTGTTGTTGAGGCTCCTAGGCAGTGGGTCCCAGTAGTTGGTTCTTCTTCAGTTGTTGCTATACCACCTCCAGTGGTTTATGTGGGGCCTATTCATCAGCCTAGACATACTATTCTGACCATTGTGGCGTCAATGCCCTTTTATGATGATGTTTTTTTCGATCTAGTCTTAGATCACATGATGTCCGTCCCTCGTGAGATTTCTATTTTGTCAAAGCCAGTGCAGCCAGTTTTTGATACTGATCCACATGTCAATCCACACCTCAGTTTTCATGAGAATGTTGAGGCTTTGATTCTCTCAGATATTGCTAGTTCTACTCAGCTAGAGGTTTATCAGTCGGGGTACTTTTGCAAGAATTCTTCTGATGACTTGGTTGGTTTGGATGAGCGGTAGGAGGCCAATGGTTTTACTGCAGTACAAAGGAAGAAAAATCCAAAAGTCACTGGTATCCCGCGCCTGATCAAACGGGTAACTCGTAGTCAGACTTGTGTTTCGTCATGTAGCCAGTCTTTTTGATGTGTTATCATTTGGAATGTAAGAGGTGTGTGTAGTATTGCCACTCATAGAAGACTTAAGAAATTGGTTTGACTTCACCAGGTGTATTTTTGTGTGCTGTTGGAGCCGTTTGTTTTGAGGAAGAACTTAGATTTATCCGATGATTTCACTCTTTTGATGTGGGATTACAGAATGAGTCAGTTAAGATTTGGTATTTGGAATTTGGGAAATACTGTTACTTTGATTGTTGATCATCTCCATTTCTTTCACTTTAAAGTTGAAGATCCTAGATTAGCCAGACTGTTTTTTATTACTCCGGTCTATACTTCTTGCTCGCCGGTTGGACGTAGGGATTTATGGTCGAGTCTTCACTAGATATCCCTTCTTGTGGATGGGCTGTGGCTAGTTAGAAGAGACTTTAATGTGATCGTTCACAATGGTGAGAGTAATGGTAGGAATACTCGTGATAGGGGCACTTCAGACTTTGCAGATATGATGATGGATTGTGGTTTGACAGATGTAGTGTATTCTGGAAGTCAGTACACGTGGACAAATAGAAGGGTTTGGAAGCGTCTGGATAGAGTTTTGATTAATTCACTGGTTGCCTCATTTTGTCCTCAATTTTCAGTTGGTCATTTAAATCAAAGAACTTCTGATCACTCACCTCTTCTGATTTAGTGCTCCTCTAATGATGATTTAGGGCCTCGTCCTTTTCGATTCCACAATGTTTGGTCTAGGCATCAAAATTTTTTGGGCTTTATATCTCAGAAGTGGTCATTTCCTACCCATCTAACGGGAATGGCTGCTCTCTGGGAGAAGATTTGTAGACTCAAACAGGGCCTTCGTTGGTAGAATCGACATGTATTTGGTGATATTTTTCACAAGGTTAGGGATGCAGAGTATAGGGTAGATGAGGCAGAGTTAGACCACGACAAAGATCATTCTCCTTTTCATCGTGATACTTTGCATCAAGCTCAGGCAGTTCTGAACTGTACTTTATCTGTTGAAGAGGCCTTTTGGAAACAAAAGGCAGGAGCATGTTGGACTTGTGTGGGTGATCATAAAACCCGATATTTCCATTCTATAGTTTAGGGACGACGCATTCAAGCTAGGATTCAGTCTATTACTTCAGCTTCAAGTAAGGTGTTTGAGTCTTCTGAGACTATTAAGCCTTCAGTAGTATCTTTCTTCCAAGAGCTTCTATCGGCTCTTCCTCAGTCTGTCGACCCTATTCAACCTGGTATTATACCTAGATTGGTGTCCGATGAGGACAATTTATAGCTTAATCGGACTCCTACGTTGGCTGAGGTGCGAGAGGCTATTTTTAGTATTGATCCAGACAGTGTCGTCGGACTAGATGGGTTTTCATCTCATTTTTTTTAGGTCTATTGGGACATAGTATCAAAGGATGTGTGTCAAGCAGTCTTGGACTTCTTTGCTGGATGGCACCTACCTAGGGGTTTTGCAGCTACTTTTATTGTCTTGCTTCCAAAGCAGGACAATGCCTGTAGGTGGTCAAGGTTTTGTCCTATCATCTTATGTATAATGTTTAATAAGTTGATTACGAAGCTGATGAATTCATGACTGAGTACTTTACTACCTCAGATCATCTTATTTCTTCAGAGCAGATTCATCTCAAGACAGCTCATTAGAGATAATGTCCTCTTTGCACAAGAGTTACTACACACACTTAATACGAAAGTGTGAGGAGGGTAATGTTATCCTCAAGCTTGATATGACTATGACCTATGACTGCATGGATTGGGGCTTTTTGATATCTATTTTGAAGGGTTTTGGGTTCGACGCTCTTTGGATTGATTGGATAAGGATGTGTATTTCAGAGTGTTGATTCTTGGTCCTGCTTAATGGCATGCCATGTGGTTTTTTCTCATCATTTCGGGGGCTCAGACATTGTGATCGTATAACTCCATCACTGTTTATTATTGCTGCAGATTATTTTTTACGACTACTCACTCAGTAGTATCAGCATATTCTTTCGATGGCATACAAACATGGGAGTGACGCTCTCATCTCTCATTTGTCCTTTGTAGACTATATGATTATTTTTGTCAATGGCTAGAAGCAGTCTATCAGACGAGTTTTACAGTGTATTGATCACTATGAGGGGGCTTCTAGGCAGTTGGTAAATAGATATAAGAGTGTGATTATCTTTTCTAGGAGATTTTCTACTATTTAAATACACAGGCTGGAGCATCTGACAGGGTTTCGTCATCAGCCGCATCCCTTCACTTATCTTGGTGTTCTTGTATTTAAAGGAGCCATGAAGATCTTTTTGTATGATGACTTAGTCCAAGAAGTCCGGAGAAGAATTTCTGGCTGGGATATGATCAGTGCTATCCTCTATTCTTCTCTATCTTATTTAGATTATAAAGCCTCCCAAGGCTATCTTGAAGAAGTTAGATGGCATATTTGGTAGGTTCCTTTGGGACGCCAGAGACCATGCACACATATTACATTGGAGCGATGGAAAGACCTTTGTATTCCTACTGAGGAGGATGGACTAGGCTTAAGGAGACTGCATGATCTTGTTGATACATTCTCTATAAAGCTCTGGTGGTTATTTTGATCTCAGCAGTCATTATGGGCTCAGTTTTACTGAGTAAGTATTGTCAGGGTACCCATTTGTTATTGGCTACTATTCCTTACCATGCTTCAACTATATAGAAGAGGCTGAAGCACATAGGCCCACAGGCAGAGACACATGTTTGGTAATTAGGGCGTGTGCAGATATTCTTTTAGCGTGACTGTTGGATGGGTGAGTCTACATTACCTAATCAGTACCCATACTTGCAACATTCTTTTATCCAGGTTAGTTAGAGACTTATTTGATGATACTGGATGGAACATTGATCGACTTCTTCAGCTAGTATCATATATTATTGCAGAGCAGATAGAGAACATCCATATCACTGCTGAGATGCACGATCAAATTATGTGGAAGGATACTTCAGATGGTAAATATTTCTACCAAGTCTACATGGCAGCTAGTTCGCACGGGACATACTATTCAGGCTGTATACAACATGATTTGGAGTTCTATTATCCTGACAACTGTCTCTTTCTTCTGCTGGAAACTATAGCAGGGTCTTACCCTAGTTGATGTTGTGATTCAAAGGCAGATTGGGAGTCATATGGCTTCTTGTTGTCAGTGTTGCTTCGCAATTGAGACTATCCAGCAGTTATTTATTGACAGTTGTATTGCCGACCAAGTTTGGCGACATTTTTCTGACATTTTTCATATAATCCTTTGGCCGATGGAGGGTTTTCAGTATCGCTTTCAGTCTTGGCATTTCTCGGCTCAGTTTATCAGGAAGGGTCATATTCGCATGATAATTCCTCTTTTGATTTATTTGGACTGTGAGGAATAATGCGAAGTACTAAGATATCTCTATGGAGTCGAGACGGATCATCTGGAGAGTATATCATACTATCTTTCTACTACATATATACCGTTTATTTCAGGTTATTCATTGGCAATGAGATATGTATATTGATCCTCTTTTTGGTATCTGTCTTACTACTCCATCCCTTCATCTCTCTATTTTGATTTATTGGCGTACTCCACCAGTGAGATCTTACAAGGTCAACACTGATGGATGCATCAAAGATGGATTTGTGAGTAGATGAGAGATTATTAGTGATTTATCAAGTCAGTGTGTTCACGCCTTCTTCTCCTCATATGGCGAGTGCCCTATTATAGAGGTCGAGCTCATAGCTATTCTTGACAGTATCATTCTTGCTTAGAGGATTGTACTCTCAGATTTATGGATTGAGTCTGACTTTACTTTGGCCATTCACTGTATCACTAGAGGTGGAGGACCTTGGTCTATTCAGGCCACTTTTTGCCATATCAGACATCTCCTTGCCTTCGACCGTGATATTATTTCTCATATTTATCGCGAGGGCAATTAGGTGGCTGACTTACTTGCTTCAGAGGGTTGGGATCGTCGTTGTTATTTTGAGTACAGCACTCAGGACTTACCACGACGTTACCACAACTTAGTTCAGATTGATAGACATGGCCTTTTTACAGTTAGGGGTCTATAGTTTTTTACTACTATTTGCTTAGGAAGTAGTACCTTATTCGTTATTGCTTTATTCTTTATTTATTTGTTTGTTTGCTTTAGCTTTTATAATTGGAGGTCATGTTTTATGCCCCCCTCCTATTTATTTTTTATGAGTTATTTATATATGTTTGGAGTAACCAAACCCTCCCATCTTTTCCTGGTGGAGGCCTGAAAACCACATTGAAGATGTGATAATTTGTTGAATAAAAAAAGGTAGTTTTCTGTTAATATAGTCATATTGTCAAACTTTTTAATCTCATGTCTTTGATTGTGGTTTCATACCCCAAGCTTTGTATACGATTGTATACGAGATGACTCTCATGTCTTGTGTGAATAAGGGTAAGTATCAAGTATCCTTTGAGAGGTATTATCAATTTAACCTCGACATTTTCTTAGCATAGTTATTAGATTGAGCCCAACTATTGATTTGACTGAAGTAATGGATTAGTAGATTTTTAGTTCAACTGGCAGTTAGTTCACTATTAAGTGAAAAATTGAGTAAAACTATATTTTAAATATAGAAAAATCTTGTCAATATAACTATAGGTTCAAACTTAATGCATGTAATAAGTTAAAAATATGTTGATAAAATAAGTATACACTAATTAAGACAAAAATGCTCATATGCTCTTTTTTTATAATTTACGATTGATCATAAATTAGTTAAGATAAGTTTACCAAATAAATATAAGAACTTTGTTCAATAGTTGAAGTGAACGAATGATTGCTTGTTATACCCCAGGCCCTTTATTCAAAACTTTTATTAAGTAGGAAGCTAAATATTTATATTACTAGTTATGGAACATGCGTTGCACACGTGGTAGTTGTAATTTAATTCTTAACAGTATTGCAAAGTTAAGAAAAAAAGATTAATTAGCTATAGTGTTTGATGAAGTTTAATACATGAAAGTGATTAAATATATGTATGCAATAAAAGATACAGGTAATGAAAGATTGGTCAATACTATGTTTAAAATACTTGATAATATCTGCATAGCCAATACTGAATTTAATTTGAAGAACAAATAAAATTTACACAATCAAAATACAAAAAAAAAAAGAAAAAAAAAATCAGCCAACTCCAATAATTCAACCAACAGAAAGAACAATCTTAAATTGAAGAGTCCATGATTCTTCGCAAGGATCTCCATCGTCTAATTTGCATTCCTTCATCTGTAGAGAGCTGTTAAGGACCTATAGAGATCTTTAAGAGATTGGATTGCAATGATAAGCTGAATTAAACAATGAGTCAGCACTTTTCATAGTAATGAATAGCAAACATCCTACATATCATGCAACGTCCATTATACTATGCATGAAAACTCTGTACTTCTATGCTGGAGGCACCCTAAATTTTATACTTCCTATGATTTTCCATCATCTGGCTCTTTTCTTGTAAAGCTTGATCATATTTTGTAAATCTTATGTTTTTTTTACTCCAAATTTCTGATTGTCAATAACACCCACCAATCAACCAAAAACAATACACAATGTTCAATTTTTGAAAATACATAAAAGTTACATGAACTTCAAAATTAATTTATTCTTAATTCGAGAAATTTGATATATAATGTTCAATTTTTGTTGACAAAATTTTGATTATATTATGGAATGCATATAAAATCTTAATTGAAGAATTACTACAATCTTGATATAATCAAACTAAATGACATTTGCTGAAAATTAATGAAATTTCATAGAAACTATTATACTATGTCCAATAAATCAATACAGTAGAAAGTAAATCATACTATTTTAAAAACATCATCAAACGGTGCACATTGTTACAACTAAATATCATAGCATCACAAAAATCCAAAACCATAAAGATTGAGATTGTTTCAATACTCAGCAAAATATGATTCATAAACCTTGGTTTTAGAGAGGTAAACAACCGATGTAGCATTTCCTCTTGTGTATCTTTAATTGTCTTCTTGACAACATAAGCATCAAATTAGTGCAGAGAACACATAAAATTGTGAAGATATGTATGAAATTTTCACAAATGGATTGTCAAGACAGCATTGTCATTGCAAATATCGAAATAGATACACATGCACTATAATGAAATTTATGTATATCACCTTAGTCCCGCACTACGTATTTAGGCAATCCACTGTCTCTAGATATAATTTGTAGAGAAAGAATAATTTTCAATCTCCTATTCATTTCATACATACAGCAATGTACAACAGTATGTGTTTATATACAAGTTTGAAGAATGAGGAAAGAAGTTCCAGCTATTACTAACCAAACAAAATAACTGATATTCTAACTAACTCTAACTAATTGTCTAACCACTAACCACAATAACCAAAAGGAGAGAGAATGAATAAGAAGGATGATGTACAAATAATTCTTTACCCCTTCAAGGTGGAGCTTGGTAGAAATCACCCAAGCCCAACTTGGAATCTAAAATATGAAATTGAGGTGCAGCAAGAGCTTTGGTGAAGAGGTCTGCCAATTGGTGTTTGGAAGAAACATGTTGACGATAAACAAAACCTTCCTTGAACTTGTTTCTGACCACATGGTAGTCAATTTGCAGGTGTTCGGTGTGTTCATGGAAGACTGGGTTTACAGTGATATGAATTGCTACCCTGTTATCATACCACAGAGGAATAGGTAGAGACAGAGGAACAAAAAGATCAGTAAGAATGTAAGAGAAATCCACTGAAGCTCACAAACAGTAATAGCTAGGCTTCTATATTCAGCTTCTGTAGATGATCTAGAGACAGTGGATTGCTTCTTAGTTTTCCATGAGATTAAGGCATGTCCAAGATAGATACAATATCCAGTTAGAGATCTTCTGGTGTCAATACATGATGCCCATTCTGTATTTGAATATCCTGGAGATTATTTTGAGTATGAAAGAAAAGACCTTGAGCTGGACATCCTTTTAAATTCCTCAACAAATGAAGTGCTGTATCCCAATAAGTTTGATAAGGAGAATTTACAAATTAGCTTAATTGTTGGACACCAAAGGTAACATCAGGTCTAGTAAGATTTATGTACAACAAACGGCCAACCAATCTTCTATATCTTTCAGGATCAGTGAGTAGTGGTCCTGCACATCCAGTGAGTTTAGTGCCTTTAGGAATAGGGACTGATGTTGGTTTGGCACCAGTGAGACCAGCATCTTGGATGATGTCCAGAATATACTTTTTTTTGTTAACATATGTACCGCTTGAACTTCTAGCAATTTCAAGACCAAGAAGTATTTGGCATAGCAAGGTCTTTTTTTTTTTTTTTTTTTTATTCAAGCACCAAAGACCCAAAGATGGTTTTTAATAGATCGGGTGGGGGTTTGGATGTCCTTTACCACTGCTTTTATATAAAATGGTATTCTGGAGGGGGATATGAAGATATTGCCAAGGTCTTTAATGGTAAATCATCTCGATGAAGATATTGCTTGATCATAATAATGAGTCATGAGTACTTGTAACCAATACATCATCTACATAGACTAGTAAAAATAAGATGCCATCAGAATTATGTTTAACAAATAAATGGTGATCATGAGCTGATTGAAGAAAACTGAAATCTTTGAGTTTGATACAAAATTCTGTATTCCATTGCCTTGAAGCTTGTTTTAAACCATATAAACTCCTTTTGAGTCTACAAAATTGTCCATTAGTAGCCTTGTGGTAGCCCTCAGGTGGTGTCATGTAAACTTCCTCATCTAGGTAACCATGGGGGAAGGCATTGTTGATATCAAGTTGGTGAATAGACCTAGACTTTGCTGAAGCATTTGCCAAGAATATCCTCACAGTGACCAACTTAGCAGCAGGGGAAAAACTATCAAAATAATCCACTCCTTGTAGTTGATGATAACCCTTAGGTACAAGTCTAGCCTTGAACCTTACTACTGTCCCATATGGATTTATTTTAACTTTGTAAACCCATCTTGAACCAATGGCTTTCTTTCCAGTAGGTAAAGAAGTAAGTTCCTAGGTTTGATTATCTTCTAATGCCTTAATTTCTTTGTTTATTGCCTCAACCCAATCTGGATTCTTACTAGCCTGGTAATAAGAATGTGGTTCTTAAATGCTAGATATATTTGCCAGAAAGGATATGTGTGCATGATTAAGGTAAAGTGGTGTAATATAAGGGTATTTAGGTGGTGTATAAGAAGAAATGTGGGAAAAAGATAATTTGTAGGTAAGGATCATTGGCAGTTGGCAATCTGTTAGTGATAGACATATTTGTGACAAAGTCCTGTAACCAACCATGTTTAGTCTTCAATCTAGTACTTTTCCTAATGACTTCAATATCAGGATCGATAGTGTGGTTGTTTTCAATGTCAATAGGTGAGTTATAAGTAAAATGGACTTGATTATGAGATGATGAATTGTGAAATGACTCAGTAGATGGAGGTATGATATCTTCTGGAATAAAGTCTGTCTCATCAGGTATAACTAAAGGCAAATGTATATGAGTAATGTGGGTTGTTTAGTCCTTAAAAGGGAATGTATCTTCATAAAAGATAACATTTCTCGACACATGAATTTGTTTGGTGGCAATATCAAAAACTTTATTAACCTTTTGTCCAGTGTTATATCCAAGAAAAATGCATTTGAATGCTCTAGTTTCAAATTTGTCTTTGTGAGGCTTTGTGTTGGTTATATAACAGAGACAACCAAAGGTTTTAAGTAAGGAGTAATCTGGTTTCTGCCTATACAACATTTCATATGGTGTACACTATTTTAGGACTAAACTAGGCATTTTGTTAACAAAGTGTATAGGCATAAGAATAGAATAGGGCCAAAATTTCTTAGGCATGTAAGCTTGGAACATTAAAGATCTAGCTATTTGTAAAAGATGTATATGCTTGCGTTCCACAACTCCATTATGCTGAGGAGTATAAACACAAGATTTTTGATGTATAATTCCTAGAGTTTGGAACAAAGCTTGACACTCAAAACTAGTAAACTCAGTGCTAGTATCTGTTCTAATACACTTAATTTTCTTGTCAAACTAAGTTTTGATCATTTGAAAGAAAGTTTCAAGAGTTCTTACCACTTGAGTTTTGTGCACTAATAAGAAAGTCCAGGATCTGCTGTAATCATCTACTAATGTTAACATATAGGGTGTTCCAGTAATGGAATATTGCCTATAAGGACCCCATATGTCAACATGTGAAAGATCAAAAACAGTAGTAGAATGAATTTGACTCGGAGGAAAAGTTAATCTATGCTGTTTGCTTTGTGGCATACATCATATTGCTGTAATTTGCCAATGTCTGAATCAGTAAATAACTCTTTCAAGAAGTCTAGATGTTGTAGGGCTTGATGTGAAGCATGGCCAAGTTTATTATGCCAATCTATAAAAGAAATGACTGAAGCTTTATTGATGTAATTTGTTTGAATACAAGAATTTGAATCTATCAGTTGATTACAAGGAGTTTCTTTACTATCCACGATACAAGATTTGTCTAACACATACAATTTTCCAACTAGTTTACCAATTGCCAACACTTTCTCATTCTGTAGGTCTTACAGCAAACAATATGTTGGAAAGAAAACAAACTTTATTTGTGCAGTTTGAGAAAGTTTGTGTACAGATAATAGATTAAATTTGAAACTAGGAATATGTAAGGTGTCAGTTAAACAGAGTCTTTTGTTTAATGGCACATCTCCAATATGTGTCACTAGTTTGGTTGATCCATCAGGTAGGAAAACAGGTGTAAAATGGCTTGTAGGTTTAATTTTGGCCATTAAAGTCATGCCAACACACATATGGCT
This sequence comes from Forsythia suspensa, assembly GCA_023638005.1. Classification (NCBI taxonomy): domain Eukaryota; kingdom Viridiplantae; phylum Streptophyta; class Magnoliopsida; order Lamiales; family Oleaceae; genus Forsythia; species Forsythia suspensa. The sequence continues at coordinate 20,027,159 of CM042664.1, read as the reverse complement.
ACTGGCTCTAGTATCTATTATCCAGGTTCCAGATTCTAAATTATCAAGCAAAGTAAGGGCATGATAATAAGAGCTCATACCTACAAACTCTTGGAAGTGTGCAAAATTTACTTGATTGCTGTTATCAACCAGCATCTTTCTTTCAACATTTTCATCAATTCTTGCTGGATAATGTTGGTAATGTTGGCATTTGATGTACATTGTTTGATCTCAGTTCCAGTAAAGTCATCCTCAATTTCAAGTGGTGAATCTGCTATGTTAGCCACAAATTTTCCTATTCCTGGAACCTTTGCTTTCTATTCTTTCAGGTTCTTATACCAATCTAGATATCCATGTAATTTGAAACATGTATTTTGTGTGTGGCCATCCAAATTATAGTAATCACAGTGCATATGCTCCTTCTTATTGTTGTTGTATCTTTTGGAATTTTCTCTACCATATCTACCTCTTTTAGACCAGTTTTCTCTTCCCAGTCCATTCCTTACTGATCCATCCTTCTTAAAGTTCTGAGCTCTAACCATCATGGCTGAATTATTTATATTCTCTGGAAATATATTGTGTACTTTCCTCTGTTTCTCAACCCTTAGTACCATAGAATAGGCTTTATTCAAAGTGGGAAGTGGATCCATGACAAGAATTTGATTGCTTATGTTATCATAGGTGTCATTAAGTCCCATCAGAAATTGCATCAATCTATTAAAAGAGGCTAAATTTGAAACTTCTTTAGCAGCTCCACATGTGCAGATAGCTATGGGCATTAGACACGCCAATTCATTCCATAGTTTCTTCAGTTTTGTGTAGTACTTTTCAACTTGTAGAGTGCATTGAGTTATGCTGCTGATTTCTCTCTGCAATTGGTACAACAAGGGGCCATTACATTCACCATACCGTTCTTCAAGTTCATTCCACAAATCATTTGCAGAAGTTGTGTATATAAAAGCATCCACTATCTCTTTAGAAATTGAATTCAGGATCCAAGATTTAACCATACAATCAACTCTTATCCATTGTTCCATCTGGTGAGATCCTTCAGCACATTTTTCACTGCTTCCATTTATGAACCCAAGCTTCAATTTAGCTCCCAAAGCAATCTTAATAGATCTGCTCCAACTAAGATAGTTGTTACTTGTTAGGGGTGAAGTGACTAGTAACATTCTAGGATGATCTATTCTTGTAGATTCAATGGATCTCTATTGAAATAAGATCCTGATTCGTTTGCATTGCTTCCACCGTTATCTACATTAAGAGCAGCTCTTCTTCCTGATATGTTTTCTATCTCTGTCATTTTCTTTACAATGAAGAATCTTCACGTATTGTTCAATTGATCTCAAAGATCAACCCAAGTTGATACCATGAACAAAATAGAGATATAATTTGTAGAGAAAGAATAATCTTCAATCTCTTATTCATTTCATACATACAGCAATGTAGGGCAGTATGTGTTTATATACAAATTTGAACAAAGAGAGAAGAAGTTCTAGCTATTACTAACCAAACAAAAAACTGATATTTTAACTAACTCTAACTAATTGCCTAACCCATAACCACAATAACATAAATGAGAGAGAAGAAGAAGAATGATGATATACAGATAATTCTTCACTTATCCCCACTAGTACATCAATGACCATGTCAGAAATGAGAGAGAAGGAAGAAGAATGATAATATACAGATAATTCTTCACTTATCTCCACCACTACATCAATGACCATGTCCTCTTGAGAACAGTACATTAATGAGCTGTTGTCTTGAGAGTTTTACAAGTTTTCAACATGGAAGCCAGAAGGTGAAGGATTTTGTCTGTGCCTTTGGTTTCTTTTGTTGTAGAAGGTGAAAATATGTTGTGATTCCTATGAAATTAGATCAACTAAGTGAAATTAATTATTAGAAAGAAAAATGGGACGATGAGAAAAACATTTCAATAATAGAATTGTATATTGTGATCTAATAATAGATTTTAGGAGATAAAAACATGTATATATTTGTATGCATTTCTTTACAATTTTATCGTGTACCAATTGCCCAGTAAAAAGAAAGTGTATTCTCAGGAAAAATTACCTTGTGAGCAAACTCGAGGAAGTCCAAAAGAAAAATGGTAGTAGAAATCCGTCCTAAACACAATTGACAATAAATGGTACAGTTCGATAAAATTATAAATCAATTTGCTCTTCATTTTTTTTTTCAGTTAGGACTTGTACATAGTAACAGAAAGTAATAGATTTTTTGTTCTTCAAGTCACAGCTCTTAAAAACAGAAGTAGTAAGAATTTGAAGCTAATGACAATATATTTGTTGACGTCAAAATTTGCACTATCCACGTGTTAACAGATTTTCAGTCAATTTTCTGCCAACCTGTATGTTACCTGCACACTAGAATGACCGTTAGGCACCAAGATCGCCAGGAAAAAAAAGGTCTGATGATCGTTGGTACTCCGAAGATCAAGTTAACTATCGGTATAAGTAAGGGATAACAGTATACAGTGAGTAATAAATGGGTGTAGGAGAGACAAGCAGGCATAGATTTGAGTAGAGTTTAAGGGTGAGAATAATGCGTACCTTAGAACAATCGGAGACGTTGTATTTATAACCTTAGAGTTCCAATTGATTTAGAAAAACAATCAATTATATATCTGATTAGACCTTAATTCCTTATGAGATAATGATAATTGGTTGTCAATGCAATCTCTCAGAGTTTATCCCTTATTTGAGTTGATTCCTATTATCATGTTGCCTAATCTTTAGGAGATTGATATATAGTTTCTTTGTGAGAATCTGTGTGCCAATCAAACACAATCTCTCTTTGAATATATCTCTGGTCATTCTGAAATATCACGATGCTCGTGGATTTGTGACGAATTCAATTGCCGGCGAAGCATCTAGGGTGGACCATGAATGTCGATGCTCTTCACGGGCTTCACCATACTTAATTCGATGGTGCCAATGTATTTATGGGCCTTAAATGCATTCACGAGGCCCTTGCTAGGTACATGAGGCTTTTATGAATTCAAGAGGCCTTCATTAGGCTTACGAGGCCTTTGTGAGGCCTAACTTGGGCCTTCACTGGGCCTTTATGGGGCTTTTGTTGATTTGGAGGCCTTACCGAAATCTGGTGGTAATAATAGTCCCCCAAGTCTAAGCCTATTATTTATAGTAGGCGTGGCACTTTGAAGAAAATGTTTTTTTTTATGAAGAAGGCGTCAGATTCCATGATGGGCCCTTGTCTTGACTGGGGTTGGTTAGGTAGAGTTTTTCGCGAATGCATGTTTAAATTATTGAATCAGTATAGTCTCCCAAGTCTGAACCCTATTTATTCATAGCTGGTAAAATCTTTGATTGGTTGTATTCAAGTGACGTGTCTGGGGTAGGTGTGATTCTGACCAAGTTGTCAATCAGCATTGTCCGATAAGGAATGATGAAACGAGGCGTCAGCGTCATCATTGACGCAGGCGTGTGGTAGACGTTTGGAGGTGCGCATCATTTCTCTTCATTAAATGCCTAGGGTTTTGATTCCCGCCTTTTGCCTTGCCTTAAAATGTGCATGCTGAATAGATGGTTGAGATTTCATCTTTTGAATTCGACGGTGGAGATTGAGAAGGGTTTGTCTATATAAACTGCTGTTTACTTCCACTTACTTTTCTTTTACTTCTGCGTCTTTCTTGAAACCGATTAGGTGTTCCAATGAAAACCAAGAAAGTTCAAGGGATTTCGGTGATTGAGGAGTTCAACAGTGATTTTTAGGTAAAAATTATAGAAATTGCTGTGTTCTATATCGCGTAACTTTTTTGTGATTTTCGACTTCTTGTTCCGGCCACTGTTTCTGCCATCTTTTCCAGTGATTGTGGAGAAATTCTTTATTGAATCAAGAGAGATAACAATGTTGTCCGAACATGATAATTCTTAGAATCAGTCCGCCGCCAGCACTAACCCCAAGGTCATGGGTGAAGCTTCATCTTCGTATTTACCTTCGATTGAGGGGCAAGAAGATGTTGACCAGGGACTTATTGTTGCTTGTCTCCCCCATCATCCACGAGCGAAATGGTAGAAAATCCAATTGCATCACCGAGGGCGAAGGCTGGAAAGAGGCAGCATGTTGTCGGGGTCCCTGAAATAAGAGGGTTGTTAGATAAAATGGATGTCCCTACTGTCTGGTGACTTGATGAGGAGTTGAAATGGTCGGACATCGAGGATTCTATGGCTTTCTCGAAGGTTGAGGATGCATAATTGGAAGACATTAGACTTTCTTATGATATCCCAGCTTTGGTGGTTCTCAGGGCCCCTGGCCCTGAGGAGCGAGTCGATGACCCTCCTGAAGGGTTTGTCGCTATTTACTAACCGACATTGCAACAAGGCCTTCGCTTGTCCATGCATCCTTTCTTTCGCGAGGATGTAGAAACGACGTACCTAGACATGGAGAAGCTCGCATTGTCTTTGATAATTGCATTCAATAAGCTCCGACCATCCAGTCACACAATATAGATGTCTTGATGAAGCTTCCTCTAAGACACATTGTCCAAAAGCTAGATACCTCTGAGAGACTGATAAAATGGTCGATCGAGATTAGCCAATTCAAAATCTCCTACAAGCCGAGACCCTCTATAAAAGGACAAGCTTTAGCAAATTTTATATCCGAATTTGCCCATTTCCCAGAAGGTTTGCCAACATGGAAACTGTATGTTGATGGATCATTAGCCGGAGCTGGAGCTGGAGCCAGGATTCTGTTGATTAGTCCCGACGGTCATAATCTCAACTGCGCGCTTCGTCTGGAGTTTAAAGCCTCAAACAATGTTTTCGAATACAAGGCACTCTTATTAAGCTTGAGGTTGGCACAAGATATGAAGGAAAGGAAAATCCAGATCTACAACGACTCACAGCTAGTAGTTAGTCAAGTCAATGGGACTTTTACAGTATGCGAGCAATCTGTGGTGGCCTATTTAAAGAAGGCCAAAGATTTCCTATCCCACTTCGAGGTATTTGAGTTACTCCAAATTCCCAGGATTGAGAATGGCTATGCCGATGCTCTTTCCAAGTTGGCGAGTAGCAAAGACTCCGACTTGATGATAGCCATCCCAGTTGAAAAGCTTAGCCAGCCATCCACTGACAAGGCTCTGTCACAGAATGCCATGATGATCATCGAATCTCCCAAGTGGATGACGGAGATTGTAGCGTACTTGATCGACCAAGTTTTTCCGGACAATAGGGACAAAGCTCAGAAGCTTCCTAGAAGGGCAACGAAGTTCATCTTACAAAATGAGATGTTGTACAAGAGAGGTTTTAGCCACGCACTCATGCGCTGCATTACTAAGGATGAGGCCGATTATGTAATGAAAGAAATACATGAAGGAATCTACTATAATCTAATCACTTAGGTGGAATGGCCCTAGCACAAAAGCCTCTGAAACAATGATACTACTGGCCAACTATAAAGAAAGACTCGCACGCGTATGCAAAGAAATGCGACAAGTGCCAGAAATTCACCGTTGTGCCAAAGCTCTCAGCTCAAAACCTTACCCCAGTCACCAGTCCCTGGCGTTTTACAAAATGGGGGATCAATTACATATGTCCTTTCCCGATCGAAAGGGGTGGGGTCAAATTTACAGTTGTAAATGTGGACTATTTCACCAAGTGGTGCGAGGTAGAGCCACTGGCTAAAATCACGGAAGAGAATGTATGGAAGTTTGTTTGGAAGAACATCGTTTGTCATTTTGGGATTCTCCATTCCTTTGTGTCTGACAATGGTACGCAATTTGTTGGGAAGATATTTAACTCGAACTGCGAAGAGCTCGGTATTAGGAAGGATTTTTCTACCCCCTACTACCCCCAATCCAACGGCCAAGTAGAAGCCGTCAACAAGATTATCAAGCACACCATAAAGAGAAAGTTGGAATCTACTAGAGGATGGGCTGAAGAACTTCTCGAGACTTTGTGTTCATATCGAACTACCTCCCGAACAGCAACTGCTGAAAACTCCTTTCGCCATAGCCTATGGGGCAGAGGCAATGATTCTCGTCGATGTGGGAATACCTTCCCCAAGACACTTACATTTTGACGTGGTGGTCAATGATGATCTACGTAGGGTAAACCTTGACTTGCAAGAAGAAAGGCATGCCGAATCGCAATTTCTCTTGGCGGTTTATCAGAAGAAGATGGCTAGATACTATAACTCAAAGGTCAGGAACAGATCTTTCCACATCAACGACTTCGTCCTCAAAAAGATTTTTCTCGAAAATAGGAAAATGGGGGCCGGAACCGTCAGACCTACATGGGAAGGACCTTATATGATCATCGAAGAGGTTCGACCTGGACCTCCAGATTGGAGGACTCAGACGGAAATGAGATGAAGCATCCTTGGAATATTACTCATCTTTGTCCGTACTACTAGTAGTTTTTTATTTCTTTTTTGTCAACGCTAAGTCGCATATCGGTATTTCCTTCGACTTTGTTCAGCTGCTGCATTATTTCAATAAAGTTAAGTAATTTCCAAGTTATGACGCTTCCATCTCAGTTAGGCAAGAAAAGAAAGCATGGTAGCGATGGACTTTGGTTCGCAGCCAACTCTTTTAAATCGATGGGTAAACATTTAACGCATTTTCATACAAGCAAAGAAAGCATGACAGCGAGAGAGTGTGGTTCGCGACCAACTCTTTTAACTCGCTGAGTAAATATTTAACGCGTATTCATACAAAGTAGAGAAAATACGGCAGCGAGAGAGAGTGGTTTGCGGCCAACTCTTTTAACTTGCTGGGTAAACATCTAATGCATATTCAAACAAGTAGAGAAATCACGGCAACGAGGGAGTGTGGTTTGCGGAAAACTCTTTTAACTCGCTGGGTAAACAATTAATGCTTATTCATACAAAGTAGAGAAAATACGGTAGCGAGGGAGTGTGGTTCGCGGTAAACTCTTTTAACTCATTGGGTAAACATCTAATGCATTTTCAAACAAGTAAAGAAAGTACGGCAGAGAGGAAGTGTGGTTCACGGTCAACTCTTTTAACTCGCTGGATAAATATTTAATGCATATTCATACAAGTAAAGCACGATAGTGGGGGTGTTTGGTTCGTGGCCAACTCTTTTAACTCACTGGATAAATATTTAATGCTTATACATCCGAATAGTAAAAGAAAAGCATCGAATGACTACACTCATCACAAATGGTGTGAAACATTGACATTTTTCATTAATGAATTTGTTGAAAACAACGTAAACAAATATTACAAGCTATGGTTCCTACGTCTCCGCCGAATCTTTGGGATCAGTATAACTGGAGGCCCCTAATTTAGCCAACAACTCTTTGGCCTTCGAAAACTCCGCCAGGGCTTCGGCCAACTGCTTGTGATTAGCATAAGCTATGTCTTCGCAAACTTTGAGTTTCAACTCAGCTTGCTTTTGGGCACTAACAGACAGCCTCTAGATCATTTCGAACTTGATTATTTTGAACGAAGAATCTTGTTCTCTAAACGCAACTCATCAATGTCCTCTATACTTGTAACCATTGAGCGCAGCTCATCGAATTTCATCGCTAGCACCTTATATAATTCGGAATTGAGCATGTGGCTCCAGGTGGTGCTTATCTCCGCCAATTTTAACAACTCTAATAGGTCTGCATTGTCTGTCACTTTCCCCCAGGCAGAAGTCCAATACTTATGAACTGAAGCCACCGCTATGGCAGACGGGGCTGGTAACTTTCTTTTCTACGTCACGAATGGAAATATTCATAAAGGTCTCCTAATCAAAGAGTCTTGCATGTCTAGCAGAGGCATCATGATCGAAGAGCCTTGCATAACTGGTGAAAGCATCATAATCAAAGAGCCTCGTACCAATGGCGAAGGTATCTAGATCAAAGAGCCTCGCTTATCTTGCGAAGGTACCCTGATCAGAGAGCCTCGCACTATTTCTGAATAGAGTAAGCCAGAAAGCATCGCATAGTTCGTGAAGGCTTCCAGATTAGAAAGCCTCAGCAGAGTGCACAAGAGTATTTCCTGAGCTACGACAAATGAATAGGTTAGACTACAGTTCAGATATTTCCTTTCAACCTCAACACTACAATAGACAGGGATAATCAAATTGGTTTTTTATTTATTCATTAAAATCTGGATTACAAAATGAAAGAAAATGAACGTAAACATCGTACTACTACCCCGTCGCCTCTTTAGGGTCGGCACAAGAAGGGGTCCATAGTCTACCTAATTAACCTTTAATCTTCGAGACTGTGTGAGCTTCATCAGACTTCATTGACAACACAAGTCTGACTTCACCACGATAGGGAGTCTCCCAAATATGATATCACTGTGATGATATCATATGAGTTGATTTAGTGACTAATTAGGCCATACTGCTAAAAAAATGCCATTGACACCTTCAGTAGATGGCTTTCAGCCTTGTCATTCAAATCAAGATCATCGAAGCATTTATCTTCGATGTCTATTGTGGAGGTATCGTTTGAGAACTTCTCGCTAAGGCTGCTAGGCCCAACTTCTTCAATGGTATCCAAAGCACCCCACTGATCTAAAGTACGACTGGGACACTTGTATGGACATACTTGGTCATCTGAGAGTTGATTTTTGATCCCTTCCTTTACGAGATGCTTAAGTTGAATATTGGAATCAATTGGGCAAGTTGCACGAAAGCTTTCTTTATATCTTTCACCGGGAGATGTTATAACCATTGGGATGAATTAAATAGATTCACAGAAGTTATGAATGCGTGTAAAATGGGAAAAACAAGGCTTGAATGCGTGGAAAACTCAAAGCATTAAATATGGCTATTAATAAATAGCTATTTAATGAGCATTTGGAACGCTACACACCATGCACGCCTTTCCATTTGCCTAGGAATTAATGGTGTTGACCTTCCAATTTCCACAAAAAAAACTACTGCACCATTAATAACTAGAAGAATAACTCCTCAATTTCAGATCTAACTCTTTGTATATAAATAAAAAAAGAAACTGCATGATTAATACTATCATCAAAGGATGTCATCTTCGGCGGAAAGGCCTCGTCACAAGTAAGTAACGAAAATGATCACATGTTTCCATTACGCACGATACACAAGTAGAAATTAAATTTCATTACTAATGTTGGGGTGAATACGAAAATAAAGAACAAAAACTTGCAAGTCCTACGGCCCCGCCGCCTTTTTAGGGTCGGCACATTGAGGGCTTTCTCCTATGATGATAGTGGTAGTTTGGGCTTTGTCCCCATCCTGATTGTCGGCATTAGAAGGAATTTCGACTGCTATAGGATCCTTTTAGGCATGAAGGTCGTCAGGAGCATACCTGAAAAGTGAAATGTCCCACTCTGGATGGGTCTACCCAATCCTCTCAAACAGCTGCTCTCCGCCTGCCGTCATGAAGCGATGGGTAAGCTCCATGTACTCAGGCGTGCTTTCAAATCTATCCTAGTATGCCATATCTGCCATTGTCTCAGTATCGGCACGTTCTGCATTGACCCTCTCCATCTCATCTCTACCAGCTGTTTATACTTTTCTGCAATTGCAGCCTCCAAGTTGCTGTTGGTTGTGGCAACGACAGTTTCATCCGTGAAGGCTCGATCCTTGGCCAATTTTTGAGAATCTTCAGCACATTTTTGGGAGGCCTCAGCAGCCCTTTTCTAGTCCCGGGCCCACTTCAAACTTTCTTCACAGCCTTCAGCTCAATCTCATACTTGGCCTTTATATCAGCCTCCTTGGCCACCACCAAATCCAACTTGAATTGAAGAGCCATCTTATCCGACTCCAGCTGCACTTTCTCAAAGCTCTTCGCCTTCAAATCTTCGGATAACTTCTTCTACTTGAGCTCTTCTTTGCTGAACTTGCCATCGAAGCCCTGGAGTCAAAACTAGCCCCTGAATTAAGTTCTTCTCTGCCAGTCGTAAGAGTTCTCTCATGGAGGCTTCATCGACAGCTTTCTCCCACATCTAGGTCCAGTATTTGTAGACGCTCACCGCCATTATCGCAGGAGAGGCGTGGAACAACTCCATCACAGTAGGATCCAACTTGCTGCGGTGGTAGGTGATTTGTATTCGACTTACTTGACTAGGAGAGGAGAAAGAATTCCTAGCTTTCCCAACCCCTTCAGTAGGGTTCGACGAGGCTCGACAACTTTCTCCAACCCACTTGGTCTTGCGGGGATCCTTTGTAAGCCTATTCACAGCCTCAAATGCTTTTCTCTTCTGGCCAGCGGCCTCATCCGTACTCTCTGTGATCCTATTTTCCTTGTCTTTAGGAGGCATAGGGGTTGGATGCCGAGGTAGGGTAGAGGGAGAATAGTCTGATCCAGACCTTATCTTTGTCGGGACTGTTAGTCACCATCATCCTTTTCTAGCCCAGTCGAGGGGATATATTAAACCAACCCACAGATAGGCAAGGTCGGTAGATTAATTAAAATTTTCTCGAGGATAAATTCTCACCATCTTCGGTAACCCTCCACAATAAGAAGGCCATCACCATCTGGCCCCAACCATTCGGTATTATCTGACATGGAGCCATATTCTAGTCTCGCAGAACCTCGCGAAAGAAATGATGCATGGGTAGGAGAAGGCCTTGTTGCATTGTTAGTTCGTAAATAGTGACGAACCCTTCAGGAGGGTCATCGAATCACTTGGATATCATAAGACAGCCTAATGTCTTCCAAGTCCGCATCCTTAAGCTTCAAGCGAGCCATAGAAGTCTCAGTGGCTGATCGTTTCAGCTCCTCATCAAGTCGCCGGATAGTAGGGACGTCCTTTTTATCTAACAACCCTCTCATTTCAAGGACCCCGGCACCACGTTGCCTCTTTCCTACCTTCGCCCTCGAGGATGCAATTGGATTTTCTACCCACCCGCTCGTGGATGCTGGGAGGGGACAAGCGACAGTAGGTCCCTAATCAACATCTTCTTGCCCCTCGACCAAAGGTGAAAATGAAGATGAAGATGAAGCCTCACCCATGACCTCGGGGTTAATGCCGATAGTTGATTTATTTTGAGTATCATCGTGTTCGGACGATATTGCTACATCTCTTGATTCAATAAATAATTTATCTGCAACCTTTAGAAAAGATGGCAGAAACAGTGGCCAGACCAAGAAGTCACAAAAATGGTACGCGATATAGAACACATCAATTTCTATAATTTTTACATCAAAATCATAGTTGAACTCCTCAATCACCGAAATCCCTTGAACTTATTTGGTTTTCGCCAGAACACCTAATCGGTTTCAAGAAAGACACAAAAGTAAAGAAAAGTAAATGGGAGTAAACAACGGTTTATATAGACGAGCCCCTCTCAATCTCCACCGTCGAATTCAAAAGATGAAATCTCAACCATTTGTTCAGCATGCACGTGTCAAAACCAAGGCAAAAGGTATGAATCAAAACCCTAGGCATTTAATGAAGAGAAATGACGTGCGCCACGCACGTTCCCAAATGTCTACCATGTGCCTGTAGCAATGATGACGCTGATGCCTCGTTTCATCATTCCTTATCTGACAACGCTAATTGACGGCTTGGTCAGAATCACACCTATCCTAGACACATCACCTGAATACAACCAATCAAAGACCTCACCATCTATGAATAAACAAGGTTCGGGCTTGAGAGACATTACTGATTGAATAATTTAAACATGCATCCGCGAAAAACTCCACCAAACCAACCTCAGTTAAGGCGATGGCCCACCATGGAATCTGACTCCTTCGTCATAAAAAAAAACATTTTTTTTCAAAGTTCAACACCTACCATAAATAATAGGCTTGGACTTGGGAGACTATTATTACCACCAGATTTTGGTAAGGCCTCCACGTTAGCAAAGACCCAAGTTAGGCCTCACGAAGGCCTCGTAAGCCCGACAAGGGCCTCTTGAATTAATAAAAGTCTCATGTACCTAGCATTACATCGTGAAGGCATTTAAGACCCAGAAACACATTGGCACGATCGAATTAAGTATGGCGAAGCCCGTGAAGATCCTCGACATTCATTGCCGACCCGGGTGCTTCGCTAGCAACTGAATACATCACAAATCTACGGGCATTGTGATATTTCAGAATGACCAGAGATATATTCAAAGAGATATTGTGTTTGATTGGCACATGGATTCTCACAAAGAAACTAAATATCAATCTCCTAAAGATTGGACAACGTGATAATAGGAATCAACTCAAATAAGGGATAAACTCTGGGCGATTGCATTGACAACCAATTATCCTTATCCCATAAGGAAAGAGGATCTAATCAGATATCTAATTTATTGTTTTCCAAAATCAATTGGAACTCTGAGGTTATAAATACAATATTTTCGATTGTTCTAAGGTACGCATTATTCTCATCCTTAAACTCTACTCAAATCTCTGACTGCTTGTCTCTCCCATACCCATTTATTATTCTTCGTATACTGTTATCCTTACTTATACCAGCAGTTGACTTGATCATCGGAGTACCAACGATCGCCAAACCCTTTTTCCCTGGTGATCTTGGTGCCTAATGGTCGTCCAAGTGTGTAGTTAACATACATATTGGTAAAGAATTGACTGGAGTTCTATTGACATGTAGATAATGTAGATTCCGACGTCAACAATGTTATTGCTAAAAAACAAAAGTTTTCAGCAACTATCGTTGCACATATTGTAGTTAAGCAAGAGTGATGAAGAAATAAAAACTTAAAACTTAAAAGATGTTCCTGACCTTGTTTCTTTTTATTTTTTGTGTATATAATCTGCTTTCTTCTCCTCCAGTTGTTCCTGCCAATATATTGGACTTAGTCATATACAACGCAAAGCTTCCATTTTTCACAAGCACATAAAGTCACAAGATTCCACTAGAATAGCACATTAATAAAAGTTCTTGTCAAATATATTGAAAAAAAAAACTAACTTGATTTGATACAACTGCAAAAAATTTATTTTGCAAAAATATTTCACCAACAATTAACTTGTATAATATTTTCAGCTATGTATACATTATGAACTTTGGGAGGATGCTACCTTAATTTTCCTCACTTGAGTTTCAAAAGACACTTTCTTGATGTTTTCCCATGATGAAACCTCGAAAAACCTCTTTTGGACCATTTTCCATCACAAAAACAAAATCACAACCATCTAAACGTGTCTAAATGTGACGGATCCAATAGACCACAGTAGGAGGCACCATGTCCAATTCTTTTCCCCGGGACTTGAACTTGCAACCTTAAAGCTGGATTTTAAGTCTACTTGTTAGGTCAATTGTCGAATGAACATTTGTGCCTATCGACTACCAAATGATAGAGTAGCAATCATAAAAAGCAGAGTCAGTTACAGTCTTCAAGCCCCCCTCTCCCTGCAACCTCTTAAAATACAATATGCTAATGGTAATTTTTCAGGTAGCGAAGGTGGTGGCGTTTGTTGGCTTATGCAGTCAGTGATGATTTTATTTCATCTTTACATATAAATACAAGAGTGTATCTCTACGAAAATTTATTAAAGAAAATGAAAAGCATAGTATAATGAAAGAACAATGTGAAAAAATATCCACTTTTTTTGTTGAAAAAATAAAGCTTTAAACTTGCAAAAAAAAAGAACTAAGATTTTAGCAATCAGATTTCAGATTCTTCATTCTAGCGCTAGGCAAACAAAAAGGTTAAGGTAAAAACTTGCACAAAAAAGATCAAATAAAATCTAAGCTATCAATTTCAAAGCAAATAGAAGTAAAAAAACCAAAAAATAAAAAATAAAAGAGAGAAATCGGAGGCGGGAGGAGTCCTCCAGCAGCTGCCAACGTTGAACGGATGCCTGTTGGGGGGATGAGCTGCAGTGGCTGCAGTTGGGAGTGGTGTGAGAACTCGTGATCATTCATGAATAGTTTCTATAGTGTACCAAGAATATGTTAGTTTTTTTAGTTGTATAATAATAAACCACCACGTCCCTAACATTAATGAAGGCTCTGATGACAAAATATCTCCCTAGACAGCAAGTAATATTGTTATTATTTTGTAATTTTAACATCATATTTCACTTTTACTTTCCCAAATAAGAAAGAAAGTAATCAAGCTCTGATAATGTTTCTCCCTAGCATGAACTTCATTCCCTTCCAATTAAATACACAAGTCTAGCTCTATGTAGAGGTCAATTCAGCCTAATGACTATTTATATCGAGCTAGAACCCCAAACTTTTTAAAAGTTCATTTGCCACGAAACTTCTGCATTTTAAAGCGTAAATGGAACTTGTATAGAAAAATTAAATGGATTGGCACCTTTTTAAGCAACAATTAAATAACAATGAACACAATGGTACACAAAGAAGACAACTAGAAATTCCAAAAGATTAAAATCCAAATCTTTTACAATCTCTGTCACATAATTTGCACTTAGATGTCAAGAAAAATATTTCCAAATAATTTAGGACAGAATAAATTGTTCTACAAAGTCAATGAGAAGAGATTAGCACCTTTAACACCAAAGATCGTCTTCCAAATTAGCTCTAACAGAATCCAGCCATGTCCTAAAATCTGCCATCCAAACAAATTAAAAATACATACACACTTTCTAAATAATTTAACAAAAGCCTAGTTGAAATTCACCACCAAAATTCATAAAGTAACATAATGGGAACATATTTTTGAAGGCTCAATTATTGTTCTTTTTCAAAATCACAAATACATGTTGAATAAAACAAGCTCACAGTTTAATGGGAATGGTCTAACCATTTAGGAGCATTACAAGTTCCGATTCATGATCAATGTTCACGGAACATATACTATAAAACCAAATACTTACACATTAACCAAAATCCTTGACCCTTTTATATATTTTCTTTTTCTTCACAATATTAAATGAACCTAAAAATTCAAATAATCATCAGCAATTGAAGAAGCAGGAGATGCACAACTTGCCAACCCGAATTGGAAAAAAAGCTTCCAGGGAAGATTAGCTATGGCCGACGACAACAAAGAAAAAAACTTAATAATAGTGTTAAAAGCAAAACAAAAAACTAAGAAAAAGTTAAAAGAATGAATCTACACAAAAGGACATCACAACAATCAACAAATAACAAAAAATAGAAAAAAATTCCACAAATAACACATGATTTCCTTCACAAACAAAAGAAGTAAAGTGAAAAATACAAACCCAAATCTAAAAAATGTAAAGAACATACCGCATATTTGAGCCCTTATATGATAATTTCATAAAATCTAGAGAGATCTGGGAAGATTTTCTCACCTTCGCGGAGCAAATTTCAAAGTCGGTGTAGATCTGGTGATCTTTATGTTTGGGATTAGTAAGGATTTTGAGAGATTTTAGAGAAATAATAGAGAGCGGAGAGGTGACTCGTTGAGATCCGAGAGAGAAAAATGAGTTTGTAGAATGAATTGAGGAGAGAGATATGCACGATTAATATGTCTCCAATGCAATGCCGTATTGGACGAAAATATAAATAGTAATTAGCTAATTGACTCTTATATATTAGTAGGGAAATATCAATTTAGATGCTAAGTTTACTTAACCTACCAAGTTCGAATCGGTTTATGCATGGTTAAAGTAGATTTTTGTTGGGATTATGCTATCCAAATTGGCCCAGTTAGTAATCAGCCCAAAAGAAATTAATAGGGCCCTTTTAATCTAGATCAATGTTGAGGCCCAATTAATGGGTGCATGTCTGATAATTGCACCCAAACTCCATTTCTCAGATAATGCCACGTGGAAGTTTGGATTGTCTGATTTTGGCTTATGGTTGGTTGCCTCATTTCTTGTAGAGTGTGGTGCATTTCATATGATGTGACTCTCTCTCTCTCCCCAAAAACTTCATCTTCTTTCTTTTTTCTACTTCTTGATTTTATCAAAAAACCTTTGGTTTTTAGATATACATAGTATAGTAAATCTGTAGAGAGAATGTTTGTTTGATTCATTGTGAACATAAGAATTTAAGTGGAATGCTACCAATTGGTACCAACATTACACTTAAGTTTCTCTTAAAGGGAGAGGTCAAGGGTTCAAATAGTTGGGGACGTGAAAGAAATTCATTAAGGAGCTCAACCTCCAGTGGACATTACGTAAGTTAACGTGGCACGAAATTGCCTCTGAACAAGAAGCTCATAAGAGAAAATATGTGGTCGTTACAAAAAATGCACATTTTTTTGTAACGACCACATACTTTTCCCTACAAGCCTCTCGCGTAGGAGCTATTCTATACGCCATTAGCTTACTAGCATTCACCTTAAGTTCTACTTAAATAGGAGGTCCACAGTTCGAATAGCTGGGAATGTGAAAGAAATTTAGTTTGGAGCCCAACCTTCAGTGGATAGTACATAAGCTAACTGCGCACGGAATAGCCCCTGAGCAAAACATCGGTAGGGGAAAGTCCGTGATCGCTATAGTAAAAAAGCTAGAAGCTAGCTAGGTCATTTTTCAAGAAAATGTACTTTTATCCTTTTAAACATTTTTTATTTTATAAAATAGTAGAAAATGACCCCAGCAGTACATTACCACCCTTGCACAGTTTACCGAGCTAGTCGACCCCTTTCCCAACGGTCGTCCTCCCAAGGGTCGAACCCTCCCTTTCCAACCATGTTAGCCGGCCTCCCACTCTATTTATCTTTTTTGGGCCGACTCCAAACCCTGTCTTCCTCTTGAGCCCCGTTCTAAGTCGTTAAACCCCCGTTGGCCTTGGTTGAGGCATATGTGTCAAAATAAGTTATGTTGATGAAATTAACTGACAAAAAATTATGTTATTTATAACAGATCCAGACGTCGTAACCAACATTTAATGTAACTATAATGATTTCAACTACAGTGCAAAATATGCAATATAATTGTTAATGGTGATCTTTGGTGATTATATGTTATTATTGTGAAACTTGGAGATCTTTTATGTGCATTGATGGGAATCGGTCGATCTTCCTAACCTAAATTATATGCATTGGTATTCATAATGAGCACATTGATGTTGCGATAAGTGTGAATCCCATTATACTATCCCGTAATTAACTTCGCTCCGGATATATACACTTGCTGGAGACCGCCACGATGGTTATTAAGGACTGTTGACGAAAGGGTGTTGGGAGTCCAGAGCTGAGATGTGCGGGTGGTGTCGTAGGTCCCTTAGTGGTATAGGGACTGTGTAGCAACATGTCAAGCACCGTATACGGTAGGCTAGGCCTAATTGTTATATTCTTATCGGTGTAGTCTCTTGAGTCGTGTATAAGACCATGACGGATGCACATGCATTGGTAGATGGTGTGCGCTTATTATTGGTCATAATGTGATTAAGCTTATACGATACACTATAATCTGAAATTTGGGTTGATCTGTGATTGACATTCTATTAGACATTATCATATCATCATATTTACTTAACGTTATTATTCATATACCGTCTTTGTATTATAGATACTGATGGGATACACCGAAGAGATGCGTATGATTAGACGTGCCAAAAATTCTACCGATCGTATGACTATATGTGTCATTTGGATTAGGTAGCATTACTCCAGGTTCTATACACTTTTGGATGAAGAAAAAGAATTGGAGACGTATATAGACATCTTGGACTATACCTACTTCATAATAAAAGTTTATGACCCTTTTACTGGCTACTTCATCCATATGATGAGGGAGGTCGAATGATTTCATTGTTTACTATTTTAGTTTGTATATAGTAACTCAATAAGTAGTGTAAATGTATGTATAGGACATGTTTGAAAACAGTCTGTCTGCCATTCCATTGTCGATTGTCTCGTCAATTCTTTAGGATTGACATATATTCTTTTACTCTTTTGATATTGTAAATACTTGGCGGCATCAGTACAAGTTGTAAAGAATTTTTTTTACCAGATATGCCATGGTAGTGAATATTATATTTTGCATCTATTGTGTAGATTTAATTTCATTACTAGTTGGGTAATTTACAGCTCATCTCCAACTTGTGGAATTTTGGCACTTTTATCCTCATTTTTCATTTTTTGCACCAATATCCTCAACGTTTCAAAATTTGGTGGCTGAAGTCCCTGTTAACAGAATCTGTCTACTTTTTCGTTTGAAATTGTACGTCCTCCACACATGGTAACAAATCAAAAATTTCAGAACGCTCCCAACCTTCTCTCTCAGCGACTTACGATCCAATTGATAAGGATTAGTTCATTTCTCACATTTTCTCTCCCTCTCTCACTCCCCTAACTACATTTGGTGAAGAATGACGGATATCATGATATGCAGATGTGGAAATTGCCTAGATCTCAAGACTTTGTGGACGGATTCAAACCCTAGAAGGAGATTTTACTCTTCCCAGAAATCGGTAAGGAAAGTAAAACCCTAATTTGTATTTTTTCACTTTCAATTTGTACAGAGTTATGACGTTTTTCATATAGGAAAATGGATGCAACTGCTTTGTATGGCATGACCCGCCAATGTGCGAGAGATCAAAACAAATAATACCTGGCTTGCTGAAATCAATGCGGAGATTGGAAGTTGAAATTGAGAAGCTACGACAAGAAAAATTTGAAGTTGGGAAGTGGTGACGAGAAAATGTTGAATCTGAAAATGAAAGTGTTTGACACAATAATGTTGGTTGTAATAATTCTAAGTCGAATGTGTGGAGTTACTAGATTTGGATTGTAATTGTAGTTATTGTTAACTGATTTGCAAAATAGTTGGTGTAGTAATCAAGTGTGTAATGTACATTTTTTTTGTAATCTAATGAAACATATTTTATGATAATATGGCTTGCAAAAAACCTGGTGCAAATTTTTTGATTCTTGACAATATATTTTTTAATTCCGATGGTACAACATAGCTTGTAGTTTAATGACAATGTGGTTTGCAATACAATCTGGTGCATTCTAGTTTACATAGATTGGTGCATTCTGGTTTACAGAGATTGGTGTAATCCGGTATGCATATGGTGCAATCTGGTATAATGGAGACCAGATTGTAATGCCCTTAAATATGGTGCAATCTGGTATATTTAATGGTGCAATCTGGTATATTTAAGACCAGATTTTGATTCACTTAAACATGCAATCTGGTATATTTGAGGCCACATTTTAATGCCCTTAAATATGGTGCAATAAATATATTTGAGACTAGATTTTAGTGCACTTAAATATGGTAATTTGGTTGATCTCAAACCAGATTTTGATTCACTTAAACATGGCGCAATCTGGTTTTTTGTAACACAAGTTATACGAGAAGCCAAGAGAAATGATTATTCTAGTAGCAGCGAACTTATACCAGCAGCCATGTGAAATTTGAGACCATGAATTCAGTATCAGCCAAGTTGTTCATTCTAGTAGCCAAGTGAAATGATTATTCCAGCAGCAGCAATTTACGGCAATAAGTTATATACCAGCAGCATTCAATCATTGAATAAAATTTCAGACTTCCAGTTACATGATCTGTATTCCAGCATCATTTAAGCTACATTGTAGCATTAAAGTTACATGATCATTCAAGCTACATTCAAGCATTCAAGCTACATGATCATTCAAGCATCTAATTGTAAATTGTAATTAAAATGGAAAAAATGGTATAACACTGATATAATTGCAAATCCCTTATTTCATTAATAGACAAAATAATAGCAAATCCATTCTTTCAGCTCCAACTCTCTCAACAGCTCTTCATACCACTACTTCTTACAAAATATTATAATTACAAATCCCTTCTTCCTACTACTTACAACATATTATACATAGGAGCATTTGTTGGACAAAAATATAACATAGGAGCATGTGTTGGATCTGCCATGGCTAACAAAAAAAAAACGAAAGGAAGAACAATCCAATGTGGATCATGATTTTGACTATCTGTTGGTTGAAGCTGGAGCCTGATTTCTGCCTCGAGGCTGCTTCTTACAAGACCTTTTGTTGTGACTAGTATGTCCACATAACTTGCAAGTCATCTTCATTCCAGATCTCCTTCTCTTGTTGGCTAAAGGTGGTGGTTCATCTTGCTCTATCCTTCTAAATTTTTTTGGCCTCTCGGCTTGTCTTCTATATTGTGGTGGAGCAATTGGATTTTTGCCTTTGTCAATCTAAATTCTGGTACAGCCATTGGCATGACAACTGGACTATATGCCTTCATGTAACTTTCTTTGGAGTAGCAATGGTCCACAAATTCCTTCACATCTTTCCCACTTCTATATATAGAGCTAATGGCATAACAACAAGGTAATCTCCTTAATTGAAACCTTCTACATATACACATTTTAGCTTCCAGGTCAACCACATATATCTTTCCATTCAATGTATGTTACTTGAAACTTATCTTTTCTTGCTAAAAATGGAAGACATAGCCTAGTTTCAAATTGGGCTTTCTCTAAAATTTTGCAAATTCTTGGACCATACGGTTCTTTCCATTTGTGAACTGCCTCTCTTTTGCTTGCCATCCTAGTAATTAGGTAAAACCTAATCCTCTCCAATAAAGTTATTATAGGTTTATCCCTTGCTTCCTTGATCACTGCATTGAAACTCTCACACAAGTTGTTCAACATAATGTTGCACTTTGTTTCATCTTTAAAATGTGATAGACTCCATTGACTTGCTAGTTTTTCGGCCAACTAGTTATAAGCATTAATTTCATCATTTTTCATCTTTTCCATCTCAACATGCTATTGTTGTAGCCCCTTGCAACAACCCACAACAGTTTTTTTTAACCCCAAGCACTATGTTTTCCTCTACAATTGTTGTACAAGTGTCTAACGCAAAACCGATGTTCACTTTCTGTACACAACCTATTCAGTGCATCAATTAAACCTTTTTGCCTGTCACTAATAAAAGTCCACCCATGACTATTTCCCATTCCAACATCGTCACATAGTAAATCAAGAAACCAATTACATGTAGTCACATTCTCACTTTCAACAACAGCATAAGCTATAGGATAAATTGAGTTATATGCATCAATACCTACTGCACTCAACAAATAGCCTCAGAAATCACCCTTTATAAAACACCCATCAAGCCCAATGACTTGTTTACATCCATCCATGAATCCTTCTTTACAAGCACTTAAACAGACATATACACTTCTAAATTCCTATATATCATTCCCTACGAGCTGAGTTTTTAACACAACTGTGCTACCAACATTAGACTTTTTCAATTCATCACAATAATCAACTAATAGCATGTACTGCTCTTGGTTATTCCCCTCAGAACTTCCAAACACTTAGCTATAGTTCTGTAATACTTCCATTTTGATATAGCCACCACACATTCTCTTTTCACAGTCACCTCAAATGTCAAATTTGGATTAGTCCTAAAAATATCCAAATATTTCTTAGCAAAATAAGCAGAGTTTGTGCTACTATTCTCAAATTCCAATGCACATTTGTGTTGATCATCTAATGTGTTGGCCCTATATGTGGTTTTATCACTCAGTACATGAGCATTAAATACAAAAGGATATCACTCTTGACGCCGAGCTCTTGCTTGCACTTTGTCATTCTTCAACACACCTACTATATTTGATTGAATACTCTTGTATGGCCTGTACCAAAATCTTCGTACACGAAAATTGCATACCTGATTACAAACAAAAACAAAGAAATATTACCTAGTACAAAAACAAAGAATCAATTAGCTTATTATATAAAGCTTAAATAATTCAAATTCAAATAAGTTGCAGGTTTGATTATTGATGTTCAACAATTACCTAGTACAAAATGTGGATCTAGCATGTCAACTCTTTCATTAAATATTGGATTCCTTGTGATGTCCTCTTCATCTTCATTATCACTTTTAATACTGTTAAGATCATCTGAATCGGCTTGATCTGATTCTTGCTGATCAATATGGCTCCGGCATACCAATGCAATTTAGAAACATGTTGCATTGTATCTACTTGTTCCCCTATCTCAACTTCATCCTGCTCGTAATTATTATCAATAAAACCATCAAAAATATTCTCTTGTTCTATTTTCTCATTACGTTGTGCGCCCTCCATTCCATTGTCATCCATTTCGACTTGAGTATTAAGAGGTTCTGAACCATCCAGAGCTTGGCTTTCAGGTTGCCCAAATTCTCCACGAACAATTTCTTCAATGACCAAAAAAAAAATTAGGGCTTTCACCACCAAATCAAAATAATGAAATCAATAAATGTTAAACTTCAAATGGGTTATAATCATACCGTATATAGCATCGACTTTACCTTGCGGGAGTTCCATTTACCTTCCAATATCCACGATTTGCACTTTCTTTTAAATGTTTGGATCGTGAGTTGCTCAGAGAAAAGGTTGGGAACGTTCTGAAATTTTTGATTTGTTACCATGTGTGAGCACGTGCAATTTCAAATGGCAAAGTGGAAAGATTCCACTTAAGGGACTTCGGCCACCAAATTTTGAAACGTTGAGGATATTGGTGCAAAAAAATTGAAGAATGAGGATAAAAGTGCTAAAATTCCAAAGGTTGTGGATGACGGCTGTAAATTACTCATACTAGTTTTAGTAAAATATATTTATATGAGTTAAAGTTCGATTATATATTCAAAAATAAAAATAAAAACTATTTTGGAACACGTGTCTAAAATTAGAGCGTGACACTATCAAAGTAATATCAGATACTACGTTTAAAATTTTTATAAGATAAGGGTGTTACACACTCTCTATCAAAGAGCCTACACAGGCCATCTCATTTGAACTATCAAAAGACGTGCCCAGCCATTGGAAGCACCACTGGTGTTATATAATATATAGCATTATTTTTTTTCCCATTATATATGCACTCTGTTTTACGAAAATCGATCTTCTTATCCTCTTACTTCTTCGCCACGTAAAAATGAGGAGGGAAATTTCTCAACAGATTATTTGGAAAGATGTGAAACACTACTGCAATGTCAATGTCCACATTAATTATAGTATTTGTTCATATATTCATTGATTTAGACATTATATAATTACACGGATTTAAGTTTTCTGTCCCACACATTACATAATTAATTTGATCAAACATCATTCTTAATAGAAGCACTATATCCAGATTGATCATCGTAGTACTTAGACCAAAGCATTACCCCTCCATACTTAGCAGAACCCTTAATTTCTGGAAGAACTTGTGAAGTAAGATCATTTGCAGGCACAAATCCACTGCCTGCAGCCTCAGGAGAAGCAGGCAATCCCAAGAAAATCTCACTGGCTGGAATGGAATTCCATTGTTTCCATGCTTGCTCAAGATTATTCATCCCAGAAGAGTATTGACAAGGAGGATTATTATAAAATTGAACCCAAACAATGTCGAAAAGTCCAGTCTGAAGGGCATTTCCGATCCATGCATCAGGGAAAGGACACTGGGGTGCTGCTGTTAAGTACACTTTCTTGCCCTTGTTACTATATGCAGAAAGATATCGCGCTAAATCGTCCCAATGTTGATTCGTCCCTCCTTCGATGTCAAAATCAATTCCATCCAAAACTGCGTCCCCAAGAGGACGAGAAGATGACTTTCCACCCAAGAAATTGTTCCAGAGATAGGTTGCAACCTGTCGAGCATCCTCAGAAGAAGTAAGGTAATAACTCCCGGCCCCTCCACCTATCGAAAGCATGACTTTTATCCCTTTGGCTTGACAGGATTTAATGTCGGCGCTTAAATTAGTACAGCCATTTGTGTAAGGATCACAGTGTCCTGCCAGATTGATAATGGGAGTCTGCCCATTGCCAAATGTTGGAAGAAATGCTATGTTTACAAAATTATAGTCTTTTGTAGCACAAGTTTCTGCTAATGTGCCTTCATTTTCGTTTTGGCCCCAATAGATTGCGATTTTTCCGGCATTAGAACACCAAAGTATTAGGCATAAAGAGAAGAATGCAAGTAGAATTAGTTTTTGATAAGAAGCCATTGCCAGTTAATGAGTAATTTCTTAACTTTTGGGCAGGCTGTTTGGAAATATTCATAGAAATGGAACATGGAACTATATATAAGAGTTTGTCTACTGGATATTGACAATTGCTATAGGCTGATGCATCATTCAATAGTTAGTTTTAATACTTTATATATATGGTTTAGCGTACATGGGCTGCTACGATAAATAAATAAACAGGCTGCTGCAGATGATTATGTCCATTATCTACCAAGACACTAGCCACGAGCCAAATTCGTAACAAGAAAAGACGACAGCAAAATGAAAGTTTATATGAGACAATTAAAATAATTTAGAATTTCTTTATTGTAATTTTCGGTGTATTTCCGTATCTTGTTACCTTTTAAACTTAATAAATCCTAATTTTATTATATATTAAACTATATATTTACTTGTAGAAAGAAACAAATATTGTACGCAAAGTTTGTGTGAAAATCAGATTGAAAGACATTAATCACTGGTTCTCATTAAATAAGTGTGAAAATACAACTTATACTGAGGAATCTGATTACAATCATATAGAAAATTAACTAAACTAAATACTAATACTAACTTTTGATTGGTAACAGATAAGATAAATAAGATATAGAAATCACAATTGTTATCTACGTGATCTTCTAATTATTTACAACACTTATCCGACAAACCACAATTGTTGTCCATATATGAACTGTTCATTTTATCACTTCTCGTATTAAACTACACTTTGACATTGGATAAAATACAAGAATTCTCAATTCTATATGTGTCTCTCGTCTCTCTCCTTCTCTCTTCTTAACTCTTCTCTTTATTTGTGTCATTCATCAACACTAGTACTTCGTGTTTTTAAGAAACATTTTTTTGACGGGTAAAATTTAAAATATATATATATATATATATATATATATATATATATATATATATATATATATATATATTAAAGTGTGAATAGAATCATAGATACTTTCCAAAAAAGTTTCCATGTCAAAATTGTTTATTTAAAATAAAAACCATGACCTTCATGAAAATAGTTCCATTTACACGAAAGCAATTATGACCATTATAAATACTTTTTATGACATTCGTATATATGACGGTTAATTTTTCGTCAAATACAATTCTGATGAAATTTTTAATTGTCGAATTTTGGCTTTGTCTCATGTCTTTGTCCTCATTTCATTATATATAATTCCAAATATTTTATATACGTAGCGTTATAAATAAGTTAAAGTCTAAACAAATTTAATGCAACTCAAGATTAAGATTGATTAATATAGCAAATTTTCGACTTTTTTTTTTTATAATTTATAATTATATGTGATATTAATATAATTTTTAATTATTTAAGGTTTAATTATCAATAAAAGGAATAGAATATTTAACATGTTACAAATCTATGTGCATTAAATGAATATATAGGATATTTATTAAGATTCACGGGGTCCATATCTTTTCCCGTTGACACGCAGCCATTGAAAAGAAAAATTGCCCCCCCCCCCCCGGGCAAGAAAAAATAGCTCCCCCCCCCCCCCCCACCCCACCCCACCCCACCAACGTGGCAAAAAAAGACCCACCACCACCAACACCAATTTGCTTTAACTTTTTGGCCTACCCCTACCCCTACCCTACGCCTACGCCTAAAAAGCCCACCTCTGCAGAAAAAAACAGTCCATCCCCATCCCCATCCCCATCCCCATCCCCAATTTACTTTTATCCCCCCCCACCACCACCACCACCACCACCCCACCACCACCACCCCCAATTTCTTTACTTCGTTTCCTCTATGTATTTATACACCATTCAAGTATTAAATTTTTTTTCTCATTCCTCATCAGAATATATCTTTCCTTCCTCATCATAATACATTTTACTTTGCTCAAATTTAGCTAACATCAAACATTTCCAATTACTTTTATTCTCTAAATTTATTGTACCAAAATTTTCTCCCACTTATTGTTTTTCATATTTTTCAAAGGTTAGTAATAAATTATTAATTTGTTTTATTTTTGTTTATTTGTACAGATTTATTTTTTGTAATTTGCAAGTTAGTGGTAACATTGTTAACAATTTATTATGTTTTTTTTATTTGCACATATAATTGATGTATTTTGTTTTGGTAAATTTTTGTAGGGATGGAATTTGAGAGTGGTGATAATGTATATGTTCTTCAAGTGACTATCAGTGTCATTCTCCACGTAGGTCAGGAATTCGAATCATCTGATGAGGCATACAATTTTTACAATTAATATGCACGTGAAGCGGAATTTAGTATGTGAATAGAAAACAGTAAGAAGAAAAAAGAGACTAATGAGTATGTTTGGAAATTATTTGTGTGCTATAAGGAAGGTAAGACAAATGAGACTTACGAGATTAGTCGTAGAGATGCTGTCCCACGAGCTGGGAAAAGAAACTGTGGACATATACATTGTAGGTGCAATGCTAGATTATCAGTGGTAAAGCAATAAACGAGCAAGGGGTGGGTTGTCAATACATTGGTTGAGGAACATAACCATCCCTTGACACTCCTAGCAGGGTACACTTGTTAAGGTCACACCGGGGTGTCTCGAAAACAAAGATGGCTCTTGTTCAACATTTTTCAGAAGCTAATATTCCCACATGTCAGCAAGTTCGACTTTTGGAGATAGATGCGGGAGGTCCATCATCCCTTGGGTGTGTGGAGAAGGATATCAGGAACTATCAAAAGGATGTGTGTCTAGAAATACTGGGTCATGATGCGGAAACACTGATTGAGTTTTTTACCTTCGAGAAAGAGAAAGATTCGAACTTTGTCTTTGATTATGAGACTGATGACGAGAACAAATTTGTGCACTGTTTTTGGACAGACTGTGAATCACGAAGGTCATATGCATATTTTGGTGATGTCGTTGTGTTTGACACAACATATAACACGAACAAGTACTCAATGGTCTTTGGTCTATTTGTTGGAGTGAATCACCATAGCCAGACTGTTATATTTGGATGGATCACCTTTGGCGATGAGACGGTGAATCATTTGTATAGTTGTTCACTAAGTTCATTGAAGCCATGCCAAACCATACGGCCCTGGGTGTGATCATCACAGACCAAGATGCCGCAATTGCAAAAGCTATCTCCATGGTATTGCCATCGACGTTGCATCGATTTTGTATGTAGCACATACTAAACAAATTTTCAGAGAAGATAAATGTTGTGTCGTATAATGACCAGTATCACAGGCTTGTTCACATTATCAAGCAATCTAAGTCACCAGCAGAATTTGAACGATAATGGATCGAGGTGATGGAAACCACAGAGTTAGATAACAATGAATGGTTGAGTAGTTTGTTTGAAATACGTAGTCGCTGGGTACCAGCATACGTCAAAACACGTGTTTGCAGGTATGTCCAGTAGCCAGAGATCAAAGAGTGGCCATTCATTCTTGAAGAAATATGTGGATAGGAAAAACTCTTTGCAGATTTCGTTGCCCGATTTAACAGGGCGTTAGTTCATCAGAGGCATGAGGAGTTAGCTACTAACCATATCGATTTAACTCAAACGCCAAAGGTCACTACAGCCCTTATGATGGAGAATCAGATGGTGTAGATATACACAAAATAAAAATTTTTGATGTTCCAAAATAAACTAGTAAAGAGTAATTCCTACATCTGCACCAAGAGGTCAAGCTCCGAAAAAACTAAAGTGTACGCGGTCCAGCGTTTTGAGCCAGGCAGAACATCTGATCAAACTCGTCAGGTTAATTATTTCTCATCCACTGACTATATCTCATGTAGTTGTCGAATGTTTGATTTTGAGGGTTATCCATGCCGACACATGTTGTGCTACATGAAAAAAAAAAGAAGCAAGTGATGCTCTTGCCAGAGAAATATATTCTCCGTATGTGGACAAAGAATGCTAAGCAAGCCAGAGTGTTCGATCCAACGACTGGTTCATATGTTCATACTGATCCTGGTCATTCATTAATGTCCAGACATAGTATGTTGTCTTATGAATTTTCAGATCTAGTTGATGAGGGTTCTTTAACAGATGCTCGAAGTACTTTTCTATTGAGTGAGTTCCAAAGTTTGCACGTACGGGTCAAAGATATTGACACTGGCGGCGATGTCGGCATGAGCAGAAATAAAAACAAGAGTATAGAAGAGACTCAAGTTGTTTGTGATCCTAACCCTGTTAAAGCAAAAGGGTGCGGGAAGCGTCTAAAGTCGGGAAAGGAGAAAGCACTTTTCCAATCCAATAGGTAGTGCCGCGCATGTGGCACTAGTGCTCACGATAGAAGAACTTGTCATACGTTGCAAAATAGGTAAGTAAATGTTATATATTTCCTTACTTATTGTTTTATTAGTGTTTGATCCATTTGTTTTATAATGGGTAATAATTTGATTGTTAGCTTGGACAACACAAATCAACCACAATACTCGTAGGATCCGTCAGACCAACAGTATCATGCGTTGGACCCACAGTATGCGTATCATGCGCCGGACCTACAATATGCGTATCATGCACCGGACTCACAGTACGCGTATCATACGCCGGACCCACAGTACCCATATCATGCGCCGGACTCACAATACCCATATCATGTTTCGGATCCACAATACTCAATCACAGACAGTAACAATGCATCATATTCCTAGACCCACGGGAGTATGATGCATGCTTTAACTCTCATCGTTAATTTATTATTTCTAATGTAATATTACTTTCTTCTTTGTATGTGTAAATTATCAATTGGAGCAAATTTATTATGCACGCTTTATTTATTTTTATTTTTTAATTAAAATTTAATTTGTTACTCAAATATAAACTAATTAATTAGTCTCAATGTAATCTTAATAATAAAATTAACGTTAACTATATTATTTATTATATGATACAAATAATATATAACTTAATGAAAATTAATATATATTATATTTTTTAAAAACAAATTCAATGAATATAATGATAAAAAAAATTATTTTTAATTTAATAAATTTAATAATATTAATAATGTGGATATAAATTTGGAGGTAAATAAATAGGTTGGGATTGAAGAAAGTGGGGGTTAAAGTATAAATAAATGAGGAGGGAGGGGGTTAAAGTATAAATAAAGGGGAGGGGAAGGGGGTTATTACATTTGTTTGCAGAGAGGGAAGGTGGGTTTTGCAGTGGGGATTGGGGGGGGGGGTCTCTCATGAGATGGGGAAATGACGGGGTCCAGATATTTTCTCTATTTATTAATGTACACAAATTATACATGAATGAGTGTTGATTAATCAACACTTCTTCTCCATTAGATATAGTTGAAGATGCTTAAAGTCCTGGAGTTTTAATATCTAATATGAACTTTCTCATCTATGCATAATTAGATTATCAATCGCACAGTAGACGACTAGATGTTCCATCCGTCAAGCTACAATATATGGATTGTGCATTCACGGTGGTCAAAATCTATGGCATTAATTTTCTTCTAGAGACAACTGCACCATGTAAAACAATAATAAAAATTAAACTTCATTTTCAATTTAGTGGATGTTGATTACACGAATCTTTTATTGTCATTCTATTTCGTGTCGTTGCTATATAAAAAATCCAAAATACTTAGATTCAAAACAATTATAATGACAAGTTACATTACATCAATCTTAGCATTCTCATATCCTATGTTTGTCTTATAAAAGTTTTATCCTTTAATAACTCAACACTCAAGTGTCCTTCAAGTTCTTATTGCTTGATTTGAACTTGGATTCAAGGTTTGTTTACTCCTACAAACTATATGGATAAAAATTCTACATCGTATTCAAACCTTTCTTTTGGTGGATTTTCAATTGCTTGTTTTGATCTTCAACCTCCTACTTTTAACAACAATCTCGAACGATATTAGAGATGAAGAACGATACTACCATGGCAACTATCAAAATGATAAATCAAGATCTTGTAGGCTTGATAGATTCGATGGGACTAACTTTACCAGATGAAAAGACAAGTTGAAATTCCTCCACACCACTTTCAAGATTTTCTATATTTTGAATTCAGATTTGGCACCATTATCGGAACCAACTCTGGATGATAATGATGCAATAAGGGAAGAACGGAAGAAGAGATAAGAAGACGAGTTTATATGCAGAGGAGACATCTTGAATGCTCTTTTGGATCACCTTTATGATCTCTACACAAACACCACTTCGACAAGTGAGATATGTAATGCATTGGAAAATACAAGGCCGATGAGGAAGGTATCAAAAAGTTCTTGATTTCTAAATACTTTGATTTTTCAAGTTTTTGGATAACGTACCATTGTTAGGACAAGTACATGAGTTGCAAGTTATTGTCAACAAAATGAAGTCTATGAAGATTGAAATTCTTGAAACTTTCCAAGTTGGTGCAATTATTGCCAAGTTGCCATCATCGTGGAAAGGTTATATGAAGACAGTTCCAAGGATTATTCTTTGGAAGGGATTCAACAACATCTTCGTATTGAGGAAGAGTCAAGGACATGAGATGGAATCAACATTCTCACGAGGGCACTTCCAAAGCCCATGCCATAGATCAAGCTGACAAATCTAACAAGGATTCCAAGAAGAGGAAATCCTCAAACTCCAACAAAGATAATAATAACAAGAAAAAATATAAGGTTTCTTATTATGTGTATGGCATACCCAGACATTATCCCCGGGAGTGTAGGAATCGCAAACAACCAAAACAAAAAGGCAAAGTGATCTCCATTAACACTGACAATATTGTTGCTACTGTAAGTATTGTCAATGCCGTCAAAGAAAAAGTTTAAGGATGGTGGTATGATACTTGTGCCACCATATATGTTTGCTATGATAGGTCTCTCTTCAAAACTTATCAAGAGGTTGATGATCAACACATTCAAATGGGCAATGAAGTTTGATCCAAGGTTGTTGGCAAAGGAAGCACGGACTTACATTTCACATCCGGGCAAGAAGATCTCATTGATAAATGTTTTACATAAACCGGATATGAATAGAAATCTTGTAAGTGGAGATTTGTTGAGAAAATTAAGAATTAAGTCAGTATATGAGTCAAAAAAAACTTGTATTTTCCCAGAGTGGTGTATTTGTTGGCAAATGCTATTCTAGTAATGTAATGGTCAAACTTTGTATTGTGGACAATGATATTAATAAAACTACCAATTTGAATTATGTTGTTGAGTCTATTTCTTTATAGCATGATAGACTAGGACATATTAGTTACTCTACTTTAAATAGAATGATAAAAACAAAATGATTTCATGTGAAAACATAGAACAAAATAAATATGAAGTATGTGTTGAGTCTAAGATAATTAAAAAAAAATTCATAGTGTTGAAATGACCTCTAATTTATTAGACTTAATTCATTTAGATATATGTGAATTAAATAAAATGTTAATTAGATGAGGGAATAAATACTTCGTAATATTTATAGATGGTCATTCTAAGTTTTTTTACATATACTTGATGAAACATAAGAATGAAGCCTTTAGTATGTTTATGATATACAAAATCGAAATAGAAAATCAATTAAACAGAAAGATTAAAAGTCTTAGAAGTGATAGATGAGATGGATATTTCTCTAATGAATTTAATCTTTTTTTGTGAACAATATGGTATAATACATCAATGTAGTAGTGTACCTAGAACACTCGAATAAAATGGTTTGGCTGAGAGAAAGAATAGGACATTAGTTGAGATGATAAATACTATTTTATTAAGTGCTACGTTACCATTTAATTTATGGGGTGAAGTTTTGTTAAGTGCGTATCGCATAGTTAAAATGATTCTTTCTAAAAGATTTAAGGTTTCTCCTTATGAATTGTGGAAATGAATAAAACTAAACATTGGTTATTTCAAAGTGTGTGGGTGTCTTGCCTATTGCAAAAACACAAATCTTAAAAGGACTAAGTTGGGTCCTAGAGGGATAAGTGCGCTTTTGTAGGATATGCTCAAAACAGCAAGGCATATCGTTTATTAAACTTGGAAACCAATGTCATAATTGAATTCCGAGACATAGAGTTCTTTGAGAATTTGTTATCTTCAGATAATAATTCTCTAAGAAAATCTCAAGTAGAGACTCCTAGTTCTACAAGATCACAAGTAGAAACATCTTTCGATGATGTTATTACAAGTGAAATTCGTAGAAGCAAAAGAGCTCAAAAGGATAAAGAGCTAGGACCGGATGAAACGAAATCTCAACTTATTTCCTTCTATTTGGTTGAGGGAAATGAGAAGAGCATCACAAGAACAACTCCGTATGTTTTTCAATTGGAAACCGACCCTAAAACTTATTGAGAAGCAATGTCATCGAGGGATAGTATCCTTTAGAAAAATGCTATAAATGATTAAATGGATTCAATAATGTCAAACAATACTTGGGAACTAGTCGATTTAGCACCCGGCTCAAAAACTATAGATTGTAAATGGGTGTTTAAGAAGAAGTGCAATGTAGACGGTACTCTTAATACCTTTATAGGTAGGTTAATGGCCAAAAGGTGTTGATAAGAAGAAGATATAGATTACTTTTGACATAAAAGCACCAGTTGAACAAATAACTTCGATTAGGATTTTATTCACTTTAGCTTCTATTTCTTGATTTGTATATACATCAAATGAATGTTAAGACGACATTCTTAAATAGAGATCTCGATGAGAAGGTTTATATGGAACAACCAAAAAAAAATTTCTAACCGAAAATGAACATAAAGTGCAAATTAGTAAAATCATTATATGGATTAAAACAGGCACCAAAGAAATGGCACGAAAAATTTGACTTAGCGATAATATCATTTGGATTTAAACATAATAGTGTTGATATATATTTATATTCAAAAGTTTGTGAAAATTATGTTGTGCTTATTTGTTTATACGTGGATGACATGTTGATTGTAAGTAATCAAATGCAAGGTATAAATGAAACAAAAAGGTTTATATCATCCACATTCAAAATTAAAGATCTTGGTCAAATGGATACCATATTAGGTATGAAGGTCACCAAGACTAGTGGGAGATATATGTTGAGCCAATGACATTATGTTGAGAATACGATCAACAAGTTCAATCATTTGAATATCAAAGAGGTAAATACCCCGTTTTATCCATGTTTGAAACTTGTAAAGAATAATTGAAGAGTAATAGCACAACTTGAGTATGCAAGTATTATAGGGAGTCTTATGTATGCGGTGCAATGTACAACACCCGACATAGCATTTGCAATTAGTAAACTTAATAGGTTTAC
Organism: Forsythia suspensa; assembly: GCA_023638005.1. NCBI lineage: Eukaryota > Viridiplantae > Streptophyta > Magnoliopsida > Lamiales > Oleaceae > Forsythia > Forsythia suspensa. Next base: position 19,994,174 of record CM042664.1, on the reverse strand, counting down.
TAGCAATTCAAGTGAAGAATATTGGAAGGCAATCGGAAGGGTTATTAGTTATTTGAAGAAGACCATGGATCTAGGTCACCAATATTCTAAATTTTTGACAGTACTAGAAGGATTTACCGATGCTAGTTGGATATCTAGTGGATGTGAGAATTAATCCACCTCAGGCTGGGTGTTCACTCTTGGAGGAGGTGCGGTTTCTTGGAAATCCAAGAAAAAAACGTGCATTGCACACTTAAATATGGAATCCGAATTTGTAGCAATGGCTGAAATTGGAAAAGAGACTGAATGGCTTAGGGATTTAATTATGAAATCCCATTGGAAGATAAGAATAATTTTTCTATATCTATCTTGTGTGATAGTCAAGCTACTTTAGCTAGAGCGTACAATGAAATGTATAATAGTAAGTTTAGACACATAAGTCTAAGACGTGACTATGTGAGAAAATCAATTAAAGATAGAATAATTTCACTCACTTATTTGAAGTCAAATGATAATTTGGCTGATCCACTTACTAAACCGCTCACAGGGGAGTTAGTGCAAACAACAACTAGTAGGATGGGGTTGAAACTCTGTAATTAAATCCACCAATGACAGCAACCCTACAGGACTATACTAACAAGTAACCTCGAGTTCAAAGGGTAATATCAAGTCATTCAATAAGTGGATAGTTTCAGAACTTATTCTTGTTTTAAACCTTATCCTAGGTTATAAGTGCTGGTTGTCATGAAATGGAAGGATGAGTTTCTATAACTCTTAATAAAATTAAGATCGTTGGATCAAGTTTCTCTAAAAGTGACAAAGATGCTTGAAGAACTTAACTTATATGAACTTCAGAGCGGTGCCGCCTCAATAGAGATTTGGATTTTCTCTCTTAAAAGTTCACGAATAAGAGAAGCGCAAGGCCATAAGAGCGCTAAACGAAATTGTGTGGAACTTGGAACACATGATGCTTGTGTGTATGATTTCACCGGTATCATCACAAAGAATAATAGGTTCAAAGCTTTCATGCTATTTCGATGATACTTTGTGATATTTACACTAAAGTTGGATTCGACTTGAAAGATATCCATAATGTTATACATAAGCGTCGTTAAATTTGAGTTTGAAATTATTATTACATAATTGAAGAAGTGAGAGATTGTTGTAAAATTGTTCAATATATATAATAAGTACTGATTTAGATTAATCAAACATGTATGTAACAATATCAAGTAGGTGGAAAAACACCTAGAGCAAAACCTGAAAAACCAAAATGGAGCAACCATTTCGCCCAGCCTTGGTTGCACTAGGCGGTCGTCCAATTTTGTATTGGGTAGTCGCCCAGTTCATTTATTTGTGATCGTTGCAATTCAAATTCTAGTAGCGTTTTGAATGGTTTTGGCACCTTTTGGCTTGGTTTTGGCACATATTCGTGCATTGGACTTGATATTCTATATATATGGATGGTTTTCATGTTGGAAAAGATATTATTAACATGATATACACAAACTTAAATCCAAATCAAATCTCAAAATCTAGATTTCATGAAGTGTTCTTCAAGTTCTTATTTCTTGATTTGAACTTGGATTCAAGGTTTGTTTACTTCTGCAAACTATTTGCCATTAAAACCTTCAACCACTCATCCCTATAGCTATAGATATCGTTGAGAACAACAATTCTACATCGTGTTCAAATCTTTCTTTTGGTGAATTTTCAGTTGTTGTCTCTTATTTTGTTCTTCGTTCTCCTACTTTTAACAACAATAAGTATAATCCCCAGTACTAAGACACCTACAATCATATACTCTTAAATTGTAAAAGGATAACTACATGTTCCATCTCAAAGAATACAACTACAAGTTCTTAGGAGATTCTACATGCCTAATATAGCCAATACTGAAAACTTATATTAATAGTTGTTTGATATGCTTATGGTGACCTCCTAAGTAGCCACTTATACTCTCATATTATTTTGATCTTTTCTTAGTCACTTACATTCTAATTTGAGAGTCGAAAGTCATCTTGGGCACAACTTGACACCTTGTTAGACACTCGTGGTGATTTTAGACCCAAAGACTAAGTAAGATTCCTATGAGGTAATTGAGAAAGAAAAAAAAAGAGATAGAAAGTTGAAGCATGATGTCAATGGAAGTTGAAGCAAAAAAATGACTTCAATCACAACGAAAATTGTTACATCTCCACTTCGGGTCGACATTCAACTAAATGCCTCGCTGAAGAAGCCAAGTACATATAGCCATCCAAGGCAATAACGCATAACCACATTTTACTTTGTCAAATGAAGCTCCCAACTGTTCGACACAAGTCAAGCATATCACATCATTCATACAAGTCATGAGCCTAACATGAATATTATGCTCATACTTTGGGGATTATTTTTACACGTCCACTTCGCAAGGATCCACATAAATGCTACGTAGAACCTCATGTCCATGTTGTCAAAATATTAACGTCACCACAACTGCGTCTCGATCGAAATAGGAAAAGAAATACACTTTACACCCCTGTAGGTCTCCTAACACGCCCAATGCCTTAAAAGCCTCGGTGTATTTTTGCCTGAGGCCAAAAGTTGGCCTATGAACCATTAGAAATCATCTTGTAGAATTATTTGAGGCTAGGAGCCCAACTTGTTCTGAACTCATCTTAAAAGAAGCAAGTCTCCAAATATATGAGCCATGTGCACATTTAACCAACCAGTCCATTAGATGATCTCAAGTGCAGTGGAAGATTTTCTCCTTTGACAACCTAGGACAAAAGACCAAAGATCTACTTACCACGTTAGCAAAATATTCATGTCACCACAACTTCGCCTCAGTTAAAAAGGAAAAGAAAGATAGTTTACACACCTATGGGTAGCCTAGCAACCCCAATGCCTCGAAGAGCCTTGGTGCATATCTGTCTGAGGCCAAAAGTAGGCCTCTAATTAGTTAGCAATCATCCTATGGCATCACCTGAGGCTAGGGGCCCAATTTGTTACGAACCCATCATAGAAGAAGCGAGCCTCTGAGTTGAAGAGTTGTATGAACCTTTAAGTGACCCATCCATTGAAGGATCTTTAGTGCAATGAAAGATCAGTCCTATATGTTGAAGATAATTTGACACATGTAATCTTAAAAAGCTCTCATAGGCACTATTTTAGGATGAAATAGAGATGATAGTGGACATAAAGACATCATTAAAGACAAAAAGAAAAATGACCGTCAGAGTATCACGGGGTGCCTTTTTCCTAGAACAGAAAGGGGCAACCATGCAGCAGTAGTCTACTATGCTAGACTACCTATCACCAATTCACAGTCAATTCAGTAACGAAAGACAATTTAAAGAAAGCTTTGTAACAGAAGATTTGAATGCATTGAAAATAACTTGATAATTGATTGATGAAAGTAGAAAATTAAAATTGCTGGTGTAGGGGGTGAACACCAGTGAGCTTTATAAGACTTCGAATACCAACTACCTCCTATAATATCTTAAGTAAGAAAAACCTAACATACATGAATAGAGGTTTAAAAAGTAAGGAATCATAATAAGTATTTACAAACAGCAGGGTTGTTTTACAACTAAAATAAATTATTACAACTGAAAAGAACTAACAACTTTAACAAATATTTACAAGGTGCGGCTGAAGTTGGACAAACAGCGGCTGTGAGTGGTCAGCGGGCTAAGTATAGATGCGGGCCCTGACATTCTTACCTATTTGTTTTGGTGACATCCTCAGTGCCATCATTTTATGATATTCTTTAAGTAGAGTTTTGAAGGCTCTAATGTAGGGTCTCGAAAATTTTTTTCTTCTAAGTTCGGTAGTTGGCCATTTGAGAGACGGGCATTTGAGGGTTGGCCTACGTAAGTAAATGAAAGCCCAAATCATAAGTTGATAAAAGTCCAAAGATCTAAGTTATTCTAAGTTAAAATGATATTTAATTTGATAAGTAAACGAATAACTGGGTTGTTAGCACTATGGTCATCTGCATAAAATTTCATATAAACAACCTAAGTTCGAAGAATCACCATTAGATGTTTTTACAAAATTATCATTTGAGATTTTCAAACTCTTCAAATTCTCACAAAATTATTTATTTTAATTATTTGAGATCTTAAAACTCTTCAAATTCTCACGGTAAGGCTCATTTATACAAGGTTTATGATTATCACAACTCTCTCATTCAGTTTTTCACTAAAGATGGAGATTACAAGAAGATGAAAGTCACTTTTTAACCTCATCTCTCTTCAAATCTGAATTTTTCTTGTTTTCTTTTCAAATTTTTATTGGTTTCAAGTATATTTTCAACATAGAAAATGGGGTATTTTGTTACTACAAATCTTGGTTGGAAGGTTTGTTCAAAGGCAACACTAAAAAGAAGAGATTTTTCCATTTCATATCAAGAATCGAGGTAAGAATTGTGCATTGATAATTTTTGTTTTTGACTTATGTTTGTATGCATGTATATTATGTGATATTCATAAAGCTAAGAACCAAAAGGTTATATTATGGCCATAACCGGTATCTGCGAGCAATTGGGTTCTTTAGAACTATAAAGGATTTTGCCAGTAATCCATCCATGTATTATAAAATACAGTATCAATTCATGTATAATATGTGTATATACAAACTTTTGACCAAAAATGGTGCACAAATATGATATTGCTACTGAGTTTTATACTCATTCCTTCCATGTTTTTTATCTATATGTTAAAAGGTTTGTGGATGATGGAAGATTGATTGGATGCGGTGGAGACGGAGAGAGAAAAAAAGACAATTAAATAAATAAATTCAAGGTTCCAATGTTATGTTTTTAGATAAGACATTGAAGTCAAATTCATGAAATAAGAAAACTTGACTTGAAGCATTTTGAACTTTGATTATTGACATTCAAGATAGAAATTTGTATTTGGATTATATGCATGATTTGGAATGTTTACACTTACCTCTAGATTATGAAATATTAGTGTATAGTAAATATTATGGGCAATGCTTTATCTACTGTAATTGTATGTGCAAATATGGAAAGAACTTCAATAACCAAACAATATCTATTTCTAGCTTTTCTGTCCTAACTTTGAAATGTCTTCGCATGATGAATTCTTCAAGTATTTAGCCAAGAATAGTGGGGTTAGATAGTACTATGAGTTTTCTATCCATATCATTTGGAATTTTTTCAAACGGAGGTCCATAGAGTTAGTTATTGTGTTTCCCGTAAGCTGCGCCTTGTGTACTTGAAAACAAAATTTCCTAGGTAATTGGTCGAAGTGTTGGATAACTAAATGGTCAAATAAATTTACAAAATTTTAGTATGTTTAACCTGAATGAGTTTTGAAGTTCCGATAAAAATTTCATGTAGATCTGGATTAGTTTGATTGGTCAAACAAGATGTAGCGTAAACCAGTGTATCAAAGAGAGCCATGGGGCATTTATGCCCGTTATCTAAAACTGATCCACAGTTCATGTAGCCTTGAGGATAATGGACTTTCAGGATGAGCCAAATGTGTAAGCTTTAATATGTGATCATATTTTAAATATATAATAAAAACTAAATTCTACAAATTTAAAAAGGCTCAATCAATCTTGCTTCCGCGACAAAGCTCTAAAGTAATGAATGCAAATTTAAAGTAACAATTTGTATCTTAAGATTGGGGTGTTAAATCTTGGTATCAAAATTTACAACGACCCTCTCTGGACTGCCCGATTGGACAGAAGAAAGGGGGATTCATTTATTTGTCTTTCCTTCTTCATTTTTGTTTTGTCCTTCTTGTTTTCTTTTGGAAAATGTAATATGTATATTAAGTTATGAGTGAATCGATGTTGATGAGCAAGATGTGATTGTATTGTTAAGCATGAAATTTATGGCATTTATCAAAGATTTCCAAATATATGTGCCTTATGTTAAAGTAGAACTCTAAATGAAATAAATTTGATTACTCATTTATACTACGCATATATCAATCGACTGTATCCTCAATCCAAGTATGCAAAAAGTTATAAAAATGTTATGTTTTAGAGTCATGATTCTTAAAGTTATGTTTTCCCGCATTTATTTTCGATGGATAAATATTTAATTGTTTTATGCGCAAGAATGAAATGAATTAGAACTATATTTTTTTTATAAGTATGTATTTGAGCTAGAATAACCATGGGTAATAGATGGGTAGATAAAACCAACCGACAAGAAGAAGAAGAGATACCATCAGTGCTCGAGAGGTTGTGATACGTGCATATTTGGATTTTGAGATAGATTCTTCTCTTAGCTTGGAAGGTAACATTTGAAATGTCCATGAGCATGGGATGAGGGTCACAAATGCAGGTTACGAAATAAGTGAGTGGCAATCTATAAAGCATCTCCTTGACACCTTGGCACCCGCGAAGAACATGTTGGCAAGATGATCTTTAATGAAATGACAGTGGTTATTCCATCGGGAAATCCCAAAGGTGTGGAGTTTGTGGATTTTTGCAATGCCCATATAGAGCATTGGGAAGCATACATTGGTGATGTAATCTCATATTCTGACACGGACTTGGGAGTGACAATAGATGACGAGGTTACTCAACCGATGGAAAACAACGAGAGAGATGAAGAAGAAGATCTGGATGAAGATTGAAACGAAGATGAAAAGAGCCTATAATTAAAAGATATCATCAACGCTCAAAAGGCTGAGACACATGCTTATTTGGACTTTGAGATATATTCTTCTCTTAGCTTGGAAGGTCACATCCGAAGTGTCCATGAGCGTTGGATGAGGGCTACAAATACAGGTTACGAAATAAGTGAGTGGCAATCCATAAGGAATCTCCTTGACACCTTGGCACCACTCGAAGTGGGTGTTGGCAATATGCTTTTAATGAAATGGCAGTTATTCCAACAGGAAATCCTAATAATGTGGAATTTGTGGATTTTTACAATGCCCTTATAGAGCATTGAAAAACCTACATTAGAGATGTAATCTTACATTCTAACTAGGGCTCAAGAGTGACAACAGATGATGAAGTTACTCAACCGATGGAAAATAATGAGAGAGAGAGAGAGAGAGAGAAAGATTCGGAGGAGGATTCAAAGGAAGATTGAGACAAAGATGAAAAGAGCCTATAAATAGGTTGATGAGAAAATAACTAATACAAAAATCATCTTAAGTATTTTTTTTAAAATTTTTGTTTCGGTTTAAATTAAGTCATTAAAGGGACATGAACTTCTTCATTTAAGTGAGTTTGGCTTGGAGATTATGAATAAGTTCGTGCATTTGTCTCCTTTCTTAAAATATTTTTTGGAGTTGGTGCGTGTGTGTCTAATGGATATAAATTCATTTGCTTGTTTAAAAAAATGGTGCAACCAAACCAAAGTCAGTTGATAAGGAATTTGTTACAAGTGGCGCAAGAGCTTGGAAAGCAGGGTTGGGAGTCAATGTCTCGAACTAGGACCGAAGCTCAGTAGTAGGCTTTAACTTCGGATCAGTTTAAGAATGAGGTGACCAAGAAGTTTTTTCCCCAAGTACTTAGGGATTTCAAAGAGACTGAGTTTTTGCAGCTTAAGTAGGGAAGTGTGTCCCTAACTAATTATAAAAGAAAGTTTGACTAGTTGACTAGATATGCTCCACATCCTGTGGACACTAAAGCTAAAATGGTAAGGAGGTTTGTTCAAGGGGGTTAATCTAGACATAAATATGATTCTCATGTCCCACCGTTTCACTACTTATAGTGTGATGTTGGAACGAGCTCATGTTATATAGTACCAAAGGACTGGTTCGAAGAAGTATGGTCAGAAGAATGGTACGGACCATCAAGGTCAAGTTAGTCAACAAAACAAGGACTGGGCTAGGAAAATGAAGTGAAATATTCAGGACAAAGGAAAAGAAAAGTGGAAGAATAAGAAAGCAAAAAAATGGAGCTGGTGCGAGCAAAAGGAGGGATAATCCAATTCCCACATGTCCTAAGTGTGGCAGGCAACATAAATGAGAGTTTTTATGGGAAAGAATGTCTGCTTTTGGTGTGGTAAACCAGGTCATATGGCTCGTAATTGCACATAGTTTGCTCAAAAGAATAATGAGGACCAATATAAGAATAACAAGGAGAAGGCTCGAGTCTTTTCCATGACTGAGCAAGAGGCAGAGCATAACTCCAAAGTTATTATAGGTACTCTTCTGATAGGTAATTTTCCTGTTTATTTTTGTTTGACTCTGAAGCAATGCAGTCTTTTATTTCGTCGTCTTTCATAGCTAAATCTAGTACTGTATTTGATAAATTTGATAACATACTAGAGGTTAACATTCTCTTAGGTAGAGTGCTAAATATAGAGAAGATAACTAAGTCTATTAATGTGGAAATTGAGGAAAATGTATTTGAAGCAAACCCATATATAATAGATATGAAAGACTTTTAACGAGATTTTAGGCATGGTCTGGTTGGGCTATAACCACACCACCATTTGATGTCGTGAGAGGGAAGTTTTTTATTTCAAAATCTGGGAGATGAAAAAAAATTCTTCTTCGGGGTAAAGACCAAACCTAAAACAAAGATAATTCCAGCGTTGAAGGCTGGAAAGAGGTTGAAGAAATGAACATGTCAAGGATTCCTATTCACGAACGCAACAACGAGTAACTAGGTTGAGTAAAGTGCAAATAGTACAAAAATTTGAGGATGTTGTTTTAGAAAATCTACCGGGTACTCCACCCGATAGACAGGTTGAGTTTACGATAGATTTGGTTCTAGGAGCGACACCGATATCTAAAGCCTCATACCGAATGGCACCAAAAGAGCTAGAAGAGCTGAAAATTCAGGTTCAATAATTGTTGGATAATAGATTTCTCCGACCCAGTGTGTCTCCATGGAGAGCACCAGTGTTGTTTGTTAAGAATAATGACTATACTATGAGAATGTGCATAGATTACCGAGAATTAAATAAGCTTACCATTAAGAACAAATACCCTCTACCTAGGATAGAAGATTTGTTTGATCAGTTGAGAGGAGTGAAAGTGTTATTTAAGATTGATTTACAATCTGGGTATCATTAGTTGAAGATAAAATCGAGTGATGTACCAAAGTCAGCTTTCAGGACTCGGTATGGTCATTATGAGTTCACCGTTATGCCTTTCGATGTAACTAACTCTCCGGTAGTGTTTATGGATTTGATGAATAGAGTGTTTCATCAATTCTTAGATTGATTCATCATAGTCTTTACTAATGAAATATTAATTTACTCACATGATAAGAATCAGCATATGGAACATCTCAGAATGGTGTTGGAAACCTTGCAAAAGGAAAAGTTGTACACCAAGTTCAAGAACTACGAATTTTGGCTTGATTGAGTAGGGTTTCTTGGTCACGTAGTTACTAGTCATTGAATTGAAGTTGATCCAGCTAAAGTACATGCAGTAACTAAATGGAATAGTCCTACTATTACTGGTGACATCCGTAGTTTTCTGGGTTTGGCTGGCTATTATAGGAGATTCATCAAAGGTTTCTCTAGGATAGTTGGACCGTTGAGTCAGTTAGCTCGAAAAGGAGTAAAATTTCAGTGGTCTGATAAGTGTAAATGGAGTTTCCAAGAGTTGAAGCAACAGTTAGTCACGACTCAAGTGCTAACTATTCTGGGAGGTTCAGATGGTTTTGTGATCTATAGTGATGCATCCAAGCAAGGCTTAGGATTTATCTTAATGCAACATGGAAAGGTGATTGCTTGTGCTTTAAGGCAGTTAAAGTAGCATGAGTAGAATTATCCAACGGAAGATCTGGAACTTGTTGGGGTAGTTCATGCATTAAAATTATGGTGTCAATGTATGTATGGAAGCAAGTATGAAATATATACTAATCATAAAAGTCTCAAATATGTCTTCACTTAGAAGAAATTAAATATGAGACAAAGGACATGGTTAGAGTTGGTAAAGGACTATGACTGCACTATTCTTTACCATATGAGAAAGGCTAATGTGGTTGCAGATGCTTTGAACAGAAAATTAGGAGGTCAAATTGCATCTGTTGTATCTGATCAGTATCAGTTGGTTAAGGATTTTGATAGAATGAAAATAGAGGTTGTTCTTCAGCGAATTAGATCTCAGCTCAGATAGCAACTTTAATTATTCCGACAAACCTTAAAGATTGAATAAAAGAGGCGCATGATAAGGATCCATTTCTTCACAAGATTAGAAGTGAGGTTGGATCAGATAAGAAGAAAGATTTTGAAGTATCGTCAGATAAGGCATTAAGGTTCATATGAAGAATTTTTGTACTTAAGGATAAAGAACTTGAAAAGAAATCCTAAAAGAAGCTCATTACATTTCGTAAGCTGCTCATCCTGATGGTACAAAGATGTATCGAGATCTTCGAGATACATTTTGGTGGAGAAATATGAAAAGAAGTATTAGTTCTTTTGTTAGTAAATGCATAGTTTGTCAACAATTAAAAGCTGAGCATCAAAGACCATCAGGGTTGTTAAATCCTTTGGAAATACCAGAATGGAACTGGTAGCATATTTCTATGGATTTCGTAGTAGATATTCCAAAGTCAATAAGGAGCAATAGTGCCATTTTATTGATTGTCGATTGGTTGACTAAGACAGCTCATTTATTGTCAGTAAAAATGACTTTCAGCTTCGATTAGTAGGCACAACAGTACATAAAAGAGATTATCAGACTGCATAGAGTTTCTATATCCATCTTGTTGGATAGAGACCCAAAGTTTACTCTAAGTTGTGGAAAAACTTACATGGAGCTTTGGGAGCAAAACTGAACTTAAGCACAACTTATCATCTCCAATCGGATGGTCAATCTGAAAGGAGTATTAAGATATTGGAGAATATATTACGAGCTTGTGTGTTATATTTAGGAGAAGGTTGGGAATTGTACTTACCTTTGGTGGAGTTTTCTTATAACAACAGTTTCCAATCTACCATTGGTATGGCACCATATGAAGCTCTCTATGGTAGAAAGTGCATATCACTGGTTCATTGGGATGAAGTTGGTAAGAAGAGGATTTTGGTTCTAGAAATTGTTGAGTGAATGGTTCAGGCAGTGGACAAGATTAGAAACAGAATAAAAGCAGCCTAAGATCAGTAAAAGAGCTATGGCGATAATCAAAGGAAAGATATGGATTTTCAAGTGGGTGAAAAAGTGTTAAGTAGCACCGATGAAGGGTGTACTAAGGGTCAGTAAGAAGGGCAAGCTGAGACCGCGTTATATAAGACCTTTCAAAATTCTTGAAAGGTTGGTAATGTAGTCTACCGGTTGAACTTACCACTCGAACTTTCAATTGTACACAATGTGTTCCATGTATCTATGATCAAAAAGAATGTGCACAATCCAAGTCATGTGGTGAATTATCAGGCTTTGGAGGTACACAAAGATTTATCTTATGAATAAATGCTGATTTTTATTTTGGATAGAAAAGTACAAAAATTGAGGACTAAAGAAATTTCAAGAGTCAAAGTTTAGTGGCAACACCGTGAAATGGAAGAGGTTACTTGGGAAACACAAGCAGAAATTAAAACCAAGTATCCGACACTACTTGTCTAAGCAAGGTAATTTCAAGGTCGAAATTCTTTTAAGGTGTAACGGATGTAAATCCCAGAATTTATTTTTATGTAAGTTTGGTAGTTGGCCATTTGAGAGACGGTCGAGGCTCAGCCTACGTAAGTAAATGAAAGTCCAAATCATAAGTTGATAAAAGTCCAAAGATCTAAATTATTCTAAGTTCAAATGATATTTAATTTGATAAATCAACTAATAATTGGATTGTTAGCGCAGTGGTTATTTACATGGAATTTCATATAAACAACCCAAATTCGAATCACTATGCAGATGTTTTTTCTAAATATTTTATTTTAATCATTTGGGAGTTTAAAACTCTTCAAATTCCCACTTTAAGGTTCATTTATACAAAGTTTATGATTATCATAACTCTCCTATTTAGTTTTTCACTAAAGAGGTAGGTTACAAGAAGAGGATTTCTAAATGTTTTATTTTAATCATTTGAGAGTTTAAAACTATTCAAATTCTCACTTCAAGGCTCATTTATACAAGGTTTATGATTATCATAACTCTCATATTTAGTTTTTCACTAAAGAGGGAGGTTATAAGAAGAGGAAAGTCACTTTTTTACCTAATCTCTCCTCAAATCCGAATTCCCCTTGTTTTCTTCTCATTTGTATAGCTTTAAAGAATATTTTCAACAAAGAAAAAATTGGAATTTTGTTACTACATGTCTTGGTTGGAAGGTTTGTTTAGAGGCAACACCAAAAAGAAGAGATTTTTCCGTTTCATATCCAGAATCGAGGTAGGAATTGTGCCTTGATAATTTTCCTTTTTGACTTATGTTTGTATAAATGTATATTATGTGATATTCATAAAGCTAAGAACTCGAAGGTTATCTTATGGCCATAAATAGTATCTACGAGCAATGGGGTTCTTCAGAACTATAAAAGATTTTACCGTAATTCATCTACGTGTTATGAAATACGGTATGAATTCATGTGTCATATGTGTATATACAAGCTTTTGACCAAAAATGGTGCACAAATATGATATTTCTTGTGACGTCCCAAAACCTCCTCTACAAGGCTCTAGTACATCTCTCCTATTCTTATCTTTTAAAGCCCAGAAGTGGACTAAAAATTCAGAATTCCACATGTTATTCTAAAAATTTACCAAAAATGACTTATCAACTATAAGGACTTCAAAGTTGAGGTTAAGAACCTTTAATGGATTTTCTTAAAGTTGAAACTTCAGTTAACTTGATTAAATGATAAGTTACTGTCCTTTGATTTCTTATTCATAAAAGGGACAACTAAACGATCACGAAAACTAATGAAATTTTAACCAAATAACCAGAACTTATCATTCTAACACATACTGAAATTTCATAATTTTATGAAAATGTTAAGGTCACCTAAACAGGATGCAAAGTACATGAAAACAGAAAGTAAACAGTCTTTAGTACTCAAGTTTAAGTCTATTTTTCCCTAATCAAAAGACTTCAAAAAATTCTAATATTTCCAGGGACAAAACATAATATAATGTGTTAACTCATGTCCAAAATTCAGAACTTAATAAAATTCATAATACCTCCAAATTAACCTCCAAAATATGAAAGGCAGATTTCCTAGCTGAACTGTCCATCGTTACCAAAACTTTCATATCTTGTTCTACAGACATCCAAAAGAGGTGATTTTAAGTTTTAAAGGACCAAAATTGATAGTCCATCAATCCTATCAAATTTCATCCCAAAATCGTAAGTATACAATTCTAGACATCAGTTTGAAACTGGACTTGCAAACTAGAAATTATGGACAGTTTTCATTCCGATCATCATTCAATTATTTAAACATTCTCTAATATTCCAAAAATTAGAAACCTCATAACATAGAGTCCCAAGAAAGTTTCATCATTAAGTCTGTATCCCACCCTACAATCAATCTATGAATAGGAGAATGGTGAGTTTGGAAAAACTCAATAGGAATATCAACATAATATAATGCAAATCCCAATTTATATATTGTAAATCATGTAATAAACCATACAAACTACTAATTCCGGTGAACTCAAAGGGCCGAAACTCCAAATTCTTTCTTAGGTTTAATCTCGAAGGATTTAAAATTATAAAAATTCTTTCTTATACATCCAAAATAGGATGAACTTCTTTTCTTTTTAATTTCAATGGAATAAACTACTTTCTTATCCAGATGGCCACAAAATTAAATTCTTTAGCATAGAATATACACATAACTTCAATACATACAAGGGATTAAATCAACTTTGCATATAGATATTCCTACCTTGTTTTCTTGATAAAAGAGATGAAAAGCTTTTTGGGAAAAAAAAAAAAAAAAACCTCTCTTATTTCTTCTTCTTCTTCTTTTCTTTCTTTGTAAAATTGACTTAGTTGTGTGTATGGGGGGAAGGGGACAGTTTTGAGGAGGGAAGGGGGAGGAGAGCCAATTTTGAGGGAGAAAGGGTGAAGAATGAAGGGGAAAATTGAGAATTTTTGGTTTATTCCATCCTCTTGCATGCACTTACATATTTGGAATTTGGTAAGTCTTTGATATTGTGCAATTACCATAATTTAAAACATCCTATAAATCTTGCCCTTTATAGATAATAATTATAATTAATTAATCTCAAAAATCGTGATGATACTTCTTTAGTGGACTTGGGTTGTTTTATATTATTGGACCTCGTTTGGACTTTGGACGAACATGTGGCCACAAATACTTGCCAATAATTTTACTTAGTCTGAAATAAATTCTAAATTTTCAAGGTGTTACACTCCTAGTGAGTTTTATACTCATTTCTTCCATGTTTTTAATCTATAGGTTATAGGAGTCGTGATTGATGGAAGATTGATTGGATACGGTGGAGACAGTGAGGAGATAACAAGTCAATTAAATAAATAAATTCAAGGTTCCAATGGTATGTTTTTCTTTCGTTGTTTGATAACAAATTGAAGTCAAACTCATGTAATAAGAAATATTGACTTGAAGTATTTTGAACTTTGATTATTGACATTCAAGATAGAAATTTGTATTTGGATTATATGCATGTTTTGAAATGTTTAGACTTATCTCTAGAGTATAAAATGTTAATGTGTATTAAGTACTACGCTTAGGCAATTCATTAGCCATTGTAATTGTATGTGCAATTGTGGAAAGAACTTTGGTAACCAAACAATATCTATTTCCACTTTCTGCCCTGACTTTGAAATGTCTCCATTCTTCAAGAGTTTGGACAAGACCAGTGAGGTTAGATTGTTCCTACGAGTTCTCTATCCATAGCACTTGGAATTTTGTCAAACGGAGGTCTATAGACTTAGTTATAATGTTTTCCGTACGCTGCGTCAGGTGTACTCGAGAACAGAATGTCTTAGGTAATTGGTCGAATTGTTGGATAACTAAAGGATCAAATAACTTTACAAAATTTTAGTATGTTTAACCTAAATGAGTTTTGAAGTTTCGATAAAAGTTTCATGGAGATCCAAGTTAGTTTGATTGGTCAAACAAGATGTAGTGTAAACTAGTGCATCAAAGGAAGCCATAGTTATGCTTGTTAGCTAAAACCGAACCTCGGTTCATGTTACCTTGAGCATAATGGATTTTCAGGATGAGACAAATGTAGAACCATTAATATGTGATCATATTTTAGATATATAATAAAAACTAAATCCCACAAATTTAAAGACACTCAACCATTCTCGCTTCTGCGACAAAAATCTAAAGTACAATGCAAGTTTAAAGTAACAATATGTATCTTAAGATTCGGGGCGTTACATCCAAAGTCTTTATCTCTTTCCCAAGTATTCTCCTCGCTGCTGCATCCTCTCTATTTCACTAAGTTCTCCTGATGATCTTTCTTAGAAGTTCGGTTAACTCAGTTATCAAGAATAGCCTCAACAACCCTGTTACCTATTTTCGTCAATTCAAATTCAGATCGCTTTGGCTTATTTCTGGATGCTTCCTCCTTATCTGCAAAATATGGCTTGAGTGCACTAAGATGAAGGACATTGTGGGTTTTACACCATGAAGAAATTTATATTCTATAAACTACATTTCTAATTCGATTCATGATGGATAAGGGCCCGATATATTTTGGCATCAATCGAGAATCTTTCCCTCTTGTTACTTTATACTGGTTTTTGTCGTAGAGTTTCACAATCACCAAATCCCCACGTTGAATTCTAAGAAACAAAACTTTTTATCAACAACCTTTTTGTACTGTTTTTGTGCTTTCTCAAGATAACTCTGAGCAATTTCAATATTTCATTTCCATTCTTGAGAGAAACTATTAGCTTAAGGAGACTTGGTACGTTAATCAAATTTTAAAGTATGATGGAGTAACAATTGTTGGCCAATAACAATCTCAAAAGGACTCTTATTGCTGGAAGAGCTTTTTTGGGCATTGAAACAAATCTAAGCCGCGTCCAAAAGTTTTATCCAGTTTTTCTGCGAAGTAGAGATAAAGTGTCGAAGATATTCTTCCAGGCATAGAATTGAAACACTCTGTCAGTCCATCAAATTGTGAGTGAAAACAAGAACTCATGCTCAATGTTGAACCAAGAAGTTTGAATAACCCAGTCCAAAATGTGCCTGTGAATCTAGGATCTCGATCACTGACTATATCTTTAGGTAGCCCAGTATTTGACAATGTGCTTGAAGAAGAGACGAGCGGTCTCTTCAGTGGATACATACGTAGATGATGTGATGAACGTTGTTTATTTTGATAAATGGTCCACCACGACAATAATAGTGTCAAGATCTCCAACCTTTGGCAAGCTAACAATTTAGTCCATCGATACACTCTCAAATGGCCTCTTTGTGACGGGAAGGGACTCTAGTAAGCCCTTTTTTATGATCTAGCTTATCCTATTGACAAATCAAACAAGTATTCATATAAGTCGCAATGACATTTCTCATTTGTGGCCAATAGTATGCACGTTGCAACAATGCAGAAGTGCGTTCCTCTTCCTAATGTCCCACCCAAAGCATGTCATGGCATTCCGTGATTAAGGATTCCTCATATCTCCACCTTTTGGTACATAGATGTAGTTTCTTTGTCTTCAATAGACCCTCATCCTGCCAGAATTGTCGAGTTTTACCCTACTTGATGAGAACAACCAAGTAATGTGTTACAGTGTCATTCTCCAAAAGTGCCCATATTTGATCTCTTGTGTTTGTAGTAACATCGCTCTCTGAAAAGCATTCATCTTCCTGATGTCCCGCCCAAAGCCTGTTGTGGCATTCCATGATTAAAGATTTCTTCAGATTTCCACCTTTTGGTACATAGAGGCGGTTTCCTTTCGTCTTCAATAGGCCCTCATCCATCCAGAACTGTCGAGTTTTTCCCTACTCGATTAGGTCGACCAAGTTATGTGTTTCAGGGTCCTTCTCCAGAAGTACCCGTATTTGGTCTCTTGTGGTTATAGTGACATCGTTCCTTGAAAGAGCAGCCATTGAGCAGATAGCGGCCAAGTCAGCCCATCGACTGAGTGCATTTGCTATATGATTCCTGGATTCGTCATGATACTTCAACACAAAGTTAAACTCCAAAAGAAGTTCTTACCAACAAGCCTACTTGCTCGAAAATTTCAGTTGAGACATGAAGTGACTCACATCAATATCGTCTGTCTTCACAATAAAAGGAGACCAAGCAGATAGTGACGCCATACTTTGAGGCAATAGACTACTACCAACAACTTATTTTCATGTGCTAAGTAATGGGGCTCTGCATTATTCAGCTTTTGGCTCTCATATGCCACTAAATGCCTTTCTTGCATTATGACTCTCCCAAGAGCAAAATATGATGCGTCCATCTATACTTCAAATGCTTTAGCCATATCTGGCAAGGCCAACACCGGAACCGTCCACATAGACTCCTTTAGTTTCTCAAATGCAACTTGGCATTGTGCATGGCAATGTGATTTTTGAATTTTCCTTCACAAATCTTTGATAGTCACAAATCTTTGATAGTAGTTGGCCAACCTGAGGAATGAGTGTACATCATGTATATGCCTTGGAGGTTTTCAATCTTTGATAGTCATAACTTTTTTCACATCCATGCGGACTTTTTCTCACTTGATTGTCACACTCTAATTCTCTGCACGCATCCCAAAATAGTTTTTATTTTTATTTTTGAATATATAATTAAATTTTTGCTCATATGAATATATTTTATTAAACCTAAACAACGGAAGCAAAAGGTAATAAATACTGCCCTTACTTATATGGTCAAAAAGATTTTTTTTACAACTAGTATTGACGCCGCCAAGTAATTATTAAAAAAAAGCAAAAGAATATTTTTCAATCCCAAAGAATTGAAGAGACAATCGGCAGTGGGGTGGCAGTCAAACCATTTTCAAACCCGTTCTATACATACATTTACACTACCTACCGAGTTACTATATATAGACTGAAATATTAAAACAAAATCATTTGACCTCCCTCATCAAATGGATGAAGTGGCCAGTAAAAAAGTCATAAACTTCTATTATAGTTTAGGTGTAGTCCAAACATCTATATACGTCTACAATTCTTCTTCTTCCTCCAACATTGTATAGAACCTAGTGTAATGTTGCCTAGTCCAAATAACATGTATAGCCATACCATCAATAGAAATCTCAGAACACTTAGTCGAGCGCATCCTTTCGATATATCTCATTGGCATCTACAGTACAAAATACGATATATGAACAATAATATTTAGTAAATATGATGATATAATAATGTCTAATATAATGTCAATTACACATGGGCCCAAATCTCTTATTATAGTATACCGTATGAGTTTAATAACAATATGGCCAATAATAAACGAGCATCATCTGCCGATGCTTGTGCGTCCGTCAAGGTTTCTACACAACTCAAGAGGCTATATCGATAGAAATATTATAATTAGGCATGGCCTATCGTATACAATGCTCGACATGTTGCTACGCAGCCCTTGGGTTGAAATCATCATAGTTACCTTGACTGTTGGTTACGACGTTCAGATCTGTTTTAAAGAAAATATTTATTTATTAGTTAATCTCAACAACGTAACTTATTTCGACTCATAAGCGTAAACCCGGGCCCATGAGGGTTTAATAACTCAAAAACAGGACCATGAGATAAACAGAGCTTAGAGTTGACCCAAAAAGGAAGAAGGGTGAGGGGGTTGGCTAACGGGGTTGGAAAATGAGGGGGTCAACTACCACTTGGGTAGCTCTTTATAGAGAGGGTTGAACTCTCTTTGGGGACGGTCGGCCCCCATTGGGGCGGTCGACCCCTATTTAGGAAGGGTCTACCCTCTATTTGGGAGATGAGGGTCGACCCCCTAAAGAACATCAAGGGGGTCAACCCCCATTAGTAGGGGTCAACCCCTAGGTCAAAAATGTATTTCGGGGGTCATCCAGCTCTCTAATCTGTGCATGAGTGGTATTTTACTGCTTGTGGATTATTTTCTAATATTTTATAAAATTAAAAATGATTTAAAATGATAAAAGTACATTTTTCTGAAGAATGAGCTACCTTCTAACTTTTTCAAAATAAACTAATTCGTCTCCTATTTATAGGAGGGACCAGGGGCGTGATCGTAATTATTAATTTTCAGTAACTATATTTTTTACCTAGGGTAAAATTTTCAATTAAAATCTTATTTCTTCTTAACTTAGAAAACGTTTTTTTTTAAAAAAATCAACTTTCCAATAAAATCTCTAAAAATTCCCAGAAAGCTCCAAAACATTTCTCGAAAAATTTGGAATGTTAAATTCTCTCATCTTTGAAGAAATTTCATCCACAAAATTTAACTTACCAAATAATTCGGGGTACTTAGTCCTTATATTATCTTAACGTTCCCACATAGCTTCTTCAAAATTTTGATTTCTCCACAATACTTTAACTAGAGAATTTTTCTTGCTACGCAGTTGTTTGACCATTCGGAGTAAGATTTGTACAAGTCGTTCTTCATATGTTAAAGCAGCTTCTAAATCTGGTGGATTGCTCTGTAACACATGCATCTCATCTAAAACCTACTTACGGAGCGTAGATATATGGAACACGTTGTCAATTTGGTCCATATATGCTAGTAAGTTCAATCCATAGGCTAGTTTCCCAATTCGTTCGAGAATTTCAAAACAACCATATACCTAGGACTAAGCTTTCCTTTTTTTCCCAAAGCGTATAACTCTTTTCATGGGAGCAACCAGCAACCAATGAATAAGTGATCTACAGTTTTGAGGGGCCATACCAATAGAAGCTTGATAATTGTTATTATAAGAGAACTCTATTAGAGGTAGGTGATTATTCCATTTCTCTTGGAATTCTAAGGTACAAGCTCAGAACTTATCCTTAAGTATTTGGATTGTCCTTTCTGATTGTTCGTCCGTTTGTAGATGAAAAGTGGTACTAGTGCCTAATGTCTGATGTAATCCCTTCTAAAAAGCTAATAAGAATCAAGGACCATGATAAGATACTATTGATGAAAGTATACCATGTAATCGCACAATTTCTCTCATGTACAACTGAGCATACTGTTCTGATGTAAAAGAAGTTCAAACAGGTAGAAAATGGGTAGACTTGGTTAACCTGTCAACTATAACCCAGAATGAATCATAGCTACTTTTTGGTCGTGGTAACTCTATCACAAAATCCATCGTAATTTTATCCCACTTCCATTCAGGCATTTCTATTGATCCTACCGGACTTTGATGTTCAGCCTTAACTTGTTGACATGTTAGGCACTTTTCCACATATTCTGCAATGTCTCACTTCATCCTTGGCCACCAAAATTTGAGTTTTAAATCACGATACATTTTAGTAGCTCCCGAATGAATTGAATATAGGGTGTTGTTCGCCTCAACATATATCTCATTCCATAGTGTTGATTCATTCGGAACGTAAATCCGATCTTGAAATAATATAACTCCATCTTCTGCTATTCTGTAAGGTGATCTATTACCTTCCATTATTTGACTGTAGATTCAGTTTAAACTTTTATGGAGCATTTGTTACTCATGGATCCGTTTACGTAGTAATGGATGTGTACTAGAATCCATCTTCTCATAAATCTCTAAATTTAAACCGTTGAATTTCTTGATGTAATGGTCAGCCAAATATACCCCATAATAGGCTTTCCGACTCAATACATCTACTGCGACATTAGCTTTTCCAAGATGATAATTAATAACACAGTCGTAGTCTTTGACTAATTCCAACCATCGCCTCTATCTCATGTTTAATTCTTTTTGGGTGAAAAATACTTCAAGCTCTTATGATCTGTATATATTTCACATTGTTCACCATACAAATAAGGTCTCCAAACTTTTAGCACAAAAACCATTGCTGCTAATTCTAAATCATGTGTGGGATGATTCTTTTTGCATTTCTTCAACTGTCGTGATGCATAAGCAATGACTCTGCCATTTTGTATCAATACACATCCCAAACCATTTTTTGATGCGTCACTGTAGATTACGAACTTTTCAGAACCTGATGGGATGGCCAACACACGTGGTGTAGTAAATTTTTCCTTGAGTTTTTGAAAACATTGTTCACAAGCTTCTGACCAGATAAAAGGTACGTCCTTTTGCATTAAATGTATTAACGGTACAACAATCTTTGAAAATCTCTCCACGAAACATTGGTAATAACTTGTGATGCATTAGAAAGCTATGAATTTATATAACATTCGTGGGTCGAGGCCAATTAGTAACTACTTCGATCTTGCTGGGATCTAATGATATTCCAGCACAAACTATGTGGCCAAGAAATACAACTTAAGCAGCATGAGCATTGGTTAATCCAAAAGGCATGATTAAAAACTCATAATGTCCATACATAGTGCTAAAAACATTTTTTGGTATATCGTCTTCCTTAATTTCTAACTAATGGTATCCTGATCGCAGATCAATCTTAGAGAATATTGTAGCACCTTGGAGTTGATCAAATAAATCATCTATCCGAGGAAGAGGGTACTTGTTCTTGATAGTTACCTTATTCAATTCCTGATAATCAATACACATCCGCTAAATTCCATCATTCTTCTTAGCAAATAAAATTGGAGCACTCACAGAGAAAAACTCGGACGAATGAACCCTTGATCCAACAATTCCAACTGTAACTTTAATTCTTTAAGTTTCATTGGTGCCATTCGATAAGGGTCCTTGGATATAGACCGTGTTCCGATATCTAGATATATAGTAAACTCTATCTCTCAGTTTGGTGGTAAATCGGGTAGTTTTTCAAGAAAAAAGTCAGAAAAATCCTGAACTACTAGAATCTTATTTAATGACGCTTCTGGCTTTTTTTTAACCTTATGGAGACTCGATATGGATGTTGTCTTTCTGTAGCGTAACATCTTTCAAACTTTATGAGCAGACATAATTATGGTAGAAATTGATTTATTCATTGTTTGATAACTATTACCTTATTACTAGGTAACTAAAATTTTACTTCTTTCCTCTAACAGTCCAATTTTGCATGGTATCTCGACAACCAATCCATACCCAAAATAACCTCAAAGTCTCATTTCTAAAAGTATAAAATCCACTGGAAAAGAACAACATTAATTTTTACCTCACAATTTGGGCACTATCTTATTGGTCACAATGTCGGTCCTGAAGGTATAATGATGTCTAATTCAGATCTTAAAGTACTAGTGGGCAAGTGAGTGCTTCTAACCATTTTAGTAGTTATAAAAGAATGAAAAGTTCAAGTATCAAATAAAGTATATGCAAGGTTCCAGCTATTAGAAGGTTACCTAAAATAACAGCTGGATTTTTGTTGTTTGCATTATCATCAAGAGCATATACTCTGGCAACAGGACGGTTTTTGTCGTATCTCGAAGAAACTCCAATCCAAGATCAATTTGAAGTCATCCATCTAAATTGTCGAAAAAATAGTCCTCTCTTCAAAATAACCGACTTTTATTAGCACGGATTTCGCTACTATGGCAATCAATTGATCAATTAAGTTCATTGCCTTGACTTTTCCACTACCTTTCTCCAGCACAAACCTGAGGCACTCTACTCCGGTACTTGCATGGTAGTTGTGAGTAGCATCAGTATCTACCATGCCTTGATTGGTTTCCTATTGATCTTTACATTAATGTACATCAAGTCTTCAGCCCTACAAACACGGAGTTTCAGATATATTTTTTTTCCACTTTTTTATGGAAAACGCCGCCCTTTTTCACTCACTCGGTGTGATATTGTGCGGCACAGATGCAAGAATACCCCAGAAACATCCTCCTCCTCCTCTTCAGAATCAGCCTCGCCATGACGGCTGGTCTACGAGGGCATTTTTCTTCGAACCTAACGCTTCTCCTATGAGTTGGCTCAATGCGTTTACAAACTATTTCTGTGGGCAATTCTTCACCCAATGAGACCCATTACATAAAAAGCACCGATCCTTTCTAGGAGTAGTACCTGATTTTCTCTTTGGTGTCTTTACTTTGTTCGAGTTGTATTGATGGCCACCCTAATGGCTGTTCTCATAATTTACCTGATGGCTTTCCTTATGGTGAAATTAGCGTTATCCTCTATTTAAGCTCGATGTGAGTTTGAAGGATCTATTTCCTATCCCTTGGGACTAGCTATTTACTTCCAGTCGTTCTTTTCTAGGTTCATATTGATAATCCACCAAGCATTCGGCAACTCTTATTATCGTGCTTACATTAGCCACATTTTGTTTTTAGAGTTTTGTTCTCATCCGTGGTTTCAGCCATTCTATGAAAATGAAGAGTTTATCCTTTTTTGACATGTCTCAGATATCCAGCATGTTTTGAAAAGGTTTTTACATAGTTCTGGATGGAGCCAGTATGTTTCAGTTCTCATAGTGCTCGTTGTGTCTGATATTCCACATTCTCTGGGAAAAACTGTAGTCTGATCACCTCCTTAAGGAGATCCTAAGGGTCCGCTTGGGAGTTTTAGGGTATCGGTTATGAAGATTTTTTAAAGTTGCTTGAGAGTTTATTATCTAGCGGTTCTAAAAGTTTTTTAAAAGAAACAAATTACATATATACCCATATATTAAAAAAATTAATTCTAAAAATTTTATATATCGACCTATCATTGAAAATATAAAATTAAATTTATGTTCTTATATATATATATATATATATATATTGTACATGTGTTTTATTTTTACAAACATTAAGTTTAGGGAAGTTTGAAAATAATTGTTTGAAAGGGGATAAACTTAGAAAAATTTTGAAGAACGGCAAAAACTACCAATTTGGGGGTTGGGAGATACACTCCAAATTACAAGACATGCCGTTTTTTGCCGCTTTTTGAACCGTCCAAAACAAAGGTTCTCTAAAACCTAACAAGCACCAATTTTTCAATCTTTTATAAACGGTACCATCCAAAACTGGTCAAAATCGGTAAAAAAAAAAAAAAAAAAAACTCCCAAGCAGGTCCTAAGTGTCTATCTAGGCCCTGTTAGCCCAAATATCAACATATTTTGTCCGCCACTATAGTTTTGCATTTCCACCAAGTCGTCACCCTTCTATCTCGTGTTCAATAGTAGAAACAAGAAAGTATTGTTCCATGTCAAACATGAAGTTCTCAACTTCCTTTGCGTCGCACGCTCTCCATAGATGCAAAGCTATAGAATTTTGAGCCTAGGAGCATACTCTTGTTCGGGGACTTGCCCATTGCCAACTGCACGTTGAATATCAGCAACTAAAGTTTCAAGGTTTCTATTTCTTCCCACAAATCAGGAATGATTGCAGAACCATCAGTCATCACTGCACAATTCGTTCGGCATTTATCTAGTTGGATGTTTAATTTACGGATGTTTGCTTCTGCCACCTCGACCTTTTCCTCAAAGGTCTTGACGGCATAACATAACCTGGCAGTTTTCCCATCAAGTACATGCGTTGTTTAGTACTCTTTCTGTAATACTAATCCACCACCTCAATGGTATGTGATGCATTCGGATCCATTACTTTCTTCTTGAGGGTCATGAGCCACTGCTCTGATACCAACTATCACGGGGCACATTTCTTTTTAATATAGAAAGAGGTACTGTGCGGAAGTAGTCTACTTTGCTAGACCACCTTCCGCCAATTCTCGTTCGATTCAGTAATGAAATATAATTTAAAGAAAACTTTGTAACAGAAGATTTGAATACATTGAAAATAGCTTATTCATTGATTAAATAAAATAAAAAATTACAATTGCTGGTGCAAGGAATGAACACCAGTGTGTTGGACAAGACTTTGAATACCAACTATCTCCTATAATAGCTTAAGTAAGAAAACTTAACTCATAGGAATAAACTTTTAAAAGCTGATGAATCATAATAAGTATTTACAAGAAGAAGAGTTCTTTTTACAACTGAAATAAACTATTACTACTGAAAAGAACTAACAACTTAAACTAATATTAATTTACAAGGTGCGGTCGAAGTTGGGCAAACTGCGGCTACGAGTGGTCAGAGGGCTAAGTATAGTTGCACGCCCTGACACAGAGACCCGTGAGCTGATAGGCGGGAAACCAACTATGGTTTGAAATGCTCTTGTTCCACACTAAGCCTATAAATACTCTATAAAAAGACCAAGCACATATGCAACATTTCTCAACCTAAATAAAACATTGTGCATTTGTCTTTCCATACTCAAACCGTATTTTAACCTGGCAACAATCTTGAATTCTAACGTGTTCTCCTACTATGCATGTAACTTGTAGGTGGAGAGAGGAAAAGGTGACTAGGATATATTGACAACAAGATCCGATTGTTGGTTGGGTGGGTGGGTGGGAGACTACTTAGGCTGTGTTTGATTGGTTTCCATGGAAAATTGTGGAAAATGAAAACATTTTCCATGTAAGGTAGAAAAAAAAAATCCACCAAAATGGTGAGAAAATATTTTTCAAGAAAGTGGCCAAAAGCATGCTTTAAGTGATTGTACCTTGAAAATCATTTTCATTTTCCATGTGCAATCAAACAACCAAATGTGAAAAATATTTTCCATGGATGTGACATTTTCCATGAAAAATTGGTCAATCAAACAAAGCCTTAGATATTAATGAGAAAATATAAAGGAAAAGTAGGCCTAGTACTTCTTTTTAGTTTCCTGAAAAATCATGTCAATTGGGATTATTTTGAGATGTCATATTTTTTGAAAATTAATTTAATTAAAGTAATTTGAATTTTGGGTCTTAAATACATATTTCAACTATGTTAGTTATTAACATTGAAATTTCTTAAATTTGCGCTTCCATCTTTATCAACCAACACGCTAGAAAAGAAAAAACCTTCGACATTCCACTGAAAGGAAAATCATAATTCAACAAAATCACGAAACATATTATCACTCTAAGAAGATAAATCAAAAACCATAATTCAACAAAATCACTTAAAATCAGATAATGGGTGACACGTAGTGGTGATATACTATCAAATTTGAAACCCAAATCAACAAACATGAAAGGAAAAAAGAGAAAACAGGTTATAATGGGAGAGAATGTCAAATTGCATATGGGGAAAATATTGTTGATGAATGAATTGAAGACGAGTATGTTCCAAATGTGAGTTCATACAACAATTTTTGAGTTAGATTTCATTACATTGTTATTGTATTTAGTTCTGAAATTACCTTATTTGGTGAAAATGATATTGTTAGTGGATTTCCATTTTTTTTTTTTTTTTTTTTTTTTGGTGGATGTGCCTATTTTCCAATTATACAAATCGAAATTGGGATTTTGTTGTATGGGCTTTTCAATATTTTTGACCAAATGTTTCCTTTTAACATATTATTGGTGAGAATAGTGTCCATTACAAAAACTGATATGATTTTTAGTTGATCTTTATGTTTCGTGTTACATTTCTCTTGTATTTTTTACTATGGCCATTTGTAAAATATCTAGGGATTTTGTAATTCATTTGATTTCACAATTAATTATGGAAAGATCTTATACTTATTTTCTTTTTCTTTTAATTTTACTTTCTTTTGTTACCATATGTTATGGTTTAGTATTGTGTGATTAGCACGCGTGAGTGTGTATTTCTATGGTAATTTTTTGTTGAATACTTTTTAAGTTCTAGTTAATTTTGAAGTCTTTGAAAATGGTTGTAAAGAAATATGAGTATTTTCAAATGTAGTGAAATAGTAAAAACATGTAATCTTCCTTTAACTGTATATTTTGTGACTCTGGGGATATTGTGACACTGAATTCATCATCTTTTCAGTGTAGGTTCTCTGTTTTGCAGAATTTTGCAATTTTATTATCTTGTTACATTTTTGCAAGTTTTGTGTACCTTTTCAAAATCTTGCAGTTTTATAATTTTGCGAGCTTTTTTGCAGGTTTTATACATTCAATGCTTTGTTACTACATATATCGTTTGAAGTTTCACCTTTATTACGCTTTTATCTTACATGAGTATTTGTATTTTTTTGTTTTTTTTTATTTTGTTCAATTTAGGATTGAAATTACATAATACCAAACTATAAGTGGTTTTTCCCGGGAAAATAACTATGCCATCAACCGAATGAGTAGAAATAACTATGCCATCAACACGTAATAGAAATATCACATGGTGCTTCTCAACTTCCTTAAAAAAAAAAAAAAAAAAAAAAAAGTAGAATTGGAGGTTATTTTCACTACAAATTTAGGCTAGTAGAAAGTTATCACGAACTTAATATTGCATTGTTACTACCACTCGCTTTGCATCCAGAAATAGTTATTTTCACAACGGACAAGTATTCTAGTTATGTTTAAACATATTAATTGCTGCTCTCGTTCCATTTGCCTCCATAATGCAAGAAGATATGAATGCCATCTATTGTGAAAAAAGATTTTCAATATTAGTTAAAAAAAAAAAAAAACAGTTTAAATACAAATGTACAACACATTTTTGTGAAAATACAATTGTAAACTTTGCAATGTACGCATATATGTTACTGAATGATCACGACCGTAGAAAGTTTTCTATGCTACTGAAAGAAAAAAGTACTTAAACGTCCGTGTGTCAATACGTCTTCAATTTCTCCGCTTACAAAATCATCTCTTTCAAAATTTGGTTCATCGCTTCAATCCATCTCACTAATTCGATTATCTCCCTCAACCGATCATCTCCAAAATTTGCTTACCTCATCAATCCATCTCTCTCAATCGACCATCTCCCTCCACCATCATCTTTAAAATCTATTCACTATTTCAATTCATCATCTTAATATAGCTACGATCGGATCCCACCGCAAAGAAGCAGTATAGTAGTTATTAATAATACAATTTTCCATAGGCACCATTGGGTTTGGGTTTGGGTTTGGGTTTGGGTGTGGGTGTGGGTGTGGGTGTGGGGGTAGATAACCCACATATTATGGTCACATACGACGTTGAAATTGGTTTCTAAACTAAAGTGCACAATCTGCTTTTTGCAAACATGCATTCAATTATGGAAATTTACATGCTAATAATCAATGACATCTACAATCCAGCTATCAAACTCTACAACATCATGAAATACTTTCATTTAGATTGTAGGTCGTACTAAAAATATTCCTTAGACAATTTCCACATTATATGTTATAATTGAAACAACTATTTATATGTCAGATTTTTTTTTTTGAAGTCAATGCCAAGCAACACATCTAAATTAGATGTCACAATTTGGGTTTCAACGTTACTTCAAGTAAGCAAGGTAAACATAATCCAAGTCACATTGATGGCCACGTTAAAATAACGTACTACAGTTGACAATAACAACATTACGAGTCACAAGTACATTGGTTAATTCATCGTCACATAATGTTAATGAACCAGGCCTAAACACTCAAGATTGATTTCTAATTATACACGAAGATCATATACAACATATCAAATTTTACTACACACTTTTATTATTGTCACAATTAGAGATGACAAAAAAACTCGTACCTGTCTCGCTTTGCCCCACCTCATTAGTTATCGGGGGCGGGAACAAGGATCATGGTCCCCGTTCTGATTTCTCTGAAGCTGCATCGAATATTTTTATTTTATTTTATTTTATATTTTAAAATTTAAATCATATTTTAAAAATTAAAAATTAATTAATTAATTAAATGAGGGCGTTAAATGGAGATTTTTCAATCCTGACCCTGTCTCGCCCTCGCCACGATCCCGCCCCGCCTACCAAAAATCTTCGATGGGGTGGGATGGTATTCTCTGCCCGGCCCGAGCCCGTGAGCGAGAGAAGAGAGGAGATCGAGATATCACCACCACTGTTCGATTCTTGGAAACTCTAGAGTAGATTTTGGATTTTGAAGTTTGATAAAAAAAGATGACCTCTTTGTTACTTTTTATTTTTTAGGGGTATATTTTTTACTTTTTATTTTTTTTGGTACATTTTGTTATTTTTCATTCATTTTTAATTTTCTTGTTCTATGTTTTTTTGTTTATTTAAAGGGAATGACAATTTCGTCAAAAATGACTTATTATGCCTATTTTTTCAAACGTTGGGATGTTTGATGTTATTTTTAAAGATTAAGGGTATATCTCCAATATTTTTGGATGGTTAGGGACCAAATATGCAATTATCCCAAAACAAAATTGATTTTGCAAGGCTTCGTTTCAATTTCAGCGTAGTAGAGATTACAGCAGTTTGGGCAACCGTTTTCATTTCATCTCAAAATTCTTTTGCCCTGAGCCCACAATTCAATTCGAATTAACCCGCTAAATTGAAGCCGGAATTCCAAAAAATAAAAAACTATTCCACATTAAGCTCGGTTCAATTTTCAATTGACCTAAAAATTCTGGTGGCATTTATTCAATTAAATTCAGTACCAAGGTCGTACAGGATTGCAACCCGGTTTGAGAGAAGAACATGATAACTCGGTCGAAACTCGTAGAGCAACTCAGAGATTACCAGATCCGATCCCAACACAAGTGCCCCGCCCTCACAGTCTTCTCTCCCAAACCCGTTCTTTCCTCCTGGTAAGCCCTACATGCATACACAAACACGAGTGTACAAACAAAGATACGTGTATACATGTATGTCTTTCGTTGTGTTTGCTTATGTTGATGTTGGTTCATTAATATTGGAGATTCTTGCACGATATTGGCTGTTGCACACTCACTTGGATGCATAATTTATGTGATGTTTTTGTGTTAATAATGCTAATTTAGTAATAATTGGCAATTTGGCATCCTTTGCTTTTCGAATTATTTTCAATACCTGAGTATAACTATTAAATTTGGATGACTTAACTCGTGTAAGACGTGGTACCATAGCATGAACCATTTCTTTGAGAAAACATAAGTTTCGCATGAGGCGCCATACAGTGATACAGAGGCCTACTTTCAGTAAAATACTAGTTCCGTGGAGTTCTCTAGCGCAGAGAAATGGGATGTTGTGGAAGAGGTGTGGATTGAAAGGATTACTTCTGAATCCCATGTTGCTCATGGAAGACCCTCCTTGTGGCTTTATAAGCACATTGGGCATCATTTCCTTATTACTAGTCGAATTTAAGAGGGTTCTATCCAAATGCTTGTTAGTTGTAATGTGTTGCAAAACTAGAATGGTGTTTGCACTTTTGTAGTTAATGATATTCTTTGGGATACAGTATCTAATAACTAAAATTTGTTATAGACGCAATCCATGACCCATATATATCATAACTTGGTACCAAACACCTGGGCCAGGGCCTACACTGTCAGTATGTTCATGAATCTTAATAATCAATTTATGATCACCTCGAGTAATAACGCCCAGCCCACTCCTCTGGCCCCTTAATCCATTCAAAGACCACTATGAAGTAGGAGTAAACAAGAGAGAGAGCATGTTTGGCTAAGCCTAAAAAAAAGTACAGTTACTACGTTTTGTCTCCAAACATATTTGTATAACTTACTTTATAAAGTTACTGTAAAAGTAACTAGTGTCTTACTTTTGAAATAAGTGACTTACTTATTTCTTACCTTCACTTATAACAATAATATTTGTTTTCAAACTTACTTTTTTACTTATAAGCAAACTTTTAAGCTTAGCCAAATATGCTCTTTATTCAAGCTGTCTAAGAGCATTTACAACAGCTTATCTATATTTAAAGAGCATCTTTAGCATTTTAAAGAGCATGTATAAATTTAAAGAGCAATTTTTTTTAAACATTCCAACCGCCTCTTTATCTATACTCCTTATTTTACTTTTTCCAAGAAGCATTTAATATTTTATCCTCTCCTCTCCTCTTTTTTTTTTTTTTTCATATGCTTCCCTCCTAATTTTTATAAATTATTTAATTAAAGTTAATATATTATGTATTGAAAATTGAAATTGTTTCAATGCATTTAATAATAGAGAGTGGAATTGGCTTTTCAAATTTGGAGAGTCAAATCCACTCTCTAGGAGAGTCAAACCAACTCTCTAAATTAAAATGTTAATTGGAGAGTTTATTGGAGCAAAATTTTAAGTGTTGGCTCTTTAAATTAAAGAGCATTATATGTTTAAAGAGTTTGTTGGAGATGCTTTAACATCCTTATCAAAAACTTAATAGTTTATCAATATTGTCATCTTATTAGAAAATGGACCCTAGATATAAAAGAACTGATGCAGGCAGAAATGTGTATGAATCAAACTAATCCAAAATCAACTTGTTGATTCTTGTGAATACTGAATTAAATTGATGAAAGTAGAGAAACTCTAAGAACAATAATATTATTCAACAACTACTACTGTCAATGAATGAAAAATACTCTTTAAATACTCAAATCCTAGTTGAAATAAAACCTTAATTGATAAATAAATGCAAAAGGACAAAAATAGACCTGACAAATAAAGATTACCGTTTTAAGCTAAAAAGACGACTTCAAATAGCTAAAATCAATCTTCAGTATTGGCGAAGCGATTAGTCTTGACCGGCTCATCAAGACGATTCCGAAAATATATTATAATAGAAATTTTGAGCACGTATGCAAATCTTATGCCTGTTTTTTGAAGAACGATGATCCCTCATGTTCAGATAAGCCAAAGCTCGATCTTGTACACCATCAAGAACTCTGTAATTTGAGGACTCTAACCCCTACAAATGCAACATGCCAAAGTATTTTATGAGTACACAATTTCTAATCCAGATACTTTAACATTCTATTTTGTACTCCAGTTTGTGATTTAAGCATCAAAGTGTTACCGTAGGAGTTCCATATTACATTATTATGAAGGTGAACAATA
Source organism: Forsythia suspensa (assembly GCA_023638005.1). NCBI lineage: Eukaryota > Viridiplantae > Streptophyta > Magnoliopsida > Lamiales > Oleaceae > Forsythia > Forsythia suspensa. The sequence continues at coordinate 19,962,598 of CM042664.1, read as the reverse complement.
TCAGTCCTGGAAGGCTGATTAAGCAGGCAATTTTTTTTTTTAATTTTTTTTTTTATCCTCTAACTTAATCACCCCGAAGATGTTACTAAGCCAATTGTTCGTGGAAAGAAGTATAGTGGAAGAGTCCAGAAGGTGAAAGACGAGGTTGAAAAATGCAGTCGGAAGAAAGGCAAAACAGAACTTCCCAAGAGCAATGGAAAGAGACTCACGGTTAACCTCAAAGTTGGAAGATCCCATCAAAGTTGTTGTGCTCATAAAGAAGAAAGATATAATCACTTGGCCAAGACCTCTCAAGAACAACTTGAGGCAGTTAGGAACAACATAGTATTTGAGTTGTGATATGGACATCGCCGAGAAATCTATCCATATGAAGGATGTGGTGCAACGATTCATACAAGCCAGGCATCATGGATATTAATTTCATAAGCTTGGCGAATCCTCCAAAAATGCAAAAAGAGAGAGAAAGAGAGAGAGTCGAGGCAAGGAACGCTCTATTCTCCTAATAAACAAGGAACAAAGAAATAGAAATAACCTACTGGAGTATAAATCACTATATCAGAAGAGGCCCTTCTTGAGGAGATAGAGTCAGATTGAATAACCTATGAGCACCCAAAAAAAAGAAAAAAGCATTCACCATGGATGATCTAGAGGCTGTCCATCAACCCATAATGATGTGTTGGTTATTACTATATTATCATCACCAATTATGAAATGACTACCTTAATTGACAACGGAGCTTCGCAGATTTTTATTTTACCTGACATTTCAAAGATTTGGAGTAGAGCACGAATGAAGAAATTGACTTGCCAATATCACTAGGAATTCAACTACGGAGGAAAATGATGATGACCACTTTAACCCAATGTCTTAGTCCAGATGCTTTTAACATTCTTTTCACCCCCTTTATGAACTTAAGTGTCGGAGTGTTCTAAGAGAGTTCTCCGCCACTTGTTGTAGGCATTGTGAAAGTAAACTTTATTAGTAGCACGACTGCCAATCGAGAACCTAATTTTTTACTAAAATAAAATCCATTAGGAAATTGCTTCATTCCATGTGTAAAGAAAATTTATAACTCTAATACATGATGCCTTGCACTTCTTTTATTATAAAATTTCATATACGTGTATATTTTTGAAGTACGATGTTTAAGTTTCAGAATGACTAAATTATGCTTGTAATAGTCATTCTAAACTGTTTGATTGTTCTCAAGATGCTTGAGTATTCTGCATCCAAGCTCATGTACAAGGTTTTTAACCTTGATAGAATACTTGGTCACATTAAGTACTATTTCATTGCTCTTTTAAGATAACCATGAGACAATAAAGATGTAAACGAGCACTAGAAGCTCAACCTTCAGTAGGTCAAAAGGATAATAAGAGCCTTTTTGATTCTCATTTAGTATTTGTGAAGTAGAGCAACAAGATTTGTGAACTAAACATTCAACTATTATTTTAATCCTAGTTTAGCAGCTTTTAATATTACATGATGTAGATTGCGAACTAGTCCATGTTTAAGCCAATACTAGTGCTACTTCAAAGCAGAGCTATATGGTCCCTCTTTATATATCATTGATGACAAGAACACATCTGGAAGTAAAGATTAAGTAGTCTGCTCCATTCTTAGTCACAAACATTAAGAAATTCATTCTAATCCGTACCTTTTTTACCATATTTCTTTGTTATAAATTCATGTTTATATTATGAGTGAGGATCTAAAGGAATGGCGCTTAGCTTTAGAACATGGAGTCAGCTGTTTAGGTCTCAGTGCCATGTTGCACAATGTGTGGGATCTTTGTCGGATTTATCAGGGACATAAATCAATTTCTATCCCTCTCTCACAGACCCTTGTCATGAAGAAAACAAAGTTATCTCACAGACTTCCAGTCACAACTGTATGTTAGGCGGCGATGCTATTGATTTTTTATCAACTGAGTTTGGATAATTATTTTATGATTTTTTATATTGTTTTATGGCTTTGGCCAAATGAGAACTATGGTCTTCTGAGTCTTGGAATATTAAGCATGAAGCTTTAAAGTTAGGGGATATCATATGTTACTATATCTAAATAATTATGTGAACTTTGATATTTCTCCCAATTATTCCATCCAACAGTTTCATATGGTATCCTATTGATTTATAATTTTTTTTTTTTGGCATTTTATCACATTTCCACTTATTTATTGGTTGTTGTAATTTGCTATAAATTTTATTAATTCTAAATATATCTTAATTTATGTCTTCTGGAGAAGATAGACACAATAAAAAACTATTGATCTTTTCTTACTGAAAGATTGTATTTAGCGAGAATGATGACTCTAATGAACCTCTTCTTACTTTAAGACTAATCAATTTTCAAAATTGATGAGCCAATATTAACATTTGGCATAGACTTATTGGGCTTAACTTTCCATAAATTCAACATTGTGCCAGGTAAAATGATATAGCTACCTATTCTTTTGTAATCCTTATCCATCTAGTATTAACCTCTAGATTCGCTAACAACAGAAGAGCCACCATTTTCTGCTATTAATAATATCAAAGAAAACTTCACATCATGATGGAAGATGACCCTGTTTGAGATTCTCTAGGATTGTATATTGAGAGGAAAATTGCAGGAATTTTAGTTTCAAGTCAATTGAATATTAGTGAAACAGAAATTGAAATATTGTTGATTAGCATTTATGCTATTACTATATTTATGTTTTGGTTATTGATCCTCCGACAATATTATAAGGAAATAAGTATTCACTCGTTATTATCCTTTTGTGCCTGCTCTTATTTGTATGTTGGTTTAGATCCCTCACAAATATCTTTACTGTAGCTTTTACTAGGTGTAGTAGCAGAACCCTATATGCCTATAAAACAGTCTATGGACAAATTTTTTTCCGTAGACCTCAATGTTTTTTAGAAGCTTCTGAGGCTTGCACCTAGAAGCGTGCCTCATATGATGGAGCCACAAAGGTTATGCTTTGAATGCCCTTTGTTAAGGCTTACACCTTGACTTGGTGAGCATTGAAATGTCAACTCCCTTATCTTTGCTCTTTCTAGGTATGTGAGAATAAAAAATTAGAGAAAACGAGTGAAGAGCCCAAGCATACCCCAGTTCTCTAGTTGTACAACTGAAGAGCGATCACCTAAGTGAATTTGCAACTTTATTGATGATCAATGACCGATAACATAAGACTTGCGACATGTAACTTGATTGCTCCTCTTTCTTTATATTTTTATTGTTATTGTCTATGTATTTGTTTTCTTCTCCTCTGCATCCATTTTTCAAATTAAACAATCAATTATTTCATTTGTTCTAGACTTTTAGTTCTAGTTATATGTTAGTGGTCTTGTTAAGTCATTACTACTTTGTTAATTTATTGTATGCTTAAGCAGTTTTCGATCTATTTTATGTTTTTAGTTGCTGGTTAGATTTTTACATGTGCGAAATGATTTAAGATGGCTTCTGGTTTATTATGACTGTAATTTTGTTTTCTTTATCATGTTTTGAATTATTTTATTAGTCTATGGAAGATTACACCTTAAAGTAACTTGAAGCTTACGCCTTACATCATGGAGGCCAAACGCTTTTGTGACGACCCGAATCCCTAGCGATTCGATTGTCACTAAATCGTAAATTAAAATTATTTTGAAGGGACTTAAAGTATAAATAGAATTATTGACACAATAAACTAATAATGAAAGCATTTATCATAACAGACCAATCGTTCAAATAGCATAATGAATTCAATACTTGAACGAAAGATATCTTTAATAATTAAATCTAAAAAAATAACACTGGCTCCATAAAGATAATTTATTATTAAAAACTCCTGCAACCATAAGTCATCTTCATACCGACCGTCTCGAACCATTTATTTCTTGAAAGGAGAAGATGTCATACTTGTGAAATAAATCTCAATAAGTGTGCGTGAGTAATTAATTCTCATAGATGTATCAACAGAAAATCATACTTACGTAGAAAGACACGAAAATTAGATCGAACTTAGATGATACCAAATTTTCGTGCGTAGCGCTACTAAACTCTAGTCCATTGTTAATATATCTTACATAATACATAGACAAAGTATAAACATAGCGTGAAAATAACATACGAAAAAAACTACTCACAATAAAATATACTACACACTTACATTTTGCTTGAAACTTGAAATAAATTAAGTTCACTTCAAGAACTTTAAATTCTTTTATATTTTCTCTCTTATTCTAAGGATAAGAAGAAGATTGTGTATTTGTGTGTTTCTTGTTTACATAAAGGGTGGGTATTTATAGGGGATGTTGAAGTTTGTTATGCATGGAAATTTTTAATTTCATTAATTACTTTCTTATTACATGTATGCATTATTAGAAAAATATAGAATCTTACCTTAATCTATATGCATGATTAAAGATTAGATTAAGCTAATCACATAATCATATGCAATCATATACATATTAGCATCTAATCACCATTGTATCTACCATATATATGAAAGAGAGCATTAAATATATATATTCGTACCTTAAATTATATTCATGATTTAAGCTAATCACACAATTATATATGTATATATACTATAACGACCGAGATCCCTCTAGTCGAGATTTTCTCCCCAGTCGTACTCATCCATATTGTCCGCTTTGGGAGGGCCGGAGCTCAACTTAACTCCTCACGAATTTTTTTTGCGTTCTCAGTTATTCGAACCCAAGACCTCTCTTTATGAGACACTTAAGTTGAATACTGTCCACTGGAGGTGCATGGAATAGTCCATAGGGGTGAGAGTAGTAGGAGAAAGTCCGTAGTCGTTAGAGCTTTGGTACTTCATTTAGCCGAGTAATCCTTACTTTGTTATTTTGTTCTACATTGAATAATTTTACTTTAAAATTCAATATTTTTAATGTAGTTTTTTAAATCATTTTACAGTTTATACAATTAAAAGATTTTTTTTTTTTTTTTTAACTTACTGCTAGCTTACTATATTATAATAACTATTCTCGTTTAGATGTGATTGAATTGCTTCTTGTAGGCTTCTCTCGCGTTACTAGAACTTCTAGGACCATGCTGACTCTACTTAAATTCAACTAGTCATCTGTCCATTGCCAGCCACTTCCCTACTGGTCTACCTATGAGAATTCGATATGGTTTCTTTGACTACCCAATCCAAGTTATTGGCAGAGAAAGAGATTGTGCATATGGGTTTATCTTAATACAATGCTCATTAGTTCGTTGTGGTGATAACTCTATCATCAACTGCCAAATTATGATGGTGGAAATGTTTCACCATCCAGGCAGTTATTAAGCTTTAACATTCATTCTTGCTAACTAACCTGGAAAGAGGAAACAAAAAAGGATAAGCAACACCATGTATCGTACATGACTTTATAATTTAGTTGGGTAGGTTGCAAACTCAAAGAAATTGAGTAGTTTGGACATCTTTAAGAATCAGATCCTTATAAGGTCAGTATCTTCTTACCAGCATGCAGCAGCAAAATGGAGATTTTTCAGCATTCACAAAAATTACCAGGATGCCACGTGAATTTGGAATATTTCATTTATTCAATCTTGTCAATGAATTGCTCCTGCAACATCAAAATGAAATGAAAGATATGTTGAGCCATCACATCTAAAAATTTAAGTTGTCAAAGACACGTTTATTTACTTCAATTTTATCTTCGACAAGCCCCCTCATGTACAAACCGAATTAATCTTTTCATCAAAGGCCTCGCAAGTGCACAATTTTCAAAAATAGGTCGCGCTGAGATTTGAATTCAGGATTTTTGCCTCCTCTAATACCATGTTTAAGCTAAGTCATCTAAAACCTTGCGGTATAAGATAAGGGATAAATTTATCTACTTAAATTTTGTTTTGGACGATATTTATTGTAATTTGTGTGATAACTTTTACATGAAAATCACTTTTGTTTGCGCCTCTTCTTTGAATGCGTTTGGCATGGAGAAATGGTTTTTTTTTTTTCCCCTAGTATTGAATATGATAAATGTGTTGTTTGTGAAGTATGAGCTTGTGTATATCCTACGGATTTATGAATAATGGTTAGATGGTTACGACACCTGATCCTTAGAGATAAAGGTGTGAACTTTTTTTGTGCATTGTATGCCTACATTTTTTGAAAGATTTCCGTCGTGTTGGTATATTGCGTTATTCTAGGTCTTTTGTAGCGAAGGATTATCCATGCATCTGAACCTTGAGAGACATTAGAGCACTTATTGAAGCCAAGCTCGATCATACAAAGAACTAAAATTTATAGCTCAAGCCTTACTTGCACTGCTTGCCCATATGATCCCGGGTGACATAGAACTTGGAAGTTATGCAATAGAGCAATTACATTTCTTCTTGTTTTTCAGTTACAACTCTCTCCTTCAACAATCATTATAATCTTGACATCAATGTTTCCTTTTTCATGTTCTTATCCACTATTAATTTCTTTTACTATAAAAAATAAATATGAAATGGAATTAATCAATATATATGATTTTATGAGAAACTATGGAAACATAAACCAGATAGTTGGTATTCTAGAAATTTAATGCACACTTGTATAAAAAATGCATGAAATTTACTTTAGTTTGTCTTGAAATTTCTATCTTACATCTTAAAGCTTATGATGTGTTATCACTTATCAGAACCTTGTGCTTTTTTGTCAAAAATCACAGGTCAGCCAATGAGTTGGCCAATATAAGGAAATTAATAACCAAAAAAGTCTAAAAATAATAATAAGGAAATCCATTTGTTACCTTTATTTGTCCTGATTGAGTTGTAATTTTCCGGGAGAAAGATGAGACATTAGGTTTTAGATTTCATTTCCTAAACAGTTTTTACCTTGATAGATGCCATGAGATTTTGGAGTGTTAATGTAATAGACCGTTTGCATCTTACTCCTGTTTATACTTCCATTCTGTAACTTTCATTATGTTTGAACTCTCTATAATTATCTATGTTATACTTAAATCTTGCTTTTAAATTCATGCAGGATTGATGTTGCAGTGGCAATTTTTTGCGCCTTGCTGTTTAGCATGCTTCTGTTATCATCATATATTACCCTTTACTTAAGACATTACTGGATATCCTTCATCATTATATGCCTTGCTATCGTTCTTCCTGTACGTTTGAGAATTTCAAGACAGATACGTGCAAAGAAAAGGGAGAGGAGATTGATGCTACCTTTATCCATGTGAATGCAGTCAATGATTGCCAATGAATAAGCACATCATTCAACTGCATTATAACAAGGTTTTCGGTGACATCTCAAGAAAATTAAAGCTCCAACATCATTTATGTACGCCTACCAACCTGATAGGAACATGGTGATGGTATTTTTCTTACTCTTCCCTGTTTCTGATGACCAATATGCAAAAGCTTTGGGAAATTACCAAGCAACTCATTCCCTTAACAAGTAAAAGGTAATTATTTGAGCAAAAGTTGAAGGAGTCCTAGCTGTGATTTTTTCCCCTTTATTGGGTTGTGATGCCTTTAGAGCGAAACAAAAGATTTCGGCTGAAATTTGAGTCATTAGATGTTTTAATTGAAAATTTAAGATAATTTGTAAAACAAAATGCTCGGCAGGGTAGGTATAACGGAATCCCTGCCACGGTGGAATCTATTCAAATAACTAAATGCAATTGGCTCCTTATTGCCTCGTTGCTTTATCTTTTCATTCTCCTGATTGCATGGGGGTCATTGAATTTGGTATGTTGTTTCTCCATCTGATTGGAAGAACTCTGTCATCTGTAGGTCCACAAGAGGGTTTGGGCACTGCAAAGACGAGAGATTGAATGAATATTTACGATTTTCAATGCTTTAGTTGAGTGCAGCATTCTTGAAGGATAGTCTTGAGAAAAGCCATCCCTTCCCTCCGTATTAGTTTGATAGTGGAAATATTGAAGATAGATATCTGAAGTCCATTAAATAGTTCCATAATCTGATATAGTACTTCTGAGTTCTGATACTTTCCTATATTATGATGTCTTGTGGGCATATTTCTAATATTTAAATTGTTAATCGGAGTATATATTGTTTGATTTTGTGCCACTGTATATTTCTTAATACAGACATACATTGCATTGCTGAATTATGTTGTTATTTCTGATTGAACATTATTTAGGTGATGCATACTAAAGATGTTGACAATAAGATAGAATGAGAAGACCCTTAATGCACCTTTTTGTGTCCTCTCTTAGAAAATATAGTTATTTTGCAAATTGCTTAGACTTTAAGAATAAAATGAATTTTGAATGAAATTTTTCCATATCTGCATAATATACTAGACATTTTGAGAAATGTGTAGCATATTTTAGGAAATAACAATTGGTTTCATCCAAAATTTGAGTCAAATTGTTAAATTTATTCTAGATTTAAGGATTCAGATGTAAAAATGATTTAGAAGGCCGAAAACTTTAATGAAGCACACATTTTTTATTTTTTTTGGCTGGATTGCACTTTGGTTTTTCTTTTATTGAAGATGTGTACTTGGAACATTCAACTTGCTGCACTTTGCACTTTGCACTTTGGCTGTGCACCATCATGTATATGCTCGATGAGATCATTTTGCGGCTAACATTGAAACGTGAACACTAGCGAGGAAAAAACTTTATTGGGCCAAAACTGACACCAAGAGATATAAGTTAAGAGAGAATGAGATCGTAGTCCTAAACAAAGTAAAAAGTAAAAAGTAAATAAATTCTTTTAATCTTTTGTCAATTTTTAAACCATTTTAACGGTGCTGCTAAAAGCCGAAACTATAGGTCAATCAAATGTCCACTAAGTATAAACTATATTAACTATCACTTCCAATTGGATAATTGGAGCCAATGCCATCATTAAACCCTCCAAATGGGTACTAACACTCAACACGTATTACTGATGCATAATGTTATATAATTGGTTTTTGAATTTATTAATCATTGGTAAATGGGAGTTTGCTTTAATGGATGGACGAAAAATATGGATCTTTTAGATGCTAATAATGACTATTGGAATTCACTTTGAATTCGACATAGTACAATTTTAGGATACATAACACCAAAAATAAAGTAATTACCCCGATTCATACATCGACGATATATTTATTTCCACTATTTTGTTGACTGGAAATATACTTTTAGGCAAACTTCCAATTTTTTCAGTCTTCCAATATGATAATTTCTCCTTAGCATAGGCCTCCAATGGTGGTAAATGGAGGTATTTGGAGATCAATGGATAATAGAAGGAGAATTTAGAAAAGTGGTTAAAAGCAAATTTTAGATTTTGAAAAATTATATTTTTTAATAATATTTAAAAAAAAATGGCAATTTTAGATGTAAAAATTTATATGTACATTTTTTATTTCTTTAAAAAATGACAAGTTTTTCTTTTCTAACTTCTTAGAGATGTTATTCACTTTTTTTTCTTTAAACAATTGAACAGTTATAGTGTCATATTTTTTTTCTTTTTTAACAAACAATTCAACTATTGTTTTTTTAGTTGTTTGGACAGTTAGTTGTATTGCCATTTCCACACTTGTCTTCATCGACAATTCTTCCTCTTTCAACCACACATCAACCCAACTTTCTTCAATAATTTTTCTGCGTTATATTCAAGAAATTTTCATCAGGAGTTATACCTAAAAACAAACATAGACTAATCTACATTCTACCACAAATAAATTTTAGTTCTTTTATAATTCAAATTTATCTACATAAAAAACTAACTTACATAGCGGTGGCACGAGGTGTGAGTTGAAATTTTTTTGGTAGAATCTTGTTGTTGATTTGACTTTTTGTGGAATTAGCTTTTGACTGAATTTTAATAGATTATATTGAAATTTTTAGATGATTGAGAGTATTATTCTCTAAAATGACCATTTTTTTAATTATTTACAAAATTTGTCATACTTGAGAATGACTAGATATCCAAATGGATTGTCTATAATTTCCTCATAATAGAATTGGTCAAAGATTGTAATATTGGAGCTATTAAACTTTAGATAATGTTAAAAATACAACACTTCAGATAATGCTAAATGTGGTCAACATTACCATAGAACGGAAAATTAGATGCTTACGGCTCTTGAAATTGATGTATCATAAAATATTAAGATACAACAATACAAAATTGATGTAACACACACTCTCTCTCTGTCTCTCTCTCTCTATATATATATATATATTCATGGACAAGATATTTCTCCCTACTTTATTATCTAACAATTCTTTCAAGCAAGCTTCCAATTCTTAAATCTTCTACTATGATAAGTCCCCCTCAATCGGGGCATCCATCGATCGTAAATGGAACCTATCTTCAGAGTAATGGATACCAGAATTGGTCAAACATGTAAGGTTATATTTTCATCGGTGCTCACTGAACTTTCAACAATATTTCAATTGAGTTGTTAAACTTTAATTTGTCTCAATCAATCATTAAAATTTAATTTAGTTTCAAATTTTAGAACTTTGTCACATTCCATCAATATCGCCTCCTAAACTGACGAAAATTGCTCAATTTATAACCATACTGTTATTAATATTCTACACAATCGCTATGTGATTCCCTAGCAACAAAAATAGTAAAATAAAGGTTATGTCAAAATTCTTTAGATTAAATGGTTAAATGGTGTATTTTTTTATAGACAAAATAGTATATTTGGTCCCCAATCTTTTAAAAATGTAATGGATATACCCATAATATTTAAAAATAGCATCGGACATCACCAACATTTGAAAAAATAGGCATGGTAGGTCTATAATGTTAGAATCCATCAATTTTCTCCGTTATCTGACTCAAGTGGACTTCATTCGTTGTTTGACCCAAAATTAAGTACTTGAAATCACATGAATAAAAGCATCAGATCATTATGTATCTTTGTTCAGTGTACCAATTAGCTATGTATGTAGTTGTTCAGCAACGAGTGCAGATAAACAAAGACAGGGTTGTAGATGTGGGTCTGCACATTTTCTCAACTTTTTCAATTTTTCCCCCTTTTTTCAATATGGGTTCTACAAAAACCAACATCATTTTTTAGATCTACAATATTGGTAGGTAATCAGGTCTATCTTGTGTATTTACCTACTTCTTAGTCTTAAATTCCAATTGCGTTGCTTTTGTTTCTCTATGTATCTAGTTGTACAATGTACCAATCAGTTATGTGGCGATTGTTTACTTTCACTTCTGGATTTTCTCTGTAAGTATAATTTTGGTGCTATAGCTACTTGCTTCTCTACCTATCCCGCTACTAAGAATAATTTTTATAATGATTTGTAGGTGGTGAAGAAGGCAATGCGACTAGTCTGTCTTCTGCAAATGCTACTCGTGTTAGAAACATTTTGAGTTCTGGAAGCTTATTGAAATGAAAAGGCCTAGTTGCAAATGACTCGGTCATAGCTAAAGATGTAAGACCACTCTCACTCTCAAATCCGCCCCCTCTTCCGTTCGGCGTGCTATTGGATTTGGGTTATTGCTGGTGGTTGAGGAAGTAGAGTTCACCATGGTCCTTCATTACAATTTTGAAATTTTTCGTTGGTTTTGGGTTGCGATTTTGGGTTGGATGGTGGTGTTTGCACTTTGGGACGTAAAAGGGCATAATTTGGTATAGGTGCCGCTGGCTGTGAGGGTGGAACTGCCGCTGCTGCATGTGGGTGGTAGCAGCCTTGGGTTCGGGGTTGGGAAAGATGGGATATTTATTTATTTTATTTCTGAATTTTAAGCCATTTTAGTGGTTTGATGCTTTTACTCCTGTGATTTCTAGCGTTTAATTTTATGTCAAACAACGCAAGAAGTCCACTTGAGTCAGATAATGGAGAAAATGGACGAATTTTGCCATCAGGGACCTACCATGCCTATTTTCTCAAACGTTGAGATGTATGATACTATTTTTAAATATTAGCGGTATATCCCTTACATTTTTGAAATGTTGAGGACCAAATATACTATTATTCTCTTTTTTCATACTTTTATGACGTAACGTAGTAATAAGTTGACATTTCATGCAGTGATTACATGGAATATTCGTTACAGTATGATTGGTAAGTTTGGTAAGTATTTTTGATCAATTGGGAGACGATATGTGAAAATTTAAAACTAAATTGAAATTCAAAAATTTAATGTGACAAATTAAAGTTAGTGACACAATTGAGATTTTATTAAAAGTTCAATTAGCTTTATCCAAGATTGTGAAACTGGAGCTATCCTTTGGTCTCCTTGAAGCACTTAAATTAGATAAGACCCGTGATCAATTATGAGTGTATGACTATGACATTTAAGACAACATAGTTATAGTAATCAAGTATGAATACGATTGAACAAAATATTAAAATAGTAGTTTATTTAAAAATAAATAAAATTGTTGGAGAATAATGAGGCCACGTTTTTTAGAAAATAAGACTTGTGCAATGATTGTAAATGTCCCTTTTGGAAGTGACACAATAATATTTCATGCAATTGGCTTTAATTCCTCACTTTGGACGAGACTTTTCACAAAGGGCCTTTGGCTTTATTGTTTTTGTATAGCCTAGAGGATGGTGTCATGGGAAGCTGTCGGCTAATGCAACCAAATTAGACAGATTTCTTCTTGTTTATAGAATATTTTGCCCTTTTTTTTTTATTGGAAGTTTCTTGTTATTGTCAACAATAATACAAACAAAATTTCATGTTAATCACTTCCCATTCCCCGCCCCGCCCCGCCCCCCCCTCTCTCTCTCTCTCTCTCTCTCTATGTATGTGTGGCATGTTTGATATGATTAACAAAAATGATAGGCTTGACAAATTAATGTAGAACAAAACCTAAAATATTCTCAATTTCTCTCTTTCTGTTGATTGTGTACAAGAAATAAATTTTAGTCCTAGATCCTATATATATAAGTATAAAGAATAAAATTTATATTTTTACTTTCTTTATGTATTATTTTCTTTTTAGTATGATGAGAGGGAGGAACAATAGAAAAATGAGTTGTATGAATGTTATATGATAGGGACAAATTGAATCAAAATGTAGAAATAAATCAAGAAACGAAAGTATGTCAGGCGATACATTTCATGTTTCTAGTGCAAACCAACTTGAAAATCCTACTAATACCATACCACATTTAAAATGCAAAAAACACATTAGGTGCTTGTATGAATCTATTTCGTAAATTAATATACTAAGTATAAGGTTGTTATATAAAACAATTTGGGGGTGTATCCAATTGAAACTTTAAAGACTTGTAAGAACTTTAAAAAAGTTAAGATGTATTCAATTGAAATAATTATAGACTTTAAAAAAATCTTTAAAATTCACGGGTATTCTGTTTCGCGCGTTTTTTTTATTTGGATTCGTGCTAACAATTAAAAGATTATTCAAATGATGTGTAAGGAACAAAATATTTTGAGACAAAGTCTCAACAATGGGTGTTATAATTGAAAGATTGTATTATACAACTTGCTTCCAAGGGACGCAAGCACGCAAAGTTATTAGATTCGAAAAATAAAAAATAAAAGACTTGAATGTAAATTCACATATTTCTTGTGAGATAGTTGTTTGTTTTTTCTTTTTCACTGCAAGAAAGGAGGTCAATAGCGGCGACTTTTGTCGCTGCTGAAGGATCAATTGTCGTCCCTTTACGACAAAGTCGTCGCTGAATATTGCCGCAATAGTGTAGTGTCTTTAGATTAGTAGTGACGACATATTGTCGTCGCTACATATATTTGAATCTATAGCGACGACATAGTTGTCGCAACATTGTCGTGGTCTATATCTCGAAATTAGAGAAAAATTGACAATAATGTGAAATAGTAGCGACATGTGTGTCGTCACTATTACATTTTATATACCACATATTTATGTCGTCGCTATATGTTTAGGAGGTTTAGCGGCGACCTAATTTGTAATAAGTTGTTTTGTTTTAGCAACGACAATGTCGCTGCTATAGACATTATAAAATTTATTTTTGTAAAAAAAATTTATTTAAAATAATAAAGAATTCTAAAAATCTACAAATCCCCCAAACCATCGTCCTCGTCGTCGTCCTCCTCCTCCTCCTATCGTACAATCTCCGGTATGCTATTCTTCAGAAGTTGAATTTCCCACTACATTCGGTGAAGCTGATCCTCATACATAGCAAATTGAGGATCGTCATTCCTCGTGTCTCTAGAGAACTGGTGGGATGTTCCTTCTGGGGCCTTCGATGCAGTGGTCGAATCTAGGGAGGGAGAGGTGCCCTTCGGAACCCGTCCAACCCGTCCTCGTGGTTCTCCAAGAACCTCCTTCGCAATGGCAATCTCGTCTAACGACGAGCCACTCGAGGCGACCTCTGACTATTAAGTTTCCCTCAACTCAACAAGTTTATCCTGTTGAATGAAAAAATAATAATGCATAATAATATCATGTTAGATAAAATTAAATTAACAACATTGAAAAATATAAATTTGTCTTCACGTAGAGTCACTAGCTGCCTGCGGGTTCACCCAATTGCCATCCCAGAAGGTGTAAAAAGTTCGGAACGACTCAATAATGCCCGGCCACTGCTGGGTCTCGGGGTCCCGCTACAACAATTTAAGTGTGAATAGATTTAGTTAAACAACATGGTTATGCATTGAAGATTCGAAAATTTTATTTGTACCTCATCGTAATGCATGGGAGAGAAGCTCTTTGACCCTGCACACTCGAGTAATTAGCCTCACCTCAATTGGCATTATTTTTTGTGGACCGTTCCTGAAAATATAAAAAATAATTGATTAGTAGAAAATTTAATAGTTATAAAAATATTAACATAAAATGTAAAAAGTAAATGAACAATACGTACCATGAAAGTAGGACTAGTGAAGAAGTTAGTGCACTTCTGCCAGTCCTCCGCAGACATCTCGCCGTATGGACGGCTCGTTCCGTGCGCTTTCAAGTGATTATGTGCTTTGAGTTTGTAATCTCGATAACGATTGGCCGCCAGGCGATCTACAGCGGCATACTGCCTAGTATTCGTCGGGCGACCGATCGCCCTAAAGATCAAAGTAGCTTTGCATCAAAGGAAAAAATTTCGTTAATGTATGATATATGGAACAATTATTTATAAAATGTGCTAATATAAAAACTACTGTAAGGCAATACCTCGATTATGCTACGTAACCGTGCTCGCTGCTCCTCTAGAACCTCTGTCTATGAATGGTAGTAAGGGGGCACGGTGAACCTCACTTGGTTCCCAACCTAACGCGTAAAATACTTCGTGTTATTCTCGATCAGCTGCATTGTGCGTTCGACATTGTCGAACGTGATGGAAAGTGGTCTCTTCCCGTTGGCCTGCCAAACTTTCTCAAGGTTAATGTCTTGAGAGATACCCCGTCGCTTAGACGAGGACACTGAAAAAGAACAAATATGAACCATATCATACGAAATTCAACGATGTTTGTAAAATACAAAAAGAATGATGTTAATGAAAATTCTTACCAGACTCGCAGGACGACTCGAGCTGGTGAGGTAGCTGCTGTGGAGGATCGCCTGCACCATCACCTCCGTACGATATCACGTCAGCCATACTAACACATAACAATAGCGAACATCAATTAGTGTGAAAAAAGGTCACTACACTTTGAATTTCTAAGAAGTTTTATTTGATTGATGAATTGGTCCCTAAACTTATTTTATTTCAAATAAGTCCCTAATCTTTGAATTTATATCAAAATTTGAATAAGTTATATTTGATTGATGAATTGGTCCTTAAACTTATTTTATTTCAAATAAGTCCCTAGACTTTGAATTTATATGTAAATTTGAATAAGTTTTATTTGATTGATGAATTGGCCCCTAAACTTATTTTATTTCAAATAAGTTTTCAAACTTTGAATTTATGTGAAAATTTGAATAAGTTATATTTGATTGATGAATTGGTCCCTAAACTTATTTTATTTCAAATAAGTCCCTAAATTTTGAATTTATATGTAAATTTGAATAAATTTTATTTGATTGATGAATTGGTCCCTAAACTTATTTTATTTCAAATAAGTCTCTAAACTTTGAATTTATGTCAAAATTTGAATAAGTTATATTTAATTGATGAATTGGTCACTAAACTTATTTTATTTCTAATAAGTCCCTAAACTTTGAATTTTTTCGTAATTTCTAATATGTTTTATGTTATTGATGAATTGGTCCCTAAACTTATTTTATTTCAAATATGAAACCCATGGAACATACTATAGTAGTATAATAATTTTTAACATGCGTCAATATAGAAATTTTAAAGACTAATTAATATATTATTCTTCAAAAATAGAAATATGTTCCTAAACATATAAACAATATAAACACAAAACTTTTAAAAAACAATAAAAATGACTAATTAAAAACTTCAATAACATAACTTCAATATAATAATTTCTAAAAAAATTATCAAAAAAACAATATCACACATGTGAATTGAGAAATGAAGCCAAGCAGCAGAGAAGGATGGACAAGACAAATTGAACTCGTAGTGCAAATCTCCAATATAACCTCAAAACAGACAAAGGAATACAAGAATTGAAATTAATTAAAGAAGATCGAACTACAATAATGCAAAACACCAACAATAGAGGAAAAACAACACCAAAGCATAAAGAAAACTTATAATTTGTGAGAAACTCAAAGACTACCAACGGATCTATGAAAAAAATTCTTTCCATCAAATATGTGATTTTTTTTTAATTAACACCACAATTCCATAGTTTCACAGCTAAAATTTACAGTTTGTGATCGAAAATGGTTAGTTTACAAATTTACAGTTGCGGTTCAATTACAGTCCAACTCTAATTAATTCAATTGAATATCAAACTAATTAATTCTTGAATTAAATGAAATACCTGGTTTTGAAATGAGCTTGGCCACGGCAGGCAAAACGAAATATGGCAACAAAGCGAACGAGCTTGGCGCGGGCAGTGGGACGGCGGTGTGGGCAGTAGTAATGGGACGGCGGATGGATGCGGTGACAACTTTGTAGCTAAATTTCTTGGTTTTTGGCAAATGCGGAAGAAGAAGAGGTTTCTACGCTTATTTAGAAAATTAACTCTATAGCGACAAAGTCGTCGCTATACTATATAGTGACGACATATGGATTTAATTTTTTTAGTTTACGCACTTAATACGTGCCGCCAAATATTTGGCACATATAGTGACGACGTGTCGTCACACGTCGTCGCTATATATGACGTCTCTGTTTGTTATTTATACTTAGGTCCCTCAACTTGAAATATTTTTCATTTTGGTCCTTATATTTTCTCTTTATTTCAATTTCATCTTCTTTTATTTGCAATGTAAGTCTTTCAAGTTTTACGAGTTTAGATATATAGTCTCCAATTGGGCGTTTGTACAATTGCAGTCTTTTTTTGTCCTATATTATGTCCACAAATGTTAGAACTTCATCCAAACTTGCGTTTTGACCTGTAGTAATGATAGTATGAAAGAAAAACATTCAAGTTGAAAAATTTTAACAACAACAAGAACGAAATTGTTATAAATTTATGTCATACATTTTATTGTCGCACAACAACATTCAATCTGATTCACTATCATGATACGATTGATCATCATCATCATCACTATCGTCCTCATTACTTTCACTTGATGTTTCATCATCCTAGTATTTTTCATGTGTGTCGTCTTCCACATCATCGTTGTTATTAAACGAAGTATCTCCTGCAGTACCAGACGAGGCTCTCCTGATAATTGATGCTCCTATCTCATCAGCTTCACTATCATCCCGATGCAAGGATATGTTCTCTATGTTGCCAAGATCAACGATCAAAGATAAACCAGAAGAGTTTAAATCGTGGATCAGGTCTATCTCTGTGATGTTAGATCCCATCATATCCCACGTCCTCCTACGATGGACTACTTGTACTACTCGCCACTTCGAACCATGGGAAGGAATTTCAATGTAGAATACTTGTTGTGCTTGGCTAGCAAGTATGAACTGATCATACCAAATTAATGCCATTAATTAGACATGAGATTGTCTAGTAATATCTGAAAGATTGCTAACCCACCATGGGCGATTCCCTCCAATTGCAAGGCAATGTCCCAAATCAACCCACCAAACCCCGGATTTAGGCTACTCCCTCGGCCTTCGGCCTTACGCCGCGGTCATACCCAACCCACAATCCGTCCCACACGCCACCTCAAACAGCCTCTTGCCACCAAATGCCTTTCCAACTCGCGGCAACCCTAGGTTTAGACACTAGTGATGCCGCGGCCCCCTCCTTCAGTGACCCAATCACCGGTCACCCCCCCTTGGACGCGCCACCCCTAGGCGACCCTATTGGAGGATCAGTTGCATCCCAGCAATTGGCCCCAGCTCTCCCGCCTTCAGATGATCCGCGCAAGGCGATGTCAGCCCCCTCAGGCTCCATGGCGCGCCTATCCATCCTCCAATCTCTGGATTGCCTTGTTCGCCACGCCCATCTCTCCCATTCGATCGCGCCAAGAATGGCGCCCGCCTGAACCAAAGTGGGATTCGGCGTCCCAATGCCACCCCTCAGCACCTTTCAGCGCGCCAAAACCAAGAGCCATGGGGGCGTTCCGTGTTCTGTTGGGCTCCCTTTAAACCAAATTTCGGATCCGGCAAGTCTCTTGACCCAATTGTCAAGACCCGTCCGATGCCAATGGACCAGCCCTCTGTTGACTGCTGCAAGCCTTTACAAGACGCAGCGCTGCGCTGTCATGGTGCGCCAAAGAAAGTTGCCCGGCATGCCACTCCGGCTAATTTTTCCGTCCCCTCCGTTTTGCCTAATTTTTCAGCCCCTACCGCCGGGCCCTCATGTATTCCCCCAAGAGGCTCGATGCGCTTGAATATTGGAAAAAAACTTATGTCTGCTGCGATGGTGAAAAATGCAGACCATCTCCCCGTCTCGAACGCAGTGATCGTAAGTCATTTGCCCGGTCCTCGATCCGCCCCGATTACTGTCATCAATTTGTGGCTAAGGAGCCTTTTTGCATCGTGGAGAACCACCTTGACTATTACTGGCGATGAGGAAGCTTCTCTCGCTAAGCCTTTCATGTTTACACTTGTAGGCAAATTTTCTCATCGTAAACCCAGCATGGTGGAGGTACGCAATTCTTTTCAGAAATTTGGGTTTACCGGTGATTTTAAGATTGGGCTTATCGATTTTAAGCATATTCTTATTCACTTGACGCATGAGGATGATTATAGTCGATTATTTTTGAAACCTTTGTGGTTTATTTTGGGATGCCCTATGCGTGTGCTTAAATGGACGTGTGATTTCCATCCTGATGCTGAGACCCCCATTGCCCCTGTGTGGATTTCTTTTCCATTCTTCACTGTTCATATCGTGCTAAGGAATTTTTATATGCTCTATCTAAACTTGTGGGATCCCTTTGAGAATTGATGAGGCAACTACGGATTTATTGAGGCCCTAGCGGGCCGGGGTTTGTGTAGAGGTGAATTTGGAGCATAAGCTCCACGAGAGGGTTTGGATTGAAGCAGGGGTGAATCTCGTAGTTTTTGGCGACTGTTGTTTATGAGCAACTGCCTCATTTTGTCTTGAAATGTAGACATATGGGTCATCTTATTGACAAGTGTAGAGTTGGGATGACTCCTCTGGATATTGACAGATCTGTTCAGGCTACTAAGCCAGTTGGTACCCCGGCTACTAAGCCTATTGCTAATGTGATTCCTAAGCCTACATTTGGTGCCACGGCTCCTAAGCCAGTTGTTGTTGAGTTGCCAGTCGATGTTGAGATGCCTTTGGTTGATACAGTAGGGAAGGGGAAGGGGAAGGGTAAGGAGGTCGTTGTTGAGACACGGAAGCAGTGGGTCCCACTTGCTAGCTCTTTTCTTATTCCTTCACCTATTTCAACACCTCCTCCTGAGGAACTTGAGAGATCTACTTCCGAGTATGTCCCTCCGGTTGCTACTATTTTCGCTTCAAAGCTACCATCGCAGAGAATCTTGTTTCGATCCACCGCTTGAACATATGATGGCGGTTCCTCGTGAGTATCCTATGCTATCGAGCCAGCTGCCGGTGTTTGATCCTGCTCCACATAGCCTCCCGGATCCTAGCTGCCGAGAGCGTTGAGGTTCCTATACTGCAGACACCTGCTAGTTCTATCCAGTTAGGAGGTCACCAGCGAGGACACTTTCGGCGTAATTCTTTCTGGAGGACTTGGTGGGATTAGGAGAGACAAGAATCGGATGGGTTCACTACGATTCGAGAAAGAAGTCCTCGAAAGGTGTTGATATTCCTCGCCCGAGCACGCGGGTCACTCGTAGTCAGCGGTGCTTTGGCCACATAACCAATCCCTTTGATGTGTGTTATCATTTGGAATGTGAGGGTGGGGCGTCTTGCCACGCGTGAGCGTCTTAAGAAATTGGTTCGGATTCACCGGGTTTACTTCTTAGTGATTTTGGAACCATTTGTTACAAGAAAAACTTTGACTTTATCAAGCGATCTCTCGCATTTGATGTGGGCCTTGAGAATGAATCGGGTAAAATTTGGTGCTTTGGAATTTGGGGACTACGGTTGCTTCATGTGTTGATCATCCCCAATTCCTTCACATTAGAGTTGAGGATCCCAAACCGTCTGTGCCGATGTATATTACCCCGTTTATGCTTCTTGTTCACGGTGGGCGCGAGGATTTATGGATGGGACTCCACCAGATTTCTCTTGTAGTGGATGGGCCGTGGATGGTTAGGGGAGACTTTAATGTGATTGCTCACAATGGTGAGCGTCTTGGTCATAACACTCGAGAAGAGGTACATCCGATTTTGCGAGATATGATGATGGATTGTGGCTTGATCGATGCAAAGTTCTGATGGTAGTAGTAGATCGTGGACTATTGGGAGAGTGTGGAAAGCGGTTGGACAGAGTGTTGATTAACTCAGCAGTTGGTTCTTCTTTCTCTAGCTTTTCGGTTAACATCCGAACCAAGTACTTGAATCACTCTCCGCTCTTGATTCAGTGGTCTTCTGATGACGATTTAGGACCTCGTCCGTTTCGATTCCTCAACGTTTGGTCTAGACATCATGACTTCTTGAGCTTTGTATCCCAAAAGTGGTCTTTCCCGACTCATCATACGGGAATGACTGCTCTTTGGGAGAAGATTTTTAGGCTCAAACAGGGCCTTCGTTGGTGGAATCGACATGTGTTTGGTGACATCTTCCAGCGAGTCAGGGATGCAGAGTGTAGGGTGGATTTGGTGGAGTCCGTCATGATAGTGATCCTACTCCACCCACCGTGATACATTACACTGTGCTCAGCAGCCCTGAACCGGACTTTATCTATTGAGGAGGCTTTTTGGAAACAAAAGGCAGGGGCTCGTTGGGTTTGTGAGGGAGACCATAACACCCGGTATTTTCATTCTATGGTGCAGGGGCGTAGGATCCGATCTCGGATTAGGTCTATTACTTCCGAGACGGGGGAAGTGTTTGACTCTCAGGAGACTATTCAGCCTTCAGCTGTGTCATTTTTTCAGGAGCTTTTGTCAGCTGCTCCTCAGCCTGTCGATCCTATTCGACCCGATATTATTCCTAGAATGGTGTCCGATGAGGATAATTTGCAGCTCAATCGGATACCGACTTTGGCTGAAGTTCGGGAGGCTATCTTCAGTATTGATCCTGACAGTGTAGCGGGGCCAGATGGATTTTCTTCACATTTTTTTCAGGAATGTTGGGATATTATCTCAGATGATGTCTTTCGGCGATCTTGGACTTCTTAGTGAGGGGGCATTTTCAGAGAGGTTTTCACTACTTCTATAGTATTGATCCCTAAGCGGGATAATGCATGTCGGTGGTCCGAGTTTCGTCCTATCGGCTTATATACGCTTTTTAATAAGTTGGTTACAAAGTCATTGAATTCGCATGATCGAGTAACATACTTCCTCGTGATTATTTCAAAGCACCTCAGAGCGGATTCATCCCGGGGCGACTCATTGGGGATAACATCCTCCTTGCATGGAGCTTCTACACACAATTGGATATGAAGGTGCGAGGGGTAATGCTATCCTCAAGCTAGATATGGCTAAGGCCTATGACCGCTTTGGATTGGGGTTTCTTGATCTCTACTTTTGGAGGGCTTTGGATTTGATGCTATATGGATAGATCGGATACGGAGGTGCATCTCGAGTGTCATTTTTCATCCCGCTCAATGGTAGACCATGTGGTTTTTTCCCTCATCCGGGGACTTGACTGAGGTGATCCCATCTCTCCATCGTTATTTATTCTAGTCACCGACTATTTTTCGCGCATCCTTACTCGGCAGTATCAGCAGATACTTCGATGGCTTCTGAGACATGGAGGGATGCTCTTATCTCACATCTATGTTTTGCGAGATGATATGATCATTTTCGCTAACGGTCGAAGCTTGATCTATTATTAGACGGGTCCTACATTGTATCGAACACTATGAGCGAGCTTCGGGCCAGTTAGTGAATAGAGATAAGAGCGGGATTATTTTACCCAAACGGGCTACCATTCAGCAGATACACAGGCTTGAACATCTGACAGGCTTTCGTCACCAGCAGCAGCCTGTCACTTATCTTGGAGTGCCCCTGTTCAAAGGGCATCGTAAGATATTCCTATACGATGATCTCATTCAGAAAGTACGGAGCAGAATATCTGGCTGGGCTTCGAGGTTACTTTCACCTGGAGGACGGATTACTCTGATTCGGTCTGTTCTGTCTTCTATTCCTCTCTACCTCCTTCAGATTTTGAAGCCTCCCAAGGCTGTCTTGAAGAAGCTAGAGAGCATCTTTGCTAGATTCCTCTGGGACTCCAAAGATCATACCCATCGTCTTCATTGGAAGAGATGGAAGGACTTATGTCTCCCGACTGAGGAGGGAGGACTGGGATTTAGGCGATTACAGGACCTTGTTGACACTTTCTCACCGGGCTATGGTGGCTATTCGGATCTCGAGAGATCTCTTTGGGCTCGCCACGGTAAATCTTGTCGGGGCACACATCCGACATCGCCATCTGTTCCTTATTATGCCTCACCTGTTTGGAGACGGTTGAAGCTTATAGGACCACAGGCCGAGACCTACATTGCATGGAAGCTAGGGCGGGGTCACATATTTTTTTGGCATGATTGCTGGATGGGCGATACTACTTTGGCTGATCAGTTCCCGCAGCTACCACATTCTCTCATCCAGGTGCACGATTTCTTTGATGATATTGGATGGAATATTGACAGACTCACTCAGATCATTCCACCTACCATGGCTGAGCAGATAGGGAGCATCCCTATCACCCCACACGTAGATGATCAGATTGTATGGACTGATACTTCAGATGGCAGATTTGTTACCAAGTCTGCATGGCAGCTTCTCCGTACAGGGAGCATTAGACAGGCTGTATATCGTATGATATGGAGTTCGATTATTCCGACCACGGTTTCCTTTTTCTGTTGGAGATTGTGGCAGGGGCTTATACCAGTGGATGTGGTGATCCAGAGACGGATAGGGAGTCATATGGCGTCGAGGTGCCAGTGCTGTTCGGCTATAGAGACTATTCAGCACTTATTCATTGATAGTCCGACTGTGCCAGACATCTTGTTTGGAGACACTTTGCGGACATCTTTCATATCACCCTCAGCCGATCGAGGATTCCGTGATCGCTTCGGACTTGGAGATTCTCGGGTCATTTGTCGAAGACGGACATATACGCACGATCATTCCTCACCGATATTATGGTTTTATGGATCATGAGGAATGATGCGAAGCACAGAGATATAGCTATGGAGCCGAGGAGGATCATTTGGAGAGTTTACTACACCATCTCGCTCGCACACAGAGCGCTTATTTGGCACATCCATTGGCGTGGAGACATGGACATCGCTCCGCTTTTTGGTGTCATTATTACCACCCTCCCTCCTCCTCCCACTTTAGTTTTTTGGCGTACTCCACCGGTGGGATCCTACAAGATCAACAACGATGGATGCGTCCAAGACGGGTTTGCTAGTGGCGGAGGGATTATCGAGATTCGTCGGGACGGTGCATTGGGCATTCTTCTCTTTTTATGGCGATCGCACCATCCTCGGTAGTGAGCTACGAGCTATACTAGACGGGATCATTCCGGCTCAAAGACTTGGGTTATCGGTTCTATGGGTGGAGTCGACTTCACATTAGCGATCCTTTGCATCACCAAGGAGGAGGACCTTGCATATATTCAAAGCTACTCACGACACACGACATCTACTAGCACCGGCAGGATACTATCACTCACATCTTCCGAGAGGGCAACCAGTTGTCGATCTTCTTGCATCGAGATGGCTGGGATCGACGCTACTATTATGAGTACTGACTCTCGGGATCTTCCACGACGACATCGCAGATCTAGTCCAGATTAATGATTTGGACTTCCCCTCGTTAGAGGCTTATAGTTTCCTTTAGACATTTGTATGGGAGGTAGTACCTCCTACTTTATTGATTTCATTTTGCATTTACTCTTTCATTCGATTGTGCTTGGAGGTCGGGTTTATGCCCCCTCCTTGTATTTTTATGAGCCTTTTATATATGGTTGGGGCTTCCTTAACCCCCCGTCCTTCCCCGATGGAGGCATAAAAACCACATTGGGGTTGTGATGGTGTGTTTAAAAAAAAAAAAAAAAAAAAGTATGAAATCGATCATCCTTGAACACCTCTCAGACCGATGTCAATCATCGGTAACGTTATTCTCGATTACCATCCGTCTCCTATCACACCTAAACCATTTATATTGAAACGGAAAAAGCAGAAAGTTCCAAATTGTACTATAGCTTTAGTATCTCTTGCAGCTGCCATAGTAAACCTCATCCTAGTCCCTGGGACGAACACACCATTGTTCTGAATTTTTCTTCGAATATCACGATCATATGTCAAGAAGCGAACTCCTTTCACAACACAAGCCATGTACGACATAACCTGTTGGTAACATCCACTAGCCCATGAAAACAACTCATGAAAAAATTGATGGCTGTGGCTTTGGCGCATTGCATATACCTATATGACGAGGATTATTCAATGTTATTGACATGAAGAATGTGGACATATTTGAAATTTATTCGGTTGTTGTTCATTTACCTTCCTATAGAACTAACCGTGAAAGTCTCTTTTGTGCGCTAATTCAATGTTTGGACAGCCATTGTTCAGTAGCTCCTGCCTATATTCCTTGTACAAAGCATATAAGATCAACTAATTAATTCGTTTCACACGACAAAGTTCATTCGAAATAAATGAATAATATTTGAAAACGAAGTCTTACTGCAAGAATGGCTCAATTTCAGAACAGTTATTCAGGACCTAAAACATCGCTTGATTTCGAACATGAGTAAGAAACATCGTTGGTGATTTCTTTTCAATTGGGCGACATTGCGACTGAAAAATAGAAAGTTGTGTCTATGGAACACAAGCATCCTCATTTCTGTCTTGTCAGTTGAACCTTGTTCCTATGTCCTCGAAGTACCTCGAACAAAAAGTCAATGTCTCGTCCACAACATACCAATCAGCTATTGAACCCTTGGGCTGAGCTCGATTTCTGACGTAGTCCTTCAGTTTTTTCAGGTATCGCTCGAATGGATACATCCATCTCATGTGCACCGGACTTCCAAGGATTGTCTCTTCTAGCAAATGCATTATGAGGTGAATCGTGATGTCGAAAAGGTGGCAGAAATATCCGTTCCAACTTATAGAGGATGAGTACTAGGTGATCGTGGGAAGCCATCATATCGCTAACCTTTAATGTTCTTGCACAAAGCTGCTTGAAGAACGTGTACAGTTGAATAATTGTTGTGGAAATAGTTTTATTCAAGAACGCCCGACAACCAATCGGCAATAACCGTTGCATGATAATGTGGCAATCATGTGACTTTAACCCGATAATGCGGTTGTCATTAGGAGCAATATTCTTCCTAAGATTAGAAGCAAAGCCATCTGAAAACTCAACCGATCGGATAAATTTACAAAACTTCTGACGATTTGCAGACGACATGGTGTAACATTCGACAAGCTTCATACACCTATTCTCGTTCTGATACAAGTGCAACTTTCTTTTGATCTCTAATTGCATCAGATCGCACCTGGCATTGACTATGTCCTTTGATCTGAATGGATCGTCCATAATTGTGCTGGGCAAGCTGTCACAAACATTCTTCTCTACGTGCATGACATCGATGTTATGTTTGAGCTCTGAAGAAGACTAATACGGCAACTCATAGAAAATGCTCATTTTTCTCCAATTCAGCTCGTCATCAAATCTCCTCTTTGTAGCACCCCCGTAGTTAGGGTGCTTTTCTGGAATTTTATGTCTGAAATGGTATGTGCTAAAATGTCTGTAGGCGTTAACCAACGCGGAGGTGGTCGCCCCTCTGTCTTTCCGTTGAAGTCTAAATTGCTCCAAAAATTATACCTGGATGGCTGGAACCGATGGTGACCCACATAAGTTGTCTTACCTATCACACAGACTGAAGGAGTCTTCTCGTTGCACGTATGACATGCCAGGTACCCCTGACCACTCCAACCCGACAAACTACTTCTCGCTAGAAATCGTTAACAGTCCACAACAACGCTGCACACATTTTGAATACCGACCTATTATTGGTTCCAGCGTCAAGCATGTCAATCCCATCAGCACACAACTCCTTCAACTCGTCCACTAATAGTCGTAAAAATACATCAATGTCCTTATCCGGTGCTTTAATACCAGGTATCAACAGAGTAAGCTTGAGGTATTCGGGTTTCATGCATAACCAATGTCGCAAGTTGTAAATGTTACAACTACTGGCCACATGTTGTACGCCAGACTCATGTTACCGAATGGCTTGAAACCATCTGCAGCCAAACCTAACCTGACATTCCAGATCTCACTTGTGAACAGTGGATGTTTCATGTCAAAATCCCGCCATGCCTTTCCATCAACGGGATGCTGCATTTCATCATCATCTCTAGACCTTCCTATACTATGTCACCGTATGAGTTTTGTAGTATCCTTCATCGCGAACATACGTTTTAGTCTGGGAGCTAAGGAAAAATAGTGCAACACCTTATGCAGAACATTCTTTCCGTTCACTTTCCCAGAAGTGACCACACAACGTCTTTTCTGGCAAATCGAATAAGTTTGTCTATCAGCATGCTCACTCAAAAATAGTGCACAGTCGTTTTTGCAGGCATGAATAGATTTGTAACCCAAACCAAGCTTCGTAGTGGGAGTCCACCAAGTTCATGTTTGGTAAAGCTAACTTCAGCAATTTCAAAAGATCATCGACATACTTGTTTGTCTATTTGTTCACAACCTTAATATGCATCAACTTGATTAAAAGATTTAGGGACAAAAATGATGAAACTCCCGGGTATAGTTCTGAATACAGAGCCTCAAACAATTCGTCATAGTAACGATCGGTACTTGTACCAGCATGCTCATCACAGACTACGTCATCCATGAAATCCATCATATCATCCTCCATACCAACTCGCTCATTCTGTCTATACACATTCACAATCTGAACCTCGATCACGCCATGATATATCCAGGTTACATAACTCTCCGCAAAACTATTACGAAATATGTGAGCCTCGATAATTTTCAATGGATGTGTGAGACCGTTTAAACATTTCTTGCATGAATATTTAATCATTCTCCTGTCATTTACGTATGGCCTCGCCATGTTTATAAATACTTTCAAACTGTTCTAAAAATCTACAGATTTTATACGATTTCTAATTGTTGTCCAACTTTTATCAATATTCATACTTAGAAAATACTATATTTTCACAAATAGATGGAGATAAAGAAATGAAATGTAAAGAAGATAATTATGGAGAAAAACGATGGACTTGGAAATATTTCGGTTGACGAAAATAAAAATATTGCAGACATACAACATACGAATGCGGAGATCATGAGATGAAAAAGAAGAATTTATAGTGGTGACATATGTCGTCTCTATAGATCAATATGTCATCGTTACAGACCACATCACATATTACATAATAACTCACGTGACTGACAAATCATCAATAAGTCTATTGCGACAACATATGTCGTCGCTATAGATAAGAATTGGGTGCCAAATTTCTTGCCAATCTTGATATAGGTCTATAGTGACGACATGTGTCGTCGCTATAAACCATGTTACACCTTACGAAGAAGATCATGATTCACGTGAATGAGAATATCATATACAAATATATGGCGATGACACATATCATCGCTATTGGAACAACAAAATGGCACAATTTGTTCCCGACCTTTGTAAAAGTCATTAGCGACGACATAAAAAGACGTCGTTATAAATTATGAATAATAGAGACGACTAGTTGTCGTCGTTATATATTTTGACATTATAGCGACGATAATGCTTTGTCGTCTCTATTGTCCTGCACTAATAGAGGCGACTTTTTGTCGTCGTAATTAGTGTCGCCGCTATAGATACAATTTCTTGTAGTGTTTGTTTCTTCACTTGTACTGCTTTATTTATAGTCAATCACCATGATTGCCATAACTTTCCATAAGTCCCTTGATTGCTATAACTTCTCATAACTGCCATAACTTTTCATTACATCTCATAACTTCCCATAACTGCCATGATGTCTTTTCCACTAACTCATTGTTACCTTGGATTGTGGGTTACATGTAAAACTGCTTCATTAGCTACGCGATGTAGTTATTCTTTCATTCACCCAAGCCTTGCCCCATTTCGCCCTATCGTTCAGGCCCTTGTATGTTTAGGCGACTCTAGGCCTCGTCCTGGCAATTCGCTCAAGCTTCACGTTGGGCCTCTTGTTTTGGGCTTTTGTTTTAGGCCTTTATGTTGAGAATATTTTGTGTATCAACAATTACCCCATAACATGGCTGAATTAATGTTAATCATTAATTTTTTTCATATTCATTTCTTTGTTTATCTTTACATAACCGGTCGTATATTACATTGGCTTTTGTTAAATCAAATAAGAATGTTCTAGCATTTTTATTTTTTTCTTTTGTTGGCTCATTCTTAATAGGCACTTCTAACTTGGTCAACATAGGGCTTGCATTTGCATCTCCTTTGACCAATTCGACCAGATATACTTCAATTTTGTCCTGATCTTGGCTAGTGTCTATAGTGTGGATGTCAAAATTTGGATCCCTATAATAGGCCCCTTTACTATAATTCTTCACTTGTTCCTCTTTTCTTAACAATCGCCCATACCTTATCACATTCACGCTAAGTTGAAAGAGATTAGAAAATTCTCTATCTTGGAACTTCTTTTTCAAATCAAAATTCAAACAACTTTGGGCGATTTTGACAAACTCTTTTTCAGACAAAGGAACAAAACACTTGTTCCTGGCCGTTTTAAACCTTTGAAGAAAGGATTCAGCCCATTCATTTGGCATTTGATGCAAATTTGTTAAATCTGCCAAAGTGACTTCTGATTCAGTTTTGTAAAACTGGACATGAAATAATTGTTCCAACTGTTGCCATGTTTGGACAGAATTTGTTGGTAAGTTAATGAACCATGAAAAACTACCCCAGTTAGTGAATTTGAGAATAATCTCATCTTGTGGAAGTCAGTAACTTCGCCACATTGCAGCGTGAAACGTCCTATATGTTCCAAAGTGGATACTTCTCCCAAGGCAATAAACAAAGAAAATTCGGGCACCTTTTAACCTCTAGGCCAAGGATATGCTTGATCTACCCAATCTGGGTAAGGCTTTTTGTACGTTGGTTGAATTACTGGCCGTATTCCAATAGCCAATTATTCTTACATGATTTTTACAACTTCATCTCTTAAAGTGGCATTAGGATCAAAAGGAACTCCTATGAGTTGACATACGTCTGACATTGCTTGAGGCCTAACAAGGTTTGGCCTTATATTGGGCATGAACGCGCCATTATTTGGCCCATTATTGCCATTGATATGCGGGTTCCCCCATCGTTAACACGTGTAGTATTTTGTCCCATATATTAAACATTTTCTCTTATATTAGAACTACCCTCCATGTTAGATGTTCGAGCACTCCCTAAGTTGGTTGTATCTGGTCCCATGTGAGGTTTTTCTACTCTTTGGCTCTTGTTTCCAATTGGTGAGCCATCACCTACGAAACTTCTGGTTTGGAAACGATTTTCCATGCCCAAAGGATTTGATTGACACACTTGGCTTACCATTTTGTTCATAAGTTCGTTCAATACTAAATTGTTTAGCCATATTATCATAATGATTGTTTCTATTTTGAGTGAGTCTTTCTACATTTTGAATGTTTTGCAGACTTACATGTTCAATGACGTCTTGCGTGAGTTTGCCCAGCAATGTACGCATGGTGCGGGGGCTCAACTCTGTCATTGACTCGTAACGACTATCATTTGGTCTTTCCATCTCCGGGGTACCTTGTTGACCCTCAAATTGCTCGATCACAGAATGGACAAACTGTTGATTTGTTGGCTCCTTGCCAGAATTTTTTTGAGGCATGATGCTTCCAATCTTTCTAACACCAAATGGTCCCACTGGGCATGCCAAATTGTTTCGCGCATTTTTTTGATTTGGATTCGTGCTAACAATTAAAAGATTATTCAAACGATGTGTAAGGAACAAAACTTTTGAAACAAAGTCTCAACAAAAGGTGTTATAATTGAAAGATTGTATTACACAACTTGCCTCCAAGGGGCGCAAGCACACAAAGTTACTAAATTCGAAAAATAAAGAATAAAAGACTTGAATGTAAATTCACATATTTCTTGTGAGATAGTTGTTCGTTTTTCTTTTTTATTTCTTCACTTGCTCTGCTTTATTTATAGTTGATCACTATGATTGCCATAACTTCCTATGATTGCCATAACTTGCCATAACTTCCTATGATTCCCATAACTTCCCATGATTGCCATAACTTCTCATAACTGTCATAATTTTCCATAAATTCTCATAACTTCCATGACTTCTCATAACTGTCTTGATGTCTTTTCCACTAACTCATTGTTACCTCGGATTGTGGGTTAGGTGTAAAATTGCTTCATTAGCTACGCGATGTAGTTATTATTTCATTCGCCCAAGTCTTGCCCCATTTCGTCCTATCGTTCAGGCCCTTACATGTTTAGGCAACTCTGGGCCTTGCCCTGGCAATTCGCACAATTCGCTCAAGCTCCCGTTGGGCCTTTTGTTTTGGGCTTTTGTTTCAATAAATTTTTTTATAAAAATCTTTATAAGTAATGAAATATTCAAATTGAAAATGACTTTTAGAGAATTCTCTACTTGCCAAACTTGTGGAGACTTTTTTTATGAAAAGTATAAATAGCAAATCTAAAAACAATCTTCAGTATATTGGTGATATTTGTGAATACTCCAAAGCCCCCAAAATAGAGAATACTTAAGGTTTTTTCTTATCTCTTCCATTAAGGTACGAATTTGCAGTAATCAATTTATAATTATATGCAATTGTATCTAGAAGAATGCATTATCACTTTTGAATTGAAATTATATGCATTTTTTTTTTCAATTTCAAAGGGTATAGTTCCATGCAATTAATCTGTCTTTATAATGAACTTGTATATAAATCATGTATATAGTTTAATCATTTTTCTACACACTTTTGGTATGTAATTTTCTACTCATTTTTCTTGCCGGTCTTTTGTTTCTCTCTCTCCCTCTCACACATACTCACAAAAATTTGTCGAAACCCCAAAATCCTAGTGTTTATCAATGCACTATATGCTAACGTGCACCTCAAATTCCATAATTGTGGAGGTAATTAAAATTTAATTTATAAATGTGTAATTCACTAATTTCTTGGGTATTTAAGATCTTAAATTTATGCTCTATGTTTTCTTTTTCCTGATGAAATTTAAGGAATTAATGGAAAAAAGAAATATCATTGTTGTTGGATTGATTAGACAATAATTAAAATATGTATTCCTCGTTTTTCTTTTTCTTTTTTGCATGTAAATTGAATTGGAGGATGGAGAAATAAAAATATAATAGTCTGTTGGTGATATATACGTAATGATATTTGTTTTCAACATATGCCCATTTGTAGAGTTTAATATAATATTTTCGCGTATAAATTTTTATTTTTTTTTAAAAAAAATTCAAACTTCTTTACATATTGGTTTTTTTATGAGGTAGCGTTTTGGTGTTTCTTTTGGGTGCCCATTGATGTTACATTTTTTGGTAGGTTTAGATTGAAGTTGATTATTGAATGATAATTGGTGCTTTGTAAGTTAATATTGTTGAGCATGTGAAGTTATTAACTGAACGCCAAATATTACATGTTAATAACCATCGGGAGTATTTTTGGTTCTATATTAGACAAGACCATCACTTCAATAATTAATATTTTAAATATTTTTTAAATATTGTACAATACTGTATAGTCTATCCTACCAATTAAGCAGTTAACAGTTTTAACAACTCTTTTTTTTTTCCTTTTAGTTTGATCACAACTTGATGTTCAATCACCTTTTTTTGTCCTATATGGTAGATTTCTTGCCTTTAAGAAAGTGAATTTTATGCAAGACCAAATTAAGCTAATTGAGCACTATGCAATTTTTGAAACATAAATTATCATTTTGATGTACATGGAAATTTATGCAACTGATTTTTCTGAGTATTGAAGAATTATATTATGTTTTTAATTCTTATAATTCTTCAATACATTGCATGTACAATCTGGCAATAGAATTAATGAGAGATTCAGTACAAGGAAATGACAAAATTCAGGGAAGACTTACGGAAAAATATGAAGAAAAAAAAAAGGGACTTGGGAAGAGAGGAATGAGCTGCTAAAACTCATGGTTAATGCTATCACTCATGGATGACGTGATAGTAATGGCATGTTGAGCAAGATAACTATAGAAAACATAAACTTACCCATCTTAATGAAAACTTGGTATTAAAAAGAGTTATGCCCAATATAAAAGCCATGTGAAATGATTTAAAAAACAATACAACAAATTTATGAGCTTATGCATCACAACTCTAGGATTGATGGGACCCTGTAATGAAGAAATTCAGTGCTAGTGATGAAGTATGTGATGATTACTTTACAATGAGCTTCTTTCATTGATAATATATATAAAGTTTAAAAGTACAAATTTGTGAAGGATATGTCGCATACGTTAGCACTTATAATTATTTTTTTCTTTAATGGTCTCATCCTGAAGATAAAAATTACTGTACAGACACTTTTACATACTATGAAGATTTGAGAATTGCAGTTGGAAGTAGAATAGTTGTTGGGACACACTCAATTACGATAAGAGATGACATTGATGCAAGAACCTTTGAGACAAAAGGAAGAGACATTGGTGGTTTAATTGATGACTTCATGTATGATCCTAATAGTCAGGTATTTATACAAACTGATAAACAAGACTCTTCATATCAGCCACCATCTCTTGGGCACTCTACTAAACCATTACCCCTGAGCCTACCAATTCAGAGGTTTCCCCAACAATTCAAAAACGAATTAGAACAGAGTTTGAAGCTAAATCTAACTCACTTGATACCAAAAGTAACCAATTAGATGTTATAGAAAAATTTGCTCGTACTATTGACAAGATCGCTCGCGCTATTGAATCAATTAACACTAGAGCATAATTGTTGGGATGTTATCAAGGCAATCCCAAACTTGGATGATGATGCTCGTTTGACGGCCCTCGATTTGCTTAATATCAGAGCAAAAAGTCCAAGTTCTTGAACACGACACCAGAAGAGCGTTCTAAATAGATAATATTTAAATTGAAATGAGGCAATTTTTCAGACATGATTCATAGTGAATTTTACAGTTTTGGATTGTTAATCTACTGTTTATGGATTTTTTTACCTTTGAAATAGTAATGAATTTTATAGTTTTTTATTGTATATTAAATTAGTAATACTTGATTCTTTTTAAACAACTTTATCATTTTCTTTGTGTATGTCTTTATTTTTTCATTTTTCATTTTATTTTTAGGTGTTTCCATTTATACAATGTCCAATGTCAACATGCATGAAGATCATGGAATAGAGATGGGCAAGATTGGAGAAATGATAAGGAAGAAGCATTATATGAAACCATTAGGTACTCATGGCTGGCAATTCAAACAATTCTCTACGTGTTAAATGATCATATAGCTAGTATGTGTTATGAATGTGTCAAACGTTCACTAACTAGGAGACAAAAAACTAGACATGGATATAATTATATACATAAAATAATAAAAGAGGATCCAGAGAACTTTCAACAAGTTTATTGAATGTATCTTGATTAGTTTCTAAAATTAAGAAACATCATTAGAGAAAAACACCCTTACAAGATACAAGATATATTTGTATTGAAGAAATGTTTACAACATTCTTACTCATTGCGGTCAAAATGTTCAATATTGCTTACTTCGTCAAAAATTTGGTCAATCCCACTTCATTACTAGCTAAAGTTTTGACAAGATTTTACAAATATTAAACAAATTTGCAATAGATATGATAGTCAAACTGGAATCCATAGTGCCAAAAAAATAAAGATAAGTACAATATTTTACCCTTACTTTAAAGTAAGTGATTAAATTATTATTATTATAATTGTTATAGTTTTTGTTATCGTTAGTGTTTTCATTATTTATTTGTATTGTTGTATTGTTTCAGAATTGCATTGGAGCTATTGACGTCACCTATATTCCAACAATGGTAACTCGACTTGATACAAGCAGCTATAGAAATCATCATGGAATAATTTTGTAAAATGTTTTAGCTACTGGTAACTTTGATTTGATAACTTTGATTTGGAATCTATATGCGTGCTTAGTGGGTGGGAGGATCCGTTCATGATGCTCAGATGTTAAGTGATGCTTTAATAAGGAAAAACAGACTTAAAGTTATAATGTCATTTATCTTTTATCTTTTTATTTGTTTTTTATTTTAATCATGTTTATACATGTTATAACTTACTTGCTAACTCTACAAGTATTTTATGTCCAGGTAAATATTTAGGTAGATTGTGGGATTCCAAATCGACGTCAATTCTTAGCTCCTTTTCGAAGTACCTACTATCATCTTCAAGATTTCGCTGGTCAAGGTCATTAGCTGAAAATGAAAAGGAGTTATTTATTCTTCATCATATTTCTTTGAGGAACGCAGTTGAGATGATATTTGGTAGATTTAAATCACGGTTCACAATTTTCACAACAGCTCATTCCTTTCCATATCGTACATAAGCACAACTAGTGTTAGCTTGGGTAGGATTACACACATTTCTTTGCAAAAATCATTATTCTAATAAATTTCTAGTTGAACCTAATAATGAACTTTGTCATCTTCATCAGTTAATGAATAAGAAGATTTTGGACCATATTTTTAGAGTCGAGAACAAGAGAGAATGCTAATGCATGGAGGGCTACTATAGTAGCTAATATTTGGAGTGATGTTGAGTTTTGGTTTGATCACCGTACTCCCTAGAGTTAAAAGCGGGTAATCTGGATCCATTTCTATTATTTGATATTTTTTTATTGAACATTACTAAAATGTTATTAATATATTTAGGTTATTTGTTAATCTAATTGAGGTGACTTAATTTTTTTTTTTTTTTAATTTTTATTGACATGAGAAATATGATTTATTATTTTGTGTTATTGATTACATGTGTTGTGGATGATTTGGACATGTGAGAAATTGTTCAAAATAATATTTCATTATATAGGCATTTAGCTTAACATTTTGTTTTTAAAAATAAAAGTCTTTAAAAGTCTTTAATGAAAATCTACACAAGCTTATGGAAGACTTTTATTGATTTCTAACAAATATATAAGTCACTTAAAAGTTTATGAATTCCACAAAAGTCACACACATACAAAAGTTTATAAAAATCTTTAAAATTCCTAATTGAATACACTCCTTTAGACTTTATATTTAAATTTTTCAAAAATATTTCTCAATAATGTACTAAGTGAGACGAACCTTTATAGTTTTCCAACAAGAATTTAGATGCCATTTTTTGAATACTGTAAGGAATAGATCAGCTAGATTCCAAATCAAGTTGGATCTAAACAAAAACACAAGAACACAAAATTTTTTCGACCTAAGCCCCGGAGGTTTGGTGACTGCTTCTGTCACCTAATCCCGCGTTGAGCATCCTTAAAGGACTGCGCTCAAATCCATTAGCACAACCTTAAAACAGTTAAAATAGGTATGTATTACAAAAGATTCTCACTCAAAACCAAGAAGAAAACATCTCACAAACAGATCACAAACCTCCCACTAAGATAGTGTTATTGTTCATTAGTATAACTTCAAACATTTCCATTTTACAAAATATTCACTCAGAAAAAGAAATAGATGAAGAAAGATGAATTTTTAGAGAGAAACAGAGAGAGGATTAGGGTTCTTGAAAAAGAGAAAGTGTGTACATTATCTGAGAAATGAGCCCCTTGTATCATCAAACGATTCACATGCCAGTCCAATGGCTGGTAAGATACTAGTGTCTTCATCACTTTAATCTGAAGAATCATTACACACAATGCATGAATGCAAAACACGCTTAATCTTTAATTGCGGTAATAAAAGTAGGCCACATAAATGGGGCGAACTTCATCACCATGCATGGACCTATCTCATTAGGCTCAAGGTAAGCAACCAAAAATTACAATCTCCACATTTGCTGAGCTTGAAGCCATACCAAGTGGATTTAAGTCAAACCAAGCTTTACATCCCACACTCACTTACCTAATAGAAGAAGAAAAATTATTAGTATGATTCTAAGTTCAAGTTACTCAAGGGGTCCTTGAACTTACCCAATTGTATCACCTTTGTACCTGCATCTGATCAGTTGCACTTAGTTGGAATTTTAATCAACTTAATGATACATTTTTCAATCACATCCCTTATGAAGTGAAATTTAACATCTATATATTTTGATCTATCATGAAATATAGAATTTTTACTTAAGTATATAGAACTTTTCTTATATATGCAAAGCTCAACCTCATTTTCTACGAAGCCAAGTTCCCCCATTAAGCCTTTAGGTCACATTCATTCTTTAACTGCCTCTGTGGCAGCAATATATTCTGCTTCAATTGAGGAGATGGCAACTAGATTTTGTAACTGAGATTTCCATCTAATGCAAGTTCCATTTATAACAAACATGTATGTTGTTGTTGATTTTCTATTATCTGAGTTACTAGAAAAATTAGAATCTATGTAACCTCTGAATTTATTCCTTCTTTGCTCATTTTTAACATTAGACCAACATCACGAGTTTATTTTAGGTTTTTAATTAAAGAATTTAAAAGCACCACAATGTAATTCCTCAAGATTATTCATATATCTACTTAGCACATTAACAACATAAGCAATATCAGGTCTAGTACATACCATTGCATACATGATAGAGCACATAATTAGAATAAGGAATATTAAACATTCTTTGTCTTTCTTTTTCGTTTTTAGGTGATTGTTCTGAAAATAATTTATAATGATTGGCTAGAGGCAAACTATCAAGTTTTGCATCATTTAAAATGAATATTTTAAGTACTTTTGCAATATAAGATTCTTGACACAAAAATAATCTTCCATTATTCCTATTTCTCTTAATTTCCATTCCTAATATTTTTCTAGTAGGTCCAATATCTTTCATTTCAAACTCAGATTCCATCTTTTCTTTAATTGATTAAATTTTCTTAACATTGTGTGCTGCAAAATGCAAATCATCTACATACAACAAAAGATAAAAGGAGTTCATTAAATTAGAAACATGAATCATAATCACTTTTCTTAAAGTCAATGGTATGAATATAAGATTCAAATCTTATACCATTGCCTAGATGGCTTGTTTTAGCCCATACAATGATTTTTTCAATAAGCACACTAAGTCCTTTTTACCCTTTTATTGAAAACATTAAGATTGAGTTATGTAGATTGTTTCATCCAAAAATCCATGCAAAAAGATAGTCTTTACATCCAATTGTTCTAATTTTTAGTCAAACTAAGCTACTAAGGCAAGTAAGATCCTAATTGAAGTATATTTTACAGCGGGAGAAAATATTTCATTATAATATTTACATTCTCTTTGTGTAAAATCTTTTGCTACTAATCTAGCTTTATATCTAATTTCTCCAGATTTTACTTTACCATTACTTTATCTTATAAACCCATTTACAATCTATTAGTTTATGTCCTACTGGCTTTTCCATTAAGGTCCAAGTTTGGTTTTTCTGTAAAGAATTCATTTCTTCTTACATTGTTGTAAGCCAATTATATTAGTCTCTGCTTGTTGTGGCTTCTTCATATATTTTTTGCTCTAATATAAGAGGATCTATTTCTAAATATGCTGACACAAAATCTACATTTTGATAACTAGAGTGATGCCTTATTTGTCTCCTTGTTGTATAGCTAATTGGTAGTCTCTTAGCTCATTTGCAACATCTATTTCTTGTTCTTGATTTTATATGATATTTTTGAGGTTCAATATTAACTGCTTCTCGAGGCTGCTCCACTTCAATGTGATCAATTCTAATTATTTATGTATCACAAAGTCTTTTTCCCCTAATTTATCTATTGTTGTGTTATTTAGACAAGGAAATATTTCTTTATTGATATCTAGTTATGATTAATTTTACCCTTTTTGTCTCTTTTACCCATAGCCTATAACCCTCCACCCCTTCCCCATATCCTAGAAAAATATATTTTATTGATTTAGGATCTAATTACTAACCACTTGATGTGCATAAGTATCACAACCAAAGATCTTAAGGTGAGAGTAATCAGGTATTGTTTTGACCATATTTGTTTAGGAATTTGTAATTTAGAGAATTAGATGGGCTTCTATTTATCAGGCAACAAGATATTTTTGTAGTCTCCCCCTAAAACAAATTTGGCTAACCTGAACTTATTAACATACACATTATTCTCTCAAGTATGATGGTATTCATTCTTTTTGCTATACCATTTTACTGGGGTGTGTATACTACTATTATGTGCCTAAGAATGTCTCATTATTTGCAATATTGATCAAATTCAACATTGCAAAACTCTAACCTATTGTATGTTCTTAATATTTTTACTTTCTCGCATGTTTGATTTTCCATTAGAGTCTTCCTCTCTTAAAGGTAACAAACGTGTCAGACTTAGATTTCAACAAGAAAGTCCAAACCTTTCTTAAGAAATCGTCAACTATAAGTAGAAAATACTTATAAATCACTATGTATGTATTCTAAAATACTTACTGATTTATGAACCCCAGACATAAAAGGCAATCTACTTTGCTATCTCAATATACAATGCTCACAAAAAGTCATGTTTTGTATATTATCTTTTCCAAAAACTCATTCACTTTTGAGAAGTTGAAGGCTTTTCTCACTAAGATAGCCAAGTCTTCTATGCCATATATCTGATTTATCAATTGAATGACAGAGTGTACTACAGGTTTTGAAAAATAGAGAGTAGCATTTAGAACATAAATTCCATTGATTTTAGATACATGTCATTAGATTTCCATTTTTACTAATTTTTGTAAAACCATTTTTAACACTAAAATCATATCCTTCATCATCTAGAATCCCTAATGAAATTAAGTTCTTTCTTAAGTATGGGACACATCTTATTTTTTCAAGCCTCATGAGATGGTCATTACTGAGTTTTAATACAATTTTTCCAATTCCTTTTGCTTCACAACTAACATCATTTCTCAATTTTACCATACCTTCATTTAAGCTTATAAAATCAGTGAAATAACCATTATTTAGGCTTATGTGAAAAGGGCTCCCAAAATAAAGAATTCATTCTTGATTTTGCTCACTGGAAGTGGAAACATGTGCCACTCCAGTGTTAACTTATGCCTCATTATAGGCAGTAGCAGCCACACCTTTATTCTGATTATTGTTTTTCAAATATGTTATTATTTTAAAACAATCTTTAATTAGATGAACCAATTGTCCACCATAATGACATTTATTGTTCTTTACACCTTTGATTTAGTATTGGACTTCTTTTCTTTTGCTTTACTATAGACATTTTTCTTTCTGTTGTTATTGTTTTCCTTACTAAAGTTACTATTGTTGCAATTATTCTCCCTTATACAGAATTTTTGGCATTTACCATTATATGTTCAACATTTAGAACTTCCTTTCACTCAGCTTTTAGTTCTAATTCTCTGTTTTTAAGGAGGATTGAATAATATCAACAATTAAGCCATCTCTTCCATATTCTAGGACATTTT
This sequence comes from Forsythia suspensa, assembly GCA_023638005.1. NCBI lineage: Eukaryota > Viridiplantae > Streptophyta > Magnoliopsida > Lamiales > Oleaceae > Forsythia > Forsythia suspensa. Next base: position 19,922,538 of record CM042664.1, on the reverse strand, counting down.
TTATGTCTTTATGTTTTTCACCTAACACATTTAATAACCCTACCACTTTCTGATCACTAGATATCTTTTTCCCACAATTAATCAGATCTTGAGTTATTTTGTTAAATCTGTCCATATATTCTTTAAGATCAACACTAGGATGAAACTTAAAACTAAAGAATTGTCTCCACAAATAACACTTATTTGGTAAGGTCATAGTGAGATATAATTCTTCTAGTTTTGTCCAAAGATGAGAAACTTTCTTAGTTTCTCCAACTGTTTTGACAACACTATCACACAGATAAAGAAATAAGGTACTCCAGGCTATTTTCATCCTTTTCAGATTCCTTGACTTCCTTGGTGCCTTCATGCCATGAATCATCAATGGCATTTGCACATTTTTACTGAAGTATAAGAGCCCTAATTTTCTTGCACTAGAGACTAAAGTCTCATTTGCCATTCCAAACTTCTATATCTACCTTAGAAACAGACATTTTTATTTTTAACAAGTTCAAAGTGTAAAGCAGTGTGTGTCTTCAAGTGTCACAAAGATCACTAGATGTGAACTAATAACATATTATCACATATAGTAAAAACAAGAGCACATATTACCACTTATTTCTTAATAAGAAGCAGTTTATGTACAAGTATAATTTTGTTTACACTCAGTAAATGAAATATTCACAAAAAGGGTCCAGATCAACTTATTCACATGCAGATCTTGAAAACTTCTAATAGTGTTACACAAACTGGCATGCAAATACACAGGTAACATTGATGTACTCAACTTATAAAGTCCACACATTCATGATCAAGAAAGATTTAACTCTTTATTCAACCGAACCCTAATTCCCTGAAGAATCCTAGACAAATGTAAATTTATGGTGGTTTAACATTTTTTCAGCTTAAACCCCGGAGGTTCGGTGATCGCTCTAACACTTAATCTCCCACTGAACATTCGTAAAAGATTATGCTAAATCCATTAGTACATCTCAATACAGGTAATATATGTACATATTACAAAAGATTCTCACTCAAAAAACCATGAAGAAAACGTCTCTCATAAATAGATAACAAACTCCTCACTAAGAGAAGATTATTGTTCATCACTATAACTTCAAACCTTCCCCTTTTCAACATTTCACTCAAAAAAAAAAAGAAAGAAGAAGGACGAAGATGAAGTTTTCAGAAAAAAATAGAAGAGAGAGATTAGGGTTCTTAAAAAAGAAAAAGTGTGTATAGTATCTAAGAAGTGGCCCCTTCTATCATCAAATGATTCAGATGACAATCCAATGGCTGATAAGAGACCACATGTCTTTATCACTTTCTTTTGAAGAATTGTTGCACAAAGCGTGAATTCAAAACACGCTTAATCCTTAATTGTGGTAATAAAAGTGGGCCACAGAAATAGGCCAAACTTCATCACCAGACTTGAACGTTTCTCATTGGGCTCAAGATAAGCAACCCATCTTTACAAATTCTTACAACTCTTTGGATCGGAATTAAAAACAGGTCTCTCACATAAAAGAAAGTTATTTATAAAAAGTTGAAAGTTCTCTATTTTATAATTGTTTTGAAGTAAGTTTCCTCACATACTTCAAATGTCAATCTGCGGGTGAAGAAATGAATTTCAACGATTTTTCAACTCTATAAACTATTAATGTTAGAAATTGATATTATAGTTTAACTTCAAAAATCACTCTATTATTATTAAGTAAAACTATATATTTAATAAAATGAGGTGTGCTTGCATATTTTAAAATTGCACAGGAGTCAGAAATAAAGAGCTCATTTTCCAAAGTGCAAGATGCTTATGTAATGAATTGACGTATACATGCACAGCAGAAATTAAATTTGCAATTTCTATGACTGGATCAACCTTGTACTTAGATAAAATTTGTGATAGAAGTTTACCTCGATGAACGTCGTAGAATCTGATTATCTGATTAGCTAGAGATATAATCTTTAATACTACAGCTGTTCAATTGTCCAACTTCTAATAGTAATCTACATAGCAAGAACAGATATGGACTTCCACAATCAAGAACAGATGAAAGCAGAACTTTGGGAGTAATTATATTGGATTCTGTCTCTTGCTTGTTCTAGTAAGTAATGAAGACAAATTCACTTGATTACATAAATTGTTGTGGCCCTATTATTTATAGACGGTACTAACCCTAGTTCTAGTCCTACTAGAATTGTGTGTTATAGTCGTACTAGAACTTTGTTAGCTCACAACTAACGGATCCAATTAATTAATCTAATTAATTAGTTTGGTCCAATAAGTAATTAAGTTTGACCCAACTAAATGGACCGTGGACATTAATTCTTACAATCTCCCACTTGAAGAAGTTCCAAATCCAGATGCTTAATTCCCGCCTTTTGTGTGTGACCCATTAGGTTCTCATTCACGATGGCAAACACAGTGATATTCTCATCGATTTACCTGGATCGATCAATTCATGTCACCGTCCAATATTGACATCTAGCAATATGTTAAGGCAATTCATGTGAAGGGAAAATGTCATGTGGTATGACAACAAATATATGTGCGGTTACCGTGGAAATATAATTCATTCATCAATATAATCCAATTGGTTAAGAGATTTGGATTAGCATCAATCTCATTTCAACCAATTATATTATTCATCTCAACTATTCGTTGAATAAACTAGTTATGATTAAAATATTTTCAACTCATAACTCTACCCAGCTGACAAAATTTATATTAACTTAAGTGAGAAAAATTCAGGTTATAATCTCATACTTTCCAAGAGTGACGAATCCTCATATTGGACATTCACAACCTTTATATGATTTTCACTATACCCGTATGACGTAATCATCTTGGTGACTCATAATCTTAGGGCCCTATCAAGTGCTCGCCAAAATATAGCGATCCTCACATAAGATTATATGATGTCCTCAAGTCAAAGGATCAGATCCACTACCGCGCATTAGAGATTTATCACTAACGCTTGGATAGTTATCCATGTGGAATCTCTAGACGAGTCATCCAATGTTATGTTCTCAAAACAATGAATCTATGTGTTCATTCAAATGTCTAGTTACATCTAAGCTCGTGAGATCATCTACTTTCTTCAAAAGAAATGAAAGACATGCTAGTCTATCCACAATAATGATATACGTATCTTATTATTACTATAACTAGGGATATTTTAAGAATGTGTTATTTATAACTTGTATCTCACTATCACAATACCTTGTGATTAACAAGTTATTATGAAATTATTTTCGGACCCTATTATTTTAAATAATAAAATTTAAAAATAACAGATTTACCATTAAAATATAGACAAGCATTTAATTAATCAATTTGTCCATACACATCAATATCTAACAAAGAGTATAATACAAATGTCATATACAAACTAGATTAAATCACTTAGGTATCTTAATACCATCAGATTTAGCATGACCATCGTGCTTGTGCTAGGACAACGACTTTGTCAGATGATCTGCTATATTATTGTCTGATGGGACCCATTTTATCTTTATGTCATTTTTCACTATTATCTCCCTGATGAGATAATACTGCCTCAATTTATGTCTGGATCATTGATGAGACATGGGTTCCTTCGCTTGTGCGATGGCTTCATTGTTATCACAATACAGAGGTATTTGATCAATAATACTGGAACTATTCCAAGTTCAGTAATGGACTTCTTGATCCATACTGCTTCTTTTGCTGCTTTTGAAGTAGCTATATATTCATCTTCTGTAGTTGAATCAACGGCCATATCTTGTTTAGAACTTTTTCAACTGATTGTTCTACCATTTAGAGTAAATATATATATCCGGATTGGGATTTGTTATCGTCTTTATCAAACTGAAAGCTAACATCGGCATATCCTTGACTCTAAGTTCATTTCCTCCATACACCAAGAACATGTATTTAGTCCTTCTTAAGTACTTAAAGTGTTTTTGACTGCGATCCAATGTTTCTCACCAATGTTCACTTGGAACCTACTTGTGACACTCAAAGCATATGAAGCATTCGATCGAGCACATATCATGGCATATATGATAGATCCTATTGTTGATGTATAAGGAGTTATATCCATGCGATCTCTCTCAATCTGTGTTGTCGGACACATCTCTTTTGAGAAATAGATCCCATACCAGATAGAACAGAGTCTCCTCTTGGACTCTTCCATACTAATCTTCTCAAGATTTTGTCTATGTACATAGATTGGAATAGGCCAAGCATTCTTTTACATTTATCTCTATAGATCTTTATATCGAGAATGTATGTTGCCTCTCCTAAGTCCTTCATAGAGAAATTTTTGGATAACTACAATTTTACTGATTTTAGCATGGAGGACATTGTTTTCTAATAAGAGTATGTCATTCACATACAGAATTAGAAACACGACTTTACTCCCACTAACCTTCTTATACACATATGGTTCATCTTCATTCTTGATAAAATTAAACACTTTGATTGTCTCATCAGAATAAAGATTTCAGTTTTAAGAGGCTTGCTTTAATCCATATATAGATTTCTATAGTTTGCATATCTTGTTTGGCTCTGTAGATTCAAAACCTTCGGGTTGTGTCATGTACACATCGTCACTAAGATTTTTGTTAAGGAATGCAATTTTGTCATTTATTTTTCAAATCTCATAGTCATAGTATGCTACTATCACAAGCAGAATCTAAATTAACTTAGACATGACTACTAGCGAGAAGGTTTCGTCAAAGTCAATTCATTGTCTTTGCTTATACTCATTCGCAACCAATCTTGCTTTGTAAGTATTACCATCCATGTCGACCTTTTTCTTGTAAACCAATTTACCTTTTTCTTGTAAACCAATTTATAGCCATGTCGTTCATCTCAGATTTCATGGCTTTCTGCCATTTCTTTGAATCCAAACTTGACTTCGATTCTGCGTAAGTAATAGGTTCATCTTTCTCGATTAGTAATACATTACTAGTAATCAGGATATCGTATCTTCGAAGAGAACGAATGACCATGCTCGACTTATGCGGAGCTTGCGTGTCCTTGAGAACTGGCAGTTCCCATTTCCCAATATGTGTCTCATCATATGCACGCTCAGCCATTGGATCATCTAATCGGTCAATTTCATTTGTGGTTTCTTGAACCTCTTCAAGATCTACTTTAATCCCACTGTCTTCTCTAAGAATGAATTCTTTCTTTAAGAATACAATGTGTTTCAATACGATGACCTTAATCTCGATGGGATTGTAGAAATAGTATCATACAGTTTCCTTTGGATACTCAACAAATAAATATTTATCGGATTTAGCTCATAGCTTGTCCAATTCAACGCGCTTCACATAAGAGTCGCAGCCCCAAACCTTCATGTATGAAAGATCGGTCTCTTTTTTTTTCCATAACTCGTATGAAATTTTATCGACCAATTTAGATGAGACACGATATAGTGTGTGACATGCAATATTAAGTGCATATCCCCAAAACAATTTTGGGAGAACTACACGGCTCATCATTGATCGCACCATATCAAGTAAGGTACGGTTTCTCTTTTTAGATATACCATTTTGTTGCAGTGTATATGGTAGAGTCCACTACAAGCGAATCTCATTCTCTCTTAGATAGTCTAAAAACTCACCTTTTAATTATTCGTCACCTTGATTAGATCTAAGTGTCATATTATTTTTTCAGTTTGCATTTCTACTTCTTGTTTAAATTCTTTGAACTTTTCAAGGACTTCACGCTTGAATTTCATCAAGTAGATAAAACCATATCTAGAATGGTCATCTGTAAATGTGATAAAGTAAGAAAAGCCATCTCTAGCATTTGTAGACATTTGTCCATATACATCAGTATGTACAAAATCCAAAATATCTGTAACTTTGACTCCCTTTCCAGAAAAATGGGTCTAGGTCATTTTGTTCAACGGCATGATTCACACTTATCAAATGATTCATAATCATTTGAATCCAAATATCCATCTTTATGTAACTTGGTGATGCATTTTTCATTTATGTGACTGAGTATGCAATATCAAATACATAAGTTGTTAGTTTTATATCTTTTATGCCTTGCAGTTCCTCTTCTAATGCCATCTGTTTCCAGAGTGAAAACACGAATCATCAGACTTGGATTTGTCTTTGTCTACTTTAACTATTTTCCAGCAAATTTAGCTTTCTTGGATTCTTTCTCAAATGTCCATTTAGATTTCCTCTTAGTACCTTTAGAAGTGTCAATGGCCAAAATTTGCCCATCTAGTTTGTTTATATTGGGCTTAACAGTTTTCAGCATATTCAACAGCTCATGCGGAGTATATTGAATATTATTAATGTTGAAGTTTATAATGAACTGCGAAAAGCTATCAGACAGAGACTGTAGAACAAAGTCAACACTTAGCTCGTGTTCCATGGTAAAATCCAACTAGTTTAATTTATCAATATAACCAATTATCTTCACCATATGAGCACTGACTGAAGATCATTTTACCATCATACCTCTGTATAAACCTTTTAGATGTCCCATATCGTTCAGTCCATGATTGTTCATCATTCAGATTGCGGTGTCAATCCAGAAAATTTGGTCCGGTATGTTTGTTAGCATCCAATATGTCTCTCAAACTCATATGATTACTCATGATTCAATAATTAAATAATAAGATAGAACAATTAATTAAATACAGAAAATTAATTTAACATGGACTTATATTAAATTAATTAAACACCAACTGTTTATATTGAATTAATGACCCTCAAACATTAATCAATAGAACCAGTTAGATTCCCAGTAGGCTAGGATCCTTTTTATTTTAATAGAACCTTGAGTGACTCAACAAGTCCTAATAAAATATACAGATAGATACTGCTATCAATTACATCTCTATGTAACTCCTAGATCTTCAAGTAGACAACTTATTGTGGCTCACATCTTATGTGTTTACTTAATTGTGCCCCTAAAACTTTATTTACTTGAGCAACTCAACAAAAAATGTAAACATTTAGGAAACGTTGCATTCGATCATCGAATACTAAATATAATCATCTACATCTCTTGTTGCAACCTGCATCATATACTAGTTATTTCTTTGTGGCCCAACTACAACCTGTATTCTATACTAGTTAGCACGCATACCTAGATAAATGAATATGCATCCCATATTAAACGAAGAGCTTAAAACCCTAATTAAACTTGCAATTTTAACCAACAATCAACACGAATAATTAACCATACAACCAATCACATGGATCGAGTCCATAATCATCTATTATACATCCATTTCAATATCTAATATTAAAAATATATTAATTTCTAAATTTGTAGCGTTGACAGTATAAGTCTAAACATTTTAGACATTTTAGAATGAAGTAGACGGAATTAATAATTAATTAATTAATTAAGTTTTCAATAATAAAATTCAGCAATTAATCCAATTAATCAATTAATTTTACTAATAAATGAGATTTTTAAAATTTATTTATCTCCCAATTTAAAGTCATACCCTAAATTGAAGATAAAATAAGTAAATGATCAAAATTACAATTTTATAAAGTAAAACTCAAAACTTAATCTAGTCAAAAGTTCAAAATATGGTTGAAAAAGAATTTTAATCAATAATGAATATTTGACCATCATTAAAAATTAAATAATTACAAAATTTTCAAAAAAATTTAAATTACATTGGAGACCCTATTTTGCTTTTCAAAGTTTCAGGGCTTAATATGCAATTTCTAAAATTGCACACTCAGTCTCTTAAAATTTTAAAACAGTGATTCATCCCTTTGCAATTTTCGAAATTGTACAAAGGCCCATTTAAATCTTTTGAAATTAAAGTGCTTCTTGTGCAATTTCCAAAATTACAAGGGAAACTCCCTTCTCCAAAATAACAGCATGGGTTTCGTCCTGCTATGACATAGTGGTCTCCAAAAATAAGACTAGGTCCAAAATAACACCAATGTTTCTCACAGTGGTGTCTATTGCCTTCCAAAGGCAGCGACCCCGCCTCTGACTGTCGGCCACCACGCGCCGGCGGTGGTGCTTTTCAGCCAATTAAATTCGTTCTAATTAAATACAAAACCAATTTCATATTTATTTTTTTTCAAAAATTCACAATTTTTATTTTTCTGTCAAATCTCAAATCAAATTAATATACCAATAACAATTATTGTTCGATTCATCAAAGTAATCTAACAAATTCTAACAAATAACAAGGTAGACTCTGATACAACGGTAAGGAATTGACGTATACATGCACAGCGAAAATTAAATTTGCAATTCTTATAAGTGGATCAACCTTGTACTTAGATAGAATTCGTTATAGAAGTTTATCTCGATGAACACTTTAGAATCTGATTATCTGATTAGCTGGAGGTATAATATTCAATACTACATCTGTCCAATTGTTCAGCTTTCAATGGTAATCCACACAGCAAGAACATGACTGGACTTCCACAATCAAGAACAGATGAAAGCGGAACTTTGGGAGTAATTATATTAGATTAAGTCTCTTGCTTGTACTAGCAAGTAATGAACACAGATTCACTTGATTACCTAAACTATTGTGGCCCTAGTATTTATAGGCGGTACCAACCCTAGTTCTAATCCTACTAAAATTGTTTATTCTATTCTTATTAGAACTTTGTTAGCTCACAACTAATTAATTAGTTTAGTCCAATAAATAATTAAATTCGACTCAATTAATTAGACCTTAAACATTAATTATTAGAGCCTACCTCAAAACAATACATCAATGTCCAAAAGAAACAAATCTAAGACCAATTTCATTGTTATTTGCAGTATGATTTTTTTCTTGTTTTGTCTTACATCAATCAAATGAATTGAATGAAAAGATTGACATATATATTGTCTCGCGAATATTCTTCAAAGAAAACAAAAATGATTAAGGGCCAGTAAGTGGTGGAGATTAGAAGATGTTGCTTAATTGAGACCTTATATTTTTACTTTGACAAACAATTTGCAATTCAAACATTATTGTATTACAATAATAATATTTCAATGACATATTAATGAACTCAACGAAATTAAAGAAATTATTTAATCAACACAAATTATATTAAAAATAAAGATTAAATCCAAAATATTGTATGGCTTAAAATTATATGAGTCAATTTTTTTCCCTATCGATCTAATTATATATTGAATCTTCTATGCATGGGAATTTGTTATGTCTACTAGAGATTCGATACAATTGTAAACAATTGTATCGAATCTTTAGTAGACGTAGCAATGAATTGAATTAAATAACAAATTACTTTTTTTTCTTGAGAAAATGGTAGTATGTCTTCAATTGGTATTATTAGTAACAACTTGGCTCCAACCTTTAAAACAAAGCATTTTGATCCTCAAATTTTTTAATTAGCTGCAGTCGTGGTCTTTGTGTATGGTTTTTTGTCCAATCTTTTGCTCAATGGAATTGCAAAGATAATTCTTTTCTTATTTTCAATAACACGGGTGTAAAAAGAAGAAAAAAAAATCCTTCTCTCTTTTTACGGGGTGAGGACATGGCAATGTAGTGAGGTAGTTTGCTAGGTAAGGTAGGGTATTAGCTCATCGTTTCAAAAAGTCCGTGATAAGTTTTCGTTTAGATTACGCCTAATCTTGAAGCCCGACCTCTACGCCTAGCTTAGCCAAGCCACGCATCACGCATTTCTCTCGATTTGCCCCTTATCTCGCTCTCGCTTAGGAATCGCCAAGGCCCGAAAAGCTTGAAACTCGGCCTTCACGCCTAGCTACGCTTTACGCTTTTTAGAACATTGGTATTAGGAGAAAATGACATTTTTTTCTTTTTCACTTTCTATCTCCCATTTTATTTATTTTTTATTACAATTAATTAAGTTGTATCCATGTTATTCATACAATAATGCATCGTATATATTGCACACGTCATTTTAACGGTCAAAAGAATGATTTTCATCTATTGTAACTACTTGTGCAACAATAATAGAATGTTGAGGACAAAATTGTAGTTGCAAAAGTTATTAACCAAATTTCTATAGACTCTAGGGTAGCTACTAAAGCAGCATTTTTTTTTTCTTTTTTCTTTTTTTCCGGCCAATCTAATTGTATTGAATTGTTACGAGGCTAAATTGCAATCACAATCCTCAACATTTATCCTTTCTAGCAATTTTGTCTTCAACCTTTTTTTGTAACGGCAATTTGTTGTTCATGACTTGGAGAAGAGGACATTCACATAGAAAAATGCAAGTAAATGGCATTCCTTGTCGTCGTGCCATTATTGCAATTTGCAGGATGGATTTGTAGACAACTGGTACAATGTAGAGATGTACATAAAGGCATATTCTCCAATTAGTTGTTCAATTGAGGGACCTGAATTTTAGAAAGACAAGGGTAAGAATCCTATCAATCCACCTGTTCGTGGAAAGCAACCTGGAAGACCAAGTAAGGAAGCCTAATAAGGCTCCAAAATCATCAACTAAAAGAGAGAGGTTTGGGATCCATATGATATGTGCGGAATGTAGGAAGATTGAGCAAAACAAACGACCGTGCAAGGAGACTATGGCAAGCACCAATAACAACACCACAACGTGGAGGCCCAAGAATAGTGCAAAGAGAGAGGCTTGAACCATCAATGCTAACATTTTGTGAGATCTGTAGTTTAGTGGAAGTGAATTATGTTTTTTGACCTCAATTTCTTGAAGCCAATTGTCAAGGTGGATGTAGCACTGGCATGAAGTGGATAAAGGAGCCCATTTTCTCCGGTGAATCGAACAAGGTGGTTGGGAAAATGAATAATATTCTGCTTATACAAAGCAACCCTTTTTGCTATAGGATTTCTTAATGTAAAATTCATAACATTTTCCTTTAAGATTTTATTCTCTATTTTTAGAGGACTCTTAAGGAGTAATTTAGTATCTTCTCTTTTATGATTTGACATTATACCTCATTAGGGTCTATGTCCGTAGGCGAATACCCTTTTATCCAAGCTGTCTTGTCAGCTATACTAAGATACAATTCATTTATTGTTCGAGTACAATATGTCAAAATGTCCCATTTGAAGGAGGTATAGAAATCAAGGCTGAGGCCAAGGCTCAAACCAAAGATATACGCTGCCTGAATTTGCCTCCGTCTCTAACGTCCAACCTGAGGCCATGTATCGATTCGAGGCTTCAAACTTTGAAATTTGACACAAGCATTTGATTGGACTTATTCGTGGGGGCCGATCACCCTTGCCGCATGTCCTTAGGAACCACGTGACATCTACGTGGCCTCCACGTAGATTGTAATTATTTTCGAATGTAACATTGGTATTCCAAGTCTAAGACTAGTATTCATGTGAAGTGGAGGATTTCTAAATTTATTTCTAGAAGAGTGGCTAGCTTTTCATAGTTTTCTGCTAGCCCAAAGAGGCAAGTGAAATACTGAATCTGAGGCCAAAGTTTGAGAGATGGCTTAAATTTTTGGCTTCTCTCTGTTCCAAAGCTCGATGCCGAAGTAGAACTCAAAGTTTGAGTAATAGTATGACTTTTCTGTATTTTGAGGCCTAATTATTGAAGTAGCACCTGGAGCAAATTTATTAGCAAGTATGCAGCTTCTTCAAATTATAAGGCTTTATTACCGAAGCAGAACTTGAAGCGAATTTTATTAGCAAGTATACAGCTTCTTCATATTCTGAGGCTTTATTGCCAAAGCAGATTCTGAAGCTTGAGACTGTGATGGTGGCTTCTTCGTATTATGAGGTCTTATTGCTAAAGAAGAGCTTGAACCTTGGGTAGCCTTTAAGTGTTTAGCTTTTTCGTATTCCGTGGCTTAATTGCCAAATTAAAACCTGAAGCTTTTTTCTAGCATGCAGCAATATTGTATTTTCGGGGATTTATTGTTGAAGTGAACTTGAAGTGCTAGAAGGATTTCTGGAAAGTGTATCGCTTCTCTACATTTCAAGGCTTAATTGCTGAAGCGGAACCTAAAGCGTACCGAAGCAAAAAATTTAAGTTAGTAGCCTTGTGCTCATCTCTCCATCTACTTCATATTTAACAGCAACTACCATAAACTAGGCTCTTGTCCATTCCTTGGCGAAAGGTCATTAAGTACTCTGTTTTCAATTCTTGAAGGAGAAGGTGAGAGTTGTATTGGCAAACCTCTAGCACTTGTCACATTGCCTAGCGTGTTCTAGTAAGTCTTTCCTTAGGGTCGGGCCAATAATACCCTTGCCTGAGGATATTCTAAGCCATTTGCAGACACCATCATGATTGCTGCATACACCTTCATGGACTTCATGCATGATGTATTTAGTATCATCTGACCCTACACAACACAGTAGGAGAATGGAAAAAACTCTCTTGTACAGGAGTTCGTCTCTTAGGACGAACCAGGCAACTTTAAGCTGCAGTTTTTTGCCTCAACTCCATCAAACAGGAGCACCTGAGTTGTCAAGTAGTCTGATAGGTCTTTCATCCATTTAGGCTACTGGCTGATGACATTTACATTTTCCTTGGTCTCCATTGAAGGTTTTGCTAAGTATTTGATCAGAATCACCTTGAATAATTCCAAGTCCTTGCTATTAGCTAATTTGAACAGAGCGTCGATATTGATATTTTCCGTGCGAATGATTTGGAAGATCTCGAACTTATCAAAATTGGGCAATATATCCATGACATGCCTTAAATAGGCTGCCATGTTCTTATCATTAGATGAAAAGCTTCCATTAACTCGACTCAAGTACAGGCCCTTCAGTAAATCCTACTACAAAATCAGCGAGGGTCTGGCCTTTGATGGAGGGCTTTGGTCGAAATTGGACGTCAAACTTTCTAAGTATGATGGTCCCTTTCAACAACGTGCCTGAATTATCAAGTTTTTGTAGCACTGCCTCAATGGATAATTGGTCAGCAGTTCTATGACATGGGCCTAGAAGTAAGGTCTCAATTTCTTAGACGTGGTGATGTCCAGATACCTTGTTTCCACATCCTGAAACGTCTTGTTGATGTAGTGGAAAGAAAGTTTTTGCGCCCTGGCACTGGTGGCCTTGCTCAGACGATCAGATATATCTACAAAGGCTCTCTTGGAACAGGTTTGGATAGTAAAGGGGCCTGACTGAGGCACTATTTCATTGTGCTAAAAGTTTTTTTGCACTCCGTAGTCTACTTGAACTTATTTCCTCCTTTGATCATTTAGAAGAAGTGAGGCATTTTTTGGTGGACATGAAAATGAAGCAGCTTAGGACTGTAATCCTCCCAATGAGACTTTGTACTTCTTTTGACTTTTGAGGAGAATTCATCTTGAGTAAGGCTCAAATCTTTTCTAGGTTGGCCTCAATTTTCCTCTTATTCACCATATAACCCAAAAATTTGCATGAGGCTAGTCGAAAGGCACACTTCAATGGGTTGGGCTTCTTCTGATAGTGTCAAAGAATGTTGGGGTAAATGCTCATTTACCTTCTGACTTTACACTAGCATGTCATCCACATATACTTCTATAGTTTTTCTGATCTAGTTAGCAAACATTTAGTTCACAAACCTCTGATACGTGGCCTCTGAATTTTTTAATCCGAATGGCATCACCTTTTAGTAGTATAGACCTTGGTAGGTTATGGACAATGTGTGCTCCTTTTCTGGCCTATAAATAGAAATTTGGTAATAATCGAAACAGACGTCAATGAAGGATAGCAATGCATGCCCTACTGTCACATCAGCAAGTTGTTCAATGCGATGTAGATGGAAGCTGTCATTGGGACAAACCTCATTCAAGTCGGAGAAAGCAATGCATGTCCTTCATTAGTTTTTAAGCTTGGAGACGAGGACCGGATTGGCGATCAAACTGGGGTAGTGGGCTTCTATGATGAAGCCATTGGGAATTAGCCTATCTACTTATTCTATCAGAGTGGTATACATTTCTACAATCAAATGTCTTCTTTTTTGCTTGTGGGAGTGGATTTGAGGTTCACCTTCAAGGCGTGATACGCCACTTGGGGATCGATCACAATAATGTTTACGTATTTACAAGTGAAGACATCTAGATTTCTTTTCAAAAAGTCCTCCAGTTTCCAACTCATTTCCTCTTATAGGCCGTTTCCAACATGGAGTAATCTGATTCCATCATGGCTAACAAGAAAATTTTTTAGCTCATTTATTGGAGAGGCTTGGGAGTCAGTCTATGATCTTTAGATCAATTCTATCATCCATGTTCATTTCTACCGCGAGGACATTGGGCTCAGCTTCAGTGGCACCGACATTTCCATCTTTTGCGTTTGCTATGGTTTTTTCCATATCGGTACCTAGTACAAATACTTTATTAATTCCGACTTGGGAGATGGATTTTCTTAGAGAATTCAGATAGCATTCTTTGGATCCTCTTTGATCTCTCTTGAAATTTTCCACGCCCATCTCGGTAAAGAATTTCTTGGCATGATGATGGATGGATGTCACTACTTTATGTTCTTTCAGTGCCAGCCGCCAAAATATCGCATTATAAGCTGACCAAAGAATTCCAAAAATACTTGGGTGGACTTTGGGGCCTTACCCATAATAACCGATAGGGTGATCATGTCCATTGGGACAATACATTCGCAAATGAATCTAAACAAAGGTTCTGAGATTGGGTTCAGCAGATGGTCTACCTCTATTTTTTCGAAAGTTCACCCAAAGATAATGTGGAATGAACTTCTGTTGTCAACCAATATTCTCCACATCGTATTCTTCACTATCTCAGCCTTTACCACAAGTGCATCACAATGTGGGTAATGCACCCCTGCTTCATCTTGTCCAGTGAAGCACATCTGGTTGGACATGGCATTCCTCTTCTTCGGCCTATCAATTTGCACCAAGTAGCTCATCAAGTTCCGCTGGGAATTCATTGACTGTCCCCAACGTTGGGGCGTCTGAAGATTGTTTGAATCATCCAAATTGACCTTGAACATTTTGGTTGTTCATATGTTGTCACTGGTCTTCTTGTTGGGGGTAGAATTCTTCCATGGTTGTTGGTTCATAGGCTGCACGAGTTACTTTCTCTGTGCGTAGGTCCAATTTCTACCTCAACCCTGCCACCTAGCATGTGAATATCTGTCTCTTTTGGTGATCACCTCTTCCATGGCAGCCTTCATGTTAGGGCACTCATTGGTATCAATGTCATAGATGCGATGATACCTACAGTACCTAGGCAGGTAGGGTATTCATCTGTCTTTGGGATCTTAGTTGGAGCTTATGGCCTAGTATGCCCTCTCAGGGCTAACACGTTTACCTTGACATTCTGGTAATTATACCTCGGACGGTGAGGTCTCGATGCCATTTGATTGGGCATCAGAGTCCTCTCTTTTTCATTAGGATGGCCCTTCATCTGCTGGGTTTTCCTAGGGTGAACCATTTTTGGTCTTGGATTTCTTCTTTTGATCAAGTACACTAGCTCATCATACGAAATGGGTCTCTAGTTGTTGCTTTCAATGCTAAAAGGCGCATCTTTTGGAATACTTTCCACCTCCAATATTTTTTTGGTAAAGCGACCCATATAAATTTTTAAAGGCTCGCTAGTCTCTTTGTGTCTTGTATTCTTCATGTCGGTGTAGACCCTAGGGTTCCAGCATTGAACATGTAGATAAACTAATTTTTCAAATTAGTTCAGCTTGTTGTACTACTTTTTTGCTCTCATTGATAGTGTTATGTGGAAGTCTAGACACTTTAGGGCTGGACTTTTTCCAACTAAGTTCATGTGGATATTATAGTCCTGGACAAGACCCATGAGATTTCTTTTCTCTTTGAACTTATGTATTTTTTGTATGGACAACGTGCTAGCTTTTCTCTATTTTTTTATTATCTCGGTAAATGCGGTGTATTCTTCATTGTTGTCTATATTTTGTAGATGAAGATGTCTGTTTTCCATGCCCTCAGCAGAGAAGCGAATGGACGCATCATATTCTTCCTTGATAGAAAGAATTACTTTAGTCTCACCTGTCTCTTCGTGGGACTTCTTCTTTTGGGGCATGGGCTCCACCTAGCCTTCTATAGACACCAGCACGACCTTGTAACAGAGCATTAAATGTGGGTTGGGATGATTTTCCGTATGTCATGGGCCTTAGCAAGTTCGGTATTTCTCAACAATTTCAAGTAACAATCCACTACTATTGTATTTAATCTTGGATAAATCAGGGCCGGTCACCATGCAGGTGCTTATGGACTCTTAAATCATATGGCCCAAACTTAATTCAATTAAAGTCATATTTCAGTGCTAAAAAACAACATGGCCCTGCAATTGTAAAAAATGTTAATTCAAATACGACATTGTTTTATTACGATACTGTTTTTTATGATAATATTTTTCTATAATACTGTTTTATTAAGATATTGTTTTGCGAAAAATATTTGATACTGTTTTACTTTTAACATTATACACTAGTTTTCGTTACATTATAGCATGTTTGGTCAGGTTTACTAACATTTTTTTTCCAAACTTATTTTCAACAACATATTTCATGAGTTCACAATTTTTATTAACTTTTCAACTATACATTTTACCAACTTTTTTCAAAATCTTTAAAAAAAAAATATTTTTAAAATTCGCCAAATAAATACACATTCAAAATTAAATGTTTTATAGTTGAAGTAATGACACTATTCAAAATGTTTCATTAGTAGTACAAGATCATTGATATTATTGTCATTCAAAATGTTTGATATTGTTTCAATCTATGTTATTGTTCTTCTATTGGGTTGTAGTTTGTGTATGTAATACTGTTTTATTAAGATACTTTCATGTATGATACTGATATATTAAGATAATTTTATTTATGATATTATTTTATTTAGATATTGTGCTATGATTTTATATTAAAACACAATATTTGTGCTCACCTAAACATGTACTTGATATTAATGTATTTCTGATATTGTTATATTGATATCTTTAATTATACGATACTGTTATATATTATACTGTTATTATGATATCAATACAAATGTGCTTCTCATATTATTTTATTAAGATAATTTTATTATGATTTTTTTTGTTGGGTTGGAATTTTTTTATTTTTAGTATGTGTAATACTGTCTTTGTTTACAAAGATACTGATATTAATATGCTTGTTATATTAATATAGTAATGTGCTTTTAATATTGAAATATTAAGATACTTTTATCTGTGTTACTGTTCTTAATAAAATACTGTTTTGTGATATTGTATTGCGAGATACTATTTTTAATAAGATACTGTTTGTGATACTGTTTTATTAAGATAACAATTTCCTGACATAACTTGTGGTTATGGACCAGGATTATATTGGGTATTGCATTCACGGTGCTGATTTCTGGAACATTGTCAAACTCAAAACCAAGAAAAGATTATGGAATAGCACATCATCGGCTACTGTCTATTGAAGGAATTTTGTGTTTCATTCATGGACTCTTTTTGTTGCCTACTATATTTCAGCTACTGCCTTCATTAGAGAAGAAAAGAAACGAAGTAAATATGGAGGACATGAAAACAAACCATATCAACATGGAGCCGAGGACTGACTTCTCCACTACAATCTACTCATCAACAAAAAGCTTTCAGATTTCAAATTCGATTATGTTCACTTTTGCTTATGTGCTAGAATTTTTTCCTATGAATTTCATTGAATTTTTGATTTCTCGTACCTTTTCTCCTCCCTCAGAAGTCTTTTTGAATGAAATTTTTACTGTTGTAAGTTGGAACTATCATGATGTTCTTGTAAGCAACATTTAACCTTCAAATTTTCTATTTTTGAAGAACTTAATAAAAAGATCTCATCCCATTTTTGTTTCAAGTCCTCAAAAGGCCACTTTAGATAAAGTGAGGTTTCATCAACTATATATGTGTGCTATGTTACCCAACCAAAGCACTGCTATCCATCAAACAGAAAATTAAATGAAACTTTTCCGCCCTCCTTTTCATAAAAAGGGAAAGTGGTGTATAGAAAAAAAAAAAAAAAAAGGAAAACATGGAAGAACAAACATGTTCAACCAAGAACACAGAAAATGAAGGAAAGTCAATAAGCAATGATACTGGATCAGATTATTGACCGTGCATATTTGATATCGTCTGGTGATGTCGCTTAGTGGTTTTATCAAACTTCCAAGAATGAGTACAAAAAATAGAAGAATGGAGGCCGACGAGTCAATCAGTCGACTTCTTCAGTTGATCGGCCTTTTTGGGATTGAAGACCAAGCCTACCCAAAATACAATCAAAAATATCTTATGTCATCTAGCCACATCAGCAGACCTTAGAAAACTCTATAAATAGAAGGCTTCTTCTCATGTTGAGAAAAAAAAAGGAAAAATAGGAAATTGGCCATAGATTATCCTATTACACTTCTTAGTCAGAGATAATTCCATTTAATCTTTGAATGTAAGTACATATTTGATACCGGAATTCAGATCCATACGAATCGATTCATAAAAGAACTCGAGGAAATTTGATTATAATTACAATTCCATTACAAACTTATTATCAAGCAATCAACACTTCACACAAATATTTCAAAAATTCTAGCACCATAAGCAGTACCACATACATGTTCAAGCAGGTCACAAAAGAACAAGTATATCTATTAACAATGTCAACAATCCTTGAAAAAAATGTGAGGTGGTTGGGTGAACTAGCAAAAGGAGGTGGTGATGCTTAAGGAGATGGTGGGAGCAGTGCCGAGGGCAATGGGAGTGGCATATATGGATCATATGGGTAATTTTGGAATTAATACAAAATATGGCAGAAGAGTATGACTTGATGACAATTTAGAAAAATATTTTGACCTAATTTAGAACAAGTCATCTACAGGTGACTTATATGCAATTTCTTCTTTAATCTTTTGGTTCAGTAAATTTGTTAATGATACTTAAAAGTAGATTATATATCTAAAGAACCCGTAAAAATTTTCCGCTAATTTACCCAACAAATAATTAATGGGTAAATTCAAGGCCGGTCACTGTTATTGTACTTATGGGATCTAAAGTTATATGGCCATAAATTAATTCAATTAAAGTCATATTTTAGTGCTAAACGACCAACATACTCCAAAAATGCTAATTCAATGATACTGTTTTATTATAATACTATTTTATATGATACTGTCTTCTATGATATCGTCTTATATGATATTGTTTTATCTATGATACTTTGCATTGTCATATTTATACCATGCTTTTATATTTAATATTTTTTTATTATAATAATTTTTCAACCTATGATACTGTTATTGAATGTAAATAGTATCAATGATCTTGAATAGAGTATTTTAAAACATCTTGTACTTAGTTTTATATATGATATTGTTTCAACCTATGATACTGTTTTGAATACAAACAGTATCATTATTTCAACCATCAAAATATCTTGTACCTAGTTTTATATATGATACTATTTTATTTATGATACTGTTTTATTTAGATAATGTGCTATGGTATACTTATACAATACTTTTATCTTTGATACTGTTTTATTATGATACTGTATCAATCTATGATAATGTTATTGAATGCAAATAGTATCAATGGTCTTGTACTACTAATGGAGAATTTTAAGAACAATATAATTACTTCAACCAGTAAAATATCTCTACTTAGTTATATTTTTTATATTATTTTATTTAGATAATGTGCATTGGTATACACTATACTTTTATCTTTGATACTGTTTTATTATGATAATGTTTCAATATATGATACTGTTATTGAATGCAAACAGTATCAATGATCTTGTAGTACTAATGGAGTATTTTAAGAAAAGTATCATTACTTCAATCTTTAAAACATCTTGTACTTAGTTTTATCTATGATACTGTTTTCATTCAAAATGTCCGTCGTAGATACTGTTCCAATCTATGATAGTGTTATTTTATTAGGTTGTAGTTGTGTATGTGATACTATTTTATTAAGATACTTTCATGTATGATACTGATATATTAAGATATATTTATCTATGATACCGTTTTATTAAAATACTGTTTTACTATGATACTATTAAGACATGACAAACTAAAAATTGTCGTTTTAAGTTAAAGAGACAACTTCAAATGGCTAAAATTCATCGTCAGCAATGGCAAAGCCAATGGTCTTGATCGGCTCGTCTAGATCGATTCTGAAAACATATTATAATAGAAATTCTGAGTACGTATGCAAATTCTATATCCGTTTATGTTATGATACTGTTTTATTATAATACAGTATCAAACAACACATATGACTAACAACACAAAGAATAATCTAATGGACAACTTTCGTCAGAGCATGTCCACATCAAACTTTTTCATCCCTACAGAAATTCAATCTGCTATTTACAGCAACAAATCATGGCTACTCTATAGAAATTCATCAAACAAATCATCTATACTATTTTCTATAATACGGTATTATCCATACAGAAATTCAAACTGCTATTTACAGCAACAAATCATGGCCACTCTATAGAAATTCATCAAACAAATCATCTATACAGAAATTCAAACTGCTATTTACAGCTACAAATTATGGTCACTCTACATAAATTCATCAAATTAAACTATTTACATCAACAAATCATGGTCACTCTACTCCACTTGTCCTTACTTTTATAATCCTCTTCACTTCTATTTGTCACACGGATGTCTACTTTTGGGAGCCAAGGTAAAAAAAATTTGAACCCGCTAAGCTTCTTAAACAATCCATGATTGTCCCATTCTTGTTGGGGTTCGTCATCATTCGCAATTGCCGCAGATGAGAATATACGAGACCAAAAGTCACCACATTGTCCTCCATTTCCTCCGCTATCTCCACCTCCGCCTCCGCCTCCGCCTCCGCCTCCGCCGGAATTAAAGTTAGAATTTTCGACTAGAAGCCATAGAATGAGTATGTTTTCTCAATCTCAGAGCATATCATATCATGAAATTTTGTAACCTGGAATTGTTGCATATAAATCTGTGTTTATAGGTATCGAGAGTCATTCTTAGGACAAAAGCAGCAGTCGAAGCTGCTGGTAGGTCAGTAAAGAGTGTGTATTACAACAAAATAGGATTCCGAGCACTGCTAAAACCCGAGTGGTTTCAAAAGAAGGGCAGGTTGCTTCCAAAAGCAGCAAGGCCTCCACCGAAATAGAAAGATAAAGTAGTTAACATTGGACGTCTGATTGTCTCTACAAAATCAATTCCTCTTGCACCCGAAGAAAAAGAGGCAATATCTACTTAAACTGCCTAGCGTTTACTTAGATATTGTAAAGCTTGAAGAAATTTTGTTGTGCCGTCGCCAGAATTGATTTGGTATGCTGAAAAGCGGCAGAGGAGGTTTGTGGAATTGGAAGAAGGCACTGATGAAAAATATAGATAACAAGGTAATTTTAGAATTAATTTAAAATATTGTTGAATAATATAACTTAATTATAATTTTAAAAAATATTTTAACTTAAACTAATAAACAATTTTCCCATAATTAATCTACTCAAAGAGGGCTGTAAAGGGCAAGTTGCAGGCCCTTGGTAATGGGCCTACACTAGTTGGCAACTCATTAATTTCGGGTCTACCCGATAGCCACCGCGCACACGTGCGGGAAAATGTGGCGTGCAAAAAAGTATAGTGTATAATTGAATTAAGCTGAGCTTAAATGAAATGGGCACAATGATTGGGTGGGTGGTGTGTGTGGGTGGGTGGGACTACCTGGGTCATCTCAAAGCGGGCCACCCGCACGAGTGGTTAGGTATTTATTTTCACTCCAATCAACCGGCCAAGGGATTTTTTTTTTTTTTTTTTTGCCCTTTTCTTTAAATTTTTTCTGAGAGTTTCTATTTAAACCTCTTTGGCTTTTTTCTTTTTCTCTCTCTCTCCCTCTCTTTTTTTTTTTTTTGGCATGCACCGACTTAGTTTATTCATCCACAATCCAATTTAAATTTTACCAAAATTAATTTGTACACCCTCAAACACCAAAATATTTACAACATTAACATTTATTGATTTAACAAATAATAAATCTCATAATATTTAAGTTTAGCGGTCAATGTGTTCTTTATCTAGTTGGTACTTTTGAGTTAATTGCATTCTAGATAATTAAGTATTTTGGTGTTTGACCCTCTTGCTGATTACTCGACTAATAAATTGGACTATAATAACATATGCTTGAGATATTGGATATTTAAGTAAACAAAATTATAGTCATTCATACCATTAATCAGTATATCCTATCAACTTGATCTCCACATCAATAACTTTAGATATTATTGAGATTCCTATATCGTGAAAGATTTCATATCTAGCAAAGTGTCTACCAATTAGATTGTGATATAGAGTTTATTTGATTAAGCTTAAAAGTTTGTTAAAAAGTTGAAGTCAAACTTAATACTCCATCCGTCCCACAAAGAAGATAGGCTGCGTTTCCTTATTTATCGTCTCCAAATTATAGCCAAAACTTTTTTAGAAGCCAGATATTAAATTTTTCATTTTCCTAATATACCCTTATTTAATTTACATTGTTATCAACCCAAAACAAGTATTTAAATTTATTAGATTCATGAATGATTAATATTAAAGGGTACAATAAGAAAAGTGTGTGAAAAATTTATAATTTCAATTACATTAAATATGTTTTCTTAATGTGTGAAAAAAGTGAGAGTATCATCTTTTGTGGGACGAAATAATTAATTTTAACTATATATTTTATAGGACCCACAATTTTTATTAATTTTTTAACTACATATGTTATCAATTTTTTTATTAAAATATGCTAAATAAATCTCCAAACAAACACTTAGTGTATGTCAAAATACATCAAGACTATTTGTCACATGCATGTAGCATACTATTCAATGAAGCTAATAGAGTCCTAACAAGAATTTTGAAACTAAAGTACAAAAGATTTTAAAACTCCAATAATTAAAGCACGTATCAAAAATCAAATGTATCCGCAAAGAAACATGTATCCAAGGAATGCTGAAAAATATCTAGGCTACAAGCGAAAGTTCAAAATGAAGTATGAGGTGTAAGATGAAGACTAAAGAAGCTACATTGTTGAGTCGAGAAGCAAATGTCTATAGTAGAGATTATGTACTTTTTAAACGTTATTAGGTAATTATCAATATTTGAAATATGTTACTAACACTTTAAAAAAAAAAATTACTTAAATATATATATATATATATATAACATACGTGTCCAAATTCTCATTACAAATCTCAATAATTTCATAAATATTCAATACACCATATAGAGATATATATAAAAAAACGCGTTTCTTTAAAACCTAGGAAAAAAAATTAAGTCTATATACAATTATACATTTGATTTTCGTTTTTAACACTTCTATTCTTGTTGAGAAGATGGATTAGTTTTACCATAGGTCCCCATGGGTCGGGCTCCAGATAGTTAGGGCCATACAATGTGGGTAGGGTCTAAGCCCAGCCCAAACCACAATATCGAAGCCTAATATCATATACCAAAGAATTTTATATTCTATTTTATTTATACCATCGAACTTTAATTCGTTTCATTTATACTACCAAACTTTAAAATTAGTTTCAGTTAAACCACTTCGTTAACCGGTCGTTCATTGTTTTTTGACATGACACTAACGGGTCCTTAATTGGCTAATGTATCTCACCACGTGTAAAAGTGTTGTTTACTTGTATGAAGTTTAAAATGAAAATACGTTTTTGACATCAATTAAACGACTTTGAGCTAAAGGATTATCGAAATGGTGGATACAAAAACATATTTTCAAACACGATTTTGACATCAAAAATATATTTTCATTTTGAACTTCATACACGTGGACAACACTTTAACACATAGCGAAATACATCAGCCAATTGACGGCCCGTTAATACCATGTCAAAATTTTTGTCAAACAATAAAAAGTTAGTTAACAAAGTAGTTTAAATGAAAGTAATTTTAAAATTTAGTATTATTAATGAGGTAAATTAAATATCGGTAGTATAAATGAAATAGAGTATAAAATTATGTAGTTAACCAAACCTAATTTGTCTAAGTCCCACTGTTAAAAATGGGACCCTTTTCCATTGAATCATTATTATGTACACGTGCAAGTAATTTACTCTGTTTTTTTTCCTTTTTTGAAGTACAAGTGACTGACTTAAAGTTTGTAGCATAGAATGGAGTAAAAACACTGGTCCTATCCTTATTATCTTTAGGATATGGAGAGGGAAATGAAGTTAGTTGAAGAAACACGAACCCGAAATTTTTCCAGAATAGGTTTAATTTCAATAGTGGTCACTGAAGTTTTATCAGAATTACAAAACGGTTATTAAAGTTACAACATTTCAGTGCCAGTCACTTAAGTACATTAAAGCATTCACCAACGGTCACCCTGTTAATTTCTAGCGTGAATTAGTGATGTGTTGTTGTTAAATGTTCATGTGACACTCAATCAATTGATATTTGACAAAAATTGACGCCACGTGAACTTAATGTATTAATAACAATAAATTCAAACTACAAATTCACTTAAAATATGAGGACCTAATTGTAATTTCTAGACAATATCTAAATCAGATCCAGATATGCACAACACAATTTAACCAATTGTGTGTGGCAAAAATTTCACTTAGGTCCTCATGCTTTATGTGCATCATTTGTGATCCGAATTTATTGTTGTTAGTACATTAAGTTCACATTGTGTCAATTTTGTCAAATGTCGACCGATGTGTGTCGGTGGATACTACGGTGGACGCCAGATGCGAACTGGGGGGGGGGTCGGGTGTGTAGCCCGGCCCAACCCCAACCAGCATCTATTAGATCAAGTAATTTTTGTTTTTGAAATTGTAGTCCTAGCCCAAATAAGTTTGTAGTCCGATCCAAAATGAAAAATCCAAATAGTAATAATCCATACTCATTTAACATATCTTTCCAACCCAATCAAATATCAATTGTCAATTATTTCAATCCATCACAAATTAACCCATCGACCATTTGCAATCCAATCCAAAAATCATATTTGAGAAAAGAAAAATTCCTACCAAGTACGAACGGGACGGAAAGAAAATCGAACTCAAAACCGGAACCACAATCCAACCCATTAATTTGGAATTTCTTTGAGAAACGAGAAGAAGGGAAGGTGGGCGACGAAGGACGAACACGAATCGACGAACTAGTGGCCGAGGATTGGAGAATGCGTGAACCGCAGAAGGTCGATTGCTCAAGAAGAAAGGTTTTTTTCTCCTAGCTCCCGATTTTTGAAGAAGTGCGTGTAGTGTCTTTGTGTGTTGTATGCGTGTAGTGTCTTTGTGTGGTGTATAAATTGGCTCACGGTGCTTGAAGAATGCGTGTGTGTGTGTGTAGTGGTGTGCTATGTGTTTTATAAATTGTGTCATTTTGTGATTTTTGATAATTGTATATTTGTATTTTCAATTGGAGTGTTGAGTATATATAAAAATTAAAATGGCCTGTATGTAAAAAATATAATGGCCTAAATTATAGACAATTTTTTGTGCTTATTAGATTAATAGGTTATTGACTTATTGACTTAGTGTTGATAACTTGATATTGATTATGCTTATAAATTTATAATTTTGATGTTAAATTTATAAATATAAATCTATAAATTATATTTACATAAGAAAATTGCGACATTATCTTCCTGTATTTCTAGAAGAATTGCCTTGTCTACCCCAGATAGGGAAGTTGAGTCCAATAACATTCAAAAAGATCCCGAAATCAACCACCCTTAAGAGTAAAGATTTTGATAAGACTAAGGGTATATTCGGTGGTCATTTTTTCTCAAAAAATCATTTTTTGTTTTCTGATTTTTGACTTTTCAACCTTTTACACTACAAAAAGTTTGAAAAGTCAATAAAGTACCCAAAAATTCATTTTTCCAAAAAAAGCGCACCGAACCGAACATGCTCTAAATGTAGCAAAACGAGGAGTACGCAAGACACGTGTTAATTGTTAAGAATGTACTATGTCGTCAATCTCGGAAAAAAATCGCTTTTATAGTGAAAAAAGAATTTAGTAAAAAAAAACAAGAACAACCCGGTTTTAAAGTGCCAAAAAAAAAATTCAGTAGCAGCCGGGTCTTTAAAAATTCCTAGTTCCGCCCTTGGGTGACGCATCATCAATTCACACTAAAAAATTAATAGAATAACCGCCGGTGAACGTGTTAGTATACTTCAGTGACCGGCAATGAAACTTTGTAATTTCAATGACCATTTTGTAATTCTGTTGAAACTTCAATGATCCCAGTAAAATTATCCTGCCATAGTATGATATTATCTAAAAAAATTAATTCTTAAAGAAACTACATATGTATTTATTTTAAATGATGTCTTCAATAATACTTATAATACATAAACATTTATTTTATTTTTAGTTCTTTAATATTGTCAAGTATTTTTAAAATCGAGATTAATTATTTTACGCTATTGTGAAAGGGAAAGAAACGAAAGTGTTATGAAAGCAGCTTATTGGCCATTAAAATGATGTTTTCTTTAGTGATGGCAATGTGACAGATCGGGGTGGATTGGCCTGATCTAAATCAGTCCCGCAATAATTGTAGGTGATCCAAATCCGTCCAACGATCTGTAATTTTTCGAGGCGGGTCGGATATGGATCGGGGCGGATTAGTGCCCTGATCCGTATTTTTTTTCCATTCAAAAAATTTACTACGATATTGAAACAAGCTTTATTTCAATGCAAATTCTGTGTAATTTACTAATTTATTGTTATTTGTCTTTTGCATTTCAGTACAATTTTGCATTGATGATGCACGTTCCAAAAGATGTGTTTATTTATGATTTTCTTCCTTTCTCTCATCTTGATTCTTGCTTTACCAAAAAATAATTCAACATTTGATTTCTCCTGCACTCAATTTGACAAAGATGTCTGGCTTGAGTTCAAATAAACGTCAAAGTTTATTGCTTACAGATTTGGAGCACAGTGCAAAAAAAAAAAATTACACTGGAAAATGAAAAATCAAAAAATTGAAAAATGAAAAATCAGAAAACTGAAAAATGAAAAATTAGAAAACTAACACTAAAGGAAGTGACGAAGCAGCGGCGAACTCGAAGTGGCGAAGCAGTGGCGGCAAAGTGGCGAAGCAGCAGTGGCGAAGTGACGAAGCACTCGATGGGCGAAATAGCGGTAGCCGGTGGAGTCGTGGAGTCGGAGAACTGGAATGGAAATGAAGAAAATTAGAAAATGGATTCAATTTGTGTATTTCCCCAAATGAAGTTGAAAGCGGGATTTCAGCCAATTCACCTAGGTTTAGGTATAAAATTAAGATACTTGAAATTGCAATTTCAGCTCTTTCTCCAAATTTTTGATCTTGTTACAATTTAACCCCCATTTTTTTTTTTAAATACGGTGCGGGTCGGATCGGGGCAACCATGATCCAATCCGCCCCGATATCTGCGGCGGATCATGGATATTTGCCCCGATCCGTCCCACCGACCTGCGAATCAGGTTTTTTTTACTCTATTCGAATCGAGTATCTATCAAATTCGAGACAGATCAAATATTTTTGCCATCTCTAGTTTTCTTCTACAAACCACCTGCTTAAGGTTACATAATAGCTTGAGAAAAAGAAAATAAATGCTTCCTTTTAATCAGATGCGTAGACATCTGATTCCAGTAGTCTGCTTTAGTGTTGAGAGAGAGAGAGAGAGAGAGAGAGAGAGAGAGTCTCACCATGTCTGACTTGGAGTTTATTCTCTTTCTTCTGGGTTTGGCTCTTCTTCTAATCTTTAACCTATATAGAAGAAAACAAAATTACTCTTTGAATCTCCCACCAGGCAACATGGGTTGGCCTTTTCTTGGTGAAACCATTGCTTATTTGAAGCCATATACAGCTACTACAATAGGAAAATTCATGGAGGAACACATTTCCAGGTAAATAATTCATTAATCCCCTGTAGAAATCCTCAAGCTGACATTCAAATTCTGATTACAGATATGGGAAAATCTACAAATCACATTTATTCGGTGAGCCGACAATAGTATCAGCCGATGCGGGCCTGAATAGATTTATTCTACAGAATGAAGGCAAATTGTTTGAGTGCAGCTATCCAAGAAGCATTGGCGGAATTCTTGGAAAATGGTCTATGCTTGTTTTAGTTGGTGACATGCATAGAGATATGAGGACTATTTCTCTCAATTTCTTGAGCAATGCCAGGCTCAGAACCCATCTTCTCAAGGAAGTTGAAAAGCATACTTTGCTGGTTTTGGGTTCATGGATTGAGAATTCCATCATCTGTGCACAGGATGAAGCCAAGAAGGTAACGAAAATTCCAGATATTTACTTATTTAAGATCGCAGTACCAATCTTATATTTTTTTTCTTTGCAGTTTACATTCAACTTGATGGCTGAACATATAATGAGTTTGAAGCCTGGAAAACCAGAGACCGAGCAGTTGAAAAAAGAATATATAACATTCATGAAAGGAGTGATTTCTGCTCCTTTGAATTTTCCTGGAACTGCATACAGAAAGGCTCTACAGGTAAAAAAAAAAAAAAAAAATTAAAAATTGATCAGATTAAATATTCATATTTTTAATTAATTATTAGGTCTAATTTTGATTTTTTTTTTTTTTTTTTTTTTTTTATGGGTACAGTCTCGATCAACAATCCTTAAATTTATCGAGCGGAAAATGGAGGAAAGGGTGAAGAAAAAGACCGAAGATGACCAAAATGAATTACTGGGATGGGTTCTCAAGAATTCCAATCTTTCAAAGGAACAAATTCTTGATTTGGTGCTGAGTTTACTATTTGCTGGCCATGAAACTTCATCTGTAGCCATAGCTTTGGGCATTTACTTCTTGCAAGGATGTTCCACTGCTGTTCAGCAATTAAAAGTAATTAATTAACTTCTCCTTAATTATAAGTTGTTCCAATCCTGTAATTAATATTTATTGATTATTTTGATTTTATTTTTTTCTTCTTTATGTGAATTCAGGAAGAACATGTAGAAATTTCAAAAGCAAAGAGGGAATTAGGGGAGACAGAACTGAACTGGGATGATTACAAGAAAATGGAATTCACACAATGTGTAATGTTTCTCCCTTTCCCATTAATACGAGCAGCTTATTTTTTTCGAAGGATATCTCTACATATATATAATTTGAAAAAAGTAGTTAAAAAAAAATTACTTTTAAGTACAATTAAATATTAAATATTCTGTATGATTATTATCAGGTTATAAGTGAGACATTAAGGCTTGGGAATGTGGTGAGATTTCTCCACAGAAAAGCCCTAAAAAATGTGAGATATAAAGGTATGATTCTTGACTTGTAAATTGAATATTTTATATGATGTAGCAAAAGCAGAAAATAATTAATTAATATGATTTATTATTAATTTTTAATGTTTTGATATTAAAAAAGGTTATGACATTCCATGTGGGTGGAAAGTATTGCCGGTGATTGCAGCCGTGCATTTAGATCCTTCACTTTTTGACCAACCTTGGCACTTCAATCCATGGAGATGGCTGCAGGTTCGTCCCTTTATCTCTTCAAAGTTCAAACCCCAACATTTTTGCTTTGACTCAATCTTCTCCTTTTTCTCTTTCATATTCAATGTGGTAATGCAATAAATGAATTATTACGTCATCTTTCTTTAAGTTGTTCATTTGAGTTTTAAATTGATTAAATTAATTGTGTGAACTTGAATAGTAATAACTCATTGAGTTTTATGATTCATTTAGCTGAAAGTTTTATATGAGATTTTACATTGTTTTGAATAGAGTTTTGACAAATTAATAAGAGACGAAAGATATTTGTGAGTATGTAGTACATAATAATGAGTTGTCGGCTCAACATATACTTAAATAATGAGTGTGGATGAATTTGTTAGACTGGCTTTGAATCCATGTGAAATTAATTAGTGAAAATTAACAAAATTGAATAAACCAAAATAAATTAGTCTGTTGGTCATATATGATCAATATAGCCATGAAATGTAAAAAAAAAAAAAATCAGAGGAGGCAGTGAGAAGTACAAGAGAAGTGTCTCAAGTTCAAAATAGTAATGACTTGTATTATTCTTGAAGTTGGGCCACTTCTGCACCGATAGTATGTAAAGCTGTTCTTTGCATTGACCACCTTGGATTGTTAAATAAAATACCTTGAAGACAGTTGTCCAAACTTTACACTAAAAATTAAAAGTTTAAATTGAAAAGGGATGGTGTTGGGGTGGAGATGCCCAAAGTAATTATGAACAAACAATTATTTGACATATACAATATCTTCAACATATAATGGTCTAAATTGATGATGACTATTAAGAGGAAAGTTGTTGGAATATTCAAAAATAAATACAATACCCAAAGTTCTTAATAAAATTGTTACTAATATATAATATTTTTTTTAAAGTCTAAGTTGTTCAAGAAATATTTGTTTTATAACGCCTATGTAACTTAAATCGCTCTTCGAGTTAATCATATCGAAGATGTTGACTTTGTCAAATATAAATATCTATAGTAATTTGGATTAAACTAGTGTCTTAAAAAACTTGATGAAAACATCTCAAGTACAAAGAATCCCAAATCCCATGTAGTACAAGAAATTAATATCAAAAAACGTTAGTCAAATAACTTAAAATAAAGGAAAAGGATAATTCAAAAAGTATCACGAATATTATAAATTATAGTGGCAATGATAATTCAACGCATGGTATTCGGGCCCATTTTATGAACTGTCTTAATCAATCAACAGATGTTTGCAAACCCGTACGGATTAAAATATATGCGAGAAAACAAAGTTTGAAAATCTTTCCCCACTCTCACTGTCGTCTCGTGCGAGGCCCGAAGCCCGATGTTGAGCTTATGATTAAAGTCCCCATGTGGATTGTGGGGTTGCACGTGCACATGCACGAGTGCTTTTCATTGTGGCCCTCTCCCTTTGCTGGTCCAACCAATTTCTCCATTATTTTCTTTTTAATTTTTTTTGTTCATAGATAGAGATACTAGTTTGTCTCTAACATTGTAGCCCCTCACAATAAATCCCCATATAATCTAGATCTGATGTCATCTCACTACAATTTTAATTGACACTTTAAAATTACAGTAAAATGTCAAAATTTCAGTAGGAAAAAAACCATCCCCATAGAATGTATTTAATTGGAGTTGGGGTTACTTGGAATATTTTTGTATATTAGACTAAATATATTTATATAGACATAAAATGTCTTGTTCTAATTTAATTGGAGTTAACATAATTGAATAGAACAACTAATAAATTTTTACACTCATCTCTCTTCTTGGTTCGGTGAATTATACTTAGGGTGCGTTTGATTGCAATACATTTTCTATGGAAATTTTTTTTTTTCCACCTATTTTTCAATTAACTGTGTTTGATATTACATTTTTCCATGAAAAAAACCTTTTCCCACATATTTTTCAACTACACGTTTGATTGATTTGTATTTTTTTCCAGGTAAAACGTTTTCTCATTTACATTAAAAAGACAACATTTTGCTTGAAAACAATGAAAATGTTTTTTTAGAGGGGAGGAGATTTTATTTTCTATGGAAAATTTGTCTTATTTTTCAATTAACAATATCTTGACAATTCATTTCTATGGAATTAATTTTTTTCATTGCAATCAAACACACTCTTATAGTATATTTGATACGAGATTTTATATCATTACACAAAATTAGTGGCAGAAGAGAGTGGGGGCTGTGGGGAGTTTAGCAAAAAAAATTTAGAAGAAAATGGTAACTTCATAAGATTGATTATTGCTGTTTAAAAAAAATGTTGCTCTCACTGAACAGAACAATCGAGGATTTTATCATACGTCTTTCTTCTTTAGTTAAGTCAAATATATAGTATTAAAGAAACATAATGAGTAACCACAGAAACTAACTATGATGTGTCGTTGTTGTGGGTGCAGAATAATACTCGCGGAAGTCAAAACACGACAACAACTAGTAATAACTTCATGCCATTTGGGGGAGGACCACGACTTTGTGCAGGAACAGAACTGGCCAAATTGGAGATGGCTGTATTCATACACTATCTAGTCCTCAATTTCCGTTGGGAATTAGCCGATACCGATGAAGCGTTAGCATTTCCATTTATCGATTTTCCCAAAGGCTTACCCATTAGAATCCAACGCCACACTTTATAATTGGGAGAAAAAAAAAAATGGTCCATAAAACTTGGAAAATGAATCGTGTGATGGACAAACTAAACAAAATCGTGTTTCTTGATTTTCTTCGACAACTTCTTCTGGCTCACATGAGGGAGAAAGACTTGTTACAAATTATATTAGGACCACCTATATTTATATTTATATCTATATCTATATATCCTCATTCTTCAGTGTATATTTTATCATTTTCGTTTATTTTGTAAGCGGAATGCACAAGTAATTATTGATTTTGTATCAATATTGGTTTTTTTTTTTCTTACAATTCACTCGTAACAATGTATAAATTAAATATAATTCATATGAAAACATAAAAAAAAAAAAAAACATCTTTGCATATTGTTGTCGATCAAAAGATACTTGAATTTTATAGAAATGCATATTTGATATGTAATTTCAATATTTTATTCAGAGTTTTGATTAAAATGTCGAAACCACCACAACAAGAGAAGGGGATAGCGGATTTCTCTCTCTCTCTCTCTCTCTCTCTCTCTCTCAAATCGGGTTCACAAAGGCACACACCCCAAGGGAATTAAATAGCTCCTTAGGGCATCACAAACCCATACTCCATTTTGGTGTTTCACACCAAAATAGAGTCTAAAGATGTTCCAACCCAACTTCAAAATGCTGCGCCATTTTAGAGCTACGAACACTGCTGCACCATATATAGAGATGAAAAATGTGAAAATTTTTATTCCAATTTTGTTATCATATTACAATACAAAAAATTTATTTTTCTCCCTATATCCTCGTTTATTATCATTTTATTATTTTAATGATATCAAGTTATTTATATTTCTTTTAATTTGATTATTAATTTATTTACATAATAAATTGTGTTTTGAATAATAAATAAAAACTACCGAATATATTAAAATAAAATTATTCACTAAAATTGAGAAGTTATAAATTCGATTATTGGAAATGAGGAAGGAAATTTAGCATTATGACTAAGCAGACATTGAAAAATAAAAATAAAATAAAAATACAAAATCAACTAAATGCAATAATTTAGATAAATAAATCTAAATTTTAATTTATGCATTTAATATAAAAAAAATAATTTTTGAAATATATTAATTACTGAGAATTAAAAAAAAAAAAATAAGGAAAGAGAATTTACATTGATCATTTGGTGTTAAATTAAAAGTAATGGTTTAAAGATGACATTTGGATTTGGTGTGAAACTTATACCAATTTAAAGATATAGATTGAAAATAGTCTTAAACTAGGTCTTTTCTCTAGCAATGAATTGCTCGAATCTTTTTAAGTTGTTTGTGGGTATTCTTTAATCAATTTAAAAGTTGTTTGTGGGTATTCTTTAATCAATTTAAAATATTTGTACTGACCTTTTATTTTTGAAGGCATAAAGAAGATCCAATTTGAACCATAATAACTCAAACATTATGCTCCAGTCAACTCTCGGCTTTTATACCAATAATCAATATGTATATGTGATTTTACATTTTATTCTACTTATCATATAATGTAAATACTGTTAATATCAATTACTACTAATAATAATAAATAGTATTATTTGATCTAATATCTTATCATGTTAAACACTAGTAACTGGAATTGAGCACACAATGACCGTTTAGCCCTTTCAATTACTTTTTATTGTTTTAAGTCTCATTTTCCTCCATTGGTTGTCGTCATCACATCACATATTTAATTGTAATAAATTATTTACTAAATGATTGGCTGAGATTAATTGTGGGTATAAAAAATAGTTAAGATGTTCTTCTATTAAAAAAGGATGATACACTCCATCTATTAAATATTTGGTAATGTTGAAATTATTATTACTTTATTTATAAATTTTAGATTTATAAAATATGTAAATAATAAATTAAAGATCGTACAAAATATATAAATAAAAATACATTTGATCAATTTAATTAATTTAAATTATAATTTAAATTTTACCTGAGATGACTTAGAATATGTTTAATAAAAAATTTTGTAGATTAAACAATAGATTATACAGAATGTGTGAATAAAAAATAAATAAAAATTATAAATCATATAAAATATATAAATAAAATAATATTTAACACACTTATAAATATTTACAAATACTAATGTACGAAGATTAACCACATTTCTCCAGTCATTGGTATCTAAAAAATAGGTCCTCTTTGCTACCTATGCCACCTATCCCTTTCAAATCTTTAAATTGATTTTGGGGCCCACTCCAAATTAATTCTTCCTGTCGAGTGAGGCCGCAACAGCAAGTGGCAATGCTACAATTTGATCCTTACTTCTAGCTTAGAGCATATGTGGCTATGTTTAGCTTATAATTTTATATTTGAAAAAAAAAAGAATTTTAACATTTACTTGTGTTTAAGCTTAGCCAAACTTGATATATTTTGAATGAATTTTCAATTTTGTCTGCTATTATCCTATTGAAAATAGACTTCCACTATTTTATTTTCTTGAAAGGACATTAATATTTTACAAAAATATATTATAATTATTCTAATTCTAAGACTGTGTTTGATTGCAAGTGGAAAATTTGGATGGAAAAAAAATATTTTCTATAGAAATGAATTACCAAGAAATTATGGATTGGAAAATGTTCCATAGAAAATAAATGGGTTGGAAAAGGTTAACAAATTTTCCATGGAAAATAAATTCTCTATCTCACAAAGAAAATATTTTCCTTGAAAACAAGGAAAATGTGGCCAAAAGTGGAAAACTTTGAAAAAAATTTCTATGGAAAAAAAAGGTTGCAATCAAACAAAAGTTGGAAAATAGGTAAGAAAATATCTTTTCCATAGAAAATTTTGCCAATCAAACAGACCAAAGCTGAAAATTTGGTAGAAAATTTTCATTTTCCATGGAAAAGAAAGGGAATCAAACACAGCCTAAAACCTTAATAAATTAGAGAACAATATTCTTATATAAATATAAAAGTAATTAGCATATTTCGTTCTTATCCTTTGAGTCTATTGCGCAAATCGTCCATATCGTTCGAATTTTGGTATTTGGATCCTTAAATCCATCATTCTTTGCACAAAAGGTCTATACCGTCTAAATCTGTCAATTTTTATCGTTAAATTATTGCGTACAGTACACTCTCTCAATTTATGAAGAGCAATTTCATCAAAGCATAAATTCTATTGTTTCCACACCACTACCACCAAGAAACCCACATTTCCAGCACTCCAACCAGCTGCCGCCATCACCACCGCCATCACCAATCCTCCGTGACCACCCCTTCTCCGTCGCATTACCACATGGGAATGCCAAATGAAGAAACCAACAGTCAAAGCCACTCTACTCCATTCACCACCAAAAGATAGCCTTCCACATCTGCCAACAATGGCGCCAGTATTGAAGTAGTCCGAAATGCCAGTTTTTTTTTTTTTTTCACAAAGAATGGTAATTACTTTCACCTACTTCGTCTTCGCTGTATTGTCCAAAGACTCTGCCAATGGGACTTGGCAAAAATCCTAGAATGGGTATTGGCTGAATCAATTTTCTCCATCCTTGCAAAAAGCTTTGGTCAATAGCAGGGATTGGTTTATTATAGAGTCGTGTTTATTCGATCTTCACATTTGTAATCTGCAGTTGCAACACCAATCTAATGACCATCGCTACCTTCAGGTTCTTTCTCTTCCCTTCTTCATCCCCACTCTCCCGCCCCCCGATTTTCTGTCAGTGTCGCACATTTATAAATTGGTCAAACATGTTCATAAATTATTTTGAGACAGGAAATTGCACAATTCGTTAACTTGATCAAATTCAAATGTCACCCATTAAGAGTTGAGTAGCAAACTAATCAAGTAATTTACAATGGTATCTTGTTTTTGTGAATTCCAGTTGGGTTGCTGCCGGCTTCCCAATCGGTGCGGACTGGTGCAAAACGGAACCTATTCGGTGGCCTTCAAATCTGGGCTAGCTTATCAAGACGAGGAATGCGTGAATTAGAGAGACGCTGGGAACGGAGAATATTTTGATTACGATTCGTGCATGGCAGGTTACCTAGCAGAATACCAACAACATTGGCAGGCGGATAAGGTTTTGCACATGGCCACTGTTGTCTTTCTCGTCATTGCCTCTGTCCTAGTGGGGCCTCAGGGCCAGGTAGTAGGCGGGCTCGTGGTCGGGCATTTGTTCTCCGCTGGAACTATTTATCTGATGGCTGCCACGTTTAATAGTCCATCTTTTTAGAGGTTGCCACTTGAAGATGAACAGTACAATTTATGACTTGACGAAATTGCCCTTTAGAAATTGAGGGAGTGTACTGTACACATTAATTTAAACGGCAAAAATTGATAGATTTGGACGGTAGGGACCTTTTTGCGCAAAGAATTGTGAATTTAAGGACTCAAATGTCAAAATTCAAACGATATGGACGATTTGTGCAATATATTCAAAAAATAGGGACGAAATGTGCTAATTACCCTTAGTATAATTGCTACACACTCCATTCATAGGACTGCAATAATCTCTTGGAGATGAATGTCATATTTTTTAAAATGTTTTTTTTTTCAATAGAGGAAAACTGGAAATGAAAAGAGAGATTAGTTTCAAAATTTGTTGAAAAAAGGTCTTACTATTGGCCAAATTTCACCCCCAGTCACTAAACTTTTAAGTGAAATTCAATTGGATTATTAATCTTTAATTTATCTCAATTGGTGACTAAACTTCAATTTAGTTGCACATTTCACCACTATGTTATGCTTCGTCACTTATTGTCTCCCAAACATACAAAAACTTACTTACTTAGCAATCGTATCACAACTATGTTCCACGTAATCGTTATGTGACACTTTCGAAACGAAAATGATAAAACAATTGTTATTACAATGTCTTTAGATTAAAATGTTAAAATTCTTCTTTTTTTAATGCTTTTATGATGTGAAGTAGTGATAAATTGACATGTTAGACAAAGATTACGTGGAAGATCCATTGGGCTATAGCTGCTAATTAAGCAATTTTCATCAATTTGAAAGATGACATGTGACAGAGTGGTGAAATTTAAAACTAAATTAAATTTATGTAACATAAAATTGAAACTATATTGAAAGTTATTGATTCAATTGAATCAAATTAAAATTTAATGGTTCGGTTAAAATTTCACTACAAGTTCAATCTCCGCAAAAATGGAACTTGCCCTCTTAATCGAGGGGAAAATGTCAAAGTATGTCCTTAAAAGAAAAAGGCATATTCGATTTTTCTATTTAACCTTTTATTCAAATAAAGAGTGGTGATATATCACCCACAGTGGACACTAATTATGGTATCCACTGTCCACGTGGCATTACTACATTGATTACTTTTTAAAAAGTTCAAAAAAGTTGTCGGCAATTTTTTAAAAAGTGATTAATGTGGTGATGCTACGTGAACAATGGACACCATAATTAGCATGTGGATAATGGACACCATAATTAGTGCCCACTATGTGTGCTATATCACCACTCTTCAAACAAATTCTACTGAGTTAAGTTGATGTAAGCATGTGTGATATATGTATTACCTTTCTTATTCTCTATCTTCATATACATCCACAAAGACAATTTTAAAATATTATGTAACTAATCTGATGAAGAAATATATATAATTATTTTGCCAATTTTGACTTCCATCCACTAGGCTTGTGCATGATACTGGAGATGAAGTGATCTCTTTAAGCAGTCCCACCAAAAAGGAAAATCGTGCAGATGCAGTAGTCCTTACAAAGCAAAACATTCCACTATTATTACCGAGTTGTTGAGTACATTTGACTTGGTCCACTTGGACTCTTATAACGTGCTAAACAGTAATACCTCTATTTTGACCTCTCTTACTTTAATTACAAAGTCGCACTTTCATCGACGATGATACATCTGACTTTTTCGAGGCTTAGTGCTTGTTTGGCATTGTCATGTTTGATGCCTTCCTAAATATATGACGTGAATGGATTGATACAAGTTCCAAAAGTTTTTTTTTTTTAAATAAGGCAATAGCCATTAGTCGAGACATTATAATGTTATAGAATAAGGTAAGAAAGACTACTCTAATCTTTCCCTGCAACACTGCAACAAAAAGGTTTCAAGTTTTTAGATGATCAAATGAAAAGTCTTCATGCTTTCATAATTCCAAATGATAGCGAGTTGCCTTCGACACTTTGTTTAGTAATTTTAAAACGCACCTGCATAGAAGTGGCTATAGGTACTTGCATGATATTGTTGATACACAAAATGCTCCCAAAATAAAGGCCCAGAAAGAGAAGCCCAAACATAGAGTTTCAACGAATTGTCAAGAAAAAAATCGTCCAAAACGTACAAGGGATAGAGTGAAGCAGAGCAGGGCTTAGGCGAAGAAGGTGACAACTGCATCGCGCAGGTAATGAAGTGGTTTTGTACATAGCACATAATCCAATGTAACTGCAAGTAGGTAAATAAAGCACTATGGGAGGTTATAGGAAGTTATTATAGCCATGACAGTAATTGGAAGTTATTTAGAAGAAGTGCTATGAGATAATGGTCAGTTATGAATGATAATTGTGCAAATTGTGATTAATATATAAACAAGTCAAGGCAATGCAATGGAAGAAGGGAAGAAAAAAATTTCTCTCACAAACAAACAAGTGAATTTACATTTGAAGTCTTTTATTTTCTATTTACACATCTTGTAACTTTGTGTACTTGTGCCCCTTGGAGACAAGTTGTTTAATATAATCTTTCAATTCAAACACTCCTTGTTGAGACTTTGTCTCAAGAGGTCATGTTCCTTACACATCGTGTGAATGATCTTTTAATTGTTCGCACAAATCTAAAGCGCGCGAAACAATTTGGCATATCCAGTGGGACAATTTGGTGTTAGAAAGATTGGAAGCATCATGTCTCAAAAGAATTTTGGCAAGCAGCCAACAAACCAAACCAACAGTCTGTTTGTTCTGTGATCGAGCAATTTGAGGGTCAACAGGGTACCCTGGAGATGGAAAGACCAAGTGCTAGTCGTTATGAGTCAATGACGGAGTTGAGCCCCCGCACCATGCACGCATTGCTGGGCGAACTCACGCAAGACATTGTTGAACATGTAAGTCTGCAAAATATTCATGCTGTGGAAAAACTCACTCAAAATGGAAATAATCATTATGACCATATGGCTAAACAATTGAGTGTGTTGAATGAACTTATGAACAAAATGGTAAACCAAGTATGTCAACCGAATCCTTTGGGCATAGGAAGTCATTTCCAAACCAGAAGTCTAGTAGGTAATGGTTCACCAACTGAAACACAAGTCAAGGAGTTGAAATACCTCACATGGGACCAGCCATGGCCAACGTAGAAGGTGCTGGGACATCTAACATTGGGGGTAGTCCTAATATGAGAGAAAATGTTCAAAATATAGAACAAAATGTAACACGCATTAACAATGGGGAGAATCCGTATCTCAATGGCAATAATGTGCCAAATAATGGCACTTTCATGGCAAACATGGGGCCAAATGTTGTTAGGCCTCAGGCAATGTCTTACGTACACCAACCCATAGGAGTCCCTTTTAATCTCAATGCCATTTTAAGAGATCAAGTTATGGAGATCATGCAAGATCAATTGGCTTTTGGAATGCGACCAATAATTCGGCCTACATACAAATAGTCTTACCCAGATTGGGTAGATCAAGCATATCCATAGCCTAGAGGATATAAGGTGCCTGAATTTTCTTTGTTCACTAGTTTAGGATAAGTGTCCACTTTAGAGCATATAGGACGTTTCACATTACAATGTGGTGAGGTTATTGACTTCCACAAGATGAGATTATTTCCAAATTCACTAACTAGGGTAGCTTTTTCATGGTTCATTAATTTTCTAGCAAATTCTTTCCAAACTTGGCAACAGTTAGAGCAATTATTTCATGCCCAATTTACAAAACTGAATCTGAAGTTACTTTGGCAGATTTAGCAAATTTGCGTCAGATGCCGAATGAATGGGCTGAATCTTTCCTTCAGAGATTTAAAACGGCCAGAAATAAGTGTTTTGTACCTTTAATAGAAAATGAATTTGTAAGGATCGCTCAGAGTTTCTTGAATTTTGATTTAAAAAAGAAGTTCCAAGATAAAGAATTTCCTGATCTGTTTCAACTCAGTGTGAGCGTTATAAGATATGAGCGATTATTAAGAGAAGAGGAACAAGTGAAGAATTCTAGTAAGGGGACTTATTATAGAGACCCGAATTTTGATATGCATGCTTTTGACGTTAGCCAAGACCAGGCCAAAGACGAAGTGTATCTGGCCAAATTGATCAAGGGAGACACGTATGCCAGCCCGATAATGGCTAAATCAGAAATACATATCAAGAATGAGCTTCCAAAAGAAGAAAATAAAAAGGTTCGAACATTTTCATTTGACATAACGAAAACCGACATAATATTCGATCGATTATATAAAGATAAGCAAATAAGGTTTTGAAAAACATTATAACAAAAATGATAGAAGAAAATGCCAGGACATGGCATGAATGTTTAAACAAAGCTTTATGGGCATATAGAACGTTTCCACGTTCAAGTACGAGGGTTACTCCATTTCAAGTTGCTTACGGGCAAGATGTTGTATTGCTTATGGAAATCAATGTACAATTAATTAGAGTGGCTTTGCAAAATAATTTGAGCGGAGAGCAATACGCAGAAGCCTTGGCCCAAAATTTGTTAGAACTGTACGAAGTGAAGATAGACGTCCTAGATAAACTAAAATTCAAAAACAAAAAATGTCCAAGTATTATAATAAAAAAGTTATAGCAAAATGTTTTAAGATATGCGAGTTAGTCTGGAAGACCATATTGCCTTTGGATAGTAAAAACCCAAAGCATGGAAAATGGTCGCCGGATTGGGAAGGGCCATATAAGGTGAAAAATGTACTGCTCAATGGAGCTTACCATTTGGACGATTTGGATGGTACAAAATATGCGAGATCTATAAATGGTAGATACCTAAAGAAATACGTTCCATCTATTTGGGAAAGTGAACGATTAGATGTTTAAAATGAAAATTCAAGTAAGCCAATGAATAAATTGTTCCATTAAAAACATTAAAGATCAAGAACATTACAAAATTCAGGACGTTATCGTCCGATGTTGCATACTAAGTTGGAAAATACTATTGATTTACTCCATCTAACTCATCTAATACAGACTGCATTTGGTCTCTATGTTTGGACCATTTAGAGCGTTGACGAGTATCAACAGTGAATAAAGTCTCCATAAATGCGTCAGGGTCATTCACTATTACTTCTGAATAGCGCGCCATCAGAACCTTAGTTCGCTCAATCTCTAAAGAGGTGTTATGTTTCTTAGCAGCCAACCTCATTTTGCAATCATATTTTTTATCTTGGAGTTCCTTCATCTCAGATTCTAGACTAATTAACAAAGAATCTTCAATCATTACCTCATAAGAAAGCTCGTTCAATTTGGACTTGGCTGAATTAATGTCAATATTCAGAGATTCCCTTTCAGCCATAGTTCGGAAGAAACTTGTCTTTTTAGCCCTCAACCCCATGTTATCGGGCAGTAAAAGGCTCACTTCATGATGGATTTTCCTTAAAGTCAATCTTGTAGAAACTGAAAGGTCAAGGGAAGGACGTCTGAGAGCAGCAGCCAAATCTTCACTAAGGCGCACAAGCAATTCTTTTTGACTGTCAGCACTCGCTCTAGATATATCCTTATCCATAAAATAGGTATAAACTAAAACTGCCTTATTTAAAACGTCCATGTCCTCAGTGGATGGAATAGAAGAAGTTGAAGGACGAGTTGCAGAGGAAGCGCGAGGAATGAACTCGCCTGGACTTGCTCCCAAGAGGTAAACAATGCTTGAATGGACCGCAAGATAGAGTCGACATCCTGTGAGAAAATGATAGTACACGTTATTCCCGCTGTTGTCATTACAAAGATGCAAAAATAGAGAAAAGAAAGAATTACCTCATTAGAAACTTTGGGCGAAATGGTGACCTATCTCGACAGATTGGGAAGAATGTCAGCTTGAGATTAGCTTTCAAACGATGCAGGAGCCTTCCTCTTGTCAATTGGACGAAGATGTTCTTCCACTATGAGGACCTCAACAGGTGTTTCTGAGAAAGTAAGGGTCAAATATGAAAACTTTGTATATACAAAAGTATGGTATTAGAAAAGACGCTACCTTCTGGTTCTAGAATTATTGGACGTGTATATTGGGATTAGGGAGTGTAAATCACTATAGCCAAACATTCAACGGAGAGAGATGGAGTTCTATCAGCCGTCCGAGTGGGTAGTTTCGAGCTTTGAGGCTCCTCAGTTGTAGGAATTACCGAGGAATCAAGAATGATTGGATGCTGTGGAACAACAGAAGGAGGGATAGATTCTCTCAGAAAGAAACAAATATCAGGTTAGTGTGTTTAACATGTATAGTAATACCGTCAGATGAGGAATAATCATCATAGGCTTAATACCATTTTTCTAGCAAGAGAATGAGTATCCCCTTCATCTGAATCATCGACCTAATGTGGGCTTGGCCGTTTGCTGCCCAAAGTCCCCTTGGGACCAGCTTGAGGAGGTAGAACTGATTGGAGTTCAACCGAATGGGATATAATGCCCTTTTTAGAACTAGGCACAGAAGAAGAAGTTTTTCTAGGAGACTTTGATGGAGGATTGGATTCAAGAGTATGAAACATAAAATGAACATTGGAAACAAAAAACCTACGCCTAACGTTGGGCCAAAATTCGTTGAAAATAGTGTGAGTAGTAAATGTAGGATTGAAGGGTACGAGAGAAAAACCAGCCATCAGAGAATTATTACAACTCTCAATAATTATCTCTTCATCTCGGGTAATGGTATAAAAATGCTCTTTAATATTGTTTGAATAGCAAGGAGGAATTGGCCAAGTCTGGTCGAACCCAAATTGATGAGCGAAGAATTGAGGAGCATAAACTTCAACTCCAGCGTTCGCATTTGTTCCAGTAATCAAACCATGGAACAATTTTCGCCCAACTAAAAATTGAGCTCAAATAGATATAGAGGCTTCTACTTCATTAAAGTTTGAAGGGGGTTGAACATACAGAGGGATTTGATGTGCAGAAAAAGAGAAGTAAGAAGGCAAATAGTTCAAAGCATAAAAATAAGTAATAATATATCCTTACTGGATTAAGTTGTTGGACTAAGTTGATTAACTACCGAACCATAACATCTCACTGGGTGAGTAGCTGATGAATGAGTGCCAAAATAAAGAAAGTACACCCTAAGCCATAACTCGGCAAGCCAAAGGGGCCCACTACCAGTAGGATAAGCAGATGATCGCAATTGGTCTTGAAGAGTAGCCATGCCTCTATAAAGACCAGCTAAGACAAAAGAACCAAGGTTTAAAAGTTTACTATGGTCGAGTTCACTAGAAATAGGTAGGTAACCTATGGAAGGCTTGATACTAGGAACACAATTAACAAACTTACACAACCAGCAATGGATAAAGGCTACACGTTCAACATGGTTGGGCTCAGCTGTAGTATTGCTGTGAAGTGTTAGAAGCTGCTTATAGGAGCCAAAGAATTATTTCTCGATCGATGGAGGT
Organism: Forsythia suspensa; assembly: GCA_023638005.1. Taxonomy (NCBI): domain Eukaryota; kingdom Viridiplantae; phylum Streptophyta; class Magnoliopsida; order Lamiales; family Oleaceae; genus Forsythia; species Forsythia suspensa. Next base: position 19,879,030 of record CM042664.1, on the reverse strand, counting down.
GTATGAGTAACAACCATTGTAAGTGAAATAGCGGTACCAATTGGAGGTAAATCAATTAAAGCACTAATATCCCTAAAGGTGATAGACATTGGGCCCAGAGGAAAAACGAAGGTGTTGTAATCAGAAGCCCAAAAGCGTAGGACGACAGAGAGTCAAGTGGGGTCAAAGGTAGAAAAATCAAGAGTGAGCTCTAAAAGCTCCAAAATTCTGGCTCGGTCAAAAATCTCTCTAGTAGGGCCATGACCAACCATACGTTTATGCCAAGCACGAAAACTGGTATTTGACTTGGGCCACGTATGTGTGTTAACATTACGGAGTGAAGGTAATAGAAGTGGTACAAAAAAAAGAAAAGTATAAGACATAGGAAAAATCTGGCCGACAGGAGAACGCCCAACAGCGTCAGCATTGTTGAATGCCAGGCCTAAATGAAATTCATGTTGTTGAGTGTTTGCTGGCAGTAAACAAACTGGAGTAATGAAAGGTTGAGAAAGAAAAGCCTGATAATCTTCAAAAGAAAGGGAATTTGTTGATGCCATTGCAAGTAAAGGCAAGGATAACAATGGTGTTTTCGTGGTGAAATAGTAAAAGAAATAAAGATGTGAGGAAGAAGAATTGATATTGGGGTTTTATAGGTGAGCGACGTAGCAAAGGTTTTACCGAAAAAGGAGAATGCACATCAGCGCTGCCAAAAAGAGGATACCAAGAGGTTTTTACCTTTTGAAATTCCAAAGGACGTGGGAAAGAGTGTAAAGTTTTGAATATAGCAAAATTAATGATTAACATTAATTAAGTCATATTAGGAGGTAATTGTTGATACAAAAAATGTTCCCAAAATAAAAGCCTAAACAGAGGCCCAGAAAGAGAAGCCCAAACATAGAGTTTGGGTGAATTGCCAATAAAATAATCGCCCAAAACTTATAAGGGATAGAGCGAAGCAGAGCAGGGCTTGGGCGAGGAAGGTGATAACTGCATCGCGTAGGTAATGAAGCAGTTTTGTACGTGGCGCATAATCCAAAGTAACTGCTAGCAGGTAAATAAAGCACTATGGGAGATTATGGGAAGTTATTATGGCCATGACAGTAATAAGAAGTTATTTAGAAAAAGTGCTATGAGATGATGGTCAGTTATGGGCGAGAATTGTGCAAATTGTGAACAATATATAAACAAGGCAAGGCAATGGAAGAAGGAAAGAAAAAAAAACTCTCTCACAAACAAATATGTGAATTTACATTTGAAGTCTTTTGTTTTCTATTTACAAATCTTGTAACTTTGTGTACTTGCGCCCCTTGGAGGAAAGTTGTGTAATATAATCTTTCAATTCAAACACTCCTTGTTGAGACTTTGTCTCAAGAGGTCATGTTCCTTACACATCGTCTGAATAATCTTTTAATTGTTCGCACGAATCTAAAGCGCGCGAAACATATATATTATGATACTTTGATTTAAAATATAACTCTAGAATTATAAACATAATTAAATACGTAAATTTAGAATCGTGTATTATAGATTTAGTCCCTTATAAAAATGTGATATATTTTATTTTATCAATTTTGTGATAAAATTTATCTTTTTTTATCAAATTTGCAAAAAAAAAAAAATTAAATTTCATAACACAACCAAAAGAAATTATCTTTTTTATTATGATATTGTAAGTTTTTTTTATCTTCTCATCACTTGTATGTGTTGAAAACTTACTTTGAAGAGGAGAATGAAAGACAAACGCCAAAAAACTACAACTACTTTAAATTGAAAAACACAAAAGAAAATAATAGACACGGAATTTGAAGCACGTAGAACGCTGTCCTAAAAGTAATATTTAAACATTCTCTTAAAGAATGAGATGCTAAAGGGTCTTCACTCAAATAGTTTTAGCAGATTTCAAGCCTTAAACTAGATTGTACTAGAACTAATGAAATCTGAAAAAATGAAATATGAAGGTTTGGAAAATCTAAGAATTATGAAATGAATTTGATATTTAAACACTTTGATATTGTTTGGAGATGATTTATTCTATTTATTTTCATCAAATTCAAATTGGTTTTAGTGTAAAGACACAAAATCGAGTGACACATCACTTAGGTCGAAGAGGCACCTTTTGGTGCCTCAACTGCTAATTTTTCAGATGCCCTCCATCTGCGGCATGATGCTTTCTTATTTGGGTACAAATTTTTTTTTTTTTTTTCATTATGTCTAGCAATTCCCGCAATATGTTTTGAACAATTTTTTAACAATTTCCCACTTGTTCAAAATATATTAAACTCATATTTTAAAACTATATTCATACCTAAAATAAGGTATCTTTCGATTTGAACCTTATCTTAGTGTAAACAATACAAAATTGTGTCGAAATCCCAGGTAGCCTTAGCTTTTAACCCGTTATTCCTTGTGTAATACTGGCAATGTTACACATGAATACTCTCATTTAATTTGTTCCGCACAAGTTTGCTTAGCGCGTTAATGGCCATGTGCTAAATGGTTGCATGAACTTTTCAGAAAGTAACTCCAAACTTTCTTTGAAGCGGCACAATTTCGAAGTTCATATAGGTGAAATTCTTATAGTATCTTTGTTATAATGAAGACGCTTGTACTACGTACTGAATTTCATTAAGATTTTTAACTTAACCCTCCAACTGTAACACCAGCACCTACATCATTAGGATAGGGTTTAATTTATTTAAGTGTTGCTAAGTATTCACTTATTGAATAACTTGTTGTTAGCCTTTGAACTTGTGAATTACTAATTTCGTAATGACAAGTAGGGTTGCCGTTATTGATGATTTTAATTTAGAAGTTTCAACCTCATCTTACTCGATGTTGATCTAACTAACTCTTTTAAGTGGCTTTATAAATGGATCATCTAAATTCTCGCTAGATCTCATAAATGTAAGAGAAATTATTCCATTTTTGATTAATTTCTTTACATAATCATGTTTAAGACTCATATGTCTAGACTTTCTAATATAAACATCACTATATACTCTAGCTAATGTGGCTTGACTATTATATAGTATTGAGATAGAAAATTCATTCTTCGTATCCAATGGAACTTCATATAGAAGATCCTGGAGTCACTCAGCTTCTTTTCCTATTTCTTCTAATGCAACAAACTCTGCTTCCATAGTTGAGTGTATTATACAAGTTGTTTCTTAGATGTAACGTCCTGAAAATTTCATTGCTAATTTTTTTTCGTATATTAATATGTAAAAGTACACTTCAAGTTCAAATGATCAATTTCTTTAAGAATTGAAAATTTTCAATGGTGTATGATGTAAAAAGTAGAGAACAATGTGTAAATTAAGTTTTAAGGACCAAATTAAAGAAAATTGAAGTTAAAATGTTAGGAACAAATTAATCATAATTAAATAGTTGAAGGTAGGACAAAAAATCTAGAAATCTGGAATTTGGAATACATTACAGTTTTGCCATTGTATTTGAGCATACTTTATAAGCATCCCGTGATTAGCACAATAAAGTGTGGGCGATGCATGTCATATCACCTCAAATTTTATGTCAAGATGTTCATTTTGGTATCAAATTTATAGACTTTTTGAGTTGGGATAAGCACAAAAAGCTGAATCAAAGTTAAGTGAAATTTTAGAAAATCTAGAAATTTTGCAAAGTATAAAATTTTGTGGTCGAACAACCTACTTTGAGTGAGTCGTATGAGCAGCTGGACGAACCATTCATATTGCATGTATATGCGTTACGAAGTTTGTAACTAGAAATTCGCATTGATATAAAGTTCTCTCGGTTTGGAAAATTTGCTAAGTATAAAATTAATTTAATAATATGATACTATATACGTACACATTAAGGATAAAATAACCAAAATTAGGACAATCAAACATTAAATAAATGGAAACATGGAAATAAGAAAGAACAAACAATACCTAAGGCTCCTCTAGCTTCCTCTATAAATAGAAAACTTTAGTCGTAGGAAGAAAATCACAGCCAAAGGTAAAATAATGTGAGTAAAGCATTTCATTTGTTTATATGTTATTTTTGTTCATAAGTAAAAAAACATTCTGCAGTAATTCATAAATTAGTCATGTTTATTTCTTAAAGTTATTTTTAATTAATAGTTGTTTATGTGAATTTTTGAATTATGCTCTAGCCATGCTGAAATCAAGAAAATTTCCATAATTATCTTCGTTATCAATGATATTCCAGCAATATTTTCCATTTCTTTACAGCAAATAAAACAACTATGTTATTGAAATCACTTACTACTTTTCATCATTTACAATAGGTTACTTATTGCACTTGTTTTCTGATTTCCATCATTCGAGCACTATGGTTTCTCATTCTAACATGATGTTTTCACTTATTCAAAAAGGAGTAAATGAAATCTAGTTTCATATCATTTGAAATTTGCTATTCTTTGAGTTTATTCTTGAAATTTTAGTTTCCATCAGTATGGTTCCTTACTCTAATATAATGTTTCATTTATGCATAATGAGTAAATCAACTCCACGAAGTTTTAAGGTTCTAAAAGGATAGACTAGTGCTTTATATGTATTTAATTCATGAAGTTTTATTACCAGCAGCAATAAGTTTTCATTGGGTTAAATTTTTATAACCAATTAAAGAAATATAATGTTTTCAAATGTTCCAAAGTTTCATGTGACCTTAATTTAACTTTTTGTAATAGTTAAGTTGAATAGCTTTACTTTGGGCAACTTTAACCTATCTTAGGTGAGATCAAGAAATTTATGTGTTTAATTGATATGTGATTGTAGTTCAAGTTATGATTACATGTTAATCCATTCACTTCCTTAAGTAAATTTATGTTACAAAGACTTTTCACTTTGCATTTACTAAATGCTCAAGCGAGTACCTTACTTGGTTTTAGAATTTCTCTTAGAATGGATATTGATCTTCATTATGATTGTTAAATTAAACGATAAGGATGTTAAAATAAAAGTGGTTCTTGGATTAGTGGTTTTGGTAGCCTCTGCAGTAAGATGTTTTGATGTTGAAATTCAAAGTATTTCCTGGATTCGTGCTTCTGGTAGCCTTTGCAGTAAGATGTTTTGATGTTGAAATTCAAAGTATTTCCTGGATTCGTGCTTCTAGTAGCTCTTTCACAGGAACAACATGTGGAAGTTATACATGTGTTATATTTCTTGTTTTCATCCAAGCATAATTCTTATGTCTCTGTTAAAAAGCTGACGTGAAAGCATGCTTGAAAATATTTGAGATGATATATGTAATCATGATCTTTAAAGAGACTTAATTCATGTGTTAAACAAGAATCAAATGGATCATGATTAATAACTAAGTTCCCTACATAGATGTACACCAATGGGAGTTGAATGCCTCATGGACTATAGGGTCCAATCAGTAAGGTCATCGGTCACAAGGGCTATATAAAAGTTAAGGCCACAAGGGCCTTTTATTTGCTCCCAGTCACAAGGGTTGTTTAAGGAGTTCAGGCCATAGAGCCTTTGGGATCCTAATAAGCAAAGAATTACTCGAAGAAAGTATAGTGACCTTAGTGCTATTTTAAGCCCAATGTTTTAACGCTTGATATACAAGTTTTTATGCATGGGACGGGTCCAAAGACAAGATAAAATTGGTTGCATATGCATTCTATGTTCGGGTATATAATTGGTTCATAGATGAATTATGTGAACTAAATTCTTATTTCAAGAATGCGGAATTTTTTCAAATGCAGCCTTATGTTTTCTCTCTCTCTCTCTCTCTCTCTCTCACACACACACACACACACACACACACACACACACACACACACACACACATATATATATATATATATATATATATATATATATATATATATATATAAATGTGGTGATTAATATGAAGATGATGTTTCGTTATGTTATTGGATGCTCATGCGTTGACTTTCATTTAGCACATATGAGATTATAAGCTAAGACTAAGAAGTAGTATTCATGAATTGTATGAATTAAATGATAATGTGTTCTTATTCTCTGTGCCTTATTTGTTGTTTTACTCGCTAAGCTTCGCAGCTTATAAGTCGTTTTATGACTTTGTAGAAAATGGATAGAAGATACACCGAGGTAGTGAAAACGTGGGGCAGGACGTCCAATGACGGAAGAGAGTATTATATCATTACGAAAAGAGAAGTTTGGACTCACTATCCACAATGTCCCGGAGTATACATAAAATAAAGAAGTTATAAAATGGTTTCTACTAATAACGCGATGTCATTGGAGCTCTTGAGAACTCTATATTTCATCACGTGAAGTATGATCGTTTTCTTTTGGTTCAATCCCTTTTATAGATTCTCTTGTATGGTATAATGTTGTTTTGTTTCTTTGGTGTAAATCGGGAGACATAATTTTGTAAAGTATAGGAACCCGATGTATTTAGAAGAATGAGAATCTTATTTAATATATTAGTGGTTAAGTTCATCTATTCAAGCTTATAAATAATTACGTCATTTACATTCTTAAAGTTTTACTTCTGGTTTCAGTTTTAAAATCTTAAAGATTATATGTTATAATTTTAATTTGAATTTTAGGAGTTAAGATAATAAACTTAAAAATGGACATAGGCATGTCTGATTTGGGACCGATATACGGATACTAGTATCAATCAGAAGCTAGTTTTCTAACTCAATTCGAGGATACTAGATGCCTTTAGACCTGAAGCAGAGACACAAATACCTGCTCTGTGTTCAATAGAAGGATATTAGAATATTTTAAAAGTTAGTTTTCTAGTTCAGCTTGAGGCTACTAAAAGCCTTCAGGAGACCTGAAGTAAAGAAAAAAAAATTACTGAAAATTTAGGAGTCGTCACAAGTTTTGGTATCAGAGCGTCGGGTCACAGATTCTGTAGACTAAAATGATATGATACTCTTCTGTCAACAACATCTATCTCCAGGTACAAACCTCGTTTCGGTATCTTAAATATGTTACATGTTTAATTCAATGCATTTTATTATGTTGATTGCATTTTTAAATTGAGAACCCTATATATTTAAGATCTAGAAGTTCAACTTCGGATTCTAGAGCCTAGAAAGAAAAAAATGAATAACTTGGTTAAAAAATCTAAGCTTCCAACTATAGCATCAAACATTAGACATTTAGCGTTCAAGCAACACATTATAAACCGTAAGCTAAATGGTCACGAACACCAAGAGAATAAGCATTATATATAAGCCGATCAAAAAATTCCCAATACATAAGTTGTGTAGGGAAGGAATTTTTACCTAAATTCGACTAATCAAAATCAAGAGAGAGATCATAGTTGTGATCAGTTTCGCCGCCTTAACCCACCAACATTCATCGAAGCTAAAGATCCAATCGAGGTTGCGAATTGGTTAAGAACCCTAGAACAGATGTTTTCATATGCCCATGTACTAGATACCGAAAAAGTGACGTGTGCTTCTTTCATGTTGAGAGGAAGTGCGAGACGTTGGTGGGACACCTTAGTTAGTACGGGAGAAAAGACAAACCTAACTTGGGAAATATTCTGTGAAATCTTTAGGACTAAATATTTTTCTACATCCGGGAGAAATTAGAAGATGGATGAATTTATCCAATTAAGGCAAGGGTCAATGATGATGGCAGAGTATATTAGAAAATTTGAGGAATTGTCACGTTTTGCCACGTACATGGTTGGCACCAATGGCCATAAGGTTGATAGATTTCTCAAAGGATTGAGGCTGGAATAGAATAGGAATGTATTGATGTGTGGAATACAAAACATGACTTTTCCTGAGGTCGCTTATAAGGCATTATTGGAAGAACAAGCGGAATTGAAAATTGTTAAAACCTGAGAGTTGAGGTATCAAAATATAGATTACGGAGCGAAAAAAGAAAAGTTTCGGTCAAATCAAAAGTGGAGAAATAATAATAATAATAATAATAATAATAATAATAATAATAATAATAATAACCAAAACAAAAGAAAATGAGTGAATAAATCTCAAGGAGAGAAGTCCAATCAGAAGGGACTTTACTTTAAGAAAGGAAAGCCAGAAAACAAGTCCGAAACTCAACCATATCCAAATTGTGCGAAGTGTGGTAAAACTCATGGTGGAGAATGTTTGGCTGGTCAAAGAGTATGATACTCATATCATAAACCTGGATACATAGCCGGTGAATGTCCGACCCGGTCCAAAGAAAGCCAAGCATCCGCAAGAGTGTTTGTATTAATCAGGCCAGAAGTTGGACCAAGTAATGACGTATTCACAAGTATAATTTACATCAAATCTAAACCAATATATGCTTTGTTTGATTCAGAAGTTACCCACTCGTTTATTGCAACAAGTATGTGAAAAATGCTAGGATTGGTTTCCTAAATCATTAACTTCAGAAATAGAAGTAATCATACCATCCGGACCAAATTGTTGTGTAAAATAATTCCTTCATGATATCCCAATCCAAACTAGAGAGAAAATATGCCATGCAGATTTAATTTTATTAGATCTAAAGGATTTTGATGTAATATTAAGAATGGATTGGCTGTCTGAGCACCAAGTAACCATTGACTGTAAGTCAAAGACATTGACTATGCCTGAAATTGGGACAATAGCATTTCATAGGCCAGAGAAAACTTCAAAAATTGTGATTTCGGCTTTAAAGGCTTCTAAGTTATTAGAGAATGATAGTGAAGGATTTTGGGTTAGCTTACATCAAATTCAGGCTAAGGAAGAATCTGAACCTTCTTTACATTCGATATCCGTAGTACATGAATATTTCGATGTGTTCCCAGATGACCTACCCGAATTACTCCTTAAAAGAGAAATAGAATTTGGAATTGAAATAATTTCAGGAACCACACCTATTTTTAAAACTCCCTATAGAATGGCACCTACTGAACTAAAAGATTTAAAAATTCAGCTAGATGAGTTAATTCAAAGAGGATTTATTCGACCTAGTTCATCTCCTTGGAAAGCTCTAGTATTATTCGTAAAGAAAAAAGATGGTTCAATGAGGTTATGTATTGATTATCAGGAACTGAATAAAGTAACGATCAAATACCCATTACCCAGGATAGATGATTTGTTTGATCATTTACAAGGTTCGACAGTGTTTTCTAAGATAGATCTTAGATCAGGATATCATCAATTGAGGATTAAGGAGGAGATATTTCAAAAACAGCCTTTAGTACTCGGTATGGTCATTTTGAATTTTTGGTGATGCCTTTTAGTTAACAAACGCTCATACAGTGTTTATGGATTTAATGAACTGGGTGTTTAAGGAATATTTGGATAAATTTCTAATAGTCATCATCGATAACATATTGATTTATTCTAAGACGAGAGAAGAACATGCAAATCATTTGAGGATAGTGCTCCAAATGTTAAGGAAAAAACAATTGTATACTAAATTTAAGTAATGTGAATTTTGGTTAGAACGAGTGATGTTTTTGAGATGTGTAGTATCGAAAGAAGGTATAACGGTAGATCCCAGTAAGGTGGAAGCAATGCTAGACTGCCCACAACCAATGGCTCCAACGGAAGTTAGAAGTTTCTTAGGGTTAGCTGGATGTTACCGACGGTTTGTTCAGGATTTTTCTAAGATTGCAACTCCTATGACTCAATTAACCTGTAAAAACAAGCCCTTTCGGTGAAATGAGGATTGCGAGCATAGTTTTAAAGAGCTAAAGAAAAGACTCACTACCGCCCCAGTTTTGACTATGCCTTCGGGAGATGATGGTTACATCATTTACTGTGATGCTTCAAAAAAATGGGTTAGGAGGAGTGCTTATGCATCAGGAAAAAATAATTGCATATGCCTTTAGACAATTGAAGCCATATGAGAAAAATTACCCTACCTACGATCTTGAATTGGCTGTCATAGTTTTTGCCTTAACAATTTGAAGACATTATTTGTATGGGAAAAAATGTGAAATATTCACGAATCACAAAAGTTTAAAATATTTCTTTACTCAGAAAGATTTGAACATGCGACAACAGCGATGGTTGGAGCTAATTAATAATTATGATTGTACTATTGACTACCATCTCGGCAAGACAAATGTAGTAGTAGACGCTTTGAGCCAAAAATTGCCAAAACGGTCCAGAGAATTGAGTAAAGAAATAGAAAATTTTGGGTTAGAAATTCTCACACCAGGTGATGGTAAGCTTTCAACTATGACCATTCGGTTGACATTGCAAGATCAAATGAAAATGGCACAAGAAATTGATGAGTACGCTAAAAAAATGAGGAAAAAGATGGATAAAGAAAAACCAACAGAATATCAAACGTCGGTTAATGGACTTCTTCAATATAAGGACAGGATTTATGTGCCACAAGATAGCAAAATTTGAAAAGAAATCCTTCAGGAAGCTCATAGTGCACTTTATTTGGTATACCCTGGATCTACTAAAATGTATCACAAAATAAAATCGTCATATTGGTGGCCGGATATGAAGAGAGAAATTGCAGATTTTGTAACCAAGTGGCTGATTTGTCAACAAATAAAGGTCAAATATCAAAGGCCAACAGGCATCCTAGAGCCATTATCGATTTCGAAATGGAAATGGAAAAAGATTTCCATGGATTTTGTTATGGGATTGCCGAAGACCTCAAAAGGATGTGATTCTATTTGGGTTATAGTAGATCTTCTGACTAAGTCGACACATTTCTTACCGGTTAAGTCAACCTACAAAATGGACCAATATGAAAGTCTATATATTTAGGAGATTGAGAGGCTGCATAGAGTTCCCGTATCAATCGTGTCAGAAGAGATCCTAAGTTCTTATCTTATTTTTGGAAAAGTCTACAAGAATTATTGGGCACTAAGTTGCATTTTAGTACTTTCTTTCATCCTCAAACCAATGGCCAGATTGAAAGGACAGTTCAAACCATTGAGGATATGCTAAGAGCAATCACATTGGAATTTGCAGGAGGTTGGGATCGCTATTTACCTTTAATAGAGTTTGCTTATAATAACAGTTTTCAAGCATCCATAAGAATGCCTCCATAAGAAGCACTATATGGAGAAAAGTGTCGATCACCTCTTTATTGGGATGAATTAGGGGAACAAAAAATTTTAGGCCCTGATTAAGTTCAAGATATGATCCATGTGGTCGAAAATATCAAGAAAAACATAGCTGCGGCCCAGGATCGGCAACGTAGTTATGCTAACAAGAGACGCCGGCCTTTGGAATTCGAAGTTGGAGGTAAAGTTTTTATCAAAATATCACCTATTAAACATATGTTTAGGTTTGGATAGAAAGGAAAGCTCACCCCAAGATATTTTGGACCATTCGAAATCAAAGAAAAAAATTGGACTTTTGGGTTACAAACTCGAACTATCTATAGAATTGAGCAAAGTTCACAATGTATTTCACGTGTCAACCCTCCAAAGTACATTCCTGACCCATCGCATGTACTTAAAAAAGTCCCGACTGAGATCCAAGCAGACATGACATGGGAAGAACGGCCTATGAAAATTCTCCTGCGAGAAACAAAGCGCTTGCATAACAAAGAAGTTCCTTTAGTAAAAGTACTTTGGAAAAGTGAAGTCATTGAGGAAGAATCTTGGAAGCGAGAAGACGAAATGAAAGAAAAATTCCCTGAAATATTCTAGGTAAATTTTAGGGATGAAATTTCTTAAGGGAGAAGACTATAACGTTCCGAAAATTTCATGTCTAATTTTTTATCATATATTAATATGTAAAAGTATACTTCAAGTTCAAAAGATCAATAACTTTAAGAATTGAAAATTTTCAATGGTGTACGATGTAAAAAAGTAGAGAAAAATGTGTAAATTAAGTTTTAAGGACCAAATTTGAGGAAATTGAAGTTGAAATGTTAGGACTAAATTAATCATAATTTAATAGTTGAACACAGGACCAAAAATCTGAAAATCTAGAAATTTAGAATATATTACAGTTTTGCCATTGTGTTAGAGCATACTTTGTAAGCATTCCGTGAGTAAAACAATAAAGTGTGAGCGATGCATGTCATATCACCTCAAAGTTCATGTCGAGACCTTCATTTTAGTATCAAATTTATAGACTTTTCAAGTTGGGGTAAGTACAAAAAGTTGAACCAAAGTTGAGTGAAATTTAAAAAAATCTAAAAAATTTGTTAAGAATAAAATTTTGTGGTCGAGCAGCCTACTTTGAGCGAGTCGTACGAGCAGATGGATGACCCATTCATGTTGCATTGGTATAAAGTTCTCTCGGTTTGGATCTCGTTAGGACCCTCAAATGTTGACCCGAACATGGCATTTGTATAAAGTTCTCTCGGTTTGAATTTCGTAAGGACCCTCAAATGTTGACCCGAACATGGCATCTCAACATAAAAAATCTGCCTATTTTTCTATTAAAATAATAAATTTGGGACACATGTCAAAATATAATCATGACCATTTAGGGGCTGTTTGGCAGAACTTAAAATACAAAAGTAAATTAATTTAATAATACAATACTATATACATACACATTAAGGATTAAATAATCAAAATTGGGACAATCAAATATTAAATAAATGGAAACATGGAAATAAGAAAGAACAAACAATCCCTAAGGCTCCTCTAGCTTCCTCTATAAATAGAAAATTTCAGCCATAGGAAGAAAATCACAGCCAAAGATAAAATAGTGTGAGTAAAGGATTTTATTTGTTTATATGTTCATTTTGTTCATAAGTAAGAAAACATTCTACAATAATTCATAAATTAGTTGTGTTTATTTCTTAAAGTTATTTTTAATTAATTGTTGTTTATGTGAATTTTAGAATTATGCTCTAACCATGTTGGAATCAAGAAAATTTCCTTAATTATATTCCTTATTAATGATATTCGAACAATATTTTCCATTTCTTTCCAGTAAATACAACAATTATGTTATTGAAATCACTTACTACTTTTCATCATTTACAGTAGGTTACTTATTGCACTTGTTTTCTAATTTCTAGCATTCCAGCACTATGGTTTCTCATTCTAACATGATGTTTTCACTTATTCAAAGGAGTAAATAAAATTCAGTTTTATGTCATTTGAAATTTGCTATTCTTTGAGTTTGTTTTTGAAATTTTATTTTCCACCAGTATGGTTCCTTACTCTAATATAATGTTTTCATAAATGCATAATGAGTAAATCAATTCGAGGAAGTTTTAAGGTTCTAAAATGATAGATTAGTGCTTTATATGTATTTAATTCATAAAGTTCCAACAGCAAGTTTTCATTGGGTTCAATTTTTATAATCAATTAAGGAAATATAATGTTTTCAAATGTTCCAAAGTTTCATGTGACCTTAATTTAACTTTTTGTAATAGTTAAGTTGAATAGCTTTACTTTGGGCAACTCTAACCTATCTTATTTGAGATCAAGAAATTTATGTGTTTAAATGATATGTGATTGTAGTTCAAGTTATGATTACATGTTAATCCATTCACTTCCTTAAGTAAATTTATGTTACAAAGACTTTCACTTTGCATTTACTAAATGCTCAAACAAGTACCTTATTTGATTTTAGAATTTCTCTTAAAATGGATATTGGTCTTCATTATTGTTGACGTCGGATTCTGCACTAACTACATGTGAACATATCTCCAGTCAATTTTCTGTCAGCCTATAAGTTATTTGCACACTAGGATGACCGTTAGGCACCAAGATCATTGGAAAAAAGGGTCTGACAATCGTTGGTACTCTGATGATCAAGTCAACTACTGGTATATGTAAGTGATAACAATATACGTAAAATAGGATTTGGGTGTGGGAGAGACAAGTAGGTAGAAATTTGAGCAGAGTTTAAGGGTGAGAATAATACGTACCTTAGAAAACCCGGAGACGTTGTATTTATAGCTTCAGAGTTCTAATTGATTTAGGAAAACAATCAATTAGATATCTGATTGGATCATCCTTCCTTATGGGATAAGGATAATTGGTTGTCAATACAATCTTCCAGATTTTATCCTTTATTATCACGTTGCCTAATCTTTAAGAGTTTGATATTTTGTTTCTTGTGAGAATCCGTGTGCCAATCAAACACAATCTTTCTTTAAATATATCTAGTCATTGTAAAATATCACAATACCCACAGATCTGTGATAGATTCGATTGCCAGCGAAGTGCCCAGGGTCGACCATAAATGTCAAGGCTCTTCTCGGGCATCGCCATACTTAATTTGAGAGTGCCAATATGTTGCCGGGCATTAAATGCATTCATGAGGCCCTCGCTCGGTACATGAGGTATTTACGAATCCAGAAGGCCCTCGTTGGGCTTATGAGGCTTTTACGGATTCAAGAAGCCCTCGTTGGGCTTACGAGGTCTTCGCGAGGCATAACTTGTGCCTTCACTGGGCCTTTATGGGGCCTTTGCTGGCGTGGAGGCCTTACTGAAATCTGGTGCTAACAATAGTCCTCCAAGTCCAAGCCTATTATTTATGGTAGGCGAGAGACTTGGAAGAAGATTTTTTTTATGACGAAGGCGTCAAATTCCATGGTGGGCCCAAGCTTTGGTTGAGATTGTTTGGTGGAGTTCTTTGCAGATGCATGCTTGAATGATTCGAAACAGCACAATCTCCCAAGCCCGAATCCCATTTATTCATAGCGGATGAGGGCTTTGATTGGTTCGTATTCAGGTGACATGTCTAGGGTAGGTGTGATTCTGACCAAGCCGTCAATCAGCATTGTTAGGTAAGGAATGATGAAATGAGGCACCAGCATCATCATTGCTGCAGGCGCGTGGTGGACGTTTGGGGACGTGCGTCATTTCTCTTCATTAAATGCCTAGGGTTTTGGTTCTCGCCTTTTCCCTACCTTTGACACGTGCTTCCTGAATGGATGGTTAAGATTTCACCATTTGAATTCAATAGTGGAGGATTGAGGAAGGCTCGTCTACATAAACCTTTGTCTACTTCTGTTTACCTTTATTTTACTTCTGCCTCTTTCTTGAAACCGATTAAGTGTTCTGACGAAAACCAATGAAGTTCAATGGATTTTTGGTGACTTATAGAAATTGCTGTGTTTCATATCACGTAACGTCCTTGGGATTTTCGACTTCTTGCTCCGACTGCAGTTTCTGCCATCTTTTTCAGTGATTACAAGAATATCTCATTTTTAAATTAAGAAAAATAGCAATGTCGTTTGACCATTAAGATTTTCAGAACCAATCAGCTACCGGTACTAATCCCAAGGTCATGGGTGACGCTTCATCTTCTTTTTCGTCTTCACCTTTGGTTGAGGGGCAAGAAGATGTTGATCAGGGACCTACTGTCGCTTGTCTCCCAGCATCCACGAGCAGAAGGAGAAAACCCTAGTTGCGTCGCCCAAGGCGAAGGCAGGAAAGAGGCAGTGTGGTACTGGGGTTTCTGAAATGAGAGGGTCGCTAGACAAAAGGGATGCCCCAGTTGCCCGGCGACTTGATGATGAGTTAAAGCATTCGGCCACCAAGGATTTTATGGTTTGCTCGAAAGTTGGAGAGGCTGACTTAGAAGACATCAGGCTGTCTTATGACTCTTATGATGTCCCAGCTTCAATGGTGTTCAGGGCCCCCGGCCCTGAAGAGCGGGTCGATGACCCTCCTGAAGGGTTCGTCGCTATTTACGAGCCGGCGATGCAATAAGGCCTTCGCGCCGATGCATCTTTTCTTTCGCTAAGTTTTGTGAGATTGGAATCTGGCCCCATGTCAGACAACACCGAATGGTTGGGGCTAGATGGTGGAAGAATTCTTGTTGTGGAGGGTTACCGAGGCTGGAAACGACTTATCATCAAGGGTTTCGAATCAATCTACCGGCCTTGCCGGTCCGCGGGTTGGTTTAATATATTCTCTCAACCGGTCCAAAAAATGGGAGACAATGACCGATAGCCCCAATAAAGTACACAATTGGAAGGATATGTTCTTCTTCGCCGGAGGGGATTGGGAATTTGTACCGGAGGATCCCTTCCTGAATGTGTACATTCTCTCCAATTTGGAGAACTTGGTATATTTTACAGTCTTGTGTAATTTATGATCGTCGTCCCTAACTTAATACCTCGTTTATCTTTGTAGATTGTGGGAAGCCACCAATTTCAAAAAGAGACCAGGGCAACTTAAGGTTGAAGTGGGGCAAAGTTCATGCAATCGATAGTGACTTTAGGAGTCTCGGCAACCTACTCAAGGATCACGACTTATTGATTCACTTTGGACTAATGGGTGAGCCTCGTGACTAGAACTGTATAGGAGTTGCGTTAATATCTATTCTTAATATTTTGAGCATTGGCTATTGTTGTAGCTGCATTCAGATTCAAGAGTGTCCCTCTTTTTACCTTGTCCAGGGTGTGGGTGAGTCAAGTTCCTCAGCCCGGCCACCTTCACCAGAGGTGCCTTCGTCGCACGAGGTGTAGGATGCGGTGCCGCTAAGGACAATATACCTTCTGGTCCCCGCTGTCCAAGTTTTGGATCAGACTGTTCCTCTTCAGCCTCCAGCCCCTATGCTCTTGAAAGACAAAGAGAATAGTGTCATAGAAGGTACGAATGAGGCCATTGGCTAGAAGAATAAGGCTTCCGAGCTTGGAGAGGGGCTTATGAAAGATGCTCGCAAGACCAGGCGGGTTGAGGAAAGTTGTCGGACCTCACCGAATCCTACTGAAGGGGTTGGGGTACTGGGAATTCCTCCTCGTCTTTCAGTTGAGTGGGTCGTGTACAAATCACCTACCACCGTAGAGAGTTAGATCCTGTCGTGATGGAGTTGTTCCCAGTGTCTCCTGCGATAATGGTGGGCGTCTACAAATATTGGATCCAAACGTGAGAGAAAGCTGCCGAGGAAGCTTCCATTAGCAAACTCCTGCGAATGGCAGAGGTGAAGTTAATCTGAGTTCTGGTTTTGACCAAGGAGGTGTACAGCACCCTGGCAGGCTTTGATGGCAAGTTCAGCAAGGAAGAGGCCAAGTCGAAGAAATTATCTGAAGATTGAAGGCGATGAGCCTTGAGAAGGCTCAACTGGAGTCGGATAAGAGGGCTCTTCAATTCAAATTGGATATGGTTGTGGCCAAGAATAGTGATATGAAGGCCAAGTATGAGATTGAGTTGAAGGTCGAGAAGGAGAGTCTAAAGCAGGCCCGGGACCAGAAAAGGACTACTGAGGCCTCCCAGAAACATGCTGAAGAATCCTAAAAATTGGCCGAGGATCGGACCTTTGCAGCTGAAACTGTCGTTGCCACAGCTAAAAGCAACTTGGAGTTCATGGTTGCTGAAAAGGATAAACAGTTGGCCGAAGCCAGAGAAGAGGTGGAGAAGGTCATGATAGAGCGTGTCGATGCCGAAGAGAGAGTAGTTATGGCGTACAAAGAGGGATTTGAAAACAAGCCTGAGTATGTGGGGCTCATTCATCACTTTATGACGGCAGGCGGAGAGCAACATGTTGAGAGGATTGGAGAGACCCACCCAGAATGGGATATTTCATTTCTTAGGTATGCTCCTGACGACATTCCTCTCCTAGAGGGTCCTGCAGCTACCGAAATTCCTTCGAGCCCCGAGGTTCACGATGGGGGCGAATCCCAAACTACTCCTCCCATCATAGGAGAAAGCCCGCAATGTGCCGGCCCTAGAGGGGCGACGGGGCAGTAGGACTTGCATGTTTTTGTTGTTTATTGCTCTTGTAATCGCTCCAACATTATTAATGAAACTTGTTTTCTACTGCCTCTCTTACGTAAAATTTTATTTGTGTATCGTGAGTAATGGAAACATGTAATCAGTAGAGTTCCTTACCTATAACGAGGCCTTGTTGCCGAAGATGACATCCTTTGAGAAGAGTATAAATCGTTTAGTTTTCCTTTTTCATTGGACACGAAAAGTTGGGACTGAAATTGAGGAATTATTCCTCCCTGCATTAATGGCGCAGCCTTTTTGTGGAATTTGGTAGGTCAACACCATTAATTCCTAGGCAAGTGGAAAGACGTATGTGGCGTGTTGCATTCCAAATGCTCATTAAACAACCATTTATTAATAGCCTTATTTAAAGCTTTGTGTTTCCCATGCATTCATGCCTTGTGTGTCCCATGCAATCCCTATATAAACCCCAGGGGTCTTCCATTTCAGTTTTTAGTATTCTAAAATTTCTCAGAACTCAGATCATTTTCTTCGCAAATACTCCTTTTTTGAACTTGTCAGTTCTTGAAAGATTTTTACTGTACATCTGAATTCACATTTGCAAGTGTGTAGTGGAAATCTTTTGAGGGCGACAAGTTTGAAATTGGAGTGGAGCCATTTGTGAAGTTAGAATTCATCATTGGCATATCATCAACAATGTTGTCCAGCAATCAACAACATAAGTCTGACTTTACCATGATAGGGATAGTCAAATTGACTCCCTATCATGTTGACCCTATCATGATGGAGTGGCAAAACTTGCGAAGACCAGGTAGTAATTAACTAGCTTAGGTACCTCTTTCTGTGCCGACCTAAAGAGGCGGCGGGGATAGTAGAATGATGTTTTTGTCTGTTTCTTTTCACTTGTAATCCAAACTTTGATGAATAAACAAAGAATCAATTTGCTTATCTTTGTTTGTTTTATTATCGGGGTTGAAACGAATTATTTGAAATGTAGTCTAACATGTTCACCCATTGAAGCTTAGGAGATACTTTCGTAAACTCAGCCAAGTCTTTCTGTTTGGGAAGCCTTCGCGAACTATGCGAGGCTTTTTGACTTAATCCATTTAGGAACAACGCGAGGTTTTCTGGTCTGGATGCCTTCGTTGTCGATGCGAAGCTCTTTGATCAGGACATCTTTGCAAGATTAGCGAGGCTCCTTGATCAGGATGCCTTCGCAAGATAAGCGAGGCTCTTTGATTAGGATGCATTTACCATCGATTGCGAGGTTCTCTGATCAGGATGCCATCGCAGGATAAGCGAGGTTCTTTGATTAGGATGCCTCTGTGGGGTGAGCGAGGCTTATTGATGATGCCTCTGCAAACATTTTCGTGCGTGATGTAGACCAGATGGCGTCATCATTGCGCTAGGAAGGTGCAAGTCCCCGACGCATTTAAGTTATGTAGCTTTTATGCTTTCCTAGGGTTTTTTAGAGTGCATCTCCCCTACACGTGTCCGTTATCTAACGGTCTGCATTTTGGGATCTGCATTAACGACTGGGATCATGTGTTTCACCTGTATATATTTCCACAACTTTTCATCATTTCCCTTCACGTCTTTCTCTTTCCCATAATTTCAGAATTAAACCATTGTCATCCATGGCTGGTTTTTACTTTTCCAAAGTACCAGTGTTCAAAATAACTGGTACAAGAGTTGAAGGTGGAAAAGTGACTCTTCTCCCATGACGTATGATACCAGGTACAGCACCCGTTCCAGTGGCCACTGTCCTATTGGTGCCAGAAGCAACTGTAGACGTTTCACCCTCTCTCTCTTATGAAGAATCCTTACTTCCGTCAGAAAGTGTCCAACGACAAGACAAAGAAAAATGGATTGCTGATGATGAAGATGAGAAGGTTGTACCAAAAAGGGCCCCCGGAAGATAAAGATGACACGGTGGATTCCAAGAGGGCAAAGTGAGGTCGAATGACTCCTCATCAGAAAACTAGAGAAACCACTCCATCTCTCCAAGGTGCAGCGCAAACCTCTATTCATGCTCCTCATGGCTAGACCAAATACATCAACATTGGGTCTCGTCAGGATGAATTGGACCCAGCCGTTTAAGAAAAGTTACAGACGCAGATTACTGCTATGTCGGTAGTATACATTCATAAGTATTGGATTTCTGCTTGGGCAAAGGATGATGCGGATCTATTAGAGATGATAAAAATGGCAGAGATGAGCACCATCCGGAGTCATGTACTCAATAGTGAGTTATACAAAGTGCTGGCAATGAAAGTTGACGAACTGCGCTCGACGATCTATTAGAGGACATTGATGAGTTATGTTCAGAGAATAAGATTCTTCGTTCACGGCTTGCCAGTTTTGAAGATGCCAGGGCACAAGCCAAGTTTAAATTAATGAAATCTGAAATGATCCAAAGGCTGTCTGTCAGTGCTCAGAAGCAAGCTGAGTTGAGACTCATAGTTTGCGATATGGCTTATACTAAACACAAGCAGTTGACCGAAGCCCTGGCAGAGCTTTCGAAGGCCAAAAAGTTGCTGGCCAAATTAGGGTTCTCTGGTTATACCTATCCCAAAGGTTCGACGGACGTGTAGGAACTCTAACTTCTTGTAATATTTGTTTATATTGCTTTCATCAAATTCATAAATGAAAAATGTCAATGTTTCGCATCATTTGTGATGAATGTGGTTATCTAATGCTTTTCTCTCGCTATTTGAGTGTATACGCGTTGAATGTTTATCCAACGAGTTAAAAGAGTTGGCTATGAACCACACTCTCTCGCTGTCATGCTTTCTTTACTTGTTTGAATACGTGTTAGATATTTACCTAGCGAGTTAAAAGAGTTGGCCGCAAACCACACTCCCTCGCTGCTGTGTTTTCTTTACTTGTTTGAATACGCGTTAGATGTTTACCCAGTGAGTAAAAAGAGTTGTCCACGAACCACACTCCATTGTTGCCATACTTTCTTTACTTGTTTGAATACGCGTTAGATGATTACCCAGCGAGTTAAAAGAGTTGGTCGTGAACCACACTCTCTCGCTGCCATACTTTCTTTTTTTTGAATACGCGTTAGATATTTACCCAGCGAGTTATAAGAGTTAGCTGTGAACCACACTCCCTCGCTTCCATGCTTTCTTTACTTGTTTCAATACGTGTTAGATGTTTACCCAACGAGTTAAAAGAGTTGGTCGCGAACCACACTCCATCACTGCCATACTTTCTTTACTTATTTGAATACACATTAGATGTTAACCAGCGAGTTATAAGAGTTGGCCGCGAACCACACTTCCTCACTGCCGTGCTTTCTTTACTTGTTTGAATACGTGTTAGATGTTTACGCAGCGAGTTAAAAGAGTTGGCCGCAAACCACACTCCCTCGTTCCCATGCTTTCTTTACTTGTTTGAATACGCGTTAAATATTTACCCAGCAAGTTAAAAGAGTTGGCCGTGAACCACACTCTCTCGTTGCCATACTTTCTTTACTTGTTTGAATACGCGTTAAATGTTTACCCAGTGAGTTAAAAGAGTTGGCCACGAACCATACTCTCTCCCTGCTTTGCTTTCTTTATTTGCATAATTGAGATGGGAGTATCATAACTCAGAAATTACTGAACTTTATTGAAATAATGTGGTGGCTGAACAAAGTTGAAGAAAATACTGATATGCGACTTAGTGCTGACAAAAATGAAATAAAAACTACTAGTAGTACGGATGAAGATGAGTGATATTCCAGGGATGCTTCGTCTCATTTTCCTCTGAGTCCTCCAATTCGTATGTCCCAGGTCGAACTCTTGGATGATCTTATAGGGCCTTTCCCAAGTAGGTCCGAGGGTTTCGGCTCCCACTTCTCTATTAGCCAAGAAAACCTTTTTGAAGATGAAGTCGTTGATGTGGAAAGCTCTGTTCCTAACTTTTGAGTTATAGTACATGGCGATCTTCTTCTGATAAATCGCCAGGCAAAGTTGCGAGTCGGCATGCCTTTCTTCCTACGAGTTAAGGTTTACCTACGTAGATCCTTATTGACCACCTCGTCGAAATATAAGCGTCTTGGGAAAGGTATTTCTACATCGACAGGAATCATTACCTTTGCCCCATACGCCATGGCGAAAAGAGTTTGGCCAGTTGCCATCCGGGAGGTAGTTCGATATGACCACAGAGTCTCGGATAGTTCTTCAGCCCATCCTCATTTAGCGGATTCCAACTTTCTCTCTTCAGGGTGTGCTTGATAATTTTGTTGATGGCCTCCAGTTGGTCGTTGGACTGGGGGTAGTAGAGGGTAGAGAAATCCCTTATAATGTCGAGCTCTTCACAGTTTGAGTTAAATTTTTTCCCGACGAACTGTGTACCGTTGTCGAATACTAGGGAATGGGGTATCCCGAAATGAAAATCGATGTTCTTCCAAACAAACTTCCACGTGTTATCCTCTGTGATTTTAGCCAAAGGCTTTGCCTCGCGCCACTTGGTGAAATAGTCCATCGCTACAACCGCGAACTTAACCCCACCCCTTCTGGTCAGAAAGGGGCCTATGAAATCGATCCATCATTTGGCAAAAGACCTGGTGAATGGAGTGAGGTTCTAAGCCACAAGCTTTGGAACAATAGAAAATTTCTGGCACTTGTCGCATTTCTTTGCATAAGCATGTGAATCCTTCTTCATAGTCGGCCAATAGTATCTTTGTTTTAGAGCCTTTTGTGCTAGGGCCATTCAACTTGAGTGATTACTACTGATTCCTTCGTGTATCTCCTTCATTACATAATCGGCCTCATCCCAAGTAATGCAGCGCAGGAGTGGGTGGCTGAAAATTCTCTTGTACAAGATCCCGTCATGTAGGACAAACTTTGTTGCCCTCCTACGAAGTTTTTGGGCTTCGTCCTTATTGTCCGGTAGGACTTGATCAGTCAGGTACGCAACAATCTCCTTCATCCACTTGGGAGATTCGATTATTATCATGGCGTTCTGTGGCAGAGCCTCATCAATGGGTAGTCGGCTAAGCCTTTCAATTGGAATGGCCTTCATCAAGTCGGAGTTTTTGCTACTCGCCAACTTGGAAAGAGCATCGACATAGCCATTCTCAAACCTGGGAATCTGGAGTAACTCAAATTTGTCGAAGTGGGATAGGAGATCTTTGGCCTTCTTTAAGTAGGCTACCATAGATTGCTCGCGTGCTGTGAAAGTCCCATTGACTTGACTAACCACCAGCTACGAGTCACTGTAGATCTGGATTTTTCTCGCCTTCATCTCCTGTGCTAACCTCAAGCCTACTAGTAGTGCCTCGTATTTGGCAGCATTGTTTGAGGCCTTGAACTCCAGGTGAAGTGCACAATTGAGATTATGGCCGTCGAGGCTAATCAACAGAATCTCAGCTCCAGCTCCAGTTTCGCTCAAGGATCCATCAACATACAATTTCCATGTTGGTACCTCCTGAGGCTTGACTTCGAGCAAACCTTTTGAGATATGGACGAATTCAACCATGAAGTCTGCTAAAGCCCGTCCCTTTATGGAGGGCCTCGACTTGTAGAAAATGTCGAATTGGTTGAGCTCAATCGACCACTTCATTAGTCTTTTTGAAGTATCCAGCTTTTAAAGAATCTGTCTTAGAGAGAGATTTGCCAGGACATCAATGCTGAGTGACTGGAAGTATGGCCAGAGCTTCCTAGACGTGATTATCAAAGACAAGGTGAGTTTATCCATATCTGGGTATCTCGTTTATGCGTCTTGCAGTGACTTAATCACATAGTAGACGAAAAGTTGCGTCGAACCCTCCTCGTGAATTAATACTAAGCTCACCGCCTTCTCAGATACTGTAAGGTAGATGGGCAACATTTCTCTGTTCTTTGGCTTGGACAGCAATGGGGCTTTTCTGAAGAGGGTCTTGAGTTCCTGGAAGGTATTCTCGTATTCCTCAGTCCATTCAAACCATTTTCCTCCTTTGACAGTCTGGAAGAAGGGCTGGCAACGGTCGGTTGCCTTTGATATGAATTGGTTCAGGGCCGCCAATCTTTCTGTAAGGCTTTGGACCTCCTTGTGTGAGGATGGCGATCTCATATTGACGAACGCTTTGATCTTCTTGGGGTTAGCCTCTATCCCACATTGATTCACCATGTAGCCCAAGAATTTCTTGGATACGATTTTGAAGGTGCATTTCAGAGGGTTGAGCTTCATGCGGTATTTACGAAGAATTCTGAACATCTTTCTCAAGTGTCCAATGTGGTCTTCGACATTCACGCTCTTCACGAGCATGTCATCTACGTAAACTTCTATTGTGTTTCTAATTTTTTCTAAGAACATACGGTTTACTAACCACTGGTATGTAGCTCAGCCATTCTTCAGACTGAAGGACATCATCTTGTAACAGTATAGTCCTCGGTCTGTAATGAACGAGGTGTGCTCTTCGTCTCTTATGAACATCGAGATTTGGTTGTAACCGGAGTAGGTGTCTATAAAGCTAAGGAGCTTATGACTAGAGGTGGCAAAAAAGCTCATCGACTCGTCGGCTCGTCAGTTCAGCTCGTAAAAGCTTGGCCCAGCTCGGGTTCGGGCTCGTCGAACCACGAGCACGAGCTAAGGCCGAGCTGGAGAAAAAAACAGGGCCGAGCTCGCTCGGCTCGATAAAAAAATGAGTCAGCTCATTGGCTCGCCCAACGAGCCGGCTCATGGGGCTCGTGGGAACGAGCCCACCAGCCTAGCTCGTTTGGGCTCATGCGAGCCCACGAGCTGGCTCGTTGCGTGAGCCAACAAGCTGGCTCATGGGCTCGTGGCTCGTCCCCAACGGTCACGAAATCGTGACCGTTGGATGATTATCCAACGGTCAGTGGACCATTTTTTTTTTCTTTCATTATTTTCCTATAAATACCCATTTTCTAAACTCATTTTTTCACACTTCAATCTCTTATCTCTCATTCAATTACATACTCAATCCATTAAAAATTCTGAAATTACATTCTCTCAAATCTCAATATTGGTGTTCTAATTAGTATCTAGTATCTTATTATCTAGATATTATCCTATAATTTTCTACTTCTACTAATTCTCTACATTTCTATTTTCTAGTTTCTACGTTCTAGTTCTACTACATTTTTATCTTCTCCTATTTTCTTTATTCTATTATTCCAAATGGCATATAACCAAAGTGATGATGATTTTAGTGGTCTTAATCACATTCCAATTTCAGATGATATTATTGATCAGTTTGGTAGTAGCACTGATCCAATTGATTTGGAAGACATTTATGACGACACCGATACACAAACTACCATTGGCTCTAGCACTAAACGTAAAACCACCAAACAAAAGACTATATGCTGGCAGTATTTTCAGTTGGTGCCGACTGGTAAACTAGTGAACGGAGTCCCTGAGTTCAAAGCACAGTGTAAACACTGTCAGGAGAAGTTTTCTTAACACAAGGGGATAGGCACGACCCATCTAAACATACACTTCAAAAAGTGTCAATACAAACATGGAGGTTTGGATACAAATCAGACACAACTCCAGTTTGGATCTCTGGGAGCTGGGTCCAGTAGTCACTTTCTCAACAACTGGATATACTCATAAGAACTCATGCGACACGAAGGACTGCTGAAATTGATAGCAAATGTCGGGTTTCCACTATGCTTGGTGGACAATCCTCATTGGACGTCATTCGTCCAAAAATATCTACAACCAATGTACGTTAGTATTTCTAGAAATACACTTCGTAAAGATACTATTGTTAGATATAATACTAAGAAAGAAGCTATTATTAATGATATTAATAATTACAACGGTGTTGTATCTTTTACATCAGACTTATGGACAGGTTGTAACAAAAAAGGATACATGGTTGCAACTGCACATTATATTAATAATAGTTGGTTAATGCATAAAAAAGTGATAGAATTTAAACAAATAGACTATCCTCATAATGGAAATAATATTTATCAAGTTTTATTAGGTGTGTTCCATGAATTTAAATGTGATTCTAAGGCTCGTAGTTTTACATTTGATAATGCAGGCCCAAATAATATAGTAATTGAAAAATTAATGCAACACTGTAATCCACAATTTGATAGTATTTTATTTCATATCCGTTGTGTGTGTCATGTGTTTAATTTAATTGTACAAGATGGATTAAAATTTATACAACCTCAATTAGAACAAATTATATATGCTATTAATTATATTTCAGTTTCACCATCAAGAAAATAAGTTTTTTCTGCTCTTTATGTACAGAAAATGGGCTGCAATCAAAATGTTTTGCAACTGATGTTGCCAGTAGGTGGAATTCAACATATCTTATACTTGAATTGTGTGAAGGTTATGAAGATTGTATTACTGTCTATTATAATGGCCGACACTCACACGGCTCAGAATATGATTTACAATTACATGATTTGGAAATATGTGGTCATGTTTAAAAATTTTTAAAAGTTTTTTACGATGCAACAAATGCATGTTCTGGTGTTTATTACCCAACAACTCCAATTGTTTTAAATCATTTCTATTATATTGTTAACAATTTTAATAGGTATAAGAATTTGCTCTTTTTATTAGTGTTATAGATGTTATGGAAGCTAAACTTAGAAAATATTGGGAACAATTGCCTATGTTATTTCTATTAGCATGTATCATGGATCCTCGACTTAACTTAGAGGGTACAAAAGTCACAATAATGGCAATTTCAGATAAATTAACTTATGAAAATTCAGTCACGTGTGCTAATTTAGAACAAATTTTATGTTCTATGTATGAGGTCTATGCTGAAAAGGCTGGTACAAATGTTGTATGACTCCCTAATCCAACATATACTTCGTCATCAACTGATGACATTGACTTATGGAGTTACGTCAGTACACATAGGACCACTCAAGGTCAACAATTAGTTGGTTCTTCTTCTAGTTCTTCCCTTCCCCGTTCTAATGATATACCTGTAGAGTTAGGTAGGTATTTTGCTCATGATGTGCTTAGTATGTTAGATGACGAGGAGAGAAAAAACTTTGATATACTTAAATAGTGGAGACAACATCAACGTAGTTACCCAATTCTTTCCAAAATGGCACGAGATCTACTAACACCTTTGGTCTTCAACTGTAGCATCGGAGGCTGCATTTAGTATAAGTGGCAGGGTTTTATCTGATATCAGGTCAAGACTCAAAACCGACATTTTATAAAGTTTACTGCGTCTAAAGGATTGGGATGATGTCGAACTTCGAATTCAAGATAAAGTTGACAGAATAATGTCCGAAGAACTTGAAGATTTGAATATGGATTAATCATATTCGTAGTAAGTATTATTTTGCATTAACATTTATGTATATGAAGAATTTTCATTATTTTAATAAAAAATTGTACACGTAACATCTTGTTCGTGTACAATTTTAACTCCGCCTACTTTTAAAGTAGCCGGTCCCAAACTCGGAAAAAGGAGGAGGGTTTTAAATCTTACATTTTTAACATAAAGAATTTTTGATATGGTATTTTTTTTTTCAAATTTAAAAAATGTAAAACAAAAAAAAAAAGAGGTGGGTTTTAAATCTTTAATTTTTTACATAAAGGATTTTGTATTTCTAATTTCCTTTTTATTTTTAAATTTCTTTTTTATTTTCAAATTCAAAAAAAAAAAAAAACATAACAAAGAGTCAAAGATGAGGATTTTAAAAAACATAATAATTATGAGGATTCAATAAAATTTTTAACATAAAGATAAAGATAAAGATAAAGGATTCATTTTAAATATTTACATTTTTTTCTTTAACAAAATAGAGAGAAGAATTTATTTTCAAATTTAGAAAAAAAAAATTCAAAAAAAGAGGGCCGAGCTGAGTCAGCTCGGCTCGTTCGGCCCACGAGCCCGTGGGCCAAACCGAGCCACTCGTCTCCAGATGAGCCGAGCTTGGCTCGTTTCCATGGACGAGCTGAGCTCGTGTTTTATGGGCCGAGCTGGCTCGGCTCGATCCATTGACATGCCTACTTATGACCGACAGTCGCATCAACCAATTGGTCAATGCATGGTAGCAGGAAGCTATCTTTGGAGCACGCCTGGTTCAAGTTAGAAAAGTCTATACACACCTTCCACTTTTTGTTATTCTTCTTTACGAGCACGGGGTTGGATACCCATTGGAGGTAGACTGTCTCTCTGATGAACCTGTTGGCCAGCAGCTTGTCAACTTCTTTCTTCATGGCACCGTATCTTTCAGTACTCAGAGGCCTTCTTTTTTGTATCTTGGGATGTACTTTGGGATCCACTTTCAATGCGTGACAAGCCACTGACGGATCTATCACCACCATGATGTGCTTCCATGCGAAGATGTCAGTGTTTTCCTGTAAGAACTATTTCAATTCTTCCTTCATCCATTCGTCTAGTTTTTGTCCTACTTGTAGCATCTGGGAAGGGTCTGAAGGGTTTATTGGAAATCCCTCCAACTCCTCTACTGGCAAGGCAAGTGAATCTAAACTTATGATCCAAGGGTATAGACTCTCGTCTAGGACCATATCCTCCTCCATCTTTTCGGTGTCGATATCTATCGGCTCCGTTTGTATTGTCATCACCGCAGGGGGGGCATCTATGTGCTTTGTCACTTTCTGAAGTGCATTCATATAGCATGCCCTTGCTTATGTCTGATTGCCTGTAAGTCTTTAAGTGCAGGCCTATCAAGGACTCCATGATAAGCGGAGCGGGTATCGACCACCAAGAACTCCATGAATTTCTTCAAATGACACGAGGGCTCTCCAAAATCTACTACAAGGGTGATTCTTCCTAGTGGGACGAGGCTATCTCCCGTGAAACTGAACAATGGCTCCAAATTGCTGTCAGCTCGTGGTCCACATCCATTTGGTCGACGGTGCTGCCAAACAAGATGTTCACGGTGCTGTCATCATCGACCAGCATTCGTCTTAGCCCGTTCCTAACTACAACGGTGCAAACTACCAAGGCAACGCAATGCGGGTAGTAGATACTGGCTTCATCTTCATATGTGAACGTGATCTGTGGGGCCCTGGACTGGTGTCCGTGAACCTGCCAACTTTTCACTGGCTCTTCTCTTGCTGCCTTCGCATAGTTTCGCTTCAATTCGTCGTATGTCTCCTAACATAGGGCCCTCCAATAATTGTGTTGATTTTGCAAACCTTGGGGGCTCTCGTGGATCCTTCCGCCCTTGGAAGATCTATATTTTTATTGTTTCTTTCATTATTGCACCGAGGTCCATCATCCTGGTGTCGGGGCGGAGGTCTTCGCCCTTGATTGGGTAGTTTTTGACGCTCTCGAGCCAGTCTATTCCTCTCTTCTTGCTACTAATTTTCTTGGTTGATCAGCTCACGTACGTCGAGATAGTCTTCTGTGTTGTGCACCCATGTTCTATGTATACAGTAAAACTTGGGCGGTGAAACAGCTAGCTGAAGAATCCCTACGAGAGGCCCGGCATGGGGACCGGGATCGTCTCTATCTGATTGAATCTCCTATAGCGGTTGTTGTGTGGCTCAGGAAAATGTCATCCTTCCCTACGATAGCAATCCCCCATCTCTTTTTCCACCATTTCTCTGTTCTCGATCATCTCTTCAGACCAGATCTTTTGCTAGATCAAATCTACCACCTGACTATAGATTTTGGGCTGGCTGTTCTGAACATCTTTCCAAAAAGGGATGCGCATGTAAAGCCCAGTCACCAACGTATCTAGAGCTTTGTCATCAGTAACATTATCGATTTTGTTAATGACAGCGCTGAACCTTTTGAAATAGCTCTTCAACGACTCTCCTTCCTTTTACTAAATTTCGTAGAATTGGGTGATATCGGCTATTATTATCTGGTTACTGATGAAAGCGTTGATTAACTCCTGCTTAAGTTGGGGCCAGCTTCGGATGCTTTCCGGTTTTAGTTTGTAGTACCACCTCTTCGCATCAGATGTAAGGATGGTATAGAAATTCATACACTTTACTACTGGGATTTTACCTTGGAGCCTCGTCTTGTATACATTGATGTGATCCTTGGGATCACCTTTTTCATTATACTTCTCCATATGGGACATTTTAAAGCTGATGGGTAGCTCTATAGCTTTCAGTTCTAGGAAAAACGAGATGTTCTCGTCGTCGTCGTCAAGATCGCATTCTAGCTCTTTTTATTCATCCTCGAACCTCGTAGGGACAAACTTTGGGTCCTTTCTTCATTCTGTACGGGCCTCGCTATGCTTGCTACACCTGCAGTGTGCTGGTAGGAGTGGTGCTATGGAGGATCCCACTCCTAAACTGTTAAACACACTGGCAGTAGGAGTCGACTGGTTTTTTTATGCCAGAAGGGATTTCTCATTTTGATTGTATTACGAGGGCCTCGAATTCATATTCTGAGGATTTGTGCCATTTGAAACTGGTAGGTCGTCCTGAGATTGACGGCTTCCCATCATGTTGGACCTCGAAGGGCTTCACCGGGCATGACTACACTTGGGTCCATGTTGAAGAGATTGATTCTCCAACAGTTCAAGCACCGTCTCCTTTTCTTGCAGTGGGTTACATTCTGAAGGTCTTGAACGCACTCTTACCGCAAGTCTGTGTGAAGAGACTCGACTTCTTCTTCCATGTAGTTTTCTATTGCCATGCTCTTTTAGGCAGAAAACGCAGTTTTTACCACAAGTTTTAGGTTGTGTAACATTTTTTTCATTTTCTATAGACGGCGCCAGATGTTGACGTCGAATTCTGCACTAACCACATGTCAACAGATCTCCAGTCAATTCTCAGCTAGCTTGTATGTTACTTGCACACTAGGACGACTGTTAGGCACCAGGATCACCGGAGAAAAAGGGTTCTGCAATCGTTGGTACTCCGACAATCAAGTTAACTACCAATATATGCAAGAGATAACAATATACGGAGAATGGAATTTGGGTTTAGGAGAGACAAGTAGGAAGAAATTTGAGTAGAGTTTTAAGGGTGAGAATAATGCATGCCTTAGAACAATCGGAGACGTTGTATTTATAGCCTCAGAGTTTTAATTGATTTTGGAAAACAATCAATTAGATATCGGATTTGATCATCTTTCCTTATGGGATAAGGATAATTGGTTGTCAACGCATTCTCCTAGATTTTATCCCTTATTTGAGTTGATTTCTATTATAACGTTACCTAATCTTTAGGAGATTGATATTTAGTTTCTTTGTGAGAATCTATGTGCTAATCAAACACAATCGAGAATGCCAATATGTTGCCGAGCATTAAATGCATTCATGAGGACCTCGCTCGGTACATGAGGCTTTTACGAATCCAGAAGGCCCTCGCTGGGCTTACGAGGTCTTCGCGAGGTCTAACTTAGGCCTTTGCTGACGTGGAGGCCTTACCAAAATCTAATCTTAACAATTATGATTGTTAAATTAAATGATAAGAATGTTAAAATTCAAAGTGGTTCATGGATTAATGATTCTGGTAGCCTCTACAATAAGATGTTTTGATGCTAAAATTCAAAGTATTTCCTAGATTCGTGCTTCTAGTAGCTTTCTCACATGAACAACATGTGGAAGTTATACATGTGTTATATTTCTTGTTTTCATCCAAGCATAATTCTTATGTCTCTGTTAAAAGTTGACATGAAAGCATGCTTGAAAATATTTTGAGATGATATATATATATATATATATATATATATATATATATATATATATATATATATATATATATATATATATATAATCACGATCTTTAAAGAGACTTAATTCATGTATTAAACACGAATAAAATGGATCATGATTAGTTACTAAGTTTCCTACTTAGATGTACACCAAAGGGGGTTGAATGCCTCATGAACCATATGGTCCAATCAATAAGGTCATCGGCCACAAGGGCAATATGAAAGTTAAGGCCATAAGGGCCTTTTATAAGCTCATAGCCACAAGGGCTGTTTGAGGAGTTAATGCCATAGAGCCTTTGGGATCCCAATAAGCAAAGAATTGTTCTAAGAAAGTATGGTGACTTAGTGCTATTTTAAGCACAATGTTTGAGCGCTTGGTGTACAAGTTTCTATGTATGGGACAGGTCCAAAGATAAGATAAAATTGGTTGCATATGCATTCTATAATCGGGTATATAATTGGTTCATAAATGAATTATGTGAATTAATTCTTATTTCAAGAATGCAGATTTTTGTCAAATGCAGCCTTATGTTTTCCTCACACACACACACACACACACACACACGAGATGAATTAAATGATAACATTTTCTTATTCTGTGTGCCTTATTTGTTGTTTTACTTGCTACGCTTAGCATCTTATAAGTTCTTTTATGACTTTGTAGAAAATAGATAGAAGACACACTAAGGTAGTGAAAACGTGGGGAAGGACGTCCAATGATGGAAGGGAGTATGATATCATTACGAAAAGAGATGTTTGGACTCACTATCCACAATGGCCTGGAGTATACATAAAAGAAAGAAGTTATAAATGGTTTCTACTTATAATGCAATGTCATTGGAGCTCTTGAGAACTCTATATTTCATCACGTGAAGTATGATCATTTTCTTTTTGTTCAATCCTTTTTGTAGATTCTTTTGTATGGTATAATGTTGTTTTGTTTCTTTGGCGTAAATGGGAGACATAATTTTGTAAAGTATAGGAACCCAATGTATTTAGAAGAATGAGAATCTTATTTATCATATTTGTGGTTAAGTTCATATATTAAAGCTTTTAAATAATTACGTCATTTACATTTTTAAAGTTTTACTTCTGGTTTCAGTTTTAAAATCTTAAAGATGATATGTTATAATTTGAATTTGAATTTTAAGAGTTAAGATAAAAACTTAAAAATGGACATAGGCATGTCTGATTTGGGACCGATATACAGATACTAGTATCAATCAGAAGCTAGTTTTCTTACTAAACTCGAGGATACTAGATGCCTTCAGACCTGAAGTAGAGACAAATACTTGCTCTGTGTTCAACAGAAGGATATTAGAATCTTTTAAAAGTTTGTTTTTTAGTTCAGCTAGAGGCTACTAAAAGCCTTCAGCAGATCTGAAGTAAAGAAAAAATTTTACTGAAAATTTAGGAGTCGTCACATTATATCTCTAAGAAACAGCATCTCCTCCAAGAGTAAACACTCAACCTGAAGTAGACTTACTTTCACTCGTATTTGATATCCAACTAGCGTCGGTATGTCTATCTAAAATAATTGGGAACTTAAAATATTGGAGTCCAAGGTTTTTGTTCTCTTTAAATAACCAAGAACTCTACCAATAGCTTTCTAATGTTTGGCGCTTGGGTTACTTGTAAATCAACTAAGTTTACTTATTGCAAATGTAATATCTGGTCTAGTTCATTGTACATTGTACACCAATTGCATTTGCTTATTCAAGTTGTGCAATAGCCCTTCCATCATTCTTCACAAGTTTTATACTATGATCAAATGGGATATTTGCCTCTTTTATGTTCAAATGTTTGAACTTATTTATCACATTCTCAATATAATGTGATTGTGTTCCTTAAGAATCAATTCGTCCAACTGACTTTTCAACTCCTTAAGTTCTGTGGGTGCCATTCTGTATAGTGCCCTTGAAATAGGTGAAGTTCTTAGAATAATTTCTATCCCAAATTCTACTTCTCGCTCAAGTGGTAATCCTGGTAAGTCCTCGGGAAAATATTGGGATATTCTTGCACTACTGGTATGGTGGTTAGTGAGGGTTCATGTTTTTCTTAGATTTGGGTTTGGTGTAAACTAACCAAAAATCCTTCACTGCCCTTCTCTATTAGTTTCAATGCCTTTAGTGCAGATATGACTAATTTTGATGTTTTCTCAAGCTTGGGGAAAGCTATCATCCCTAATCCAGGCATACTCAAAGTTTTCGCCCTACAATCAATGGTTAATTGATGCCGAGACAACCAATACATGCCTAGGATTACATCAAAAACCTTCAAATATAAGGAAATAGGTCTGCAGGATGAGTTTTTTCCTTAATTTCAATCAACTCATTAGGGACATAGAGATTAACAAAATAGTTAGGTTTAGATGGTATTATGACTTCCATTTCTAAAGAAAGTGATTCAGTGGCTAGTTCGAGTATTCTTAGCATGTTTGTGGCTATAAACGAACGTGTTGCTCCAGAGTCAAATAAAACATATACATGTTTAGACTTAATATGACCTTGCTTGTGACAAGTATAACACACATTCTTCCTAGCTAGACATTCACCGAAATGGTTTTTGCCACATTTGGTACAATTGGTCGCGACCTAGTCACCCGGCCTTTTCTCTGTTTTATCATTCTTTTGGTTGGGTTCCTTTTGGTACGATCCTTCTCCTTGTGGCTTCCCCGACCATTTTCTTTTATTCTTATTATCCATATTGTTTTCCCAGGATTGGTTCCCTCGAAACCCTTTCTTGCTCGAATCTTAGCCCTTGTTTTGATATCTTACCTCACGGGCTTTGAAAATTTTTAGCTCGGCTTGTTCTGCCAGCAAAGCCTTATCAGCAACCTCAAAAAAAGTCATGTTCTGAATTCTAGACATTAATGCATCTCTGTTCAATTCAGACCTTAGTCCTTCAAGAAATCTATCAACCTTGTGTCCGTTGGTGCTGACCATATGAGTAGTAAAACGTGAATGATGCACACGTAGATGTATAAATTCATGTACCCTTGACGTAGATGTATAAATTCATTCATCTTTTGGTTCTAGACAGATGTAGAGAAATACTTTGTTCTAAAAATCTCACAGAATCTTTCCCAAGTCAGATTTGTCGTTTCGCTTATGCTGACCAAATTTCCCACCAATGGCCTGCACTACCTCGAAGCATGAATGATGCACACGTCACATTTTCAACATCGTCCACGTGTGCATACACAAACATTCTTTCCATCATTCTCAGCCAGTTCTCAGCCTCCACTAGGTCCTTTGCCTCAATAAAAGTAAGTTGATTCAGACTTGGAACTACTTGCTACTTTGGTCCCTTTCTTGATTGGGATTGTTAGCAGGACGATTCACGAGTTGTCAATTTGACGCGCCTATTGTTCAATGATTTGTGTCAGCCGATCTATTGTTTCATTTGCTTGCGCCATTCTCCTATATTTCTAGAATTTATAATATAACTTACTTTAGTTAATTAGTTGAAATTTAATTCAACAATATATTAAAGCATAGGCAATGTATCAATTTGCCATAAAAATGTGTTTTATTTTATGCTAAAAAAAATTTTTCATCGTAAATCCCTAATATAGATTATTAATTGGAATATTCATACGTAGTAATCATACCACACACACACACACACACACACACACACACACACACACACACACACACATATATATATATATATATATATATAATTGGCGTAAACGTACACATATATATACGAATATCCTTTATGTACATACATATATATACATGATAGGCTAATATCTATCATTTCTTTTATAATCATGCATAGATATTTATATATTAATTTGGGCTAAAATTAATTTTTACCCACAATCAGTTATTATTAAATATTCATTAGTTTTTTTATTAAATGGCATTACATATTTACACAAGATTTCTAGTTTTTTAGGTCTTTAATTTAATTTGTGGAGCCCAAAGTGTTGGTCCATGGTGACTCTTTGATTTAAAATCAAACAAAAGGCCCACTAATTAACTAAAGTTCTATGACCCGGTCCACTATCCATTTAACTAGTTATGACCCGGCCCAAATCTTTATTCTTCTTCCTCAAATCGGCCTCTCCTTCATCTTCCTCTCTCCTCACATTTTCCCAATTCAAAAATCTTAAATCCCTATCTTTCAATTTATCAATTTCTCACCAAATCATCCATGGCTCCTCCCAAGAATCAAAAAGGGAAAGGTAAGGTTCCCATTTCTCAACCTAAAACCAAGAAGAAGGTGGCAAAAAATGATGGAGGAGCTGTGGCCACTCGCAGTTCCACTTCGCGAGCCATTGTGCTCTGCCCTCTACAGAGAATTTTCCTACTCTATGGTTCAAGGATGCTGCGTCATTTTCTCATTATGACGATTTCAAGGATTACAAGCTTGCTCTCGGAAGGTACATTAATATGAAATTTTTGGAATCCTTGCAATTTTCTTACCTAGCTAAATTCAAGGAATTTAAATGGATGAAATTACTAAAGATAGAGGGTCGTTACTGTGATAGGATCATTAAGTGTTTTTATAGCAATGTCGAGATATTGGATAATGGTAGTGGGGTGTTTGATCATGTATCAACTTATGTGAAAGGAAAATCATTAATGATTGATGTGGGCTTGTTATCTAAAACATATGGAGTGCCACTACCTGGTGAAGCTTTTGGAGATAAATTCAACTTGTTGGAGGCTTGTCGAGTAGTGTATGAGGATCTGGAATTAACCTCTCATCGGTTCAACGTTACAAGTCTAAATAGAGATATGAGGCTACTTCATCTCATTGTGGTCCATTTTTTCAAGCCTAGATTGGGTAGATTGTCTCGGTTGTCACATGAGGACATTTGGATGATGTGGAAGATAGTTGGTGGACAGGTTCAATATTTGTGATTTAACCATTTATTGCATTCTTGAGTTCATTTTTCATCCAGATTCTCAGACAATGGCTTTTGTTTGCCTTATTACGGATTTAATGCGTAAACTGGTGGTGGATTTCTCGGTGAGGTGTTAGTTTCCTTACACCAGAATAGTGAGATTAGAGAAGAGTCATTTCTAAAAGTAAAATTTTCTTTGGTGAATGGTGTTTGGGTTAAAACAAAGAAACCCTCTATGTTTGGTCCTATCATGCCTCCTATCGCAAAGAGTTGGGAAGACTTCATGGTGGACATGTGGTGCTTTCAAACTGAAGTGCAGGAAGAGCTGCGGGCTCTAAGGAAATCCATTGATGCTTTGAAAGATTTCGATGAAGAGAGCTCAGAGGAGGAGTAAAAAGATGAAAACTAGTTTTAACTTTTGAAAAAAAAAATTTAATGACTTTTGTTCAAATGAAGAAACTTTTGCTACTATACAAACCGCCAAAATGATAGTCTGAGAAAAACAAAAAACCAAGAGTAGTATTAATGTAATACAGTTATCCATCAAACAATTAGGAACAAATAGTCAGAACATATTAGTTAGTAGACGTTTTGGACTTCTTGGAACCAGTCATCTCCATAACAATACCATCCGTTGTCAGTTCCTCATCATTTGAGACAGCCACCTCATCCATTCCCAATCAGTCACGCATTGAGTTAGGAATGAAAGTGAAGTGTCTCTCTCTCACATAGACTTGTCATCTGAACTCATTTCATGCTTTCCTTAGATTCTTAGGCATTTTTGGTTCTTGCCATTGGTGTCCCTACACAAAACTTATATTAAGAATTCGAGATCAAGTGAAAGAGGAGAATTTGAACTTTGATAAAGAAAGCAAGAGAGATTGTGAGTACATGTAGAAGGAAGTTGCAAAAAGACTGTTGATTGACAGTTAAGAACATGCAAAGGTAGTTACCAAAAACTGCAGATGGTCAGTTAATGACAAAAACTTTCCTTAACAAGATTTTTTCAAAATTTAAAATTCATGTGTTTAATTTGAATCTTTTTTTTAAAAGATAATTTTTCCTCAGGAAAATTGAATTATGCAATCAGAAATGAGCACATATTCCATTGTTCAAAAATAGATCCAAAAACTTTTTTCAATAGATACTTGATTTTACTGCCAAGTTTAGACTATTGATTGAAAATCAACAAAAAGCCCACACAAGTCAATCACACAAAGTTTGTGAGAATCTTTTGTAGGATATAAATAAATTTTTATTTGTGGAAAAATTTCACAGTCCACAATTTATATAATCAGTCCAAAAATATCAAAGTAAACAAGAATTTTCAAATATGATGTATGTGCATAATTAGATTCAATTATTTTTTCAAATTATGATGTGAGTATGTGATAGAACATACTAGACCAGTCAATCATAACTTATTCTATTAAACTAAATTGAATCTTGTCTAGAAGATAAGTACAGAGAAGTATTTCAAACTAGTTATCATCTAAAAATATCTCTTTAAATAATAAAATATGTGAATGCCAGACATGAGTACAATAACAATTTTTCTTTAGGGTACTCAAAGTGTTGGCCCCTTTTTTTATATATATTTTTCATTTTTTTAATAGTAAAAAACACTGAATTTTTTGAATTTATGAAGTTGACTTTCTCACAATCATAAGGGTAGCCATTTTCTACATGATGTATGTTGTTTATCAAGGGTTGTTGCACACACCAATGGTGATAGCCCTCTCCTGCAATAAATTTGTATGTTAACACAATAACATATTATAGTGCCGGGAGATATAGATACTGACCATAGGTCCACAACAAAATACAAACTACTTTAAAGATAACAAACCAATCAGTAGTAAGGCACAATCAAACAAGTCAAGCTGTCTTCAAAATATGATTTTTTGAGCATATTTTACTACTCCCTCCGTCCCACAAAAATAGACCCGTTTTCTTTATTTATCTGTTCCAAATTATAGGCTACTTACTTTATACATGATATATTAAATTTTTATTTTTCCTAATATACCCCTATTTAATTTACATTGTTATCAACCAAAATATCTCTCTTTAAACTTTCATTTACTTTTTTCTTCTTTCCAATATAATTCTCTCTCTATCTATATAACTTTCTTTCTCTAAACTTTCATTAATGTTTTTTTTTCCGTGTAACTCTCTCTCTCTCTCTCTCTCTCTCTCTCTCTCTCTCTCTCTATATATATATATATATATATATATATATATATATATATATATATATATATATATATCTTTTATTTCTATTTAACTTAAATAGGGGTATAATGGGAGAATTGTGTGAAATTTTATAATTTCAATTACATTAAATGAGTTTTCTTAATCTGTGTGGAAAAAAAAGTGGGTCTATCTTTGTGGGACGGATGGAGTATAAGTTTAATGAGCATACCATACAGATTGGTTAATCCAAGTTAACCCCAATATTCATAGATCAATCATACATTTATTTCATATGTTATATGCAAGAACATTTTTTTTTTTAAATTTGAAAAAAAAAAATGCAAAAAAAATATAAGCGCACATGACGAATTCAAACATAAAAGAATAAACAAAAAGAAAAACGTTACTTCTACTAAGTATACAAGAACTTTTTTTAATGCATCAAGCAAATGCCACGGCTTTTCATTGTGTCTCAAATTTAGCAGAATCTAAGGCCTTGGTGAGCAAATTAGCCAACTAATACTCAGTTTGATTATGTTCTAAAGTAATTACTTTTCTCTTGACCTAATAATATCTAATGTCAATATGTTAGGTCATAGAGTGCTGAACAGAATTTTTAAAAATATTGATAGCACTAGTGTTATTACAAAATATAGTAACACAATCATGATCAATACCATAGTCACTCATTATTTGTTTCATCCAGAGTAACTGAATGCAAAAACTACCCGTAGCAATATACTCAGCTTCTGCAGTAGATAAGGAAATGGAGTTTTGTTCCTTATTTAACCATGTAATGAGATTGTTATTAATGTAGAAACATCATCCATTCATACTTTTCTTATCATCCATGTTTCCTATCCAATCAGTATTAGTGTATCCTGCAAGATGAGAGTTAGTTTCATTAGCATACCATAAACAAAAATTAGAAGTATAGTTAATATAGCAAATAATTCGCTTTACAGCCGCAAGATGAGATTCTTTTACTTTAGCTTGATAACGACACAGACTCCCACATTGAATGATATGTCAAGACGTCTTGCAGTTAGGTATATCAACTGCCTATCATGCTCCGGTATAAACTGGAGTCGACCTTCTTGCCCTTGTCATCTCTAGAGATCTTCAAAGACATAGCCATGAGAGTTCTGACAGACTTGGATGTTCAGACCGAACTTTTTTATCGAATTTTTTAGCATACTTGCATGTGAGATAAAAATTCCTGATCGAACCTGTTTGATACACAAACTTAAAAAGAAGTTTAGTTCACCAACCATACTCATCTCAAATTCACTTTTCATAAGTGTAACAAACTCCCTAGTTTTTATTTGAGGTAAAACCAAATACAATATCATCAACGTAGATTTGTACAACAGTTAATCCAATTTTGAGATGTTTGAAGAACAAAGTTTTGTCTGCTCTCCCTCTCTTGTAACATTGTTCTAACAAGAACATGATCAGTCGTTCATACCAAGAATGAAGAGCTTGTTTTATTCCGTATAAGGCCTTTTTGAGGTTGAACACATGGTAGGGAGAATAAGGGTCAACAAATCCCTTAGGATGCTCAACATAGACTTCTTTATTTAGAATCCTACTTAGAAAGGCACTTTTAACATCTATTTGGTAGAGCTTGAACCTCATTTGACATGCCACCAATAGTAGAAGTCTAATGGAATCAAGCCAAGCTACAAGAGCGAATGTTTCATCAAAATCTACTCATTCTACTTGAGTGTATCCCTGAGCAACCCAACAATTCTTATTTATAACTATGTTACCATGTTCATCAGATTTATTTTTAAAGATCCAATTTGTTCCGATCACATTTGTGTCCCTGGTTCGAGGTACATGTTCTCAGACTTCATTTCATTCAAATTGAGCTAGCTCTTCATGCATGATTACAACTGAATTTTCATCATCAATTACTTTATTTATATTTTTAGGTTTAATCTGTAGTGTAGCAAACATTTCCAAGTTTATTAGTAAGCCTCCTCCTAGTCACCATACCTTCACCGAAATATAAGAGTACATTGTCCAATGGGTGTGCCCCTTATGTATCAATGAAGGAGGTTGCCTTCTCATGTTTTGTTCGTTACTTGTATTTGGTACGTCAGAACCTCTAAGAGTAGGGGCAGAGGACCAAAACTTGATGCTGTCAGTTCAGTCTGTCTATCACTGTCTGAAACAGACACATAGTTGTCTCGAGTGTTTTGACTTCTATCAACCTATTCTTCCAAAATAAGAATATTAGGTTCCCGTGATTAAGAAGAAAAATCATTAGTGTCATCAATTTTTACATTAATAGATTC
Organism: Forsythia suspensa; assembly: GCA_023638005.1. Classification (NCBI taxonomy): domain Eukaryota; kingdom Viridiplantae; phylum Streptophyta; class Magnoliopsida; order Lamiales; family Oleaceae; genus Forsythia; species Forsythia suspensa. Next base: position 19,838,604 of record CM042664.1, on the reverse strand, counting down.
AATAATAGTTTTAGCACGCGTGTTATAAATTCTGTAAGCTCGGCTGTTTTCAGAATAACAAATAAAAACTCTTTTATCACTTTTTGAATTGAATTTACCCAAGTGTTCTCGATCATTTTACACAGCACTTGTTACCGAAAGTATGGAAATACTTTAGGTTCGGTTTTCTTCCTTTTCAAATTTCATAGGGAGTTTGAGTGGTACTTATTCTTAATGACACACGATTCAAAATATAACAAGCAGTACTAATAGATTCAGTCCATAATTTAATAGAAATTTTCTTACTACTTAGCATTACTCTAGACATATCTTGTAAATACCTATTTTTTTCTTTCCACAACTCCATTTTGTTCAGAGGTTTTATGAGCAATGAATTAATGAAATATGCTATATTTTTCACAAAATGTAGAGAAACTGGTATTTTCAAACTTCTTTCCATGATCACTCCTAATCTTCATTATTTTTATCTCCTTAAAGTGTTTCTCTGTTGTTAATTTTAGGTACAAAAATTTAAATCTTTCAAAAACATCAGAATTTTCTCTTAAAAAATCTACCCAAGTATATTTGAAAAAGTCATCCACACAAACATAGATTTTTTTTTTGCTACCAACACTCTCAGTTTGAATAGGTCCTATCAAATCTATGTGAAGTAATAATTCTAATATATGAGATGTAGCAAGAAACTGACCTTACTTGTCTGTACTTTTAGTTTGCTTACCTTTTTTGGCATGAGCCACACACTCCTTTAGATTATTCAGTGAGCTTAAGAACATCTCGTACTGCATTTAATATAGTTAGTCTTAACAGATCAATATAATTCAAATGTCTCAATCGTTTATGCCACAACTTGGTAGAATCAGTATTTGAAACATGACAAGTAATTTTGATGTTAACAAGATAACATTATCACTAGGCCTAGTATCATATAGAATACAATTACTATCATATTTCAAGATTTTACATGAATTATTTTAGAACATAACTAAGTGTTTATCATCACATAGTTGACCTATACTAATCAAGTTTGCTTTTAAACCTAAGACAAAAAGTACCTATTTTAAGGCATCCATCAATCAGGATAGTGCATACACCTTCAATTTTACCTTGTACCCCGTCACCAAAGGTAACCAATCCACTTGCATGACTCTTGTAATTAGTTAGATAAGATCGATTACCAATAATATATCTAGCACATCTACTATAAAAATACCAAGGGTTAGGAACAAATGTTATTTAGGAAACATCAACCATATAACAATTTAAATCACTTTTTCTAAACCAAATTTTTCTTACTTTAGTGTTGCTATGGTGTCTCATTTGTCTACTAATCATGTTCGTATTAAATAAACAATGAAAGGAGTCATGTCCTAAATTACCACATATACAACATTTTGCAAAGTATTTTGATTTATCTCTCTGCATTGGGACTTGATACCTTGGTTATTTAACTAGTAAAAAAGTTTGAATTATAGTCTTAGCGTTGGACACAACCTGCATAGGCGAGTCAATCTCAGCTCTGACTGCACTGTGATCAGTTCTGTCTGGGAATACATCAGTCTACATTTCTTTGACAAAATTAATCTGATTTGGGACTTTTCATTTTTCTTTTCCATCATATCCCAAGCCTTCATTGACATTTGAAGTACTTCCATAGCTTAGCATTTCACTCAAGCGAGAGGCTCCAATTATTAGTTGCTTGACCCTTTCTTTTGATTTATCTAATTCATCAAGTAGGTCCACAATTAGATCTTCTTTCTCCTTTAAGAGGTTGGTTAGACTATCATTTTAAATATCAAATGTTTCCTTATCATCTTCCAAAAATTCCATAATTTTATAAATAGAAAGATTTTTCTCTTATTCATCTTTTAATTTTTTGTTCAAGCTAATACAATTAGAACATACACGGTTTGTTCCTTCTGATGGTGTATTCAAGGAGTCAGAACCTGCAACCAAGTTTTGCAAGAGATGAGTACTAGACTATAAGTTCACAGTCAAAAAAGTTACCTAATTATTAGCAGGTATGATTTTACCATCTTTACTCCAAGTAATATTCATGGCCTTCTTGGTATGAGATTTAACAAAACCCTCACATTCATGAAATTGAATTTGATTTTCAGATCTATTCATAGATGTAGTATGGTTTCGCCTTGTGTTGTTTGAAAATTTCTTCTTTTGTTGTAGTGGAGCATTTAAGTTCTTTCTTTTTAGAAATCTTTTGAATTGTTCACATGGCCATGTTTTCATCAGTTTCAGTCTCCTCACCATCAACCTCTTCTTCATCTTTTTTAATTTTGAAGGCAATATCAGATCCCATTTTTTTCACCTTTGTAGATATAGTTCATATGTCATCAATGTTTCTACCAATACTTCAACCTTCATTTTCTCAATCTCCTTGTTTTCTTCAATGACAGTTACTTTGGAGTGGAAATGATTAGGCAAGGATTTGAGAATTTATTTACAATTTTAGTCTCTAAGTATTTCTTTCCCAAGGTATAAGCTGTATTGGTGGTGTCACTGAGTTTTACATGGAAGTTCTTGAATTGTTCATCATCTCTCGTGATTAATTGTTTAAATTCTAGAGTAAGTATTTGAAGCTTGGATGACTTGACAACGGAAGTTCCCTCAAAAGCAATCTGTAAGATGTCATTCTTTAGCAACCTGACACGTAGAGATAAAATGAAATGATTAGAATCCACAAAAGAGAATATGACATTTAAAGTTTTTGAATTCCAATTTGTATATTTAAAATCAGTTGTTGCCCACTCTTCTGCCTCTCTCTCTCTTTCCACCCATTTTCAACAATAGTGGAAGTTTTATAACCATAAACAATAGAGTGCCAAGCTTTTTCATCAAGGAATTGGATATAGACTTGAATTCTAATTTTCCAATAGATATAATTAGTTCCATTTAATATCAGCGGTCTAAACGGTGCCCCGTTCGTATCTAGGTTTTTGGATCACACTCATAAAAGTGTACATGCTCTGATACGAATTGAAAGTCCTAAAACTTAGAATAATTAAATTAAATTTAGTTTTAATCTTAATTTAAAATAAAATGACAGAACGACGGACAGAACTGGCAAGTGACAATGATAACTGTTCTGACTCACAAACGCATGTCGTAACTGTGTTCGTTTAACAATAGTTTGTTAAGTGCATAATTTAAAGAATTAAACACGAACACAAGATGTAACATGGTAAATCTTAAAGGAAAACATCTACATGTCTTCATGCCATAGGTACAAACAATCCACTAATAACCTTGATTAAAAAAAAATAGTATATGATTTTTGTAATTTTACAAAATTAACAAAATAACAATCAAAATAATTTCGATCAATACAAGTATACTAGAGGATATGAGTAATATAATTATTTTGATCGAAATTATTTTGATCAAAAACATCTAGTCAGAACGTATACTCTTACCTCTACTTTCAACATTAAAAATCAGTAATATAATTTAAGTAAGCCAAATTAAAATAAAAGTAAAAATATGAGTCTAACACAAACAAACAAAAACAACATATCCATCACAAGTTTTAGTATACAAACATTTATCTATCGTATTGTGCACAAAACCAAAAGATATGATAGCTTTGTCAAATTTATCTTGCCACTTTTTAGGTGCTTGTTTTAAACCATATAAAGATTTAACTAGTTTACATACATTATGTTCATTACCGGGAAATATAAAACCTTTCAATTCTTCCATGTAACCTCTTCATTGAAATCTCAATTTAAAAATATAGACATAAATCATGAATGGAAGTTAAAACAAAAAGAATCCTAATAGTTGTAATTCTAGCTACATGTCAAAATAGTGTATTCCTTCATTTTGTTGATAACCTTTTTGCAAATAATCTTTCTTTAAAGGTTTGGATTAAATTATCAGTATTATTTTTCCATCGAAATATCCACTTACAACCAATAGGTTTTGTAGCCTTTTGGTAAATCGGCAATTTCCCAAGTATTATTTGAAATTATAGAATCCATCTCATCATTTATAGCATCTTTTTAAAAAAATACTATCTCTAGAAGCTATAGCCTTTTTATAGGCTTTAGGATCACTCTCGACTTGAAGAACAAATAGAATTGTTCTTGCTACATCTTTCTTGTTTGCTTCTACCAAATATAGAGTGATTCGTTAAGAATCTATCTCATCCGGTCCTAATACCTTTTCTTTACGGACTCTTTTACTTCTTTGCAATCCACTAGACTCAATAACATCTTTAAAAGATGTTTTAATGGTTTTCTAGAAGCCGAAATCTCTTCTTGAGGTTCCTTTGGAGTTTGAAAAATTACATCCATACTTAATGAATTCTCAAAGAACTCCACGTCCCGGGATTTTACAATAACATTGGATTATAGGTTAAGTAACCTATATGCTTTTCTATTTAAAGCATATTCCACTAAGGCAATCCCTCTAGGACCTAACTTTGGTCCTTTTATAATCGGTGTTCTTGTAATATGTAAAACACCCCCACACTTTAAGATACCAAATGTTTGGTTTTCTTTATTTCCACAATTCATTAGGATAAACCTTCAATTTCTTAGAAGGAAATCTATTGCAAATATGACAAGCAGCAAGCAAAGCTTTACCCCATAAATTATAAGATAATTTAGCATATATTAACATAACATTAACCATTTCAGCCAAACTCCTATTCTTTCTTTCTGCCAAACCATTTTGTTCAGGAGTTCTAGGAATACTATATTGGTGTATTATGCCATATTCTTCACAAAAGATATTGCATTCATTAGAGAAGTATTCTCTACCTCTATCACTTCTAAGAATTTTTATCTTTCACCCTAGTTGATTTTATATTTCAGTTTTGAAAAATTTAAACAAATTGGATGCCCCATCTTTATGTTTCATTAATTAAACATAACGAAACCCAGATAAATCATCTATTAATGTTATGAAGTATTTATTATCTCATCTAGTTAACATGTCATTTAATTCACAAATATCTGAATGAATTAATTCAAGTAGACTAGAGGATATATCAACATTATTAAAAGTTTTCTTAACCATTTTTTATTTAACACATAATTCACATTTATCATGCTTGTCTAATTCACAAGAAATCATGCCACTTTTTATCATTCTATTTAAAGTAGAATAGCTTATACGGGCTAATCTATCATACCGTAATTTAGAAGAAACAAGCAAGTAAGCGAAATTTATAGTTTTATTGATACTATTGTCAATAGTACAAAGCTTGACCATTTCCTCAATAGAATAGCATTTTTCAACAAAAATCCCATTACGGGATAGTACAAGTTTTCCTGACTCAAATACAGACTTGACACCCAGTTTTCTCAAGAAATCCCCACTAACAAAGATCATATTCATATCTGGAACATGTAATACATTTGAAAGATTTAATTTATTTTTAGATGTGAAGTACAATTCAATGTTTCCTTTGCCAACGAGGCTTGAATAACCTTCATTCTCCATTTGATTTGTTGTCCGTCATCGATCTCTTGATAGATTTTGAAAAGAGACCTATCATAGAAAATATGAACGATAGTACATGTGTCATACCACTATCTCGAAAATTTCCCTTTGACAACATTGATTTCGCTCACAGTAGCAACAATGTCTTCGGTATCAATTGAATTCACTTTGTCCTCGATTTTGCTTTGTTTTCAATGTTGGCAATCTTTTGCAAAATGACTGAGTTTCCAACACACAATGCAATCTTTTGAACTTATTGTTGTCCTTACTGGAAGATTTTTTCTAGAATGATTTGTTGGATTTGTTGGTGTTCTCCACGCATTGTCTTTTGGAGTGCCAATATGAGAATTTTCATTCCCATCTCGTGCCCTTGACTCTTCTTTAATTTAGAGATATTTTTGAACTTGCTCCAATGAAAGGTCTTCAGAATTATAGATAATTTTCTTCTTATATCCTCTCCAAGTCATTGGTAATTTAGCAATGATAGCCCCAACTTGGAAGGCTTTGGGAAGTTCAATTTTCATTGTTTTTATCTTGTTAACAATCACTTGTAACTCATGTAATTGTGGCAATATCGGTATGTTATTAAGAAATTTGAAATCAAAATACCTGGAAATTAAAAATTTCTTGGTACCTTCATCTTTGTCTTTGTATTTATTTCCAAGTGCTTCCCAATTTCTTTTGCCGGAGTTGTATTTGTGTAGAGATCATATAGATGATCCGAAAGATCATTTAAAATGTGGCATCTACAAATCAACTCATCCTCTTGACACTTCTTCTATTCCACCTTTATTGCATCTGAATCTGTGTCTGCCATCCAGATATAGAAATACCACCAAATTTGGATTAAGAACATGTAAGATTTTTAAAGCCAAAGAAAAATTAATTTCAACTTGTCTTGCCAACGAGTGAAGTTTGTTCCATCGAACTAGTCAACCCTCACCAAGTCTTGATTCATCAATTTGATTGTAGCCTTGGTGGTTTCATTCTCGGATGCCATGACATATCACTTTTAGATTTTTGAAAATGTACTTTAAGAGGAAAATTAAACACAAACTCCAAAAAACCGCTGGAACTTTAACTTGAAGAACACAAAAGATAATAATAAACATGGGACTTAAAGCGTGCTCTTCTAAAAGTGATATTTGAATCATCTCTTAAAGAATGAGATGCTAAAGAATCTTCACTCAAATAGCTTTAGCAAATTTCAAGCCTCAAACTGGATTGCACTAGCACCAATAAAATTCGAAAAAAAGAACTATGAAGGTTTAAAAAATTGAGATTTATGAAATGAATTTGATGTTTAAACACTTTGATGTTGTTTGAGAATAATTTATTGAGTTTATTTTCATCAAATTCAACTTGGATTTATAGTGTAAAGACACCCAAAACCAAAAGACACATCACTTGGGTCGAAGAGGCAGCTTTTGGTGCCTAAACTGTTGATTTTATGTTTGGACCGCGACCAAGTTAACAGGGATTTGGTCCATGTTTGCCGTTGTTGACCGCGGTATGCTTACCACAGTTGACCACAGCCTGAAATTGTTATTTTTTCATTATGTCCAGCAATTCCTACAATATGTTTTGAACAATAGTTCTAATAGTATGTCTTTCCATTCTTGTCTAAATTTAGGCTGTGACATCTAAACCACATTCAAGTGCCTTCAAACAAGTTTAAGCTAACTGAGCTGATAATGCAAATGGTGAAACTGATTAAACCAGTATTGTACGGAATTTGAAAGAGTAAAGTCCGGGACAAGTTAGTTGTATAATGTGCATAGAAATATACGTTATTTATTTAGAGAAAGTAGAATGCAAAGAGTATGTTTGTTAGTACTTATAGGTACTTATAAGCTAGTCAAACATCATTTTTATCCACACATTTTGTAGTACTCACAACTTTATCTACTTTTTATTTATACATTCGGTAAGACCCACTACATATAATCTAAAAAAACTTTTCTAAACATACACTTAGTTTGTCCATAGTCCAATGTGCTTCAATATTATCGATGAATGGAAAATATTTGTAGGGTGGTGTTGACGTTGGAAAATGACGTGATAGTTCCCAAGCCAACTTAATATTTAAGTATTGATGACGGACATGGCCGAAGTAAAGTATATGCGCAAATGATAAGAGAAGACATGTTTGTAAGTTCTTTCTAAGTGTGCTCTTTTTATCAGCAATTAATGTTGTTTTTTTTTTTTACATTTGTGTTTCCTATTTATAGGAAGATATGTAATGATCACATACATTTAATGCCAAACTGAGCATTAAATGCTTACAAGACATCCTTTTTTGGACATTTAATGTGAAGTGACATCCACATTAATTAAAGCGGTTGGTCTAACGTCTGACACGTGGAGAGACGTGCCCTTGATGACGTGAATTTGGCAGTAGGCAACTTTGGTAAGACCTCCGACCTGAGGTCGGACAGGTAGGACCTCATCAAATAGGATCTTCTCAACGAGAATGGAGAGTCACTTGGCTGTTTCATGAGTTCATCCAAGATCGATGTGATACTACTGACAATGTGTATCATTGTTTGACAAGTGGTGCAGCCTTGATGAAAAATCAGCTTTTTGCATGGCTCGAGGGTATATTTTAATGGAGCACGATCATTGCACCGTCATGTCATTATTGCAGCATTGATAGTGCTGACTTATCACCTTCCTCCTCTATAAATAGAGAGAAATGAGGCTCATTTGGGACTCTTGCCTTCACATTTTCTTCCTTTCATTTGCTTTGTTTAAGTTGAGCGTCAGAACGGTTAACTAAATTCGAGCTGCCATTGAGGTCGTGCTTCATATTTCAAACTTAGGTATCCCTTCATTTTCCTTTAAACTTATTCATTTTCTTGCATTCTTCTAGTCAGTAGGATGTCTCAAGAGGTCGGTAGTGGGAGTGAAAATGAGGCTCTGTCCTGGAGGAGAGGTAAGGAGAATGAGGGCGTTAGTTCAAGTAGGATAGTAGAGGGGATAAACGAGGAAGAGATCCTTAGCCCTGCTCCTTTGACAGCTATTCATCCATCAAGTAGGTCATCTTCACAAGATCGAGGTAGTGGAGATAGGGAGGTAGGGTCTGGGGCATTAGACGGAGGGTGAAGGAGGTAGAGTCCTGATATATGAGTGCTTTGGTTTGGAAATGTAAGTTCTTTTCCTCTAAGGTCAGCCAAAAACTACTTAGGGATTGGCATAGGGCCTATAGGATCCCAGACGATATAGAATTTATCGTCCCAGGTCCTGATGATTGGGCTGATGATCCATCCATGGGATGCATGTCTTTGAATCATGTTATGTTGGCTACAGGGCTCCGTCTTCCTTTTCCTAAAATCATTATGAAGTTTTTGCGGGAGTGGAAAATAGCTCCGACCCAACTGTGCCCTAATGGTTGAAGGACCATGGTGGGTTTTCTTATTTTATGGGACCAGTTCAGCTTCCTCCATCCTTCAGTTAGGAAATTTAATAGTCTATACTATTTTAAACTAGACAGGAAGAGGTCGGGCTGGTGGTATACGTATGTAAAGGACAGAACGGGAGGTAGTGTTGTTACCCAGACCCCAAACTCAGTTAAAAAGTGGAAAAAGTACTGGTTTTTCATCCGGGGTGCTTCGCAATTCTCTAAAAATGACACCAGGCCTGACGTAAACATTCCAGTTCGTTATCACAAACTAAGTAAGCATTGTCTCTTTGTTTGTTTAGGTTAGTCCAGCTCGTTGCATAATGACCTCTTTTTTCATCTTTCAGGGTATAATTCTTACGACCTAACAGAAGAATCTTTAGAAAGAGCTCAGAGGGTGTGGACTTTGAGTGAGGACTCCCCATCTTGTAGTGTGCAAATAACCGAAGAAAACTTGGTTACAGCTCGACTTTCTCTTTTTAGCTCAGACCTTCCTCCACTTGGTAAGATGACATCTAACTCCGATCTGATATACTTGTTTTATTTTTCCTTTTACAGTTTTAACTCTTTCCACTACGCAAGTCATTCCAAAAAAGACATGAAGGAAATTTCTGCTCTTTTGAAGACGTCAGATAAGGCCGAAAAGGGTAAGAGGAAAGCTAAAGGCGAGGGGCCTAGCCAAACATCCCACCGCCGACCCTCACCTGAACAAGTTCCAACTCCAACTCCAGCTTGGGATCCTAGTCCAGCCCGGAGCATGGAAGAGGTGACATCTTTTCCAGTTCGTAAGGGACCGTCCTGAGCTCCACAATCGTCAGTCCAGATCCCAATGCCGTACTTGGGATCGACCCTGGAGAAAGACAAGAAATACCTAAGGCTTCGCAGACTTCTCTCCAAGCTAGTGCAGGATTTATTCCATTCTAACTCTCCCTCAAGGAAAGAAGTGGTCGGGCTACCCCTCACTGCCAAAAAGGCCATAAGGTTTATGGCGAAGAGCTGGACTGGAATACTTAGAAAGCATGGAGACGGTAAAGTCTGCCGTTACTCCATCAGTAAATTTTTCCAGGGTGGCAATTCAGCTAATCTCGACGGTAGAGAAAATGGGCAAGACTTTATCAGACTTTTAATTGATGAATAATGAAGGTCAGAAGGTCTTTGTTGAACTAACCGAGGAGAAAAAACCTTGGGCTTCCGCTGAGAAGGGGCTGAAGAAAAGAGAAGAAGAGCTCAGGGCTAATGAGTCTGAGGTCCAAGCTTTGACAGAGCAACTGGTAACAGAGAAGAGGTCGAGGGCCGAACTGGAGACTTCGTTAGAGAAGAGCCAGATTAACTTCAGGACTTCCTTGGAAAGGTTGATAGACAAGGACAAGGTCATGGTAGATTTCAAGTCCTCGGACACCTATCTAGCCGACCAGAAGAAGGTCTACTTCCTCATGATGGAGGAGTTGAAGGAGACAGCAGCTGAGAAACGTCTGGACTGGGATGTTCAGTTCCTGAAGGATGAGCTGAAGAGGAATTCCAAACTCAATCCATATCACCTAAGGAAGGAGATCAGTTCGAGGGTCAGGAATGAGCTCTTGTCTTGTGTAATTTTTTGTTTTTCAAGGGTTCTCTCTTTTGTACTTGTACTGAAGTTCAATATCAATGAATTCCATTCTGTTAACTTGTGTTTTATTTTTTAAACTAATTAAAACTGACTTCTGACTTCAAACATTTGATATTAGATGATGTAAATACCTCCAAGTTTGTAGTTCGATCAAATAGATGTGATGAAACTAACTTCTAACATCTATTCTCTACCTCCGAACTTCAGACATCTGATCTTTCACATATAGATGGTGTAAATGCCTCCAAGTTTGTAGCTCGGTTTAATGGATGAGCTGAAATTGATATCTGATCTCTACCTCCGAACTTCAGACATAGATGGTGTAAATGCCTCCAAGTTTTTAGCTCGGTCTAATGGATGAGCTGAAACAAATATCTAACATCTAACCTCCAACTTCAAACTTTTAAACATCTGACCTCGGACCTTTTTTCTTTAACTTCTAGTATTGTGGCCTTTTAACTTTTGACTTTTGACTTTAAACTTTAGCTTGGTCAGATAGGCGAACTGTTAATTCAATTGCTAGATTCATTTTTGCAACATAGATCAGCTAAAATGGCCGAGCTCCTTTTTTTTACAGCACCAATGTTGTTCAGCTTGGGTTCGATCTTGGTAGACCTTTGCGTCTAGAGGCTTATGACATTTGCCACATCCATAGTTTAGATGTAAAATTCTTAGTCGGCGTGGCAAAGGCAAAGACTTACACCATCCGACGGTGGTCCGAGTGTGTGGGATTTTTATGTCCAAAGGTTTGTGATCTTAATCACATCTTTAGTTCGGACTATTTGTAGCTTTAATTTCGACATTTTTTTATCAAAAACATTTCTTCATTTCAAAATAGGTAGGAAAAACTTTTTACAATGTGGAAATCGTGGCTTCTTTGACAAAAGTAGTTCGTGCCCGTAGGCCGACGTTGATGATTTCTACTAATAGTATATCTTCAGATGTTCGGTATTCCAAAGATGCGTGAGTGGAAAAACTTTTGCATTCTGGAGCATGTAAGCCCTGTTCTTGAGGGATGTGATGATTTTGTAAGGTCCTTCCTAATTTGGAGCAAGTGTCCATGCCTTGTGTTCTCTTGTTGCAAGGAAGACCTTCCTCTCTCCAACTTTAAATTTTCGTTCCCTAACTTTGTTGTTGAGTACCTTACGCTACTCTGTTTGTATATTACATTTTTCATTTCTGCTCCTAATCTTTTCTCCTTTAGTAGGTCGAGCTTAGCTCTCATAGCACCATCATTGGAGTTTCTATCAAAACTCTGGACTTTGAATGATGGGAGTCTGAGCTCTACTGGGATGATAGCTTCGACTCCGAAGGCTAGTGAGAAAGATGTTTCTCCCATGCTGGATCAGCAAGTTGTGCGATAAGACCATAGTACATTTGGTAATTCTTCTGCTGAGGCTCCTTTTAGTTCATCTAGCTGTGTCTTCAAGGTATGTTTGATAATCTTGTTGATGGCTTCGACTTGTCCATTGGGTTGGAGATGATTCGGTATAGATAAGTGCTTCTTAATTTTCAGCTCTTCACAGAATGACCTCAGCCTGGAATTGTCAAACTGACTGCCGTTTTCTGTGATAATCAAATAGGAGATTCCAAATTTGCATATAATCAATTTCCAGATGAAATCAGTGGTTTTTTGTTATGTTATTTTGTCTAGTGGTTCCGTCTCTGCCCATTTGGTGAAATAGTCAACAGCAACTATGGCGAACTTAGTTCCATCTTCTCTTGTGGGCATCGGACCAAACCGATTAGGTCAATCTTTCATTTTGAGAAGGGCCTTGGGCTGTTTACTAAGGTCAGTCCTTCTGGAAGAGCTCTGATGATGGAAGTAAACCTCTATCATTTGTCGTATTTTTGGATGAACTTGATGGAATCTTTCTTTAGTGATGGCTAGAAATATCCCTACCTCAAGATTTTGTGTGCTAATGAGTGCCCCCAGTATGGTTGCCACATAATCTTCGTGAACTTTGTTGAGGGCGTATTGGGCTTCATTTTCTTTAGACATATGAGAAGTGAGAGCGAAAAGCTTCTTTTGAATAGAACGTTGTCCATGATTGTGTATCTGGCTGCCCTAGTCCTTAATTTTCTAGCCTTCATACTGTCAAAGCATACCCTACCATCCTTCAAAGATCAGACGATCTTGTCCATCCAACTGGGGTCGAGGTCGGTAGTGGTGATCATGGGCTTGGGCTAGTTGATTACTGCATTGCTGATTCTTCTGATCGAGATGTTCTCTAGCTCATGTATTCCTTCGTTGGTAGCGAGTCATGCCAAGACATCAGCAAGGCTATTTATGTTCTTGGGATTTGTTTGATTTCGACAACACTGAATGATTTGAGTTCTTGCTCTATTATCTATGAGTAAGATGCCATCCGGTCGTCCTTGGCTTGGTAAGACTTGTTGATTTGATTTACTACCAGCTGAGAGTCGTTGTATACCAGTAGTATGAGTGCACCCATTCTCTTTGTAAACCTTAAACTAGTGATTAGGGCTTCGTATTCAGCCATATTGTTAGAGGCATGGAAATCGAATCGCAAGGACTGACAAAGTGGCTCCAAGTCTGGGCTCATCAGGACTACTCCAGCTCAGGCGTGTGTTTCTATCGATGATCCATCTATGAAGAGAGTCCAACTATCTTCATCTTTGGTGCTAGGCTCATTTTGCGGACTGAACTCTGCGATGAAGTTGGCTAGTGCTTGACCTTTGATGAAAGTTCGGTGTCTGAAGTGGAGGTCAAACTAGTCGAGCTCTACCGTCTATTTCACAAGTCTTTCAGAAGTATCTGGTTTTTGGAGGACCTGCCTCAGGGGGTAGTTTGTTAAAATTTCTACCAAGTGCTGCAAGAAGTAGGGCCTGAGTTTTCTTACTGACATGATTAGAGCATAGGCAAACTTCTCCATTGGGCTGTATCTCAGTTCGGCATCGTGTAAAGCCTGGCTAACATAGTACACTGGATGTTGGATTCCTTCATCCAACCTGATTAGTACGGAACTGACAAAGCGTTCTGAGACCGCCAAGTAGAGAGTTAGGATTTCCTCAGTCATTGGTTTTGACAGTAATGGAGGTTGTGCAAGTTGTGCTTTCAGTCATTCGAATGCTAGATGGCATGCCTCATTCCAAACTTGAACTCCTTACCATCGCATAGAGCAACGAAAAAAAATTTGTACTTATCCATCAATTTTGAAACAAAACGGCTTAGGACAGCTATCCGTCCTGTTAGGATTTGCACTTCCTTGATTTTAGTATGAGATCTCATCTCTTGTAGGGCTCTGATTTTCTTTGATTGGCCTCGATGCCTCTTTGGTGGACCATGTAGCCCAAGAATTTTCTCAACCCGACGCCGAAGAAATATTTTGAAGGATTGAGCTTCATCTTGTACTTTCTTAGTACGGAGAACATCTCAGCAATGTGTCGCATGTGATCTGTTTCCTTAGTGATTTTTACAAGCATTTTTTGTCGATGTATACCTCCATGGTCTTCCTGATGAGGCCAAAAAACATGGTGTTGACTAACCGTTGATAGGTTGCCCTAGCTTTCTTTAGTCCAAACGTCATAACTCAATAGTAGTACAGACCTCTGTAGGTTATGAAGGAGGTATTCTCCTGATCACTTTCATGCATTGGAATTTGGTTGTAACTGGAGTACGCATCCATGAAGCTTAGAAGTTCATGACCTGCCGTGACATCTATCATTTGATCGATTCGGAAGAGTGGAAAGCTATCCTTAGGGCATGCCTTGTTTAAATCGGTAAAGTCAATGCATACACTCCAAGCTCCATTGATTTTCTTTACCAAGACGGAGTTGGCTACCCATCCAGGATATAATGACTCCTTGATAAAACCATACTTGAGCAATTTGTCAACTTCTTCAGCAAGAGCTTCGTATCTCACCAGATTGAGGAGACGTCGGTGTTGTTGTCTTAGTTTGACATCCAGGCTCGTGTTCAGCCTGTAACAAGCGACCTTAGGGTCTATCCCTTCCATATCCGCATGTTCCCATATGAAGACATCAAGATTGTCCTTTAGGAAGGCCATGAGTTGAGTTCTTATTGGCTTGTTGAGTTCCTTCCCAATACGTAGGACCTTCTTAGGGTGGTTGAGGTTTACATCGACCATCTCCAATTTTTCAACTGGCTCCGCCTTGTGCTCATGTTGGTCCGACCTATGATCTAGGCATATGAGCTCTTCATGGAGCACGCCTACTCCTACCCGGAGAAGGTGATGTTGCAGCTTCTAGCCGCCATCTGATCTCCTCTGACTATTCCAACTCCATGGAAAGTGGAAAATTTCATAACATAGTGGTAGATGGATGCAGCCACTTTGAGTTCATGCAGTATTGTTCGTTCCAAGATTGCATTGCAATTGGATGAGCGGTCTACGATTACAAAATTTACGATTATCCTCCTTTGGCACGGAGATAGTCCGAGCTCTACCATGAGGATGACATGTCCCTTTGGATCTACGAAGTCCCCGGTGAACCCCTGGAGGGGCTTTAGGAATGGCTTGACATGCCGTTCATCGATCTCCATTTGTTTAAATGTTCTCAAGTATAGAACATTGACACATCTCTCGTCATCCACAAGCGTTCGATGGATATTGATTTCAGAGACCAGCATAATAATGACGAGTACATTCGAATGTGGCTGCAACACATGGGACATGTCTTCTTCAGAGAAAGAGCACTTCTCTGCATCTAGGTTAGCTAGGACATTTGACAATATCTGATAGCTGGTATAAGCTTTCTGAGAGAGTTTGTAGTGCTGTCTTCTTGATCCTTTTAAGTGCTGACTTCCTCCCACTATCATGAAAATTTTGACGCGTGGTAGTTCACCGCAGCCTTGTTGAGATAGAGGTGGAGGTGGATATGGAGGTGGAGGTGGGAGTTCAACTAGATCATGGAGAATTGGGAGCTCAGCTCCTCTCGCGGGACGTGCTAGGAACTCTCATAGATGACCTCGTCGAATAAGGCTTTCTATTTCGTGTTTCAAGTCCCAAAAATTGTCAGTGTCATGCCCAGTAAATTGGTGATATCTGCAGTACTTCCTTTGGTTCAACTCAGATGAGTTTGCTCTCATAGGAGCGGGCTTTTTGAGGATGTGCTTGCCTTTGGTCTGCATTAGGACATTCTCAAGCGAGGTGTTCAGGGTGTGGTATCCCTGGAATCTTTCGTGAATGGGTATTTTCCGACCTAGGTGCTGGAAATCAGGTGTTTTCTTGGGACTTTCTTTCTTTTGATCTTTTTCTTTGCCCTTGACGTTGTCTCTACGATCAGACTTTTCATTCTCCTGGTCAGAGGTAGCCTCCTCGGTACTGATGTACTTCTCAGCTCTAGATAAGAATTTCTGGTACGTTGCTGGTCCATCTTCATGAGCTGACCATCAGAATCACATTTTGGTATGTAGTCCAGACAAAACAACCATCAAAGCGGCATTGTCTGAGATTTTGTCCACTTCGACTATTCTTTTACTCAATCTGTCTATGTAACTTCTCAAGTATTTAGTTCGTCCTTGTTTGATGCTCACCAGGCGTTCCTTGGGAGTAGACCGAGCTCTTGCCCCGATAAAGGTGGAGACAAACTGAACTGATAGATCATTGTAACGACGAATGGAATGCTGTGGTAGTTTTTTGAACCATCTCATTGCTCTATTACCGAAAGTCAGAGGAAAAGCTCTGGACACAATGGCATTGCTGTCCCCTGGATTTCTATCCGGGATGTATACCGAATGAGGTGTCCAACGAGGTCGTTGCCATCCTCATAGCTAGTTAGCTGTGGTATTTTAAGCTTTTCTAGCAGTGATTTTGCCAGGATGTCCTTTGAGAATGGAGAGTATCGATCAATTATGTATTCCTCTAGGATGTTCTTTTGCTTAGCCTCTAGTTTGGCTAAGCGTCGCTTCATCAGCTCTAGCTCATCCGGGGTATTTTATAGGCTCGATGCTGCCATAGAAGGAGTTCATTCCTTACTTCGTACTTTCTCTTCACGTGGCGCAGCTAGGATCTGTGAAGGGCGACCTATACGATAAAAGAAGCTCACCGATCATTGCGATACAAGTTTCTTAAGGAGACTAGGGCGTCTGTTCTCACCCTCCTTGCTGCCCAATGGATTTTTCTTGCTGAATTCTAACCTTTTTTTTTTCACATGACGATCTTCAGGTCAGCTCCGTGTTGGCGGCGACTCTGCTTTTGAGTCAGAAATGTGTCTGGTGGTAGCTTGATTCTTCTCAAGCCGTTCAATGGCAAGAGTTAGGTACTCCAACTTTTATAAGATACATCTCTTTCGGGAGCATGAGTTTGAGTTGAAGTTTATCCAAGATATCTTCGGCAAAAGCCCGAGGGATGATCAACATGTTGGCTCTCCGTTCTCCCGTGGCTGCAAGCCCTTGAGTCATGGCTACGGCTCACATTGAAGGTATTTTTAGAGATAAAAGTGTTTAGTTATGGTAATCAAGTATTGATCTTTTTGGTGAGTTTCTGAAATATGAAGAGTCTTTTTAGGGTAGAGCCCTCATTCTAGCACCAAAATGTTGACGTTAGAAAATGACGTGATAGTTCCCATGCCAACTTAATATTTAAGTATTGAGGTCGGACGTGGCCGAAGTAAAGTATATGCGCAAATGATAAGAGAAGACCTATTTGTAAGTTCTTCTTAAGTGTGCTCTTTTTATCAGCAATTAATGTTTTTTTTTTTGACATTTATGTTTCCTATTTATAGGAAGATATGTGATGATCACATGCATTTAATGACAAGTTGAACATTAAATGCTTACAAGACATCCCATTTTTGGGAATTTAATGTGAAGTGACATCCGCATTAATTACAACAACTGGTCTGACGTCTGATACGTGGAGAGACGTGCCCTTGATGATGTAAATTTGGCAGTAGGCGATTGTGGTAAGACCTCTGACCTGAGGTCGGACGGGTAGGACCTCATCAAGTAGGACTTTCTCAATGAGATAGAGAGTTAATTGGCTATTGTGATAGGTCAGGTCGGATATCAACATGTGGAATAAATGTTACATTAGGAAACATGACGTAGGATGATTGGAAGTGCACATGTATTATACAATCATTTGGCAGATGGTTACATTGTTTCTCATTATAACATTGTTACTTCTTAAGATACGCTTTGTTTTCGATTTTTGTCTTCACAAAACTCTCAATACTTTTTAAAGGCTTTATAATAACTTAGATTCGTATCAAGATATGAATTCTGAAAAATTTATGTACACTCACTATTCTAATTGTTCTGAAATAATTAAGAGATAATTTCTCATCCATAACTGAAAAGATATGTGGCTATTAAAGAAAAATACAGATCAAGTGATAAGTGTATTTTACACACTTATCCTAGTTTGTAAACTTGATATATAATTGTGATTTGAGTGGATTTCTACTTAATTTTGTATAAATATTGTCATTGTAGGTAAAATCTAAAAATAGAAGTAAATGGAACAAATATGGAGAATTCGAACTTAAATGAGAGTTGATAAAAAGTATTTGAAGATTGATTTAATGGCACAAGAATGATACGAACTATTAAGAGAGTCATTGGAGGATTGTCACAAGTTTCAGGAGTACAATTTAACTTTCAAAAAGTTTGAAGACTGATTGCACATTTCTAAATCTTGAAGAGGACCAAATTTTGATGATGAAAGAAGTTCGGGGACCATTTTAAAAGCTCTTGGAAGTTGTGGATAAATTTTGAAGAGTTTTGGGCAAAATGGGAGCAAATACGCACAAAAAACTTGAAGTAGGGACCAAATTGCATAATTTTAAAAATTGAGAGACCAAAATGCAAAATAGAAGAAAAGTTGCAAACAACTTTCTGTTTTCCACAGTCCAGACACAATTTTCATACTGCGTCTAGACCACGGCAAACAACAAGTTGAGATTCAGTAGTATTTCTGTCCTTTTCAATTAAAACAAATTTAAAGAGTGTAAACACTATAAAATGACCTACTTTAGGTTTAAAAAGTGGTTGGAAAATCAAGGAAACAAAAGAGAACTAAATGAGCAAAGGAATAATGGCGAAGGCTTTGAAGATTGAGACGTGAAAACAGAAAATTTTTGTGCAAGATATTCAATTCTTTCTCGTCATTTCTTTAAACCCGGTTATGTGTTCCAAAATTTTCATGTTTTCTTTTTCCCTTGTGATAGTAGCTAAACGTATAATTAGGACAAACGGTATGTAACCTAGTTTTGAAGCTTTACTTTCAATTATCAAGTTTTATGAAATTAATGGATTCATGTATTGATTTTACTTCTTTCTTTAATGCTTGAATTACTTGATCACTAGTTCATTGATTTGTGGATTTTAACGAGCCGAGAAGTGACTTATTAATTTAGACCACGTAGTAAAATTTGACAATTGAGTAAAAGGTATAGATACATTTTTACCATTGTTGCGGTCCATGATTGTATTCCTAAGTGCTTAAATGCATTTAATTAAGACTTATTCAGATTCACATAGAAATATATTGGATTGACTTAATTAAGCAAGATTGATTTGAACTCGAGAGATGTAAATTGATTTAATTGGTGAATTGACCAAATAAAATTGTAGAAATTAATTTGATAGGCGAAATTAAATGTGATAATTATGGTGAAACCGTGAGTCCCAACACTTTAATCATCATATTCATTTGTTTAAGGCATAATTGCGTGAAAGATCTTCAACCTTTCAAAATCGTTAGAGATATGCCCCTAACTTAAAAAAATAGCATCACACAACCCCAACAAATAAAAAACTTGGCATGGTAGGTCCTTTATGATGAAATTGCCCTTTCTTTTAAATAAACAAAAAATGAAAAACAAGAAAATGATTAAAAACTAACCAAATGTACTAAAAAATAAAAAGTCAGAAATGTACCCCCAAAAAATAAAAATTAACAAAGAAGCCATCTTCTTTATGAAATCACAATCCTCAATTTATTGTTTTTATTCATTCAATTCTACAATAGTAGCACGAGTACACGCTTCAGCTTATGGTGGTCATTTTGGTCCAACCAAAATTGTCGCAAAAGTGCTTCACTGTAGGTGTTACTGGCCAACATTGTTAAAGGATGCTATTGTTTTTGTAGAACTTGTGACCGATGCACAAGCATCGATAATATATCAACCCAATATGAAAATGACTTTTAACAACATTTTAGAGGTGGAATTGTTTGATGTTTGGGGTATTGACTTTATGGGACCGTTTCTCCTATCCTACTTAAACAAGTATATTATAGTGGCCGTTGATTATTAATCTTAAAATAACTTTTATGAAACTATATATAACAATTTTGAGTCACGAAAGCACATTTCCAACTACCCTATTAGCCGTTCAATGTCGAATCGCAATCTTTTTTTTTTTGTCAAAATTGTACAAAATTCAAGTGTAAAAACTATTGTTTAACGTTCAAAATGTATTTTTAATTTGATTTCTAAAGTTTTTTGACGTCATAATATACTTATGAAGTCAAATGTACTAATTTGGATTCGCAAAAATACGTTTTGAACAACCACATAGGTTGTTCAACGTAGATCAATTTATGTCAAACTTTAAAAAAATTCACGAGTACAACACATCTTTGGATGTTATAAACGTATTTTTTAGATGATTTCGTCATAAATTAATCTTAAAATAACTTTTATGAAACTATATATAACAATTTTGAGTCACGAAAGAACATTTACAACTACCCTATTAGTCGTTTAATGTCGAATCGCAAGCTTTTTTTGTCAAAATTGTACAAAATTCAAGTGTAAAAACTATTGTTTAACGATCAAAATGCATTTTCAATTTGATTTCTAAAGTTTTTTGAAGTCATAATATACTTACGAAGCCAAATGTACTAATTTAGAGTCGCAAAAATACATTTTGAACAACCACATAGGTTGTTCAATGTCGATCAATTTATATCAAACTTTGAAAAAAATTAACGACGACAACACATCTTTGAATGTTATAAACTTATTTTTTAGATGATTTCGTCATAAATTAATTTTCAAATAATTTTTATGAAACTATATATAACAATTTCGAGTCACGAAAACACATTTTCAATGACCCTATTGGCCGTTCAATATCGAATTTCAAGCATTTTTTGTCCACATTTTACAAAATTCAAGTGTAAAAACTACAGTTTAACATTAAAAATGTATTTTTAATTTGATTTCTAAAGTTCTTTGATGTCATAATATACTTACGAAACCAAATGTACTAATTTGGAGTCGCAAAAATACGTTTTGTACAACAACATAGGTTGTTCAATGTCGATCAATTTATGTGAAACTTTGAAAAAATTTACAGTACAACACAT
This sequence comes from Forsythia suspensa, assembly GCA_023638005.1. NCBI lineage: Eukaryota > Viridiplantae > Streptophyta > Magnoliopsida > Lamiales > Oleaceae > Forsythia > Forsythia suspensa. Next base: position 19,817,834 of record CM042664.1, on the reverse strand, counting down.
CTTTGGATGTTATAAACGTATTTTGTAGATGATTTCGTCATATATTAATCTTCAAATGACTTTTATGAAACTATATATAACAATTTTGAGTCACGAAAGCACATTTTCAACTACCCTATCGGCCTTTCAATATCGAATCGCAAGCGTTTTTTTGTCAAAATTGTACAAAATTCAAGTATAAAAACTACTGTTTAACGTTCAAAATATATTTTTAATTTGATTTCTAAAGTTTTTGACGTCATAATATATTTATGAAGCCAAATGTACTAATTTAGATTCACAAAAATACATTTTGAACTACGACATAGGTTGTTCAATATCGATCAATTTATGTCAAACTTCGAAAAAATTCACGAGTACAACACATCTTTGGATATTATAAACGTATTTTTTAGATAATTTCGTCATATATTAATCTTAAAATAACTTTTATGAAACTATATATAACAATTTTGAGTTACGAAAGCACATTTCCAACTACCTTATTGACCATTCAATGTCGAATCACAAGTGTTTTTTTGTCAAAATTGTACAAGATTTAAGTGTAAAAACTACTGTTTAATGTTCAAAATGTATTTTTAATTTGATTTCTAAAGTTTTTGACGTCATAACATAGGTTGTTCAATGTCGATCAATTTATATCAAACTTCGAAAAAATTAACGAGTATAACACATCTTTGAATGTTTAAAATGTATTTTTTTAGATGATTTCGTCATAAATTAATCTTCAAAAAACTTTTATGAAACTATATATAACAATTTCGAGTCACGAAAACACATTTTCAATGACCCTATTGGCCGTCCAATGTCGAATCGCAAGTATTTTTTTTCCACATTTTACAAAATTCAAGTGGAAAAACTACTGTTCAACATTCAAAATGTATTTTTTATTTGATTTCTAAAATTTTTTGACATCATAATATACTTACGAAACCAAATGTACTAATTTGGAGTCGCAAAAATATATTTTAAACAACCACATAGGTTGTTCAATGTCGATCAATTTATGTGAAACTTTGAAAAAATTCACGAGTACAACACATCTTGGGATGTTATAAATGTATTTTTTAGATGATTTCTTCATATATTAATCTTGAAATAACTTTTTTGAAACTATATATAACAATTTTGAGTCACGAAAGCACATTTCCAACTACCCTATTGGCCGTTCAATGTCGAATCGCAAGCATTTTTTTGTTAAAATTGTACAAAATTCAAATGTAAAAACTAATGTTTAACGTTCAAAATATATTTTAATTTGATTTCTAAAGTTTTTTGACGTCATAATATACTTATGAAGGCAAATGTACTAATTTGGATTCGTAAAAATACGTTTTGAACAACCACGTAGGTTGTTCAATGTCGATCAATTTATGTCAAATTTTGAAAAAATTCACGCGTACAACATATCTTTGGATGTTATAAATGTATTTTTTAGATGATTTCGTCATATATTAATCTTAAAATAACTTTTATGAAACTATATATAACAATTTTGAGTCACCAAAGCACATTTTCAACTACACTATTGGCCATTCAATGTCAAATCGCAAGCATTTTTTTGTCAAAATTGTACAAAATTCAAGTGTAAAAATTATTGTTTAACGTTCAAAATGTATTATTAATTTTATTTCTAAAGTTTTTTGACGTCATAACATACTTACGAAGCCAAATGTACTAATTTGGAGTCGCAAAAATAAGTTTTGAACAACTACATAGGTTGTTCAATGTCGATCAATTTATGTCAAACTTTGATAAAATTAACGAGTACAACACATCTTTGGATGTTATAAACGTATTTTTTAGATGATTTCATCATATATTAATCTTAAAATAACTTTAATGAAACTATATATAACAATTTTGAGTCACGAAAGCATATTTCCAACTACCCTATTGGTCGTTCAATGTTGAATCGCAAGCGTTTTTTTGTCAAATTTGTACAAAATTCAAGTGTAAAAACTACTTTTTAACGTTCAAAATATATTTTTAATTTGATTTCTAAAGTTTTTTGACGTCATAATATACTTACGAAACCAAATGTACTAATTTGAATTTGCAAAAATACGTTTTGAACAATTACATAGGTTGTTCAATGTCGATCAATTTATGTCAAACTTTGAAAAAATTAACGAGTACAACACATCTTTGAATGTTATAAACGTATTTTTTAGATGATTTCGTCATAAATTAATCTTAAAATAACTTTTATGAAACTATATATAACAATTTTGAGTCACCAAATCACATTTTCAACTACACTATTGGCCATTCAATGTCGAATCGCAAGCATTTTTTTGTCAAAATTGTACAAAATTCAAATGTAAAAACTACTTTTTAACGTTCAAAATATATTTTTAATTTGATTTCTAAAGTTTTTTGACATCATAATATACTTACGAAACCAAATGTACTAATTTGAATTTGCAAAAATACGTTTTGAACAATTACATAGGTTGTTCAATGTCGATCAATTTATGTCAAACTTTGATAAAATTAACGAGTACAACACATCTTTGGATGTTATAAATGTATTTTTTAGATGATTTCATCATATATTAATCTTAAAATAACTTTTATGAAACTATATATAACAATTTTGAGTCACGAAAGCATATTTCCAACTACCCTATTGGCCGTTCAATGTCGAATCGCAAGCGTTTTTTTGTCAAATTTTTACAAAATTCAAGTGTAAAAACTACTTTTTAACGTTCAAAATATATTTTTAATTTGATTTCTAAAGTTTTTTGACGTCATAATATACTTACGAAACCAAATGTACTAATTTGAATTTGCAAAAATACGTTTTGAACAATTACATAGGTTGTTCAATGTCGATCAATTTATGTCAAACTTTGAAAAAATTAACGAGTACAACACATCTTTGAATGTTATAAACGTATTTTTTAGATGATTTCGTCATAAATTAATCTTCAAATAACTTTTATGAAACTATATATAACAATTTCGAGTCACGAAAATACATTTTCAATTACCCTATTGGCCGTTCAATATCGAATTTCAAGCATTTTTTGTCCACATTTTACAAAGTTCAAGCGTAAAAACTACTGTTTAATAATTCAAAATATATTTTTAATTTGATTTCTAAAGTTTTTTGACGTCATAATATACTTACGAAACCAAATGTACTAATTTGGAGTCGTAAAAATACGTTTTGAACAACTACATAGGTTGTTCAATGTCTATAATTTTATGTGAAACTTTGAAAAAATTCACGAGTACAACACATCTTGGGATGTTATAAACGTATTTTTTAGATGATTTCATCATATATTAATCTTAAAATAACTTTTATGAAACTATATATAACAATTTTGAGTCACGAAAGCACATTTCCAACTACCCTATTGGCCGTTCAATGTCGAATCGCAAGTATTTTTTTGTCAAAATTGTACAAAATTCGAGTGTAAAAACTATTGTTTAACGTTCAAAATATATTTTTAATTTGATTTCTAAAGTTTTTTGACGTCATAATATACTTACGAAGCCAAATGTACTAATTTGGAGTCGCAAAAATACGTTTTGAACAACCACATAGGTTATTCAATGTCGATCAATTTATGTCAAACTTTGAAAAAATTAACGAGTACAATACATCTTTGGATGTTATAAACGTATTTTTTAGATGATTTCGTCATATATTAATCTTAAAATAACTTTTATGAAACTATATATAACAATTTTGAGTTACGAAAGTACATTTCCAACTACCCTCGTCAGGTCAAAGTTACTATTTCTAAGTCTCATTTCGGCCCTTTGTAAATGAACTAAGGTCCTCATGCGTCCTTCTGAAATAGACAACACAAAGTTGTCTATTCTCCACATCCGATCTAGAAGAAACTTAGTGGAATAGGTACAAAGCCATATTAATGAGCAGTGGCAGGCGGCAGAAACACATATGGAGGATGATGAAGAAGCTGAAAATGCTCCAGACTACATCGAGGAACCAATTTAGCCGGATGTCCCAGTTGTGCCCCTGTAGATTAGACGTCGATGTTGGGTCAATTTTGGGCCAGTATTAAGTCTATGCAGACGACCTTATAGTGGCATACAATTGAAATTCAACAGATGTGGGAAGAACATAAGGCAATCATCACTACAAAAAAGAGAGCTCTTTGCTACATTGCATGCAATAGATGAGTAACAGTGTCATGAACATGAATAATTACGTGAAATGTTTGGATGCCTCAATCAGCAACACTTTTCACCCCCATACCCTGATACTTACTAACCAGATAACAGTCCAATGGTGTCGACACTGCTTATCAATCGAATAAAATCTTTCATTTTGGTAATTTTAGCTTTCTTCTACTCCCATTGAGGACAATGTGTATTTTGAAGTTTTGAGGTGTAGTTGACATTGTGTTTTTGTTACATTTTTGTGTATTCTTTATATTATGTGTGTAAAAAAAATATTTTCTTGTTACTTGTGTGTTTGTGTGTTGGATAGCTTTGCCAGCTGATGATGATATTTATTTGAAACTGTTTTTGATTCATGAACTATGATTAGGTGGTGCTACTTATGCTTATTCTTTTTACTATACTTATCCATATAATATGTGATTAATTACAAGCATAATGGTCATGAATATCATTACTTTTGGTTGGTACATGGATAGAATATGTTGAAAGAATTGTGGACCTGGGTTGTTAAAACCAAGACCACCAATTGAAAACTCAATTACTTAACTAATTGAAATGATAGTTTAGGGATGGTCAATTTAGTGTGGGAGCTATTTAGATAGGTGTTCATTCCATTTATGCTTAATATTCGTGTGGATTATTTTGGCTACCAAGTGGAATCTAGGAATTGACCGTATGCTTGGAGATTGATCCCAACTACTATAAAAGATTCCATGAGGACATCAGAGAGAAAAAATAGTAGAAAGAAGAGGCATGTCATTGGTATCACCAATGTTTGAGCAAAATAGCTATCTACAAGTGAAAACAAATATAGTGAATAACAACAGATGAATGAAACATAAAAGTGCGCAAACCTGACTATGCCTCGGACACTAAATCTAAGGAATCGAGGCAACTAGTGGGTTTGACTTGCCTAGTAGAACCTTGAATGTTGGAACATTCAAAATAGGAAAAATCATCACAAATCTAGATAGTTACTCCATTGGTTAGACCCAACCAAACTTAAACAGAAAAATAATAAGTGTTATGAAAGAAACCTTAGAATTAACACCACAGGTGAGAAATTGAATATCAAGATGGGTGTGTGAATTCCCACGAGAGAGAAATAAAATATTTGACTACTGAGGGATGGAATATTACCAACTTAAAGGCTTATGGTGATTCAATTGACCATGCGTGCACACACGTCGGTCGAGCATCAGATGAGTAAAAATCATTTTTGGTAGTACGATTTAATTTTTTTTATGAATTATTTGATCAGTTTCAAAACTTGAGGCAAATACGTCAAGCTATCTATTGTAGTAAATTTTATTGTTATTTGTTTTTGTGTTTAAGTAGATAATCTTGCTCGAGACGAACAAGTGTTTAAGTTTAGAGGTATTTGATAAGTATGTTTTACAAGTTTATCCTAGCTTATAAACTTGATATATAATTGTGATTTGAGCATATTTCTACTTAATTTCGTATAAAATATTGTCATTGTAGATAAAACTCATAAAGGAAAGCAAATAGAGCAAACAGAGAGAATTCGAGCTTAAATAGGAGTTGATCAGAGGCATTTGAGATTGACTTAATAGCACGGGAGTGATACGAACTATTAAGTGAGCCATCAGAGAAATGTAACAAGTTTCAGGAGTGAAATTTAACTTTCAAAACGTTTGACAACTGAATTGCATACTTCTAAAACTCGAGGAAGACAAAATTTGGATGACTAAAGAGGATCGGGGACCAGTGTGAAAGTTTTTGGAAGTTGTGGGATAAATGTTGAAGAGTTTGGGGAAAAAGGGACCAAAGATACACAACAAACTTGGAGAAAGGACCAAATTGCATAATTTTAAAAGTTGAGGAATCAAATTACAAAATAGAACAAAAGTGGAAAACAACTTTATGTTTTTACACACAGATCCAACCATGACAACAAAGTTAAAAATGTTTTTGCAGTTAGTTTTGGCCATGACTTGCAAATTTCTACCCGCATGGGGTTTTTTCTAATTTTTTTAAGTTGAGATTCAAGGGTATTTGTGTCATTTCAATTAAAACGAGCTTGCGTAAACACTATAAAATGACCTAATTTAGGTAAAAAAAAGTGGTTGGAAAATCAAGAAATCAAAGAAAAACTAAAAGAGCAAAGGAAGAACAACCAAGGCTTAGAAGATTGAGATGTGTAGATGAAAAATTATTGGTGCAAGATATTCAATTATTTCTTGTTCTTTTTTAAATCTCGGTTATGTGTTCCAAATTCTTCATGTTCGTACCTAAATAAGTTTATAGTGTATCTAATTTTTTTCTAACCGTCATCCATCTTTCACAATTAAATTGAATATATGACAAATACAACATACATGAAAGAGTATACTACCAAAATCGGGATTAAGTTGTAAAGTTAATTTCTCCATGACTACTATGTTGACCGACGCATTATCAAAATAAAACTACGGATTTTAGTTTCACAACTAATTTCTTTAATAATATTCATTAAAATATTAACAACATTTAGTCCATTATGGAGATATTTAATTACTTTAAACGCAATATTTTTTGTATGCATAATCTATTGTTTATCTATATAATATGACATAGTAGAAATGTAACATTTATGGTTATAACCGGTCCACAAGTCAGACGTAAAAGGTATAACACCAGTATATTTATTTATATCACTTATTATGTATGTTTTGTTATTGTATAAATTAATAGCATTTGAATGAAGAATGGTTCTAGAAAAGTGTTTGTATCTGGGTTTGAAATATTTTTTTATGAAGTTGGTCATGTGAACATTTTCCACTACGCTAAGTGTTTGTCAATTTTAATCTCGCAAGTGGACAGATAGTTAAAAAGTAATATAATGATAAATAGAATGTAGAACCCGAACTGAATTTTCTACATCTTATAAAAGGCAAAATAAATTATTTAAATTCAATTCTAACTAAATCTAATTATATACTAAAGTAAGTAATTATACAAATCATGGAATTAGTCAAATCATGAAAGGCAGTACAACTTCGAATCAACCATTGTTAACCCACTTTAACCCTCAGTTATCCATTTACAATCAATTCTTGATTTATGTTGATAATTGATATTCCTTATATGTTAATTTGCTCTCTGGATACAAATTAAATCAATTCTCATTTATGATCCAACTATATCTCTATGATGGATGGTTTGAAATATTTTTTTATGAAGTTGGTCATGTGAACATTTTCCACTCGCTAAGTGTTTGTCAATTTCAATTCTTGATAGTTAAAAGTAATATAATGATAAATAGAATGTGATATTTTCTACATCTTATAAAAGGCAAAATAAATTATTTAAATTCAATTCTAACTAAATCTAATTATATACTAAAGTAAGTAATTATACAAATCATGGAATTAGTCAAATCATGAAAGGCAAGACAAAATCAACCATTGTTAACCCACTTTAACCCTTATGATCCATTTACAATCAATCTGATTTATATGATAATTGATATTCAAATTAATTTGCTCTCTGGATACAAATTAAATCAATTCTCATTTATGATCCAACTATATCTCTATGATGGATTCAAATAGAAAAAGAACGCAACACAAAATTAGAATACCACCAAAGATTGCACAAACATAGAAGTATATATCTATATCTTATTGGACTTAATATCGTTTGAGTTAGACAAGTATAGCACCTCTTAGCATCAACACAAGCCCCAAGAACTATCATAAAATTGGCTAAATTTTAGGATAACAATTAATTCAATAAGTAATAATAAACAAAATAAAGAACTTAGATGCCTAGGTTAAAAATCAATAATCTAATTTTAATCAATAGCTTCTCTCGATGGACAATCGATTCTATACTTATATATGAATCTAATTATCTCTAATTAAATTTCGAACACATAAGCATGCATTAATTCACAAAGATCATCGCATAACGATTTTATAGAGCATAATGACATAGACCATCAATTAAAGGACTCTATGATGTTTATTACCATATACTAATTTATATCGAATCTCTTGAAAGCAATATAAATCACAAACACGTTTTAATAGTAATCAAGTATCAAAATGTAATTAATGAATAATAAAAAAAATTAACCCAAAAACAAGAAATAAAAATGAGCAATTTATTAGATTAAAGAGTCAACAAGGTTTCATCAAAATTCTAGCCACAAGGGTTTAGACAATCATATTTTGATTACAAAAGTACAAGATAAAAAGTGAATACATAACCCAGATAATTTAGAATAAATGTTGATGCAACCCTTAATCTTGAATCTCTTCAATGTTCTTGGACGACACCGTCTTCTTTTTCAAAATCATCTAGAGCTCCAATGATTTCTTGTAATTTTTTTCCAAGAATTTGATGTGTTTAATGTGGAATTCCTCCAAGAATTTGTCATATGTTATGATATGGAACTCTCCTTTAATTGACCTAAAAGAAGTCTTTATATAGTGCTTGAGATGCCTTGAAAGTTGTGTTTTAGAAAAGTCCTAATTCAACTCAACTTCAAAAACGCTCCCGAGACTCCTCTTTCAGCGAGGTCGCACCTAGGTTGCACAATGCATTGTGCGACCTCTGTACGACCTACAGAGAATGTAGTGCGCCGCACCTAGGTCGCATAATGCATTGTGCTAGTTAGGTGTGACCTTATTTCTAAAACTTGTAATTTCGTACCCATTTGGTTTTTACATACAGTTTTGGTAATTTGTTCCTGAAATCTTCTCGATTCCATTCACAAACATTCAATGTCATTCTAATTGGTCCTCATCCTTTGTCTCTCAAAAGTGGCCTTCTAAAGATTTTAAAGTGTGCAAATTAGTCCTCGAACTTTTCCAAAATCTAATTTTTGCTCCCGAAACTTTCAAATTCACTCTCGTTGCTTTCTAACAACTTCTACTCATGTCCGTGCCGTCTGGTTAAGCTTTAATTAAGCATAAAACTCTTCATTGTGTTTAATATATCTTCAAATTGGGGATTTAGCCTACAAAAATCAAATATAATATAAAGTGAGTATAAATCTGCCCAAATAATCAACTATTAAGTACATTTAAGAGCCAAGATAAGCGTGTAAGACACCTTTATCACTAAGCAAAAACTCACCACTAGCTATGAAAATCGTCAAGCATGTTCTCTTGTGAATAGACCCAGTTGGTAATATCAATACTAGAACAACCCGAACCATGAGAACCAAACTGGAGTTTTGACATATCATTTTCCAAACCTTCGTGTTTAATTGTACGTCTTCTGTAGTGATGCGAACCCACGAATATTGAATCTCGAAACTCACAACAAAGATTGATAATGAACCCCAAGAAAGCTAAAATCAAGCCGCAAGACATTAACTCGGTGATATCTTGAATCAAAGAACCAAGTTGGAATGAACGCCACAAAGATTTGTGAAATCTTTGATAAGTTCAGTTAGTTCAATTAAGAATGAGGAAGAAAAGTAAATCTCATTTTAACGTAAACTCTCAAAAAAACCATTATCCTTTGTTTACAATGAGAATTGTTTATGCATGCAAAAATGTATGAAAACCTAATATATTCGAAAAATAACTAGAAACATAATAAAATTAGAGTTCTAAATGGAAAAGAAAACAAAATCCCAAAAATTCCCAAATTTCCATAATTTGGCATAGGCGATCGCCACTAGTTCTGTTTTATGGTGTTGGACGATCTCCCCGCCTTTTGCATGGGCGATTGCCCAGGTATAAATTCCACCACTCTATATTTTGGTCTCCAAACTTTGAATTGTGCTCATTTTGGCCCTCCAATCTTCTACTAGCCTCCATTATGCCTTTAATATCGTCCTTAGTTTGAATCAAAAGTACTAAAGTTGACTCTTCCTTTGTCATACTCATTTTGAAGGTTGGTGTCTTGCTTGTTGCACTTTGAGTGTTGGTTTCGGCCTATGGCTTGGACAAGACCTTGTATGACGTTCTTGATCTTCTTAACTCTTGATCTCGTTATTGGCCCCACCGAAATATATAACGAGTCCTTTATAATCAGTATGTGGTTCACATCATGTAGTCTCTATTTAGATAAGTTGTGCCAATATCCTTTGCCAAGCTAACTTCTCTTTGTAATAATTACATATTTCTTTGTACTCTTGTTGTCCGTTTACTACCGTAGTAGTCTTTTTTGCTTGATCATATCAACGTCTCTTCTTCTTCTTCTTCTTCAAGATCATTATTCAAATCAATTGAATGATTCATATTCCCCTTACCCAAATAATCAAGAATTAGAACATCATTTAGACCACTAAAATTATGATATAATGGCGGCATACTTCTGGAGTGTTGAAACCTACAAAACATTGGTTGAACTTACCAGTTTCCAAGAATCTATTGTTATTCATTTGAAATAATATATGAAAAAACGAGTTAAAATAAGAGAGTTTATACTAGAATGAGATAAGAATGAGCAAATTTAGAGACAACAAAACCTTAGATTTTATAATAAAAGAGTTGATATGGAGATTAAAATAATTTCAAATTGAGAATGTAGAGATTAGTAGAAAAAAATGAAGTGAAGTTGGAATTTATATAGAAAAAAGGATCATTATTTGTTTTAATTGAAAAAAAAAATTGATCGTTGTCAAAGTGTCACATTTATGTCCATTTTCAAAGGTTATAAATATGAAAATCGATCATATTTTAAAATGTGAGCGTTAGGCCACTAGCCGACTCGTAGGCCAGGGACCTAGCCACAAGCCTACGATGACTCGGCTCGTGGCCTTGACCGATGAGCCGCTCGTATTTTCATGAGCCTTGTAGGATCGGCTCTTTTGTCGAGATTAGATCACGAGCTCGTGGATCGAACGAGTTGAGCTCGGACATCATTATGTCCACTTTGTCTTGGATATGAAGTTCGGCGTCATCCCAATCATTTAGACACAGTAAGCTTTCTAAAATGTCGAGTTTGAGTCTTGACTTGAAATCAGACAAAACTATGCCACCTGTACTAAAAGTAGACTCCAATACTACAGTTGAGACTGGAGGTGTTAGTAGATCACATGTAATTTTTGAAAGAATTGGGTATTGACGTTGATGTTGTCTCCACCACCGTAGTATATCAAAAAAAATTCCCTCTTCGTCATCTAAAATACTAAGCACGTCATGCGCGAAATACTTAACTAATTCTACAGGTGTATCACTAGAACGGAGAAGGAAAGAAGCAGACATAAAATGCGCGAAATACCTATGTGAACTCACGTAACTTCATAAGTCAATGTCATTAGTTGATGACGAAGTACATGTTGGAACAAGAGGTTGTACAACGTTTGTACCGGCCTATTCAGCATCGACCTCATATATTTGACATAAAATTTGTTCTAAATTACCACACGTTAGTGGATTCCCATAAGTTAATTTTTGTGAAATTGTAATTATTTTTACTTTCGTACCCTCTAAGTTAAGTGTAGGATCCATAATACATGCTAATAGAAATAACATAGGCAATTGTTCCCAATATTTTCTAAATCTAACTTCCATGACATGTATAATCTTAGAAAAAAGAGCAAAATCCTTATACCTGTTAAAATTGTTAGCAATATAATAGAAATGATTTAAAAAAAGTAGAGTAGTTGGATAATATACACTAGAACATGTATTTGTTGCGTCGTAAAAAACTTTCAAAAAATTTCTAACATGAGCACATATTTCCCAATCATATGCTTCCAAGTCATATTCTGAGCCGTGTGAGTGCGACTATTATAATATACAGTAACGTAATTTTCGTAACCTTCACAAGATTCAAACATGAGATATGTTGAATTCCATCTATGGTCAACACCAGTACAAAAATATTTTGATTGCACCCCATTTTCAACACATAGAACAGTAAAAATTTGTTTTCTTACTGGTGAGACCGTAATATAATTAATAGCATATCTAATTTTTTTAATTGCTCTTGTATAAATTTTAATTCATCTTTCACAATTGAATTAAACACGTGACATACACAACAAATGTAAAATAAAATATCATCAGATTCTGGACTAAAATGTTGAATTAATTTCTCAATTATTATATTATTGGAGCATGCATTATCAAATGCAAAATTACGAATCTTAGAATCAAATTTAAATTCACGTAACACACACAATAAAACATGATAAATATTAACTCCATTATGAGAATAGTCAATTTGTCTAAACGCTATTTCTTTTTATGCATTATCTAATTACTATCAATATAGTATGCAGTTGCAGCCATATTTTTTTTTTGGTTATTACATGTCCATAAGTCTGACGTAAAAGATAAAATATTGTTATAATTATTAATATAATTTATAATAGTTTCTTTCTTTTTATTATATAAAACAATAGTTTTTTTATGAAGAGTATTTCTAGAAACATTAACTTACATTGGTTGGAGATATTTTTGGATGAAGTTCGTGAAATGAAAATTTTCCACCAAACTCAGTAGAAACTCGACATTTTCCACCAATTTCAGTAGTCATTCGCAGCGCATGATATCTTCTGGATATACCCAATTATTGAGATTGAGATTATTACTGGACCCGGCTCTGGGAGATCCAAAATAGAGTTGTACCTAATTTGATTCTAAAGTTCCGTGTTTGAATTGACACTTTTTGAAGTGTCTATTTAGATGGGTCGTGCCTATCCCTTTTTGCCAAGCTAATTTCTAATTACGAAGTTTACATTGTGCTTTGTGCTCAGGGACTCCGTCCACTAGTTTACTAGTCGGTACCAACTCAAAATGTTGCCAGCACCTAACCTTTTGTTTGGTGGCTTTTTGTTTAGTGCTGGAATCGATGGTTATTTGTGTATCGGCTTCTTCTTAAACGTCATCCAAATCAATTAGATCAGTGCTACCTCCAAACTGGTCAATAATATCGTTTGGAATTGGAATGTCATTAAGACCACTGAAATCATTATTACTTCGATTATAGGCCGTTTGGAATAAAATAATAAAGAGAAGAGTAGAAGATGAAGATGTAGTAAAAAATATAAATATAGAGAATTACTAGAAGAAGTAGAAAATTAAAACTTAAAATTATAGAGTAATATCTAGATAATGAGATATGAGATACTAATTATAACACTAATATTGAGATATTATAATTTGAGAATTGTTATTGATTTGAGTATATAATAAATTGAGAGATTGAAGTGTAAAAAAAATGAGTTTAGAATGTGGTATTTATAGGAAAATAATTGAATTTTTTTAAAAAAATTGAAAAGCTGGCCAACAGTCACGAAAATGTGATCATTAGCACGAGCCACGAGCCGCTTGCGGCTCGTGCACTTTAGCTCGTAGGCACTGCCCACGAGCCCATAACGAGCCGAGCTCATACGAGCCGACTAGTTGGGCCAGCCCACGAGCCGGCTCGTATTTTGGCCGAGCCGAACGGGCTCAGCCCTCTATTTTTTTTGGGCTCGGTCCTAGCTCGTGCTCGGTCCTAGGCGAGCTCGAGCCCAATATGGACTGAGTCGATGAGCCCACGAGCGGACAAGTCTATTTGCCACCCCTATTTCTAGGTTATGAATTCCAGTCACCGTGAGGGGAAGAGACACATGGTTAGGCAGAGAGCTTTGTCAAATAATTGAAGAAATTGGGGGTTTTATTTCTCGATCGTGTCTGCTACAATAAGAGTTAAATCATTTTTTGATTTTTAGCTCATTGAATTAGTATTCACTTTTTTCTTGTTTATCAAGATTTGATTGTTATTTGCGTACAAAATAAAGACAAGAGCTATCTGTTGTTTATTCATTTTCTACTTTTTCTTTGAATTTTGGTGAAATATTTATATATATATATCAAAAGCTATGTCGAATAATTTCGGTCAAGAAATTGTTGCTGATGTTGAAAGTTTATGGTGGGGGAGGTGATGGTGAAATTTGAAAAAATTACAAAGTTAAAATAGTAAATGTTGAATGATCAAATTTTGCAGTGCACATTGAACAAGTTCTGTAATTTTATCTTCTTGTATATTTTATTATTTTATGCTTCAGCAGCACTCGTTTTTTACATGTATTCGTTGTTTTGAGCTCAATTGTCATCTTATTTGATTCTGGTAAAGTTATGATTCTCAATACACATTAATAAACATTATATTTACCAAATTAAAAAATACAGGAATATAATATGATTATTACATAGTTTGTAATATGAATTACGTACACAAATAACACAGGATGTAATATGATTATTACACAATTTGTAATATAAATTATAGAAAAAATAATAAATTAGCCATTTTATCACAATATGTAACTAACAACTCAGCTAACATTTCCAAATTTAAATTGTCAAAATCTTACATACATTGTAACATGATTAATACAAAGTTTGAGTTACAATCATTATAATTTATTAAATGAAGCGTTCAGCAAATTTTACTATAAAAAAATTACTTATAGTGTAACAGGATTTACAAAGTGTAAGTTATGAGTTTCCCAATTGTTACCGTAAAAAAATTAATACTCTATAATTTTTCGTATTTTCCGTTAAATACCCATCTATATTATAATTTTGTAACATTTAACAAAAATCAATATTTTTAATTCACCTCCTACTTTTGCCCTAAGTATGCAATTTGCGAATTTGCAAGAGGTTTGTGGAAATTATGCAAGGTAATGCACTTATTTCTCAAACTATAATTTTACTATTCACTCATTTTATTTAGAAGAATAATATTTTTATTTGAAAATTACGTTTTAGGAAAATTGGCACAAAGAGTCCCTAACATTTATCTTCAATACGGAAATGGTCCCTAAAATGAGCCATTAGTGCGCAAAATAGTTCCTAACCTTTAAGGGTTTATAGATCACAAACTTTTAAAAAAAATCTCAAAAACTGAAATTCCTCCCTACAGTCTCTAAAAAAGTGCCCCAAACCACTACCACCAGGCAGAATTGGCATTGTCTGCGGCGGTAGGGATGTACATAGGTTGGATTGAGTCGATTTTTGAGCCTACTTGAACCCAAACCTATCAATTCGGGTTTGATGAATTATCAAACCTATCAAACCTAACCAACCCAAAAATGGGTTCAAAACTAAGCCAGGACAAACTTAAGATTCTTGAATCAATTCTGGTCGATTATTAGTGTAGGCTTTGGTCCAATGGGTTCTTTTTTTTTAGGGATTTTTTCTTAAATAAACCACTTTTTAAAAATAATTCTAAATTTATCAACTTAATAAATTTATTCTAAAAATACTACATTCTTAAAATTATATTAATTAATAAAATAATAAATTAAAATAAAATCTATACCACAAAATATATATATTTCCACGTGAATTCACTTAAATTTGCATTTAAGTCCTTTATTATTTGCACAATAAGTCCTTCATCTTTATCAAATTTTCACTTTAGTCCCTATACTTCCTATTTCATTTCAATTCTGTCTTTTTTTATTTGCAACTCAAGTCCTTCAACTTTTAAATTTGTACAAGTTGATCCCCATATTTATACTTTTATATCAATTTAGTCCTTTATAATATCACTATTTGATACATATGTTACAAATGATATTGTGTATCAATATTTGATACAAATGTTACAAATGATATTTTGTAACAATCGTGTTACAAATTGAAATATAAAATATCGATGATACAAAATATTAATTCACGTATACGTATATTGTGTAAAATAACATAATATAATCATAATATAATTGATACAAAATATTATTTGTAATATTTGTATCAAACAGATGATACACAATATGATTTGTAACATTTGTAACAGATTGCGATCGATACTAAATAGAAATAAATTGTTTACAATCACATACCGCAAAATCAACTCTAAACTTCAATAAGTTCGTTATAGTATGATATAGATATGAAACACAATGTTAAATTTAACAAATAAAATTATTGATTTCATCATTTGTAACATAATCGTAACGTCGATGATCTAAAATACCAATTCACGTATAATATGTTATGTGTAAAATAACATAATATAATATATAACATATTCAATGATACAAAATATCATTTTGTAATATCTCGTATCAAATAGTGATACAAAGGACTAAATTGATATAAAAGTATAAATATGGGGACCAACTTGTACAAATTTAAAAGTTGAAAGACTTGGGTTGCAAATAAAAAAGGACGAAATTGAAATGAAAGACGAAGTATAGGGACTAAAATGAAAATTTTATAAAGATGAAGGACTTATTGTACAAATAATCAAGGACTCAAAAACAAATTTGAGTGAATTCACGTGGAAATAGTTATTTTATTTTAATTTATTATTTTATTATTTAATATAATATTAATTATGTAGTATTTTTGGAATAAATAAGTTAAGTTATTAAATTTAGAATTATTTTAATATTTATAAGTAGTGTATGTAATATCCACTTTTTTTTATGTTTGAGCCCAATTCATATTGGGCCATTTTAATGTGTTACATCATATTTTAATGAAAAGCCCTTTGAGGTGACCCTGTGCTAGAATGACACCACCCAAATGTAACATAGTACGCTACATCTCGGTTACCAAAAAGATTTCAAGATGAACTTCAGTCAAACGGTCATGTTCTCCTCACCACAGTAGAGATGAGTTATGTTACCAATACCTATATGACAATTGACTATTAGCAGAAAAAAAAATATACTAACATTTTTTTTATTTTCACTTTGGCCAATAGTAAATTGCGATATAGGCAATTGGCAACATAACTCCTCCCCAGAGGAGAACAAGACCGTTCAGTCAAAATCTAAATGCACAAAAAACACATTATTTCATTATTTCACAAAATAGAAAAATAAAAATAACAGAGCAACAGTACTGCAAGATTGTATGTAAAGATGGAAAAAAAAAAAAAGGGAAATTGACGCAAATATCCTTAATCTTCACCCTCAATGTGGAAATAGTCCCCTAACGTTTGAACAGAAGTCCTTAACCTATGTGTTTCGGTGCGTAATTAATCCTTATTTGATGCAATAACAAATATAACCTTAGTTTTAATTTAAAAAATTACAATTAAATTCTCAACCTTTGCAAAAATTATAAATAGGTCCGATACTTTTATTTTTTATTAAAAAATAAACTAACGAATTCTTTTTTTTAATTAACACTTTATTTACGAGCTATTATAAAATAACTAAAATTTATGCTCATAATTATTAACAAACATGTTAATTAATTTTTGTTATTAAATAATTATATTATTTAAAATTTAAACTTTTATTTTATCGTGACAACATAAAAAGAAAAATAATTTTCTCACAAATTTGATGCTCAAATACTTTTATTTAATTGAGCTATTCGTTTATTAATTACAAATATTAGAGATCAAACTGTATTCTTCATATTTTAATGGGTAGATTAATTTTTATTAGTATTTTGATGTTAAAGAAAAAATATAATAAGATTAGTTCAATGTCATAAAATAATATACATCATTTTGTTATTTATTTAACTTAATTTATATTCAAGTTTTTCACATCACATAGGAATTACATATACTTAAAACACAATAATTTTACAGTTTTCTCTTATGAAAAATTTAATTGACACAACTATAGTGATATAATTAATATGCTAAATTAATTAGTATTTAATAAATGTACAGTACCTATTTGCATTTTTTACAAAAGTTAAGAATCTAATTACAATTTTTACTCATTAAAAATAAGGACATATTAGTCTTTTTCATCAAATAAGGATCAATTGTGCACCAAAATACATAGATTAAATATTTATGTGCCAAAAAAAGAAAAATTATGGACCATTTTCGCACTGAGAGCAAATGTTAGAACCATTTATACCAATTTTCCATGCCAAAAACAAAACATATCACAAGAAAAAGGGGTTAATTTCACTAATTGTCAATGAATTGTGTAAAATTTCAAAATATTTATTAAAATATTTTTCTTACCCTATCAGTCACTAAAGTTATTCATAATTTCATAAATGGTCACTCAATTTCAAAAATAGTCACTCAAGTTAGTTATACGTTAGATTTAAGGAAAAATGCTTGTGTCATCCCAATATTTATCTACATTTATACTATTGCCCTGAACTTTTATTTCTTGACAATCTTATGTCAAATCTTAAATTTGTTAGTGCCCCCAGTCCTTACTTTCTATTAAGTGAGTGTTTAGAAGATGAATTTACCCTTAAGTTCATATAAAGAAGAAATGTATTAATAAAAGAAAAATAACTAAAAAAGATAAAGAAAAGAAATTAATTCACATTTCTACCTCATAAAACCACAAAACCCCACGTTGTCTTCTTCGGCAAACATCTTCCCAACACACACATGTACAACCATGCTCTTATCCACCAGTAAAGTCCTCCCTCCATCACATCTCAACTACCGAAAGTCCTTACCACCGCAATCTCCTATCAACATATGGCTTTATAAATCTACCATAAGTTCTCATTATCTATGAATAGCCAATACACACCCTACCTCATCTATCTACTACCCTCACACCGTGGCTCTCAACCCGAAGCCACACTTCCTATCCTGACGCTGCTAATCACTTCTCCTATTTTTCTCTTTTCTTCTTCTATGGATGGTGAAGCTAATGAATGGGGATTTTAAAAGAAATGTAGGAGAATTAGATGAAATGCTATCAAAATTTTACATAATAGCTGAAGAATTTGCATGGGTCTACATTTGCCGGCCCCATAAATTGGTGGTGTCGCTACTAGGATAGAGGCTAAGACATTTGTTCTTAATATTGTTTTGACTACTCATTATCATATTCACAATTTCTTTTTAAAATTGGTTTTGTATTTAATTATTATTTTGTCTATATTTTCCTCTAATAATTCTAAATTGAAGTTTAGTGCCAACATAAATTTGTGATCGCTACACTTGTATATAAGAGCAATGGTGATTGTTTGTTATAGTGTGTGGGAGTTGTGGTGGTGCACGAAGATGGTAGTGATTGCTAGTTTGGGACTGTGGTAGTTGGTTCATGTAGTATACTGGTTGTCATAGTTTATTTTTAGGCGATGATGAAAGTTTGGATAAGAAAAATTGGTCAATTTTCATTTCTATCATTTTTATATTTTATTCATTTTTATTTATATGTTTTTATTTTATTTAAAATTATGTAAAAATCGTTTTTTAACACTTTAGAAACTATTATTGGAGTTAAGGAGTCAAAAAATAAAAGATTGATAATAATATTGCCAACAAATAAAAAGTCGGGATATGAGTGTGAAAGATGATAAATTTTGGAGATAAAAACTGCAATTTTTCTTTAGATTTATTAACTTAGTGACCATTTGTGAAATTATTAATAATTTTAATGACTAAAAGGGTAAGAAAAATACTTTAATGACCGATTTAAAATTTAGCAAGAACTTTAGTGACAATTAGTGAAATTAACCCCAAGAAAAATATGTAATAGATAAGGTTGAAATTTACTGCTGAATTTAATGATTATCATCGACAGAAAATTTACCTCTAAAATATTTTTAAAGACCACAATAAATAAAAAAAAAAAAACTGGGAAAACAACAAAACTCCCCGTGAAAAAAAACATTAAAAATGTATGCATATAAAAAATAATTAGATGTTTGGTGTGATTTAAAATAAATTTTTTTTTTCTCAAATTTATTTTCATCCGCATATTTTATTGGACCCACAATTTTGCAACCACATATTCTATCAAATTTTATCAAAATCTCCTAAAAAAATTATTTTTAAACTCTAACTAACAAACACTTAATCAAAGTATTAAATCGGGATAATTACATAAATACACTATATTATGTATAGAATTTGAGATTTACTAGACAAAAATAAAAAAAATTATAAGAATACAAAATATGAAAAATATTATATGAATTATACTAGACTATTCAAGAATCCTTTAAATTATGCATTGTTACCATTCAAGATATCATTTAATCAGTTTCAATTATAGTATCTTATCCCATAATATCATCTCAAATTTAAAATTCAAAAAATGAAGTCTTTATATCATCAACATATCAAAGTAGTACTCGGATGTATAAAATACACATTCTTGCACGGATATATATATAATACACATTCTTGCAGAATTCGTTATTAAAAAAATATATATATAATAAATTGAAACATTTTCATGTCATTGAAAGCGGTGAATTCAAAGCTTATTTGCAGAAATGAAATGATCTAAGAATTTTTTATTAATCTCAAATTAAATAAACAATGTATAAATAAATTGAAACATTTTCATGTCATTCAAACGGTGAAGAAAATGACATTTAAAATGTGTTTAATTAAAATCAGATTTTTTAGTAAAAAGTTGTTGAAATGTGTGGTTGAAAAGTTGTGGGACCATAAAATGTGTGGTTAAAATTAATTGTTGACTTTGACTTTATTTTTTAACAAAATCAAAATTGAAAACAAACTAGCTCTTAGAGTCTCTACATATTTTGTCAGGTATTCATTAATTAACAAAAAATTATACCCATGATCAAAATTTGACCATTTAAAATTTTAATTTATTTTTCATACCAATTTTAAAAAAAGGTGGTGGTGGGTGAAGATTGTGAAGAATTTTTTTTAATTATTATTTAGTAATTGGTAGAAGTTTGCAAATGGGCTAGATGGATGGCCCAACCCAAAATTAGGCGGGTCATTTAAAAGATTGGATTGGGCTAATCGACCCAATTTTACATGTCAATATTGTTCTTTGGACCGACCAACTTATATTTTAACTTATTTTTCAAAATAATTACTTATAATTTTGTAAAAAAAACAAAACAAAACAAAATAAAAGCTCGCCTATTTTTTATTTGATCAATTTTTGAAGTGTTTGAAGTGTGGGGTAGGGACTTGGGCAAAAAAAATTTATCAAGCCGGTCAGATCATTAGTTGTCTTAGAACTAAATTGACCTAATTTTTACTTGATCAATTTTTATTGGACCAAATTTCAGCCCAGAGACCGGGCTATCTGAGCTAGCCCATTGAGCTGGCCTATTTTGCCACCTCTAGTAATTGATATGAAAAATAAATTAAAATTTTAAATTGGTCAAATTTTGATCATAGGTATAATTTTTTTGTTAATTAATGGACCACCTGACAAAATCTGTAGAGACTACTAAGAAACCATTTGTTTTCAATTTTGATTTTGCTAAAAGTTAAAGTCAAAGTCAATAATTAATTTTAACAACACATTTTATGGTCCCACAACTTTTCAACCACACATTTCAACAACTTTTACTAAAAAATCTGATTTTAATCAAACATTCAAATAGTAATATACATAATTTACAAATTTCACATCATATATATTAATATTCTTATAATTAAATTATCCATTGTATGTGATCGGACAAAATATCACTTTACGAGGCACAATAACATTAAACAATGCACACTAGAAAATGGTAACAAAGAATAATAACATTGTAAATTATCGATCCGGGATAACAATATGTAAATCGTAATAAGATAAATTAACAAGCATTAAAATATATATTGTTTGAGATTTGAAAAAATAATGAATTGGTTTAATTTTTATATATATATATATACATCCATTATATCGAAATATCTCGTATTTTATCACATTGGCATTCAGTAAAGCACTAATAATTATCATATTGATGACACATTCAATGGTAACAAAGTTTACTAAAAAACAATTAGCAACTAGTGTTTGACAAAAACATGCAGATGATGACAGAATGTGAATATTTTTCACAAAACTAAAATTTGATTTATTTTGTTAATGACCAAAAAACATTAAATAGGTATTAAATAACTTAAATTTATCATGTTTTATGTGAAATGAACTTCATTCACAAAATAACCTTAATTATTTTGAAAAAGGACACAAAAAATTTGTTACTTTTTTGGGACCGAAAAAGTAAATCTTGAAGAAAAAGATAACATGTATATCATATATATATATTTACCTTCTTTCCTACGGAATTGACATGGTAATTTTTTCTTCAGGGAAAACGTTTTCTTTCTTCATGGCTGAATTATTTCGCATTTTTTTGCTTTTACGTCTGAATTTGTTAATGTTGTATGCAGAAGCTATTGATAGTGAAGAGAAATAATTTAACTTCTTCAAACTATTGTAGAGATTTCTCTTTCTACGATTACAGACCTAGAAAGAAGTTTGAAAATGGTGAACTATGTGTTGGAAGAGATATAATTTAGTAATTATCTTTAATCACTCCACTATTTATAGAATGATGAGATTTGATTCCTGAATAATAGGTTGAAATCGGTATTAATTGATATGTTTGAATTATATTTAAATAATAATTTTTTTATTATCTAGTATAATTAGTGTATTTATAGTATTATTACAAAAATAAATTTTGATATAGTATAATTCAAATTTTTTTTTTTTAAAAATGTAGGTGTATGATATAATTTTCTCTATTAAATCACACGCTTACAATGATGGATTTGCATTTTGTGTCTAAACGGGCTCAAAGGCTAAAACGTAAAAGAATACAATAGATTTTGGAGTTGTTGGGTCTATTGGACCCATAAGAAGCAATATTTTATGGCCTTGGTTATTGAAAAATCACATGCAACCCAAAGCATTGGAAATTAAGTTTTATATTACAATTCTACATTTACGCTTTAACATTTTCAATTCTAAACATAATAAATATAATACACAATTTTTTATAAGAAATGTAATAATAAGTGTTACAAAAAATAAAAAAAGTATTTTTAGAATTAAAAAAATAAAATAATATTTTTATTTTTATTTTTTTTAGTATATAGTAAAACTATCCAAGAAATTAATGAGGAGTAGTATATGGTGTAATTTTGAAGATTAATATAAGCCCACTCTCGCAGAACCACCCAGAACGTGAACATATTTGGACAAAGTTGACAAGATTCCTACTTTTTGTAAAAAAGTTGAAAAATATCTAATTTTTTTAATTTTTTAAAAAATACCTCATTTTCATGGTTTGATTTAAAAAAACCTCATTTCATTAAAAACAATATTTTATAATGTGGCATGATGATGTGGCATTTATTTATTCTATAGTAGTCCATGTACTTTATATAATATTCACTTTAGTCTTTATATTTTTAATTATATTTCAATTAAGTCATCCAAAAATTACATCTTAGGTCCTTAATCTTTTACACTTTTACACTTTAGTCCCCCAATTTTTAATTATCTTTTAGTTAAATCCTCCAAAAATTGCATCTTAGGTTCCTCAACTTTCTACATATTTACACTTTGGTCCCCAAGTTTTTAATTATCTTTTAGTTAAGTCCTTTAAAAATTACATCTTAGGTCCTTCAACTTTATACATGTTCAAAGTATGGTCCTTCAAATCATTGATTTTAATGGCCAAAATAATTGCAATTTTAGTGGTCAAAATAAGTGTACATTCAATTAAAAATTTGACTTTACACTCGAATTTCACGTAAACGAAAAAAATAAATATTTGTATACTATTTTAAATTATGGTAACACACATGTTACTTTAATTTAAATTATGGTAACACATATGTGCATTTCGTTCTTAAATCAATACTTTATAATTATTTAAAAAATACGTCATTTTTTTTTAAAATTAATATTTCAATTTTTTTATTTCAAATTTTTTTTTACACGGGTAACATATATGTTACTATATGTTACTTCCTCATTTTTCATTAAAATCAATATTTTACAATTTCTCTATATTTATAAATTTTTTAAAAATACATTTTTTTTTTATTTAAAATCAATATTTTAATTTTTCATTTAAAACAACCTTTTTATACTAGTAACGTATATGTTACTATGTGTTACTTGCTCATTTGCAATAAAATCAATACTTTATAATTATTTAAAAATACGTTATTTTTCTGTACAATTAATATTTCAATTTTTTTTATCTCAAAACAATATTTTTACACAGGTAACATATATGTTACTATATGTTACTTCTTCATTTTTCATTAAAATCAATATTTTACCATTTCTCTATTTTTATAAATTTTTTAAAAATACATTTTTTTTCATTTAAAATCAATATTTCAATTTTTTATTTCAAAAAAATATTTTTACACTAGTAACATATATGTTACTATGTGTTACTTGGTCATTTGCAATAAATATTTTATAATTATTTAAAAAATTCGCTATTTTTCTTTAAAATTAATATTTCAATTTTTTTATTTTAAAACAAAACTTTTACATGGGTCACATACATGTTACTTCCTCATATTTCATTAAAATTAATATTTTACAATTTCTCTACTTTTATAATTTTTTTAAAAAAACATTATTTTCATTTAAAATCTATATTTCAATTTTTCATTTAAAACAACATTTTTATACTAGTAACAAATATGTTATTATATGTTACTTGCTCATTTGTAGTAAAATTAATATTTTATAATTATTTAAAAATATGTTATTTTTCTTTAAAATTAATATATTTTTTAATTTAAAACAACATTTTTACAGATAATATATATATATTATTATATGTTATTACATGTTACTTCCTCATTTTCATTAAAATCAATATTTTACTTTTTATAATCCTCCATGAAGAATCTTTTTTGAGAAGCTTTGAAAATACATAATTTTCATTTAAAATTAATTTTTCAAGTTTTTTCATTTCCAAAAAAAATATTTTTTTTTATACTAGTAACATATATATTATTATGTGTTACTTACTCATTTGCAATACCAATCAATATTTTATAATTATTTAAAAATACGTTATTTTGTTTTTTTTTAAAATTAATATTTCAATTTTCTTTTTTTAATTTTAAACCAACATTTTCGGATATTAGTGAACACATGAAGTAACATATATATGTTACTATATATGTTACTATATATTAGTTCTTCATTTTTCATTAAAATCAATATCTATTTGTATAAATCTTTTAAAATAAATCTCTAACAACAGTTCTACGAGATGGGGGTCAAGTTTCGGACATAGTGTACTACAAAATTGTCTAAATCCACGAGCTTCAACAAAAGCGAAAGGTAGTTCATCCAATATTATCATCTTAGCACAAGAAAGCCTACATGCTTCCTTACTAAAGCCAACCGCTAGAAGATTGCTCCCACCACCCTCATTTTCATCGTCAAATCTCAATATTTTTGCCTTTTGTCTTCTAATCTCTGGGATACATCTTACATTGATTTACTAAATGGTTCCTCAACGTGCTTGTCATTTTTCTTACCATCACATGCATAATCTTTCCCACAATAGTTACAACTACACCTACGATCTGTCACATTTGAATTTTCTATTATTGTGAAGTGATTCCAAACATCAGAAGATTTCCTAGCGGGTTTCTCTTTCCTAAACATGAAGGAGGAATTGGAGGAAGAGAAACATTATCAGATTGCAAATTTGTGGATGGGGTTGCCGGTAGTTTGAGTGTCTTGATCTACCTCCATGTTTGTATCTACCAATACACAATACCAATTTTGATTACATAAACAAACAATTTCAGCGAAAACAAAATAAAATTGGATAAATAATTCTTGACAAAATGAAAATTCATATCTTCAAATTGAGAAATTGTAGCGACAACGAGCTTAGGATAGAGAAATTATGGAGATAATGCCATCTGAGTCGATAATTATATTTTTATCGGCTTTTATTTTGCACGAAAAGAATGAGTTATACACAAAAGAGCATAAAGATAACATATTACACGATTTGTCCGATAATTTGGATCAGATGAGGCAACTCAAAATGAGGAACCCTATGTTTTCGGTGGGGCTTGGACTTTAGACAAGAAGCGGTCACGGCGTCGCCTTCACCTTGAGAAAGATTAAGGCATCGATTGTGCAGATAACGCAAAGAACACTTGTGACACCCGGCCAACCGTAGCACTTCGATTCGTGAAGATGCAGTCGCTTTGCTTTAATAATGAAGTATGAACTGAAATTGATGAAATGGATAATAAACACTCACGTGGTTGTTGAAGCGAGAAGGAGATGATGAAATGGAGAAGGAAGCGGCGATGAGAGAAGATGGAATGGAGAAAAAGAAGGCGATTTTTGTTTGAGATTTAGGGTTCATTTGTTATTTGGTTGGAGGAATGGAGAATGCGGAAATGAATTGTGGTGGACAATTGAATTTGGGATGAGCGGTGAAATGGATTGGGCGAGTTGTTGGGTTGGGTTTGGGCCAATTGGGTAGAATTCTCATTTCGAGGGTTTTTATCTGTTCGGTTTATAGCGGTTTGGTTCGGTTTTTCCTCAAACCGAACCACGAAACAAAGCAAACTATATTTTAAATTATAACCGAACCAAACGATGGGAGTATGAAAACCGAACCAAACCAACCCGATCGGTTCGATTCGATCGATTTAGCGGTTTGGCGGTTTAAATACCCACCCTACCTCTAGTAATTGATATGAAAATAAATTAAAATTTTAAATTGGTCAAATTTTGATCATGAGTATAATTTTTGTTAATTAATAGACCCTTTGGACAAAATCTTGTAGAGACTCTAAGAGCTGGTTTATTTTCAATTTTGATATATATATTATTATATGTTATTACATGTTACTTCCTCATTTTCATTAAAATCAATATTTTACTTTTTTATAATTTTTTAAAAATACATAATTTTCATTTAAAATTAATTTTTCAATTTTTCATTTAAAAAAAATATTTTTATACTAGTAACATATATATTATTATGTGTTACTTACTCATTTGCAATAAATCAATATTTTATAATTATTTAAAAAATACGTTATTTTTTTTTAAAATTAATATTTCAATTTTTTTAATTTTAAACCAACATTTTCACACGAGTAACATATATGTTACTATATATGTTACTATATATTAGTTCTTCATTTTTCATTAAAATCAATATTTTACCATTTCTCTATTTTTATAAATCTTTTAAAAATAAATTCTTTTCATTTAAACTCAATATTTCAATTTTTTATTTTAAAACAATATTTTTATACTAGTAACATATATGTTACTATGTGTTATTTGCTCATTTGCAATAAAATCAATACTTTATAATTTTTTAAAAAAACGTTATTTTTCTTTAAAATTAATATTTCAATTTTTTTATTTTAAAACAACATTTTTACACGGGTAACATATATATTACTATTATTTTACCATTTCTCTATTTTTATAATTTTTTTTAAAATACATTCTTTTCGTTTAAAATCAATATTTCAATATTTCATTTAAAACAATATTTTTATACTAGTAACATATATGTTACTATATGTTACTCGCTCATTTGCAATAAAATCAATACTTTATAATTATTTTGAAATACGTTATTTTTCTTTAAAATTAATATTTCATTTTTTTTAATTTTAAAACGACATTTTTACATAGGTAACATATATGTTACTATATGTTACTTCCTCATTTTTCATTAAAATGAATATTTTACCATTTTTCTGTTTTTATAAATTTTTTAAAAATACAATCTTTTCATTTAAAATCAATATTTCAATTTTTATTATAAAAATATATTTTTATAGTAGTAACATATATGTTACTATGTGTTACTTGCTCATTTGCAATAAAATCAATATTTTATCAATTCTCTATTTTTATAAATTATTTAAAAATACATTTTTTTTCATTTAAAATCAATATTT
This sequence comes from Forsythia suspensa, assembly GCA_023638005.1. Lineage (NCBI taxonomy): Eukaryota > Viridiplantae > Streptophyta > Magnoliopsida > Lamiales > Oleaceae > Forsythia > Forsythia suspensa. The sequence continues at coordinate 19,790,150 of CM042664.1, read as the reverse complement.
CAATTTTTCGTTTTAAAAAAATATTTTTATACTAGTAACATATATGTTACTATGTGTTACTTTCTCATTTGCAATAAATTTAATATTTTGTAATTATTTTAAAAAATTGTTATTTTTCTTTAAAATTAATATTTCAATTTTTTTTATTTTAAAACAACATTTTTTCACGGGTAACATATATGTTACTTCTTCAAATTTCATTAAAATCAATATTTTACCATTTCTCTATTTTTATAAATTTTTTGAAAATACATTATTCTCATTTAAAATCAATATTTCAATTTTTCATTTAAAACAACATTTTTTTATACTAGTAACATATATGTTATTATGTGTTACTTGCTCATTTGCAATAAAATCAATACTTTATAATTATTTAAAAAATACGTTATTTTTTTTAAAATTAATATTTCAATTTTTTTATTTTAAAACAACATTTTTACACAGATAACATATATGTTACTATATATTACTAGTAACATATATGTTATTACATATTACTTCCTCATTTTTCATTAAAATCAATATTTTACTTTTTTATAAATTTTTTAAAAATACATTATTTTCATTTAAAATAAATATTTCAAAATTTCATTTTAAAAAAATATTTTTATACTAATAACATATATGTTACTACGTGTTACTTGCTCATTTGCTATAAAATCAATATTTTATAATTATTTAAAAAATATGTTATTTTTCTTTAAAATTAATATTTTAAATTTTTTTTTATTTTAAAACAACATTTTTACACGGGTATACAAACATATATGTTACTTTCTCATTTTTCATTAAAAATCAATATTTTACCATTTCCCTCTTTTTATAATTTTTTTAAAAATACATGCTTTTCATTTAAAATCAATATTTCAATTTTTCATTTAAAAAATACGTTATTTTTTCTTTAAAAGAGGTATTTTTCTTTAAGTTTTTTTTTGTTTGTTTAAAGTATATATTAATAAGATTTAAAATGGTGTATAATTTGATTTTTTTTAAAAAAAGAAGTTATATGAACTAATTAGCTCAAGAAACAAACATCAACTACCTGCCAAAATGTCAGTAAATTTTTCTACTATTTTCTAGTAGATTTGGAAGCAGGCAACTTAGGTCCATGACATTATACTTTAGATATGTTTTGAAAAAAAAAGTTGATTACCTAGATTCTTCTAATCTGCTTCCCAAGTAAATTTGGCTCTTTAAGGTCTCCTTGTGTTACTGAACTTCTGTAAACAGATGTAACTACCGTCGACAATATTTAACACACAACATTGACAGTAGAAAAAATGACAGTCACTCGGTCAAAGCTTCTCAAGATGCATGCTTAAATATAAAAAGGAACCTAGCATCACTGGCAGGCTACAAAATCATTTTTTAGTAATGTAGCTACCATGAAACTCGTTATAGCAGTTTATGATAGTGCAGCTACCAAATATAAACTATGAAACACGTGGTTAAAAGATGGGTTACATAACGTAGTTCATGGAGTTTTAACAGTTTATATGAGTACTTCTTCCTAAAAAAGTATTCAAAATTGGTAGTAACACGTGTTATTGGTAACTTTTTCAATTTCATGTTTTGAAGCCACAAATTCAAGATGAAAAACACGATACAACATGCAAAAAAAAATGCACATATTAACGCACGTGGTAATACATATAGTAACATATATTATTAATGACTTTTTCAATTTTATATAATTCTAGATGAACTAACACTATACAACATGCAATTAAAAAGCATATAAAAAAAGCATATAGTAACACTATGGTAACACATATATGTTACTAATCACTTTACAATTTTATGTTGAGCACATGGAGACCCATCAGAAGTTAAAAAGGGGTAGTGTGAGTTTTTTGCAGTGTGATTCTAATTGAACTTCAATCTCATGACAAAGAATTTCGTAGATAACTCAAAAGGCATAAAAAAATAACTACACAATATGCATAAGAAATTATAGAACATTGTAGAAATTATAAATAGAAATATCTAGAATAATATAGCAAACATAAATAGATAAATTATAGCAAACAGAAAAATTATAGCAAAAATGAAAATAAAAATAAAAGCATCTTCACAATCTAGAACACTAAAGAAATTTGAACTATAAAATAAATAAATAAAAGCTAAATAGGACATGCATTTCGAACATGTTCTCGTTCCAACACTTAGAGTACATTATAAAAATTCGAACAATAAAATATAAAATAAAGAAATAGAGAAATCGGATACAAATTTCAAGCATGTTCTCATTCAAACATGTAGAAGAATATAAGAAATTCTAACAACAAAATAGAGAAATAGGATATACATTTTGAACATTTTCTCGTTCCTCAAAAGTTTTCTTCTGAATGTTTACTCCTCTTCGTTCTATTTCCAGATGTAGATGTCTTCCTCTTCGACCTTTTGGAATTAATGCCTATTTGAAGCTCAATATTAACATATTGACTTTTTGATTTCACCATTTTTAAATTGAGATGAAGAAATTTTGATTGTATTAACAATGATGAAGAAATTTAGAACTGAAGATGAAGAAACTCTTAAACTGAGATGAAGAAATTTCGATTTCGTACTAAAGATGAAGAAATTTCGAACTGAGATGAAGAAATATTAACAGAAATTTTGATTCGGAATTGAAGGTAAATGAAGATTTAGAAAAGAGATTTTTGCTTTCTGTTGTAAGAGATTTCATGTTGCAAGTGGATGGGTGTGGGGGGTTTGTGCGTGTGGGTGGGTGTACAGATGCCTTGAGGTGCGGGGTAGGTCCATTTATTTACAAGTCAATCCTTATAAAATTATAGGTAAAATTGTTAACAAAATTATTAAAGAAGGTTAAAAATTAAAAAGTACAAATTTATGGTATATTTCAACTTTTTTTTTCAAAAAAAGGAGTACTGTAGTAAATTATCCCAACATATTTTGTCGTCCAAACATCTTTGTCCCTTCGTGGGCCTTCAGCAGAGGTCCAAGAACTTGGGCTTAATTCTATAACTACTTATTCTGAGTTCTTTTAGGGTTCATTCAAGTTCTTGGTTTACACTCTGGCTTCCTTTCTCAAACCCGCCCCTTACTCTTATTAAGTGTATTTAAAGCTTTTATATATTGTTTATAATTTTGATATTTAATCGATGTGAAAAAAATTCCTTAACAAGTAGCCCAAGAAGACGATGGGACGAATCCCTTTTATGCACGAGAATTTAGAAGACGGTCTTTAGGAGAGGACTTTATTTAAGAACCCGAATTTTTTTTGAAGAAATGACTGTCGTGCCAACAAATATTGTTAAAATTTATGTGGTCCACATAATAAGTTATTATATTTGATAATATGTCTTAAAAATATATCTAATTAATGAATTAATTAGATAATTATTTGTGGAAAATAGAATTACAGTCTAACTAAGAAATTGGTCATCTATCTACCTATAAAATGACATGTTATTCCATCAGTTTATTCATGTGATTAGGTGAGTGAAAAAAGGAGAGAAACACAATTTTCATACAATTAAACTACATATATTAAAGTATGTTTGGAGATTGAAGATATGCAATTAAATCGCTCGACGGATATTCAAGAGATTTAAGATACAAAATTAAAGACCATTTGTTATGGATCAAGGTAAAATCATGAAGTTTAAAATCTTAGAATTTACATTCATGTTATTGTACATGTAAATTGAACAAATAAAATTAACCTAGTATCAGAGTTTATAGTTTATGAACTCGTGATTTTTCATTAACACTTAAATCTCTTTCGAATTTATATGCCACTAAATTATTGGCAAGATTATGTTGTATAAATAAATTAATAATGTTAATATTTTTAGAAAAAAAAAACTAGCTAAGACTAATTTATGATGTCACAAAATTTATGGATCAAGAATTGATTATTGGACCTATGTGGTTAAGGCATCTAACTAAGAATGTTCTTCAATTTAAAGTTAAAACATGACAAGTGTACGTATTCTCTTGTTTCAAATCCAAACGATTTCTAAATTCATACTAGTTGGCTTGAACTTTAATATTATGTATTTGATTTTGCTCACTGGTATATAGATAATTGGGCTGTGCCTCTAAAAATATTCCAATTGATCACAAAAATCGATGAACCCAGTTATTTTGAAATGGTTGTAGTGCTATTCTAGTTTATTGTCTTGCTATATATTTATTGCATTGTTTATAAGTTGATTATTCTAATATTAAACCTTATATTCCTAATGTTATAGGCCTTGACGAAGTAAGTTGGCATGTCAGATTTAGGTCCATTAATTAGGTAATGAATTGGCATGATCTAGCATATTCACCTGTTGTGGGTCTATTTGGGCCTATAAATTTAATTATATTTCCATTATAATTTACCATATACTATTATAAAATAATTAACTAATTGGATTTTTATTCTAAATTCTTATATTGGACTTGTTGTTACATTTGTTGTTTGTTAATAACAAATGGGTCTATTTGGGCATGATAGTATTTTAAGAAATAGTTTATTTATTGTTATTTTTGAAAAAATCCCTTATATTTATTTATGACTATTGAATTGTTATTTATATAATGTCTATAATATTTGTCCATTAACATTCAAGTTATTGAATAAAAAAAAAAAAATTTATGTGCCACAACATATCGTTTGCATGTTAATTTTTTTTTATTACTCAATCTAAAAATAATCATATTATATATAGTTTGTTAGTCACCAAAGTAACTAAACTAGAAAGTATCATGTATATCTAGTTGTTTAATAAAGAAATATTATTGTTGTAGCTTACAATATATTTATTACTCAATTGAAAATATTCATTTATGTATACTTTGTTAGTCCTCGAAGTGGCCAAACTAGAATAGTTCAAGAATATCGTATTGTTTAATAAATCAATATTAATGTGCACGACACTTTTATTATTTTATTGAAGATATTCATTTATGTATAGTTTGTTAGCCACCAAAATAGTCAAACAAGAATGTTTCAAAAATGTCAAATTGTTTAATAAAGTTTAGTATGTTGTACCATTTACTATCGATGCTAATTAATGATACATACTACATGGATAATGCATTTGTTAATCATAAAGATATTTTTGTCACCCAAAGGTAAATCAACCATCATACGATTAACCAAAATGACGAGATAATTGAAATTTCTTAATTGGTCATTTTATATATCATATCTCAAAGAATTGACGCATAGAGCACCTATTTTATTGTATCAATTCATGTTTCTCTTTATTATTATACTTCATATATTTTGATAACTAATGAATTAAATTTATCAGATTAGCATAAACAAGTTTAATTTCACTTAAGTGTTTTGGAACTTGATCCAGCTTTGCTATCTAAGAAATTTATTGCTATTATTGATAGAAGTAGTAAGGAAGAAATATTTTTTTTATAAAGTTTGAAAAATATCGAACAATTGAGTTTTGAGAATTAGCAAACATTATTAAGATAATCCTTCTATAAATAAAAAGAATATTTGGAGTGTCTAAAATTTGAACTATTGATAAGTCTCTCGCTTTATGACTTGCTTTACCACCATGAAATTTTATGGTACACGTAGCATGTATGAATATGTCCTAGAGATGATTAATATAAAAATAAAGTTGGAAACCTTAAGGATGAAAATTGATAATTCTTTTTTGGTTTAGTTCATTCTGAACTCTTAGCTTTCTCAGCACGTGTTATTATAAATTCACTATAACATTATAAGGATAAGTATAATGTAAGTGAATTGACTAACATGCTTAAGAAGAGATAGGACTTAAACGACAAGAATTAATTATATTAACTTCATCACTCAAATTTGAAAATAAACTTAGTTAATAGACAAAAAGAAAAGAATTACCACTCAAGATAAAGAATAAGTCTCTTAAAGCTATTAAGACTCAAAAATAAAGAATGAAATAATGATATGTATCATTTCTTTAAAAAGGTATGGATGCTATTTAAAAGATTGCTATAAATGTAAGGCATTGTTTGAAAATAATGGTAAGCTTAGTGCTTTGGAATGTTTTGAACCATATTTAATTGAAGTTCCTTATAATACTTGGTGGATGAATTATGAAACTATCATTTATGTGTCCAACATAATGTAGTGATTCTCCTCAACCAAAATCATAAATACATAATGATATTTTATTTATGTGAAGAGGAATTAAGTTAGAGCTTCAGGGATATCAGTGTTAAGTTTACACAATGGTCATCATTGAGACTTATTATAAACACTTTATCTCTTATGATTTTCATAATTTTGTGTCATTTCTAAAACTTGACACTTTTGGACATAATTTCAAATTTAAGAAATAATATCTTAGTTTGTTTAAATACAATAATTGGTTCTTGGATTTAAGTTATGGTTAATATAAATTGAAACTTAAAAGCAGTTTTGTCGAGTTCCTTTTTACCCTACATGGTGATGTTGGAATTAAAAGTACATGGGTATATGAAAATTTTACTTTCAGATTGATATTTTAGTTTCTTTTTTATATATATACTAAAGGTTTGGTGGACAAAATTATTTCATCACATTTATTGATGATTTTCAAGTTATGGTTATTTATGTATGTTACATGATATAACTCAAGAAATGATTTTCAATGAAGTAAAAATGCAATTAGATAGAAATGTGATATATCATACGGTCCGATAGAAATGGTGAACATTATGAAAAGTAATACTTTGGTCCATTTGCTAAACTCATCAATACACTATGCCAGGTACACCATAGCAAAATAGAGTAGCTGAAAGACATAATTGTATTCTGATAGATCTAGTTAGGAATATGTTAAGTAATTCATTTTTACCCTTATTGTTGTGGATGTATGTTTTAAAAATCATCATTTATATATTGAACTGGGTTCCAGTAATGCTAATGCAGTTCCAGATATATATTTTGGATTGTGAAAAGAAAGAAACCTAGTTTAAGTTACCTGCATGTTTGGAGATTCTAAGTGAAAGCTGTGATTTATAATCCACATGAATGAAATTAGATTTTAGAATAATCAATGGTTACTTTATTGATTACTCTGAACAAGTCCAAATAATATAAACAAGTCTTATATCGGTTAACTCAGCTGGCTAGCTCCATTTCTTTTCTCTACCGACCGACGATTGCAAAGTTGGACGGGCAACTAGGCAAGTGTGGAGTGTTCAACCAATCGACTACGAAGTGCGACTGTGCAACCAAACGACTATAAAGTGTGACTGTGCGACCAATCATGAAAGTATATTCGGATGGATTGACCAATGATTGACTTTTTTAAATTTTAGTCTCTGTAAATCAAATTCTTGGACGTGCAACTAAGTATATCAATGATGGAACTAGAGCATAAAAAGTGGAAATAGATTCATCATCTTTGATATAGACCTTATGTTTGAGATACAAAACTCTATGCACAATGGTCAAAGTTTCTCTGGATAATTTGTCATCTTAATAGCATAGTTCCAGAGAATATATTTCTTCAACATGGAGACAAACCACATGCACAATTTAGTGTATGGGCATAATTGTCGTAACTCGACCAACCCGAACTGCATTAGGCCAAGTTAGTTAGGTTTTCTACATATTAGCGGTTCAATTCGGGTTGCCATAGGAGAATTTCATTTCGTGTTGGGTCAGTTCGGGTGGAAATAAATAATTCGACCTATCCTGTATACTATACAACCGATCCGTGTTTATGGTATGTTATGTTTCAATTTTCTTAGTGATTTTAAGCTACGTAACAAGCCTCTCATCTCATTCCTTAAATTGTTTTATTTTTTTCTTATTTTGTAGTATTCATTTTAATTATTTAATCTTTATTAGTGATATTCATTATATATATATATAATAATAATAATAATAATAATAATAATAATAATAATAATAATAATAATAATAAAATAGGTTTTAGAATTACAATTTAGCATTGGCCATTTATATATATATATATATATATATATATATATATATATATATATATATATATATATATAATAATAATAATAATAATAATAATAATAATAATAATAATAATAATAAAATAGGTTTTAGAATTACAATTTAGCATTGGCCATTGACATTTACAATTTAAAATTTATGGTACTTATTGAATTTTTTTGGTTCAATATTCATTAGTACAATTTGCCATTTGGGTCCAAGCCCAAACCGTGGTCAATTTGTTTTTGGTCAGTTTGCGTGCGCAAAACGAATTATTTCAGTTTGGGTCATGATCAAACCGACCACGTCGGTTTGATTTTAGATTGGGCCCAAAACCAAACCGACCTAACTTATGCCCACCCTTAGGGGTGGCAATGGGCCAGGCAAAAGCCGAGTCGGCTCAGTACATTGCCAACCGAGCTCAGCTCGGCCAAAGGGAGCTCGGCTCGTCCCAAAAATAAGGGCTTGGTTTGTCCTACGAACTCGTGGGCCGAATGAACTGAGCCGAGCTGCCCACGAGCTCAGATCGGTATTTGAATTTTTTTTTTTGGATAATTTTAAAATAAAAAAGAAAGAAAGTGTCAGAAATATTTTATGTTAAAAATACAAAGTTGAAAACCCTTCTTCTTTTTCTAGACTTGAGACCGACTACTTTGAATGCAGGCGGAGTTGAAATTGTACACGAACAAGTTGTACGTGTACAATTTTTTGTTAAAATAATAACAAGAAAATATCAAATACGTATGCATATAATACTTACTACAAATTCAAGTATTCCATATTCAAATTTTCAAGTTCTTCGGACATCATTCTGTCCACTTTGTCTTGGATTCGAAGTTCGACATCATCCCAATCCTTCAGACACGGTAAGCTTTATAATATGTCAATTTTAAGTCTTGACCTAAAATCAGACAGAACACTGCCATCTATACTAAAATCAGACTCTGATGCTGCATTTCATACCCGATGTGTTAATAGATCACGTGCCATTTTTGAAAGAATTGGGTATTAACGTTGATTTTGTCTCCACCATCGTAGTTTATCAAAAAAAATTCTCTATTCGTCATCTAAAATACTAAACTTGTCGTGCACGAAGTACCTAACTAATTCTACATGTGTATCACTAGAACGAGAAATGGAAGAAGCAAAAGAAAACCACTAACATGTTAACCAGCGTTATGTGAACTAACGTAACTTCATAAGCCAATGTTATCAGTTGATGGAACAGGGGGTCGTATGACGTACCTATCGATTTTTTCAACATAGACCTCATACATTTGACATAAAGTTTGTTCTAAATTACCACACGTTAGTGGATTCCCGTACATTAAATTTTGTAAAATTGCCATTATTGTTACTTTCATATCCTCTAAGTTAAGTTTAAGATCCATAATACATGCTAATATAAATAACATAGGCATTTCTCAATATTTTCTAAATTTAGCCTTTATGACATGTATAATATTATAAAAAAGAAGAAAATCCTTATACCTATTAAAATTGTTAGTAATATAATAGAAATGATTTACAACTAGTGCAGTAATCGGATAATATACACCTGAATATGCATTTGTTGCGTCAAAAAAAACTTTAAAAACTTTTCTAATATGAGCACATATTTCTCAGTCATATGTTTCCAAATCAGATTCTTGGTCATGTGAGTGTCGGCCATTATAATATGCAATAATACAATTTTCGTACCCTTGACAAGATTTAAGTATGAGATATGTTGAATTCTACCTATGGTTAACATTAGTGCAAAAATATTGTTTTTGCATCCCATTTTCAACACATAAATTAGCAAAAACTTGTTTTCTTACTGATGAGACCGTAATATAATTAATAGCATATCTAATTTTTTTTTCTAATTGTTCTTCTATGGATTTTAATCCATCTTTCACAATTAAATTAAAAACATGACATACACAACGAATGTGAAAGAAAATACCATCAAATTCTAGATTAAAATGATAAATTAATTTTTCAATTACTATATTGTTGGGGCCTGCATTGTCAAATGTAAAACTAAGAATCTTCGTTTCACAATTAATTCACGCAACACACCTAATAAAATATAAAAAATATTAATTCCATTATGAGGATAGTCAATTTGTCTAAATGTTATTACTTTTTTTATGCATTATCCAATTACTATCAATGTAGCGTGCAGTTGCAGCCATGTATCTTTTTTGGTTATTACATATCCATACGTCTGAAGTAAAAGATAAAGTACCGTTATAATTATTAATATAATTTATAATAGCTTCTTTCTTTTTATTATACAAAATAATAGTATCTTTACGAAGAGTATTTCTAGATACAGAAACGTATCTTGGTTGTAGATATTTTTGAATGAAGTTCGTGAAATGAAGATTTTCCCACCAAGCTCAGTGAAAACTCGGCATTTGCCACCAATTTCGACAATCCTTCGCGACGCATGCTATCTTGTGAATATATCCAATTGTTTATATTGTGAGTACTATTGTAGCCGGCTTCAGAAGATCCAAACTGGAGTTGTTCCTGATTTGATTCCAAACCTCTGTGTTTGAATTGACACTTTTTGAAGTGTCTATTTAGATGGGTGGTGCATATCCCCTTTTGCTAGGCTAATTTCTCTTTATAGTGTGTATACTATGTTTTGTGCTTAGGGACTCCGTCTATTAGTTTATTAATCGGCACCAACTCAAAATGCTGCCAGCACCTAGCCTTTTGTTTGGTGGCTATTCGTTTAGTGCTAGAACCAGTGGTTGTATGTGTGTCGACATCTTCTTGAATGTCATCAAAATTAATTGGATTAGTGCTACCTCCAAACTTATTAACAATATCGCGTAGAATTGGAATGTCATTAAGACCACTGAAATAATCATCATTTCGATTGTAGGCCATTTGGAACAAAATAATAAGAGAAGAGTAAAAAATAAAGATGTAGTAGAAATGTAGAGAATTAGTAGAAGAAGTAGAAAATTAAAACTTTAAAGTATAGACTAATATCTAGATAATGAGATTTGAGATAATAATTCTAAACTAATATTGAGAGCATGAAATTTGAGAATTGTTGTTGAATTGAATGTATAATAGATTGAAAGATTGAAGTGAGAAAAAAATGAGTTTAGAATAGAGTATTTATATGAAAATAAAATTTGAATTTTAAAATGGGTCGTTATGTGATATGGGGAAGAGGGCTTACCATGCAATTTTTGAAATTGCATGGAAAGCTCCCTAATTTCAAAATAAGTTGAAGTTAAGAAAAATAAGAAGGACTACTGTTTTAAAATTAAAAGAAATGGATTTTCTATGCAATTTTAGAAATTACATAAGAAGGCCACATATTTATTGAATCAAGGACTGACTATGCAATTTTAGAAATTGCACAGTAAGTCCTTAAGCTTTAAAAGGAAAAATAAGGTATTAAATGTAATTTTAATTTTTTAGAAAAATTGTAATATATTAATTAATTTAATGTTGGTCAAATATTCAAAATTAAATTAAAATCGTTTTTAAACTATATTTTAAATTTCTGACCAGATTAAACTTTTACTTTTACTTTGTAAAATTATAATTTTGACCATATACAAATTTTATCATCAATTTTAAGTATGACTTTAAATTGGTAGATAAAATAAATTTTGATAAATCTCATTTATGAATAAAATTAATTGATTAATTTGATTAATTACTTAAATTTATTGTTGATTAATTAATTAATTAATTAGATTAATTATTTAATTCTGTCTAGTCCGTTCTAAAATGTATAAAATGTTTAAACTTTCACTGTCTAAGCTGCAAATTTAGAAATTAATATATTTTTAATATTAGATATTAAAATAGATGTTTAGTGGATGATTATGGACTCGACCCATGTGATTGGTTGTATGGTTAATTATTCCTGTTGATTGTTGGTTGGGCATGCGAGCCTATTATTTAATTAAATGGGCCGCGAGCCTATTATTTATTATTAATTTAATTGAGTTTTTGAACTATTTATTTATTATAGGCCTGCGTGTCTATTTTATCTGGACCTGCGTGCCAACTAGTATAGGATACATGTTGCAGTTGGGACACAAGAAAGCAACTAGTATAAAATAAAGGTTGGAACAGGATATGGAGATGATTACATTTAGCATTCGATGAACGAATGCAACGTCCCTTGAGAATTGACCGACTAATCTTCCTTTTGTCTCATGAAGATTAGATTGATAAAGTTCATAATCATCAATTATTATTATGTATGATTGATTACATGTTAGATGTAAGTTAATATACATAATGTGATGAGACAAACTCCTCTTTATCAAAATATTAAATTCGTATTAAATGGTTAATACAATGTACCTTCTATTGTGTTATAAAAAAAAATCAGAGTCTATTATCGATGTTAGTTTGTTGAGTCGCTCAAGGCTGTTCGCTCATAGATATGTTTATCACTATGAAACATTTGATGTTTCTGAACAATTGGTCGAATTTAACAAAAATTTTATTTTTTGTTGAGTCGCTCAAGAAAATAAAATTTTAGGGGCACAATCAAGTAAAACAAATAAGATGTGTACAAAAATAAGTTGTCTATTTGATGATCTATGAGTCACATAGAGAAGTAATTGATAGAGTATCTACCTAGTGTTTTATTAGGACTTGTTGAGTCGCTCAAGGTTCTAATAAAACAAAAGGGATCCTAACCCACTGAGAATCTAACTGGTTCTATTTATTAATGTTTGAGAATCATTAATTCAATTTAAACAGTGGGAGTATAATTAATTTAATATAAGTCCATGTTAAATTAATTTTCTGTATTTAATTAATTGTTCTTGTTATTTAATAGTTGAATCATAAGTAACCATATGAGTTTGAGTAGGAGTGGCAAAAAAGCTCGTGGACTCGCCGGCTCGGCCCATGAAAACTCCGCCCAGCTCGAGCTCGGGCTTGTCTAGGGACGAGCACGAGCACGAGCACGAGCACGGGCTGAGCAAAAAAAAAAGATGGTCGAGCTCGTTCGACTCGGCCAAAAAAAAATGAGCCGACTTGTGGGCTCGTTCCTCTGAGCAAAATGCGAGAGAGACACGAGCCGCACGTGGCTCGTGGCTCGCAACTCTCGTAACGATCACATGATCGTGACCGTTGGATGTTGATCCAACGGTACATCCAACGGTCACGATCATGTTACCGTTGCCACTTTTTTAATTTTAATTTCATTATTTTCTTATAAATACTCATATTCTAAACTTAGTTTTTTCCACACTTCAATCTCTCATTCGATTATATACTCAATCCATTAACAATTCTAGAATTTCATTCTCTCAAGTCTCAATATTAGTGTTATAATTAGTATCTAATATCTCATTATCTAGATATTACTCTACAATTTAAAGTTTTAATTTATACTTCTACTAATTCTCTACATTTCTATTTTCTATTTTATACTTTCTAGTTTCTACTACATATTCATCTTCTCCTATTCTCTTTATTATATTATTCCAAATGGCTTACAATCGAAGTGATGATGATTTCAGTAGTCTGAATGACATTCCAATTCCAGACGTTATTATTGATCAGTTTGGTGGTAGCACTGATCCAATTGATTTAGAAGACGTTCTAGAAGATGTCGCAAAGCCACCAAACAAAAGGCTAAGTACTGGCAGCATTTCGAGTTGGTGCCGACTGGTAAACTAGTGGGCGGGCGGACTCTCTAAGTACAAAGCACTGTAAAGAGAAGTTAGCATGGTAAAAGGAGATAAACACGATCCATCTAAACAGACACTTCAAAAAGTGTCAATTCTAACATGGAGGTTTGGAAACAAACCAGGCACAACTCCAGTTCGGATATCTGGGAGGTGGGTCCAGTAGTCCTAATCTCAACACTTGGATATATTCATAAGAACTCATGCGCCGTGAAGGACTGCCGAAATTGGTGGCAAATGTCGAGTTTCCACTGAGCTTGGTGGAAAATCCTCATTTCATGAACTTCATCCAAAAATATCTACAACCAAGGTACGTTAATATTTCTAGAAATACTCTTCGTAAAGACACTATTGTTAGATATAATACAAAGAAAGAAGTTATTGTAAATGATATTAATAATTATAACAGTGTTTTATCTTTTACGTCAGACTTATAGACATGTAATAACCAAAAAAGATATATGGTTGTAACTGCACACAACATTGATAGAAATTGGATAATGCATAAAAAAGTAATAGCGTTTAAACAAATAGACTATCCTCATAATGGAAATAATATTTTTACTGTTTTATTGGGTGTATTACGTGAATTTAATTGTGATTATAAGGCTCGTAGTTTTACATTTGATAATGCATGCCCCAACAACATATTAATTGAAAAATTAATTCAACATTATAGTACAGAATTTGAAGGTATTTTATTTCACATTTGTTGTGTATGTCATGTGTTTAATTTAATTGTGCAAGATGGATTAGAATTTACACAGCCCTAATTACAAAAAATTAGATATGTTATGAATTATATTATGGTCTCACAAAAAAAAACAAGTTTTTGCTGCTCTATGTCTGGAAAATGGGCTGCAATCAAAATATTTTTGTATTGATGTTGGCCATTGATGGAATTCTACATATCTCATGCTTGAATCTTGTGAAGGTTACGAAGATTGCATTACTGTATATTATAATGGCCAACACTCACACGGCTCATAATATGATTTGGAATCACATGACTGGGAAATATGTGCTCATGTTAGAAAATTTTTGAAAGTTTTTTACGATGTAACAATTGCATATTCTGGTGTATATTATTCAACTACTTCACTTGTTTTTTATGGGCCGAGCCGGCTCGGCTCGGTCCATTGCCATCCCTAAGTTTGAGAGGCATACTAGATGCCAACAAACATACCAGACCAAATTTTCTGGACTGGCACCACGATATGAGAATTGTTCTCAAACATGAAAAAGAAAAATTGGATATGTCATTGAACAGATAATGCCGGAAGCTCCTACTGAAGAGGCTATGCCGGAGAACGTGCAGGCTTACAATAAACATAGTGATGATAGTAACGCTGCAACATGTGATTGCAGTATGTCACATGAGTTAGAAAAGCTGCACGAGGGTATGGATGTATATACCAATATATATCATTTCAAGTAGTTGAATGATAAATAGTCATGGACTGAACAGTATGAGATATCCAAAAAGGTTATACAAAGGTATGATGGTAAAAAGATTTTCAGTCAGTGCTCATGTACTGAAGATAATTAGTTATATTAAAAAATTAAACCAACCGAGTTTTACTATAGACCACGAGCTGAGTTTTGACTTAATTATGCAGTCCCTACCTAATAGCTTTTTGCAGTTCATTATGAACTTCAACATGAATAAGATTCAGTGTATCCTACTCGAGCTGCTAAACATGTTAAAAACTGTTGAGCCCAAGGGAGTGGGCAAACTTTGGCTATTAAAACTTCTAAGGGCACTAAGAAGAAATCTAAAAGGACCTTTCAGAAAGGATCCAAGGCCAAATATACTGAAAAATAGTTAAAGTAGACATAGATAAATCCAAGTCTGATGATCCGTGTTTTCACTGTTGAAACAAAGGGCATTAGAAGAAGAACTGTAAGGTATAAAAGTTATAAAACTAACAACTCATATATTTGGTATTGCATACACGGTCATATAAATGAAAACGCATCACCAAGTTACATAATGATGGATACTTGGATTCAAATGATTATGAATTATTTGATAAGTGTGAATCATGCCCATTGGATAAAATGACAGAGACCCACTTTTCTAGAAAGGGAGTCAGAGTTGCAGACATTTTTAGATCTTGTACATATTGATGTATATGAACAAATGTCTTACTTTATCATATTTACTAATGACCATTCTAGATATGGTTTCATATGTTGATGGAATTCAAGAGTGAAGCCATTGAAAAGTTCAAGGAATTCAAGCAAGAAGTAGAAAGGCAAATCAGAAAAAATATTCAAACACTTAGATCTGATCGAGGAGGAGAATATTTGAAGGGTGAGTTTTTGGACTATCTAAAAGAGAATGGGATTCTCTCGCAGTGGACTCCACCGCATACACCATAACTAAATAGTGTATCTAAAAGGAGAAATTGCACCCAAGATATGGTGCGATCAATGGTGAGCCATACAATTCTTCCAAAATTGTTTTGGAGATATGTACTTAACACCTCATGTTACACACTAAACCGTGTCCTATCTAAATCGGTCAATAAAACTCCATACGAGTTATGGAAAGGAAAAAGACTCGATCTTTTATACATGAAGGTTTGGGGCTGCGACGCTTATGTGAAGCGTGTAGAATCAGATAAGCTAGGAGGTAAATCTGATAAATATTTATTTGTGGGGGTATTCAAAAGAAAATGTTGGATACTATTTCTACAATTTCATCGAGATTAAGGTCATCATATCGAAACATGCTGTATTCTTAGAGAAATAGTTCATTCTAAGAGAGGCCAGTGGGAGCAAAGTAGATCTTGAAGAGGTTCAACAAACCAAAAATAAAATTGACCAATTAGATGAGTCAATGGCTGAGCCTTCATTTGATGAGGCACAGATTAGAAATGGAGAACCGTCAATTCCCGAGGGGACAACAGCTCTTCGTAAGTCGAGTAGGGTCATTTGTTCTCCTCGGATATACGATCTCTTGACTACCAATGATGCATTGCTAATCGAGGAATATGAACCCACTACTTACACAAAATTGAAGTCAAATTTTGACTCAAAGAGATGGCATGAAGCTATAGAATCCGAAATGAACTCTATCTATGAAAACAAGATTTGAACTTTGATTGACCCGCCTGAAGGGGTAAAACCAATAGGCTGTAAATGGGTTTACAAGAAAAATATCGACATGGATGGTAATGTTCACACTTACAATGTAAGATTGGTTGTGAAGGGTTACAAGCAAAGACAAATAATTGACTTTGATGAAACTTTTTCACCAGTAGCCATGTCTAAATCAATTCGGATTCTGCTTGCGATAACAGCATACGATGATGGTGAGATATGGCAAATGTATGTCAAAATCGCATTCCTTAATGAGAATCTTAGTGATGATGTGTACATGACACAACCCGAAGGTTTTGAATCCACATAGCCAAACAAAGTATGCAAACTACAGAAATCCATATATGGATTAAAGTAACCCTCTCAGAGCTAGAATTTTCGTTTTGATGAGACAATCAAAATGTTTGATTTTATCACAAATGAAGATGAACCATGTGTAAATAAAAAGGTTAGTGGGAGTAAAGTCGTGTTTCTAATTTTGTATGTATATGACATACTATTATGAGGAAATGATGTTCCAATGCTAAAATCAGTAAAATTGTAGTTGTCCAAAAGTTTCTCCATGAAGGATATGAGAGAGGCATCATACATTTTCGGTATAAAGATCTATAGAGATAGATCTAAGAGAATACTTGGTCTATCTCAATCTACGTACATAGATAAAATCTTGAGAAGATTTAGCATGGAAGAGTCTAAGAGAGGACTCTGTCCCATTGGGCATGGGATCTGTCTCTCAAAAGAGATGTGTCCAAAGACAAAAATTGAAAGAGAACGCATGGATAGAATTCCTTATGCATCAGTAATAATATTTATCATGTATGATATGCTATGTACTCGACCGGATGTTTCATATACTTTGAGTGTCACAAGAAGGTTCCAAACGAACCCTGGCGAGAAACATTAGATCGCAGTCAATAACATCTTTAAGTACTTAATAATGACTAAAGACATGTTCTTAGTGTATTGAGAAAATGAACTTAGAGTTCAGGGTTATGCCAATGCCAGCTTTCAGTTTGATAAAGACGATAGCAAATCTCAATCCGGATATGTATTTATTATTAATAGTGGTGCAATCAGTTGAAAAAATTCCAAACAAGAAACAATCATTGATTCAACTACAAAAGTCGAATATATAGCTGCTTCAGAGGCAGCATAGGAAACGTTCTGGATCAAGAAGTTCATTAGTGAACTTGGAATAGTTCTTAGTATTTTTTATCCAATAACTTGTATTGTGATAACAATGGAGCCATCGCATAATCGAATGAACCATGTCTCATCAATGATCCAAATATATATTGAGACAGTATCATCTCATCATGGAGATAATTTTAAGAAATGACATAGAGATAGAACGGGTCCTAATATACGTTAATGTAACAGATCATTTGAGAAAGTTTTATCTCAGCACAAGCATTATGATCATGCTAAATCTGATGGTATTAAAATACCTAAGTGATTGGATCTAGTTTGTATGAGATATTTTTTGATATGCTATTTGTCAGATATTGATGTGTATGAACAAATTGATTAATTAAGTGCTTGTCTACATTTTAATAGCAAATCTATTAATTTTAAATTTTATTATTTAAAATAAAAGAGTTCAAAGAAAAGTTCATAGTAACTTGTTAATCACAAGGTGTTGTGATTGTGAGATACAAGTTATAAATAACTTATTCTTGAAATATCTCTAGTCATAGTAATAATGAGATACAGATATTATTATAGTTGATAGACTAGCATGTGTTGTATTTTTTTTTTTTTGAAGAAAGTAGCTGATCTCTCGAGCTAAGATGTAGATGGACATCTGAATGAACACATGAATACATTGTTATGAGAACATGACATTGGATGACATTCTTAGAGATTCCACATGGACAACTATCCAAGCGTCAGTGGTAAATCTCTAATGCTCGGTAGTGGATTTGGTCCTTTGATTTGAGGACATCATAGAATCTTATGTGTGGACCACTATACTTTGGCGAGTGTTTGATGGGACTCGTATATTATGAGTCACTAGGAAGACGTCGTATGAGTATAGTGAGAATCATATGAATGTTGTGAATGTCCAATATAAAGATTCGTTACTCCTAGAAAGTAGGAGATTATAACCTGAATTTTGTCCACTTAAGTTGATGTAAATTTTTTTGACCGGGGTGGAGTTATGAGTTGAAAATATTTCAATCATAACTAGATTAGATCAACATAGAGTTGAGGTGAATAATTTAATTGGTTGAAATGAGATTGACTCTGATCCATATCTCTTAACCAATTGGGTTATATTGATAAAGTGACTATATTTCTACGGTAATCGCACATATATTGGTTCTGTCATACCACATGACATTTCTCTTCATATGGATTGCCTTGACACATTCCTAGATGTCAATCTTGGACAGTAACGTGAATTGATCAATCTAAGTGAATCGATGAGAACATCACTGCATTTGTCATCATGAATGGGAACCTAATGGGTCACACACATAAGGGGATAATTGAGCATCTAGAGTTGGACCTTGTCCAAGTGGGAGATTGTAATAATTAATGTATATGGTTCAATTAGTTAGGTCAGACTTAATTACTTATTGGACCATATTAATTAATTATATTAATTAATTGAGCTCGTTTGTTGATGGCTTCTAGTTGGACTAGAACTAGGGCTTGGGTTAGTCCCATCTTTAAATACAAAGGCACAACATATTAAGTTAAGAAGTTGGTCTTCATTATTTGCTAGCACAAGTAAAAGACAATCCAATACAATTACTCTCAAAAGTTCCACTTTCATCTGTTCTTGATCGTGGAAGTCCAGATCTGTTCTTGCTGTGTGGATTACTATTGGAGACTGGATAATTGGACAGCTGTGGTATTGAAGATTGTTTCTCCAGCTAATCAGATAATCAGACTTTATGGTGTTCATCAAGATAAACTTCTATCACGAATTCTATCTAAGTACGAGATTGATCCAACTTATTGAAATTGTCGATTTAATTTTCATTGTGCATGTATATTTCAATTCCTTACATTATTATCATGTGTTCACCATTAACATGGCTATCATTACCTTTTAGTTACCTTCTTTTCAGTTCATGCTGTTTAATGAAGAACTCAAGCCTACTTTTTCAGTTATTCTCATATATGAAGAAACCATCCCGATCCATTTATATTTTTCTTTTTTCTTTTTGTACAGCTTTTCCATTTTGATGTATACGAGGATATTCGTACCATTGTTGATGCTACAATAGAGAAAGATGAGGTACTTTCTTCTCTGCTTAAGATTGTGTCCAAAAAATATATCAAATTCAAGAAATGATTACATCATTGCATCATGATTTTAGATCGTGCCAATCTGTGAGGTGGTATCTATTTTTCTATATTTGATCTTCCATACAAAGGTGGTAGTGCCTATGAGTTGAAATCTTATTTCTTACACATTGCCTCACTTGCATTCTACCCATACTGTTGGGTGGTGTATTTGAAATCACATTTGATCATTTAATTGTAAATAAAATAATAATTGTGCAGAATATATTTTATACTTACTTGTTGAAGAAAAATAAATTCAAAAAATGCAAAGTCTATATGTAAGAAATGGTGGATCGAGACTAGAGTTTTACTTTGTACCTTTAAGACGAATTTGTCTCGCTACGATGCTCACGACTTGATGATAATCTTCTCCTAAGGTACAACGATCCCTTCTTGCAATGATAGTACTTCAAATAACAAAAAACAGCGAATCAGAAGTGTTTTCATACTCTCTTTATTATGGAGGCCAGGAAGGAACAATATTTGTTTTATAATGCAGGAAGTTTTGAAATTCAGAATTGATGTTTTGCAAACCGGAGGGACCAATTTATATCATGCCAAAAGCTTCAATTGAATGGACACGATTGTTGGGTCATGTCAGTTTTACCCTATCAGACATGTCTTTAATTCAAACATACACATTTGAATATATTAATTAATTAATTAATTTTGGAAGAATTATATAAAATAAATAACCTTTATTTTATTTATCCACGACCTGGGCAGACGGTGGTGGCGCGTGTGTGGGCCTTTGGACAGAACCCAATAGAATCTAAGTCTATCCCCTTTCAAAGACTATTGGTACACATTGGGGTGCAAACTCAATTGTTAAAATAGGATATATAAATTAGTCACACTTCTTCTTGTCTTCTAATGTGGGATACAAGTTTTCCACTTCTTTTTACAATACAAATTTCAATGTGTCAACATTTAGCAATAATTTCTCATTCATCCAGAAATAGTTTTGCAAGACCAAATATATCATAATCATCTACTCGCAGAGTAGAACATGTTCTAATTATAATCCACTTAAATAAGTGGTCCAGACCCAATCTAATATTTGGTCAAAATTGATTAAAATCAATTATTTAGTCAACCATTTCCAACATTAATCACAATATTCTGCTTCTGTATTATCTATCAAAAGAATACTTTCGGAAATGTTAGATTCATCTTTCATGTATTAAGTTTTTAGTTCTATATTCTATAATCTGCTGCCCAAAATGGAAAATGTATGTTAGATATGTTGTTAAAATCACTATGGCAGCATCACTAAATGAGTGGGTGCCATTAAGACCACAGTGATAGTTGAAATACTGTTTTTTTTGAACTAATTTACAATTACCACATAAATTGGTGAGTATCATGTCCTTAGAAATCACCAATTGTCTTTTCTGGCCTTCAACAAGTAAGTCACAATATAAAAACTGAGCAACACGGTTCTTTAAAATATGTTCAGCGGCACCAAGTGTTGACACACAAAATATTTTCAAAATAAATATTTAAAACAAAGGCCCATAACAGGAGGTCCAAACATAGAGTTTGAGTGAATTGTCAAGATAAAAGTCGCTCAAAATATACAAATGTCTGGACGATAGAGCGAGGAGGAACAAGGTTTGGGCGAATAAAATAATAACTACATCGTGCAGAGAATGAAGCGGTTTTATATACGTGGCCCATGATCCAAAGTAACTGTTGGTTGATGGAAAAGGCATTAGGAGAAGTTATGGAAAGTTACAAGAAGTTATGACATTCATGGGAAGTTACTCAGAGGAAGTGCTATGATATAATGGTCGGTCATGGGCGAGAATTGCACAAATGGTGATCAATGTATAAATAAGGCGAGACAATTGAAGAAAATGACAACAAAAAAACTCTCTCACAAACAAACATATGGATTTACATTTCAAGTCTTTTACTTTCTATTCACAAATCATGTAACTTTGTGTACTTGTGCCCCTTGGAGGCAAGTTGCATAATATAATCTTTCAATTCAAACATCCATCGTTGAGACTTTGTCTCAAGAGGTCTTGTTCTTTATACATCGTCTTTGTAATCTTTTAATTGTTAGTACGGATCAAAAATACGCGAAACACCATGATTTCTGTCAAGTTCCTTGACATGTAGTAAATTTAACTAATTCATTATCATACTTTCTCTATAGTCGCACGCTGGAAAAGTTGTAGAGGGCACTGATATAAGAAGAACAAGCACATTTTTCCTGCTTCGAGATGGGAGGTAACCTCTCTTTCTACCTCTGTATCTCTTTCTTTCACACCTCGAGTGCTCTTGTGTGCATGTGCATGTGCATGCGCATTGCACACGCACAAGAGAAGTGTTCCACTTATCAGCATTATGTTTGTTTGAGAGTAGAGGTGTCAAAATGTGCCCCCCCTTCTCCCCACCATGTTCGGCTTTGCATACACTTTACCAACTGGAACATCAACAATAATAAATATAAGAGTCAGCTCTCTTAGAAGAAGGAAATTAAAGACTATATCAAATGCAGTGACAAAAAAATAATAATTGCTAGCTGAATAGAGTATATTTTTATTTCTGGTTAAACTTAAAAGATTCAATATTAAGCAAATAAATATATGGAAGGTCAGACTTCTCTTACCATATAGTAGATAATTTATGATGATAAATTTTCTCACACCACGTAGTACATAATTTCAGAAGAAGCTAAATTCTTTTGGTTTTCATATGAAAATAGATTATTTTTAATGCCATTTTAAGAGATTATTGGAAATTTCCATAGGCACTCAACTGTGAAGTAATGGTACCAAAATATACTACTATTTTACATGGAGATCTAATTGAGCTTATGTTTATCACAAAAACATAAAGTCAACAATTAATTAAGCCTTATTTCCAATTAATTTTAAGGTAATCTACATGAACTCTTTTTCACCATTCCGTTCAACCCAACAACACAATTTACATGCTATCATTTTCAGCCAAGCAATATCTGTATACAAAAATGGGACAATTAAAATTCAAAATAGATATGTAGGAAGCACACCAAATTAGAATGATGAGTGATCGTCTTGTTTTTCAATTACATGGAAGTTGGAAATTAACAAATTATCTTTAACATCTTAGGTTGTAAAAACATATTCTCTACAACATAAAGGAAGTAGAAATCATGCACGTTTCTGATGGGAGCTGAACATATGTGGTTTTGTATTTATTTATGATGTATAGTTGGTTGTGGAAAATGTGCCTAGTATAATTTGATGTTTGACGGGGAAATAATTTGAGGTTGGAGAATATTTATTGGATTTTGTGTTGTGAATAAACAAATACAAAATTGTTTTTGGTGAAAGAGAAGGAAACAAAACTAAACTAGAAAAATAATGGACACAGAGAGATGAATTTTTCATGTCTACCAAGGCTTAGACAAAACTCTTATCCCATACTAAATGTATCACAATCTCAACCAACGTACAAAGAAAAATTTCACGAAGAAATTTTAGGAAGAGAACACGCCTTTATTAAGCTTTCAGAAGAATAAACAAAGGAAGGGAAAACCATTCAAAGCATGAGACCAAACAAGCTGCTGCCAGTAAGCACAAAACACGTGGGGTTGGTAGTTTTAGGAATGGTGGACTCTTTTTTTTCTTACCTTTAGTTTATAGGATAGATAATATATATAACCAAATGATAGAGTTTTACTTAAAGTAAAACTCTAATAGATGACCACAATATTTAAACACATGGATAAAGACGGTTCAAACTTGATCATTTGAACAACTATAATTTGTTACACTTCAAAAGTAATCGTTATTCAAACAAACCCAATAACCACGATTCTCCAATTTGAACTGGTCAATGACTCGATATATTATTGTGAGATTAACTTGGATTGTACATTTTATTTAAGACACAAGTCTAATTATGTACGAATAATTTCTAATAACTGCATTGGGGATTGCTTGGCACAAAATACCCAACAATCCACCACTTTTGGTGCAAAAAAATCCATTCTTGCACCTCTCATGTTACCTGAATAAGAAAAAAAAATTAGTGTTTTAATCAGAAAAGGAATTCGAAAAATTGAAAATTCATCAACCTTTATCAATATTCAAGAGATTTAAACCATTCTTGAATTTTACCAAATGCAAGATTTTTGTTCCCATATCAGAGGGATTAAATTGAGAGAGTATCTTTTCAAGGTTAACACTTCATGTGATACAATATCTCGAATAGAATGCATTCGAATATCTATATGCTTAGTGCGTTTATGAAAAACAGGATTTTTACATAGATGTATAGCAGATTGACTGTTAGATAACATAGTTACATTACTATCTAAAATACACAGTTCATTTAGAAGACCCTTAAGCCACAAAAACTCTTTAATAGCTTATGTTGTAGAAATGTACTTAGATTCTGTAGTGGATAGAGTAACTATATGTTGCAATTGAGATTTCCAACTCACACAAGAATCACATAAAGTAAACACATAAGAAGTAGTAGACTTTCTATTGTCTCTGTCACCTACATAATCAGCGTCAACAAAACCCTTTAATATAACACCCTTAGATTTATTTTTAAATACTAAGCATGTATCATTAGATCCTCTCAAATATCTTAGCACCCACTTAAGTTCTTTCAAATGATCTAGACCTGAATTTGACATGGACCTGCTAAGTGTGCTCACAGCATAGGCAAGGTCAGGCCTAGTGCACACCATTAAATACATAATAGAACCTATCGTATTAGAGTAATGAATTCTATTCATGTATTCCACATCTTCATCACTTATTGAAGATTGATCTTTAGACAAAACAAAATGATTTGCTAAAGGTAAAGTAACAGATTTACTCTCATTCATGCCAAATTTATTCAACACCTTTAACACATAAGATGTTTGATGCAACCGCAACCACGAATTTGATCTATCCCTTTCAATTTCCATACCTAAGTAAGATTCGTTTTGCTTTACCTAGGTCATTCATATCAAATTCTTCACTTAAGATAGTTTTTATCTTATTAATTAAGATAATAGATGAACCAATCAACAACATATCGTCCACATAAAATAAAAGAAACACACAGTCATTATTATTATGATGATAATATAAGCAATGATCAAACTTTCTTCAATTGAAATCAATAGAAAGAACAAACAAATCAAATGTTTTGTACCACTTACAACCTAATAAAGATTTGTACTTAGGTCTAGGAACTAAATCTCAAGTTTGATTTTTTTTCTAGAGAACTCATCTCCTCTTTCATTGTCTCTAACCACTCATTTGATTGATCACTCTTAAAAGCCTCCTGATATGATCTTAGCTTCCTATCAACTAATTCTTCAAAACTAGCATAAGCGAATGCCACCTCCGACTTATACCCAAATCTTTGAGGATCTCTATGAGGTCTTCTCACTCTATATCTTGTAAATTGATAGTCTATTAAAGAATCTTCCTCATTTAAATATTCATCAACAACAGTCTCACCTATATCATCTCTCTCGGATTGCTGAACCTCTACCTCACTAGATGTACTAGGGATATGTGTACTAACCTTAATAGTCTCCAACTGTCTAATATCACCCTCTTGTTGATCTTCACCTAATTTCTCTAAATCAAGTCCTAAACAAGACATTTCAGATTCATTGAATGTAACATCTCTACTCACTATGACTTTTCTTCTTTTCTGGCTTCTATCCCACAACCTATATCCCTTCACCCTATCGGAATAACCTAAGAAAACACATGTCTTAGCTCTAGGTTCAAGATTTTCCTCACTTCAATTAGAAAAAGCAGCACAGCCAAAAGTACGAAGTATAGAATAGTCAGTACATTTACTATACCATTTTTCATGTGGAGTATTACCATTCAAAGCAGTAGACGGAGTAATATTAATTAAATAACAAGCAGTAATCTCAGCTTTACCCCCAAAACGATTTAGAGACATTAGAGCTAATCATCATGCATCTAACTTTATCAAGTAGTGTTCTATTCATCCTTTCAGCTACCTCATTTTGTTGAATGTAAAGAACAATTTTATGTCTTGTTATTCTATTTTCAACACACATTTTATCAAATTCAGCATTGCAAATTTCTAATATATTATCAGTCTTAAGAAATTTTATCTTTTTACCAGTTATATTTTCAATCTGTTTTCTCCAATTATTAAAGATATCAAATGTATTATCTTTCAAAAGATAAACACATACTCTCCTAGAATAGTTATCATTAATAGATAGAAAATATCTTTTCCCACCCAAAGTAGGATTACTAGAAGGACCCCACAAATTGAAATGCACATAGTCAAGTATTCTATTTGTTTTATGAACACCCGAAGAGAAAGACGGTTTATGTTGTTTACCAAGAACAGAATGGTTACAAAAAGGCATATCAGACACACAATTTTTACCAAAAACACATTTTTCATTAAAGAGCTTAAGCCCTTTATTGCTTACATGAACTAATCTACCGTGCCACTTGTATGTGTCATCTGTGTTGGCAGAAGAAACTAAAAAACTCGAATTTTTAATTACTTCTACATAGATACCGTTTCTTTTCATACCTTTAAAAATTACAAGAGCTCATTTAGTCATTTTTAGCATCTTGTTTTCAATTTTACCAATTAAACTCATTTATTCTAATTCATCCACTGCAATTAAATTTCTAGTCATTTCAGAAATATATTTGACTCTTTTTAAAGTGAGCACACAACCATTATTAAATTTAACAAAATATCACCAATTCCAACAACTTTGCACGTTAAATTCTTACATATAATAACATGACCTAAATCACTTTCATGCAAAATTTCAAACAACTCTCTATGTGATGTAACATGAAAAGATGCACTAGAGTCAAGTATTCATTCATACAAATGAGATTTCTCAGATAAATTTAATTCAACAAAGTCATCAACAAAGTTTATTAAAACATAAACCCCACTAGGTTCCAAATCAAAATTAGAAGACACCAAATTCACTTCATCTCTCTCACGTTCTTTCTATTTTTTTTCTCTTTATAACAATCTTTTATAAAGTGACCTGTCTTACCAAGCTATAGCATTTTCTTACTTTTGACCAAGACTTTGATCTAGATTTGCCATTACCTTTATTTTTACCACTCTCACCACTATTTTGATTATTGTAATTCCCACCCTGTCTGTATTGAGATCTACCTCTAACCATATGGACTTCTCTACCTCCTTTTTCTATTCTCTCAGCTTTTAATTCTAACTCTTTACTTTTCAAAGAATCGACAATAATTTCAGGTATTAACGTGTTTCTACCATACTCAATGGTACTTTTAACTCTCTATAGGTTTCAGGTATAGCATTTAACAAAATAATTGATTTATATTCCTCAGACAAAGTTTCACCACAATGAACAATATCTTAAACCAATTTGTTAAATATGTCCAAATTATCATCCAAATCTTTAGAAGAGTCAATTTTTAAACAAAAGAATCGTTCACTAAAAAAAAAAAAGTTTATTAGGAGTAGATTTTGACAAATACAACTCTTCTAACTTTAACTAAAGTTTTTGTGTGGAATCAAGTTTACCAACTTTTCTCAAAATAGCATCAGACAAGTGTAAAATTATTTAAAGTGTAACCTAGCTCGTCAAATTCACATTTATATTCATCAGTAATAATTATAGCAAAAGAATCATCTACAAATATAGAAACAT
Organism: Forsythia suspensa; assembly: GCA_023638005.1. Taxonomy (NCBI): domain Eukaryota; kingdom Viridiplantae; phylum Streptophyta; class Magnoliopsida; order Lamiales; family Oleaceae; genus Forsythia; species Forsythia suspensa. Next base: position 19,762,492 of record CM042664.1, on the reverse strand, counting down.
TTTGTTGAACCAAAATTTCCTTCATTTTTTGTTGTCAGATACAAAAATCTAATTTTCTATTAAACACATCCAAGTCAAAATTATGAGTTGTCATTTTTAACAAATCAAATAAATTCACAAAGACAAGACTCAAATAAATTGTAACACACAGCCACAATAAAAATAAGTAGTCAACGCAAAAATATCAATCTTGCAAATAATGGTCACAAATATATTATGTCTTATATTCCACATGATTCTTTGAGAATCAGGTTTTCATGTCAAGGGACAATATAGATCAAGCAAGTCTTGGAGATTTGTTAAATATTAATTTAAGAAACGCGAAGTAGAATAATTATACTAACAAATAAATTTCAGACAAAAAAAAAAACATACAAACCATAGAAAACAGCAAAGTAGTTTGCTACCGGCAATGTAGCTATTCTCAACACGTAATCCCAAACAATTAATAGCAGTTTTCTACCGGCAAGGTAACTATTTTTAACTAAAATATTAAATATGAATAAGATGTTACCGAAGAGATGCAAATTTTAATTTTTAATTAGAGGTCCACTAAGAACCAGCAGAAACAATAATTACCAACGAACCACCAAGGGCAAAAGTGTCCAGATTTTAGTACAGTGGACACAGGAACGAACCAACACCACCAGCAGATCAGAAATTCCACGAGGAACAATCTGCCTTTTTGCCCAGAGTTCAGCCGCCGCCGCCGTACGCGTCTCCTAGGCCACCAACAGCACTACGGGTGGCCTTCATGTGCCACAACTACAGTCACCCACGGGCCACACGCGCCAACCAGGGAGCTTCACCTCGACGTCAGGAGTCCAATAGTACTACCCACGTACCATAACTCCAACCGGTTAGCCTCCCACGAAAGTTTTTTAGACTCGATTATTTGAAAAACACCCAAAAAAAATGTCTTCTATTTTGATTTCTAATCTTACCGCCCAACCCAAGCTCTGATATCAATTTGTTTTGAATAAAAAAATACAAAATTGTTTTTGGTGAAAGAGAAGGAAACAAAACTAAACTTGAAAAATAATGGACACAAAGAGATGAATTTTTCATATCTACCAATGCTCAGACAAAACTCTTATCCCACACTAAGTGTATCACAATTTCAACAAACGTACAAAGGAAAATCTCACGAAGAAATTTTAGAAAGAGAACATGCCATTATTAAGCTTTCAGAAGAATAAATAAAAGAAGGGAAAACCATTCAAAGCAGGAGACCAAATAAGCTACTGCCAGCAAGCACAAAAAACGTGGGGTGGGTAGTTTTAGGAATGGTGGACTCTTTTTTTCCTTACCTTTAGTATATAGGATAGATAATATATATAACCAAATGATAGAGTTTTACTTAAAGTAAAACTCTAATAGATGACCACAACCTTTAAACACATGGTTAAAGATGGTTCAAACTTGATCATTTGAGCAACTATAATTTGCTACACTTTTAACCGTTATTCAAACAAACCCAACAACCACGATTCTCCAATTTGAACGGGTCAATGACTCGATACATTATTGTGGGATTAACTTGGGCCGTACATTAACTTGCACTCCTCATGTTACCTAAAAAAAAAAAAAAATTAGTGTTTTAATCATAAAAGGAATTCGAAAAATTGAAAATTCACTAACCTTTATCAATATTCAAGGGACTTAAACAACTCTTGAATTTTACCAAATGCAAGATTTTTGTTCCCATATAAGAGGGATTAAATTGAGAGAGTACCTTTTCAAGGTTAACACTTTCTGTGATACAATATCTCGAATAAAATGCATTCGAATATCTATATGCTTAGTGCGTTCATGAAAAACAGGATTTTTATATAGATGTATAGCAGATTGGCTGTTAGATAACACAGTTACATTACTATCTAAAATACACAGTTCATTTAGAAGACCCTTAAACCACAAAGACTCTTTAATAGCTTCTGTTGTAGCAATGTACTCGAATTCTGTAGTTGATAAAGTAACTATATGCTGCAATTGAGATTTCCTACTCACACAAGAATCATATAAAGTAATCACATAAAAAGTAGTAGACTTTCTATTGTCTCTAACACCTACATAATCAGTATCAACAAAACCCTTTAACATAACACCCTTAGATTTATTTTTAAATACTAAGCATGTATCATTAGATCCTCTCAAATATCTTAGCACCCACTTAAGTGCTTCCCAATGATCTAGACCTGGATTTGACATGGACCTGCTAAGTGTGCTCATAGCATAGGCAAGGTCAGGCCTAGTGCATACCATCAAATACATAATAGAACCTATCGCATTAGAGTAATGAATTATATTCATGTATTCCACATCTTCATCACTTATTAAAGATTGATCTTTAGACAAAACAAAATGATTTGCTAAAAGTAAAGTAACAGACTTACTCTCATTCGTGCCAAATTTTTTCAACACCTTTAACACATAAGATGTTTGATGCAACAACAACCACGTATTTGATCTATCCCTTTCAATTTCCATACCTAGGATTCATTTTACTTTACTTAGGTCTTTCATATCAAAATTTTCACTTAGGATAGTTTTTGTCATATTAATTAAGATAATAGATGAATCAATCAACAACACATCGTCCACATATAATAAAAGAAACACATGGTCATTATTATTATGATGATAATATAAGCAATGATCAAATTTTCTTCTATTGAAATCAATAGAAAGAACAAACAAATCAAACGTTTTGTACCAGTTACAACATAATAAAGATTTGTACTTAGGTCTATGAACTAAATCTCAAGTTTGATTTTACTGTAGAGAACTTATCTCCTCTTTCATTGTCTCTAACCGCTCATTTAATTGATCACTCTTAAAACCTTCCTGATATGATCTTGGCTTCCTATCGACTAATTTTTTAAAACTAGCATAAGAGAATGCCACCTCCGACTCAAACCCAAATCTTTGAGGATCGCTATGATGTCTTCTCACTCTATCTCTTGTAAATTGATCGCTATGAGGTCTTCTAACCCAAATCCTTGAGGATCGCTAGACAGCTTTCAGACTCATTTTTAAATCCCAAATTTTCCCTATCAAAAGGCCTTGAGAAAATCTAATATTTTCAGGGATAAAACATAACATAACATATCAACTCATATCCAAAATTCAGAATTTAATAAAATATGTAAGGTCTCCAAATCAACTTCTAAAACATGGAAGACAAATTCCCGAGTAGAACTATTCATCGTCACCAAAACTTGCATATCTTGCTTTACAGATATCCGAACGAGGTGATTCCATGTTTCAAAGGTCTGAAATTGATAGGTCATCAATCCCACAAAATTTTGTCTCAAGACCTGAAGTCTACCATTTAGGACGTCCATTTGAAATTGGACTTGCAAGCTGAAAATTTTGGACAGTTACATCTCGGTCAACATTATACCCTTTAAACATCCTCTAACATTCATCAAGTTCAAAATATCATTTCATAGGGTTCCAAACAAGTTCATGTCACATTAAAGATTGACAATCATATCAAAACATCTTATAACATATAAAATTCAGAAATCATAACAATATAACGAAATTGTCATTTATTCGTCTTCTTGACCGAAATCTCTTTTTTCCATGGCTCAATCCCTTCATCATCAAGCCTTCATCCAACCCTACAATCAATCTAAGAATGAGAGAAATGGTGGGTTTGGAGAAAACTCAATAGAAATATCATCATTTATAAATATGCAAATTCCAATTTATATATTAAAATTAAATGCAAGTAAACCATGATAACATTTATATTCCGGTGAGCTCAAAGGGTCGAAAATCTAAATTCATTCATAGGTTTAATCCCGAAGGATTTAAAACCATAAACATTCTTTCTTAGGTTTAATCCAAAAGGATTTAAAATCATAAACATTCTTCAATTTCATCCAAAGTAGGATAAACATCAATTCTGGTTCATTCCAAATGAACAAACTACATTCATATCCGGAAGGCCATAAACATTTAAATCACTTAGCATAGTATACATGTAACTACAATACATAAAAGAGATTTAAAACAACTTGTATAAAAATATTCCTATATTGCTTCTTGAAAAAAGAATGAAAACTTTTTTGAAAATTATTTCTTCTTTCCTCCTTCTTCTTCGCTTTTCTTCTTCTTCACTTTTCTTCTCTTTTCTTTCTTTGTAAAAATTGCTTAAGTGTGTAAGGGAAAAGAAAAGGGGAGGGGGACCAAAATTGAGAGGGGAGGAGAGGGAAGAAAGGGATGGATTTGAGGATTTTGGGGTTTATTCCATCCTCTTGCAAGCACTTACCTTTTTAGATTTTGGTAAGGTTTTTATATGGTAAAAATACAATAATTTTAAAATATCTTACCATTCTTTCCCTTTTTAGAAAATAAAATATAATTAATTAATTAAATCTCATAAATCGTTGAATATTTTGTCTGGTGGACTTGGGTCGTTTATTATTATTGGACCCCGTTTGGACTTTGGACGGACATGTGGCCACAATTATTTGCTAAGAATTTTACTTAGTTCGAAATAAAATTTTAAATTTTTGGGGTGTTACATCCTCTACTCTTTATAAGAATTTCGTCCTCGAAATTTACCTTATGATGGAAACAGCGAGGGGTACTTGGTTTTGATCTCTTCTTCTTTCTCCCAAGTGGCCTCGTCCACTCCATGATTTCACCATTGAACTTTGACTAACGACACTTCTCGATTTCTCAAAACATGAACCTTTCTGTCTGAAATATAGATTGGAGTCTCGTCATAGGTTAGATCTTTTTGCATTTCCAAAGATTGATAGTCTACCATGTGTCTGGGGTCATGAACATAATTTCTAATCATGGACACATGGAAGACATTATGCACCGTTGAGAGTTCTGGAGGCAAAGCTTGACGGTAAGCGATGATACCAATTCTCTCAAGTAATTCAAAAGGTCCGATGAACCTAGGTCATAACTTTCCTTTCTTACCAAAACAGAGAACGCCATTCATCGGTGCAATCTTAAGGAAAGCCTTTTCGCCAACTTCGAATTCTAAAACTTTCATTCTTTTATCTGCATAGCATTTCTGTCGATCCTGGGCAGATTTTATTCTAGCTCTTATTGTATTGATAGCCTGAACTGTTCGTTCAACGATTTTAGGGCCTAACACTCTATTTTCTCCAACTTCATCCCAATGTACAAGAGATCTACATTTTCTACCATACAGTGCTTCGTAAAGAGCCATCCTTATGTTAGCTTGAAAACTGTTGTTGTAAGCAAACTCCACTAATGGCAAGTGGGACTCCCAGTTGCCGCCTAAGTCAAAAACACATGCCCGAAGCATGTCTTCTAAAATTTGAATAGTTTGCTCGGACTGTCCATCTGTCTGAGGATGATATGCAGTACTAAAATTAAGCTTAGTGCCTAAGGCTGTCTGCAATCTCTTCCAAAATTTTGATGTAAACCTCGGATCTCTATATGACACTATTGATAAGGAGGTTCCGTGCAACCTGACTATCTCTCTAAGGTATAGTTGCGCTAATTGATTCATATTGAAAGTCATCTTTACTGGTAAGAAATGGGCCGACTTGGTCAATCGGTCCACTATTACCCAAATGGCATTGTGACCTCTTGCTGAGTTTGGAAAACCTACTACGAGATGTTTATGTGTTTCGACTTCCATTTTGGTATTTCTAACGGATTCAACGGCCCTGATGGCCTTTGATGTACTGCATCGACTTGTTGACAGACTAAACATTTTTCCACAAACAACCCTATACTTCTCTTCGTGTTTATCCACTAAAAAGTGTCTCGGAGGTCACGATACATCTTCGTTCCTTGAGGATGTGCTGTGGAAGGGGTTGAGTGAGCTTCCTACAAAATTTCTTTTCTCAATTTCTCATCCTTGGGTACACATAATCTTCCTTTGAACATGAGTGCACCGTCTGTATTCAAACTAAAATCCTTGTATTTATCTTTACCAACTTCGGCCTTGATCTTTTGTAGAAAAGAGTCCTTATCTTGTGCTTCTCGAATTCGATCTCTAAGAGTGGGTCTAATTATCAAGGACATTATTCTTGAAGTATCTTTACATGATGGGGCCAAAACTTCCAGTTGTAGTCTCTCGAGGTCCCTTACTAGTTGTTCATGTACTGTGATTATCGACATCAACTACCCTACTGTCATTCTGCTTAAGGCATTAGCCACGACGTTGGCTTTACCTGAGTGATAATGGATTGCACAGTCATAGTCCTTCACTAACTCCAACCATCTTCGTTGTCTCATATTCAACTCCTTCTGGGTGAAGAAATATTTGAGACTCTTACGGTCCGTATAAATATCACACTTGCTACCATACAGATAGTGACGCCATATCTTTAAGGCGTGAATTACTGCTGCCAATTCTAGGTCGTGCGTTGGATAATTTTACTCATACGGATTTAGTTGTCTCGAAGCATAAACGATAACTCTCCCATGTTGCATAAACACACATCCCAAACCTAGTTTGGATGCATCACTGTAAATGGCAAATCCTTCTGATCCTTCTGGTACTGCCTGTACTGGGGCTGTGACTAAATATTTCTTAAGTTCTTGAAAACTTTGTTCACATTTGTCATCCCAGTGAAACTTTACTCCTTTCCTGGTTAACTGAGTTAACGATCTAGCAATTTTAGAGAAACCTTCTATAAATCTTCGGTAATATCTAGCTAACCCTAAGAAACTGCGTACTTCTCTAGCATTGGTTGGTCGGTTCCAATTTGTTACTGCATCTACTTTGTCTGGGTCAACTTCAGTCCCTTGGGCCACAACTATGTGCCCAAGAAAATCCATTCGATCTAGCCAAAATTTGTACTTCTTGAATTTGGCATACAAGTTCTCCGTTCTTAATATCTCCAACACTATTCTGAGGTCTTCTTCATGTTGTTCACGATTCTCAGAGTATACAAAGATATCATCGACGAAGGCTATGACGAACTTGTCCAAGAATTCATGAAACACTCTGTTCATTAGGTCCATAAACACTGCTGGTGCATTGGTTAGGCCGAAAGGCATCACCATAAACTCGTAATGCCCATAACGAGTTCGAAAAGATGTTTTTGGTATGTCGCTGGCCTTAATCTTCAATTGATGGTACCCAGATCTCAAGTCAATCTTAGAGAAAACCTTTGATCCTCTCAGTTGATCAAACAAATCTTCAATCCTTGGAAGATGGTACTTATTCTTTATCATCAACTAATTTAATTCTCGATAGTCAATGCATATTCTCATCGATCCATCATTCTTCTTTACAAAAAGAACTGGTACACCCCACAGTGACACACTTGGTCGGATAAAGCCTATATCCAATAATTTTTGAAGTTGAGACTTTAGTTCTTGTAATTCTTTTGGTGCCATTCTATAAGGTGCTTTGGACATCGGTGCCGCTTTAGGAACTAAGTCAATCATAAACTCCAGTTGCCTGTCCGACAGAATCCCTGGTAGATCTTCAGGAAACACGTTGAGAAATTCTTGTATCACCTCTACGTCATCAATAGTTACATCTGGTTGAGATTTACCTGAAGCACTGAAAGATCTTCTCCTGGTTTCGGAAGTACTACCTCCATTTTCGTGACATTGGATCGACGCGTGGTTACGTCCTAACCAATCCATGTCTAGGATTACATCAAAGTCTCTCATTTCTAGGATGTACAAATCTGCTTCTAGTACTTTCCCTCCAATTTCTATCTTAACTGACTTAGCTAGTTGATTCGTAAAAAGTGACTCGCCTGAAGGGATGCTAACATCTACTGTACTAGCCGATTTATCACATGCAAGTCTAGCTTTAGTGATAAAAGATGCAGATATGAAAGAATGCGTTGCTCTAGAATCAAAAAGCACGTAAGTAAGAAAATGTGACAACAGAAGGGTACCTGTTATCACATTAGGATTCTCATCTGCTTCTTGCTGGGTAAGAGCAAATACTCGCCCCTTTCCATTCTCATTCTTGTTTCTGTCTTCCTCTTTCTCATTCATATCTCTTCTTTTGGGTGGTTCCGGACAATTCATGATCATGTGGCCCGGTTTTCCACATCGGTAACATACGTTTCTACCAAACAAACACTCTCCTAGGTGAGTCTTGTTACATTTCAGGCAGGGTGGAGCCGAGGCTCCTGGCTTGACGTTATTGGATCCGGTATTCAGCTTCTTTTCTTGTCATTTTTCTTTTCCTTTGTCCTGTCCACTCTACTTTCTCTTCCCTGTAAAATCCTTATTTTGATGAGCGGACTGATCTAAACTGGCCTTACGGTACCAAACTATTTTGGCCCGAGCTTGCATTTCCCGGTAAGAAGTGAAGCTATGGGATAGAAAAATTAGGCTTATATCCGTGCTCAATCCTTGTTCAAACCTTTTGATCTTTTTAGCTTCCGTATCAACAACGTGAGGAGCATACTTTGATAATTGTTAAAATTTCCGCTCATATTAGCAAAATGTCTCGATGTCGATATGGTTTGGGTATTCTTTCAACATTTCGTTCTTGATCATATTACCCATCTCTACTCCATATGGGGTAAAGGTACGTAAAAGTTGATCGATAGCCTAAATATTACCAATTTTATTCCCATAACTTGTCTCATTTCGCCACAAAAGAATGAATTTCTCAATGTGTTGAGGTAGGGAAAAGTCTAAATCGAAGTTCTCATAGGCTCATAGTGCTAAGGCTTTTGGTCTTAGGTGACGTGGTAAACATGTAGACTTTCTGGTGGTATGTCTCACCTTAGCTATCTTATTCTAAGTCCAGTCCAACATAAATCCAATGAAATTTAGGAAACTTTATATCAAAATAAATTGCATTCTATTATTTGCAAAAATCATAACTTTATGAAATTCTACTTAGCAAAATCAATGCTACAAAACTTTGAAATAATTCTTTCATGTCCCAATTAAAATCATACCTGGGGGTTTGAGATGGTAGCCGTCAGATGAAGTAGGATAGCCATGGAGAAATCTTCACATTTAAAATTTTCTTTATTACCTTTTTTTTGTTGATGAACAGTGTTCGCTCGAGCGGACAGAGAGGAAATTCTGTCCGCTCGAGGGCAAATTTTTTTTTTATTCGTTCTCTATAGGTTCCTAAACTTTTATTAGTCTACATAACCGATTTAAAACTCTGGACTCTGATACTAAGTTGTGACACCCCAAAACCTCATCTACGAGGCCTCAGTTCGTCTCTCATCTTCTTACCATTTTAGAGCCCAAAAGTAAACCAAAATTTTGCGAAATTCTAGATATTATTCAAATAGTTTACAAATGTGAACTTATCAACTACATGGACTCTAAAATCGAGGTTATCAATCCTTAGAGGATTTCAATGAAAGTCTAAACCCCTAGAGTACATAATTGTAACATAAGGTTAATACCCATTATTTCTTATACACTCAAATGAGAAACCCAAAGGTCATAAAAGCTTATGAAGTTTTAACCAAATAATCATAACTCATCCATCAAAAACATACTAAAATTTCACAATTTTAAAAAATGGTTAAAGTTATCAAAAGGGAATCAAAGTATACAAGAAACATAAGCTATACAGCTTTCAGACTCATTTTAAATCCCAAATTTTCCATATCAAAAGGCCTTGAAAAAATCTAATACTTTTAGGGATAAAACATAACATAACATATCAACTCATATTCAAAATTCAGAATTTAATAAAATATGTAAGGTCTCCAAATCAACTTCTAAAACATAGAAGGCAGATTCTCAAGTAGAACTGTTCATCGTCACCAAAATTTGCATATCATGCTCTACAGACATCCGAACGAGGTGATTCCATGTTTCAAATGACTGAAATTGATAGGTCATCAATCCCACCAAATTTTATCCCAAAACCTGAAGTCTACCATTCAGGACGTCCATTTGAAACTGGACTTGAAAGCTGGAAATTCTGGACAGTTACATCTCGATCAACATTATACCCTTTAAACATCCTCTAACATTCGTCAAATTCAAAATATCATTTCATAGGGTTCCAAACAAGTTCATGCCACATTAAAGATTAACAATCATATCAAAACATCTTATAACATATACAATTCAGAAATCATAACAATATAACGAAATTGTCATTTATTCGTCTTCTTGACCGAAATCTCTTTTTCCCATGGCTCAATCCCTTCATCATCAAGCCTTCATCCAACCCTACAATCAATCTAAGAATGAGACAAATGGTGGGTTTGGAGAAAACTCAATAAGAATATCATCATTTATAAATATACAAATCCCAATTTATATATTAAAATTAAATGTAAGTAAACCATGATAACATTCATATTCCGGTGAGCTCAAAGGGTCGAAACCCTAAATTCATTCATAGGTTTAATCCCGAAGGATTTAAACCATAAACAATTCTTTCTTAGGTTTAATCCCAAAGGATTTACAATCATAAACGTTCTTCAATTTCATCCAAAGTAGGATAAACATCAATTCGGGTTCATTCCAAATGAACAAACTACATTTATATCCGGAAGGCCACAAATACTTAAATCACTTAGCATAGTATACATGTAACTACAATACATAAAAGGGATTTAAATCAACTTGCATAAAAATATTCCTACATTGCTTCTTGAAAAAAGAATGAAAACCTTTTTGAAAATTATTTCTTCTTTCCTCCTTCTTCTTCTCTTTTCTTTCTTCTTCTATTTTCTTTTCTTTTCTTCTCTTTTCTTTCTTTGTAAAAATGGCTTAAGTGTATAAGGAAAAAGAAAAAGGGGAGGAGGGCTGAAATTGAGAGGGGAGGAGAGGGAAGAAAGGGATGGATTTGAGGATTTTGGGATTTATTCCATCCTCTTGCAAGCACTTACCTTTTTAGATTTTGGTAAGGTTTTTATATGGTAACAATACCATAATTTTAAAATATCTTACCATTCTTCCCTTTTTTAGAAAATAAAATAAAATAAATTAATTAATTAATTAAATCTCATAAATTGTTGGATATTTTGTTTAGTAGACTCGGGTCATTTATTATTATTGGACCCCGTTTGGACTTTAGACAGACATGTGGCCACAATTATTTGCTAAAATTTTTACTTAGCCCGAAATAAAGTTCTAAATTTTTGGGGTGTTACATCATCTACTCCTTATAAAAATTTCTTCCTCAAAATTTACCTTATGATGGAAACAGTGAGGGGTACTTGGTTTTGATCTCTTCTTCTTTCTCCCAAGTGGCCTCGTCCATTCCATGATTTCGCCATTGAACTTTGACTAATGGCACTTCTCGATTTCTCAAAACATGAACATTTCTGTCTGAAATATAGATTGAAGTCTCATCATAGGTTAGATCCTTTTGCATTTCCAAAGACTGATAGTCTACCACGTGTCCGGGGTCATGAACATATTTTCTAATCATGGACACATGGAAGACATTATTCACTGTTGAGAGTTCTGGAGGCAAAACTAGATGGTAAGCAACATTACCAATTATCTCCAGTATTTCAAAAAGTTTGATGAACCTAGGTCTTAACTTTCCATTCTTACCGAAACGGAGAACGCCATTCATCGGTGCAATCTTAAGGAAAACCTTTTCGCCAACTTCGAATTCTATAACTTTCTTTCTTTTATCTGCATAGCTTTTCTGTTGGTCCTTGGCATATTTTATTCTAGCTCTTATTGTATCGATAGCCTGAACTATTCGTTCAACGATTTCAGGACCTAACACTCTCTTTTCTCCAACTTTATCCCAATGTACTGGAGATCTACATATTCTGCCATACAGTGCAACGTAAGGAGCCATCCCTATCGTAGCTTGAAAATTGTTGTTGTAAGCAAACTCCACTAACGACAAGTGGGAGTCCCAGTTGCCGCCTAAGTCCAAAACACATGCCCGGAGCATGTCTTATAAAATTTGATTAGTTCGTTCAGACTGTCCATTTGTCTGATGATGATATGCAATACTAAAATTAAGCTTGGTGCCTAAGGCTGTTTGCAATCTCTTCCAAAATTTTGATGTAAACCTCGGATCTCTATCTGACACTATTGATAAGGAGGTTCCGTGCAACCCGACAACCTCTCTAAGGTATAGTTGCGTTAATTGATCCATGTTGAAAGTCATCTTTACTGGTAAGAAATGGGCCGACTTGGTCAATCGATCCACTATTACCCAAATGGCATTGTGACCTCTTGCTGAGTTTGGAAAACCTACTACGAAGTCCATGTTTATGTGTTCCTACTTCCATTTTGGTATTTCTAACGGATTCAACGGCCTTGATGGCCTTTGATGTAATGCATTGACTTGTTGACAGACTAAACATTTTCCACAAACAACCGTATACCTCTCTTCGTGTTTCTCCACTAAAAGTATCTCGGAGGTCACGATACATCTTCATTCCTCCAGGATGTACTGTGTAAGGGGTTGAGTGAGCTTCCTCCAAAATTTCTTTTCTCAATTTCTCATCCTTGGGTACACATAATCTTCCTTTGAACATGAGTGCACCGTCTGTATTCAAACTAAAATCCTTGTGTTTATCTGTACCAACTTCGGCTTTGATCTTTTGTAGAAAAGAGTCCTTATCTTGTGCTTCTCGAATTCGATCTCTAAGAGTGGGTCTAATTATCAAGGACATTATTCTTGTAGTATCTTTACACGACGGGCCAAAACTTCCAGTTGTAGTCTCTCGAGGTCCCTTACTAGTTGTTCATGTACTGTGATTATCGACATCAACAACCCTACTGTCTTTCTACTTAAGGCATCAGCCACGACGTTGGCTTTACCTGGGTGATAATGGATTGCACAGTCATAGTCCTTCACTAACTCCAACCATCTTCGTTGTCTCATATTCAACTCCTTATGGGTGAAGAAATACTTGAGACTCTTCTAGTCCGTATAAATATCACACTTGCTACCATACAGTTAGTAACGCCATATCTTTAAGGCGTGGACTACTGCTGCCAATTCTTGGTCATGCGTTAGATAATTTTGTTCATACGGCTTTAGTTGTCTCGAAGTATAGGCGATAACTCTCCCATGTTGCATAAGCACACATCCCAAACCTAATTTGGATGCATCACTGTAAATGACAAATCCTTTCGATCCTTCCTTGCATTTGTCAAGATCGAGGCTATGACTAAACGTTTCTTAAGTTCTTGAAAACTTTGTTCACATTTGTCATTCCACTGAAACTTTACTCATTTCCTAGTTAACTGAGTTAACGATCTAGCAATTTTAGAGAAACATTCTATAAATCTTCAGTAATAACTAGCTAACCCTAAGAAACTACGTACTTCTCCAGCATTGGTTGGTCGGTTCCAATTCGTTACTATATCCACTTTGTCTAAGTCGACTTCAATCCCTTGGGCCGCAACTACGTGCCCAAGAAAACCCACTCGATCTAGCCAAAATTCGCACTTCTTGAATTTGGCATACATGTTCTCCTTTCTTAATATCTCCAACACTATTCTAAGGTGTTCTTCATGTTGTTCGCGATTATTAAATTTAACAGAATATTACCAATTCCAACAACTTTGCACGTTAAATTCTTACATATAATAACATGACCTAAATCACTTTCATGCAAAGTTTCAAACAACTCTCTATGTGATGTAACATGGAAAGATGCACCATAGGTATTCATTCATGCAAATGAAATTTCTCAGATAAATTTAATTCAACAAAGTCATCAACAGAGTTTATTAAAACATAAACCCCACTAGGTTCCAAATCAAAATTAAAAGACACCAATATCACTTCACCTCTCTCACTTTCTTTCTGTTTTTTTTCTTTATAACAATCTTTTATAAAGTGACCTGGCTTACCAAGCTATAGCATTTTCTTACTTTTGACCTAGACTTTGATCTAGATTTGCCATTACCTTTATTTTTACCACTTTCACCACTATTTTGAATCTTGTAATTTCCACCCTTCCTGTATTGAGATCTACCCCTAACCATATAGACTTCTCCACTTCTTTTTTCTATTCTTTCAGCTTTTTATTCTAACTCTTTACTTCTCAAATAATCGACAACAATTTCAGGTGTTAATGTGTTTCTACCATACTCAATGGTACTTTTAACCTTTCTATAGGTTTCAGGTATAACATTTAACAAAATAATTGATTTATATTTCTCAGACATGGTTTCACCACAATTAACAATATCTTAAACCAATTTGTTAAATATGTCTAAATTATCATCCAGATCTTTAGAAGAGTCAATTTTAAAACAAAGAACCGTTCACAAAAAAAAATTGTTTATTAGGAGTAGATTTTGACAAATTCAACTCTTCTAACTTTAACCAAAATTTTTGTGTGGAATCAAGTTTACCAACTTTTCTCAAAACAGCATCAGACAAGTGTAAAATTATTTAAGTGTAAGCTAGCTCATCAAATTTACATTTATATTCATTGGCAATAGTTATAGCAAAAGAATCATCTACAAATATAGAAACTTTTTGTTGAACCAAAATTTTCTTCATTTTTTATTGTCAAATACAAAAATCTCATTTTCCATTAAATACATCCAAGTCAAAACTATAAGTTGTCATTTTTAACAAATCAAATAAATTCACAAAGACAAGACTCAAATAAATTGTAACATACAGCCACAATAAAAATAAGTAATCAACGCAAAAAATAGTAATCTTGCAAATAATGGTCACAAATATACTATGTCTTATATTCCACATAATTCCATGAGAATCAGGTTCTTAGGTCAAGGGACAATATAGATCAAGAAAGTCTTAGAGATTTGTTAAATATTAATTTAAGCAACGCGAAGTAGAATAATATAATTAACAAATAAATTTCAGACCAAAAAAAAAAAAACAAACCACAGAAAATAGCAAAGCAGTTTGCTACCGACAAGGTAGCTATTCTCAACACGTAATCCCAAATAATTAATGGCAGTTTTCTACCGACAAGGTAGCTATTTTTAATTAAAATATTAAATATGAATTAGATATTACCGAAGAGATGCAAATTTTAATTTTAATTAGAGGTCCACTTAGAACCAGCAGAAACAGTAATTACCGACGAACCACCACAGGCAAAAGTGTCCAGATTTCAGTACAGTGGACACGGGAACAAACCAACACCACCAGCAGATCAAAAATTCCACGAGGAAAACCGCCTTTTGCCCGAGTTCACCGCCGACGCTGCGCCCTCGCGCGCCACCAACAAAGACTACACGTGGCCTTCATGCGCCATAGCTACAGTCGCCCACGGGCCACACGCGCCAACCAGGGAGCTTCGCCTCGACATCAGGTGTCCAACGGTACTACCTACGTACATTAACTCCAATCGGTTAACCTCCCACGAAGGTTTTTCAAACTCGATTATTTGAAAAACACCCAAAAAAATTTCTTCTCTTTTGATTTCTAATCTTACCGGCCAACCCAAGCTCTGATATCAATTTGTTGTGAATAAACAAATATAAAATCATTTTTGGTGAAAAAGAAGGAAACGAAACTAAACGAAGAAAAATAATAGACACAAAGAGATGGATTTTTCATATCTACCACGGCTCAAATAAAACCCTAATCTCACATTAGGTGTATCACAATCTCAACCAATGCACAAAGAAAAATATCACGAAGAAATTTAAGAAGAGAACACGTCATTATTAAGCTTTTCGAAGAATAAACAATGGCAAAGAAAAACCATTCAAAGCAGGAGACCAAACAAACTGCTGCCAGCAAGCACAAAAAACTTGGGGGTGGGTAGTTTTAGGAATGGTGGACTCCTTTTTCCCTTACCTTTAGTATATAGGATAGTTAATATATATAACCAAATGATAGAAAACTCTAATAGTTGACCACAACTAAACACGTGGATAAAGACAGCTCAAACTCAATCACTTGAGCAACTACAATTGATTACACCTCAAAAGTGACCGTTATCCAAACCAACCCAACAACTACGATTCTCCAATTTGAACGGGTCAATGATTCGATACACTAGTGTGGGATTAACTTGGGTCGTACATTTCATTTGAGGCATAAGCCTAATTATGTACGAATAATTTCTTATCACTGCCTTGGGGATTGTTTGACACAAAATACCCAACATTTTGTTATTATTTTATGTTACATTTGGGATATGGATGTGTCTCAATTTTGGTGCTTTTGTTTGAATCTTAGGTTTTGGTTCATTGTTATGCATTTTTATTGGAGTTTATTAGTGCCACGCAATTGATGTATTCACAAAATCGAATTTGTATCACGTTATCACATGAGGAACAAATTTCACTGGAATATGGTTGGTGGCCTTAGTTGTTGTATTTTAGAAAGACTAGTGGAGCCTCGTGCGTTGCACGTAAAACCATATAAATGTTGTTTGTGATAGTTTGAATTGATTTGGGTCGTAAATGTAAGGTATTTTTGTGAAGTGGAATAGTTATTAATTCAATCGAAATTATGTGGAAATTTATTTGAAATTGGTGATAGACTTTGATTTCGAAATTAAAATCTCCCTGGAAAATGAAAAACTGCTTGGTAGTCATCGACGTGTCGTGCATAAAGATTAGCACATGAAAATCTTTTAATTGAATCCATTACACTTAATGAAGGAAATTTAAGATCCCTATTTGAACAAGTTGGGTAAAATACCCGTGAAATTGATGATAAAGCGACAAGAAGGATAATGGGTGAGTTGCAACCCTCGACTTGAAGCTTTCGGCCATCAAGAACATGCACTGCACCCGCACCATCACTATTCTGCATTAAATATTAATCAGCTAAGAATGTTTTTGTTCTTAGAAGGAGAAACGAGGAGAATTTGGGGAAAAATGTCACACTTCCTTGCTAGGGACACCTTTTTAGATGACCACAATATCTCCAAACCCAAAACTTACATGTACTAAAATATAATATCATTCCAATATGTTAAGCACGAGAAACCAATTTATATTTCGGGAACTCTAGCAATAATTCGTATTAGAGATGGTATGATTTAGCAAATGAATAAGTTGTGACATTAAAAAAGTGGTAGAGCAAGTGTTTAACTTATAGATTAGAAAGCAGTACGAGTCGAATGAAGGTAAACGCGGACCTTATCTTGGTTAGCACGGTTCCACCGGATGACGTCAAGCTGCTGACATGTAGAAATGTGTAGCAATTTTTTTGATTCATCTTCTTTCAAATATAATGATATTATACCCATCAAAAGAATTAATAGATAAATGACATTTTGAAATTCTTCACTATCACATAAGAGAATCAAACAAGAAGAAAAGATCAACAAACAGATTTAGCTTCCTAAATGCGAACATATTTAGTTATAGTGAAAACAATGGAAGTACCTGAAAGGAGAATTGTCCTAAATCAAAATACATTGTGATAGAATGGTTGAATAATATGACAGATATGAGTTGTTTATGTAACAATATAAAAGTAAATGTGGTATATTCATGAAAAACCTTAACCTCAGAGTGAGCATTTGCAAAGGAAAATCATGAGCTCAATTTTATATACTTATAACATGATAAGGGTATTGATAATTTTTTTCCTTGAAACAATGAACAAAACTATAGTAACAAGAGAAAACATGACATGGAAGAATTATTTCAAAACATTAACAAACTGATTAACAAATGTTAAGAACATCAGACGAGTGAAGTTTTCAATGTTCAATATTTTCTGCTTGTGCTAAAAATGGAAAATTTCCTTTGTCGACAAGCTGTCACTTCTACACAGACGAAAGGTAGCCTTAAAATTTCAAACTTCCTTTACATGCAGTACTTATCATGGCTACAAGGAAAGAATCAAACTTTAAAGGTCCACATTGTAGTTATTGTAACAATAACAAAGCACAAAAAGTTAAATTGCAAAATTCAAACCTGGTAAACACTAAAATTACATTTTTTTAAAACTTTATGGCTCCATATTTACTTGCAAAATAAGTATAAGATGCAAAGTTTACAATCCAACAAACCAGTATTATAAATTTGGCAAAACTTTATAAAAAAAACTTATTTCCCCACGATTTGAAACTTAATTCCTTCATACATGTAAACACTACGACAATTTAGTGTGATAACATCACAGAGATAGATTAAAATCAGAATCAAGATTTACTAAAGATGGTGAGTTTCATGTGGTAAAATTAATTATGCAATATTTCCCTACACCAATCGTTCAGACAAGGAAACTCCTACAAAACCTACTCCAAACCTACTACTGAATTCCCTATACATTCATTTATTAAATTTTTATATATCCGTGGGGTTCCGAAAAAAGCCTAACATTGTGGTGATGTAAGCAAAACGCTATCGTTTTCAACAATTAGAATATAATAACCTGATTCCAATAAATGGGTTTATGGAAATAACCAGTAAATAAAAGTATAGCATTACCTCCCAATACTAAAATGATAATTTCAATTAAGCATTTACTTTTGGCTCTGGCTGATATAGTAACTCTTTAAAAAATGGTATTACCACTTCAAACCAGCAACGGATAAAACACAACCAACAAAAAAATAATAGAATAAGAAAGATGGAAAGATGGAAACCACAAAAAATAAAAAATAAATCCAACCCGAGTAGGCTGTGGTGGGTGCGGATGTGATTAGAGTTTAGAATTCTCACTTTTAGAATTTAGGAAACAAGAACCAAGAAAATAAAAATTAGACAAAGAAACGGGAGAATACTGAGAAACCACGGCCACATGAATTATAACAGGAGATTCAAAAAAAAAAAGTTGCACATATCTTCTTTAACATCAAATATCAGGGAAAATGTGGACACTTTGAACACCCAAAAGAATACTAACGAACTCAAAATCAGATCGGACACCAGAGATGGATGAAAATATAAAAACCAAAATTTTAAACTGACCCAAACTAAGTTAACCCAAATCATATAAGAAATTGAGTGAATCTAAGGAATTTACTGTAAACTAAAACCAAAAGAATCATAGCTTTCAATAAAAGATTATGTATATGGGTAATGCCTACCGATACCATACATTTGTGTGTGTACGCATGTTAAACTCAAACACTACAACTAAAAAATGGATGCTAGCAAGTATGTGAGGTATACACCAAAGCAAGTGGAAGCCCTGGAGAGAGTCTATGCAGAATGCCCAAAACCCACTTCTTTGAGAAGGCAATAGCTCATTAGAGGGTGTCCCATTCTTTATAACATTGAACCTAAACAGATCTAAGTCTGGTTTTAAAACTGCAGGTATTGATTTATCGAAACCATTAGCTCATTAGGAGATTTTTGTTATTTTATCTATGGTGTTTATCTTGATAATGATGTATTTTCTAGGTGTCTAATGTTTTTCGTTGAATGAATCCTAGGTTTTGTTCTAATATGTTCCAAAGGCTATATAGTCATGTGTTCTGATTATTCTTTTTTTAAAATTTTTGGTTCTTCCATTCAATCTTTTGTATCATGCTTGAAGGAAGGCTGATGCCAGAATATGAAATAACTTGATTGGGTGCAGCAAACACACACAGTTAGAAATTTTATTAGATAAAACCCAAGCTTCAAATCAAGCAACTCTTAACCCCCCGAGCTTCAAATCAAATAATTATAAATCAAGTAGAAGGGAGGAAGTCGAATATGCATATTTAGCTGAATTTAAAAAAATAAATACGTCCCCAATAGCTTCAATTTTTAACCGAGGTGGTTCAAATGGCTTCAGCAAACCAACCTCATCCCACTACATTTTTTTGACAGAAACATTTCATACGAGATTCTCTAACATTCTATGCAAACTTCAAGGTTTCAATAGTAAAGAAAAATAACTCGACCAAGAAGGGAAAGCAAACTTGAAGCTAAGTGTTGACCAAATTCTTTGAACAATCTATTCGAAAACTACATTTTCCACATATAGCCATTTCTAGTGTTAGAGAACAAAATGGCAGATTAAGACAAGAACTGAAACCGCCCATTTTCTTGTTCCCAAAAAAAAAATATTGAGTTACAAACCCCCAAAAATGGAATCGACAACTTAGTAAAAAAACAAACCAAAAAATAATTGAAACTTAAACTGCAAATTGAAAAACAATACCACGCTTCAAATCCACCATATCTTCACAACAAGAATAATTACACATCCAAAATCACACAAACAACACCGAAAACCAAAAGGACTTGATTTTTACACAAAAACTCCCAGAATAGAAAAGTCCATATCCGGAGCTGAAATTACAGAACAAAACAAAAGGTCCCCACGTACTAAACCCAGATCTAAGACGTATTCACCGCTAGCTTATGTATTAAATCTGATGTTAATGAAGCAAAAGAGAAAATAACACAGAAGAAAAATCGGAGAAGACGAAGAGACCAAAACCACACTTACATGGCCATTGTGTCTCGGAGAACATGGAGAGAGCAAAAAACGGCCATTGTGTGTATTGGAGAAGACGGAGAGAGAGAAAACCTACACCGCTAATGTGTTCATAATGTGTAAAAAAAAAAAAAAAACCGGCTGGAGGCAAAACACTGTCGTTTTTAATGACCACATGAACAGTGCTCTTGCTAAGCCTCTTTTATTTTTTTAGGAAAAAGAATATATTTACAAAAAGTAAAGGACGAGATACAATTTTTAGAGAGGATCTTCATGTGTCAGTTGGTTTTTAAAAAATATTGTGTCAATTTAATTATTATTTTCTAAATCAAATGTTTAGAACATAAGAAGAAGAGAAAACTTGTTAAAGAAATCAGACAAGAAAAATCTTAGATCTTATGATGATTGGTATCATCTTTTCCTCAAATTTATAAATTTCTCCAAGAAAGTTTGTTGTAATACAGAAAAATTCATCATAGAATAAGATTTAGAAATTTCAAAGTTCACTAATTCCAAAGAATTAAACACGCCATTTATGCACAAACCAAGTATTTTACACGTGCAGGATAATCTCCTAATGTGTACTTATTACTGAAAGGGAAAATTAGAGGTGGCTAAATAAATAGAATTTGGGTTTCTACAAATGAAACTATTATTATTTGAGTTGATTCTACCATTATTCATATCCCAAATTTCAAGAAATCCATGAAATCATTATTGGAATAATAAGATATAGGCCAAGAATTTGAACTTGAATTTCCTAGGAATTTCTCAATTATTCCCACAAAAGATAATTGATTTCCAATGAGTTAGTATAAGCATCTTGCTTCTAATTATGAGAACTTGATTCTTCAACAGCTTCAAAGGAACTACTTGAAGGCCCTAATTGTTGAAAATCATTAGGGTTATATTCAAACCACTGATTCGAATTTTCGAGGCCTTTGATAATCATTTTTTTTCTTGTTCTATGCCCTTGCCCTTGCCCTTGCCCTTGCCTTGTCCCGGGACTCCCTCATATTAGGTTTATACAAAGATTTTGCTATTTCTTGTCCTTCCGCTCGTGTTTATAAACCAATCATTAGGTTTATACACAGATTTCCAGACACACAGAATTCACTCTTTAAATCATCATTGGTAGAACTTATCTATTTTTTGGATTTTTTTTGCCGAGCTCCTTAATCGCCTTAAAAAGCCATTCAATGGTGTTGGGGAAAAATAGTTCATCGGATCTTTGATTCTTGCAAGAACAATCAACAGGGCTCAGATTAATACTGTCCAACTCCACAAAGGTAACACCAAGTTAAAAGTACAAACTAAGAAGGACCTATTTCACCAAAGGAAATAAAGGGAGGAAAGGAGATGCAATTTTCACAAAGAAAATATATCAAATGGCAATGGCAATGGCTGACTGAAGGTTCTGCCTTTTTCTTGGTTTTGGCTTTTTCACGTGTGGAATATTATACGGTGGTTAATGGTTGTAATTGTGGTCATCTTTTGCCCAAAACCAAGAGTATATATATAGTGTAATATATATTATATATATATATATATATATATATATATATATATATATATATATATATATATATATATATATATATATATATATATATATATATATATATATGGTAATAATATAATAACCCATATTATATTATACCCCCCTATATATATATATATATATATATATATATATATATATATATATATATATATATATATATATATATATATATATTCCTAAATCTAGTCAGTCCCACTTTAAACTGGGTCAAACACACTGGTCATCGAGCAACGACCCAAAGGTACATTAAAACTTCTAAGTGACCCACACACAACCTTCATTAATTTGGGCTAACACACTTATGGAGTGGACTATACAATTATCATTCAATCACGGGCTCAAAGCCTATGAAGATATCTTGGTCTATTAATCATCAACGCCCGGTTTATTTGAGATCACAAAAATCCCAACAAACCTCCACCTTGATCCAAATATACCTGTAAACCCCAAAAGTAAAAAAAATAGCTTAGTAGTTGTTAAAAAAGGATTCCAAACAAATTGGAACTTTAGATACCTTTACCGAAGTTTAGAAATGTCAGCCAACTTTTAAACTTTACCATTGTGAGCACCTTAGTGCCCATATTTGCAAGGTTATAAACCTTCAAATACCTAAGCAACAACTTTAAAGCTTCCCAATATTTGAGACCCGGATCAAACATGTACCTGCTTAAAACACTAACAATAAAGGCCAAGACTGGCCTAGTGCAAACCATCAAGTACATAACAGAGCCAATAACATTTGAGTAGGAGTTTTTACTCATAAACTCCTTTTTCTTATCCTGTTCCTCAAACAAGATAAATTGGTTACCAAGAGGCACATAAGTGGGTTTGCAATTAATAATGCCAAATTTCTTCAAAAATTTAAGCACATAAGGAGTTTGATACACAAATAAGCATGAATTTGACCTATCTCTATCAATCATACCAAGGAACCTTCTAGAATGTCCTAGGTATTTCATGTCAAATTCTTTACTTAACTCAACACTTATCTTGTTTACCACTTTCATGTTAGGGCCATCCAATAACATGTCATCCACATAAAGTAACAAATACACACAATCATCATTTGTGCTGTGATGCAGGTAATACAAGCAATTATCAAACTCATTCCTCTTGTAACCAAAAACATGTGAATCAAACATTCTATACCACTTACCCTTGGCTACTAGCCTAGCCTTGTATCTCACAGGCTCACTCTCAATGGTACCCTTTTTCACCTTATAAACCCATTTGCACCCCACTATGGATTTATCCTTAGGTTTAGGAACTAAATCCCAAGTTTGATTCCTAAAAAGAGAACTCATCTCTCTTCTCATGGTACTAAACCATTCTATGGACTTCTCATTCTTTATAGCCTCCACAAAGGTATTTGGCTCCTTATCAACTAGTTCCTGATAACTAGCATAGGCTATAGTGAAGTCGAATAGTCTTTGGGGTTCCCTACATGGTCTCCTCTCTCTATCTCTAGCCAATTGATAATCAGCCAAAAGATTTTGGTCAACGAGATTTTCCTCTGTCACATCTTCGTTACCTTCTGCACTATGTTCTACTGATTTTGATGTGTGTCACTCTCCACCTCACTAAGGGTGATGGAGATGTGGGTACTCACTTTCTCCACCTCAACTAGGGACTCTTCCCTAATGCATTCTTGCTGTTTTTTACTCTCTAGACAAGGCATCTCTGACTCGCTGAATTTGACATCTCTACTTATGATAATCTTCACACCACTTTGGCTTCTATCCCACAACCTATATCCCTTAACTCCTTCAGGGTAGCCCAGAAAGACACACTTCCTAGCTCTAGGTTCAAGTTTTCCCTCACTCTGATGAGAAAAAGCAGTACAGCCAAAAGTTTTAAGCATAGTATAATCAGCACATTTACCATGCCATTTTTCATAAGGAGTATCTCCATTTAAAACAATGGATGGAGTCAAATTAGTCAGATAGCATGCATCATCATATGACTTCACCCCAAAGCGATTCGGGCATACCAGAACTCAACATTATACATTTAACCTTATCAAGCAAAGTACGATTCATCCTTTCAGCAACCCCATTCTGTTGGGGAGTGTAAGGCACAATTTTACATCTAGTAATGCCACACTCATAACACAAATTTTCAAAGTCAGCATTGCAGAATTGAAGACCATTATCATTACACAAATATTTTATCTTTTTACCTGTCTGATTCTCCACCTGAACTTTCTAATTTTTAAATTTAATGAAAGTTTCACTTTTATCTTTCAATAGATAAACCCACACACGTCTAGAGAAATCATCAACAATAGACAAAAAATATTTGTTACCACCAAAAGTAGAATTGCTCTCGGGACCTCAAAAATCAGTATGAATGTATTCTAACACTCTACTTGTCTTGTGTGTGCTAGATGAAAACGATATCCTATGATGTTTTCCAAGCACACAATGTTCACAAAATGGGATGTCAGACACCTGATCCTTACCAAACACACCCTTGTCATTAAGGAACTTAAGTCCCTTAACACTAATGTGAGCTAACCTATTGTGCCACATTTGTGTGTGATCAGTGTCAATGGAAGGGATAGTGGAATTTAGACCACTCATCACTTCAGCATGTGTAACATATATGCCATTTCTCCTAGTAGCTTTAAAAGCTCTAAGTGCACCCTTACACATTCTAATCATGCCATCACCAAGCCTACCCATGAAACCTGTACTCTCTAACTCTCCTATAGAAATCAAATTCCTACCCATATGCGGAACATATCTGACTTCTTTTAATGTATGCACAAAGCCACTGTCAAACTTAACAGTTATGTTACCAACACCAGTAATTCTATATGCAACTCCATCCCATGCAACTACATGTCCATGATCAGCCTAATGCAAATTATCAAACCAAAACTTATTTGAAGTGACATGAAAAGATGCACCGGAGTCAAAAATCCACTCATGTATATGGGAGTTCATAGACAAGTTAATCTCACTAGGCTCGGAATTTAAAAGCATGTAAACCTCACCAAACTCATCACTAGAGGTCACTACATTTGTCTCTCTCTGATCTTCTCCTCTATGTTTGTTCTTCTCTTTATAACACTCACTAATGAAATGTCCTATTTTCCCACACCCGTAACATTTCTTTCCTTTTGCCCTCCCATGTGACTTAGAACTACTTCTACCCTTTCTATTGCTACCACTTTTTGCCCACCTCCACTTCCACCCCCCGACTGAGGTCTACCCCTCACAAAATGGACTTCACCATTTTTTCTCTCATTTTTCTCGAACTTCAACTCTCTCTCCTTACTTTTCAAAGAGTCTATGACAATGTCAGGTGTAAGGGTCTCCCTCCCATACTTAATTGCATTCTTGACTTCCTTATATGAATCAGGAATAGCATTTAACAAAATTATAGCTTTGTTAATTTCAGGGACCGTTTTACCACAGTTTGTAATATCTTGCACAAGCTTATTAAAAATATCAAGATTGTCATCCAAATCCCTTGAGGGATCAATTTTGAAGCTGAAAAAGTTTTCAAAGAGATAAATTTTATTTGGAGTGGATTGGATTAAATAAAGCTCTTCTAATTTTTCCAAAGCTTTTACGTGGAATCAAATTTTCCAACTTTTCACAAAGCAGGTCCGATAAATGCAATATGATAGAAGTGTAAGCAAGTTCATCAAAATCCTTTTTCTGATCCTCAGTAACATTAGGACCATAAGAATTATCAATAGCTTTTGAAACCTTTTGCTGAACCAAAATACCTTTCATTTTCTGTTGCCAAATAGAAAAATCACATTTACCAGTAAAGACACTCAAGTCAAAACGATGTGCAGACATCTTAACAAATAAGAATACACACCAACAGGCACCTCAAGATAATCAAGCAGAAAAACCTAAAGGCCTCAATATATACCGTTTTAGATTCCCAGAGTTTCGTGAGATTCGTGATCTCAGATCAAGGAAATTGTCAAACGGGTAAAGTCTAGGCGACAGTTCTAAATAATAATGCACAGAAACAAAGTATCGCAAATAATCAGCACCAAAACAAAAGCTAACACAAGTCACAATAACGGGCACCTAAATTCCTAGCAACAGGCAATGGTTACCCCACACGGTAACCCCAAACCTAATGGCCACCCTACACGATGGCCTGCTAGTACTGGAATGTAAAAGAGAGTAGCCAATTTACCAGAGTGGACCAAATTTGAAGGTCTGTATTAAATAGGAGAGATGCGAAACAATTTAAATAAGAATTCAAGCAGCAACAACAACCACACAAGCTGGAAAAACC
The DNA here is from genome assembly GCA_023638005.1 of Forsythia suspensa. Lineage (NCBI taxonomy): Eukaryota > Viridiplantae > Streptophyta > Magnoliopsida > Lamiales > Oleaceae > Forsythia > Forsythia suspensa. The sequence continues at coordinate 19,736,432 of CM042664.1, read as the reverse complement.
ACGAAGGTTTTGTAAACGCCAAATACGTTCACTATCGAACCGCTGTCCAAGCTGTCCGGAACACCAAAATTATAACTGACCACCACAGAAAGTCAGAAATAGGACAAGGATCACAACGCCACCAGCCACTCGCCGAAATACCCCCTCACGCAACTCCATGCGCCACCTGAAGAAATCTGCAGCCGAAAATCACGCGCCACCCACGCGCCGTACGCGCTCCACCGTCAGCTCCACCTTGACGTCAGGAGTCGGAATATGGTCTCCGTTCACAAAGATGACGTCTACTTTGGCTGGAAAATGGACGGACAGATCTGGACAGATTTGTGCTTCTTCTTCTTCGTTAATCTGACGACCCAAAATTAATTTTCTTGCACTACGGAATGCCACCGAGGCTCTGATACCAATTGTTGGGGAAAAATAGTTCACCGAATCTTTGATTCTTGCAAGAACAATCAACAGGGCTCAGATTAATACTGTCCAACTCCACAAAGGTAACACCAAGTTAAAAGGACAAACTAAGAAAGACCTATTTCACCAAAAGAAATAAAGGAAGGAAATGGGATGCAATTTTCACAAAGAAAATATATCAAATAACAATGGCAATGGCTGATTGAAGGTTCTGCCTTTTTCTTGGTTTTGGCTTTTTCACGTGTGGAATATTATATGGTGGTTAATGGTTGTAATTCGTGGTCATCTTTTTGCCCAAAACCAAGAGTATATATATATAGTGTAATATATATTATATATATGGTATAATATATATATTTATATATGGTAATAATATAATAACTCATATTATATTATACCCCCCTAATATATATATATATATATATATATATATATATATATATATATATATATATTCCTTAAATCTAGCCGTCTCACTTTAAACCGGGTCAAACACACTGGGCCACTGAGCAACGACCCAAAGATACATTAAAACCTCCAAGTGACCCACACACATCCTTCATTAATTTGGGCTAACATACTTGTGGAGTGGACTATACAATTATCATTCAATCCTGGGCTCAAAGCCTATGAAGATATAACGGGTCTATTAATCATCACTGCCCCGGATTTATTTGAGATCACAAAAATCCCAACAAATGGTTTTGCATGCTTTATCATAGCCTAACAAGTCTTGAAGGTCAATAAATTTTCGCGCACTTGAAGAGATAATCTCATTCTCCGGTCTCTCACTTGCTGTACAAATCTTGGTGTGCATATGCTTTTTTTCGATTCTCTTTTGCACTATTGGACCGAGATTTCTCTTCTTCAATGGTGTAATCGCCTCATTAGGAGTTGATTCAAATGATTTTTCATTCAAATTGGAGGGATCAATATTGATGTCTTTTGTTGTTTCCTTATTTGTAGTATGACGATAAGTTTCTATCTGGTAATCATGGGCTATGCAATTACGCACTGCCATGGGCTAATTTTGGGACAACATTTGATTCAAGGGTAATTCAGTTTCAACAAGAAATGGTGAAGGAGAGTGGTAGAAAAGTGAACTTCTTAAGTTTTATAGCCAATATATGCTAATTCTTCGTTCAGTAGAAATGTGAGAAAATTGATTAACACGGCCTACCTTTTTTTTTTAATCATAAGTATATTTCAATGTAAATAAAGTGCCACATAATATCATGATATAGCATACTTAAAATTGAAGTTTTATTGAAGTGTAGTGACTCTCGATAAAAACGTCCTTAGAATCATTCTTTCATGTAGGTTCTCTTCTATTGTTGTTGTGATTTTTCTTTTCCATCAAGGTCCTTCTCGCTGGGCAATTTTTTTGGTGTTGGTGGAATTGCTTGTTCACTCCTCCATACACTTGCATAGATTTCTTGCAAGGTTAGATTGTGGCTTGTGATGCAACAAATAGTTTATGTTCATTAAGTTCATTTCTTATCTTATGCATTTTAAGATACTAATTTCCAATTATTGCAAACATTAGACTGTTGCAAATTTCTTTGACAATGCTTGCCTTTTATATAAATTAGGTACGCAATCTATTGCACGATGAACCTGGGAACTCTGAGTATTTAGACATAGAAAAGGAGCTTGTGGAGGTGACGTTTGCTTATATGTTATTTTTTCAATTCTTTTTTGAGATGAGGGGATTACTTTTTTTTGGGGCAAAATCACATATCACTCTCGTGGTCATGGTAAGTGTTAAACTCTTGGAGTTGTGTCTGATCATTTTCTTTGAGAAGTGGAAGTCAACATGATTTATTATAATAGGTTAAGAATCCAAGTATAGGTGACACTACAAAAAAATGTGTCCATAGCGGCGACATATATTGCGACGATAAAATGTTGTCTCTATTAGTACTGGACAATAGAGACGACAAAGTAATGTCGTCACAATAACATCAAAATATATAACAACGACATTATTCGTCGTTCAATTAACTAGTCGTCACTATTATATCTCATTTATAACGACGACTTTTTATGTCGTCAGTAATTACTTTTCCAAATGGCGGAAACAAATTGCGCCATTTTTTTGTGCCAATAGTGACGACATTTGTTGTCGCAATAGATACGTAGATGATGTTGTCAGTCACGTCAATCATGATTTTCCTCTTAATATGTAATGTAGTCTATTGCGATGACAATAATCGTCGCTATAAACCTATATCAAAATTGGCAGGAAATTTGACACCCAATTCTTATCTGTAGCGACGACAATTGTCGCCGCAATAAATATATAGATGATTTTATCAGTCACGTGAGTTATTAATTTCCTTGTAATATGTAATGTCGTCTATAGCGACGACAAATTAATCTATAGGGACGACATGTGTCGCCGCTATAGATTATCCTTTTTCAGCTCACCATCCCCGCATAGTTGTAATGTGTTTCTGCAATTTTTTTCATTTTCGTCTCTACAATTCTTCACCAACTCCATCTTTTTTCTCCATAACCATCTTCTTTCCATATAATTTCTCTATCTCCATATACTATCCTTACTGCATTCGTGGAAAAAATAGTATTTTTCAAGTATGCATATTGATAAAAGTTGGACAAAAATTAGAAATTGTACAAAATCGTCAGATTTTTGGAACGGTTTGAAAGCATTTATAAACATGGCTAGGCCATACGTAAATGATAGGAGAATGATTAAATGTACGTGCACAAGATGTTTAAACAGTCTCACACATCCATTGGAAATTGTCGAAGCTCACATATTTCGTCATGATTTTGCAGAAAGTTATATAACCTGGATATACCATGGCGAGACCAAAGTTCAGTCTGCGAATGTGTATAGACATCATCAGATAGAAGGTGTGGAGGATGAGATGATTGATGTCATGGATGACGTAGTCGGTGAGGAGCATGCTGGTACAAGTATCGATAGTTATTATGACGAATTGTTTGAGACTCTGCATTCGGAACTATACCCGAGAGTTTCATCATTTTCGTCCTTAGATTTTTTAGTGAAGTTGAGTCATATTAAGGTTGTGAACAAATGGACAAACAAGTTTGTCAATGATCTTTTAAAATTGCTGAAGTTAGCTTTCTCAAACATGAACCTAGTGAACTCCCACTATGAAACTAAGAAGATGATGAAGAAGTTTGGTTTGGGTTAATTATCCATTCACGAATTAAGAACGACTGTGCACTATTTTGGGGTGAGCGTGCTGATAGAAAAACTTGTTCGATTTGCCAAAAAATTCATTGGGTGCACACTTCTGGGAAAGTGAACGGGAAGAATGTTCTGCATAAGGTGTTGTGCTATTTTTCCTTGGCCCCCAAACTAAAACATATGTTTGCGATGAAGGATACTACAAAACTCATATGGTGGCACAGTATAGGAAGGTCTAGGGATGATTATGAAATACAGCATCCCGTTGACGAGAAGGCATGGCAAGATTTCGACATGAAACATCCACTGTTCGAAAGTGAGATCCAGAATGTCAGGTTATGTTTGGCCGCAGACAAATTCAATCCATTCAGTGACATGAGTCGGGCGTACCGCATGTGTCCAGTGGTTGTAACAATTTACAACCTGCCACCTTGGTTATGCATGAAGCCCGAATACATCATGCTTACTCTGTTGATACCTGGTCCTAAAGCACCGGGTAAGGACATTGATGTATTCCTATGACTATTAGTGGACAAGTTGAATGTGTTGTAGGTCGATAGAATTGACACGCGTGACGCTGGAACCAATAACAGGTCGGTATTCAGAATGCGTACAACGTTGTTGTGGACTGTTAACGATTTTCCAGTGAGAATTAGTTTGTTGGATTGGAGCGGTCAGGGGTACATGGCATATCTTACGTGCAACGAGGAGACTCCTTCAGTCTGTGTGATATATAAGATAGCTTATGTAGGTCACCGTCAGTTTCTGCCGTCCAGGCATCATTTTTAGAGCAATTTAGACTTCGATGGAAGGACAGAGAGGCGACCACCTCCATATTGGTTATCGCCTATAGACATTTTAGCACAGTTAAGCTGTGTGAGACATAGTATTCTGGGAAAGCACCCTAACTACGGGGGTGTTAGAAAGAGAAAAAGTGATGACGAGCTGAATTGGAGAAAAATGAGCATATTCTATGAGTTGTCGTGTTGGTTTTCTACAGAGCTTAAACATAACATCGATATTATGTTCGTAGAGAAGAATGTTTGTGACATCTTGCTCGACACAATTCTGGACGATCTATTCAAATCAAAGGACATAGTTAATGCCAGGTACGATCTGATGTAATTAGGGATCAAAATAGAGTTGCACTTGGATCAGAACGGGAATAGGTGTATGAAGCTTGCTGCATGTTACACCATGTTGTCTACAAATCATCAGAATTTTTGTAAATTCATTCGATCAATTGAGTTTCTAGATGGCTTCGCTTCTAATCTTCAGAATAATATTGCTCCTAATGACATCTGTATTATTGGGTTGAAGTCACACGATTGCCACATTATCAAGCAACTGGTTATTACCAGTCAGATGTCGAGCGTTCTTGAATAAAACTATTCTACTACAATTATTGAAATGTGCACGTTCTTCAAGCAACTTTGTTCAAGAACACTAAAGATTAGCGACATGATGGCTTTCCACGATCACCTGGTACGCATCATCTGCAAGTTGGAACGAATCTTTTCGTCAGCCTTCTTTGACATCGTGATTCACCTTGTAATACATTTGCTAGAAGAGACAATCTTTGGAGGTTCGATGCACATGAGATAGATGTATTTGTTCGAGTGATACCTGAAGAAACTGAAGGACTACGTCAGAAATCGAGCTCGACCCGAGGGTTCAATAGCTGAAGGGTATGTTGTAGACGAGGCATTGACTTTTTGTTCGAGGTACTTCGAGGACATAGAAACGAGGTTCAACCGACCAGACAGAAACGAGGATGCTAGTGTTCCGCGAACACAACTTTCTATTTTTCAGTCACAATGTCGCCCAATTGGAAAGAAGTCACCAACGATGTTTTCTACTCATGTTCAAAATCAAGCGATGTTTTACATCCTGAACAATTGTTCTGAAATTAAGTCATTCTTGTAGGAAGACTTCATTCTTAAATATTATTCATTTATCTCGAATGAACATTGTCATGTTAAATGAACTAATTAGTTGATCTTAAATGCCTTGTACAGAGAACATAGGCTGGAGCTACTGAACAATGGCTGCCCAAACATCGAATTAGTGCATAGAAGAGACTTTCACGGTTGGTTCTACAGGAAGGTAAACGAACAATGACCGAATACATTTCAAATACGCCCACATTCTTCATTTCAATAATATTGAATACTCCTCGTCATGCAGGTATATGCAATGTGCCAAAGCCACAGCCATCAAGTTTCTCATGAGTTGTTTTCGTTGGCCAGTGGATGTTACTAGCAGGCTATGTCCTACACGGCTTGTGTTGTAAAAGGAGTTCGCTTCCTGACATATGATCGTGATATTCGAAGAAAAACTCAAAACAATGGTGTGTCCGTCTCAAGGACTAGGGGTGAGGTTTACTACGGGCTGCTGCAAGAGATACTGGAACTATAATTCGAACTGGAACATTCAGTTTTTTTATTCTGATGTAAATGGTTTAGGTGTAATGGGAGACGGATGGTAACTGAGAATAACGTTACTAATATTGACATCAGTGCAGATGCGTTCAAGGATGATCAGTTCATACTTGCTAGCCAAGCACAACAAGTGTTCTACATTGAAGATCTTTCCCGTAGTCCGAACTGGCGAGTACTACAAGTAATCCATCATAGGAGGACGTGAGATATGATGGGATCTAACATCACAGAGATAGACCTGCTTCACAATTTCAACTCTTCTTGTTTATCTTTGATCGTTGATCTTGGCAACTTAGAGAACATATACTTGCATCGGTATGATGGTAAAGCTAATGAGATAGGAGCATCAGTTATCAGGAGAGCCTCGTCTGATAATGTAAGATATACTTTGTTTATTAACGACGATAATGTAGAAAACAACACACATGAAGAATACGAGGATGGTGAAATATTGAGTGAAATCAATGAGGACGACAATGACGATGATGAGGATCAATCGTATCATGATAGTGAATCAGATTGAATGTTGTTGTGCGTTACTAAAATTTATGAAATAAATTTATAGAAATTTTGTTGTTGTTGTTACTGTTTTCGGCTTGAATATTTTTCGTTCATACTATCAAAACGCGAGTTTGGATGGAATCCCAATATTTTTGGACAAAATATATGACAAAAAAGGACTGCAATTGTACAAAAACATAGTAATGGGGACTATATATCTAAACTAGTAAAACTTGAAGGACTTACATTGTAAATAAAAGAGGTTGAAATTGAAATAAAAAAATATAAGGACCAAAATGAAAAATATTTAAAGTTTAGAGACCTAACTGTAAATAACAAACAGAGACGACATATATAGTGACGACTTGGCGGCACATTTTCAGTGCGTGAACCAAAAAAGTAAATACACATGTCGTCGCTACAGAGTTAATCATCTAAAAAAATGCAGAAAACACTTCATCTTTCCCATTTCGCAAAACCACTGGACTGGAGCCTCTCTGCCTATTTTTTCGCTAGAGTCGCCTTCTTCCCAATGCTGCCGGTGTTCTCTCTGCCGCTTTCTTCCCAACGCCGTTGTCTACCTTCCACAGTGAGCATCATCTAGTTATGTTCTCTTTGCCACCATTTTATCATGAAAATTCTTTTCAAAAAAAAAATATATGTATTATAAGAGAAGCCCTAATTGCATAATTTTCCTTTTTAATTGGTTAAATAATCATCTAGAAACATCTTTATGTTGGAATTACAAATTTAATTGATAATTACATGATTAATTTTTGCTTTCGGCTAGTTTGATTTTGAGATTGTTTTCGGCTTCATTTTTGTTCATGATTTTGCCTTTATTTTGTTGGCAGTCTGTGAATGAGGTTGTATGAGGTTGATAACTACATGATTAATTCATTTTACTGTGGATGAAGGATGTATGAGGTTGAATTTTGCAATCAGTTGGAATGAATTTTGCACAATGTTAACTGTGAATGAGGTGTTAATTTGGACGGTTTTAGCTTAAATGTGGATTTATTTGATGAAATCGGTAGTTTAGAGAAGTTAGAGATCAATTTCACTACGTAAAATAAAATTTAGGAATCATTTTTTATTGTTACTCAAAGTGTAGTGACTTATTTGAAATAAAATAAGTTAGTGACCAATTCATTCGTAAAATAAAAGTTATTACAAATTTACCAAAAACTTAAATTTTAGGGACTTATTTGAAATAAATTAAGTTTAGGGACTAATTCATTAGTAAAATAAAAGTTATTACAAATTTAACAAAAACTCAAATTTTAGGGACTTATTTGAAATAAAATAAGTTTAGGGACAAATTCATCAGTAACATAAAAGTTAGGGATCATTTCACTACAAACTCAAAGTTTAGGGACTCATTTGTAAAAAACTAAGTTAGGTACCAATTCATCATAAAAATGAAAGTTATGGATCAATTTCACAAAAACCCAAAGTGTAGTGACTTGTTTGAAATAAAATAAGTTTAGGGACCAATTCATCAGTAAAATAAAAGTTATTACAAATTTAACAAAAACTCAAATTGTGAGGACTTATTCGAAATAAAATAAGTTTACGAACCAATTCATCAGCAAAATAAAAGTTAGGGATCAATTTCACAAAACCCAAAATGTAGTTGATTATTTGAAATAAACTAAGTTTAGGGACACATTCATCAGTAACATAAAAAGTTAGGGATCAATTTCACTAAAAACTTAAAGTTTAGGGACTTATTTCTAAAAAACTAAGTTAGGTACCAATTAAGCAGTAAAATAAAAGTTATAGATCAATTTCACAAAAAAAATGTTATGTTTAGGGACTCATTTCTCACCAACGAAGTTATATCAAATCAATTGAACAAAAACTAAAATAATTTAGGGACTCGTGTGTAATAATACATCAGCCACCTCGCCAACTCAATTTGACTTGCGAGTCTGGTAATAATTTTCGTTAAAACCAATCTTTTTGTATTTTACAATCATCGTTGAATTTCGTATCATACGGTTCATATTTGTTCTTTTCCAGCGCCTCCGTTTAAGCGACGGGGTATCTCTCGAGGCATTAACCTTGAAAATGTGTGGGAGGTGAACGGGAAGATTCTTCCCATCGCGTTCGACAATATCGAACATACAATACAGACGATTGGAAATAACGCGAAGTATTTCACGTGCTTGGTTGGGAACTAAGTGAGGTTCACCGTGTCCCCTTGCTACCCTTCATGGACAGAGGTTCCAGATGAGCATCGGGCACAGTTACGTAGTATTATCGAGGTATTGACTTACAATAATTTTTACATTAGTACATTTTCTAAATAATTGTTCCATGTAATATACATTAACGGAAATTTTTCATATGTTGTAGAGCTACTTTGATTTTCAGGGCGATCGGTCGCCTAAGCGACCGAGTACTGGACGGTCTGTGCTACTGTAGATCGCCTGGTGGCCAATTGTTATCGAGATTACAAACTTAAGGTGCATAATCACTTGAAAGCGCACAGACCGAGCTGTCCATACGGCGAGTTGTTTGCCGAGGACTGGCAGAAGTGCATTGACTTCTTCACAAGTCCTACTTTCGTGGTACGTATTATCATTACAGTTTTACATTTATATGTTAATATTTTTATAACTATAAAGTTTTTTGCTAATCAATTATTTTTTATGTCTTCAAGAACGGTCGACAAAAAACCAGTGTTTAGAAAATCGGACCAGAACGGCCCGGCCGGTTCAACCGAAAAACTAGGAACCGGCCACAAAATTGGTTCGGTTTACCAATTTAACCGTGCCTTAAAAAACTGGACCGAAAATCGGAGTTTTTAACGGTTAAACCGAAAAACCAGGAAAAACGGTCCGATTTTAATGAAAACTGAGATTTTTTTAATTAATTTTTATTTTTTAATTAAAACTTGTGAAAAATCTATTTAAAGCCAAGTTTTGTAAGTAATTTTGTCTATAAATATTGGTTTATTTAAAACTAACTTATTTTTGGATTAATTTTTAATTTTTTAATTGAAACCGGTTCAACCTTGGTTCGACCCAGTATGATCTTTTGACTCTTGACCCGTTGTCTTTTCCGGGTTGATGGCCGGTCCGATTTTCTGAACATTGCAAAAAACAAGGCCAATTGGGGTAAGTCTAAATACCCGAGCGTGCAGGAGTTGAAGAGCTTCTCTGCCACGCGTTTCGATGAGGTACAAGTATTTTTTCAATATCATTATAGAAATCTTAAATGCATTACATATGCATGTTTTTTAACTAAATTTCACGCTTAAATTGTTGTAGCGGGACCCCGAGACCCAGCAGTGGCCGGGTATTATTGAGTCGTTCTGGACTTTTCACATGTTCTGAGATGGCAATTGAGTGAACCCGCAGGCGGCTGGTGACTACATGAGGACATATTCCTATTTTTAAATGTTGTTAATTTTATTTGACATTATATTATTTTTTATTTATTTATTTCTCACTAAACTGGATAAACATGTTGAATTGAGACAGACTCAACAGACACAGGTCGTCTCTAATGGCGCGTCGGTAGATGAGCGTGCTATTGTAAAAAAGGTTCTTGGAGAACAACGAGGACATGTCCGTGGGGTTGGACGGGTTCTGAAGGGCATCTCTCCCTCTCTAGATTCGACCACTGCATCGAAAGTCCCATGAGGAACATCTAATCAGTTCTCTAGAGATCCTCAGAATGATGATGCTCAGTTTGCTTTGTATGAGGATCAGCTGTGTCGAATGGAGAGGACAATTCATCGTCTTACGGTAAATCTGAAGCATACGTTACCGAGGGTTGTGCCAAATGAGGACAAGGACGAAACGGGGACGACGGTGGGGGTTTGGGGGATATGTAGATTTTATGTATAATGTTTATTTTATTTAAAATATAAAAATTTTAAAAAAAAATTATAATGTTTATTGCATGGACAGTGTTGTCGCTATAATAAAAAACATTTATGACTATTAGCGACGACTCTGTCGTCTCTATATAGCGATGACATTGTCGTCGTAATTAAGTAAGGTATCAAAACCTTTGTGGCGAAGATCTAAATGTTGCTATTATTTCATAAAACAGTAACGATATTTGCGACGACTTTGTCGTCACAATTTCTCTAATTTCGAGAAATAAAGCACGACACTGTAACGACACCTATGTCATCGCTATAAAATCATATGTCTATAGCGACGATAATATGTCGTCGCGACTGACCTAGATAGACTAATCAATTGAAACGACATACAAGTCGTCGCCATATATTTAAAAGGATGACAATTTGTATTTTAGCGACGACTTTTGTCACCTCTATAGACCTCGTTTCTTGTAGTGTGATTATTTTTTAATTTCAATCTTTCTTCTTCTTTATGAAATATTATTATTGTTCGAACAAGTAGTGTCAAGGAACTACCTATGACTGGAGAGATTTGGTTTCTAAAGGTGGGGATAATTTATTCCACTAATAAAGAAATGCTCACCGCTGATATACAAGAGTGGGAGAATTTTACAAAATTTGAGTAAGAGACTTTATAAAGATGTCCATCACTTCTGTCTTGGTTATATTGCAGGTGGTGCTATGTTACGTTGACCGGGGAGTGACATATAAAAGAGGAAATGAAAGCGACGTGTGTAGCTGACCAATTTCAAGGGATGAGCTACCTATCGACAGCAGGCACTATCGCCTCACAACCTAGGAAAGGCTCCTAGCGCGAAAGAAATAGGGGGGTGGGTTTGGTTTGACGCTTAGCTCTACTTCCGCCTTTTAACGGTTTATATCGAAAAAGGCTCTAGTGGCTACAGAGAACAGGGCCGGTACCGCTTTTCCGGAGGGAGCTTTAATAAACCGCTCTGCCGAGGCTCGAAGAGTCAATTATTAAGCTTTGCCAGAAGAGTTACACTCATCAAGTCAGTCACGTCAGGCATGACCAACCACTTCCTTAGCTGCTTCACAATCCCGGCAGCAGCAACTAACAAATATAGAAGCTCTCCAAAAGAACTTTCTATGGTCAGCATAAGAAAGGAAGAAGCTTCACCTAGTCAGCTGGGAAACTATATGCTCCCCCTCATTCCCTTCTCTGATCTATGTAACTATCTTCTTGGTGAGCTTTCTCCATGGGGTGGGCGTGGGCGCTAGCCACTCTCTCTTTTCTGGGCACCAGTTGGAACAATTGAATTGAATTGTAAGAGCAAAATTCATATATTATTTAGTTTATTGCAGGAAAAATAATTGGTGGTTTTAGTTTAGACTTGGCTAATTTCTGTGACTGGAGGTAATTGCTTTGATAAAAGAGCTTATGGCAACTACAAAAGAAAATGATGATTCTATAGTCGGTATTGGTCTAGGCTATTTTGTGTTTCGCAATTTTCCTTCCCCATTGCTCGATTTATCGTGACTGCTCCAAGATTTATTGTCTCCATTCTTATCAAGACTTTTGAGGGCCAGATGAACTCAATTCTGTTATAGCCCCTTCGTTTTGGCTTAAAAGCCTTATTACATTATTTGGCACTCTTCAGACTCGAAAAGTTTTGTATGAAACCTTAATCTTTTGTTGGTTCTCATTTTCCATTAAAAATAGCAGTTATCTTTGTGTTCATGGTCGATGATTGTTTTTAGGTGGAGGCAATGTTAAAGAAGATAAAGGGTGAGGTATAGACTTCATTTGGGAAGAATGGAATATGGTTTTTCCCAAAAGTTTGACTACTTTTAGAGATGATCAGTAGGTGTTAGGAAATGTAGCATGGGTTTTTGAACAATAGGAGTTGGCATTGAAGAGAAAAGAACTTATTGTTTTGTTTTGGAAGATGCAAGTATTGAATTAATTCTTTAATATGTTTTTGAATGTACTAGACACATAGTTAGTTTAAATTAAGTTGGTATAAATACTTATATTTATTTTATATTAGTAAATATTCAATTAAGACTCTACCACGTGCAACACATGGTTAGTCACTAATAGATTGATAAAAGAAGGGAAAACAAAATTAAAGCAAATTATAGGAGACACATACCATGATACTAGCATTTTTTAAGTACAGTCTCCAATAACATCAAACAAATTGGATCATCGTCAATAGAAAGAACTAGTAGACCCACTAGAAATTTGTTATACTTTTTGTTTTCAACCCTAATTACACCCGCAATCATCTTTAAAACTCACAAATCCAAACATTCCAAAACAGAAATTAGAGTCTTTCACTTGACAAGTTACTTTCTTGAATTCTTTGCAAAAATCTAGTTGGCAAGAAGTATTTTTAAATATACAAAATAAAAATTTGATACAGATAGAGGGAGATCAAAGAAAGGCACAAAAGGACATAGTGTAGGTAGAGAAAGACAAAAAAATCATTTATTCTTCTGCCAAAAAAACACAAAAGGACATAATTAAAACGTGTATTTGGGTGTTCCCTTTACCAAAAAAAAAAATTCTACAATAAAAACCTTCAAAAATTACAAGAAAAAATTTGTCAGTGGCTTTATGGTTGGAAAAAAAGAAAAATCCTTAAAAATTTTAGGACAATATAAACTTGATTGTTGAATGTGGAGAAAAATAGAAGACGTTAGGGAGAGAATGGGGAGAAGTGCAATTGAATTGATGTTTTTATCTCATTTCAAGTGCTTATTTTGAGTCAAATAACGTGTGATTTGTACTTGAAGCACATAACGGATAAAATGATCTAATTATGTCATCAAGGACCCTACCGTATATTTCATCAAGCATGGAGATGTCTAGTGCTATTTTTAAAGATTACTAAAAATATATATTTTATGTTTTGAAAAGTTAGAGACCAAATAAGTTATTATCCAATTTTTTTATCATTCTCAGAAATACCTCTTCAACGATTTACCTAAGGCCCCAACTTGGTTGATAGTTGAACCGCTTCTAAACTTTGATAAGTTTTATGCAAATTCAACGATTCGATTTAACATAAATTTAGACCTATTTGAAATGGTTCTCTGGTTTACTACACTAACTTTGGTTATTATTGTTGGCAAAATTGATGCTCGGGTAAATGAGAAATTAAATTTCAAAGTGGACCTACATTTTATCCAAGACCTTCCAACTTCTCAACTGATTTCATGTGTTGTTAATGCATAGTTAGTGGTGGGTTAATGAGTAAATTAAAATTTTTAATGGCAAAATTAAAATTGGAAGGTCACTCGAGAGTCTATATAAACAGGTCCGAATTTTTTCAATCTACACATAAAAAATTCAGTATTTCCTCTCATCCCTTTTGTTCCTCCAAGTTTTCTTCTTGCGGTGATATTGTTTTGGCAGTAGGTCAATTAGCTAGTACAGCCAATTCTTCTGTTGTATCGTGGGAAATAATCGTTCATAACCTACGGTAGAGGACGAATCTGTTTTAAGAAAAATGTATTTGTACAGGCTTCGGTTTGCATTCTTTATAGTTTTCTTATTCCTTTGGTTTTCAGTTCATTTCTTTTATTGTAATATGCAGTTTCACAATTTTCATTTGACGTGTGAATAAAAATCTTAAAACAGATTTGCTAAACTCATATTACATGAATAATAGTGAAATAGGTTTCATATGTGTGAAACTAGTTTATTTACAAATAAAATTGAATTGCATTTTCATTTTTTATTATCACGTCTGTGAAACTAGTACATGCTGAACAATTCTTAGATGCAAGAGTAAAAATTTGAAAGTTTCTCCAGCGATTCACATTTAATAATTAGTAAATCTGTTTTCTTTGATTCCAGTGAATAATCTTATTGGCAGAAAATAGAAACAATTGTTTCATAATTGTTTCTTTTTTTCCAGTGGAATATTTTAATTGTTTTCAATGGAATAAAAACAAACTTAACATTTGTTTGATAATTTACTTCAAAGTCTTTGTTTCCATAATATTTATGTTGGCTAGAAACTGTTTCTGCTCCAAATTGCAATTAACATGTTAGCTTTAATTGACCGGTTAGCTGCTTAGATAAGTTCGTATTTGTATTCTTTATCCTCTTGCTATTTAATTGAGATTTGCAAGTGTAACTAAAACTAGAAAACAGGTTTTCATAAACAGTATTATTTATACTGTTTAATTTTATTTTAAAGTGGAACTGAATTTTTCTTCTTGTTTTAGAAAATAGCAACTGATCTGATTATTGAAGTTGTGGCCACTGAAAACCAAATTGTAACTACTGTGCCAAGTCCATCTGTGAACCAGACTATGGCACAAGTGTCAAGTTTTGCTGTGACCCAAACTGTGGCTCTAACTGGTCATGTAACTGTTCAGTTAATCATGGAGAAAAATCAGAGAAGTTCAATAGATTGAATTTCAAAAGGTGGTAGCAAAAATACTATTTTATCTTACCACCTTGAATCTTGTGAGATTCTTGACTGAAAATGTTCCGAAACTCAAACAGGTGAGGGAGACATACACAAGTTGTCGGTATTTGTTGAAGCTTGGAAACATTACGATTTCCTATGCCAGAATTATGTCATGAATGGCTTGGCAGATTCACTATACAACGTGTATAGTACAATAAAAACGGCGAAGGAATTATGGGAGTCTCTAGATCGAAAATATAAAATCGAGGATGCAGGTGCTAAGAAATTCATTGTTGGCCGTTTTCTTGATTATAAAATGGTGGACTCAAAAACAATAATCAGTCAAGTACAAGAACTTCAAGTAATCTTGCATGAGATTCATGTCGAGGTGATGGTTTTATGTGAAACTTTCTAAGTGGCATCAATGATTGAAAAGCTGTCCCCGACTTGGAAAGATTTCAAGAATTACCTGAAGCATAAGCGAGAGGAAATGAACATTGAAAAACTGATTGTCATACTTCGAATTGAAAAAGACAACAAAGGTTCTGAAAAGAAGAGGTTCAATCCTCCAATGGCCAAAACAAATGTTGTAGAACATGGTCAAAGCTCTAAGACAAACAAGAGCAAGTTTGGGATGTGGGAAATGGACGAAAATGGGTCCAAAATGGGGAGTTTTCAAAAAGAAATTTCTAGGAAAATGCTACAATTGTGACAAAGTAGGTCATAAATCTTTGGAGTTCAGATTGCCAAGAAGAAACAATAAAAAAAGAAGCAAATGTTATTGATGACATCGCACATAATGTGTCTAAAATGAACCTCGCTGTAGTCATTTTTGAAGTGAATCTGGTGAGATCAAATCCAAGAGAATGGTGGATTGAAACCGGTGTTACCTGGCATGTCTACTTGGATAAAGATATGTTCAGTTCTTTTGAAGCAACTAAGAATGGGAAGAAGTTGTTTATGGAAAATTCAGCTACATCTGAAATCAAAAGCCAAGGCAAAGTGGTTTTGAAGATGACATCTAGGAAAGAGCTGACTCTTAACAATGTACTTTTTGTGCCAGAAATCTGAAAGAACCTGGTGTCCGGGTCGCTATTGAACAAGCATGGTTTTCGTATAGTGTTTGAGTCAGATAAAGTCATTTTGTCTAAGAGTGGAATATTTGTTGGAAAAGGTTATGTGTCTGATGGGATTTTTAAGCTCAATGTAATGACGGTTAAGCCAAAAATTAATAAAGTGAATAATTGCTCTGCTTACTTGCTTGAGTCTTCCAATTTGTGGCATGTAGACTAGGACATGTTAATTATGATATTTTGCGTACATTAATTAACTTGAATTCTATACCTTCATTCTATATTGATTCTAAACACAAGTGTGAAATATGTGTTAAGGCAAAATTGACAAGGTCATCATTTCAAACTATTGAAAGAAGAACTGAACCACTTGATCTTATTCACACTGAAGTGTGTGATTTAAAATTTGTACAAACAAGGGGTGGCAACAAGTACTTCATTATTTTTGTTGATGATAGCACAAAATAGTGTTATGTCTATCTACTTAAAAGTAAGGCTGAAGCTATAGAGAAATTTGTTCTTTATAAGATCATAGTTGAGAATCAACTCAACAAGAAAATTAAAGTGTTGAAAAGTGACCGGGGTGGTGAATATGAATCACCATTTACTAAATTATGTGCACAAAGTGGAATCACACATGAAACCACATCACCTTATTCATCTCAACAAAATGGTGTTGCTGAACGGAAAAATCGTACATTAAAAGAAATGATGAATGCATTGCTATTATGTTATGGGTTACCTCAGAACATGTGAGGAGAAACTGTTTTATCAGCTAATTACTTTTTAAATAAGGTACCTCGAAAGAAAGAAGAGAAGACCCTATATGAGTTATGGAAATAAAGGAAACCTTCCTATAAATACTTACGAGTGTGGGAGTGTCTTGCCAAAGTAGTTGTACATACACCAAAAAAGGTGAAGATAGGTCCAAATATTGTTGATTGCATTTTTATTGGCTATGCTCGTAACAGTAGTGCTTATCGGTTTCTTGTACATAAATCTAAAATCTCGGACATACACAAAACTACGATAATGGAATTGAGAAATGCTTCATTTTTTGAACATGTATTTCTGTACAGATCGAAAGAGGAAGCAAGCTCCTCTAAACGGACCTAGAACAAGAAGAAGAAGGTGAGGTTGAACCAAGACATAGCAAAAGAGCCAGAAGTGAAAAATCTTTTGGTCCAGATTTTGACTTATATGCTAGAAAGTGAACCTCAAAACTTTAAAGAAGATGTGAAATCTTTAGAAGGTCCTCAATGGAAAGAGGCAATTAAGAGTAAAATAGATTCTATTCTGTAAAACCATAAATGGGAGCTAGTGGATCTTCCTTCGGGATGCAAACTACTAGGCTACAAATAGATTTTCAAGAAGAAAATGAAAACAGATGGAACAATCGAAAAGTATAAGGTCCAGGCTTGTTATAAAAGGATACAGACAACGAGAAGGCTTTGATTATTTTGATACATATTCTCCAATAACGAGAATAACATCCATCTGAATGATACTTACAATTGCAGCTTTGCGAAATATCGAAGTACATCAAATGGATGTGAAAACTACATTTCTATATGGAGATTTAGATGAAGAAATCTACATGAAACAACTTGAGGGTTTTTCTACTCCAAGGCAAGAGAACATAGTGTGTAAATTGGTGAAGTCATTGTATGGCTTGAAACAAGCTCTAAAACAATGGCATGAAAAGTTTGATCATGTCATGATGGAATGTGGATTTAAAATCAATAAGTGCGATAAATGCGTTTATATCAAAGACACTGAAAATGGCTATGTCATTTTATGTCTTTACGTTGATGACATGCTTATTGTTGGAAGCAACGATAAGATGATTAATCTACTAAAAACTGTTAAATTCAAGATTTAACATGAAAGATATGGGGCTTAGAGGATGTGATACTTGGGATTAAAATTTCAAGAACATTAGAGGGAATTGTCCTAAGTCAATCACACTATGTGGACAAAATTCTTAACAAATTTAACAAGGATGATTCTGGCATGGCTAGAACACCGATAGATACCAGTCAGCATCTATCAAAGAACAGAGGTGAGTGTATCTCTCAAGTAGAATACTCTAGAATTATCGGAAGTCTGATGTACTTGATGAGTTGTACAAAACCAGACATAGCCTACACAGTTAGCAAACTGAGTAGATACACGAGTAATCCAGGAGCTGACCACTGGAAAAGAATAATAAGAATATTAAGGTATTTGAGATATACTCGTGATTATGGGCTGCACTATACCAGATATCTGGCAGTTATTGAAGGATACAGTGACGCTAACTAGATATATGATATAAAAAACTCAAAATCTACAAGTGGATTTGTGTTCACACTGGGAGGTGCGGCTATATCATGGAAATATTCTAAACATACGGTTATAGCCAGATCCACTATAGAATATGAGTTTATAGCCTTGGACAAGTGTGGTGAAGAGGCTGAGTGGTTACGTCATTTCCTAGAGGATATTCCTAGATGGTCAAAGCCTGTGCCAGCAATTTGCATACATTGTGATAGCCAATCTGCAATTGGTAGGGCTCAGAGTAACATGTATAATGGTAAGCCTAGACACATACGTCGTATACATAATACCATAAGACAACTACTCTCAACTGGAGTTATCTCTATTGACTATGTAAAGTCAAAGAATAATATTGTGGATCCGCTAACTAAAGGTTTGAATAGAGAGTTAGTTGGAAAGTCGTCAAAAAGAATGGGATTTAAGCCTTTGGAAGAATAAGTTAATACAATGGAAACCCAACCTAGTTGACTGGAGATCTCAAGATCTAGGTTTATATAGACAACCTAATTGTAAATACTTAATTAGATCACTGTAGGGGTTCTCTCATATCCATTCATATGATGAAACAGTGATACCCTTAGAGGAAATGATAATCAATAGGTTCTTAATGATTCTTAAGCACGGAGTAGAGTGGGATACTCTTAATAAGAAATCACCTATGTGAGAGAGAGTGGGGCCGCTCTCTAAGAGAGTGTAAGAACTATAAATGGGAAGAATTAGAACCGAACTATGTCGGGAAGAATGAAGTATATCATCGTTTACACAAACGGTAGAGCAGTTCAAGGACATCGCGTCTACTGATCAGCTAATAAAGTAAATATATTTTCACGAGGGAATGTTCAAAGGGTAACACCTACCTATCCTATACAGGTTTCAGATGTTGAACTTTATCACCAAGTCTTCCGTGTCTCTGTTAATTTCTATTCATGTGGGGAATTGTTGGCAAAATTGATGCTCGAGTGAATGAGAAATTAAATCTCAAAGTGGACCTACATTTTGTCCAAGACCTTCCAACTTCTAAACTGATTTCATATGTTGTTAATGGATAGTTAGTGGTAGGTTAATGAGTATAACTCTTGTAACTTACCTGTTAATGGTGGAATTGGAATTGGAATTGGAATTGGAATTGGAATTAGAAGATCACTCGAGAGCCTATATAAACATGTCCGAATTTCCTCAATTTACACATAAAAAATTCAGTATTTCCTCTCATCCCTTCTATTCCTCCAAGTTTTCTTCTCGCGGTGATATTGTTCTAGAAGTAGGTGAGTTTGTTAGTACAACCAGTTTTTCCGTTGTATCTTAAAAAACAATCGTTCATAACCTACGGTAGAGGACGAATCTGTTTTAAAGAAACTGTACTTACACATGCCTCGGTTTGCATTCTTCATCAGTTTCCTTATTCCTTTGGTTTTCTTCATTTCTTTTATTGTAATATGCAGTTTCACGGTTTTCATTTGACGTATGAATAACAGTTATTCATTCATCATGATCTTCATCTACATACATGTATAATGACATCTTGGGTATTGATTAATAATTGAAAGTCTTTTCAATATGCAAATATAAAAGAAAAAATTCCAAGAAATTTCTAATATCGAAAAGAATGAATTTAATAATATTTGACTAATTCAGTACAAAATTTTAAAGAAGACAATAAGCTAATTATTGATAAATATTTTTATATCAAAATTTATCAATTGTTAATTATATCCAATCCAACACACCAAATATAAAAATAATATATTACACCTAGTTTAATAGCATTCATATATTGCACAATAACTCAAATCCACCATAGTAACCCTTTGAATTTCTATTTTGCAATTAAGATTTGAATTGTTGTCTACGCATATTTATTGCTCTAATAAATCAAATATCTAGTGGCGAATTGCAACACTTGCAAAAAAGAAAATATTATACACTTAAGATATTGGATTATTATCTTAATGGGACAATTAAAAAAGTAAGTTTTCCATTTATATTTCATTTAATAGAAAATTGAAACTAAAGTAGACTTAATGAGTACCTCAATTGACTTGTCAATGGTACATTGTCTCCCACTACCAACTTTTTTCTACATTATAATCCCAAAAGTCCACTCTTTGGACATTCAAACACCACTAATTAATATATGTCCCCTTCCAATATATATTACTCACATATTCCACTAAATACACTCTTCGAATCAAGAAACTACTCTATTTTAACTTTGACTAGTAACAACCCTTTCATGATTTCTTGTGCATATCATTTATCTAATGATTCATATTTGCTAATCAAATTAGTATATGTCCTACATCAACTAGGCTAGGTTTGTCCCTTGAAATAAATCTTCATCTCATCTAGGCATTTATATACAAAAAGGATGTAGATAAGTTCAAAGAGATTGATTAATAGTGTAAACGGTCAGGAAAATTGATTCTTAGTTATTGATAAGATTCAGAGGGAGGGTGACAAGTTAAGAACGGTACGCGCAAGTTCATAAATCATAATAAAGTTGAGAGATGGGATGGACAGAAAAGGGCGGCTGGAAAAAAAACAAATTTGCTACAAACAAATTAATCCAACAACTTGAATGGGTAAATTTTGTTCGCAGTCACTGAGTTTTTACTAACATTTCAATTAGGTTACTAAAATTAAATTTATATCAATTAAGTTACTAAATTTTAATTTTTTTTTCAATTTTTTTCACACTCTCACATTCCATCTCCAAACTAATAGAAATTGATTAGTTGATAGTCACCCCGTTATTAATTTTCCACGTAACCACTATGTGACATCATTAAAACAAAATTGGTAAAATGAGTTATATGACAATGTCCTTAGATTAAGGGACGTCGTAAACTCAAATTTTAATGAATTTTTAAGGATTTTAATAGGGTTTAGTGGATTTCAGTCAATAAATATAAATACCAAGTTTTTTAATAATTTTAGCTTGAGCACTCATATTTTCATAGATTTAAGTGGATTTCGAGTCCATGATTTGTTTTATTTTTTATTTTTAAAAATTTATATTTAATTTGTGCACAATGAGTTATCAAAAAAAAAAAAAACCCCAAATACAGGTTACAAACTCCATTAATATTAATATAAAAATATTTTCTAAAACATGATCTATAACGTCAAGCATTTCAAGATACAAACTGTATTTCCTCATTTTAATGCAAACAACATTTACTTTTTTTCACATTAACTAATTGAGTCTCTCTTTTATTCAAATCCAACAAAAATTGTAGTATGGACACCAAATTCTAAGAAAATAATTAAAAAAATTAAATATTGTCTTTTAGATATATTGGAACATAATGCACGTTAAATAATTTATTTAATTTCAAATAAAAATACATTGTATTCATATTATCAGTGTTCTAAAAGGCTCGTCTAGGCTCCGCCTAGGCGCGCCTAAGCTCGATGCATTTGCAAAACGCGTCACATTGAGGGTATACGCGTAAAAATACGGTCAACTTTTTTTGTTGACTGTCTAGGGGCGAATATACGAGAATATACGAGAATAAACGTAATTAGGAGAGAATATGCGCGAATAATCATGCATAACACGCATTAAAGCAAGCAAGCCTCTTTTTAAATTTATTTCTAGATTGGACCAAAATAAACCTTTTTTAAATCTACAAGAGGTGCTAGAAATGCTCAAGATGAAATAAGGGAGCCCGACAAAAATAATTTTGTATCGGAAGGCACATAACATGAGTTAGATGAAGAAGAAGAGCTTGACTTAGAATTCGATAAAGAGTTAAACAAAAGTTAAGCTATATTGGTATGTAATCAAATTATAGAAAATTATTGAGTAATTTGTGTTTATGCTTATGGTAGTTGCAATTTACTAGCTTTTGAAAACTATTATGCTGGGATATTATTTTGTAATATAATTGTAGGCTATGATATTAAAATTAGTCCTATAATTTTGATTTTGAACCACGTTGAATGTGATATGTTCAACCATGATATGTTTATTAATATAAATCTAATTTTTCTTCATTATACAGTGTGCATCTAATTTTGAAAACTCGTGTTTTTTTTTTTTTTTAAAACTAGGCTTGTAATTTTGTAATCTAAATCAATATATTCTAGGCTATGTTGTTAAAATTTAAAAATTGAGCATTAAAAAAAATTAAAATTCAAAAACACATTTTGACGCCTCGGCTTCGCATAGGTGCGCTTAGACCTATAATTCTTGATGCTTCACCTCGCCACGTCGTCACGCATTACGCATTTTAGAACCTTGCATATTATAAGTTGAGATGTATAAAAAATTGGTTTTAATATTTCAATATTAATGAAATACATAAAAATCCATAAAAATCTATAATACAGAATTTTGTTAAAATCATATTAATTCTGTGGAATTCTATTCAAATCTATAAAATCTATACAATTCATAAATCTTAAGAAATTCATTAAAATCTGAATCAAGGACATTCATGTAAAATGTTAAAAAAATATTTTTTAACACTTTTATGACATGGCATAGTAGTAAGTTGACATGCCACACAATGATTACTTGTAAGATTTGTTATGGTATGACTACCAATTAAGAAATTTTATCAATTTAAAAGACGGTAGGTAATAGAGTATTGAATTTGAAACTACATTGAAGTTCAATGACCCAATTGAGATTTAACTAAAAGTTCGATGACGACTAATGAAATTTATCCAACTTTAACGCTCGTTTGGTAAAGTGTTTTAGCAGATTTTGCTAAAAAATTAATGAAATGTGTGGTTGATAAATTAATAAAAATTGTGGATCTCATGAAATGTGTGTGGTTAAAATTAATTGTTGATTTTGATTTCAATTTTTTAGTAATTTTTAAGCTTTACCAAACAAACTCTTAATTTAATTAAATTACTTATTTTGTCAAATACGATTTTCAAGGTTATCTTTTCAATTCACAAACATTTACTTTTCTATAATTAGGTTTCACCTTTTTTTTTTAAAGTAAGTTTTAATCACCAACAATTAAGTTTTAAACACCAACAATTATACTCCAAGGACAATTTGAATATCAACCACCCGTGAAAGTATTCTGTTAGCTTGAGCAGCCTGGCACCAGCTCGAGAGAACACACAACGGGCAGTGTCTTATTTGCTTCAGGGTTCTATTTTTGACAGACTTTTATAGGTTTTTGGAGCACGATTTTGGGCCATAAATCAGAGATATAAACAGAGATGGAGCTACCAAGTGACAAAAGAGGTCAATTGACCCATCAAAGATTTTGAAAAGTGGAAATTGCACTCCATACTCCAATTAGTTTTCAAATTCTAATTTTACTATTTAAGTTTTTTTATTTCAGAAATACTGTTTTCAAAAAAAGCCCAAATATAATTTCTACTATCAATAGCCGTCCAAGCCCACATTACTTACCCATAATCCAAATACATATAATAGTGCTTTCACTCCCAAATTCGGCCTAATTTCTCTCAAATACAATTCTAAAACAAAACTTTTCAATCCCTTCATTGTTAACACTCTACACAACCAGCTTAGGCTCTTGGGAACTTTCAGGAGGAACCATAGCTCAGAATTTCATCACCAAGGTACGAGTCATGATTTTGAAGTATATTTTTCTAGATTATATATGTGACCATTTTGTATTAACTTCATGAGAAGTTATACGATTGGGATTCATTTTCCTCAAATTTGTGCAATATTTTGTACTTTGCACTGTTCCTCTAATGCTAGGAAGTGAAGCAGGTAGTCTCAAGTGCGTCGGATTGGTATCACTGTTCCTCGCTGTTGTATGCTATTTTTTTTTTTTTACTTTTCACCGTGTTCCTACATTTTTTGCCTCCAAATCTTGAATTAATTTTCTTGTTTTATTGTTAAATTACCTTTGTTTGTCAACTGTAGCTTTTGTATTTCAGAATTTATAGCATTTTCTTTTTCATGCTTACTTGCAAATTAAGGGTTTTGTTTAAAGGGTTTTCGAGGTGCACATTATTTTAATTTTATTTTATTTATCGTCTTTGATTAGGGCCTGTTTGGATTATAGAGTTGGAACATAAAAGGTAAACATTAATTGGAGGAAACTAATTGCACAGTTGTTTGGAATACGATAGGTAATTGAAAAAGATTTATTTATTAAGTTCATCTCGAAGTCAAGTTTTTACGCTCGTATTTTCGATATAAATCTAGAGTGGAGTACCTTTTGTTCTCCTGAGTTTCAAGGGAGTTCTGTTGAAAAATATTGAATAAGAATGAATTCACATGAAAGAATCTCAAATTACATGCTCTCATTTTGTGATTTCAGAGATTTTTACATTTTACGGAGCATAAAGACTGCATTGGCTAATAATCAACTGTGGGCTGGGAATCAGAATTTGAACTGTATTTTGTTCAAACTTAAGTTGATTTTGCATTAGTTTCCAATTAAAGATCATTTTTTCTTGATTTCCACTACAAGGACCCAATTATAGGTCTCCAAATATTGCAAAGTGAATAAGTGGTTTTATCCTTTTCAATAAAAAAATCACCTCTTGTTTTCAAACTTAAGTTGATTTTTGCATCATTTTCCAACTGATTGAGTACTGTGGAAGAGCTTTCATGTAGCCAAGAAGGACGAAATATGGATAAGTCTTTGTTGAGTTACATTGAGAAGTCGTTGAGTTACATTGAGAAGTCGAAGGATACTGAAATTATTAGTCATCTGTTTTTGTTTAATTAAATATGTTCAATAACAAAACGAAACCATGAAGCTTATGAACTGATCTTGTCTAATTTTATGGTGTTTTGAATCTTGTTTCGTTGTTTGATGTTTGATACTAGCTTTCTAATAGATTGGATGAGCTGAATGTTACGTGAAGTTATGCAAACTAATACTCAACGTGTCACACGTTCAACATCAAAGAACAAGTCTCCATCTGATGTTGGTGAACATATGGACTCTTCTGGCCATCGTGTAACCCGCTCGTCTACAAGAAAAAATGCACCTGAAGTTATGGATGAGAAGAGTGCGAAAAGAAATAGAGAAATCTTACTGGAGGAGTCACCATCTAAGAAAAAGAAAGAAATTAGGCAATACGAAGCACATGTTGTGCTCTTGTCATTTTTTTAATTGTTTCGTTGATGTGTGGCCATAGAAATGCAGGATGTATAGTCTTCCCCATCCATGATCCCATATCAACTATGACTCCAACTTCAATTTCCTCAATAATATTATTTGTGTGCACTATGTTGTTTAATTGAGAATGCAATGAAATGACTTCGATCGTTTTGTGATATTATCATGAGTTGAGTGCTTGCGTAGAGTTGTTTTTAATACATTTAAAGATTATGATTAGATAGTTTTGAAATAACAGAACTTGTTACATTTGTAATTTTGAAATAACAGAACGTGTTACATTTGTTACATTTGAATTTTGAAATAATAGAACGTGTTACATTTGTGAATTTTGAAATAACAGAACGTGTTATATTTATAATTTTGAAATAACAGAATGTGTTACATTTGTTATATTTGTAATTTTTAAATAACAGAACTTGTTACATTTGTTACATTTGTAATTTTGAAATAACAGAACGTGTTACATTTGTAATTTTAAAATAACAGAACTTGTTACATTTGTAATTTTGAAATAACAGAATGTGTTACATTTGTTACATTTATAATTTTGAAATAACAGAATGTGTTACATTTGTAATTTTGAAATAACAGAACGTGTTACATTTGTAATTTTGAAATAACAAAACTTGTTACATTTGAAATAACAGAATGTTTGTGTTTATTAATCCATTTTCTTGCTAATTTTATAGGATTGGGACTACCACATAGATCGTAAAAGTTGGCCTGTCGGTAGGATCATGGTATCACCAAAAATTGATGTCATTGGAAAGTTGAATGCTAAATTGAAAGAATCTCAGAAGCAATTGTTTAAAGAAATTTGTTTTGGGCAGTTCTTGGTTATAAAAGACATTAGATTGCAACATCAACTAATTCACAAAATGTTGCTAAGAAAGGTTAAGCAACCGAATTACAATGAAATGTGGTTTAGAATTAGTGAGAAGCACGTAAGATTATCAATGGAGAAGTTTTGCATAGTCACAAGACTAAAGTGCACGGGCAGTAGTGATATTTCGAAACATTTATTGGCCCCAATCTCACTCAAAACAAGATATTTCAGTCATCTGCGTGCTGTGTACAAAAAGATGTTGAAAGATTTTTCCTCAATTTGCCTGATAACACCAATGATGAAGATGTTGTCAAATTAGGAATTCTTTATCTGCTTTCATCTTACCTTTTTACAACTACGTATGCAAAACAAGTATCCGATTCAACCATGAGACTTGTTGATTTAGATTAATTAGACAGTTTTCCATGGGGGAAGGACTTATTCAGCACGACATTCACTTATTTGAAGTCCGCATTGAACACTAAGGCTGATGATGAAGGGGTTATCACATATAGGCTATGTGGCTTCTCAATTGCATTCCAAGTGTGGATTTATGAGATATTGCCATTAGATGAGATATTATATGAGAGGATACATGGTTCTTGGCCTCAAATAATCAATTGGACAACTGATAAGCGCATAATGTCATCTCAACTGGAGGACGGCATGTTTGACTCTTTCGAAGTATGTTTATTATTATTTTGTCTTTCTTTTTAATAATACATGTTTTTATTTATAGTTTTTGACATATATGTATTTGACTATGAAGGCTAAATCTTTTGAGATGTGTGAAGATGAGAAGGTGGCACCATATTGTATTCAAATGTTTGAAGAGGCATCTGCATCTCCTACTCATGATAACAACAAAGATGTTGTGGACCCTCCAGCACGGAAAAGGAAAATTTTAAGTGATGCACCGATGTGCAATGAATTTGTTGAACCCCCTGATGCGGTTGAATCGAAAGAGAAAGAGGTTATATTCTTAATATTATTAATTTCTAGTTTTATTTTTTCATTGTAATCACTGGTCATTGTGGTTAATATGTTGAACTAGTGTATAATAATTATGTTTTTCCATTTGTTTGTCTCTTTGTTTTTGTTAGGATTTCAAAAGCCGCTATAGTGAAGACATCATCAATCGTTTAACAGATGTACAAATAAAGCAAGAACAAATGTTGCATGAAATGATGTCGTTCAAACATGGTGTCGAATCAATGATTGCTGACTTCAGAAATGAGATGATTGAAAGATTCAAACAAATATCAAGTCCAAAGGCTAGTGAAAGGCATTTGGATAATAATGTATTTTTTTAATGTTTGTCCTTGGGTAATATGAGTATAAGACTCGATTATTATATTTTTTTCACTAAGATTTTTTTCTCATGACTGGAGGCTAATAATTTCATGGATTTGTTAAGTTTAATTAATTTTTTATGTTATAGGTTGATGAGAAGGGGTCAGATTTTAAGAGTACAAATGAGAATGAATTTGTTGAAAATTTTGACAAAGAGGAGACAAATTTTGATAGTCCAAAGGGAAATGAATTTGTGGACTTTAAGGTATGTGCTTTAATTAGTTGGTGTTTTGGACTTTAAGGTATGTGCTTTAATTAATTAACTTTTTATTACTATAAGCGATGACGTGTTTTATTCATTTTCATCTAATTTTTGTGTTAACTTGTGTTACATACTTTCATTGAAAGGTTCATGAAAAGAAGGTGCAATCTCGGAAAAAGAGCAACCAACGTGTGAGGATAACTTGCCTAGTTTTGATCTTGGCATTGATTTTACTCGAATGATATTTTTTTCTTCGATTTTGTCGATGGTTCATTTTATCTGAGATGAAGTGTTGGAGAATGTTGATAAAGCAATTGATGAGGCACAAAAGGCAAAAGCTATGGATCAAAAAAATGTATGCTTTTCTATATTTTATAAAATAAATCACAATTGCAATGACATAAATCTTTCTGGTTTAACATGGAATTCTTAATATGTGTTTAGGTTCATATACCAGATACAATTGTTGCTGATTAGAATATGCCAGACATGCCAACAAAAATGCCTTATAAACCCAACACTTTACTCCAATCACCATATTTGCTTAATTATGGATCTTCGTCAGATGTTGTACCGCAAAGTCGTGTTGAATTATGTGCATTTGAGGCGGGCTTTATAGCACCTAGTGTTGCTGACATTGACAGTTTTGAGAAATGGTATCGTGAAAGACATAGGCCTAATAAAAGGTAAGATAATATACCGTTTCATACTTCTACAAAATTTATGTAGTTTTTGTATCTTACATTTCAGTTATAATTTGCAGAGGTAATAAGTTTATAAAACGAGCACAGAAAATTGTCCCGGCATTCAATTTTGGTCCAATTACAATATCTGAGAAACAATGGTTTCATGACTTGCGTGAAAATGACGCTACATTAGAAGGCACGGTGATTTTATTTCATTTTCTACTTTGTAACATTTTTTCCTTAAAAATAAGTTTGCCTTCATTTTTTTTTTACTCTTATTTAATTATGTCTTACACGTGAAAAATTTCTATTTTACAGCATATGGATGTTTGCTTCTATTATCTGAGAAAGATGGTGAGATACAACAATGTGATAAACATACGAGTTACTACAACAGATTGCTTGTTCGGATCTTTGATTAGAAAAATCTTTAAGGCCATCTCAGACGATGATAATGCCATTACTGATGAGGTAACTTTGCTTGAGTACCCGTTGGGTGGGTGACTATATGCACTGTAACACTCTTTGGCGTGATATTGACCATGTCTTGTTGCCAATTATGATGGAGGTTCACACCCATTGGATTCTTGGGCATTTTGACTTGAAGAAGAAGTGTTTAAACATATATAACTCTTATAGTTTTCGTATAAAGGATAGACAGCTTGTTGAGGATGTTCAAGCCTTTGTTGTGGTTATCCCACATCTGTTGGTGAAGATTGGTTCTTGGAAGAGTAATCTGGTTGATGACAAAGAATGCATTGAACCACTAGATGTTAATATCATTCAATATTTGCCTCAACAAGAAAATGGGTTAGTATGAATCTATTAGTTCTCTGTTTCAGTTTTATTTATTTATGTTTTTTAGTTTCTTTTTTTGGTGGTTGTGTTGGTATATTAAAAGAATGCGATGAAATGCCTATGTTGTTTAATTGAGAATGCGATAAAATGCCTTCGATCGTCTTTTGATATTATCATGAGTTGAGTGCTTGCGTAGAGATTTTTTTAATACATTTAAGGATTAGGATTAAATATTTTTGAAATAACAGAATTTGTTACATTTGTAATTTTGAAATAACAGAATGTGTTACATTTGTAACTTTGAAATAACACAACTTGTTATATTTGTTACATTTATAATTTTGAAATAACAGAACGTGTTACATTTGTTACATTTGTAATTTTGAAGTAACAGAACGTGTTATATTTGTAATTTTAAAATAACAGAACGTGTTACATTTGTAATTTTGAAATAACAGAACTTGTTACATTCGTAATTTTGAAATAACAGAACTTGTTATATTTGTAATTTTGAAATAACAGAACGTGTTACATTTGTTACATTTGTAATTTTGAAATAACAGAACTTATTACTTTGTAATTTTAAAATAACAGAACGTGTTACATTTGTAATTTTGAAATCAACGTGTTACATTTGTAATTTTGAAATAACAGAACTTGTTGCAATCACTTATGTTTATTTGAATTATACATTTTCCGTCCAGCCTTATTGTCATTCTCTTCTTTTGGTCTTTCTAATTCTATTTTTTAATTTTATTTTTATTGATGTTGCAGATTTGATTGCGGTATTTTTGTTATAGAATATGCTAAGCATATAAGTAACCAGACTATAGAAAAGATGCCAAATCCATTCGATTGTTCTACAGCAAGAATTAACTTGGCTACCCAGTTGTTCAAGTATGGCTTTGATAAACAAAGAGATGGATACGATACAGATTGTGACAATGTAGCAAGGATGGTGAGAAAAGCAAGGAGGTTGAAGGATGGCAATTAAACCCGCTTTTGTTCTCAGATTACCTAGGAGACTAATCTAACATTTTTTATGTAACTACTTGTAAATAGTTGATATATAACTGAGTTGGGATCATAACTGCTTGTAAATAGATGGATGTAATCAATTTTTTTTTTGCTAATTCAATGTAATTTTAGTGTAGATGTATATCAAAAAACTGCTTTAATTAATTAGTCACAAATCTTTTTGTTGTCATTATTTCTCCCCCTTTTGAATTCGATTTTTTATGGTTGTATGTTGAGTTCAATTTTTCAAGATTTGCATATTAATATGAAGTTAGAAATAGTTGTGTCTAGAAATAGTTGTGTCTGTCTGGTAGCAATTTATGAAAAAATTGTCCTGTTTTGGGACTGTTATTTTAAGGTTTTTATCTAGTGTGTTGTAATCATTTCTCAGGTTTTGTTTTATGAATTCATTATAAATGAAGACATGTTTGGATTGATGTTCTTGTTTGGCCAGGTTTTGAACTATTTGATGCTTCATTAAAATGACTCAAGAGGTGTCTTGTGGATTTGAACTGGCTTGTGGATGTAGGCCGATTGAGAGAGAAAACGAAAGTCAGAAACTGGTGAATTTGGTTGATTGTGTTTGGAGAATGTATTTTGAAGGAAAAATAATTGAAGCAACAGGTATAATAACTTCTTTCCAACCTAATTAACTGTAGGAAATACTCAAAATTAGAGAAGTAATCCAGTCTGATGCACAGTTGAAATGTTCAATGAAGTGGCATTGAACTCAACTAGTTAATATTCATGGTACTTGTATAACGAAAACAAAAAAATACCAGCTAAATCACCTAACAAAATTATGGGTTCAATAAAATGTGATCTCCAATCGAGAAGCTGGGCATCTTTGCATTCTTCATAATCTGAAACGATTTTATTAATACTCAATGGCAAGCTATTCATGAAAATAAGACTTGGTTTCACCTTTGGCACAGCCCCACCACAATATTGTATCTATATGTCCATTTCAGAGGATTACCATTTTCAAATTCATGGTATAGTACCTTGTCAAGACTGCTATTGGGCATAAACTCGTAAACGAGAAGCAATTTGTCTTAAAACTAATTTCTTTTTTTTGCAGGAACACATCCCCTTCCCAATAAAACCATGTGATTTAACTAAAAATTAAGAATGGAGCCGATCAACAGTGCCATGAAACCTCCTAGACTAAAGCTTGTAAATGGGAACTTAGAGTGGGATGAAAATATCAAATTGACCAAGAAATTGAACATGAACTCAAACATGGCCGTAAATTAGACCCCAACATGGATCCCAAAAGGCTTAGAAGGTAAACGAATGAATGAATTCATATATGCTGATATCATCATATTCTATAAATGGAGAAATCGATTAATTAAAATATCAATACCAACACTCTCAAGTGAATTAAGCAGTCTCAAATACATGAACTCCTTAAGATAATCGGAAAGATCAATACCAACACTCACGAGAATTAAACTCAAAGCTCTTTGAACAAATGAAAACATCAACAACTTTGCATTACAAGAAACAATTGTATTACTCTGATTCCAAAAGTTGTCAACCAAACTCCCAAAACAGATCCACATGAAATGATGTGTATTTAATTCTCATTAAACATTGTCATGGAGTTTTTAAGCGAGTAATATGTATCAAAAAACTTTAAAACTATTATTTGATATGAATGAATCTCTACTACTATTCTGATATTGACAATTCAGTGTGCTTCCTTTTTCTCTTGAGCATTTGCTTTAATGGCGATGGATTTTTGCATGTTCTTCTATTGTGTCCATATTCTCCACACCTTCCACATTTTTGGACTTGATTGCCCTCACCTGTTGATTGTATTCTTTTTTCTCTAGGTCTTCCTGCTGTTCTTTTTGGGGTAAGAGCTAATACCACACTTGGCTCTAAATGATCTTGCATTGTCCAGTTAACATGATCCCCAAGTGGCACAATATTTTCTTGGTATGTTGCAATGTAAGCTTCTCTTGTATGGTACGTCGAACAATAAGTGTATGTTAGTTGATGTTTTGTACCGATAATTGCTAATGCATGTTGGCACAGAATTCCATCTACTTGAAACTTGTTGCAAGTGCATGTGCCTTCTTGTATGTTGACCAAATGCTGTGAATTCTCATCACTAATTTGAGATATAACATCACTTGAAGCCAATACCTATAGTAGTATGAAAAAATTTCTATATTACACAATAATTCAATTTTCCACCAAAAACCAAAAGACAATTTAATAAGTTAAGCAATCTACAATCGTAAATTTACAAGAAACAATCGTAAATTTAAAACATAATATTTATGAAGAAATCATTCAAAATGACATAGCTCGTTACCTTCATTTTCATGCATTTGTTAGAATTTGCCCTCAATGATTTTTCCTTTTTGCTAGCAAGTTTTGTAAGCGTTGATTGCGCGTTACTTCGATTCTTGTAGAACCCACTCACGCAAGATGTATCTTAACGATTCCAACAAAGTGTCTATAGGATAATTCTTTACTGCTTTTGTTACTGCATTAACAGACTCAACAATGTTTGATGTCATTGTTGAAAATATGTTAGTCCTCATGTGTGCTCTCGACCATTTATCATATCCTACTTCTTTCTATATGCATAAAATTCCATATGTTAATCAACACCAATAGAGTATGAAATATCACATTTTGATAAAAATTATTCAATCTTATAAGATATGGCCGAATGATAAAATCATTCAATTTTATTCATCTTGACATGGGATTTTTAGCTAGCACTAGACTTTGGAACCAAATTTTGATAAAAAGCATTCAATCTTACCAGATATGGCCGAATTTTTTTGTTTATGTTGTCGAGTTGTTTCATTTTGTAATGAAATTCAGCAACTGTGTAAGCTCTAGTAGCCGCATTGAATGGCTTAGTGATATTTTCTCTACTCTTCCCGACAAATGACTTTAGATTTTGTAACAAATGATATGAACACAAGCCATGCATCACATTTGAATATACCTTCCCAATTGCATTTTTAATGCTTTTTTGTCGGTCCGATACAATACACATTTGTTCCCTTTCTCCATAAGCTTCCTTGAACCTCATTAGGAACCATTCCCATGAATTGTTGTTTTCGTTGTCACCAATCCCAAATGCAAGAACAAAAATATTGTCATTTGCATCTTGTGTGCAAGCTGTGAATAGAGTCCCACCATAACGTCCGATTAGGAATGTAAAATCTATGACAACAATTGGCTTGCGGTGTTCCCAACCTCAGTATAGATGCACCCAATGCCATGAACATGTAAACAAAGCGGTTCTCCCGCATTATTTTTAATCAGCGTTATTGTTGCACTATTCTTTTCTTGTAACATGTGAAGATACATTGGCACCTTTCCATATGATTCTTCAGGATTTTCCATTATAGTCTCCAACGCATGCTCTCGAGCCCTCCAAGCTTTCCCATAACTCAATGTCAATCCGTATACCCTTGCCATATCATTTATAATATCCCTGGGAGTGTAGATAGTTTTTGCAGATGTATACTTTTGTTTAATGCAATCTGCAACTAGTGTACTTGTTGCTTGTCTATGATCACCCAAAATAATATCCATTGAGTAAGAATGGCCGTTTCTAATGTATCTTATTTTAAACATATCTGTTTCGCCAAGTTTGGAAGCTCTAAATCTCCACATGCAACTATCAATTAGACATTTGAGTACATATTCATATTTGTCTGACTTGTACACTTTGTACTGAAAATTGTTCTCAATAGCATACAATCGCATTGTCTTCCTCAACAATTCTTTATTTCTGAATACCATGTCTTTTGCTATTGCTTCAATATCAGGATTTGAAATGACATTTATCTATGACTCACTATTCAAATCCTCTAATTCCGGTATAGATTTATAAGCACTAGAAGCAAAGCTCTCTAGTGCGGACAGCCCTTTAGATGTTGATGTTACAAAATTATGTCCTTCACTAACCTGTAGGTTGATATCCTCAAAATCAGATGGCTTCAAAATATGCATGTCTAGAAAACTTTCTAGCAATGGTGTAACTTCAACTCGCAATGGGTAACTCGTTAGTTGTTGGTCTTTTCGCTTCAGTTCCATATAGAACAAAACTGTGTTGTCATTTGTAATCCTCATTGGAGCCATGTTTGTACACACTTCATATTGTATTGTCACCATATCTTTTTTTCGATTCAACTTTAACACCGACAATATCATATTAACGAGTTTAATGTACGTGCAGTCCATTGGGACGAGAATTCCAACCGTCTCACCATAGTATGTAATGAAGATATTTAACATTTCCATACCTACAAATCATTGAAGTAGATAAACACATTGGTCAACAATTAGTTGTCTGAAAGTAGAAAAACACAATTCTAAAACAGAAATTTAAATAAAACAGATGCGTCTAACATGCTAATAGAATTGTAACATATATGGTTTTATAGGTATCTAAAATTGGTTCAATATATAAACTAAATACACCTAAATCATGTCAAGATGATCAATCTATAAACAAC
The DNA here is from genome assembly GCA_023638005.1 of Forsythia suspensa. Classification (NCBI taxonomy): domain Eukaryota; kingdom Viridiplantae; phylum Streptophyta; class Magnoliopsida; order Lamiales; family Oleaceae; genus Forsythia; species Forsythia suspensa. The sequence goes on along the minus strand of CM042664.1, from coordinate 19,701,775 downwards.
ATAGAAGTTTATTTAGATTTAAATTCTAAACAGATACTAACATAACTTGTTACATTTCTTATTCTGAAATAACATAACTTGTTACATTTGTTATTTTGAAATAACATAACTTGTTACATTTTGCTATATTAAAATTAAAATAATATGACTTGTTAATTTGTGGATTAGGATTAGATATTTTTGAAATAACAGAACTTGTTACATTTGTAATTTTGAAATAACAGAACATGTTACGTTTGTAATTTTGAAATAACAGAACTTGTTACATTTGTTAAATTTGTAATTTTGAAATAACAGAACTTGTTACATTTGTTAAATTTGTAATTTTGAAATAACAGAACTTGTTAAATTTGTAATTTTGAAATAACAGAACTTGTTACATTTGTTACATTTGTAATTTTGAAATAACAGAACGTGTTACATTTGTTACATTTGTAATTTTGAAATTAGATATTTGTAAGATTATCAAACAACATAAGTAATCCAACAAACAACTAGAGGCAAATCATTGAATTGGATAAACACATTGGTCAACAATTAGCTTTCTGAAAGTAGAAAAATGCAATTGCAAAATAGAAATTAAAGAAAACAGATAATAACATAACTTGTTACATTTGTTACAATGATAACCAAGTTGGAGAATTCTGTCGAACATCTGATGGTCAATATAGTTTTGTGATTAATACACATCAATTTAACATGTTTCCTGTAAAGATAGTGGATAGAAGTAAGTTTTTCGTCCAATTTGTTCTGCAGTTTTCACAGATGATGGCTGGGAGTGAGATTACCGTCCAATTTGTTCTGCAATTTCATGGATAATGGCTGCAATTCGCTTTGAATTTGTTTATTTGGATGAAATTTCACATATGACGGCTAGAGTTGAGATTTTCCATCCAACTTTGTTCTGTAATTTCGCGTCCAATTTGTTTTTTGAGGATCAAATCTGAATTTATTTGGAATCTCACTCTTCTTTCTCGTCTTCCTTCTCGTCGGCTGTGTGTGACTTATAGGGAAGGAATTGAGTTTTTTGTGATTTTGATAAATAGAAAGCTCCCAGCTTTTCTGATTTTGTTTCTTAAAACGTTATACAGTATTTTCAAAATTTAGAAACTATAACAGTATTTTAAGAAATAATTTATTTTTTGTGGTTATTTGTAAAAAAAAAAAAAAAAACCCTTTTGAAAATGGTCCAAACTCGATTCTAAAATGACCCAAGTCCAAAAAATTCCAAGCCCAAATCTCAACCGAAATGTTGTTAATTCAAGTTTCAGCTCAAACCCCAAGTTTTAATTCATATCAGTTGTTGAACACCTCAAGTCCCCAAACCCAATTGATATAATTTATTTAAGGATAATTATATTCACAAAAAAAAATTTATTTTTTGCACCACATTTTAATTACATTTAACATCCTTTATCTATGAATATTATAGCACTCATGTCCCCAACTTTTTTTAATCACATTTTTATTATCAACTTTTCATTAATTATCACATCTTGTATTTGATAACGGTTTCCGTCTAAAACATTTGTTGGAAATTCGTAAAAAGACTTATTTGTCTGTCATATTTATAAAAAAAACAATAGATACAAAAGTACAATAAAATATTTTTTCTTATTTCAAAGCACGTAAACAAAATATCTCGATAAAAATATTATTAATGATGAAATATGCTAATTAATGAAAGTTGAAGATAAAAATTTGACGACAAAAAGTTAAGAACATAATTGTAATAATGAACAAAAGTTGAAGATCTTAAGTACAATTAAAGTGTAGTGTGCTTATAACAAATTGTAGTGTGAATATAACCACCTTTTATTTAATTAGACTTTTGAGTATTATCTTGAATATTTTTTACAAACAGATCTCTTGGTACTTGAGGAAGAACTTGAAACATATATTACTGATATGCACGCTGATCCAAATTTTGGAGGATTATGGGGTATTAGTGATCTTGCATAGAAGTTGATTGTGACAAAAAAAATTAAGTTTATCCATTACTTTATAAACTTGTGACATTGGTATTAACTATTTTAGTTGATACTGCTACGGTAGATATGGTGTTTTCTAGAATGAATCTTGTGAAGACTCGGCTGCACAATTGAATTAGAGATGAATGGTTAAATGACAATTTAATTGTATATATTAAGAAGGATATATTTTACAAATGGATAATGATGTAATAATACTACGTTTTCAAAGTATGAAAACTCGTAGGAAATAATGGTAGTAATGTATCATCAGTATTATATTATTTCAATTTTTATTTTTTTTTGTTATTTAATTTTTGCCTATTCAAAAGAAAATTTCTGGCTCTGCCACCGGCTATAAATAAGGGGTAAAGGGTAAAGCTATAATCAAAAAATTGGAGAAGAAAAGAGAATATATATATATATATATATAAGATTTCTCTTGAGAATTTACATCTACCACGGGTTCTCTTGGTCCTCAAGTAAGAAGGAGAAGAAGATAATTCAAGAAGTGAAAATATTCAAGGGGTTAAGCTTATTATTCGATTTTCTTCCACATTCATAAAATTCGGATGGTGTCCTTTCAATAATTTATGTGTTTTTGCAATCCACCATGATAGGCTAAAACTATTTGTATTAAGGACGATGATGTAAATCGTATGTTGAAGTTTTAATTCAAGAATTCTCTTTTTAAATCTTAATTTATATTTAATTGATTGGTGTAAATATTTTAATGCCGTTTCAGTGAATGTTTAGTTTTTGAACGTATTTGTGAGCTATTTGTTTGTGGGAGGTTCAAAGTAGGTGTTAGTTCGTTGTTGGCAATACACACAAAGTCCTATAGAAGTTATGCATAATTTTCTATGATTTGTACAATCAAATTTGATAATTGTGTTATTAAATGTGTTTTTATCTATTTGAATTTTTTGGGTCGTATATTTAGGTTTAATTCTACCCGAGAGTTATTATTAGACAACTTAAGATTACTGACTATCAATTTAAACATAAATTAGATTTTGAAAATTAAAGTAGATATTAATGGTGGAGTCAGATTCTTATCATAATTTTTTTTACTTGATTTTTCTCCAAAAATCATATTTGTATGTAGTTTAAATCATATGTGTAGTCAAAATCACTTCAATCAATCATTAATTGTGTGTATTCGATTTAAGCTTGAATTGATCAAAATTAAGCAAAACTCTAAATTCTCGTACAAAGATTATCTTTTACTCATTTTTATTATTATTTATCAATGAATATGTATGCTTGCGGAATTTTACTGAACAAGTTTTTGGTATCGTTGTCTTAATTAAGATATTTAATATAAATTTTATTAATTTTAACTTTAATTTTATTTATTTTTTAATATTGGAACTCTTTCTTTTTGCCTTTTTACAAATGATAGTTATATTCACACTACAATTTATTATAAGTGCACCATATTTTAATTATATTTAAGATTCTCAACTTTTGTTCATTATTGTAATTATGTTCTTAATTTTTTGTCATCGAATTCTTATCTTCAACTTTTATTACTAGGTAAATTTCATCATTGATGATGGTTTATGTAAAGATATTTTGTTTACGTGCTTTGAAATAAGGAAAAAATATTTTATCGTACTTTTGTATCTATTGTTTTTTTTTAAAAATATGACAAACAAATAAGTCTTTTTACGAATTTTCAATAAATTTTTTTACAGAAACCGTTATCAAACACAATATGTGCTAATTCATGAAAAGTTAAAGATAAAAATATGATTAAAAAAAGTTGGAGACATGAGTACTATAATATTAAAAGATTGATAATATTAAATGTAATTAAAATGTAATGCAAAAAATAAAAAATATTGTGTTAATATAATTACTCTTTTAGTAAAATAGATATAGTGTCCAAAGAGCGTGAGAAACCCAAATTTTAAAGGAGGAGATAAAGCTTAATCCGCGGGACTAAAAGGGTAAAAAGATTGACAAATATCTTGTCAGTTGATTTCATTTAAAGCAGATTATAATAAAAGTTCAATGTAATCCCTATGATCCTTATCCTACTTCCTTCATCTTGATAAATAAATAGGAAAATAATTATGCTATTTTTCCCTTTTGTTTTACACGTGTTAACAAAATACTAACTTTTTGCTTTTAAACATGAATACATCATACTTCATAGATATGTAAAATGGATAATGATCGATTCATCTAAACAGAGTTTAATATGCTTCACAATTTTGACAAAAAAAAAAAAAATTGAGATTCGTCACAAGCATGGCTCACAATTTTATTTTTTTTTATCTTTTTTAAATCAGTTCAAGCACCATGCTGATTTTTTTTTTTTTTTTTTCTCGTTTCTTAGTTAATTATTTTGGATAAATTAAGAAAATTGGTGCAAATGGTCCCTAACCTTTTTCTTCAGTGCAGAAATAGTCCATAATGTTCATTTTTTATACAAAAGTTCTTAATATATGTGTTTTAGTACGAAATTAGTTCTTATTTGATGAAAAAGATAAATATGCCATTAGTTTTAATTAGGGGTAACATTTGTAAAAAGTGCAAATGAATTCTATACTTTTATTTTTTATATAAAAAAAAAAACTAACGATTTTTTTTTTGAATTAACACTTTATTGACCAAATTGATAATATATACTAATTGTTTTGTATATTTTACGAACTAATATAAAATAACTAATTTTATTATTATTAAGTAAATATATTATTTAAAATTTAAACTTTTATTTTATCGTTACAACATAGAAAAAACTTTGTCACAAATTTGATACTCAAATACTTTTATTTAATTGAAATATTCGTTTATTAACTACAAATATTAGAGCTTCAATTGTATTATTCGTATTTTAATTTATCGTTTTATTATTGTTCAAAAATAAAATAAAAAACTCATAATGTGTAAATTAATTTTTATTAGTATTTTTATGTTTAAAAAAATTGACCAAAAAATTGAAAATTGAAACTTGTCCAAAAAAATTCTGTTTGCCACGGTCCGGCAGTGGTAAGTAACCGCGGTTTGTATTTATGGTTTTTTTAAGTTGAAACTCATGGGTATTTGTGTCTTTTTCAGTTAAGTTTAAGGGAAATAAACACTATAAAAAGACTTAATCTAGGTCATATTAAAGGTCGGAAAATCAAAGAAACAATAGAGAACTAAAGGAGCAAAGGAAGAACGACGAAGACTTTCAAGATTGAGACGTAAAGACGGTGAATTATTAGTGCAAGATATTCAACTCTTTCTTGTCCTTTCTTTAAATCCGATTATGTATTCCAAACTTTTCATATTTTCTTTTTTCCGTATGATGAGTAGCTAAACTTATAGTTGGAACGAACGGTATGTAACATAGTTGTAAAGCTTTATTTTCAATTATCAAGATTTATAGAACTAAAGGATTCATGTATGGATTTTTACTTCTTCCCTTCATGCTTGAATTACTTGACCACCAATTTATTGATTTGTGAATTTTAACGAGCTGAGACGTGATTTATTAATTTAGACCACGTAGTAAAATTTGACAATTGGGTTAAAGATAGAGATAGATTTTTGCTATTGTTTTAGTCCTTAATTGAATTCTTAGGTGTTTAAATACATTTAGTTAGGGCTTGTTCAGATTCACATAGAGATAGTGTGAGTTGACTTAACTAAATATGATAGATTTGAACTCGAGAGAAGTAAATTGATTTAATTGGTTAATAAGGCCGAATACAACTTTAGAAATTGACTGAGAAGCGAATTTAAAGATAATAACTACGGTGAAATTGTGAGTCGCAACACTTTAATCATCATATTCATTCATTTAATTGTTTTCTATCCCTTAATTAATTATAGTATACATCAACACTTTGTCATAAATTTGTTTTCATCAAATACGGGGTAGAATTAGTTAAATTAGTATTCAAATAAAATAGTTTTCGTGGGAACAATAATCCAGACTCATTATGACAACTTTACTACTTGTTAAATAGACAATTGTACACTTACAACTTAAACCAACAAGTTTTTGGTGCCCCTGCCGAGGACTATTTATTTGTTAGATATTGATTAGATTGATTCTACTTGTATTTTATTTATTTATTTGTTTGTTTGTTTCTCATAACGAACACCAACGAAAAACAGGTGTTCGTTATATTCTCCGTTCATAAGACAATGATCTTGGACCTTTCGATTCCGAGATCAAACGTACTTTTAGACAAAAACGCAATGAACACAACTAAAAACAACAAATTACTATGGAAAACAAACAAGTTAGAATGGTTGTCACTGAAGCAGGCGTATTAGATGCTCAACAGGTTCAGCACCAAATCAAAGTGGAAATTGATGAATGAGATCTGTTGGTTGCACAGTTTCTGACTCAAACAGCAGCTTCTAAGCGATCAAGCATTGAATATCTTGATTTTGGGCAAAATTATTTTCTACTGAGGGCATATTTGATCAATTTATCCAACAACCTTCAATTTTATGGAAAGGCACGTGAAAATCCAAATACACACATTTCTAGATTCACTTGGATGTGCCAAAATTTTTAGTTTCAAGAAGTACGTGAGGATGCTATCAAACTGAGATTATTTCCATACACATTGAGGAATTGTACGTTAGAGTGGTTGAATTCTGAACTACTTGTGAGGATTTGACATGAAAGTTCTGCAATAAGTATTTTTCATCTGTTAAAGTGGCCAAAATGAGGTTGGAAATATCAACTTTTTAGCAATTTAAAGAGGAAAGCTAACACGAGGCATGGGACATATTTAAAGAGTTACTCAGAAAGTGCCCAAACCATGGGATAAGCAAGGGACAACATGTGCAATACTTCTACGCTGGATTCTAACCTATTTCGAAGTCTCAGGTAGACTCGTTAGTAAATGGTTCCATAACGAATCAATCTGTAAATCAAGCCTTATAACTGCTTGAATTGATTGCAAAGAAAGTAGCAGGTATATATGAGATAGATAATACTTCAGCCACTAATGCACACATTACGGCACTTGCGAAGCAAGTCACTATTGGTAAAAGTGAAATCGCATGGTGTGAATGCAATCAATACAGGCTCAACTTGTGAAAATTGTGGGACAAATTATTGTATTGAAGATTGTATGTTATTAGCCACTCCAGACGAACAGGTAAACTTTGTTCAAAATATATCCTGTCAGTAGTACAATTCATACTCTCAAATATACAACCCAATATGGAAGCAACACCCAAACTTTGGGTAGACTGACAATCAAAGTAATAGTCCAAACAACCCTCAGCCAGAGAGAATGTCAAGTTTGGGAGAAAAGTTTCAGTAGTACATGCAGAAAACGAATAAGATGCTTCAGTAAAGTGAGATAAATTATCAGAATTAGCAGGCATCTATTAGAAAATTAGAGACTCAGATTAGCCAGACTGCCTTCAAATTGTCAGAAAGGATCTTAGGTATTCTACCTAGTAACACATAGATGAATCTACAAGAACGTGTCAATGTCATCACCACACTTAGTAGAGCTCAGCTATATGAGATACTTGGAAAAAGTTTAGTTGCTCAAGATGATAGGTACTCTCCACAGACGATGAGCAAGTGGAAAGGTTTGAACAGATAATAGAAGCAAGTCAAGAGCAAAATTTAGATACTTTACAAGTAAAGGTAACTGTAGCTTTCAAAGCATATGTATCGCACATTCCGTTTCCTCCAAGCCTCCTCAAGAAAACTCAGCTTGACAAATAATTTGTAAAATTTCTTGATATTTTCAAGAAACTACACATTAACATTCCCTTCGCAGATTTTTTGGTTCAAATGCCACTATATTTAAAGTTTATGAAAGAAATGTTGGAAAAGAAAAAAAAGATTGGAGAATACGAGACTATAGCTTTAACGGATAAATGTAGTGCTATTCTGCTCAACAAGTTTCCTTCAAAGTTAAAAGATCTAGGGAGTTTCAAAATACCTTGCACAACTGGTCAATTTTGTGATTTAGGTGCTTTATGTGATTTAGGTGCAAGTGTTAATTTGATACCCCTTTCTATCAACAGGAGAATAGGTTTGGGAGAGGTAAAAGCAACGAATGTATCTCTATAGCTTGCTGATAGGTCAGTCAATCGTCCACAAAGTATGGTTGAAGATGTGCTCATCAAGATGTATAAATTTATCTTTCCAATTGACTTCATTGTCCTTAATGTTGAGGAGGACCAGGATATGCTAGTAATATTGGGACGACCAATTTTAGCGATAAGTTGAGCCCTTATTGATGTAGAAAAAATGTGAGTTCATTTTGAAGGTGTAGGATGAATGAGCAATATTCAGTATGTACACTGCATCTGAGCAACCAATCAACCTCGAGGAGTGTATTAGATTGAATGAAGTGGTTAAAATTGATTAAGAAAAGTACAACCACAAGAAAAATTAGTAGGTCTTGGTGGAGAGTTTGTTGAAAAAGAACAAACAAAAGTTTGGAAGGTGAAAGAAAAATTATGCAAAGTCGAAAAGTGTCAATGCAAGTCGTCTAAAGCCCGATTCAAGCAACCTTGAATAATTGTTGCAACAAAGTCGAGCTAATAACTTTAAACAAGTGTTTATTAGGATGCAACCCAATTTTCTATTCTTTTATCTATTTTATTTTTCATTTTTGGTATAGGATTACGTTTTAACTTCTTAATTTTTTTTAAGATTAGTGAGCAATTTTAGTCTAGGTTGTCGTGGCCCCGATTTATGTTCCTCCCATATTGCTATAAATTATTTGGTTTATGGCTTGTAAGAACTCTAAATCCACACTATGACACCAAGAACAAGGACTACCACCTCCTAATAAGATCTAAGCATATGGCAGCCAGTGCACCTCCACTCCACGGAGACTCTAGTAAACTATTATTTTTTTTTTTGTCTCTTTTACTCACATTGAGGACAATGTGTAATTTAAGTTTGGAGATGCAATTGATGACTTTATTATTTTTATTATGTTTGTGTGTGATGTTTATATTATGTGTAAAAAAATTATACTTTACTTGTGTGTTTGTGTGATAGTTGGATAGCCTTGCTAGCTGATAATGTTATTTATTTGAAATTGTTTCTGATTCATGAATTATGACTAGGTGGTGCTACTTGTACTTATTCTTTTTACTATGCTTGTCCATGTGAGATGTGATTAATTGTGAGCACAATAGTCATGAATATTATTGATTTTGGTTGGTACATGGATACAATATGTTGATAGAATTGTGGACATAGGTTTTTAAAATCAAGACCACCATGTGAAAAATTCAATCGCATAACCAATTGAAAGGATGGTTTGGGAGTAGTTAATCTAGTGTGGGAGATATTGAGATAGGCGTTGATTCTGTGCATGTGTAATAATTGAGTGAAGTGTATTTGGCTACCAGGTGGAATCTAGGTAGACTGGATGCTAGAAATCTAATATCTGTATATTTTATCTTGCACAAAAATGACTCTCTTCATAGCCATCTTGACTCGAGTTATAAAGCTCATAGAGTTCTCAAAACTCGATGTCCTAAGGTCTGTCAAACTTGGGAGCCATCGGCTTAAAGCTCTCTACAAGGGGTCATCTAGAAATATTAAGGAAGTGATGTTTTACATATAAGATGAAAAAAAGAAGATAAAAAACTAGCAATATTGAGCATTTGTGATCATAACTTGGGGATGTAGATAACTAGTGGGTTTGACTTGTCTGGTAGAAGCTTGACAGTCGAAACACTCAATAAAAGAAAAATCATCACAAATCTAGATAATTATTTCACTGGTTAGATTCAACCAAATTTGAGTGGTAAAAGAATAAGTGTTTTGAGAGCAACTTTTAGGTATGGCAATGCTTGGCTCGGCCCATAAAATACATGCTCGGCTCGTCTCCAAAATGATTGCTCGGTTCGGCCCACGAGCTTGACTCAGCCCTCAAATTTTTTTTTAAAATTTTAAAAATGAGAAAGAAATACAATATCGAGAATTCTTTATGTTGAAAATTAAAGATTGAAAACCCTCCTCCTTTTTTTAGGCTTGGGACCAGCTACTTTGAAATTAGGCGGAATTAATTGTACACGAACAAGATATTACGTGTACAAATTTTTATTAAAATAAGAAAAAATATCAAATACTAAGGAAAAATATTACTTACTACATTATTATTAATTTCGTACCCTCTAAGTTAACTCTAGGATCCATAATACATGCTAATGAAAATAACATATGCAATTTTTTCTAATACTTTTTAAATTTAGCTTCCATGACCTGTATAATTCTTGAAAAAAGAGCAAAATTCTTATACTTATTAAAATTGTTAGCAATATAATAGAAATAATTTAAAACAAGTAGAGTAGTTGGATAATACACACCAGAACATGCAGTTGTTGCGTCGTAAAAAAATTTTAAAAATTTTCTAACATGACCACATATTTATTAGTCATAAAATTCTAAATCATATTGAGTCGTGTGAGTGTCGGCCATTATAATATACAGTAATGCAACCTTCGTAACCTTCACAAGATTCAAGCATAAATTCCATCTATTGGCAACATCAGTTGCAAAAGATTTTGATTGCGGCCTATTTTATATACATAGAGCAGCAAAAACTTGTTTTCTTGATGGTGAGACCGAAATATAATTCATAGCATATCTAATTTTTTTTAATTAGAGTTGTATAAATTTTAATCCATCTTGTACAATTAAATTAAACACATGACATACACAACGAATGTGAAATAAAATACCTTCAAATTCTTGACAACAATGTTGAATTAATTTCTCGATTACTATAATGTTTGAGCCTGCATTATCAAATGTAAAACTACGAGCCTTAGAATCAAATTTAAATTCATATAACACACCTAATAAAACATGATAAATATTGTTTCTATTATAAGGATAGTCTATTTGTTTAAATGTTATTACTTTTTTATGTATTATCTAATTATTATCAATATAGTGCAGTTACAACCATGTTTCCTTTTGCGTTACAACATGTCCATAAGTTTGATGCAAAAGATACAACACCGTTGTAATTATTAATATCATTAACAATAGCTTCTTTCTTTGTATTATATCTAACAACTGTGTCTTTACGAAGTGTATTTCTAGAAATATTAACGTACCTTGGTTGGAGATATTTTTAGATGAATTTCGTCCAATGAGGATTGTCCATCAAGTATAGTAGAAACTCGACATTTGCTATCAATTCTAGCAGTCCTTCGCGGCGCATGACTTCTTGTGAATATATCCAGTTGTTGAGATTGGTACTACTGGACCCAGCTCTCAAAGATCCAAAATGGAGTTGTGCTTGATTTGTATCCAAACATCTATGTTTGTATTGACACTTTTTGAAGTGTTTGTTTAGATGGGTCATGCCTATCCCTTTTTGCCAAGCTAACTTCTCTTGACAGTGTTTACACTGTGTTTTGAACTTAGGGACTTCGTCCACTAGTTTACCAGTCGGCACCAACTCAAAATGCTGCCAGCACTTAGCCTTTTGTTTGGTGGCTTTTTGTTTAGTGCTAGAGCCGATGGTAGTTTGTGTATCGGTATCTTCTTGAAAGTCTTCCAAATCAATTGGATCAGTACTACCAGCAAACTGATCAATAATATTGTTTGGAATTGAAATGTCAATAAGACTATTGAAATCATCATTACTTCAATTGTATGTCATGTGGAATAATAGAATAAAGAGAATAGAAGGAAATGAAGATGTAGTAGAAACTAGAAAATAGAAATATAGAGAATTAGTAAAAGTAGAAAATTATAACTTAAAATTATACAGTAATATTTAGATAATGAGATATTAGATACTAATTATAACACTAATATTGAGAGAATGAAATTTGAGAATTGTTAATGAATTGAGTATATAATTGAATGAGAGATAAGAGATTGAAGTGTGAAAAAATGAGTTTAGAATAGGAGTATGTATAGGAGAATAATGAAATTAAAAAAATGGTGTGGCCGATGGCCAACAGTCACTTAATCGTGACCGTTACACGAGCCACGAGCTGTGCCGGCTCGTGGCTCGTGTTTTTGGACTCATAGGAACGAGCCCATGAGCCCAACGCTCGCCCAACGAGCCGGCTCATTTTTTAGTCAAGCCGAGCGAGCTCGGCCTTCTTTTTTTTTTGGCTCGACCCTAGCTTGTGCTCATCCCGGCGAGCCCGAGCACGAGCCCCGAGCAGGCGAGCTCGAGCTCGAGCTCGAGCTCGAGCTCGAGCGAGGCCGAGCGGGCCGACGAGACCACGAGTCGACGAGTTTTTTTGCTACCCCTAACAACTTTAGAATTAACACCACGGGTGAGATTGAATATCAAAATGAGGGTGTGCATTTTTACGAGAGAGATATGAAATATTTGACCATTGAGTGATGAAATATTACCAACCTAAAGGCTTATGGTGATTGGATTGACTATATTCGCACACACACGTTGGTCGAATATTGGATGAGTAAAAATTAATTTTGGTAGCATGATTTAGAAGTCTTTTATGAATTGTTTGATCAGTTTCAAAACCTGAGACAAATACAGCAAGCTGTCTATTAAATTAAATTTTATTTTTATTTGTTTGTATGTTTAAGTAAAAAATCTTGCTCGGGATGAACAAGTGTTTAAGTTTTGAGGTATTTGATAAATATGTTTTACACGCTTATCATATATTATAAACTTAATATATAATTGTAATTTGAGTGGACTTCTACTTAATTTAATATAAATGTTATTATTGTAGGTAAAACTCAAAAAGAGAAATAAATAGAGCAAAAATGGAGAATTAGAGTTAAATAGGAATTGATCGGAACCATTTGAAGATGGACATGATGACATAGGAATAATAAGAACCATTAAGAGAGCTGTTGAATGAATGTCACAAGTTTCGGGAGTAGAATTCAACTTACAAAAGTTTGAGGACTGATTTACACACTTTTGAAACTTGAGAATGACCAAATTTGGATACGTGAGGAGGTGTGGGGACCAATTTGAAAGTTCTTGTAAGTTTTGAGAAATATGTACAAAAAAACTTTACGTAGGGACCAAATTGCACAACTTTGAAAGTTCAGGGATCAAATTGAAAATTTACCAAAAGTTTTCTGTTTGCCACGGTTCGGTAGAGTAAGCAAACCGCGGTCAGGCTGCAGTTTGTTTTTCTGGTTTTTTTTAAGTTGACACTCGTGGGGATTTGTGTCATTTTCAATTAAAACGAGTTTAAGGAGCGTAAACACTATAAAAAGACATAATCTATGTCAAATTAAGGGTTGGAAAATCAAAGAAACTATAGAGAACTAAATTAGCAAATGAAGAAAAGCGAATGCTTTCATGATTGGGACGTGAAGACGTCGAATTCTTGATACAAAATATTCAACTCTTTCATGTCTTTTCTTTAAATCCAATTATGTATTCCAAACTTTTCATTTCTTCCTTTTCCCGTATGATGAGTAGCTAAACTTATAGTTGGGACGAACGGTATATAACCTAGCTTTAAAGCTTTATTTTCAATTTTCAAGTTTTATAGAATTAATGGATTCACGTATTGATTTTTACTTCTTTCCTTCATACTTGAATTACTTGATCACTAATTCATTGAGCCAAGATGTATGTTATTAATTTAGACCACGTAGTAAAATCTGACGATTGGATAAAAGGCAGAGATACGTTTTTGCTATTGTCGATGTCCTTAATTGAACTCTTAGGTATTTAAATGCGTTTAGTGAAGGTTTATTCAGATTCACGTGGAGTTATAGTGAATTGACTTAACTAAATATGGTTGATTTGAACTCGAAATAAGTAAATTAATTTAATTTGTGAATTCGGCAGAATACAACTTTAGAAATTGACTTGATAGGCGAATTTAAAAGCGATAACTATGGTGAAACCATGAGTCCTGGCACTTTAATCATCATATTCATTCGTTTAATTGTTTTCTAACCCATAGTTAATCATAGTATGCATCAACACTTTGTCGTAAATTTGTTTTCATCAAGTACGAGGTAGAAATAGTTAAATTATTATTCAAATAAAATCATATTCGTGTAAACGATAATCCGGACTCATTAGATCTACTTTACTACTTGTTAAATAGACAATCGCACACTTGCGATTTAAACACAACAAGACCCCTGAAGGGAACAACAATAAGATCTATGTTTTTAATAAAATTCCATCAGACCATCATGCTGACTACAGTCAACTAGAAATACTGTATAAAGATGATATTGCTTGAAAGTTATAACATAGATTACATCACTAGAATTACTTTATACAAGTTTTTAAAAAAAAAATTAGCATTGAAGACATTGACGCACAAGATATGGATAGCTCGATACAAGGATTTTCATTGTTTGAAATCAGGAGGAGTACATGTACTCATTTTTCTTCATTCAGGTTTTATCCCATTAGATTTTATTGACAAAGTTTTAACGAGCAGCATTTGATTTCTCCAAATTTTTTATAATTATTGTTTTCTCCTTTATTTGGTATTTTTGTCACATTATGTTTTTACCAAACAATATTTTGAACGATGTTGTTATTGTATTAATGGTCATCGGATGGGGGAGTGTTGTAAAATATTGAAAACAATACCAATGACCTTATTTAAATATTTCTTACTTAGTCTACAAATATTTGAAACCCTATATATATATAGTTTATAACATAAATTTTTATTTAGTCAAATTATACTATTTCACAAACATTTACTACAAGATTTGAATCATGAGTTAGTCCAATCTTAAAAGATTCCAACATGCCAACTTTATGATCATGGTAATGAATGCCAAATTCAGCCAACAAATGGCGTGGGATAAGTTTATGGTACGTTTGGAATGTAAATACATTATTAAAAAAACTAGACATATTCACACTACATGTCAAATATGTCCTTAATAATTCAAAAACTACAGTATTTTATTGTCGCAACAAGTCTTAGATAAAATTTAGATGAATTCATAATAAAGTGAAACCATATCATGTTACTTCGTATAATTAATTTTGATAATAACTAGTAATATTAGAAATGAGACCACACTCTTGCACCGTGATCAATCGGATCGCCGCAGCCGTTATGGGTGGTCGATCGAGTATATCAATATCTTGGAATTCTATTGGTTGACCACCGGTGTAAATTGTTGTCGAGATATTTTTTTTCCTCTCAAATATTTACTTAAATTACTATAGCAATTGGCATTCCACTTCATACTACCATTGGCAGTCGATTGAACTAGTCAAAGTAGAGAGATTTGATCTAGTGACTTCCAATGCACTATGGGATCCAGGTTTTAGCATTGGCATAATTCAGTCGATTGACCTGCAACGACTAATTTACCTAAAAATATATTGTCCGAATATTCTATCTAGATACCCTTAGTACGACGAATTATAACTAGCTCTATTTGATTTGACCATGTACCTATTTTTTAGCTATGATTTTAGCAAATGATAGGGTTTGACTCGCGAGCTGTGAAGCCACATTATCACAGTCTTCCTCTATATTAAGGAAGTGAACATTCGAGGTGAAAGATTAGATTACATACATTCATTTTATACATTTACATAAAAACATTCTCAAGTTTGTTTCTCTACTTACTCTTGGCCACCAGGGAGAAGTCTCCCGCCACCTTTTGCAAGTTTTATACCGTGTACGCAGAAGAGGAGCAACAACTCTGGTATCAAATTTTTTGAAAATGTCATCATTGAGGCAGTATATGTCGTAGAGGAAGAGAAAATTGTATTTTAGATTTCTACTAACATAAATAATGGTAAATAATTGATAGTTGAATTGGTTTGCAATGTGAGTGGGAAAACATCTATACCCCATATAGCCTTTTCTTTTCTCGTTGTTTGGTAAGTGTGATTGTAATGTATGCTAAAACGATGGCACTAAGAGATGACACTTAGTCAGCCAAAATGCACATTAGTACGCTACAGAGAAGCTCAATTGAAAATATTAAGAACAACAATATAAACTATGAGACAAATGAATGCAGAATATACAGTGTTTACAAGAAAATCCCAAAAGTTCACACTACCAACTACTAAGGTTAGATGCAATTTGATTCGTGAATCATTTGGTTGTTGATTATGGAACCTGTTTCTTTTTTAGCTTCACTCGATTCATATACTTCTATTTCTCTTGATCGAATAAGAGAATTGGGTTTACTTTTAAGAGTTCTTTTTTTATTTTTATTTTTATTTTTAAAAATGACACTTTTGTTAACCTATGTTTTTGTTTCTTTTGAAATTTTTTGAAGCAATTTTATTTTTCCTTTTAATATTTTTAGAAGTCAAATTTTTTTTTTTTTTTTTTTTTTTTTGAGATCTTTAAAAATGGATTCAAAGAAAGAGGGTTGTTTTCGGAGAGAACCGAAAAGAAGATCTAGCCAATACAAATTTTTTTATTTTTTTGAGATCTTTAAAAATGGATTCAAAGAAAGAGGGTTGTTTTCGGAGAGAACCGAAAAGAAGATCTAGCCAATACAAATTGCCCAAAAGTTAAATAGAAATTGCCATCTAAATCAATTCACCCTCAACCCCTTCATAACTAGCGCAACTGTCGCCCATGGGAATGCATACCAAGTTCTGACTTTGCTACTTTTTTGTAAGTGTCCACAAGTGAAGTTAACCATGTCTTGATTTGGACAAGTTTGTGTCGTAAGGATTGCCAATTTCGTATGGGCTTGTTGACTTGCTCCTTATTGTACATAATGATAATGCATGAATGGCAAAGGTTTATTTGTACAAATGACTAAGCTCTCTACGTAGAAGAAGATAAATTTTAGAATTTTTTACATTGTTATTATTAAAATCAAATGATAACGGTTAAGTGGTTGATATTTTTGTCCTTCTAAATTATGTCATGTGTGAGACAAGTGCTCATTCAACGTATAAATCAATAGTAACAAACGAAAATAACTACTTGTGAGATGTTAGTGCCAAAATTAAAACAAAACGAAACAAAGAAGAAAACTTACAATTTTTTGAAAAAATTTCGTAGCAATTAAATGTGTATCAAACATTTATAGGATACATAATAAAATTTTCAATTATCACAAATTTATTGAAAAGAATTGGTTTGGAAATAAATTTATGAACTTTTTGTTTGTGTTTTTTGTTTTTTTTTATAGTTTAAAACTTTTCATGAAATAAAGAAAGAAAAATAAAAGGTAAAAGGTAAAGGTAAGAAGACTAATACTATAAGGAAGTGTCTCTTCGACCTAGTCTTTATCAAGGATTATGTGTTGTCAAAATAATATCATCTATGGTTTGCTTTATCTTTCATTCAAGGCTTTTCAGTTGGTCCAAAATTTCCAAAGTGGGCCCTATCATTCAAACTTTTACCAATTTTGTCTGTTGCTGGTGGGTTTGTGGGCCCAATAACCGTCTTATTTAAACTGCCCCAGTTTTATCAGAACTGAATCGTTCTCACCTTCTCTCTTTCCAGATTCTACAAAACCAGATTTGGTCAACTAGTCAACATATTTATATTTATTAATTTAATCTTGCTGAATTGATAAATATAAAATACAATCTATTATTTAATATAAATTCAATTACAACTACCGACTCTTAAAACCGAAGCCAACAAATCATTCTCCACCTCTTTACTTGAATGAATAATTCAAACTTCTATAATTTGCCGTATGAAAATTGAGATTCCAAAGAACAAGAATTTGGCTAAGGTTTATAATTGTTCTCCATTTCTTTGATTTTATTCGGATTATTTATAGGTATTGCAAACCTTTGGGTCTTTTGTTCCTTTTCCTACCACATGTCATCTTTTCATTAGAGGACTCATAATTCTAGAGGATTATATGACATATATTAGAAAGGTATTGCACCGGACATCATTTTCTCCAGATTTGGTTGTTATCTTCACGTGGGTTTTTTGTAACTAACTTAGCCACGTAGAGATTCACCATGTGGTCCTAGAGATATTCTGTCATCTGGTATCAATAGGTGGTGTGATGGCCTATGCTTGTATCTTTCACCAAATAAGTTTTCCTAAAATGGCGAAGATAAAAAAGGATACGTCAGATTTAGACTTAAGTAGCTAGCTGGTTGGTTCTTAAATCCTATGTCTTCGCTTATCTGAAAGATAGGCGAAAGTTTTGGTTTAAGCCAACTATAGGGACTTCGTTCAATTTTCCCTCGCCTGATTGCGTTAGTCCAAGTTAATGTCTAGACTAGCCTTTATTTCAGCTATTTTTGCAAGGTATAACAATAGTCCCCAAAGTTCGAGTCTAAATATTCATATTGAACTAAGGACTTTTAATTAGGACGAAGGTTTAAAGGTAAGGGCTTTTGACTTCGTTTTAAAACTTCTCGTACCTTGGGTATAACAATAGTCCCCGAAATCCAGTCTAAATATTCATATTGGACTAAGGACTTTTTATTAGGACGAAACTTTAGATTGACATTCATAGCTCAGCTCGCCATAGTGGTAAGACACGTGTCTTCTTCCCCTACAAAGCAGTAGTGCAGGTGTTAATGTATATAACATGATTTATGTCTTTAATGCGTGCGTTGGGCTGTGTGTTAGGAAGGGTCACCCATTATGATTGCAGCCGTAATTTGTTTAACCGATGCTTACTCCTTATGCATCTGACGGTGCGTGCCTCTCATCTGCTGCATTTAATAAATTCATTTGAAAATTCATGTTGCCGCCCTTTCAACTTCAACGGTTAGGATGGATCAGATGTTTAAAGGACCAGATCAAACCTTGGCTGATCTAACAGTCTTATTGGCTTGGCAGAAACTATAAATACGAGACCAGTCCTTCAGAAAAGTTGCTTATTTCTTACACCTGCTTTATTTAATATTTCAGAGAAATCATTTTCTTCCCACTTTTTTCTTTTTCCTGGTAGTGTTTTTTCCTGAGTTTGCCTCACTATCTCATCCTTAATCTATGTATATTTCCTTTTACCTTTCTAATTTTTCCTTCTATTTGACAAAAAATGTCTTCTCAAACAGATTCTAAAAATCCTGGTAGTAAGGTGGGGGTTATTGAAGACGAAGTCTACATTGAGTCATCATCATCTTCTGTGGAGGTTGTAGCGCTTAACATATTGTCATATATGGTGGTTGGGCCCTCCGGCGAAGTCTTTAATAGGGAGGACCTTGACCGTATGTGGGTGGGTAATGGGGCTCCAAAAAAATCTAAGTTTCTGCTAGTGGACAAACCCATTTCACAGGATGAGGGCGAGGGCGAGGGCGAGGGCGAGGGCGAGGGCGAGGATGGAGCGGGATGGGGTGAAGGGATGGAGGGCCTACCTATGACATATACCAAGCATGCGAGATTTTCTCGTCCCTTAAAACCGACGAGGTACTCGCCAACATCCGGACTTGTACAACATTCCCAATGACATAGAACTTATCCTTCCAGGTCATACCAGACGATAGATAGACCTCCCATGGGTACGTCGCCATCCACTCTTTTTCTATAGAGTTCGGCTTTCGCTTACCATTCCATTTTTTCTTTCGTAAACTTCTGAGCGAGTATATGCTCGCTCCTACTAAATTAGGGCCAAATAGTTAGGCGGTGATGGCTGGCTCCTTCCTCTAATGGAACAAAGCAGGTTTAGATGGAGAGCTTTCTTTCGAAGTCTTCCGCTTATTCTACTACCCTATCCAAGCCTAACAAAAAGAACCCTCAGCTAAGATATTATTACCTTACACCTAGGTCTAAATCCAACCCTAAACTGGTGGCGATTCCAAATAAGGTTAAAGATTGGAAGGAATCCTTTTTCTTTGTCAGAGAAAATTGGGAGTTCCAACCAGCAGACCCAAAACACCAAAGTTTTATGCATCGCTTCTATGGATAGCTTCGTGCGTTTATTTTTTTTATTTTTGCTACTGTTCTGTTTTATTTTTTTTTTAAAGAAAGGCAATTTGAGTGTTAACTCTACTTGTTTCTATTTCTTAGACAGAGACAGAAGACTTCGCTTTTTTGAGGACCAGATTTCCACCCTCTTCCTTCAAATTCAGAGGCCCATCCTCGAGAACCCAAACCTTCAGATGGAGACAAAGGTCATCTTACAACCAGGGAACACCGACTTCTAAAACACCGGCCTTGAGATGACTCTTCCTAAAATTAACTTCAACAGGGTGAAGGAAAACCATTTTGCCAATGTCGACGTTTCTTCGAAGATGGTACTAACGAAGCTTCCTTTGAAGCTGAAAGCTCCACAATTGGTGAAGGAGGTGGTGATCAGGAGCCTTCTCTCCATTCTGGCAGGGCTACCATTACAGAGGTGGCAGGGAAAGGAAATGGAGTTTGTGAAGAGCCTCCACCCAAGTCAAAGACTCCACCTTTTCATTCTTCTTCCTCCAAGCCAAACAGCTCTAGGCCTTTTTTCAGAGACAAGAGATGCTCTGAAGAGTGCTCTGATGGCCCTTCTCGGAAGAGGTCCCAATCTTCCTTTCCACCGTCTCTGCCTTTGAGTAAACCTTTTGCTAGCCAAATGGAGAGGCTTCACGACTCCTAGCTGACTCAACTTCTATGATTTTTGGTGAGGACAGCTGAGTCTATCTTTTACTTTTTTAACCAAACCTAGAAGAGTTGGTCCAAGACCTTGACAACTCGCTACAGGGCGGTGGTGATAGAGGGCCACCTAGTGCGAGCAATGGTCCTTATTCAAGATCAAAACATGAACTAGAGATCAGCATGGCCCAGGCGACGAAGTTGGAGGAGGAGATTGTTCAGCGGTGAAAAGCTGTTGAAAAGTTGGAAAATGAGCTGGAGTCAGCTAAGAAGAACTTTGAGGCAGAGAAACTTTGCGCTAACGTTTTTCAGTTGATGACAGACCTTGAAACCTTGAAGGTTTCTTCCACGGCTAACGATGATAAGCTTTAGGGGCAACTTGAGCAGAAGAAAGAAGTGCTGAACATGCTCCAGGCCCAGTAGAAATCTTGGGAAGAAGGACTGGCTCTGAAGGCCTTCTTACAAAAACTGGAAATGCAAATCAGTCCCTGGCTGGGTTGACCTCAGAGATGGAGGGCCTTCGAAGGAAAACGTTGAATTACCGAGAGTCTGCTGAGTGGAGAGAGCTCTATGAAGATGGAAAACAGGCTAGGGCAGGAAATTGTTGGCTCTGATTCAGGACGAGCATCCTAACTTTAACTTTGATTTCTTGTTTGAAGGCAATAACGCCGAGCCTTCAGAGAGTGGTCCACATGTTGTTCTCGAGCCTATGAGGGCATCCTCCTAGAGCTACCTCCTGGCTCATCTCTCAGAAGCAACCCCTTCTATTGGACCCCCAGATCCATATGTTTTTGATAATTTGCAAGACCTGTAGTTGCTTTGTTTGTAATTACTTACTTTGTAATCGCTTTTCTGTTAATAAAATTCTTTTTATCTTTGTTTATGCATTTCTTCAGTTTCACAACATATTATTCAAAGTATCAGTATGATTAACCAAAATTTCCTCAAGTGTAATGCTTCGTAATATTCTAAGCATGGTTCATAACATACTATGTTCGAAGAAATTAACACATTAATGCGAGTAAGGCTCGCCTAAGACTAAAATAAGCAAAACGTCATTAATGGCTCGTCTAAAAGTTGAGGCAACAAAGCATCATTGATGGTTCATTTGTAAGATTAAAGTAAATAAAACATCATTGAAGTAAATAGAACAACATTGAAGTAACGGATTGCGTAAACAAACAAAACGCATTTAAGTTTAAAATACATTATAACTAAAATTGTTGGAGATTTTCTAAGTTTGAACAAAAGTTGTTTTACTCTTTTTCCGGAGACAAGAGATAAGGTACTAATCTAATTTTCTAAGTTTAAAATACAAAGATACAACGATAAATCTTATCTATAGAATTGTTAAAACTAAAATTGTTGGAGATAAGCTTTGGAAATGTGGTTGGGTCTCGATGAATTCAAGCTTGCTTGGATGACCTTAGTAGATTAGGTAGTAGTATCTTCAAGCTTGTCCTTAACACGCCCTTGCAAGATAGAGCTCTCGTTGAAGAGTCCGATCTTGGACAGTAGTTGATGAGAGTGGTTTGGTAAACGTATTTGCTACTTGACCATTTGATGAAATATAGGACAAAGTGAAAGAGCCATTGGAAACATGATTACTAACAAAGTGATAGTGTATTGCAATGTGCTTCATTAGGTAGTGAAATACTGGATTAACTTTTAAATATGAAGAATCAATATTTATACAAAACTATTGTTGGTCTACCAAGAAGCTGGACATTCAGTTCTTGGAGAATATTGAAGGCCCTCAACGAATTGTATGTAAGTTGTGGCATCTGTAAGAAGTGAACCATCATCTAGCAGAATTGGTTGAGAACTGGACATATGAGTAGTACAAGTTTTGGCACCCACATGTTGGTGCGAGTGATAAGGTCGTGCTTATATTTGTGTTGAGTAAAAAGCACACCAGAAGAAGAATAAATGACTTCGACCTAATGCAAAAAATAATTTAGCAAGCCAAGGTCTTTGAAATGCTTAGAGAGAACATCAAGGAAGGAGGTGATAGTACTAAAACATTGTCAGTGACTGGAAGATCATTGACATAAACAAGGAAGCATATAGTAATGTACAGGGTGAGATATGAAAATAGAGAAGAATCACTATATACATTAATGAAGCCATAAGAGAAGATAAGGCTCTTAAGTTCAATATACTAGGCTCGAAGAGCTTGTTTGAGTCCCTAGATAGCTTTCATGAGGAGACAGATATGAGTCGGATGTTGAGGGTCAACAAAGCCCACAGGTTGGCTCATGTACACTTTCTCACTAAGGTAACCATGAAGAAATGCATTATTGACCTCAAGTTAATGAATAGGTCATTTGTATTGAAGAGAAAGAGTAAAAATAATATGAATAATGATGGGCTTGACCACGGGGTGGCCGAAGGTATTAGCGAAGTCTACACTGGGCCATTGGTGGAATCCTTTAGCCACAAGTTTATAATGAGAAATTGAGCCATCACGATTTCGTTTTATATGGAAGACCCATTTGCAGCCCACGACATTCTTAGTGGGATCGGCTAGAATTATGTCCCAAGTACCATTACGAAGTTGAGCATTAAGCTCCGTAGACATGACTTGTCACCAATGAGGGCACTTATGGTCTATAAAGCACATGAAGGTTCAAATGGAGCGGACATGGGATAACTGAAAGTGGTGAAATTCAGCTATTTTGGTTTGTAAATATTATTCGTAAAACGTATCACCATAGGATGAATATAAAAAGGGCAAAGTAGCAAAAGTACGAGGGTTGGAGCTCAAGAAAGGAAGTTCCAAAGAAGGTGAGGGAAGAGACTCGATTCGAGGAAAAGCTATAGGAGAAGCAACTGAAGTCGAGATGTGTCGATGCAACAATCGACTGAGATAAAAAGTGGGACAAGCAAGAAGTGGACTGGACTAGAATTAAGAGTAGTGATGGACAAATATGGAGGGAAAGAGAACGGCTAACAAGGAAGTGGGTGATGAGTAGGATCTGAAGCCGAAGTACAAACCCAAGCATCCACGTCCAAT
The DNA here is from genome assembly GCA_023638005.1 of Forsythia suspensa. Classification (NCBI taxonomy): domain Eukaryota; kingdom Viridiplantae; phylum Streptophyta; class Magnoliopsida; order Lamiales; family Oleaceae; genus Forsythia; species Forsythia suspensa. The sequence continues at coordinate 19,678,363 of CM042664.1, read as the reverse complement.
AGAGCAGTGGTCGAGGCTGAAGTTGGAAAATATGGAAAATTTGTTTCTTGAAATTGCACATGTCGCAAAGTATAGACACGTTGGGATTGGTTGTCTATACACATGTATGAACTCTGAGTGGGAGCATAATCAAAGAATATGCAGGGGATATACTTGTGTTATAGCTTAGAGGAAGTATATGACTTTTGCCACGTGAAGTAGAGACATCAAAAATAAATTTTTTATTGTAGTTAGGAGTGGAACAAAATAAAGATTGAAAAGATATAGAGTAACTTAGTAGAGGCGTGGGTAGTTTATTTATTAAATATACGATAGTGGAAAAGGCTTAAGTCCAGAATTTGGAATGAAATGATGCATGATGTAAAAGTGTGAGGTCGATCTCGACTATTTGCTGATGACGCCATTCGACTAATCCATTATACTGAGGAGTATGTGGGTGTGTTTAAGGTATTGAATTCCAAATATGTGCAATATAATTTTAAGCCCGTAAATTTGTCACCACCACCGGCGTACAAATTTTGGTATTAAAGTAGTTCTCAACATGCTTTAAATTTGGGAAATATATTCTATAAATCGGATTTTAATCGTAGGATGGACAAACCAAATATATTTAGTTCGTTTTGTATCAAATGTGTTACAGGGCTTTGACTTACAAGCAAGAAGCGATCTACTCTTAACCGTGGAAATTATGAGTACAAATATTGCAATAAAAAACAAAGAAAGAAGATTACTTTGCTGCTTGCCAGCTTCAGCATTATATTGTATGAGCATGATGCTAAAAGATTATTAATGGCATGAAAAAGACCTTCTTCTTGTCATGGGGGACCCCTCATTGCCCACATTTCTTCCATTAATGGCAGTGAGGGAGAGGGAGAGGGGGTGAAATTTTCCATTACAGTGGTGGTGATAGTAGAAATGGAGGGTGGAGTGAGGAATGTGATTATTTTTTAAATTTTTTTTATTTATTATTATTATTTATACAAGAATTGGTAAATTTTCTCCTGTTATTAGAAGTGTGAGTGGTGCACGCATCCAACTAACAGAAAATTTGGACGAAATCTGTCCATTAGAGACCAGTTTTGCATTTAAGGGCATAAATTAGGGACAATCTAATAAAAAATAAAAGTTAGGGACAAAAAACGTACTAAGAACTTATAGAGACCATTTGCACCAAATTCCCGTAATTATATTATACAAAATCCAACTTAGACATTTACCTTTTTATAAGATTGAACAACGAAACCGCCAAACCGCAAAACCGAATTGAAACCGGTTTTTTTGGAACCGCTGGTTTGGGTTAACGTAGATCCGTCAACGTTTTGATTTTGAACCGAACCAAACTGCTTCGAAGATGTTTAATTTAGATTTCAATTTTTTCAAACTGTCAAACCGCTTTTAAAAAAAATAAAAATAAAATTTAAATTTTATTCCACTCAATTAAAACTAAATCCATCCATCCATATTAGACCAAACTGCCACTCCCGAAACCTTTGATTCACATCCGCCTAAACAACCACCATACTCTTATTTTCTTTTACCAAACTTTCTGTGGGTTTTAAGGAGTGATTTAATCTGTAATTGACAATGTTCAAAAAACTGGACCGGCCATCGACTCAGAAAAGGTAACGAGTCAAGGGTCAAAAGGTCGAACTGGGTTGAACCGTAGTTGAACTGGTTTCGATTTAAAAAAATAAAAAAATTAATCTATAAATCTCACAATTCCTAAAAATAAGTTATTTGCAAATAAACTAACATTTATAGACAAAATAACTCACAAAAATTGACTTCAAATAGACTTTTCATAATGTCCATATCCAATATTAGTAAAAAATAGTCGAAACTCAAAATACATGTCCAAAGTTCAAAATATTAACGTAGCATAAACGAAATGAACAAACCACAACCAATCAAAGTGATTACAAATAATATGACTAAAGCAAAGTAAAACAAATAAATCATGGTCAATTATCATCTGAATCAATCTCATCTATGAGCATGAATCTTTGCGGCGTCTCAAAATCACTTGAACCACCAAAACGACGAATGACATCCGGATCATCCACGTCTTGGGTATGAAGCTCCTCCACATTTTGATTGTCATCTAACAAACAAATATATTAAGAGATATAATAAAAGTTATATTATATATATATATATATATATATATATATATATATATATATATATATATATATATATATATATATATATATATATATATTTTAAGAAAAATAAAATTGAACGAATAAGATGATTGTGTATACTTACTTTGAGTTGAAGCGTCATTAACATTGGAAATTGCATTGTACTCATAAATTGCATCCTCCAATTCTTTATAATCAAGTTCTTGAGGCGGTGTTTCTTCTTCAATCCAAAAGTCCGTCTTGTCAATGCACTCATAATCAATTGGATCATTACTTCTCTTCTTGTAATGAAGTCTGTAAGGAATTAAAAAAAAAAAATAACACATACAAATAACAATTTAACTAACACATTTTGATATAGACATATTCAATTAAAATGTATTGGAGAGATATCATACCTATTATTCAATCGCAATTTAATGTTATAAGACACGTAAACAAGATCATTTAGTCTTTGATGCTCCAATCTATTTCTTTTCTTCGTGTGAATATGCTAAAAAACACTCCAATTTCTTTCACATCCCGAAGCAGATGATGTTTGACTAAGGATTCGAATGGCTATCTTTTGCAAATTAGGAGCACTTGCTCCAAATAGTTTCCACCATTCATCTACATATTAAATTAATGTAAAATGATCTTGAATCAATATGTTAGATTATGTAAAAATAAACTAACAAGAGCTAAAATTTTAATGCTTACTAGGTCGCAAATTTTGCAAGCTTTTAATCTTGTGTGGTCTCATGAAACTCTCTTGATGTTCTTGATATATCCTTATTTCTCTCATTGCTTGCTGCTCGTCGGAACAAATACTTTTGATCTCAAGCAAATTGAGGAGACCATTCATGACTTCTACTTTTTGATAAAACCCTTACTCGTAAATGAAAGCAGGATTAAGAAAGTATGCTGCTACATGTATGTCATGCCAAAAATGCTTATCCCATCTTTCATCGATAATGTCAATATAAGACTTGTACAATCTTTCTTTGTTCAAAAATATGTTCTTGATTGTCTTCTCTGCCCTATCCATGCCATCATACACATATCCTAAAGAAGGTTTCTCATCCGCATCGACAATGCGTGGCAATCTTATAAGCGGTGCCACAATTTTCACTGTCATCAAGCAATCATCCCAAAATTTGTTATCTAAGACAATAGAGCTTACAAGTTTCCCCTTTACAGTTCTTGAAAGTTTGTGGGTTGTGAAATGTCTACTTATCACTAAACTTTGAAGTACTTGCTTGTGTTCATAAATATTTTTCAATATAATAAAGGTAGTAGCAAAACGAGTGGTTGCTGGGCGTACAATCTCTTTCCATTCGGGTCTTTTTCTCAACCAAGATAAGAAAATGGTGTGATTATACACAAATATTGTAATTTTTGAAGCACGCAATGCAAGAGAGTGTACATGATGCAAGCTACCAATATCCTTTAAAACAAGATTCAAACAATGTGCAGCACAAGGGAACCAAAAAATATGATCATATTTTTGATGCAACTACGTAGTTCGTTGCATTATCAGTAACCATATGTACTACATTTTGTAGCCCAACCCATTCAACAACCTATGTGAATAAATCACACAATGTTTTAGCATCTTTCACAACATCAAATGCATCAACAAATTTGATAAATGTAACTCCAGAAGAGCAATACACTCACAAATTAATCAAAGTCCTTTGCCTTTGATCACTCCAACCATCTTCCATTAGTGTACACCCACTGCTAGCCCATTTTTTTCTATAACCATCGATAATTAATTGGCATTCTCTCTTACAGTCTCGCAACAAATTAATACGAACATCATCGTATGATGGGCCTTTATATCTAGGGACAATTGCAGAAGTAGCATCTAATGCAAGTTGAAAGTAAGGTGATTGCAAAGCATTAAACGGAATGCAAGCATCATAAAACCATCTAGCCCATGCCATATGTGCTTTTTTTATTGCTTCTTTACCAGCTAAAACACTCTTAATACTAGGTTGAGAACCTGGAGTAGTTCTTGGTGCAAAATAGTTATCAATTCATTCCACAGCTTTTCTCTTTCCTTTTGATTTCTCATTTCCTTGTAAAGGGACACTTATCTCTTCTATATCATCATCCATATTCTCTCCAATGTCCATAGGGTCATCACCAAATGTATATTCATGAGCCTCTTTTGTTTGCTTTTTTTTTTGGAGATATTTTAGTAAGTATTTTATGCATTTGAGACTTAACGTCAAAAGAAACTCTCTTACATTAAGATATTTGACCTTTAATTCCAACTAAGTGATATTTCATTTAGTTAATACCCCCACCCTTAAAGATATTGCTGCAATAACGGCATGTGTAATGAAATTTACCATCGTTATCACGAGTAGAAGTGAAATGCTCCCATGCCGGATCACTCTTTCCACGAACAGAAAGAGTGGAGACAGTTGATTGTCCCTCCGATGATGGTGGAGTGCTCATCCTACGCAATCAAGAAGAAATATGACATGAACAAGCAGCAACAAGAAGCGAACAAGCAAAGAAGAAAAAAAGAACCCGGCGAAAATTCAAGTACAACACAGAAGCGAAATGAGCTATATGCAATTCTCAATTCTCAATGCAATTCTAAAATGTAAGCGAGTTATATGCAATTCTCAATTCTCAATGCAATTCCAACACTTGACCACAGAAACAGAAACAGAGTTATATGCAATTCTCAATCCTCAATGCAATTCCAACACTTGAGCACAGAAACAAAAATAGAGCTATATGCAATTCTCAATCCTCAATACAATTCCAACACTTGAGCACAGAAACAGAGCTATATTTATATTGATTTCTGTTTTTTCAGCAATCTGCTGTAAAATAGAACAATAATTTCTGGTTTGGTTCGTGTTGGTTCAATGCAATTTTCAATTAGAAAATCAGACAGAAATTACAAAAAGGAACCAGAAGTCGAGAACATGAACATGAACCCAAAAATTTGATGTCAAAATTAGTAAATTACACAATATTAACATAGAATTCGAAAACCAGCAGCAAAAATTAATCACTCTGTTGAAGGAGAAAATCGAAAACCAGCAGCAAAAATTCAACAACAACTGAGTTCTAAGTTCTAACCTAATTGAAAGTAACGACCAAATACCAGCAGCAAAAAGAAACAACAATTTCCAATTCGAAATTTGGAACAAAACAAACTGATTTCTAACCTAATTTGTGCACGAACTCTGTTGAAGGAGAAGACTTCGCTTTCAGGATTCCACAACCACGAGAAATGTTGACGGATTGTGCGTGCAGTGTTAAAGGAGAATAATTTCCAAACAGAAAAGGAGAAGATGTGAAGAAATTGGAAGAAGAAGAAGGAATAACCGCGTCGCCTCAGAGGAAGAAGAGGAAAATTGGGTGAAATTTGGAAAAAATTTGGAATTTTGACCTAAATTAAGTGAAGACCAGTTTAACCTTTCTCTAAACCGGTTCCCGGTTCGCGGTTGAACCCCTCAAAAAACTGGTTTCCGGGCCAGTTCTTCATTGGACGGTTTATATGCATGTGGTTTTTAGGCTGGTTCCCAATTTTTTCGATCGAACCAGCCGGTCCGGTCCGATTTTTTGAACATTGGTATTTGAGGCAAATTCTCTATTTTCTTTCTAGCTATTTAGTTTATTTTCTACTAGATTTGTGGCTATTATAAGGAAATGATGACTCTATCATTATCTCCATCAAAAGATACTATTCAATCTGGTAGCCCAAGTCCTTCACAACTCGTTTGGGTATTTTTAAACTCATTCTATCAATTTTTAAAGCTAGACTTGTTCGAGAAGCTCAAGTTGAGAATAATGATTAGGTGGATTACTTAAATGATCATTGTGAAGATTTGACCAATGAGCCTTTTGACATATTACTTCTATGGAAATTGAATGTAAATAGGTATAAGATCCCAAATTGCCAAAGATGTATTAGCTATTTAAATATCAACTGTTGCTTCTGAGTCTGCATTCTCTACTAGTCTTTAAATTCTTGATTCCTTTTTGAAATTTTGTCTTGTATTGATACTAATATTTATATTTTATCGTGAGATTATAGACTAATATTTATTATTTAACTTGTTTGATATATGTTTTTTGTTTGTTTGCTAAATTGTGATTTAAAATTGAATTAAATTGTAAAAAGTAGTTTGGTTTGATTTGAAAAAATTTCAAACTATTTTAAATAGTTTAATTTAAATTTTATTACAAAGTAGTGTTTTTGGTTTGATTTGATGGAAAATTTCAAACTATTTTAAATTGTTTAATTTAAAATGGAAAAATTTTTACACAATTGTCTCAAAAAATTGTCTAAATTGAATTTGGTAATTTCTTTTTTGAAAAATATATCAGATTTTCCATGGAAAGCTATCAAACACCCTTACATTTTTATCCCTTGTCAAAATATGACCAAAGAAGGGAAAAAAAGGAGAAAGTTATCAATCTTAAGGACCCACAAAAAATCACTTTTTTTCGCATACGTGTAAAAGTAAAAACAACACCTAAGTAAATAAACTGTGAAAAGTAAACAAACAAAATCCAACCATCATTTCCAAAACGTACGGCTGTGATCAGTTTTCCCAATTCCCAAAAGATCAAAAAAGCAATGATGTCATTAGACGGCGATGTTGACGCGCCGTATATAATTGTAGGGCCTGAGCGGTTCTGTACAGTACCTCGTCGGGGCCCCCGGAGAGAGCGGGAGGCTCATGACGGGATTTTGTCAAATCGAGGTCATTTGGGTCCCACCAGCAAATGGTTGACACGTCATTTAGTGTCACTCAGGACGCGGACCACACTGCATGCGATGTAGACTAATGTAGGAGAGACTATTGTAGGCGGGAACAGCGTTGCCTTTTCACTGTTGTTTTTTCCAATTTCACCTAAGAGGAAAGGAGACTCAAGGGTATGTAGCCCCCACGGCTGCAAGACTTTCTATCTCAAATGTGAATTGAGTCCCTCGACTTCAATTTAATTTTAATGTTAATTATTTTATTAAATTTTGTTATTAAATTTAAGGTTACAATCATACATCAATGATAAAAATTGAGGATTATCTTATGTGTCTTATATCTTTTTGTAGATATACCACTTAATTATCGTTGTTGCAAAAGTTGGAAAAAAAAAAAAGTTTGTTGTTTTAAAAATTGATGATAATTCATCTGATGAAGAATACTCATAGCTTTTTCATCCTCAATAAATGGAGGATTGAAACGTTAATTTTAGTAAATGGGATTGATTGAGTGATTAACTTTGAATATAAATTATAGTTTAGTGATTTAATTGTGACATTAAAATTTGGTGACCCAATTAAGATTTCACTGGCCAAAAAATAAAATAAACCCAATTTTATACTTTTATGACTTCACCATAACCATTAACCAAACTGGATCAAATATATTCATTTGATAAATTTTTGCTAGCATTGTTCTTTCAAATTTAATTAATTGTCTAGTAAATGGCCAACAAAACAATTGAACACAAGTTAAAGTTGTTCTCCTAACCCAAACCGATAGATTGAGTATTTAATTTTGACTATTTCCCTCTGACCCAAACCATTATTGGTATTTGATACCGATAGATAGTATTTAATTCCGACTATTTCCATCAATTGATACTCACCGGAGATGTGATAATTTCAGTGAAGAAAGCGAGCCAATGCATGAATGATCAATTCTCCTTACAGTTGTCGACCCGAGTACATAGACAGGCAACCATGCATGTGAACGATTTCGTTTTGTAGGGAGCATTCGTGCACATCAAAGAACTGTGTAGGTCAATTTGTAAAAAAATGCGGATCGTCATTGTTACACAGTGACTAGTATAGATGAAACAAGGTGATTACATGTCAATAAGAACCACATACGGTTTCTTGTACTCTTGGAGAGAATATAAGAATTAGGTGAATACAATGTGATATATATTTCGTACATAATAGACAATGAGACACATCCTCAAAGTTAGTCACTATAAATACATTCATCCTCCCCATAAAATGTTAGAACCATTTCTATTATCAAAATCCATTCTTTTGTAAATTTATACATATTTTTTCTTGACTGATTATTGCGTTCGAGTGGAACTAGGGAATTGTTCCCAACTCATTTTTGCACAGGTTCTTTCCAGTAAAGTCATTTTTCGTAAAAACATCATTATTTAATATTTTAACAATTTTTTAAGAATATATTGTATATTATGCAGAATTAAAAATAGTGAGAAAATAGGAACTAATATCGATATGAATATTCTTAATTATATTTTTGAGATATAAATAAACATTCAATAACAAATTAGTTTTTGAATGGCGCTTGTTCCATTTTGAGTGAGATAAATAGTTGAAAGACATATTATGAAAAGTCAAAAAGGAAAGGTTTAAAAGAAGGGATAATTGTATCAAATGTCTCAACGTTTAAAATCGTTGGAGATATGCCTTCAATCTAAAAAAATAGCACCACATATTCCCAACGTATGAAAAACTTGGCGTGGTAGGTCCTTTATGACCAAATTGCACTTTCCTTTAAATAAACAAAAAAACAAAAAACAAGAAAAAAGAAAAACATAACTATATGTATCATAAAAAAAAAAAGTAAAAAATGTACTCCAAAAAAATAAAAGTAACAAATAGGTCATCTTCTCCAAAAAGTCCTAAAATTTTATTTGTACCAAATTCACCGAAAACACCATAAACTTACCAAAAAAACCCACCTGGAACTCCACCTCTGACCCATACATTGCTTTATGGCTCGAAGTTTCCTGCATCTACAACACAGTTTCCCGTTTAGTCTTCGAAAATCTGAACCTCCAAGGACATGTCCTATTAAACCTACTTCCTTCCTTAACCCCACTACGGGTCCTCAGTTTAAAACAGAACAATTTCTCTGGTCCCATTTCGGTGCTTTCGAATTTGACCAGTTTGAAACTCCTGTTCTTGTCTCACAATGAGTTTTCTGGTGATTTTTCGGTGTTAGTGGCTTCTCTTTGGAAGCTTTACCGGCTTAATCTGTCGTATAATAATCTCTCGGGTATTATTCCTTTGAGCCTGAACCACTTGACACATTTGCTTACTTTGAGGTTGGAGGGAAACAAGTTTTCGGTTTCTATTTTGGGTTTGAGCTTGCTGAGTTTACAGGATTTCAATTTTTCGAGTAATGCACTAGCCGGCAAGATACCCAATTCACTATCGGGGTTTCCTGCGTCGGCGTTTGAGAAGAACTCCGTTCGGGGTTTCGTTAGAGAAATGTAAGTTGGTTTTGAGCGACCCTACCCGACACGGGGCAATGGCGTCGCCATTGAGTCCGAGGACTACTGTTGTGTCGTCGCCTAGCTCAATGCCGATGGAAACTAAGCTGTTGGTAAGATGATGATGGTTTTTTTTTTGTGAGTTTGTGGTGTTTTCCGGCGAATTTGATACAAATAAAATTTCAAGACTTTTTGAAAAAAATGACATATTTGTTACTTTTTATTTATTTGGAGTACATTTTTTACTTTTTATTTTTTGGAGTACATATGGTTAGTTTTCAATTATGTTTTTATTTTTTTCTTGTTTTTTGTTTTTTTGTTTATTTAAAGGAATGACAATTTGGTCATAAAGGATTTGCCACGCTAAGTTTTTTATACGTTGGGATGGGTGGTGCTATTTTTTTAGGTTAGGGATATATCTCAAATGATTTTGAACATTGGGGGACCTTTGATGCAATTATCTCTAAAAAGAAAGTTTTGACTTGCAACTCCTCATATAAGGGCAAATTTCATCAACGGTTACTAAACTTTCAATAAAATAACATTTGGATCCCAAAATTTAATTTTTTTCAATTGTGCCGCTAAACTTCAATTTAATCACTCTATTACGTTTTGTCATATATCATGTTCCAAAATTTACATAATTGATAATTGATCTTCCATATAATTACTACGTCCTAGAAACAAAAATGATAAATGAGGATTATCGCAAAGTCTGTAGATAAATATGTTAAAATATATATTTTTATTTTATTTTATTCTAACAATTTTATGATTTAATAAGTTACATTCCACACAACGATTACGATGAATATTTGTGACGGTATGATTGTCCATTAAGGATTCGTTTAGCATGGTTGCTGTAACTAGATCTTTTGTTTGTAGAATTTTTTTTAGAAGAATTTTTAGTGAAAATCTGATGACTATTTAGTTGTTAATATGATAAGTGTTGTCCGCATTATTTATGATTATTCAATAATAAAATTATAAGAATATTTTATATAATAAATATTTATTTGACTAATCATTAATTATTTTCTATATACTTCACAATTTTCTCTTACATAAATAATATTTATTTTAATATACTATAAAATTTATTAAAATTAATATTTAAATTAAATTAGAATGGTACATTTATTTTAATATATATCATATTATATAAAACTTATTTGTTTAAATTATACACATAATGTGTGATTTCTTAAATATATATAACACACTAATATATGATAGATATTTATTAAATGAAGCAACTTTAATAAAAATAAAATAATAATAATAAAAAATTATGATTAAAATATGTCATTAACCCTCTCAAAATTAATTAATAATATTAAGATTTAAAAAGTTTGTTTAACTCATGGGAAATAAAATTTGAATATATTTAGAAATTTAAAAGTTACATTAAATTTATATTCAATCTCTTGTAAAAACAAAATAAATTTAAAATTTATTTGAAAGTTTGAATTTTTCTAAAACAACTTAAAATATTTATTTCATGATCAATAAATATTTAAAATTTTAATAAAAAGTAGTTTTACCTTCTAAAATAAGCTTTTGAACTTTATAAAAAGTTGTGAAATAATTTTCACAAATATAAAAGAAACCAAGTGACGAATTGATAAAATTCATTCTTCTCATTTTCCTTGTCCTCCAATCCAACGGAAACTCTTGCAACAGTAATATTTTAATTAACCCTTCCTTGTCCACTCAGTCACTCACTCCTATTCTGTGCTTTAAATCTCAGCTTTCTCCACCCAAATCTCTCTCCCCTCTCTCACACACCACAGAGGCCCAAATCCTTGTTCTACTCTTTGTTTTCCATTATTACTTGTCTAGTGTTATTGGTACACTGTAGTAGTATGAAAGTTTAGAGTGGAGGGTGGAGAATGGCATATATGTGTACTGACAGTGGAAATCTAATGGCTATTGCCCAGCAAGTCATCCAGCAGAAGCAGCAACAAGAGCAGCAGCAACATCACCACCACCACCATGAACAGCACCAACTCCTTACAATTAACCCTTTTTGCGTTAGTACATGGCCTACCACCACCACCGCCGCCGCCCATCATCACCAGAGCCCCACCGCCACCTCTATGAGCTATGGCCTTATTGGACCTGGTGTCTTCACGGACCCTTTTCAGCTCCCGGGCGCTGGAGCAGAAGCTATTGAACCTGGGTTTCAGTTCCCCAGCCTGGAACACCACTCAACTGGATTTCGATTCTCGGATTTGTGTGGTGGGCCAGGTGGCGAGTTTGACTCGGACGAGTGGATGGAGAGCTTGATGGGTGGCGGAGATTCCACGGGTAGCTCTAATATCCAATCAAATTGTGAAGCGTGGCAGACTTGCTCCGAGTTTAATCTCTATCCTGCTGATGCGTTCACCAATTGCCCACCGAGTCGACTCAGTATTAACTCATCTTCACCCTCCAATCTCAACCGGGTTGTCCTTTCCGAGCCACCGCAAACCACCACGTGGGTCTCTGCGTCTTCCCCTACCCCACCTCCAACTCTTGCACCCGTCGCAGACTCTAGGCCAGCACCCAAAAACGATGTTTCAGTTGCCGGCAACACTACCGGAGCATCTACTAGTTCGCCGGACAATTCATTCTCAACCAAACCAATTTTAAAAGCCTTAGTAGAGTGCGCTCGTCTCTCCGAATCAGACCCAGAAAATGCAGCGAAATTACTGATTCAACTCAAAAGTTCAATCTCCCAGCTCGGCGATCCGATAGAGCGAGTTTCATACTATTTCTCTGAAGCTATTTGCTATAGAATCTCAAATCGGGCGGAAAAGATTCCTACAATATATGATACAACCTCAGAGGAGTATACTTTATCATACAAAGCACTCAACGATGCCTGTCCTTACTCCAAATTTGCCCATTTAACTGCAAACCAAGCAATTCTTGAAGCCACCGAAAGAGCCAAAAAAATCCACATAGTTGATTTTGGGATTATTCAGGGTGTCCAATGGGCGGCACTCTTGCAGGCTTTGGCTACCAGATCCGCCGGAAAACCCGAAAGAATTCGGATTTCGGGTATTCCTGCGTCGGCACTGGGAGATTCTCCGGCAGCGGCGCTTTTGGCTACTGGGAATCGGTTGCTTGACTTTGCGAAGCTGCTGGATCTGAATTTTGAGTTTGAACCGGTTTTGATCCCGGTGCAAGAGCTTAACGGGTCGAGTATCCGGATCGATCCGGATGAGGTCCTTGCTGTGAATTTCATGCTTCAGTTATACAGTCTGCTTGATGAGAGTAATGAATGTGTTGAAGCAGCTTTAAAGCTTGCAAAATCACTGAATCCGAATGTGGTTACACTGGGTGAGTACGAAGTGAGCTTGAATCGGGTCGGGTTTGTGCACCGTTTCAATAATGCCCTAAAATACTATACGGCGGTTTTCGAATCACTTGACCCGAACATGAGCCGGGATTCGCCGGAGAGGCTGCAGGTAGAAAGACTATTACTAGGCCGGAGAATTGCGGGCGTGGTGGGGTCAGAAGAAGCGAGAAGCAGACGAGAACGTATGGAGGATAAAGAAAGCTGGAGATTCTTAATGGAAAGCGCCGGTTTTCAGCCATTAAAGCTGAGCCATTATGCAATGAGCCAAGCTAAGATACTTTTATGGAATTACAATTACAGCACACTATACAAGTTGGTTGATTCTTCTCCTCCTGGATTTCTGTCTTTGGCTTGGAATGATGTTCCTCTTCTCACTATTTCTTCATGGCATTGATTGATTTGAAAACATATTGGAAAAATTACTACAATTTTTATTAGTTTTAGATTTAGAAAAAAAGACAGTATAAATTAACTTTATTTTGTTAGCTTGAATTTCTACTTTTTATGTTGATATGATTTTAGTTTAGGGTGTTTTTTTTTTTTTTTTTTTTTAATTTTGTGGTCTATGCTATATTATGATGTTGAAGCTTAGGAAAGTGATGGGGTGATGGGGGGGGGAGATTTTTTGTGACTTGTAATTGTGCATATGAATATGAATTATTGTCTTTAATTAGTAGCTTTACTTTTCAATCATGAAAAGTCTAATGCATGTATGTATGTAACACTCGCAAGGATGATAGGTGTAGAATTGGACACCAATTTCGAATATCTATATGAGTCCGACATACCAATTCATAATAGTTTGATATCGCAAGATTAGTGTACAAACTAATTTGTTTTTAATAGTTAGTTACTTAATAGTTATTGTAATTTATTATAGTTTATTACAGGGAGGCGAAATAATTGGTGCATATCTTGGTTGTGTTGTGTTGTGTGGTCTATTTGAGTGATGTAACTTGTAAGTAAGGCCCGGCAACATGTCATAATATTTTGTAGAACAAGGAAGGAAAAAGAATGTCAGTTTCTTTCAAGTTACAATTAGTGGTTGCTTAAGTCAGTGTCTTTACCTTTCTTCTTACAATGCACTTGCTTGTGGCTGATCAATTCTATTTATGATTCTGTGTTCTCATTACAAATTAGATTTGGTTCTGTATTTCGATAATTATTTATTTATTTATTTGAATTTAGTTGGACAGGAATAACATTTGATAATATTAAAAATACAAAAAGATTAAAATCTCGTTCATTTTTCTATCCAAGATTAATAATTTGTTCAATTAATATATTTAATCAACGCGTGATTTGTGTATAACTTTTGCTATTAAATATTGTTTTCCAATTAATTGCGCCTATGAGTCAATGTCTTGATATTTTTGTTCATTTTTAATAAAAACATGTACACGTTTAATGTTTGAATTTAAAAATACCCAAAAATACCCAGCTCACAGTTGGGGATTATCGTGGGTCTAAGGGCTGGGCTAGGTCACCATGGACCTTATTTCAAGCCCAGGCTAAATTGTATGTATCTCTCTTCAAAGTTAAAGGACTTGTTCGGTAGAGTTTTTTTTGGGAAAAAATAGGTTTTTTTGGTTACTTTTTGACTTTTCAAAATTTTTTGTAGTGTAAAAAGAGTTGAAAAGTCAAAAATTGTAGACAATAAAATAGGTTTTGGATAAAAAAGAACCTAAAGAAAAAAGCTCAAAGACTAAAGACTAATAAACATATATGTCATTTGCAGTTCAGATGCTTTTATAGAAACAAAATAAGAAACTTGCCTGATTCGAGCACTATGCCTTGTACAACAAATAATCATAAATGATATCTCATTATCCTTCTGTTCTCTACTTGTTTTGAATTCCTGAATCCAACACTCTGCTAAAAATATTGCCAGAATATAAAAAGATCAAACCGAGTAAATATCACAACAAACTGATGGGATGGCAAGAGATATCGAATCACAATTGAAGGAATGAAATCTGCCAATTGGAAACATTGAGGGAAAATCAAACTTTTGTCCAGTATCAAGCATAACCATAGATTCAGACAGATAGTATACAAAACTTTTAACACGTAAATATCCCTCCCACTGCGCATATTCTGAATATTGATTATATCTCGTGAGAACAGATGGCCATCTTTCCCAAAGATAACATTTTCCAAGTAGAGTGCAATGATATGGTAGGGTGTATACCATAGTATCCAACCATGCATATCATTTGCCAAGGTTTTCAAAAGCATCAGAAACACGGTGGAAAAGACACAACACCCATTAACATAGCATTGGTTCCCGAGGCTTTGAATCGACGATTTGGTCAACTCCTATATTGTTTATTGACACACACGTCTACGTATTTCCCTCAAAATAATATTATTCTATATGATTGCAAATTCAGTATTGCTGTTTTTAGATCTGGAATCCCTAAAAAGCTTCCAAAGAAACAGGTTTTTTTGTTAGTAAATGTACAAGATTCCTAATATAAGGTTAAATTCTTGTAACAGATAAGATTTTCCCAATCATTCTTCCATGCCTATTACACCTCCGATATCTACAATCTACACTTCAAAAGTGACAGCACCCAATTGACGTGCTTTTCTGATTACAAGCATAATTCATCAAGTTTCAAAAAAAAAAAGAAAAGAAAAGAAAAGAGGCTAAATATTAATCAATTAGACTGAAACCGCTACAGTACACATGATATGATTAGTTTAATAAGAGGATATGCCAAACCACTTCCTTCTCATCCCCGTTTGACCTGAATAAGGAAAGGGAAAAAAAATAAAAATAAAAATATAAGGGGAGTTCATTCACGTGTGGTTCTTAAGCGGTCGGAGGACATGGAATGTGCTTCAAGGCAGGCAAATAAAGAGGAAAAAACATTGTACTGTTATAAACAGTTGTTAGTACCTAGCAACTTTTACAAACTCTGTTATAAAGTTGTGCCTCCGCCATCTGACATCAGGGAGGCAGCAGCTGCAGCAGCAGGAACAACCCCCGTTGAGACACCAGGTTTTGACAGATGGAGTAGCTGAAAATGAAACTGATTTTGATGAGTGTCCACATTGTGTAGTGTTAGGAAATACAAAAAAATCCTAATACACTTCTCTACGGAAACAATAATACAAAACAATAGAGTATTACAATCGAACAAACCACCGAAGTATTAGGGCTCAGATTATCACAACCAATTTGGATCACAGCACATTCCGTCCAAAGGATAGGCACAAGTTTCACCTTAATCACTAGAACAACTTTATACTATAGACCTAGGCAAAATCAACCCCTGTAACTTCGATCTATCCCAACGGAGTTACTGTTCATCGACTTAGATGAACAACAGATCTTAGTCCTAAAGTTTACTGTTCGCCCAAGGTAAACGCATTCAACCTTCCATAATCAACCCCTGATTATCATCCAAGAAAGAAACCGAGAAGAAGAAGAAGAAATAAAGAGAATCAGACGAAAAATCGCCAAGAAGCTAGAGAGTTTTTCTAAGACAAAGTTCTGAAGAAAATGAAGGACTAACCAGATACTTCTCATCCAGCGAACAAGCCTCAGCCATTGGATTAAATCCAATGGCTCAGAATCCACAGAGAAAGCACAATCCTCCACACAACAGACAAGCCAATGCCAAAGATCCACGTGACAAAACTTAACACATCAGAAGTTGAATTTTGCCTTAGACACAAAACGTGTTTCTGAAACACACTTCTAACATTCTTCACCTTGGTTCACTAACTCATACCACTATCCTTGGTTGCATTTCGTGCTCTCTATTTACATTGGTTGAGATTGTTTCATCACTGCCCTGTGGTTGCCAGTCTTCAAGTGCCTGCACAGATCAAATTCAACCATTGTCAATTAACAATTTAGATAAACAAGAATTGAATTTGCTTACGAGAAAGTATCTTAGTACCCATATCATTGGATTTTCGTAAGTAGGATTTTTAACAAAACTATTTCACCATAAGATAGTTGTTCTCTTACAAAATGATACTTCACCTCAATATGCTTTGATCTTTCATGATAAATGTGATTTTTACAAAGCATTAAAGCACTTTGGGTCACAAGAAACAAAGCTTACCACATTGTTACTTATGTTTAATTCATTAAGTAATCCTTTAAGCCATAACCCTTCTTTTACAGCCTCAGTCTACATACTCAGCCTCAGTAGTTGATAATGCAACCAATGACTGAAGCTGAGATTTCCAAGATATGCAATTCTTACCAAGAGTAAAGAAGAAAGCAGTAGTAGACTTTCTTTGATCCCTGTCACCAGCAAAGTCAGAATCCACATATCCAGTTAAAGAAATCATGTCATCAGATTTTTCGTACACAAGACCAGTACTTGAAGTACCACATATATATCTGAGAAGCCATTTTAATCCAGCCTAATGAGGCTTACCAGGGTTGGACATAAATATGCTTAACAAACTAATAGAATATGCAAGATCAGGCCTTGTAGTTATCATGGATTACATTACTGATCTTATGGCATTAGCATAGGGAATATGTTCCATTTCATTCATTTCTTCTTGATTCTTTGGTGATTGCGCAGAAGAGAAAAACATGTGACCAGCAAGAGGAACATTCACACATTTTGCATCTTTCATACCAAACTTAATTACAACCTTTTCAAGATAAGGTTCTTGAGTAATAGTTAATCTATTTTCAGACCTATCCCTTTTTATTACCATACCACGGAACTTACTTTCATTTCTCAGATATTTCATTTCAAATTCAGATTGTAAAAGAGTTTTCAGATTCTCTATTTCTTTCTTACTATTGCTAGCAAGAAGCATGTCATCAACATAAAGAAGAAGATAAATCACACAGTTATTTTTCATGCTATTATAATAGAGACAAGTATCAAAATCACTTCTTTTATAACCTATTTTCAACACAAAGGTATCAAACCTTTTGTACCATTGCCTCGGGGATTGCTTGAGGCCATAGAGAGACTTCTTAAGGAGGCAGACATGATCAGATTTTCCTTTTGATTCAAAACCTAAGGGCTGAGACATATAGATTATCTCTTCTAACTCACCATGAAGGAAAGCTGTCTTTACATCTAACTGTTCTAGTTCTCAATTAAATTGGACAACTAGAGCAAAAACAAGTCTTATAGTCTTGTACTTAATGACAGAGGAGAAGACCTCATTGTAATCTATCCCTTCTCTTTGAGTGAACCCCTTAGCAACTAGCTTAGCCTTATATCTAGAAGGATCACTTACACTACTACCTTCCTTAAGTTTGTATAACCACTTACGCTGTATTATTCTCTGCTTAGGAGGACAAGGAACTAACTTCCAAGTTTCATTCTTCACTAAAGAAAGCATCTCATCTCTCATAGCCTCTTTCCACTCCTTAGACTTAGGGCAACTAACTACTTCTTCATAAGTGAATGGTTCATGACAATCAATAGCTTCACCTGAAACTAAAGCATAATCAGTTAGGTTGAGGGACTGATACTTAGGATTTGGTCTTATCTGTCTTCTCTCTATCCCTAACTAATTGATAATCATGACTAACCCCTGATTCAACTGCTTCAGTCTGAGGTTCAATAGTTGGGGTTTGAGGAGCTTCTGTAGTGCCTCCTAAGTTCTGATCACTAGACTCACTGGGCTGACCTTCATTCTGATTATTAACAGTAGTGTTTTGATCAGGTTGTTTGTGTTTTATCTCAGTAACTTGCTTATCAGCCTGAGACTTGCAAGTACTAACAGTAGTGTTTTGATCAGGTTGTTTGTGTTTTATCTCAGTAACTTGCTTATCAGCCTGAGACTTGCAAGTACTAGCATCAACCTGATCCCTAGTCTTTAAACTTGGCATTTCAAGTTCATTAAAGACAACATCCCTGCTGTTAATGATCTTTATACCCCTTTCATCTCTCACCCAAAGCCTATAACCCTTTACCCCCATAGGGTAACCTAACATAACACACTTAGATGCCCTAGCATCTAATTTTCCTTCACTTTGGCGTGCATATGCTGCACAGCCAAAGATCCTTAAATGAGACAGATTAGGGGGCTTTCCACTCCAAAGCTCTTCAAGAGTTTTGAAGTTGATAGCACTAGATGGGGATCTATTTATTAGATAGACAGTAGTGCAAGCAGCTTCACCCCAGAACCCTTTAGAGAGGCCTGAGCTTATCAACATACATCTAACCTTGTCCATAATGGTTCTATTTAACCTTTCAGCAACCCCATCTTGCTGAGGAGTATGTCTCACAGTTCTATGCCTTTGTATTCCACTTTCTTTACAGTAAGTATCAAACTCCAGGTTACAAAACTCAAGCCCATTGTTAGTTCTTAAGGTTTTAACTTTAGTTTCTTTCTGATTTTCAACTAAAGTTACCCAATTTCTAAAGTTCCTAAAGGCTTTATCCTTTGTTCTTAAGAGGAAAATCCACACCTTCCTAGAATGGTCATCAACTAAGGAAATGAAGTACCTATTTCCTCCATGAGTGGGGTGCTTTACAGGCCCCCACAGATCAGCATGGATGTAAGTTAGGGGACTAACAGAATTGTGAATTCCTTTACCAAAACTAAGTCTGTGGGATTTACCTAAGACACAAGTTTCACAAAAGGACAAAGTGGACACATGATCTTTTCCTAGCAACTGCTGATCACTAACGAATTTCAGCCCCTTGTTTCCCATATGCCCAAGTCTTTTGTGCCACAATTCTGTTCTATCTTCATTAACTGAGAAAGAACCAGAATTGTCAGCAACTTGAGCTTCCCCCTGAAGGTAATACAGGCCATTTTTCTTTGGCCCTCTCATGACAACCATAGACCCTTTGATAATTTTCAACACACTGCCCTCAGACTTAAACCAGTACCCCTCATCCTCTAACACTCCTAGAAAAATTAGGTTTGTCTTCAGATTAGGGACATACCTTACATTGTGTATGATCCTAATCATCCCATCATGCATCTTAATGGCTATGTCTCCTAATCCCTCAACTACCTGAGTGTTATTGTCTCCCATATAGACCTTTCTGGGCTCTATATCTTTATAATCACTAAACCAGGCTCTAACAGGACTCATATGGAAGGTACAACCAGAGTCAAGAATCCACTCTTGGCTCTGGCTATGATCAGAGACATTCATGACATACAAGCTATCCATTTCATTTTCGAGGACAACATTGTTTTGATTATCAACAGGTTGGTCCTTCTGTTTTCTTTTAAAATCATAACAATCCCTTTTGAAATGGCCTAGCTTGCCACAGTGGTAACATTTCTTGTTACTTTTATCTCTAGACTTTGATCTACCCTTAGACTTACTTTTACCCTTCTTATGGTTGCTATTCCCATCCCTTTTATCAGTCCTACCTCTCACAAAGTGACTCTCCTCTCTTGCCCCACCCCTAAACTCCTTTCTTATCACAATAGACTGAGTTAGGGTATCTCTAGCATATTTAATAGCATTCTTAACTTCTTTATAAGAATCAGATACGCAATTAAGTAAAATCACAGCAAGATCTTCATAAGAGAAATCTTTCCCATTATGGGACAAACTTTTTACTATAATACTGAAATCACTCAAATTTGCTTCCAAATCTTTATTAGTATCCATTTTAAAACTAAACAGTTTCTCAAGCAAATAAATCTTGTTAGGCAAAGTTTTAGTAAATAACAGAGCATCTAAAGCAGACCAAAGATCTCTAGCAGTTTTAGAGCCATCAACTTGTCTAACTATGTTATCAGATAAATGCAGGATAATAGAACTATAAGCAATTTCATTCATATCAACAATTTCAGTGGATTTTTCTTTTAACTCATCAGGATAAGTATCTGGATCATCAAGAGCCTTTGAGACTCTTTGTTGAACTAGAATAGCCCTCATTTTTTGTTTCCATATAGAGTAATCACCCTTTCCATCGAATATTGACAATTCGACCCTCGAACCCATACCAGATTATGTAAAAGGAGTGATTTCTCTAGACAACATTGACTGATCTTTTCAAGATCAGAGAATGTTTAAACAAAAAAGGTTTTAAAGAAACAGAGTTCACAGTTTTCAGTTGACAGAGTATTTAACACAAATTGCAGATGTACACAAAATTTCTTTAAACGAAATATAGTACGGTTTTCATGCTTTTTAACATAATCAGTAAATAAGAATTCCTTAGTACACTTAATATTTGCAATTACGCAAGTCAAGTGCAAGTTCATCCAAGTCACAGACAGATGTATATGTTTAGAGAGTAATAAAATTCAACAGTTATTCTCATGCATTTATTCATACAGGGAGCAGTTTCACTCAAAGAAACCAGGGTATTTACGATCTAAGTAGGGATGAAGAGTCTTACCAGAATACTGTTGTTAAAACAGTATTAAAGATCTTCGGAACTTGAACTACTCACCAGATAATATATTTACTCCTTCTTCCATCGGCAATGTTCTTGAACTTAGTATTTTTCAAGATCCACAAAAATGTTTTGGGTTTTGTAACCGAATCAACATATCTATCATTAGATTGATAGACCTGCAACAGTCTACCCAAGAATCTACCCTTAAAACTTCATTAGTGGCTCTGATACCACTTTGTTAGGAAATACAAAGAAATCCTAATACACTTCTCTACAGAAACAATAATACAAAACTATAGAGTATTACAATCGAACAAACCATCAAGTATTAGGGCTCGGGATTATCACAACCAATTTGGATCACAAAGATATGTCAGTCAAAGGATAGGCACAAGTTTCACCTTGATCACTAGAACAACTTTATACTACAGACCTAAGGCAAAATCAACCCCTGTAACTCTGATCTATCCCAACGGAGTTACTGTTCATCGACTTAGATGAACACCAGATCTTAGTCCTAAAGTTTAATGTTCACCCAAGGTAAACGCATTCAACCTTCCATAATCAACCCCTGATTATCATCCAAGAAAGAAACCGAGAAGAAGAAGAAGAAGAAATAAAGAGAATCAGACGAAAAATCGCCAAGAAGCCAGAGAGTTTTTCTGAGACAAAGTTCTGAAGAAAATGAAGGACTAAACAGATACTTCTCATCCAGCGGACAAGCCTCAGCCATTGGATTAAATCCAATGGCTCAGAATCCACAGAGAAAGCACAATCCTCCACACAACAAATAAGCCAATGCCAAAGATCCACGTGGCAAAACTTAACACATCAGAAGTTGAATTTTGTCTTAGACACTAAACGTGTTTGTGAAACACACTTCTAACATGTAGAAATTACAATAAATCAAAATAAGGTTAAGAAATGAGGAAAATAATCCAGATTTATGTCAAGGCCAAAATACATAGACCACCAAGCCGCAGCACTTAAGACTAAATTTAATAATTTGGATGCCCCAATAAATATGCCTTCTATGTATTATAAATTTTGAACACGTGTAATTCACATAGGTCAGCAAGTGACTAATGTCTACGTTATAAATTCAGCCCTTTTAGCAAAATTCCAACCATTTCACAAATAGCATCAGCCACTGAACATATTTAAGGAACACCACACTAAATGTACAAGCCTAGGCTGGATATACAGTCAGGATCTCCAAAAAATTTCTGTTCCCTTCGCACACACGAACTCCTAACATAAAGAGGACTTGAAATTTTGAATCTATGAGTTAAGGTACATTTACAAGCAGGAAAATGAAAATAATATGAAGGCACTTACGGTGCAAGATATTCACAAAAATATGATACAGCAGCCACAACCTCAGTGTAGTTCTCAGATGACGCAGGGGATGTCACTTCGACCAGCTGTATACCAGGTGTTACAGGAACTGCTTCTTCGGTTGCACGCAATTTCAGCATTTTATTAACTGAAGACACTGTAACAGTGATTTGAGCTTCCCTTTGGAAATGGAAGGCAAACCCACCCTCAGCAGCTCATGGTCTAACTTATAGCCAAGTAAGTAAAACAAGCGGAGTGCATTCTTGATTACTTTACTTTCCGCCAAAGTCCTCACGAGCACTGAAAGTTGCTCAGCACCAGCACCTCTCATTGCACCACCAATGTGTCGGACGGTCCTAAACATTATCTAATTTCCATTACATACTGAACATACAGCCCATTATAAAAACACCTAGAAGGACAAACTCAATTTCTTACCATGTCGGTTCAGGCTGCTCACGATCACATAAGAGTCGAACCTCTGAAGCTACTAAACTTGAGAAGAGGAATGTTTAGTTCGAGCTAGAGAGACAATTCAAATAAATGGATTGTTTTTTTATATTGAAAAATGATATTCCATGACACTAAGATTAGAAGAAATCTCATAGCCAATTATATGTGAATTTCTAGACAAAATCAAGGGATTGTTGCAATATTGCCAATTAGATTCCGTGTCACCAAGATTAGAAGAAATCTAATAACCATTATATGTGACTTTCAATTGATGCTAAAATAAAAAGCGAGATAATTGGCAAATAATTGGTTTAGATAGCTAAAGACTCCATATAGATCTTGTTAGTGAAAATACAATTGTAAATAAAAATTTACAACTAAATTTAGAAGCATACTCGTAACCAATTAGGCTGAGGCAGGGGTATCTTGCTTTCTTTAAGGAGATTCAAGCCCTCTGCGGTGTTGGAAATCCTCAATCACCGGTGCAACAACTATCTTCTTGACTTGTCCCCTCTAGGATACAACAGCCCAACTAAAACGTTGTTTAGTTCAACCTCTTTTGCACTAGAAGATGAACTCAAAGCTCCACTATAAGAACACCTTTCTTATGGTAAATGTATTAACTTTGTAGAGAGAAAAAAATATAAAACTTCATATATTTTCTTGTGTAAAGTTGGAGAGAAAAGAAAGGTATTTGTAGGTGTTAGGAAGACAATAAAAATAAATAAGAAATTAAATTTCATAAACTTAATTCTATAACTTATGTTTTATGATCTTCCACAATAACAACTCACTATAACTCATGACCTATGATCTTTCCACAATAACAATCCATAATCAAGACATGAAACTTCCAACCTTTCATTTTCATATTTCAATAATAACATTATTTTAAAAAATAAAATGTTACAACATTCCCCCACTCATTTTATTATTTAAAAATAAGTCAAAATACATTTGCCAAAAGATAGATAATTATGCATCATGATAGGTGTGACTCTGCATTGAACCTCCACTAGTGAAACAACAATCTCTACTCCACAGTTAGTAGTGATCTCAGACTTGAACTATAACTAGTTAAGGGAAATAAAGAAATACTGCTCACACATAATAATCCAGGTGTTGATATGAGCTTTAATGGCTAGCACATTACGGCCTTGTGCTGATCCTAGTTTTTCATGAGTGATTTTTGAGAAATGCCCACATTCTCATAGAGAGCGGCCCCATTCTCGCACTCACATAGGTAAAATCTGTCAAGAGTGCTCCTGCAACTATTGCACTCCACTCATACGAGCTACATACTTTATTAAGATTTTTTTTTTAAAGAAAACTCAACCCTCCAAACGTTACAGGATTAATGCACTTACATCATAGGGATGGAAAAAAAAATTGTGCATTTTTTTTTCGGCCACCTTATAATTTGTTTGTCCCATTGAACCTAGTTACAGGATTTCTGGTCCCTAGGTTGGGTATCCTTATATGTGGCTCATGATGATATGGGCTTAAGTCCCATCTCCCTCGAAGTATTCCAGACCCTCTATCTTGTCAAGGCCTTAGTTAATGGATCTGCAAGATTATCACAATATTTAACATAATTCACGTTAATTATGCCATTGCTCAAATAAGATCTCACAGTACTGTGTTTTCTTCTTATAGGTCTGGATTTACCGTTATAATAACAATTGTTAACTCTACCAATGGCAGCAGTGCTATCACAATGAATCAATATAGGAGGTATTGATTTTTCCCACACTGGGATCTCATGTAATAAATCTATTAACCAATTTGCTTCTTCATTGGCTGAAGCTAAAGCAATAAGCTCGGCTTCCATAGTAGAATTAGCAATAATGGTTTGTTTTTTAGATTTCTAACAAATTGCACTACCTCCCAATTTAAAAATATATCCAGTGGTAGATAAAAATCACATGACAATGTATTCCAATCTACATCAGAAAAACCTTCAATAACAGCAGGATATTTTTTATAAAATAAGCCATAGTTTCTTGAACCAATTAAATATTTCATTACACGGTTCATTGCATGCCAATGTTCTCTTCCTGGCTTACTTGTAAACCTGTTGAGTACCCCTACTTCAAATGCAATGTCAGGTCTCGTAGAATCAGTAGCATATCGCAAGCTACTAATCATGCTAGCATATTCCTTTTGATTTATGACATCATTTTCATTTTCAACAGAAAATAAATGAATACTCGAATCAAAAGGATTAGAAACATGCTTGCAATCAACATAGTTATATTTTTTTCAAAATTTTCTCAATATAACTTGATCGATCAAGAAAAATTCCATCACATATTTTAGTAATTCGCATGCCCAAAATAAAATTAGCCTCTCCAAGATCTTTCATGTCAAAATGGCTCTTAAGCATATTTTTCGTCTCATTGATTACAAAAATATTAGAGCCAAAAATCAACAAATCATCCACATAGAGACTAATAATGACATGTGAATTTTTCCATGATTTATAATATATACACTTATCACACTCTTTTACTTTATACCCATTTTCAATCATGCAGGAATCAAATTTTTCATGCCACTGTTTTGGAGCTTGCTTTAAGCCATAAAGAGATTTAGACAACTTACACACTTTGCTTTCTTCACCAGGTTGTAAAAAACCTTCATGTTGGTCCATATATATTTCCTCATCTAGATCACCATTTAAAAAAGCTGTTTTCACATCCATTTGATGAATAATAAAATCATGAATTGCAGCAACAGCAATAAGCAATCTAATGGATGTCACTCTAGTAACTGGAGAAAAAGTATCAAAGACGTCTACATCAGCTTTTTGTTTAAACCCCTTTGCAACGAATCTTGCTTTATACTTATCTATACTTCCATCCGGTTTTAATTTTTTCTTTAGGACCCATTTACACCCTATAGTTTTACAACCTGGTGGCAAATCAACTAATTTCCAAGTTTTATTAGAAAGTTGTGATTCTATCTCATCATTTACAGCCTCTTTCTAAAATATAGCGTTAAGTGATGATAAAGCTTCTTGTAAAGAAATTAGATTTTCTTGAACATTATAAACAATATAGTCAGGACCAAAATGTTTCTCAACTCTAGTTCTTTTACTCCTTCTGAGTTCATTTTGAGAATTTTCTTGATTTTGTAAAATAGGAGTAGAAGAGTTAGGTTTCAAAATATTTTGTTCAAATTCTTTACCCCCACTATTTTTTGATTTAAATAGAAATTTTTCTTTATGAAAAATAGCATCACCTGACTCAAAAATTATATTATTTTCAATGTCAAAAAAATCTATAGGCTGTACTATGTACCGCATAACCAAGAAAGTACAAGTGGTAGCTCTTGCTCCCAATATAGGTCTTTTAAGATCTGTTAACTTCACAAAGGCTAAACAACCCCATACCCTTAGATATCCCAGATTTGGCTTATGCCCCTTCCACACCTCAAAAGGTGTAATTTTTGTCTTTTTATGTGGCACTCTATTTAACACATAACAAGCAAATAAAAGCGCTTCTCCCAAAAATTTGAGGAGCACACGAATCTAATAGCATAGCATTTGTAAGATCAATTAACGTTCTATTTTTTCTTTCTGCTACACTATTAGAAGCAGGTGAATATGGTGGAGTAGTTTTATGGATTATTCCCAAGGATTGAACATAAGAATTAAATCCAAAAGATTCAAATTCTCGACCTCTATCACTTCGAATTCTTTTAATCTTTCTACCGAATTTATTTTCAACTTCAAGGAGGAATATTTTAAAAGTATCAGAAGCATCACTTTTATTTTTCAATAAATAAACATAAGTATACTTTGAACAATCATCAATAAAAGTGATAAAATATCTATTTCCTCCACGAGTTAAAATTTCTTCAAATTCACATAAATCTGTGTGAATTAACTCCAATAATTCGGTATTTCTTTCTACACTTTTATGAGGTCTTTTTGTAATCTTCACTTTACTACAAATTTCACATTTTTCAAAATCTTTTTTCATGTTAAGAATTAATCTCAAACTACTCATGACTCCCACATATTTACTATTAATATGACATAAACGAGCATACCAAAAATTTAATGAAGAGAGCATATAAACAGAAGTAGAAGCATTATTATTAATATTCTCAACATTGAGTTTAAACATTTCATCACAAGCATAACCTTTGCCTACAAAAATACCCTTCTTTGTAATCACATATTGATCAGATTCCATAGTTTGTTTAAAGCCAGCCTTATTCAAAAGATAACTTGACATCAAATTCTTTCTCATGGAAGGCGTATAAAACACGTCTTTCAATGTTAAAACCTTTCAGAAGTGAATTTAAGATCAACCTCACCCGTTCCAAGAACTTGCGAAAAGCGAGAATCTCCAAGCATTATAGTTTTGGACTCCTTAAAAGGAGTGTAAACTTTGAACCAATCTTTATCATAGCAAACATTTCTATTTGCACCGTAATCGCCCACCATCCTTCAACACTTTGTATCATATTGATATCGTTATCATAGCCACAAATGGCTCCTCGGTAACGTTAGCCTTCGAGGTATAGGTTCACGCGTTTTCGATGATCGCAAATTCGAGCAATATGCCCATTTTTGCCACATACAAAACAAGTCTTACCACCGTTGATTTTGAGAAGGATGTGATTGGTTATTACTCCACTGGCTTGAATTTCTCTTATCATGTTGGTAAGATTTTTTCACGATCTTTTTTCTAGGCTTCAACATATTATTTTTGGAATACTGATTAGTAGGCAAATTTTCATTTGTAGAAATTAAATTTACCTTGGTGGAATGTCCATTGCTTTCTTGAATAAGTGCATCTTGTCCTCTAGCCTCTTCCTCCATTCAAATGCGTGTGATCAACGTTTCTAGTGACATCTCATTTTGCTTGTGTCGTATATTTTTCTAGAACTCTCTCCATGATGGTGGAAGTTTGTCAATTAAGCCAGCAACAACTAGGTTGTCACCAATCTTGATCCCTTCATATATGACTTCAGCAACTATCATTTGAAAATCTTGTGCTTGCTCTACCACAGATTTTCCATCCACCATTTGTTAACGAAAAAATCGACTTGCTGCATATTTTTTTGCACCGACTTCTTCAGTATCATATTTACTCTGTAAGGCTTTCCATATTTTCTTGGCAGACGTGAAAGTAGTATCATAATAATCATAGAAATGATCAGCAAGACAATTTAAAAGATAGTAACGACAATTATACTCATCTTTTTCGTACTTTTCGACCTTTTCTCCATGTTCAATATATTCATCGTCACTCATGCCTTCAATACTTAATTTTTTAGGATTCTTTTCAGTAAGGACATAGGCAACCTTGAGAAGAGTGAGGTAAAAGAGAACTTTACCCTTCAACCTTTTAAAGTTTGTTCCTTTGAAGCGAAATGGCTTGTTGAGATCTCCAACATTCTCATTTGACTTTTCAACGGTTTGCACCATGTTGATTCTTCTTAAAATTGTTAGTGAAAATACAATTGTAAATAAAAATTTACAACTAAATTTAGAAGCAAACTCGTAACCAATTAGGTTGAGGCCCGGGTATCTCGCTTTCTTTAAGGAGATTCAAGTCCTCTGCGGTATTGGAAATCTTCAATCACTGGTGCAACAACTATCTTCTTGACTTGTCCCCTCCAGGATACAACAGCCCAACTGAAACGTTGTTTAGTTCAACCTCTTTTGCACTAGAAGATGAACTCAAAGCTCCACTATATGAACACCTTTCTTATGGCAAATGTATTAACTTTGTAGAGAGAAAAAAATATAAAACTTCATATATTTTCTTGTATAAAGTTAGAGAGAAAAGAAAGGTATTTATAGGTGTTAGGAAGACAATAAAAGTAAATAAGAAATTAAATTTCATAAACTTAATTCTATAACTTATGTCTTATGATCTTCCACAATAACAACTCACTATAACTCATGACCTATGATCTTCCCACAATAACAATCCATAATCAAGACATGAAACTTCCAACTTTTCATATTTCAATAATAAAATTATTTTAAAAAATAAAATGTTACAACAGATCTCACTATAAATGTACAGTAGAGGAAATCATTTTACTCAAACACAATTCTAATTGCTTAGACCTAACTAGAAGTTGAAATAAAAATCAGTTACCTAGATTTGGACCACTTTTGAGACACAATTCATGGATCCTTAAACGCTCTCTATGAACTCCATTAAGTCCTTTAAGAAGGATCTCCAGGGCCTCAACATGCTGCATGAAAACATGATATGCATTATAATTATGTTATTCGAGTGCAGGAAAAAGTTTTCAAATGGGAGAGCATATTAACAAAAATAAAATCCTCTAGCACTTTGACCAAGTATAAACTATAATATTGATTACCACCAAAGTTCACATCTTCAAAAACATTATAAAATTTGTTTATTTTATCATCATGGACATCGATTATGCCAAGTCGTAGAAAACTTGTTAGCCCTTTTTGGTCTTGCACAGTTGCACTGCTTGGTTGATATAATTAGTACATTTTTCCTATTTACAACAAATGATAGTAATCTTTTTTTTCTTGTTCCTTGTAGATATGGCGGTCGTGATGGACATAAGAGTTGTGGGGTGACCCAACCAATTTATATAATAGCGGTTGACCCATTTTGACAAGCAAATTACCGAATATATTCTTATTTTTTCTTCCCCACTTATTCCATTTCAAACAATTTCAAATTCATCTCTTTTACTTGTATGTTCCTGCCAGAAAAGAGAGGATTTCAAATTTCACTATTTTGCAAATAAATTTTCATATCATTAATCTCAAAACAAGCATAAACAAGCGTAGAAAATAGAAAATCCTATTTCAAGGTTAGAATCTAACACATCTAAATTCTTACAAAATGTGTTGTTATTTCTTCATATTATAGATTTTATGGTATAAATCATGAAAATATGTATGTATACATTTGAGTATGAACTGTGATTTTTGATTTAAATTTGTGTAAATTTGAGTCTTTAATTGGAAAGTAGTTTACAACTTGATTTGATCCGTTAACCGACCTTAACATATATGTTAACACTATTTAAGTGTTTTCTTTATAAAAGAACTCTTTGCAACTTAAATTTTATAACTTAGGCTCTTTTTCGATTTATCATGTTTGACTCGGCCTTCTAGCCAAAGCAGCCCATAAGAGTCATGGGTTGTGCTTGTGCAGCATTTGGAAAATGATTGGCACCAAGATAATCCTCAACTTATTTTATTCAAATCAAGGGCAAAATATTCAAAATTCCACAAACAAAATGTTTTCCTAAATTTGAACTCAAGCAAAATGCTGGGAAACTTAAACAAAAAATAGACCAATGTGTTACAGGACGCAAATGTTCAGAAAAAAACAAAATATCACACAAAAAACAAATATGAATTTCGTTTTTACTCGAAAATTCAATAATTAAATTCACAAAAATCCTAAAAGTTAAATTCCCAACTGCAATTGCTAGAATAGAAATATACTTGAGTCTCTATAATGCCCTGAACCACGCACTCCATTTTGATTCAGAACACTTTGTATTCTTCAATTCGACTCTAAGAATGAACTATGAAGTTAGTTGAATCCGCGAAATAGTTTTGAGTTCAAAACTGTATAAAGAATTAAACAACAAAAAGAAATGAAATTAGGGTTACAATAAAGACTTACAAAGGATGTGATAGATGGAAATTTAGAATAGTATTTACATGTTTGGCTAAGCTTAAGAAATTTATACTAGTATATCGTGTGCTGCAGTGGATTCGACCGTAGAATCTATACGAATAACTCATTGAGATTTGAAATTTTTTTGAATCTTAATGGATGAGGATGACGATTTGAGTTGCAGTGGTTAGTATTAGGATTGATGCAGTGAGTAGAGTAAAGAAAATATCATTTGAGGGAGAGCTTAGTTTGGAGTCTTGATGGGCGATGATGATGATTTAAATTGCAGTGGTTAGTTTTAGAATTGATGCAGTGAGTAGAGTAAGGAAAATATCAATTTGAAGAGAAGTTTCGTTTGAGACGAAGATTGAAGACGTAGGAAAACAAGGACGTATATATTATGTTTTCTTTCAGTAGTGGAAAAAACTTCTTACGGTTGCGATAAGTTTACTTAAAAAATTTATGTAAGTAAACTTTTCAAAATAAACTAGTATTCCACTTCTCCGCGGTGAGATTCGATCGTAGGATCTATGAGAATGAGTCAATGAGATTTAAACCCCTTTGTTTCTAATGGAGTCTTGATGGGCGATGATGACGATCTGAGTTGCGATGGTTATGATTTTAGGATTGAGACAGTAAATATAACAATGAAAAGATCGTTTGAGAGAGAGTTTCTTTTGAGAGGGAGATAGAAAACGTAGAGACACACATACTTATATATTCTTTTTTTCTTCTAGTAGCGAAGAAAACTCCTTACGGTCGTGATAATTTTTTACTATTAGAAATAAGAAAATAAAGTAAGGGAGCATCTTTTGCATTTTAGAGAGAAATTTTTTTGAAGTGCTCAAACAACGTCTTTATTTTTAACACTTCATTTTATTTCTCCCAATAAGTATTTATTATATTTCTCTATATTTTATTTTTACATACTTCCATCCTAATTATTATATGATTTTCTTTTATTTTCTCTATTTTATTTTTTATATATATTTGTTACGCCTCATTACCACGTGGCACTCCACGTAAGTTGGTTAAAGTCAAAATTGCCTAGCGTAGGTGATGACATCACCATCGAGGCTATTCCCTTAAAATTTTGAGGAGGCATGGAGAGAGGATGTTGAAAGGCCGAGGCGGTCAAATCGACCCTCTAGTTGTATGTTGAATAAGCCTCCTCTGACATACAGCGAATCAGACCTGAAAATACTGATAGGACAGCCTGCCAAGGCAGTTTATCACAAAGTCATAACCTCCTAGAATATAGTTGAATGGGACATCTTCATTAAATCTAGGATGTGACGAGAAGCTCATTAGGATCTCGCCGCTTGATCTCGCCACTTATCAAGCATCCAGAGCACTAGGCCAATTGGCATTGACCTATAAATAACAAAGCCACAAGAAAAAGATGATGAATTTTTGAATAGCAAAACTATATTAGACAAAAGTCATCTCCATTGATTATCTTAAGTATTCTTTATATCACTTAGGAAATTTGTGGTTTGAGGCCCTAAAGCCACATTCGCGGCTATTATGTGTCTCTCCCACACTCAAATACCTTTCATACCCATACTCCGATTTACCCTTAAGGGGGGAAGATTATGTTTAAATTCTTATCATATATTAATATATTTCAAGTTCAAAAGATCAATTTCTTTACAGAATTAGAAATTTTCTTTGGTGTATGATGTAAAATAGAAGAAAATGTGTAAATTAAGTTTTAAGGACCAACATAGTCATACCTTTAATGTTTAAAGGCAGGAACCAAAATCTGGAAAAATTTGTATAAATTAAAGTTTT
Organism: Forsythia suspensa; assembly: GCA_023638005.1. Lineage (NCBI taxonomy): Eukaryota > Viridiplantae > Streptophyta > Magnoliopsida > Lamiales > Oleaceae > Forsythia > Forsythia suspensa. Next base: position 19,646,097 of record CM042664.1, on the reverse strand, counting down.
GCCATTGCGTTTGAACCTATTTCATAAGCATTTCGTGAATAGTACAATAAAGTTTGGGCGATACATGTTATACCACCTCGAATTCATGTCGAGACCTTCGTTTTGATATCAAATTTGTAGACTTTTCGAGTCGGGATAAGCAAAGAAAATCGAACCAAAGTTGAACCAAAGTTAAGTGAAATATGGAATTTTGGCTAAGTGTAAAATTTTGTGGTCGAGCAGCCTACTTTAAGTGAGTCGTACGAGCAGCCGGATGATCCGTTTATTTTGCATGTGTATGCATTACGAAGCTTGTAACAAGAACTCTGCAACAGTATAAAATTGTCTTGGTTTGGATCTCGTCAGGACCCTCAAATATTGACCCGAACATGGCTTCTCAAACACGAAAATCTACCTATTTTTTCTATTAAAATAATGATTTTGGGACACTTGTCAAGAAGTCATCATAACTTCTTAAGGGCTGTTTGGCTGAACTTAAAATAAAAAATTAAATTAATCCAATAGCACAATATTATATTCATATGAAATAACGAAATTTGGACAATCAAACATTAAATAAGTGAAAGCAAAGAAATAAGTAAAACCAAACATGACCTTTGATTTTCCTATAAATAGACTACTCCAGCCCTTAAGAAATTCACACAAAAAAGAAGTGAGTAAAACATTTATGTGTTTATAATTCTGCAGTAATTAATACTTTTGATTTTGTTCTTTCTTTACTTTTAATGTTTATGCTAGAATTTTAGAATTGTTGCTCTATGTGTTCATAAGTAAGAAGAATTTCTTCAATAATTCATTCATGTTTACTCCTTAGTTATGTTTAATTAATTGATGTTGATATTGAATTTTAGAATTTTGCTATACCTATGTTGTTATCAAGAAAATTTCCTTAATTATCTTACTTTACCGATAATATTCCAGCAATTTCTTCATCTTTTCCAGAAAATATAGCAACTATGTTCTTGCAATTACTTACTAGTTTCCATCATTTAGAGTATGTTGTTTCTTACACTTGTTTTCTGATTTCCAGCAGTAATATTTCTTACTTTAAAACAATGTTTTCACTCATTCAAAATTGGTAATCAAATTTAGAAATTTTTAAGGTTCTTAAAGGTTAGCTTCTTGCCTTACATGTATTTAATCTCTTGAGTTTTTACCACCAGCAGTTGTACTTTTCTTTTGCTGAATTTCTACAACTAAATAATAAAGATTAAGTGTTTACAAAGTTCAAAGGTTTTATATCATTTAATTCAACTTTTGGAGTTAGTTAAATAGAATATTTTTACTTTTAGCAACTCTAATCTATTTTATTTGAGATCAAGAAATTTATGTAAGTAAAGCATTTACTTGCTCTATTTTGTTCTTAAGTAAGAGTAAAATTCTACAGTAACTCATAATCTTTTCTTGTATAATCTTTAGTTATGTTAGATTAATTAATGTTTATATTGGAATTCTAGATCGTTGCTCAACCTATGTTAGAATTAAGAGATTTTTCTTTAGAAATCTCTCTTACTTCATGATAATTCAACATTATTTCCAAGTTTTCCTCCACAAATTTCAGCAATGATATTTTGCATTTTTCTTGCTGTTTAGTATCATTTAAAGTTGCTATTTTTCTTGAATTCATTTCACAATTTTAGCTGTTCAGCAGTATGGTTTCTTACTCTAACTCAATATTTTCATTTATCTATAATGAGTAAATCAATTTTCTTGAAGTTTTAAAGTTCTAAAAGGATATATTAGTACTTTATATCATGAACTTTTATTACCAGTGGCTGTAAAATTCATTTGGAGTGGATTTTGATGTCTTCAAAGTTTCATGTAATCTTAATTTAACTTTTGAAGTAGTTAAGCTGAATATTTTACATTGAGCTACTTTAATTTTTCTTGTTTGAGACCATAGAAATTTATATGAATTAAAATGATAAATCGTAGTAACACAACCTGGTGCAGAACGTTCCCTGACTTCGGGCTTCTAGTACCTTGTTTTCATGCTTCTGGTATTCTGGATACGAGCTTCTAGTAGCTCTCTTACAGAACAGCATATATAAATTGTACATATGTTATATTCTGATTTTGTTTCATTCAAGTATGATTGTTATGTTTTATTGAAATGAAAACATGCTTTTTAAGATTTGAGATATTTATGTGAATTCATGATTATTAAAGAAGTCTAAATTTATGATTAATGAAAGAAAAAGATGAATCATGAATCACAATTAAGTCCCTAAGATTTGTACACCTTAATGATTAATGAAAGAAAAAGATGAATCATGAATCACAATTAAGTCCCTAAGATTTGTACACCATTAAGGGGTCGATTACCTCATGGACCATAGGGTCCAATATGTTAAGGTCACAGGCCACAAGGCCATATGAATGTCAAGGCCATAGGGCCGTTTATGAACTCCAAGCCATAGGGCTGTTTGAGGAGTTAAGGCCATAGGGTCTTCGGGATCCCAAATGAGCAAAAAGTTGCTTTAAGAAAGTATTGTGACCTTTGTGCTATTTTAAGCACAAAGTTTGAGCGCTTGGTGTACAAATTGATATATATGGGACGTGCCCAAAGACAAGATAAAATTTGGTTGCATATGCATTCTATGTTTGATTCATAAATGACCTATGTGAATTAAATTTTCACTTCAAAGAATGCAAATTTTTGTTCATGTGCAACTCTATGTTCTTCTCATATTTGTGTATAAATGTGCTGATTAATATGAAGATGATGTTTCCTTACGTTATTGGGTGATTATGAATTGATTATCATTTAGCACATATTAAATTATAAGCTAAGGCTAAGAAGTGGTATTTATGAATGGTATGAATTAAATGATAACATATTTGTATCCATTGTGCATTAATTATTGTTTTACTCACTAAGCTTCATCGCTTATAAGTCGTTTTATGACTTTTTAGGGAATGGATAAACAATACACTGAGATAGTGAAGACTTGGAGTCGGACGTGCAATGATGGGAGGAAGTTTCATGCCATTACAAAGAAAGAAGTTTGGTCTTACTTTCTTCTAATGCCCGGAGTATATATTAAGAAAGGAGTTATAAGACGGTTCTTATCTTCAACACGATGACTTTAGAGCTTTTAAGAACTCTACACTTCATCACGTAAAATACAACCGTTTTCTTTTGATCCAACTCTTTTGAAGATTCTCTTAATGTTGTTTTGGTTCTTTAATGTAAATCGGGAATCATAATTTTGTAAATTTTAGAAACTCGATATGTTAAGATTTTATAAAGTATTATGTTTTGTACATTCTTAATGTTTTATTTCTAGTTTCAGATCTTAAAGTCTCTAAAATCGTATGTTATAATTTTAATTTAAACATTTGAAGTTAAGAAAATATAATATATATATATATATATATATATATATATATATATATATATATATATATGACCGATATTAGTATCCATCATAAACTAATTTTTTAATTCAACTCGAGGATACTAGTATTCTTCAGACCTGAAGCAAAAAAAGAAAAATACATGTCCTGTTTTAAAAAGGATATTAAATTCTTTAAAATTTAGTTTTCTAATTTCGCTATTAAGAACCTTTAGTAGACCTGAAGTGAAGAATAAAAAAAAAATTTAACGAAAATTCAGAGGTCGCCACAGTTTTGGTATCAGAGCGCCGGGTTATAGATTCTGTAGACTACAATGACATGATACTCTCCTATCAGCGACGTCTATCTCTAGGTACAAACCCCATTTGGCTATCCTTAATATGTTACATGTTTGATTCAATGTATTTTATTATGATGTTCTATATTCTTGTGTTCTGGAAGTTCAACTTAGGATTCTAGAGCCTGAAAATAAAAAGATGAATAGCTTGGCCTAAAGAACTAGGCTTCCTGTCATGGCATTTTACATTTGGCAGTAAGTATTCAAACAGAACATAGCTAATCATACGTTAAAAACACTACAAAAAAAGCAAGAAGTAGAAATTGAAAAAGAACATCTTATAAGCCAATCAAAATGCCTTTACATAAGTTGAACAAATGAGGGATTTTTACATAAATTCTACTAATTAAAAACCTCCACTTAATGTTAATAGCTTTCAGCCACAAATTTTTTCCCAATATTTAGCATAATATATTTTTAGAAAAATATAATTATTAATCCATGTATTGTCAAATGTGAGTATTATTTCTGGATTCAAAATAAATTCTCTAAAACGGGTACTAAAATTTTTTCATAATGGCCCGAGCAAATCAAACCATTGAGCGTCTCACCCAACTTATTGAACAACAAGCCCGTCAAATCGAACAACTCGTGAATCGACCAACAACTAATCAAAATCAAGAGCGAGATCATAGTTGTGATCGTTTTCGCCACCTTAATCCCCCAATATTCAATGAAGCTAAGGATCCAATTGAGGCTGAAAATTGGTTAAGAACCCTAGAACGGATGTTTTCGTATGCCCATGTAGCAGATATCGAAAAAGTAACATGTACCTCTTTTATGTTGAGAGGAAGTGCAGGGCATTAGTGGGATACCTTAGTTAGTATGGGAGAAACGACAGACCTAACTTGGAAAAAATTCTGTGAAATTTTTAGGACTAAATATTTTTCCACATCTATAAGGAACCAAAAGATGAATGAATTTATCCAGTTAAGGCAAGGGTCGATGACAATGGCAGAATATATTAGAAAATTTGAGGAATTGTCACGTTTTGCCACGCATATGGTCGGCACCAATGGGCATAAGGTTGATAGGTTTCTTGAAGGATTAAGGCCAGAATTGAATATGGATGTTTTGATGTCAGGAATACAAAACATGACTTTTCCTGAGGTCGCTAATAAGGCATTACTAGCAGAACAAGTGGAATTGAAAATTATTAAAGTTCGAGAGTTGAGGTATCAAAATAAAAATCAAGGAGCTGGAAAAGAAAAGTTTCGACCAAATCAACAATGGAGAAATAATAATAATAGTCAAAACAAAAGGGAATGGGTGAATAAATCTCTAGGAGAGAAGTCCAATCAGAAGGGACTTTACTTTAAGAAAGGAAAGTTAGAAAACAAGTCTGGAACTCAACCTAATCCCAATTGTGCGAAGTGCAGTAAATCTCATCGTGGCGAGTGCTTGGCCGGACAAAGAGTATGCTACTCATGTCATAAACCCAGACACATGGCTAATGAATGCCCGACCAGGCCCAAAGAAAGCCAAGGATCCGCAAGAGTGTTTGCATTGGTCAGGCCAGAAGCAGGACTGAATAATGACGTAGTTGCATAAGAAGTCCCGATCGAGATCCAAGCCGACTTGACCTTAGAGGAACAGCTTGTGAAAATTCTCATGCGAGAAACAAAACACTTGTGTAAAGTTCCCTTAGTAAAAGTACTCTGAAAAAGTGAAGTCATTGAATAAGAATCTTGGGAGCGAGAAGTTGAAATGAAAAAAAAAAAATTTCCTGAATTATTCTAGGTAAAATTTTGGGGACGAAATTTCTTAAGGGGGGAAGATTATGTTTAAATTCTTATCATATATTAATATATTTCAAGTTCAAAGGATCATTTTCTTTACAGAATTAGAAATTTTCTTTGGTGTATGATGTAAAATAGAAGAAAATGTGTAAATTAAGTTTTAAGGACTAACTTAGTCATGCCTTTAATGTTTAAAGGCAGGAACTAAAATTTGGAAATCTGGAAAATTTTTATAAATTACAGTTTTGCCATTGGGTTTGAACCTATTTCATAAGCATTTCGTGAATAGTACAATAAAGTTTGGGCGATGCATGTTATACCACCTCGAAGTTCATGTCGAGACCTTTGTTTTGATATCAAATTTGTAGACTTTTCGAGTCAGCATAAGCACAGAAAATCGAACCAAAGTTGAACCAAAGTTAAGTAAAATATGGAATTTTGGCTAAGTGTAAAATTTTGTGGTCGAGCAGCCTACTTTGAGTGAGTCATACGAGCAGCCGGATGATCCGTTCATTTTGCATGTGTATGCATTACGAAGCTTGTAACAAGAACTCCACAACGATATAAAATTCTCTCAGTTTGGATCTCGTTAGGACCCTCAAATATTGACCCGAACATGGCTTCTCAAACACAAAAATTTGCCTATTTTTTCTATTAAAATAATGATTTTGGGACACTTGTCAAGAAGTCATCATGACTTCTTAAGGGTTGTTTGGCTGAACTTAAAATCAAAAATTAAATTAATCCAATAGCACGATATTATATTCGTATGAAATAACAAAATTTGGACAATCAAACATTAAATAAGTGAAAGCAAAGAAATAAGTAAAACCAAACATGACTTTTGATTTTCCTATAAGTAGACTACTCCAGCTCTTAAGAAATTCACACCAAAAAGAAGTGAGTAAAACATTTATGTGTTTATAATTCTGCAGTAATTAATACTTTTGATTTTTGTTCTTTCTTTACTTTTAATGTTTATGCTAGAATTTTAGAATTGTTGCTCTATGTATTCATAAGTAAGAAGAAATTCTTCAATAATTCATTCATGTTTACTCCTTAGTTATGTTTAGTTAATTGATGTTTATGTTGGATTTTAGAATTTTTCTATGCCTATATTGGAATCAAGAAAATTTCCTTAATTATCTTATAATTTACCGAGGATATTCCAGCAATTTCTTCATTTTTTCCGGAAAATATAGCAACTATGTTCTTGCAATTACTTACTAGTTTATATAATTTATAGTATGTTATTTCTTGCACTTGTTTTCTGATTCCAGCAGTATTATTTCTTACTTTAAAACAATGTTTTCACTCATTCAAAATGGGTAATCAAATTCAAAATTTTTTAAGGTTCTTAAAGGTTAGCTTCTTGCCTTACATGTATTTAATCTCTTGAGTTTTTACCACCAGTTGTTGTACTTTTCTTTTGCTGAATTTCTACAACTAAATAATAAAGATTAAGTGTTTACAAAGTTCAAAGGTTTTATATAATTTAATTCAACTCTTGGAGTTAGTTAAATAGAATATGTTTACTTTGAGCAACTCTAATTATTTGAGATCAAGAAATTTATGTGAGTAAAGCATTTACTTGCTCTATGTGTCTATTTTGTTCTTATGTGAGTAAAGCATTTACTTGCTCTATGTGTCTATTTTGTTCTTAAGTAAGAGTAAAATTCTGCAGTAACTCATAATCTTTTCATGTATACTCTTTAGTTATGTTAGATTAATTAATGTTTATATTGGAATTCTAGATCGTTGCTCAACCTATGTTAGAATTAAGAGATTTTTCTTTAGAAATCTCTCTTACTTCATGATAATTCAGCATATTTCTAGGTTTTCTTCCATAAATTTCAGCAATGATATTTTGCATTTTTCTTGCGGTTTAGTATCATTTAAAGTTGTTGTTTTTCTTGAATTCATTTCACAATTTTAGCTTTTCAGCAGTATGGTTTCTTACTCTAACTCAATGTTTTCATTTATCCATAATGAGTAAATCAATTCCTTGAAGTTTTAAAGTTCTAAAAGAATAGATTAGTGCTTTATATCATGAACTTTTATTACTAGTGGCTGTAAAATTCATTTGGAGTGGATTTTGATGTCTTCAAAGTTTCATGTAACTTTTATTTAACTTTTTAAATAGTTAAGCTGAATATTTTACGTTGAGCTACTTTAATTTATCTTGTTTGAAACCATAGAAATTTATATGAATTAAAATGATAAACTGTAGTAACACAACCTGGCGCAGAATGTTACCTGACTTCATGCTTCTAGTACCTTGTTTTCACGCTTCTGGAATTCTGGATACGAGATTCTAGTAGCTCTCTTACCTAACAGCATATAGAAATTGTACATATGTTATATTCTGATTTTGTTTCATTCAAGTATGATTGTTATGTTATATTGAAATGAAAACATGCTTGTCAAGATTTGAGATATTTATGTGAATTCATGATTATTAAAGAAGTCTAAATTTATGATTAATGAAAGAATAAGATGAATCATGAATCACAATTAAGTTCCTAAGATTTGTACACCATTAAGGGGTCGATTGCCTCATGGACCATAGGGTCCAATATGTTAAGGTCACAGGCCACAAGGCCATATGAATGTTAAGGCCATAGGGCCGTTTATGAACTCCAAGCCATATGGCTGTTTGAGGAGTTAAGGGCATAGGGTCTTTGGGATCCCAAATGAGCAAAAAGTTGCTTTAAGAAAGTATTGTGACCTTAGTGTTATTTTAAGCACAAAGTTTGAGCGCTCAGTGTACAAATTTATATATATGGAACGGGCCCAAAGACGAGATAAAATTTGGTTGCATATGAATTCTATATTTGATTCATAAATGACCTATGTGAATTAAATTTTCACTTCACAGAATGCAGATTTTTGTTCATGTGCAACTCTATGTTCTTCTCATATTTGTGTATAAATGTGTTGATTAATATGAAGATGATGTTTCCTTACGTTATTGGGTGATTTTGTATTGATTATCATTTAGCACATATGAAATTATAAGCTAAGGCTAAGAAGTGGTATTTATGAATGGTATGAATTAAATGATAACATATTTGTATCCATTGTGCATTAATTATTGTTTTACTCACTAAGCTTCATTGCTTATAAGTCGTTTTATGACTTTTTAGAGAATGGATATACAATATACTGAGATTGTGAAGACTTGGAGTTGGACGTGCAATGATGGGAGGGAGTTTCATGCCATTACAAAGAAAGAAGTTTGGTCTTACTTTCTCCTAATGCCCGGAGTATATATTAAGAAAGGAGTTATAAGACGGTTCTTATCTTCAACACGATGACTTTAGAGATTTTAAGAACTCTACACTTCATCACGTAAAATACAACCGTTTTCTTTTGATCCAACTCTTTTGAAGATTCTTTTAATGTTGTTTTGGTTCTTTAATGTAAATCGGGAATCATAATTTTGTAAATTTTAGAAACCCGATATGTTTAGATGGAATAGAATCTTATTTACTATGTTTGTGATTAAGATTATATAATCAAGTTTACAGAGTATTATGTTTTGTACATTCTTAATATTTTATTTCTAGTTTCAGTCTTAAAGTCTCTAAAATCGTATGTTATAATTTTAATTTAAACATTTGAATTTAAGAAAATAAACTGAAACATGAATATATATATATATATATATATATATATATGACCGATATTAGTATCCATTATAAACTAATTTTTTAACTCAACTAGAGGATACTAGTATCTTTAGACCTGAAGCAGAAAAAGAAAAATACATGTCTTGTTTTAAAAAGGATATAACATTATTTAAAAAGTTAGTTTTCTAATTCCGCTATTAAGAACCTTTAGTAGACCTGAAGTGAAGAATAAAAAAAAATTTAACGAAAATTCAAAGGTCATCACACTGCATGTCACACACTAAATCGTGTCCCATCTAAATCGGTCAATAAAACTCCATACGAGTTATGGAAAGGAAAAAGTCCTAATCTTTCATACATAAAAGTTTGGGGCTAAGACGCTTATGTGAAGCGCGTAGAATCAGATAAGCTACGAGCTAAGTCTGATAAATATTTATTTGTGGAGTATCCAAAGGAAACTGTTGGATACTATTTATACAATCCCATCGAGATGAAAGTCATCATATCAAAATATGATGTAATCTTAGAGAAAGAATTTATTCTAAGAGAGGCTAGTGGGAGTAAAGTAGATCTTGAAGAGGTTTAAGGAACCACAAATCATATTGATCAATTAGATGAGCCAATGGCTGAGCCTCCATTTGATGAGGCACATATTGAAAATGGAGAACCGTTAGTCCTCGAGGACACAACAACTTTCCGTAAGTCAAGCAGCGTCATTCGTTCTCCTCGGAGATACGATCTCCTAATTACCTATGATGCATTGCTAATCAAGGAAGATGAACCCACTATTTATGCATAATCGAAGTCAAATGTTGATTCAAAGAGATGGCAGGAAATCATGAAATCCGAAATGAACTCCATGTATGAAAATAAGGTTTGGACCTTGATTGACCCACCTGAAGGAGTAAAACCAATAGGCTGTAAATGGGTTTACAAGAAAAGGTCGACATGGATGGTAATGTTCATACTTACAAGGAAAGATTGGTTGCGAAGGGTTACAAGAAAAGACAAGGAATTGACTTTGACAAAATTTTCTCACCAATAGCCATGTCTAAATCAATTCAGATTCTGCTTGCGATAGCAACATACCATAACTATGGGATCTGGCAAATGGATGTCAAAACTACATTCCTTAACGAGAATCTTAGTGAAGATATGTACATGACACAACTCGAAGGTTTTGAATCTACAAAGCCAAACAAAGTATGTAAACTACTGAAATCCATATATGGATTAAAGTAAGCCTCTCGGAGCTAGAATCTTCGTTTTGATGAGACAATCAAAATGTTTGATTTTATAAAAAATTAAAATAAACCATGTGTGTATAAAACGGTTAGTGGGAGTAAAGTCATGTTTCTAATTTTGTATGTGGATGACTTACTATTATTAGGAAATGACGTCCCGATGCTAAAATCAGTAAAATTGTAGTTATCCAAAAATTTTCCCATAAAGGATATGGGAGAGGCAGCATACATTCTCGGTATAAAGATCTATAGAGATAGATCTAATAGAATACTTGGCCTATCTCAATCTACGTACATAGATAAAATCTTGAGAAGATTTAACATGGAAGAGTCCAAGAGAGGACTCTGTCCCATCGGGCATTGGATCTATCTCTCAAAAGTGATGTGTCCAAAGACACAAATTGAAAAAGATCACATGGATAGAATTCCTTATGCATTAGTAATAGGATCTATCATGTTATGTACTCGACCGTATGTTTCATATGCTTTGAGTGTCATAAGCAGGTTCCAAGCGAACCCTGGCGAGAAACATTGGATCGCAATCAAGAACATTCTTAAATATTTAAGAATGACTAAAGACACGTTCTTGGTGTATGGAGGAAATGAACTTAGAATTCAAGGTTATGCCGATGCCAGCTTTCAATCTGATAAAGACGATAGCAAATCTCAATCTGGATATGTCAGTTGGAAAAATTCCAAACAAGAAACGACAACTGATTCAACTATAGAAGCTGAATACAGAGCTGCTTCAAAAGCAGTAAAGGAAACGGTCTAGATCAAGAAGTTCATTTCAGAACTTGGAGTAGTTCCTAATATTGTTGATCCAATATCTTTGTATTGCGATAACAATGGAGCCATCGCACAAGCGAATGAACTCATGTCTCATCAACGATCCAAACATATATTGAGGCGATATCATCTCACCAGGTAGATAATCATAAGAAATGACATAAATATAGAACGAGTCCCGACTGACGACAATGTAGCAGATCCTTTGACAAAGCTATTGTCCCAACACAAGCATGATAGTCATGCTAAATCTATTGGTATTAGATACATGAGTGATTAGATCTAGTTTGTATGTGATGTTTTATGATATATTCTTTGTTGGACATCGAAGTGTATGAACAATTTTATTAATTAAATATTTTTTTATATTATAATGACAGATCTGTTATTATTTCAATTTTATTATTAAAATAATAGAGTCTAGAAAAGTTTATAATAACTTGTTAATCACAAGGTGTTGTGATTGTGAGATACAAGTCATAAATAACTTAATCTTGAAATATCCCTAGTCATAGTAATAATGAGATATGTATATCATTATTGCGGATAGACTAGTATGTGTTGCATTTCTTTTGAAGAAAGTACCTAGTCTCACGAGCTAAGATGTAGAGGGACACCTGAATAAACACATGAACACATTGTTATGAGACATTGGATGACTCGCCTAGAGATTCCACATGGATAACTATCCAAGCGTCAGTGGTAAATCTCTAATGCGCGGTAGTGGATTTTGTCTTTTGACTTGAAGACATCATAGAATCTTATATGAGGATCGCTATACTTTGGCGAGCATTTGATGGGCTATAAGATTATGAGTCACCAGGAAGACGTCGTACGGGTATATTGAGAATCATATGAAGGTTGTGAATGTCCAATATGAGGATTCGTCACTCCTGAAATGTAGGAGATTATAACCTGATTTTTGTCCACTTAAGTTGATATAAATTTTCTCGGCCGGGGTGGAGTTATGAGTTGAAAATATTTCAATCATAACTAGATTAGATCAACGAAGAGTTGAGGTGAATAATATAATTGGTTGAAATGAGATTGACGCTGATCCATATCTCTTAACCAATTGAGTTATATTGATGAATGGATTATATTTCTACGGTAACCGCACATATATTGGTTTTGTCATACCACATGATATTTCCTTTCACATGGATTGCCTTGACACATTGTTAGATGTCAATCTTGGATGGCGACGTGAATTGATTAATCTATGTGAATCGATGAGAATATCATTGCATTTGCCATCGTGAATGAAAACCTAATGGGTCACACACAAAAAGCGAGAATTGAGCATCTCGAGTTGGACATTGTCCAAGTGGGAGATTGTAAGAATTAATGTCTAAGGTTCAATTAGTTTGGTCGGACTTAATTACTTATTGGGCCAAATTAATTAATTAGATTAATTAATTGGACCCATTTGTTATCGGCTAACTTAGGGTTAGTGCCGCCTATAAATATAAAGGCACAACAGATTAAATTATAATTCTGTCTTCATTACTTGCTAGCACAAGCAAGAGACATGACCCAATACAATTACTCTCAAAGTTCTACTTTCATATGTTCTTGATTGTGAAAGTCCAGATCCGTTATTGCTGCGTGGATTACTATTGGAGGCTGGACAATTGGACAGTTTTGTACTTTCAGCTAATCAGATAATCAGATTTCATGGTGTTTATTAAGGTAAACTTTATCACGAATTCTATCTAAGTACAAGGTTGATCCGACTTATAGAAATTACAGATTTATTTTTCACTGTGTATGTATACATCATGAAAACGGAAAGGGTTTACATATGTCGATAGATTGGTTTGGATGAATATATTATATTTTTAATTTGACGTCTACAACAGTATAAATTATTAGTTTGATTATTTGCTTTACTCCAAATAGTCGTCCTAAGTTATCGTGTCCACAATTACTAACACGAAGTGTGTCTATTCAGAAACTATTTATTAATTCATTTTAAAATGATCGATAGAAAGAATGATATTTAATGCATTTACAGATTTACAAATCAAAGTTTGAGCATAGGGACATATATGCCTCTCGATAAATTTTATACGTATTAGTTCTTAACAAGTGACATTTAAATCGTTATATTAGTTAAGTCAGTAAACTTGATTATCATTTACGAACATTGATACTATAATTTTCTTTTGTACCTCATAAGTAATAACAATTACAATAATTATGATGGAAGTTTTGGAATAAAATAAAATAATTTATTTAAGCTTGTACTTGTGTAATGGCAAAATATTTCTAAATAAATACGAAAATGACTCAAGGGCATGCTATGCACTAGGCAGTGTAAGAATTAATGTCCAAGGTGCAAATAGTTGGGTCGGACTTAATTACTTATTGGACCAAATTAATTAATTAGATTAATTAATTGGGCCCGTTTTTTGATGGGTTCTAGTTGGACTAGAACTAGGGCTAGGGTTAGCCCTACCTAAATATACTAGGCAACAACAGATTAATCATAAGAGTTGATCTTTAATTACTTGCTAGCACAAGCAAAAGACAACCCAATCAATTTCTCCCAAAAAGTTCCGCTTTCATCTGTTCTTGATCGTGGAAGTCCAGATCTGTTCTTGCTGTGTGGATCACCATTGGAGGCTGGACAATTGGACAGCTATGGTATTGAAGATCGCACCTCCAGCCAATCAGATAATCAGATATCACGATATTCATCAAAGGTAAACTTCTATCACGAATTCTCTCTAAGTACAAGGTTGATCCGGGCTTATAGGAATTGAGTATTTAATTTTCGCTGTGCATGTATACCTCAATTCCTTACAGTGATATCAGAGCCTACCTTGTTACTTGTTAGAATTCGTTTGATTGCTTTGATGAATTGAACAATAATTGTTATTGGTATATTAATTTAATTTGAGTTTTGACAAAATATAAAATTTTGAATTTTGAAACAAAAATATGAAATTGGATTTTAGATTTTAATTTTTATTTGGAACGGATCTTTTTGGCAAGGTGGTTGTAGGCGGCGATAGGAAATCGACCGCCATAGCAGTGTGGTCTGGCTGCCTTGCGACAATGAATAACGAGAGCGGCGGAACAACCGTAGGTCTTCTTTGGAAATAGCATGCATGACAGCTCCCTTTTTCGAACATAAGATTTTGCTGTTGTTTGACGACAAACGGCGGTGGCCGCTGGTGTTAGACACCGGCGCGATGACCGCCGGTTGATTTTTTGCACAAACGGCACCGCCTTGCTTTAGGGTTTTCCTTACGCGCTTTTCGACTTTACGTTGATTTAGAAGACGGGGCTCTTGTGCAATTTTTGAAATTGCAAAAGTAGCCCCTAATTTCAAAAGAAAAAAAAGGGTCTCTCTGCAATTTACAAAATTGCATGAGTAGGCCACTGATTTAAAAATTCAGATAAAGGGTTTTTGTGTAATTTGTGAAATTATGTTGAAGGACCACTGTTTTAAATTTTTAAGGATTGACCGTGCATTTTTAGAAATTACACATCAAGTCTTCAAACTTTAAAATGAAAAATTAAGGTCTTAAATGTAATTTTAATTTTTTTTTAGAAAAATTGTAATTATTTAATTTTTAATGTCGATCAAATATTTAGTGTTGACTAAAATTCTTTTTAAACAATATTTTAAATTTTTGACCGGATTAAATTTTGACTTTACTTTATAAAATTACAATTTTGACCTTATACAAATTTTATCTTCAATTAGAGTGTGACTTTAAATTGGAAGATAAAATAAATTTTGAAAATTTCCTTTATGAATAAAATTAATTTATTAATTAGATTAATTGATTAATGTTATTGTTGAAAATTTTAATTAATTAATTAGATTAATTATTTAACACTGGATAGTCCGTTCCAAAATGTTTAAATGGTTTAGACTTATACTGTCAAAACTGCAAATTTAAAAATTAATATATTTTTAATATTAGATATTAAAATAGATGTTTAGTGAATGATTATGGACTCGACCTATGTGATTGGTTGTATGGTTAATTATTCCTGTTAATTGTTGGTTGGGCCTGCGAGCCTATTATTTAATTAAATGGGCCTGCGCGCCTATTATTTATTTAATTAGATCTTCAATCTATTTATTTATTATGGACCTGCGTGTCCATTAATCTGGGCCTGCGTGCCAACTAGTATAGGATATTTGTTGCAGATGGGCCACAAAGAAGCAACTAGTATATGATACATGTTGCAGCAGGAAATGGAGATGATTACATTTAGCATTCGATGAATGAATGCAACGTCCCTTAGGAATTGACCAACTAATCTTCTTTTTGGCTCAAGAAGATTAGATAGATAAAGTCAGTCCATAATTATCCACACTTATAATTATGTATGATTGATTGCATGTTGGATGTTAGTTAATATACATAAATATGATGAGACAAACCCCTCTTTATCAAAATATTAAATTCGTATTAAATGGTTAATACAACGTGCCTTCCATTGTTATAGTGAAAAATCAGAGTCTATTATCATGTCAGTTTGTTGAGTCGCTCAAGGCTGCGAGCTCGTAGATATGTTTATCACTATGAAACATTCGATGTTTCTGAACAATTGGTTAAATTTAACTAGAATTTTATTTTTTGTTGAGTCGCTCAAGGAAATAAAATTTTAGGGGCACAATCAAATAAAACACGTAAGATGTGTACGACAATAAGTTGTCTACTTGATGATCTAGGAGTCATATGGAGATGTGATTGATAGAGTATCTACCTGGATGTTTTATTAGGGCTTGTTGAGTTGCTCAAGGTTCTAATAAAACAAAAGGGATCTTAGCCCACTAGGAATCTGACCGGTTCTATTGATTAATGTTTGAGGGTCATTAATTCAATTTAAACCGTGGGAGTATAATTAATTTAATATAAGTCCATGTTAAATTAATTTTTATGCATTTAATTAATTGTTCTATCTTATTATGTAATTGTTGAATCATGAGTAACCATATGAGTTTGAGAGGCATATTGGATGCCAACATACATATCAGACCAAATTTTTTGGACTGGCACCACATTCTGAGAATTGTTCTCAAGCATGAAAAAGAAAAATTGGATATGTCAATAAGCAGCCAATGCCGAAAGCTCCTATTGAGGAGGCTACGCCGGGGAACGTGCAGGTTTACAAAAACACATTGATAATAGTAACACTGCAACATATGATGCTTGTAGTATGTCACTTGTGTTAGACAACCAGCACGAGGGTATGGATGCCTATACCAAAATATATCATTTCAAAGAGTTGAATGATGTACAGTCACGGACTGAACATTATGAGACATCCAAAAGGTTATGAAAAGGTATGATGGTAAAAAGATCTTCAGTTATTGCTCATGTATTGAAGATGATTGATTATATTGAAAAATAAAATCAATTAAGTTTTACCATGGACCACGAGCTAAGTGTTGACTTAGTTATGCAGTTCCCACCTAATAACTTTTTCCAGTTCATTATGAACTTCAATGTGAATAAGATTCAGTGTACCCTACTGGTGCTGCTAAACATGCTGAAAACTGTTAAGTCCAAGGAAATGGGTAAACTTTGGCCATTGATACCTCTAAGAGTGCTAAGAGAAAATCTAAATGGACCTTATTGAAAGGATCCAAGAAGGTCAAATCTGTTAAAAAACATTTAAGCAAAGACAAATCCAAGTCTGATGATCTGTGTTTTACTGTGAAAAATAAAAGGACATTAGAAGAGGAATTTCAAGGCATAAAAGAGATAAAACTAAAAGACTCATATCTTTGGCATTGCATACCCGGTCATTTAAATGAAAACGTATAACCAAGTTACATAAAGATGAATACTTGGGTTCAAATGATTATGAATCATTTGATAAGTGTGGATCATGCCCGTTGGGTTAAATGACCTAGACACTCTTTTTGGAAAAGTGAGTCAAAGTTGAAGACATTTTTGGTCTTATACATATTGATGTATATGGACAAATGTCTACATATGCTATAGATGGCTTTTCTTACTTCATCACGTTTACAAATGACCATTCTAGATATGGTTTTATATGCTTGATGGAATTCAAGAGTGAAGCCCTTGAAAAGTTTAAGGAATTCAAGCAAGAAGTAGAAAGGCAAACCAGGAAAAATATTCTAACACTTAGATTTGATCGAGGTGGAGAATATTTGAATGATGACTTTTTAGACTATCTAAAAGAGAATGAGATTCTTTCGTAGTGGACTCTACCTTATACATCAATACAAAATAGTGTATCTGAAAGACGAAACCACACCTTATTTGACATGGTACGATCAATGGTGAGTCGTGCAGTTATTCCAAAATCGTTTTGGAGATATGTGCTTAACACTGCATGTTATACACTAAACCGTGTCATATCTAAATCGGTCAATAAAACTCCATACGAGT
Source organism: Forsythia suspensa (assembly GCA_023638005.1). Taxonomy (NCBI): domain Eukaryota; kingdom Viridiplantae; phylum Streptophyta; class Magnoliopsida; order Lamiales; family Oleaceae; genus Forsythia; species Forsythia suspensa. The sequence continues at coordinate 19,628,604 of CM042664.1, read as the reverse complement.
TATAGAAAGGGAAAAATACCTAATCTTTCATACATGAAGGTTTAGGGATGCGACGCTTACGTAAAGCGCGTTGAATACGATAAGCTATGAGCTAAATCTGATAATTGTTTATTTATGGGGTATCCAAAAGAAAGTGTTGGATATTATTTCTACAATTCCATCGAGATGAAGGTCATCATATCGAGACTTCTTGTATTCTTAGAGAAGACAGTGGGAGCAATGTAGATCTTGAAGCGGTTCAAGAAACCACAAATAAAATTGACCAATTAGATGTTCCAATGACTGAGCTTGCATCTGATGAAGCACATATTGAGAAAGTGGGAACCACCAGTTCCCAAGGACACACCAACTCCGCGTAAGTCGAGTAGAGTCATTCATTTTCCTCTGAGATACGATCTCTTGGTTGCTAGTAATGTATTACTAATCGAGGAAGATAAACCTATTACTTACGCAGAATCAAAGTCAAGTGTTGACTATCAGAGATGGCAGGAAGCCATGGAATTCGAAATGAACTCCATGTATGAAAACAAGGTTTGGACCTTGCTTGACTCGCCTGAAGGGGTAAAACCTATAGGCTATAAATTGGTTTACATCAAAGTTCTAAAAAGCGTAAAGTGTGACTAAGCGTGGAGGCCAAGCTTCAAGCTTTTGGGTCTAAGCGAGGCTTAGGCGAGGATGAGACGAGAGCGAAGCGTGAAAAAGCGTTTTCTTATTTTTAATATCATTTTAAATATTTTTTTAAAAAAAGATAAAAATAAATTTTTTAACTAAAAGCGCGCGCCTAAGTGAGACTAGGCACGCCTAGGCGTAATTAAGCGCGTCTAGGCGTGATTAAGCGCGCCTAGGCGTGCATATGCGAGCCTAAGCGCAAGCTTTTTAGTTAAAAAAATAGTTGACCAAAAAAGCGCGCGCCTAGGGCCTAGGCGAGGCGTGGAGGTCACGCTTCGTGCCTAGGCGCGCTTTTTAGAACACTAGTTTACATTAAAAGGGTTGACATGGATAGTAATGTTCATACTTACAAGGCAAGATTGGTTGTGAAGGGTTTCAAGTAAAGACAATGGATTGATTTTGACGAAACCTTCTCACCAGTAGTCTTGTCTAAGTTAATTTGGATTCTGCTTGCGATAGTAGCATACCATAACTATGAGATATGACAAATGGATGTCAAGATTGCATTCTTTAACAGGAATCTTAGCGAGGATGTGCACATGACACAACTTGAAGGCTTTGAATCCATATAGCCAAACAAGGTATGCAAACTACATAAATCCATATATGGATTAACGCAAGCTTTTCGGAGCTAGAATCTTCATTTTGATAAGACAATCAAAAATGTTTGATTTTATCAAGAATGAAGATGAACTACGTGTGTATAAAAGGTTAGTGGGAGCAAAGACGTGTTTCTAATTTTGTATGTGGATGACATACTATTATTAGGAAACGATGTCTCTGACGCCAAAAATCAGTAAAATTGTGGTTATCCAAAATTTCTCTATGAAGGATATGTGAGAGGCAACGTACATTCTCTGTATGAAGATCTATAGAGATAGATCTAATAGAATGCTTGGCCTATCTCAAGCTACGTACATAGATAAAATCTTGAGAAGATTTAGCATAGAAAAGTCCAAGAAAGGACTCTGTCCCATCGGGCATGGGATCTATCTCTTAAAAGAGATGTGTCCAAAGACACAAATTGAAAGAGATCGCATGGATAGAATTCCTTATGCATAAGCAATGGGATCTATCATGCATGCAATACTATGTACTCGATCAGATGTTTCATATGCTTTGAGTGTCACAAGCAGGTTCCAAGCGAACCCTGGCGAGAAACATTGGATTGCAGTCAAGAACATCCTTAAAGTTCTTAGGAAGGACTAAAGACATGTTCTTGGTATATGGAGGAAATGAACTTAGAGTTCAAGATTATGTTGATGCCAGCTTTCTGTCTGATAAAGACAATAGTAAATCCCAAATCTGGATATGTATTTATTCAAAATGGTGGTACAGTCAGTTGGAAAAGTTCCAAACAAGAAACGACTACTGATTCAACTATAGAAGCCGAATATATAGCTGCTTCAGAAGTAGCAAAGAAAACGGTCTGGATCAAGAAGTTCATTATTGAACTTGGAATAGTTCCTAGCATTGTTGATCCAATAACTTATATTGTGATAACAATGGAGCCATCGCACAAGTGAAGGAACCTATGTCCCATCAATGATCCATATATATATTGAGGCAATATCATCTCATCAGGGAGATAATCTTAAGAAATTATATAAAGATAGAATGGGTCCTAACATACGATAATGTAGCAAATCTTTTGACAAAGTTGTTGTCCCAGCACAAGCATGATGGTCATGCTAAATTTGATGATATTAAGTTACCTGAGTGATTGGATCTAGTTTGTATGGGACATTTTGTGATATACTCTTTGTTAGACATTGAAGTATATGAACAAATTGATTAGTTAAATGCTTGTCTACATTATAATGACAGATCTATTATTTTTAAATTTTATTATTTAAAATAATAGAGTCCGAAGAAAAGTTCATAGTAACTTGTTAATCACAAGGTGTTGTGATTGTAAGATACAAGTTATAAATAACTTATTCTTGAAATATCCCTAGTCATAGTAATAATGAGATACGGATATCATTATTGCGGATAGACTAGCATGTGTTGCATTTCTTTTAAAGAAAGTAGCTGATCTCACAAGTTAAGATGTAGAGGACATCCGAATGAACACATGAATGCATTGTTATGAGAACATGACATTGGATGATCCGCCTAGAGATTCCACATGGATAACTATCCAAGCGTCAGTGGTAAATCTCTAATGCGCGGTTGTGGATTTGGTCCTTTGACTTGAGGACATCATAGAATCTTATGTGAGGACCACTATACTTTGGTGAGCGTTTGATGGGGCTCGAAGATTTGAGTCACCAGGAAGACGTCGTACGGGTATAGTGAGAATCATATGAAGGTTGTGAATGTCTAATATGAGGATTCGTCACTCCTGGAAAGTAGGAGATTATAACTTGCATTTTGCCTATTTAAGTTGATATAAATTTCCTCGGCCAGAGTAGAGTTATGAGTTGAAAATGTTTCAATCATAATTAGATTAGATCAACAAAGTTGAGGTGAATAATATGATTGGTTGAAATGAGATTGACGCTGATCCATATCTCTTAACCAATTGGGTTATATTGATGAAGGGATTATATTTTCACGGTAACCGCACATATATTGGTTCTGTCATACCACATGACATTTTCCTTCACATGGATTACCTTTACACATTGCTAGATGTCAATCTTGGACGGCGACGTGAATTGATCGATCTCGGTGAATCGATGAGAATATCACTGCGTTTGCCATTGTGAATGGGAACCTAATGGGTCACACACATAAAGTGAGAATTGAGCATTTGGAATTGGACCTTGTCCAAGTGGGAGATTATAAGAATTAATGTCCAAGGTCCAAATAGTTGGGTCGGACTTAATTACTTATTGGACCAAATTAATTAATTAGATTAATTAATTGGGCCCATTTGTTGATGGGTTCTAGTTGGACTAAAACTAGGGCTAGGGTTAGCCCTACCTATATATACTAGGCCACAACAGATTAATCATAAGAGTTGATCTTTAATTACTTGCTAGCACAAGCAAAAGACAACCCAATCAATTTCTCCCAAAAGTTTCTTTCATCTGTTCTTGATCGTGGAAGTTCAGATCTGTTCTTGCTGTGTGGATCACCATTAGAGGCTGGACAATTGGACAGCTGTGGTATTGAAGATCGCACTTCTAGCCAATCAGATAATCAGATATCACGATATTCATCAAAGGTAAACTTCTATCACGAATTCTCTCTAAATACAAGGTTGATCCGAACTTATAGGAATTGAGTATTTAATTTCCGCTGTGTATGTATACCTCAATTCCTTACAGGCACAGAAACTTCTTTGGCACTCCTACGCACTAGTTTTTTTTTGAGCATTGACTTGAGGTAGTCCAGTAGAGTAATTAGGAAAATTTTATTATTTGATTTTTTACTAGTTATTGAGTAATGTGGTTGAAATAAATATTGAAGAATTACAACATTAATTTAACAATTATCGTTGCTAAGAATATATCTTTTAATACAAGATAAAGCATATAACAACCAAGCACCAAACATTTTGATGCAGGCTTTGCAGACTATAATTTAGGTCGCGTGAAGTTTCAAGAATCTAGCTCTAGGAATTTTTTTACTACTCAAATATTTCTTTGTTATTCACATGATCACAATATTTGATCCTTATTATTTACACTTAAAACATTTTTGTTATGAACAGTATTGATTGTTTATAGTTTAATGTGGACTTCTTGTTGTCGCAATGCCAATGACCTTCTTCTTTTAGAAGCTCTTGACTACTATGTCATGATGTAATATCAACATAAGAAAAGTTTTGACTTGATAGAAAAGATAAAAAAAATTTAACTACTTACATGTGTAGGTTTGAGTGAGCTTGGACGGCTTGTCATTGAAAAGATTTGAAATGGAAATATCCATAGAGGTTTGGCTATTCAAGATGGAAGAATGGAGGGAAGCGAAGACATATCAAATGAGGGCAATGATTGACAATATTCTAAACAAATTGACTATTATCCAATGACAATTTTTTTTATCAACATGATAAGTTAATGCAGATGAAATACGACGTGACAAATTCCCTTGTACCTAATAAGGGACTCTATGTCGTCTTTGCATTCATGCGAGCCAATTACAATGTGTAATGAGAGATTCTGAGATATAGTCAGACATAAAATATGAAAATGTGACGGATCGATGTTGTTGATCCACTACTAAACAAATGTTGACCAACCACATAACTTCTTTCCGTTAAAGAGTAAAGAGAATGTATGACACCTTCAAGGGGACCACTTAATCCACTTAAACCATTCTCTCCGTCTTTATAAATAGTGGTACAACTCTCGGACACAAGAATAATAATACTCACGATCACATTAACTTTCTTGACTATTAAAATATCACAAGAAAACACTCCATCAATGTCAAGTTCAACTTCGACAAGCAACAATCAATCCAATTCATCAACACCTCAACCACACTAGATTCAAGCACCTACATTGCCTACAATTGTTTCAAAAGTTAATCATTTTAGTGTTCCTTAGGCCATTGAAAATTACCGAACAAAAGTTGTGATTTTATTTTTGAAATTTCTTTAAATGAACTAGATTTTTATAAGAGACACATAATGACATAAATTTTGAAATTCAAAAAATGCGAAAACCTAAAACTTATGTCAATTAAAATAATTATCATAGGAAAAGTTAATTCTAATATGGGTAAATTAGGGATGTGCTCTTCAACCTTCCACATGGTGTGATTATGGATTTCTAACCTTCAAAAGTGAAGATTTAGATCTCATCTCAGTCCAGAGTTGAAATAATAATAATCAGGCCGAACGAGAAAGAATTCAAGTACTCGCTTAGATATGAGTTGAAGGAACAAACAATGATGCGTGTTAGCGAATTTTATTTTGTACGGATCACACAAGTAATAAAGTAGATTTTGAATCCAAATATCGTACCCACAGAAATTTAGATAGTTCAATTGCAATTAAATTAATCTTAACCGAATCAAATTACTTTTAAAAGTTTGGTGTTTTAAACTAGGGGTTAATTACACTATATACGACTGAACTTTACACTCTATTTCATTTATACCACCGAACTTTAATTCGTTTCATTTATACCACCAAACTTTATACCATATTTCATTTATACCATCGAACTTTATACCATGTTTCATTTATACCACCGAACTTTAATTCGTTTCATTTATACCATCAAACTTTAAAGTTATTTTCAGTTACTCATATTTTATTTTCCTTTCTAGCCCATTCACTTTTACTTTTATCTATTTCTACCCCATTTCCATACAGTTTTATTATAAAATAAATTAATATAATTATTTTATTGTTGAATCAAGACATTTAGTGAATTAGCAAGTAACATAATAACATTGAGATAAAGAAAATGATTTCCTTTTGATTTGGTTCAAATTTAATCAATAAAATAATAAATTTTTAAGTTGAGGATCTTAATTTTTTACCCGTCTCAACTTAAAAATTAAAAATTATGACATTAAATTTTATCTTCAACTTAATTTTTACCCGTTGAAACGAATTAGTTGAATTTAATGTCATAAATAATGAATTATTGGCAAAGCAAACAAAAGTTAAAGTGAATTGGCTAAAAAAAAAAAAAAAATATGAGTAACTGAAAATAACTTTAAAGTTCGGTGGTATAAATGAAACGAATTAAAGTTCGGTTGTATAAATGAAACATGGTATAAAGTTTGGTGGTATAAATGAAACGAATTAAAGTTCGGTGGTATAAATAAAATTGAGTGTAAAATTCAGTGGTATGTAGTGTAATCAACCCTTTAAACTAGCTAAAATATTAACTAAAAACAATAAATAATTATAATTCATATAAATAAGAGATTAACTTAGATGAGAATTACTTTAACTTTGGGAAAGAAAAGCGTACTAGGATCCCGAATCCACTTATACCAATTTCCATTAACCCAAACCGTTGAATTTGATAACATGATTTAATCATGAAGATCAATATTTATAATTTGTTTAACAATCTCTCTCAAGTAGAATTAAACATATCCCTATATGTGACCCGACTATATCTCTATGACGAATGCGAACATACAAGAATGCATTAAAATTTGTGAATACTTAAAAATCACGTAAAGCATAGTTGTATATCTTTATCTCCTATCGACTCTATGATAATTGATACTATGTTTAACTTATTTTTAATCTCTCGATAGTAAAATAAGCCACAAAACTCATACAATCATTGCGTACATAAATGTAGATGAAGAGAAACCAATATCAATTATTCAAAATTAAAAACATGCTTAAATACCAAAAACTAGGTTCAAAGAATTAAAGGATCATGATACAAGTTTCATCATGATCCTAGTATTAAATAATCTAGCCTAGCATACTAAGAAGAAGAAAGTAAAAAGAAAATTATAATATAGAAGCCATCACCCAGATAAGAAAAAAATTCAAAAGATGAAATCTTGATCTTCGTTGAATTCTTGAAAGAGTAAATTTTGATCTTCGTTTCTTGATTCTTCACTTGTTTTTTTTCCCAAAATTCGGCTCTAAATCGGCTTCCCAATTATGAATTACTAACTCATACTCATAGTTCCCTAATAGTGCCTAAAAGGATCCTAAAAAATCATTAAAATTGTGTCCCAAAAGGTTTTCTAATTGGAGTCGAACACAAAGAGGAAACAAAAATTCGTCGTCCAAAAGTTACATTGGGTGATCGCTCAGTGCATTCTTGGGCGATCGCCTAATTATGCTGAATTGGGTTCTGCTGATTGTTTTGGGTGCTGGGCATTTGCCCAACTTATGTTCTTCCAAATTGTGCCTTTTAGTCCTCCAACTTTAGATTTTGTCCTCTTTAGTCGTCAAAACTTTTAATAACCTCTAATATGGTCCTTCAAGCTTCAATTGAGTATAATATAAACCTCATACTTCTGAAATATCTTTCAATTTATTGCTCTTTTCATCCATTCTTCTCCACTTGCTATTAAACAGGTCCAAAACTGAACAATAAATTAAGTAGAGAATTAATAAAATAACAGAATAAAAGCTTAGTTTAAAGGCTTGGATAAGTACACAAAATGCACTTATCAAATACCCCCAAACTAAACATTTGTTCGTCCTCGAACAAAAACAAAATTAAAATACAAATTTAAACTAAGCTAAGAGAATTACCAGAAATTAAGTTAATGTTAAATTTCTTACCATATGCCTCATGTTCGAATATAAACCAACACTTTTAGAAACATATTAAACAACACAACAAATAATTTTTTTTTTACTTATCCGATGCTCGACCTTTTGTGAGTGTGTGAATAACCAAATATTGAACTTACACCTCTATCAGACCACGACCAATATTGAACTTACACATCTTGTAAAATATCACACTTCTAATACTTTTCTCTCCAATCCCGATGTGTTCTAGTGAATTTGATTCTATTGATCAATATAATACTTTTTTCAAATAAAGCAGTAAAAATTAGAAACTTGTATTCCTAGAATTATGATGGTGAGTGATTTTTAAATTCTCATCTTCAGTCTCTGAGGTTCTAACCTAGCTATCCTTACTGAGCACTTCTAACTCTTTTTATTTATTTAACTCATGTGTACATTTTTACATCTTGTGTGCAATACTTCTCTCCCGTAAGCTTTCTATGTGACCCATGTAGCGAGCTTTGGACTGATGACTCCAAAGTCAGATGACCATACGATACCAGATTTTAAAATACTCTAATAGACTTAATTACTTGAATCCCACAGGCTATAAGAGAAGTGAAGATGTAATTTTTTTACTATGACTCATGTAACGAGATTTGGGCCGATGACTCTTAAATCAGATGACCATAGAGTACCATGTTTTAAAAGTACCCTAACAGGTTTAATTACTCGAGTCAGACATTTTATTTTATTTTTATTAGTAGTGAGTAGTTCCCAGTTTAGATTCCTTGACTACAACTTATTCAACCAAAGATGAGACCAAGAAAATCCAAAACATCGAAATTCTACAAATACATGTACTAACTTTAACACCTCCAAACTGTTCTCAAACAGTTTGGTTACTAGTTTAAGGATTTGGGGACGAGAATTTTCACAACAATTCTAAGTCAACAATATCAACTCATACACTACAGTCATGTTCTCATTTAAGTGATAAGTCAATAGTAGCCACGTGCTTCATTAATCTAGTCTAACATGGATAAACATTCAAGTAAAAACATAGTTTAGGTGTTGTCCAATAATCTAACTAAAAATTTATTTAACTTCAAACAAATACTAATATCATTGGCGGCAAGCCTTTCAATAATAATTTTTTGTTTATTTTAGTAGTTATTTAGACCCGAATAGTAAGCAGATTCAAAATTTATCAAATAAATATCATGATACTTATCCCACCTCCAAACTAAATTATTACATTGTCCCCAATGTAATAGCAAAAATAAGCAAGTAAAGGAGGAAAGAGATGAGTTACTCCCTGGAAGTAGATATGGAGAAGATGGATCTGGCTGGTTGAAGGTCCGGTTGAAGTGGACTCAGATGTTGTGCTAGGACTCATGGTCGAAAGATGATGTCATAGATATTATCCATGCGACGTGCAAATGGGAGCATCCTGTGGTTGACATGGTAAGGCTTTATAAGTGTAATAAACAATATATAAAAAAATTAATGCATTATTTAACCTAAATTAATTAATTAGGATATAAAAATGGATTGTCTCCCATTAGGTACTTATTTATAGACGTTAGCTTGACTTTGTAACAATCATTTTACAGCACTTTAAATAGTGCTTTGAAGGACTTACTTTGCTTGCATCTATTGACTTTGCACCATTTTTCATTTATCCTCAAAAAATTTAATTTCCGCTCCTCATAAATATATGGTTGAAGTTTAGCACCTTGCTCAAACACAACTACGACAATTTCAACTTCCTCATCGACCTTGATCACAAAATTAATTTTAGAAGAAAGACGGGAGTCGGAGAATTGCTTGATAAGTGTAACACAATTAAATGTCACTATTTTATTTTGCCCATTTAAGATCATCTTCTCTTTATCCACATAATATTCTTCTTTAATTGGTGCTTCATCAATTTGGATGATATGTCTGTTATCCAAAATCTCAGACAGTTTCTCTCCACTATTTGTTGTAATACTTGGCATGTGTTTCATTAGGTTGGCTTCAGTGTCGATTGGAAAGGTGTATGAGTAGGGATAAAAACTTTGTATGACCGGTAGTTTCCATATATCTCTTAAGATCAAGTCATCCTCATCAATTTCAGAAGTTGCATCATATCTTGCTATATTAGCATGATGCATTGCAATGAAATCTCCAAAAAGCATATGTCTTCATCAATTTCAGAAGTTGCATAATATCTCGCTATATTACCTGGTACATTGCGATGAAATCTCCAAAAAGCATGTTGTCCTCATCCATTTGAGAAGTTACATCATATCTCGCTATATTAGCCTGGTGCATTGCAATGAAATATCCAAAAAGCATGTTGTCCTCATCAATCTCTAGATCTTCCATCTTGTGTTGTGGTATGAAAAGAGACAAATCAAACACTGAAATAAACTAATAATAATAATAATAATAATAAAAAATTAAATAAATAAAGTTCAAATTAGTGTTAAAATAACTGAAAAAACTAAAACTAAATCCCCCGGCAACGATGCCAAAAACTTGTTAGCGAATTTTATGTTGTACCGCAAGTGTACGGATCGCACAAGTAATAAATAAAATTTTGAGTCCAAGTATCATACCCACAAGGATTTAGATAGTTCAATTGCAATTAAATTAACCTTAACCGAATCAAATTACTTTTGAAAGTTTGGTGTTTTAAATTAACTAAAATATTAACTAAAAATAATAAATAATTATAATTCAAACAAATAAGAGATAAAATTAGATGAGAATTACTTTAACTTTGAGAAAGAAAAGCGTATTAGGATCTCGAATCCACTTATACCAATTCTCTTTAACCCAAACTGTTGAATTTGATAACATGATTTAATTATGAAGATCAATGTTCTTAATTTGTTTAACAATCTCTCTCAAGTAAAATTAAACATATCCATATATGTGACCCGACTATATCTTTATGACGGATGCAAACATACAAGAATGCATTAAAATTTGTGAATACTTAAAGATCACGTAAAGTATAGCAGTATATCTCTATTCCCTATCGGACTCTACTTTAATTGATACTATGTTTAAATTATTTTCAATCTCTCGATAGTAAAATAAGCCACAAAACTCATAGAATCATTGCGCACATAATTGTAGATGAAGAAAAATCAATATCAATTTTTTAGAACTAAAAATATGCTTAAATATCAAAAACTAAGTTCAAAAAATTAAAAGATCATGATACAAGTTTTATCATGATCCTAGCACTAAATAATCTAGCCTAACATACTAATAAGAAGAAAATAAAAAGAAAAATAAAATATAGAAGCCATCACCCAGATAAGAAGAAAATTCAAAAGATGAAATATTGATCTTGATTTTCGTTGAATTCTTGAAAGAGTAAATCTTGATATTTGTTTCTTGATTCGTCTCTTGTTTTTTTTTCTCCCAAAATTCGGCTCTAAATCGGCTCCCCAATTATGAGTTACTAACTCATATTTATAGTTTCCTAATAGTGCCCAAAAGGATCCCAAAAAATCATTAAAATCGCGTCCCCAAAAGATTTCCTAATTGGAGTCAAACACAAAAAGGTAACAAAAATTCATCGACCAAAAGTTACAGTGCATTCCGAGCGATCGCGTCCTAGTGCATTCCCGGCCGATCGCCTAGTTATGCTAAATTGGGTTCTGCTGATTGTTTTGGGTGCTGGGCGGTCGCCCAACTTAAGTTCTTTCAAATTAGACATTTTAGTCCTCAAACTTTGGATTTTATCCTCTTTAGTCCTCAAAACTTTTAATAACCTCCAATGTGGTCCTTCAAGCTTCAATTGAGTATAATTTGATCTTCATACTTCTGAAGTATCTTCCAATTTATTGTTCTTTTCATCTATTTTTTCCACTTGCTATTAAACAAATTCAAAACTGAAATAGGAAGGAAAATACAATAAATTAAGTAGAGAATTAATAAAATAACAGAATAAAAGCTTAGTTTAAAGGCCCGAATAAGTGCACAAAGTGCACTTATCAATGCGGTATGCGGGGTATTGATCACTGGTCTAAATTTGTCTTTGACAATGGGAGAATCAGTGCAAGTGAACGAATCACAACTGGTAATGGGACATGTCACCCGTGAATTTGATACGAAAGATGATAGGATGGCTGCATATTTAATGAGAGTAAGAGATTTATGGAGAAAGTTTGCCCAATTTAGATTAAGAAAGTATGGAAATGAGAATACTCGAGCAGATTCACTGTCAAAATTGGTGTCCTCAATTTGTGGTCTACTTCGATATAGACTTTTATTAATTTGAGCTTTATATAAATCATTGAAATTTTAGAAATAGGGTCAGAACCCTGTTGGATTTACCCCATACTCAATTACCCAACAAAGGGAAAATACCAAACAATGCTCTCAAGGTGAATAGATTGAAACTTAACGTAGCTGGTTTTACAGTCATCAAGGAAAAAATCTATCATAACGAAATTACCATGCCTTATCTCAAATGTATCAGTCTTAAAAAGAGAATGCAGATATTTGTTAAAATATATGCAGAGATGTCAAGAAATCACCAGGGATCGACAATGTTGGCATTTAAAACTCTTCTACTACATTATTATGAAGCAAGACGCGAAGGAGTTTGTAAAAAAAAAAAAGCGATATCTGTCAATGGTATGGAAATTTGATTTACCAACCCACCAAAAATCAATCACCACTATTTGAAGTCTGCCCGTTTTATCTGCGGGGTATGGATGTTTTGAGAACAATTCCAATAGCCGTCCAGCGCAAGCTTCTGCTCATGGCCATAGACTATTTCACTAAATGGTTTGAGGCAGAACCCCTAGCCATGATTACGACTAAAAAGGTCTAGGAATTTGTGTGGAAAAATATCATTTGTCGTTTTAGAATTCTATGGGTATTGATCACCGATAATGGAAAGTAGTTTGATAATTATAGCTTCAAATTTTTTATAAGATTGATTGCTATTTGACATCACTTTTGCACCCTCAGAGTAACGGGCAAGCCTAGGTAGAAAATCGTACTATTCTTTGCAACCTCAAGAGATATCAAATGTATTATGGACAGGGGCAGAGCCAGGAATTTTAGCTTGTGAGAGCAATATGGCGGTTAGCATTACTATAGTGTTGGCCGACGACAATACGCTAGCTTGTAGCGTCTATAGCAATAAGCAACGAAACAATAGCCAGTAGAGATAGCGTCATTGAAGAAAACAATAAAACAACTTATTTTGTTCAAAATTATGTTCTAGTTAAGTACAAAAATTTTAAAACTCAACTAATTTTCACGAGATTTGTACGTTAAAAAAAGAAGGGATATTTTGTTTAATTTTTCAGATTTTAGAATTGAGATTCAAATAAACGTTTAGGTGTAAAAGAATACATTCGGTGTTAAGTACAGTGTTTTGTCAATTTTATCATTCTAAAACATGAGAAATTAACACTCAAGTTTATATAATTATGTAAGAAGACAAAATATGCAAATGGAACTAAAGATTAGAGATTTAAAAGTTATTTTTAAGATTGGGAATTAATTGCACAAATTTCTCGAAAGAAAATAAAAAGAAAAAATAACACAGCAGTTGGGACCCCAAATCAGCCTAAACACAAATAATAAGCTTTGCCACTAGGATAGGGAACTTCCTTTGCATCTATCTAAATTTAAAGTTTATATTTTCTTGTGGGGACAAAATTATAAAATTTAATTTTTTTCTAAAACAAAACAAAATTTTGAAATCAGAGTGGGGCCGGTTGCCCCCACTCTAAATCCGCCAATGACTATGGGCATACTACATGATGCTTAGGAAATCGACGAGTGAGACTCTATTTAAGTTATGTTTTGGATTGGAAGTGGGTAATACTGGCAGAAGTGATAGAGACAACCCCATGCATGGAAATAGAACTTGCCGACTTTGAAGTACACAAGTTCAAACTCGACATGCTCAACGAGGTAAGGAGAATGGTAGCCATCCGATTAGCGGGTTGTAAGAGAAAAGTAGCAAAGTACTTTGACTAAAGAGTCAGACCTCGATTTTTTCAAACACGAGATCTAATACTAAGAAATGCGAAAATGGTAGAGAATTGGCTGACAAAACTTGAACCAAAGAGAGAAGGACCGTATGAAGTAGTGAGAGTGGTAAGAAGGGAGCATACAATTTAAAAGATTTATCTGTAAAACAGTTGGGAAGACCATGGAATGTCGAGGATTTGAAAAAGTATTATGAGTAATAGACCATTGTAGAATCAATAAGCGAACATGTTTTCATCTTAGTTTCTTTTCTAATATATCAATTTTAAGCTAGCCAACTCCAAATATAAGGTCGTTATAGTTTGTATTTACAATTCAATAATCGTTAATAAAAAATTAGAGCTAGCAGATGATAAGGGTTTTAAAGAAGGGCGAGTATAGATGGGACTTCTAGGTACACCTATTGATTTCGACTGCCAAATTATCCCTACTCATAAAGATAGTGTTACAATAAAACACCAACATAAGACTTGATTCTTCATAGAACAGTCCAAGCATTGATCATGTCGAGCGACTAAAAAACTTTGTTAATACTCCAAGTATTCGTAAGACTTGATTCCACATCGAGCAGGCAAAGTCTTGATGACAAATCAATTGACTAACATCATGTTTTGCTAGCCTTAAATTATAATTTAAACTGGTCAAATATATTTTTTATCCACACACATTTCGTAGAACCCATAACGTACTAATTACTTATTATCCACACATTCCATAAATCCCACAAACTATAAGCACTTCAAAATATTTTTAACATTGCCAAACATTGGCAACATGCACTAAACCTTGATTAATATACCATGTATGCGTAAGACTCAATTTTGCATTGATCAGTCAAAGCCTTGATGACACATTGAGTGGTTGAAAAACCTTGGTTAATACACCAAGCCTTCAAAAGCCTCCATCATACGTTGAGCGGCCAAAATATTGGTACCATATCGAACATATGAAGGTTGTTGATGATATGTCAGATGCTAACAAGCCTTAATCTATAAACAAGTCATCTAAAGAGCTTTGGGTTTTGTCCAAGTAATTGCAGGCCCTACATAATTGTTTGGAATGTTAATTTTTTTACAAAATTTATGTATACAATGGTATTGCTTCCAGGTTGATGTTTAAATCTGGATTGTTCACAAGTCAGATAGTTTGCATGACTATTGATAAGTGCATTTTGTGCACTTATTCGGGTCTTTAAACTAAGTTTTTATTCCGTCATTTTACTGAATTTATACTTAATTTAGTATTTTATTTTTCATATTTCAGTTTTGGACCTGTTTAATAGCAATTGGAGAAGAATGGATGAAAAAAGCAATAAATTGGAAGATATTTCGAAAGAATGAGGATCTAATTGAACCCAATTGAAAGTTGAAGACCAGATTGGACATTGTTGAAAGTTGAAGGACCGAATAAGAGATGATTAAAAGTTGAAGGACCAAATTGGAGATTATCAAAAGTTGAAGGACCAGATTGAAGATTATTGAAAGTTAAAGGACCAAATTGGATGAAATGAAAAGTTGGAGGACTAAAGAAACCAAAATGAAACTTTGGAGGACCAAAACAACGCAATTGGAAATCATAAGCTGGGCGATCGCCCACCTTATAGCTGGGCGAGCGCCCAGCATTGTTAAACAGCAGCAGAGAGCAATAACCATCAACTGGGCGATCGCCAAGGCTAAATTTTGGCTACGGAAGATTTTTTCCTTTTTTAGGTTCGACTCCGATTAGGTAACTTTTGGCCCACGTTTTTTTAGGTTTTTTTGGTATCTTTTGGGGCATCATTAGGGTAATATAAATATGAGTTATTAACTCATATCAGAGGGTTTTTTGAATGGAATTTTGGGGAGCCGAATTTGGAGAGAAGAACGGGAGACAAATCAAGAACGAAGATCAAGATTCATCCTTTCAAGATTAAAACGAAGATCAAGTTCAATATTTTATCTCTCAATTATTTTCTTCTTATTCGGGTGATGAACTCCATATTTTCAGCTCTTCTTTATTTTTGTATTATTAGTATGCTAGGCTAGAATAAATAGTGCTAGGATCGTGTTGAAGCTTGTATCATGAATCTTTAATTCACCGAACCTAGTTTTGATATTTAAGCATGTTTTTATTTTTGAACAATTGATATTGATTTTCTCTTCATCTACAATTATATGCGCAATAGTTGTATGAGTCTTGTGGCTTATTTTACCTTCGAGAGATGGAAAATAGGTTATACATATATTAATTGTCGTAGAATCCGATAGGGGATAGAAATATACCGCTATGCTTTACGTGGTCTCCAAGTAATTACAAATTCTAATGCATTCTTGTATGTTCGCATTCGTCATAGAAATATAGTCGGGTCGCATATAGGAATATGTTTAATTCTACTCGAGAGAGAGATTGTTAAATTAAATTAGGAATATTGATCTTCATAAGTAAATCATGTTATCAAATTTAATGGTTCGGGTTAAAGATAATTTATATAAGTGGATTCGAGATCCTAGTACACTTTTCTTTTCCAATTTTAAAGTAATTCTCATTTAGTTTAATTTCTTATTTGTTTGATTTATAATTAGTTAATTAATTTTAGTTCATGTTTTAATTAGTTTAAGAAACAAATATTCAAAAGTTCCTTAGATTTGGTTAAGGTTAGTATAATTGAAATGAACTATCTAAATTTTCGTGGGAACGATACTTGGACTCAACATCCACTTTATTACTTGAGCGATCCGTGCACTTGCGGAATTATTAAAGATATAAAATCGCTGACAAGTTTTTGGCGCTGTTGCCGGAGATTTAGTTTTAGTTCTTTTCAGTTATATTAGCACTAATTCGAACTTTATTTAATTACTTTATTTATTTATATATTTTTAGTTTATTTCAGTGTTCAACTTGTCTCGTTTCAGACCACAACAAAACATGGAAGACCAGGAGATTGATGAAGACAATATGCTAGTTGGAGATTTTTTGACTCCACATATCATCCAAAGACAATCTATCTTTGATGAGGACAACATGCTTGTTGGAGATTTCTTCGCAATGCACCAGGCTAATAACGTGAGATATGATGCAATTTCTGATATTGATGAAGACAACATGCTTTTTGAAGATTTCCTTGCAATGCAACATGCCAATATAGCGAGATATGAAGCTACTTCTGATATTGATGAGGACAACATGCTTGTTGGAGAATTCATTGTAGATCATCCGAATTTCTATTGGAAGAATAATTACAATAATATCAGATCACAAGGTCTTCAGTTTCAAGAGCCAGAAAAGAGAACTTCACTAGAAGACATTCTCGGTAAATTCATCGAAAAAACTGATCAATTCATGATAACAGAGATCAATCTTCAAAATCAAAGCGCTTCAATAAAAAATTTGGAAATACTGATGGGTCAGATGGCAGTTGATATATCAGCCAGAGTAACAAGTACGTTGCCGAGCAATACAGAGGTGAATCCCAACAAAAGTGTTATAGCTGTTACTACCAGAAGCGGGGTTCAATTACCAGAAATCCATGTAAAGAGGCCAGTTGCAAATAAAGAAAATGAACCATCCACTGATGAGAAGTACATGGAACAGATTGAACAAACAACATATATTAAAGAGAGTTCATGTACACAGGTCATGGCAATCGTTCCTATCAAATCATATGAGCCTCCGATCCCACTTCCTCAGAGATTACAAAAGCACGAGTCAGACAAGCAATTCTCCTACTCTTCTATCTCTTCTAAAATTGATTTTGTGATCAAGGTCGATGAAAAAGTTAAAATTTTCGTGGTTGTGTTCGAGCAAGGTGTTACATTAAAATCCTATTCTAATGAGGAGCACAAATTCAAAATTTGGAGGATAAATGAAAAATGGTGCAAAATCAATAGATGCAAGCAAAGCAGGTCCTCAAAAGTATTATACAAAGTGCCGTGAGCAATCAGAAAATAAGTCAAGCTAATGACTATAAATAAGTGCTTAATGGGAGGCAACCCATTTTTTAACCATTTTATTTACTTGCTTTATATGTAGTAATTTTAATTAGTTTAAATAATTTAATTAGTTTTTATTTCATCTATCTATGCCCTTAAAGACCTTCCCATATCAATTGCAGGATGTCCCACTTTGCGAGCCGCCTGGATAATATATATGACATAAGCTTTTGGCCAATAGTCGCAGTACTACATCTGATTCCACTTCAATCGGACCTTCAACCAGCCAGATCCCTCTTCTCCACATCTATCTCCGGGGAGTAACTGATCTTTTCTCTTATCTATTTACTTTATTTCGTTATTACATTGGGGACAATGTAATGTTTTAGTTTGGAGGTGGATTAAGTATCATGATACTTAAGTATTTTGAATTTGCTTATTTTTCGGGTCTAAAAAAAAATATTTTCGTTTATTTTTATTATTTTCATTTAGTTAAAAAAAAAATATTAGCTATTGTTGAATATCTTATCGCCAATGATAATATTTGTTTGAATTTAAGTACGTTTTTAGTTAGAATATTAGACAACACTTTAACTCGTACTTTTACCTGAATACTTATCCATGTTAGACAAGATTTGAAGCACGTAGCCACTGTTGACTTATCACTTATTGGAAACATGACTTGAGTGTATGTGTTGATATTATTGACTTAGATCATTGTGAAAAAAAAATTCATTCCTAAATTCTTAGACTAGCAACCAAACTGTTTGAGAACAGTTTGTCTACTAAGTTAGCACATGTTTTTTGTGGAATTTTGATGGTTTGAATTTTCTGGATCTCATCTTTGGTTGAATAGGTTGTAGTCAAGGAATCTAAATCAAGCACTACTCACTGCTGAAAAAAAAAAAAAAAAACAAAGAATAAAATATCTGACTCGAGCAATTAAGCCTATTAGGGTATTTCAAAACCTGGTACCCTAAAGTCATCTGACTTGGGAGTCATCGGCCCAAAGCTCGTTTCAAAAGTTACAAAAAAAAAAGTTTACATCTTTACTTCTCTTATAGCCTGTGGGACTCAAGCAATTAAGTCTGTTAGGGTATTTCAAAATCTGGTGCCCTATGGTTATCTGATTTGGGAATCATCGACCCAAAGCTCGCTACAAGGGTCACATAGAAAGCTAGTGAGAGAGAAGTATTGCACAAGATGTAAGATCGTTTATATTGGTTAAATAAAATAAAAAGAGTTAGAGTGCTCGGTAAGGATTGCTAGGCTAGAACCTAAGAGATTGAATATGAGAATTTAGAAATCACTCACCATCATAGTTCTAAGATTACAAGTTCTAATTTTTACCACTTTATTTGAAAAAGCATTGTATTGATCAGTATGAACCAAATTTACTAGAACACCTCGAGATTGGAGAGAAAAGCATTAGAAGTGTGATAAATTTACAAGAAGTGTAAGGAATAAATGACTACAAAGGGTTCGAGATTGTAAAAATATCAACAACACAATATTAGTCGTGATCTAATATATGTATAAGTTCAATTTTTGGCCACTCACATACTCACTAAAGGTCGAACATTGGATAAGTGAATTTTTTTTTTGTGTTGTTTGATCTCTTTCTAAACGTGTTACTTTATTTTTCAAACTTGAGGCATTTGGTAAGAAACTTAACATTAACTACATTCCTGTTAATTCTTTTAGTTTAGTTTAAAGTTCTAGTTTATTTTTATTTTTTGTTCGAGGACGAACAAATGTTTAGTTTGGGGGTGTTTGATAAGTGTATTTTGTGCACTTATTCGGACCTTTAAACTAAGCTTTTATTCTATCATTTTACTGAATTTATACTGAATTTAGTATTTTATTCATCATATTTCAGTTTTGGACCTGTTTAATAGCAATTGGAGAAGGATAGATGAAAAGAGCAAAAAATTGGAAGATATTTCAAAAGAATGAGGATCTAATTGAACCCAATTGAAAGTTGAAGAACCAGATTGGACATTGTTGAAAGTTGAAGGATCAAATCAGAGATGATTGAAAGTTGAAGGACCAAATTGGAGATTATCAAAAGTTGAAGGACCAGATTGAAGATTATTGAAAGTTAAAGGACCAAATTGGATGAAATGAAAAGTTGGAAGACTAAAGAAACCAAAATGAAACATTGGAGGACCAAAACAACGCAATTGGAAATCATAAGCTGGGTGATCGCCCACCTTATAGCTGGGCGAGCGCCCAACATTGTTAAACAGCTGTAGAGAGCAATAACCATCAACTGGCTGCGGGAGATTTTTTCTTTTTTTAGGTTCGACTCCGATTAGGTAACTTTTGGCCCACGTTTGTTTAGGTCTTTTTGGTATCTTTTGGGGCATCATTAGGGTAATATAAATATGAGTTATTAACTCATATCAGAGGGTTTTTTGAATGGAATTTTGGGGAGCCGAATTTGGAGAGAAGAACGGGAGACAAATCAAGAACGAAGATCAAGATTCATCTTTTCAAGATTAAAACGAAGATCAAGTTCAATATTTTATCTCTCAAATATTTTCTTCTTATCTGGGTGATGAACTCCATATTTTCATCTCTTCTTTATTTTCATATTATTAGTATGCTAGGCTAGAATTAAATAGTGTTAGGATCGTGATGAAGCTTGTATCATGAATCTTTAATTCTCCGAACCTAGTTTTGATATTTAAGCATGTTTTTATTTTTGAACAATTGATATTGATTTTCTCTTCATCTACAATTAATGCGCAATAGTTGTATGAGTCTTGTGGCTTATTTTACCTTCGAGAGATGAAAAATAGGTTATACATATATTAATTGTCGTAGAGTCCGATAGGGGATAGAAATATATCGCTATGCTTTACGTGATCTCTAAGTATTTACAAATTCTAATGTATTCTTGTATGCTCGCATTCGTCATAGAAATGTAGTTGGGTCGCATATAGGAATAGGTTTAATTCTACTCGACAAAAATTGTTAAATTAAATTAGGAATATTGATCTTCATAAGTAAATCATGTTATCAAATTTAATGGTTCGGGTTAAAGATAATTGATATAAGTGGATTCGAGATCCTAGTACACTTTTCTTTTCTTTTCCAATTTTAAAGTAATTCTCATTTAGTTTAATTTCTTATTTGTTTGATTTATAATTAGTTAATTAATTTTAGTTCATGTTTTAATTAGTTTAAGAAACAAACATTCAAAAGTTCATTAGATTCGGTTAATGTTAGTATAATTGAACTGAACTATCTAAATCTTCATGGGAACGATACTTGGACTCAACATCCACTTTATTACTTGAGCGATCTGTGCACTTGCGGAATTATTAAAGATATAAAATCGCTAACAACTATAACCACGCAAGTAATAAAGATATGCATTTAATTACAAAATAAGGCATAACAGTAATCTCTATCTATTATTGGACCCTATGTTATTCAATATCACGTGCTTATCTAGATTGAATCTTTTGAAAATAATAAAGAACACAACATATTCTAATGGTGATCAAACATTAAAATGTAAAAAGAAAATAAAGAATAATCAACCCAGAATCAACAAGTTACGAAGACGAAAAACTTCTAATTTATCAAAACGTGAAATTTCAACGTTCATCCTAGCAATAAGTAGTTTAGCTGGACATGATTCTGAAAAATAATTCAAAATATGAATACATCATGATCCGAAGTAGAAAAAGAAAGAGTAAACACAACTAGTGATTTATTGTCAAACAATCTTCAATCCCGTGTTCTCAATCTTCGTCTCTTTTATACTATTATCTGCCTTTTATATGTCTCAAAGTTGACTTCCATTCGTCCTAGCAGTTGTATACCAGTCTATTACCGAAAAGCGTGCTGTTTCCATCACGAAACATAACTCTAAGTGTGGGTTACAACCATGCGATCGCATGGTAATAAGTTGTGCTATCATGTTCTTAATTTTATACCATTGCGATCACACCTCTTCTTAACCCTGCGGTCGCATGGTTTTGTTCACTTCTCAATTTGTAGCTTAGTCTTTTGGTATTTGCATAGTAAGCCCCTCAACCTTCTTGAGTTTTTAATTTAGTCATTAGATTTCTTCTTTCATTTCATTTAAGTCCTCTTTCAACCCAGGTCCTTCATCTTTCCAGAGTTTTCATGTAAGTCCCTTATCTACTTTTTCAACCAATTTCAGTCTCTTTTCACTTATATTTGCTCTTTTTCATCCAATCAACATCCGGACTCGGGTCTTTCCTATAAAGATCAAAACAACATGCAATTACGTGGAAAACAAATACTCGAGTAGTCATAATTGCTCTTTTTTGTGGGCCCAATAAGTACACAATTGTACTTATCAAACACCCTCAAATTTGAAACTTATTCATCCTCGAATATAATAGTTACTAACAATCACCAATGTTCAGAAAACTGGACCGGCTATCGACTCGAAAAAGGCAACGGGTCAATGGTCAAAAGGTCGAACCGGTTTCAATTAAAAATTTAAAAATTAATCCAAAAATCTCACAAAATTTTTAAAAATAAGTTATTTGTAAATAAACTAACATTTATAGATAAAATTACTCACAAAACTTGGCTTTAAATAGACTTTTCATAAGTTTCAATTAAAAAATTAAAAATTAATCCAAAAATCTCACAAAAAAATGAGGAACAATTGAAAAAGAAGAAGATTAATGGGGGAAATGAGAAAGAAATCATGAAAAAAAAATGAGTGATTTTGCCTAAAAAAATTTTTGAAATGGAAAACTATTAAAACTAGACTAGTTCTACTGGTTTTCCTGGTTTAAGTGCTAAAAACTCTAGTTTTCGGTCTGGTTTCTGGTGCCTGGTTAAATTGGTAGACCGGACTAGTTTTGCGATAGATTCTCGATTTTTTTGATTGAACCAGCTAGTCCGGTCCAATTTTCTTAACACTGAAAAAAACACACACAAAACAAAATTAATAGTAATAGACACTTCACAAGATAAATAGCTTGTCATTCTCGCTTCAACTTTTGAAATGGTCGTAATTCTTGAAAACTTTCCAGGCATTATTACTGTAAACGTTCTTCTACTTAAACCACGCTTGAGATGTACGTATGAGTAGTTAATCCGACGTACTTAATTCTTATGTTAGTTAATCCGACGTACTTTCACTCTTGTACGATACACTCCCCTCAAACTTGTTGTTTTCTTTTAATCCCGGGATATCGAGTCTAAGGGTATGCTTTACTCATTACTTACTTACTCACTCAAAGTTGGTTGAGACATCCAATGATCGCGACTACCTATCTTTATGAAGATTCTACATTTATTGAGTGATTTTGACCAACAAGCTTCTACTAGGCAAGTCAAACTCATTAGTTATCCAATCCCCAAGTTAACTCTGCAAAGGATCTTTCTTGTTGGCTCTAGCTTAATTTTTTTTACGATCTTATGTGAAACCTCAGTTCATTAAGCTTTTAGATGACTCATGTAACAAGTTTTAGGCCGATGACTCCTAGGTATTTCAAACCTTAGGGCACCGGACTTTGAGAACCTCTACGGGCTTTATCACTTGAGTAAAAAAGGTTACGAAGAGATGTATACGATAAAATCATCCAATTCCTTTGCGTGCAAGAAGTTTATGCATGAAGATATTTAATTCCAGTCATTACCTAGCTTCCTCTAGCTGGCCTAAAGCATTCCACACTCATTTCAACAAACACGGAATCAACACAAGCCTAGGTAACTACTCTTAGCACTTAACTACTATCAAACTTAATTGTTTTATCGGATACGTGTTTGAGATGTATATGGTATTGAGTTGGTAGTTCTAGCCCATATGGCTTCCTAGCAGTTTCACATTTAAACAAAAGTAATATTCCCTTCTACACGTCATGAATTTAAGGAATTTCAAATAATTTACATCATTCGCCGGCAAGGCTATTTACAGGCATGCAATAAAAATTTTTTTCCCCAAAATATTAACCCGAATGTCAAGCAAAAATTAAGCAAATTTTTATCCCCGTCCCCAAACTTAAAACAAACATTCTCCTCAATGTAAAAGCAATAAAGTAAATAGAGAGATCAAAGACTCTTTGGAGTTGGGTCTGATGGTGCTGGCATAAAAAGTGTGGTAGGATTGACGTCTGGAGGATCTTGTCAAGGTGCTGGTCAGAAAATCTACGCGTAAAGGTCATACAGGTGGCCTGCACATTTGTCGAGATGCTTCTTGACCTGGTTACAGTCAGATCGAATCCAACTCTACTCCAAGTCATGTGCCATCTATGTATGCCTGATTGCGTCCATGTGAGATCACAGTGATGTCACCTCATACTACATCATGTGTTACTTGGTCTTCGTGGCTACAATGAGCTTTGTCTGCTCAGCTTGGATCTTGAGCAATTGGCGTAGCATGGTCGCAATGTCTCTGAGAGGTACGACTGGCTGGGCTGGCTGGCCCTCTCAAGGCTCATCCTCCACAATCTGTGTTGTATGTCGCCTCGCTTTCTCTAAAGCAGATCAATTTATCGTGCCCTTCAATTTTACCACTATCTTATATGAGGCAATATGACCCCAGCTTCTTTATAAATACAGCTGATCAATCCTAGAAAAATGGTGGTGTATCTTTTATCTGACAAAAATGCCAAACTGCTGATTAGTGTGTATATGTGGCTCTCCAAGTCTATCTTTCTCCCGTGCGCTAGATGATATGAGAATTGGGCCTTTGTAGCATTGAGAGTCGTGCGGTGTTTGCTAGGATCGTTGTTGTGGCACACAAATAGATTCAAGATCATTAGGGAGTATATCAACTTACTGTGCTCGAAGTCCCAATTGGGAATTGGCCACGCATCATCCCAGCCATAAAGGAACTGGGCTATGTTTTCCATATCATGGACCGTGGGTAGTGGATGGACGTCCTCTATGGTAGTGGTCAATGACTTGCAGGGTAAACACAATCCCCTTACCCTGCACCTACATCTACCCGTAGTGCTCTGTCCGTGCTGTGTTGATTTCATGGTTGAAATTTATGTAGAACTCATGAACCAGCTGGGAGTAAATCTTGTACGGTGTCTCTACTATTTGGGACCACCCACATACATCGATCAAGTTGTACAATTCAGAGTGTAGAAAATCTCTTAAATGTTCTGTTCGTTTTCCCATATGCTCCATTGACTCAAGACTTTGAAGAACCGTTGCTTGTGGTCCTCTGATAATTGAAGAGCTTCTAGTCGTATTCTTCCCTCTCTTTTTTTGCAGCGGTTGGGATGGGACGTTTTGAGGCCATGACCTATAAATCAAGTGAAGTCAAATTAGTCATGTATTAGATAAGAAGAATATCACAAAAGGTTGTAAAAATCACCCCCAAACATTCCCAAAACTAAGGCAATTTTATCACGAAACTATGTTCGACATAGCTATTTCGGGTCCCGAGAAAATGTCATAATAATGTTCAAAATTCAACCAGCACAGTAGCACTTGAGATTTCAAACTTTGGTCTACCACATATTCAAATTTCACATCAATCTCAAGTTGTTTGGACCTAATAGATGGGAGGACGAAAGTGTTAATGAAACTGGACGTGGGGGTAGGACCATGGCATGCCATGGTGTGCCTTTATGCCCACGTTTCATTTTTTTGAAGAAAAATCATACCCAAACTTGGGTGAGTGGTTTCATACGATAGGAACGACAAATGATTTGAGCCTATGGTCTTACTTTGCCAAAATTTCATAAAAAAGTTGGGTGGATCGTTTTTTCAAACACCTAGCGTGCAATCTTCTTGTGCCTTATGTGTAAGTGAATTAGATAGTCTATGGACCCCAAAATGTTTCAACACTAACATAAAAAAACCCAATCCTATCTAAGCCCATTCTCTGTACTTCAACATAAAACAAAAAACAAATAACATATTTCAATTGTATAGCATACGAATTTTGAGAAAAAGGAGAAGAACTTCTGCTAACAAAGGGAACATACCGTTGAATTTTGTAAAATAATTGGAGAAGAGAATGTGAATTGGGCAAGCTTTGTGATAAAGATATACATCGAAACCACTGTAAGGGAGATGGAATTCGATTGGAGATGGAGTAAGTGTGGGGAGGGAGGTGGTGTTTGTGTTTTTTTTTTTTTTTTTAAAATGAGTGGGCCGAGTTATTTGACTTAATAGTGCGATTACCTTACGATCGCAAGGCAGTCAGAGCCTGAGATCGCAAAGCGTGTATAAACTGCATTTATTGGGGAGATTTAAATCTGCACAGTCCATGCAATTGCGATGGTTTGACCCATGCGATCGCATGGTACAGTTTTGTTATTAGTGGCTTTTGGCGCCTTGCGATCAAAAGGCAATAAAGGCCCGCGATCGTAAGACAGGCTTTGGCTTAGCAGAACTAAATTCGCCCAGACCACGTGATCACACAGTTCTTTCCCGTGCGATCGCACGGTTATATCTTGCAAAAAAATTATTTTTTTACAACCTAACTCAGAGTTTAGTGTCAAAGTGTGTGCTCGTGTTGAAAATTTGGATGACGGTGATTTTATTTACGAACTACAATTCACTAAACTATACTCTTGAAACGTGCTTAAATGTCTAATGCTTCCTAAAATACTATATGCCATGCAAACTGAAATTAAAATTGCCTCCCATTAACCACTTATTTATAGTCTTAAGCTCGACTTTATCATGGTGATCACTCCGGATTGCCCAATGTGGTGAACGACATTTCTTTCAAAAATTCACCTTCCAAGTATGGTTTAAGCATTTGTTTGTTCACCTTATACTTGCCTTTCGTATCATGAGTAACTTCAACGGCACCGTATGGATAAACTTTCACTACCATGAATGGCCTAGACCATCTTGAATGCAGTTTTTTTTTGGAAAGAGCTTGAGGCGTGAATTGAATAAGAGAACCTTTTGTCCCGCCTTAAAGTGCTTCCGTTGGATATTCTTGTCATGCCACTTCTTCGTCCTCTCTTTGTATAATTTGGCATTTTCATATGCCTCAAACTGGAATTCATCTATTTCGTTCATTTGAAGTATTCATTTCTCACCAGCCTCTTTTAAATCAAAGTTCAACTTCCTCATTGCCCAATAAGCTCGATGCTCCAACTCAACTGGTAAATGGCATGCCTTCTAAAAAATGAGGCGATATGGTAACATTTCAATAGGGGTCTTGAATGCCATGCGATATTCCCAAAGGGCATCGTCTAGCTTTTTTGACCAATCCTTTTTCAAAACACTCACGGTCAACTCCAAAATCCTTTTCAACTCCCAGTTGGAAATTTTGACTTGGCCACTCATTTGTGGATGACAAAAATAGCCACCTTGTGCTTCACATCGTATTTTTCCAAGAGAGTTTGAAATTGACAATTGCAAAAGTGTTCATCTCCATCACTTATAATTGCCCGAGGGGTACCAAAATGTGTAAAAATATACTTTTTGAGGAAATTTACAACCATTCGGCCATCATTAGTAGGTAAAGCTACAACTTCTACCAACTTTGAGACATAGTTTACATCTACCAAGATGTATAAATTTGAGAATGAAGGTAGAAATTGTCCCATGAAATCAATTCTCCACACATCGAACAACTCAACTTCCAAGATGCTTCGAACAGGCATTTATTTCTTTCGTGATATGTTTCATATCTTTTGGCACCGATCACATTTAATCACCAAGCTGTGAGCATCTCTAAACAATGTCGGCCAATAAAACCCCGATTACAAAGCCTTGGCTGCAGTTTTGATAGCACCAAAGTGTCCTTTCTAAGGTAAATAATTAACTGTTCCAAAACTGTTTCCATCTCTTCTTTCAGTACACACCTCAGAATTACATGATCCTCACTCCTTATGTAGAGAATATGATCCTCTCAAAAATAGTATTTAAGTTCTAAAAAGAACTTTTTTAGTCGTTGGTGACCATAATTCGGTGGTACAATTTTGCTTGCAAGATAATTTACATAATCAGCTTACTACAGTACTTCTCTTTGTTTTTCAAATTGCTCTGTTCGAAAAATCTTCTTGTCTGGGAATTTTTCATTTATTGCATCATTTTCATTTCCTTCGGGCTGCTCCAACCTTGATAAGTGGTCGGCCACCATGTTATCACTCTCTTTCTTGTCGCAAATTTTCAAGTCAAATTCTTGAATAAGTAATATCCATCGAATTAGCAAAGAGGCATTTCAATGCTGGATGATCCTTGTGCACTATCATCTTCGATCTAATGAGGTAAGACCAAATTTTTCAAAGACAAATAATACTGCTAGTAGTTCCTTTACTGTAGTGGCATAGTTCATTTGAGCTTCATTGAGAGTTTGGCTGGTGTAATATATGACATATATGACCTTTTTCCTTTGATGTCCCAAAACTGCCCCGACAGCAAAGTCACTTACGTCGCACATGAGCTTGAATGGTAGATCCCAATCGGTGCCATAGTCACTGGTGTCAAAATTAACATGTGTTTAAGGGTATTAAATGTATTTAGACTGTCTATGGAGAAGTCAAATTTGACATCCTTTTCCAACATGTTATATAATGGTTTGGTGATTTTGGAAAAGACTTTTATGAACCATGTATAAAATCCTGCACGCCCCAAAAAGGATTGGATACTTTTAACTGTTGTTGGCGGAGGAAGTTTTTCTATAACTTGAATCTTTGCTTTGTCAACCTCAATGTCCTTAGCTGAGATTCGGCGTCCCAACACAATTCCTTCTTAGACCATAAAGTGGCATTTTTTCCAATTAAGTTCCAAGTTCGTCTTCTTGCAATGCTAAAGTACAATGGTCAAAATTTTAAGGCACTCATCGAACGACGACCCAAAAACCAAAACGTCATCCATGAATACTTCAATGAATTTTTCAACCATATCTGAGATAATGGATATCATACAATGCTAAAATGTGATAGGATCATTGCAAAGGCCAAATAACATTCTTTGATACGCAAACGTACCATAGGGACAAGTAAACGTTGTTTTCTCCTGATCTTCTAGGACTATATGGATCTGATTGTATCCCGAGTATCTATAATGAAAACAATAGTGAGAATGACCCGCTAATCTTTCCACCATCTGATCAATAAATGGTAAGGAAAAATGATCTTTTCGAGATGCATCATTTAACTTGCGATAATCAAGGCGAACCTACCATCTTATAGTTAGCCTGACCGGTATTATCTTATAATTTTCATTCTTTTCAATAGTAATTTCTCCTTTCTTAGACACTACCTAAACTAGACTTAACCAAGCACTATCTAAAATTGGATAGATGGTCTCGGCATCAAGTGGTATCAAAACTTCTGCTCGAACTACCTTTTGCAAATGGAATTTTATCTGTATTGATACTGTATTGTCGGCTTATATGCTTCTTTTATAAGTATCTTGTGAATGTAAATAGATGGACTAATACCTATGATGTCTATGATAGTCAAACCAATAGCTGATTTGTGTGCTCTAAGTACTCAGAGTAATTTGTCTTCTTGATCTTGATCGATAGAACTTGCAATAATGACTGGAAGAGTAGATGATTCACTGAGACAGGCATACTGCAGGTGAGATGGTAACTGTTTGAGCTTTATAGTTAGAGCTTGTTGAATGTATGGTAATGGTTGAGGAGGTCGAGTGCCTAATTCCATGTACTTCTTCATTCTTTCTACCTGTTCAGCCCCATGTAAATATCTGGTACATTCCACAAAGACTGAAGAGTCAGAGTTTACTTCTTGTGAATGCAAAATGCAAGCTTTCCAAGGATTTGAAGGATTTTCCAAAGTGAAAGTATTGGCTGTCTCGTGATTAATAATATCAATCTGAAAACAAAAGTCGGAGGTGCTCGAAAATTGAATTGCCTTTAAAACATTGAAGGTGACTTGGTCTTCATTCAATCTCAACACTAGATGTCCTTTCTGTACATCAATAAGTGCTCACCCGGTAGACAAGAAATGTCGTCCCAAGATAAGTGGTACATCCATGTCTTCTACCATTTCCAAGATAATGAAGTCGGTCGGGAATATGAACTTGTCCACTTTCATTAATATATCTTCAACAACCCCACGCAGACGTTTGACGGATCGATCTTCCAACTGTAATGATATTATTGTTGGTTTAGCTTCTTCGAGACCTATTTGCCTAAAAATAGAGTAAGGCATCAAATCAATGTTAGTACCTAAATCACATAATGCTTTTTTGAAAAGAACTACCAACAGTGCAAGTAATATTAAAGCTCTCTAGATCTTTTAATTTTGAAGGTGGTTTATTTTACAAGATCGAGATGCATTCCTCGGTGAGCATGACTGTTTCGTGCTCCTCTAACTTCTTTTTATTTGAGAGATTTTTCTTCATAAAATTTGCATAGCTCGGCATTTGAGCTAAGGCATCTGTGAATGATATGTTGATTTGGAGTTTCTTGAACACATCGAGAAATTTCTCAAATTGCTTGTCTAGCATGTGTTTTCGCAACCTTTGAAGAAATAGAATTTGTGGAACGTAAGCCTTGACTGATGACAGAATATTATATGGTGAAGAGTTTTCTTTTTCTTGTTTAACTGCTTCTTCTGATTTATTGGATTTGTTTACTCTCTCTTTGTTGGACTCAGTTTCCTTTACTACACCTAGTCTCTTTACATAAATTTCTGGCAACACAACTCCACTTCTCGTGATAATTGCATTTACCCACTCTTTTGAATTTACCTCGGTATTGCTTGGCCATGTGCCTAGTTGCCTTTCGGTGAAGAGCTTAGCCAATTGCGCATTCTGATTTTCCACATTCTTCATAGAGGCATCCTATCTTTGTTTCATTTTTTGAGCTTAGTTTTCATTCGTTCTGGTAGTTTAGAGAAGGCCTCTTTACATCCTCCTTTCATTTTCTGTCTTCCCTAATTTGGTAGATTCTGAACATTTTGGTTATTGCCATATGAGAAATTTGGATGATTTCTCCACCCCGGATTATAGGTCTGTGACTATGGATTATTCTGCTGTCCCTGAAAATTATGAACGTATGCTGCTTGTTCTGATAATGGGATATCAACGGTAGTTAAAGGACACTCTGATGATTGATGGTTTTCTCCACAAGTTGTAAATATTAGAATTGACATCTGAAACATATTGGTTGATTGAGAATGTTACAATGTTTCCATCCGTTTTGCGAATGAATCAATTTTTGCCACCATTAGTAAATTGATTTCTACCCGTACATTTTTGTTGCTTTTTTTTATGACCCTCTAACCGGACACATTACAAACTGCTAGCTCATTATCTCAAACAAGTCATGAAGGTCTCTAACGGATCTATTTTGGATATCGCCACTTGCTGTAGAATCTATTGAAGAACTACTGTTTGGAGTCAATCCATTTTATGCTCCTAAAGTAAAACTATGACTTGGACACTTTTGGAGCAATTCCTTGAATCTTTTCCATGCCTCGTAAAAATTTTCCAAGTTAGATTGTTGGAAGTTGGATATTTCATGTTTCAATCTGTTTACTTTGGTAGGAGGAAAGTATTTCAGTGTAAATTTCTGAACCAAATTTGTTCACGTAGCGATGCTACCAAATGGTAATAAATCTAACCATTCTCGATCTTTATCCTGTAGAGTGTGTGGAAAAAGTCTCGTCCTAAGTGCCTCTTTGTTGATACGTTGATATTTGAAGTTTCAATAGTATTCCATGAAACAAGAGAGATGATAGTATGGATTTTTTTCAATTCTTCCATAGAAAGATAGGTTGTTCGAGAACAGATTAATCACATCTGGTCGCAACTGGAAATTATCATGTCCATACGATGGATAGATTATGCTGGACTGGTTTTCAACAATAGGGGGCATCATGTACTTGCCCATAAGAATATCCTGTTCGTTGACTTCGGCTACTAGCACCTTAGGCATGAGAAGATTTTCTGCATCTACAGACGGTGGATCACGGATCCAGTTGTTGTCACCCATTGTGTTTTTTTGTTGTTTTCTCTTTTTCTGTTGTTCACATTGTCTTTGGTAAAAACTACGTTCTATTTCTGGATTGAAATCAAGTAGATCAAGATATTTTGAACTGGGCATGAACAATCAACACCTGAAACAATGATAAATAGGAGAAATTTAGTGTTACACAAAGAATAAAAAAGAAAATATTCATTAAAACTAATTATCAATTAACGCAGTAATCAATAAAACTAGTCTTTGGCAACGATGCCAAAAATTTGTTATCGATTTTAATTTCGCAAGTGGACAATTCGTTAACAAGTAATACAATGATAAGTAGAGTGTCGAACCCACAAGGATTATCAATCAATTATCCAATTAGTTAATATTTCTAGCTTTAACAAATTTAAAACACTTTTTCATTATCAATTCAAATTCTATGATTATCCTATTCTAAATTATAACGCAACCGAAAATAGTTTAAGTAGCAAATTTGAGTTTTACTAGCGCTAGGATTTACGAATCTACCGCCACATTTCACTAATTAATTATCCGTTAATCGTCTTCGTAAATTATTTTGCCTATGTTGAAAATTGGTGATCCTACAATAATCAAAAGCATCTCTCGATAGTCAATTAATTCTATATCGTTATATGTACCTAACTATCTCTAGCTACATTTCGAACATAAAGATATGCATTTAATCACAATGAACACTCGAAAAGATTTTAATAAGGCATAACAGTAATCTCTATCCATTATTGGACCATATATTATTCAATACCATGTGCTTATCTAGATTGAATCTCTAAAAAATAATAAATACCACAAAATATTTTAATGGTGATCAAACATCAAAATGTGAAAAGCGAATAAAGAATAATCAAGCCGAAATCAACAAGTTAAGAAAACAAAAAACTTATAATTAATCAAAACGTGAGGTTTCATTGTTCATCCTAGTAATAATTAGTTTAACCGGACAAGATTTCAAAAAATAATTCAAAATATGAATAATCATGATCCGGAGTAGAAAAAGAAAGAGTAAATACAACTCGTGATTTATTGTCGAACAATCTTCAATCCTCGAATCTGACCCGTCATGATGAGACTATTATCTACCTTTTATATGTCTCAAAGTTGACTTCCATCCATCCTAGCAGTTGTGTACCAGTCTATTACCAAAAAAAGTTTTGTTTCCACCACGAAACAGAATTCTAAGTGCCCGTTACAACCATGTGATCGCATGGTTGCACACCTTGCAATCGCATGGTAATAAGTTGTGCTATTTTGTTCTAAATTTTAAACCATTGTGATCACAACTTTTCTTAACCATGCGATCGCCGACACATGGTTTTGTTCACTTTCCACTTTGCAGCTTATTCATTTGGTATTTGTACAGTAAGCTCCTCAACTTTATTCATTTTTCAATTTAGTCTTTAGATTTCTTCTTTCATTTCAATTAAGTCCTCTTTTAATTTCTACCTAGGTCCTTCATCTTTTTAGAGTTTTCATGTAAGTCTCTCATTCTACTTTTTTGTCTAATTTCAGTCTTTTTTCACTTCGATCTACTCATTTTCATCCAATCAACATCTGAACTTAGGTTTTTCCTATAAAGGTCAAAACAACATGCAATGACGAAGAAAAAACACGCTCGACTATTCACAATTGTCCCTTTTTGTGGGTACCGATAGGTAAAAATTGTACTTATCAGTAGTCATATAGAGGGATAAAAGAAATGGCCTATATCACCTTCAAGGTGAAGTCCAAGTAGCTAATGGTTCTAGTTCTTTTTTGTCAATGAGGATATTAAAAAATTATGGCATAAAAAACTTGGGCACATGGGGAAGAAAGGGTTAAGGTTTGTTAGTGATCATCAACTGCTAGGTAAAGCTCAAGTTAACCCATTTCCTTTTGTGAAACATGCATTTTTAGACAAGTTCCATAGGCTTAGCTTTGGTAAAGGTACCTACAATTCACTTTGACCCCTAGACTATATCCATGCTGATCTAAGAAGACCTGAAAATCACCCTACGCCTGGACAAAATATGGATTTCTGCTCTTTAGTAGATGATCATAGTGGGAAGGTGTGGATCTTTCTCTTAAAGACCAAAGTTGAAGCTTTTATAAATTTCAAGAATTGGCTGAATTTGATAGAGAATCAAATGGACAGAAAGGTCAAAATTTTATAACCAGATAATGGCCTTGAATTTTGCAATCTTGAGTTTGATACATTAAAAAAAGGAAATTAAGAGGCATATAACTGTTAGGCATACCCCTCAGCAAAGTAGAGTTGCTCAGAGGTTAAATAGAATAATAATATATAAAGTCGGGTGTATGCAGCTTATTTGATTAATAGGTTATCCTCTAGTGCAATTAGCCTCAAAACCCTTGAAGAATTTTGGGGAGAAAAACCCACAAGTCTGTCCCATTTGAAGTTTTTGGCTGTGCTATGCATACCAAACTAGAGGGAAGTTAGATGCATGAGCATTTGGGTTACCCAATTGAGGTGGAAGTTTAGGTTGTGAGTGTGTGGTGAAAAAGGCATTAAAATCATTAATAATAGAGATGTGGTCTTTAATGAACTTGAAATGCCTAGCTTGAAAGATAAGAGATAGCCTAATATCAGATCTGGTTGTTCTAAAATTAATAAAGTTGTAACTGAGATAAAACATGGTAATTCAGATCAGGGTATAGCTGAATAAAGTCTAACTGAAACCCAACCTGATAAAGCAATTGAGCAAGAAGATACTAACCCAAACCACTTGAAAACCCTTTGAAGAAACCCATATTGAAATAAATGAAATGGTAAATGTTCAAGATTATCAACTTGTTAGGGATATAGAAAGAAGACAAGTTAGACCAAATCCGAAGTATAGCTCTTTAAACATGGTAGAGTATGCTTTAGTTTTAAGTGAAGCCATTGAAAGTATTGAACCATTGACATATGAAGAAGCTATTAATTGTCCTAGATCTAAAGAGTGGAAATATGCAATGAAAGAAGAAACACACTATTTAATAAAAAAATAAAACTTGCAAATTGATAGGTAAACCAAGTAACTAAAAAATAATTCAATGTAAATGGTTATACAAGATTAAGGAAGGGAATGGTAGTAGATCCTCCTAGGTATAAGGCTAGGCTAGTGGCTAATTGCTTCTCCCAAGGAGAATGAATATATTACAATGAGGTGTTTTCTCCAGTGATCAAGTATAAGACAAATAGATTAGTCATTGCACTTATTGTTCAATTCCATTGGGAACTAGACCGGTTAGATGTTAAAACTTTATTTCTTCATGGATAAGTTAAAATAAGTAATTTATATGTCTCAGCCCTAAAAATGAGTCAAATCTTTTGTTCCATTGCCTAGGGACTATTTGAGGCCATACATGGAAAGTTTGAACAAGTGTGTCTTCTTAAAAATCCTTGTATGGCCTCAAACAGTCCCTAGGCAATATAACAAAAGATTTGACTCATTTGTAATCAAAATTGTCTTTAAGAAAAGTGAATATGATGCTTTTCACTACTATAATAATTAGAAAAGCAATTGTGTTAAGTATCTGCTTCTTTATGTGGATGATGTGCTCCTTTCTGGCAATAGTATGTAACAACCCATATTTTTTGCATTTCAATTTCAAGTAAATAAAAAATTTCTTACTTTTGGCGTCGCTTTGTACCCCCCCCCCCATGATTTATTTTAAAATTTTTGGTTATGTTAAAATTTTGTGCATGTTCGCTCCAAAATTTTAGTCGACGTCTATTGAAATTAATTTGAAATCGAACATTGTTCTGTTTTCATTTGGTAAGTTTGAATTTAAAGTTGAACGAGAAATGATTTATAGCTAGCCTAACTTTAAAAAAAAAAAGAATTATTCTCCGGTTCTATCAAAAAAATAAAATAAAATAAAAATCCCGGCCATTTATTTTCGATGTCTTAGCCAAAACCGATTTACTTTTCAACTCCAAAATTTAACCGAAAACCCCACCCAAACAACACCCTAAAAAACCACCAAAATACTTGGCCAAACAACTCCTTAACCTCTACCATTTTGCATCAACCAAACAGTCCCATGCACAACAAGAAACCACCCCATGATCTAATAAAATCATCCCACGTAAAATAAATGTCCCAAAGATGCTCGGTTTCCACCACCAAACAGCCCCATGACAAGGAAGAAAGCGCCCAATGATCCTCCACAACTTCCCACTTTCTTCCTCCCACTATTCCTCACTTTTCAGCCCTCAAACCAACTGATTTATTCCCCCAAATTCGTCCCTCCAAAGAGCCCGTAAATCAGCCCCTTGCTTAAGCAAAAATCTCTCACTTTTTCCTTCAAAAATTCACCCTCAAGGTTCCAGCTTTTAAGTGTTTAGTTCTTCTTATTTTTCCAGCAACTTTCCTTCATTTCTTTCCCAAAATTTAGTACCAAAAAACTTAGCAAAAACTCCTACATCTTCCTTCAATTTCCAATGAGCAAGTGCTCCAGTTTCTGCACACAAAATTCCAAGACTTCAGACAAATTTTCATCCTCCAAAAGTCAACGAAGAAGTTCTATCTTCTTTCTTATTTTCTACCATCATACTTTCTCCATCTCTTGCAAGTTTAATCACAAAAAGTTCCAGCACTTCTATCCAGATTTCTATCCAGCAAACACTCTCCTTCTATCCCTAAAAATTCGACTAGTAGCCTTGCTTCTTCTTCACAATATTTTATAGCAAAGTCCACTTATTTAACCTCCATTTTCGGCCATCAACAACCTCTGTTTTGAGAAGGAAATTCAATCCATACAGCTCATATTTAACAGCCCCAAAATAGTCTCGATTTCATCTCTATTTCATCAAGAACTTCATCCAAAGTGAGGAATTTCCACCCGTTTTTTCACTTTTCACTTCAATTTTCGCCAGCAAAGTGAAGGTTGTTAACCTTATTTTTTAAATTAAAAAAAATTTCCTTATATATACACCTATACATATAATGTACGGGTCTTGAATTTGGAAGCTGCATAAACGAATTTTGTACATCAAAACCTCAACCGAAAACTCGTTTCAAGGTAGTGATTGAAGGTAATCACTTTAATGGTGGTGATTGAAGGAACTTATTTACGAAGGAACTTATGATGGTGATTGAAGGTAATCACTTTAACATGTTTGTGATTGAAGGTAATCACGTATGATGATGATGTTATGTGGTGTCGGCTACCAATGTTTAAGATGGTGTACGTTTTAAAAATCATGGCATGTCGAATGTATGTTTAAGTAAAATTTTCCACATGTTATAAGTATTGCTACTGAATGTTTCTTTCAAAATACTCACCCCCCAAAATAAATAAATTTTTCAGATTAAACTGATCGGCGTTGATGCGATGGTGGTAGACTAACAAGCTTGTCATGGAAAGTCTTATATAGTTTATGTTTTGACATAGAAATGATCGAGTCAATTATAATGTAATTACTTATTTTAAGTATTTAATTATGTAATATGTACGTAAGCCAAGATGTTGGTTTAATTGCCGTTCAAATTTTTAAATTGGAAATTTCGTAGTTTCATTTTCAAAATTTTTAGCTTACTGTCCCCTTTTCGAAAAATCATAAATTTTTATACGGTTGAATTTTTTGAGTGAATTCAGTTTTTATGTAAGGCCCTATATGTGTTCTAATAACAAAAATTGGAATCACTCAAAAATTCCATCGGATGAATTTATTATGGACGTTTGAACGGGCTGTCTTAAGGCACCCAAGACAGTTTTTCGAGCATCTTTGGCTATAATTTTCACCTACCAAATGACGTACTTAAAGTTTGAAATTTTTACATGTTGTAGTATGCAGTCCCAAGTATATACAGTTTAAATTTCATAATTTTTATAGTTCTTTTGAATGGTCTAATAAATTGTGACGACACCTATCACGGTATAGACAAAACTATGAATTTTGAAGAAAATTCTTTTTTCCTTGCATGCTTGTTATTTTTTCCGCAATAATTAAATTTTTAAAACCCTTCAAGGGTATGGAAAATATTTTTGGAGTCGTCATATACATTTAAAGATTTATTTCAGTGACCCTCCGAGATGAGAAAATCCGGGGCGTCAAGAGTGAGATAGAAGCAAGAAAACTATTTTAAAGTTTGAATTTGAAATGAAATACTTATGGTATGCAAGAAAAATTCTTGGCATAATTATTAAGCAAGATAGAAATGAGGATGGATTGATAATTACACAAGAGTCTTATCTAAAAAGAGTAGTAACTGGGTTTGGAATGAAAAGTGTCAAGTTTGTAAATGTGCCTCTTGCTGGACACATGGTTCTTTTTTTTGCCCAATCTCCTAAGAATGAAGAATAAAGAAAAGAGAGCAAATCTCCTATGCTAATGAAATATTATCTGTGGTGTATTCCATGCTAACCACTAGGCTTGACCTTGAATATGCTATAAGTTTGTTATTTAGATATATGGCTAACCCCAGCAAGCTTCATTGGACTAGTTTATAATGGCTACTAAGATATATTGTTGGCACTTAAGCATAGGCCTTGTATATGTAAAGTCAAGTGAGACATTATCTTTAATGTAGATTACATCGTCTTTATCTAGTTATGTAGACTCTGACTTTGCTGGGGATAGGGATCAAAGAAGTCAACTACTACTTTTTTCTTTACCTTTGGTAAAAATTGCATATCCTAGAATTCTCAGCTTCAGTCCTTGGTGGCATTATCAAGTAATGAAGCCGAGTTTGTGATTATAACTAAAGCTTTAAAAAAAGGTTTATGGCTTAAAATGTTACTTTTTGAATTGAATATAATTATTAATGTTGTAAACCTTTATACTAACAGTCAAAGTGCTTTAATACTTTGTAAAAATCCTGTTTATCATGAAAGATCAAAGCATATAGAATTTAAATACCATTTTGTAAGAGAACAATTGTCAATTGGTGAGGTAATATTGTTAAAAATTTCAACTTCTGAAAATCCAGCTAACATGGGTACAAAGATACTTGTAAGTTTAATACTTGTTTGTCTAAACTACTAATCGACATGGGTTAAAGTGTTTGTCTTGCACATATTTGAATATGGTTGCCCAAGAATATTGATATGGGTTGGTGAACCAAGGTGAAGAATGTTGTGTTAAACAATATAGAATAGACAAACACGAAGGACAATAAGAATCAAAAGAAAAGGAGAAGGCTAGGGTTCCTTGCGCATAATGAAAAGTAATACAAAGTCTTGATGAAACCTAATTACAAATAAACTATATATAGGCTAAACTGGAAAGACTATTCTACCCTTAATAAGTAAATAAATAAAATAATATTTATTAACATCCCCCCTCAAACTCAATAAATAAAATAATATTTATTAACACCCCCCCTCAAACTCACGATACAGTAGCGATAAGCATCGAGAGTTTGCTAACGAGAAAACGAAAACGGGAAATAGAATGCAACTTGGTAAAGAAATCTGCAATCTGCGAAGAAGATGAAACAAATGGCAAAGCGATGGAGCCATGCTTGAGATGATAATAGGTAAGGTGACAATCGATCTCGATGTGCTTGGTTCGTTCATGAAAAACTGAGTTGTGAGCTATTTGAATAGCACTCTTATTGTCACAAAACATAGGAGTGGAACGAGAAAGAAAAACTCTCATATCTGCGAGTAACCAACGTAACCAAACAACCTCTTTGGTAGTAGAGGTCATAGCACGATATTCTGTTTTGGTGGAAGATTGAGAAACAATAGATTGTTTCTTGCTCTTCCAAGAAATGAGAGAATCACCCAGAAAGATACAAAAACCAGTAACAGACTTGCGATCTGTAGGATCACTGCCATGATCAGAGTTAGAGTATGCATGCAGATCCAAGGAAGAGGTGGATGGAGTAGAAGACTTTGAAAAACTGTACCTCAAAGATATCGCAAAATGTGAAGAACAGCGACCCAATGAACTGTAGTGGGAGAAGCAACAAACTGACTGACAATATGGACATCATATGCAATATCAGGACGAGTAATAGTGAGTTAAACCAAGCTTCCAACAATAGTACGGTATAAAGTGGGATCTGACAAAGATATACCATCAGAAGAAGAATACTTGGTGTTAACCTCAATGAGAGTATCGACAGTCTTCTAATTAGTAAGTCTAGCCTGCTCAAGAATATCTGCAACATACTTCAACTGAGAAAGAAGATAACCTTTGGGCGAGTAGGCTACCTCAATGCCCAAGAAATATCGGAGAGGGCCCAAATCCTTCATTTCAAATTGTCTAGCTAACTCTATCTTCAAAACTGAAATACCAGCAACATCATCACCAGTAATAATCATGTCATCAACATATAACAGAAGAATAATACGACCTACATCAGTGTACTTAACAAAGAGTGCAGGATCATGACTGCTAGAAGTAAAACCAAGAGAAGAGATCACAATAGAAAATTTCTCAAACCAAGCACGTAGTGCTTGTTTGAGACCATATAAAGCTTTCTTGAGCCTGCAAACATATCCAAAACCATGGGGAACCCCAAGAGGGGGCTCCATATAAACTTCTTCCTAGAGATCTCCATTCAAGAAGGCATTTTTAACATCAAGTTGAGAGATACCCCAATTTTTAACCGAAGCTACAATAATAAGAGTACGAAGAGTAGTCATTTTCGCAACAGGAGCAAAAGTCTCCTCATAATCCATACCATACTGTTGCGAATATCCTTTTGCAACCAACCGAGCTTTGTATCGCTCAATAGACCCATCAGAATGAGTCTTGATCTTATATACCCAGCGACAACCAACAACATTCTTACCCGAAGAGAGAGGAACCAAATCCCAAGTACCTGTCTTATGTAGAGCAGAAAGTTCTTCATCCATAGCTTGCTGCCAACGTAGATCAAGAATTGCCTCTTTGTAGAAAGAAGGCTCGGAGAGACAATGAATAGAAGCTAAAAATGAAGTAAAAGATGAAGAATAACAAGTATAAGTAAAATCTGGTTATTTTGTGGACTTACGAATGCGGGTGAACTGACGTAGAGGTAGATCCACAATCTCGCATTTAAGCTTAAGGGACCAGAGGAGAAGAGGGGCTTCAAAGTACTTGTAGAAGTGTTAGTACGCACTCGACGAGTATAATACAAAGGTAACGGAGGAAGGACACGACAAGGGGGTTCTGATGTAGTAGGAACCTGTGACGACAAACTATCAGAATCTTCAGAAAAAGGATCAACACGAATAAGATCAGGTCTAGTCAAGTCATGAGTAGCAGACAGAATAGAAAAGAAAGGTATATGCTCAAGAAAAATAACATGACGAGACACAAAGTTTTTGAGTAATTGGATCAAAACACCGATACCCCTTTTGACCTTGACCATAACCAAGAAAGACACAAAGAGCAGATCGAGAGGACAACTTGCTGCGTTCCACATGAGGGTGGAGAACGAAGCAAGTACTACCAAAAACTCTAAAAAATGAGTAATCTGGGACATACCCATACAATTTTTTGAAAGGAGAGATACCTAAAATATGAGAAGATGGGATGGTATTAATCAAAGTCACTACTGTCAGAACAGCTTCACTCCAAAACGCACTAGGAACAAAGGCAGACAATAAGAGAGATCGAGCAGTTTCAACAATATGTCTATGTTTTCTTTCTGCAACACCGTTTTGTTGAGGAGTATCTGTACAAGATATTTGGTGAATAGTTCCATCTAAGGCAAGCAACTCACAAAATTTGTTAGAAGTGTATTCCTCACCCAAATCACACCTAAAACATTTGATAACAGCAGAATACTGAGTTTTGACAAGGGCTCAAAAAATGGTGTATATCTCAAAGAATTCAGAACGATGTTTCATTAAGTAAACCCAACAATAACGTGTATGATCATTAATAAAAGAAACATAACATTGAGACCCTCATTTAGTGGGAACAGGAGAAGGTCTCTATAAATCAGAATGAATCAAATCAAACGGAGAAGAAGAAATAGAAACACTTCGATTAAAAGGTAAAGCTGAAAATTTTGCCAGTTTACATCCACTACAATCAAAAATATCACAAGTTTGCAAATTGCTTAAAGCCCCTGTGGACACTAAAAATCTCAAACGAAAAGATGAAACATGACCAAGACGAGAATGCCATAAATAAAAATTAGAAGAGCTATGACTCAAACGAAAAGAAGACAAATCAACACTAGTAGTGGCAGCAACTGGTACTTTTAACTCATCTAGAACATAGAGTCTCCCTTGCCTACGACATGTCCTAATCAGCTTCTGAGACTGCATATCCTAAACAAAACAGGAAGAAGAGGAAAAACCAACAAAACAATTAGAGTCACATAACTGACCTACAGAAGCAAGATTTAATGTGTGTTGTGTAATATGATAAATATTATGGAGAGACAAGTTAGAGTAACAATGAACCAACACTGCTAAAGGCATAGGAGTGTGCCGGCGGTCATGTGAGGATAGATGACGAAGAAGACACAAATGCAAAAGACGAAGAATCTGGAGACATGTGATGTGAAGCACCAGAATCCAAGACCCATAAAGAAGATGACATACCTGACACACTAGGAGGGGAATGACCTATGGAAGAGGAGACAGACATAGCTTGTGGCTGAAGGGAGAGAAACTTCTGAAATTGCTCAAATTGCTCAGCCAGAGTACTTGGATCAAGAAAGGACCGATGAGGAGATCGCTCTGATGATTAGATCGTGGTGGTCTGTAACCCTGAGGTGGTCTATAACCCTGAGATGCTCTATAACCCTGAGATGATGACTGATTGCCAAGCCTCCAAGTGCCGAGATTGCCGCTTGTTGTTGATTCTCATTGTCTCAACTTAAGACACCGAGTCTTCCAATGACCTTTCTTCTTCTGTAAACCGCAGACTGTCAAGGCGTGCCTTGTGTAAGGCCTATTCTGATTATTAGAGGATGGCTAAGAAGGTACTGCTAACACAGAAGGAGTCAGAGTCGAAATAGTTCCCTTTTCGGTACTAGACTTTAGACGTACTTCTTTAGCCAACAACTCACTAACAACTGAATCAACTGAAGGAAAGGGAGAACGATGTAGAATAGAACCTCGAAGTCCTTCAAAATCACTGCGAAGGGCCATCAAAAACTGCACCAACAGTTGCCGCTCTCTATGAGCAATGTATACATTAACCGTTTTTAGTTCATCATCTTCTGTAAGAGCTAGTTGATCCCAGAGATTTTTCATAGCCGAATAAAACTCCTGAATACTTATATTATTCTGCTGAATAGCTCGTATGTCATTTTCCAATTGATACTGCTTTGCAAAATTTGATTGAGTATATAACTTATGTAGATGATCCCAAACCTCTTTTGCTGTGTCATACTTAGCCAATTGTACACCTATGGAATCCTCACCAGAATTGTTAATCCAAGTAATAATTTTTGCATTATTGGCATCCCAGGTATCTATCAAAGTAGCATAATTTTCAGTAGTATTCACGGGTCTCACACAATTGCCACTAACATATCCCCACAGCTTTTTACCTTTAAGGAAATTTCTCATTACATAATTCCAATACGAATAATTCTTTCCATCCAACCTCACACTCACATATTGAAGGGAATCATCTCTTTTAGTAGCCATAATCAATTACATAAGATAGGAATGCAACGAAATACCAAATTGCAATGAACGAATGCAAAACAAATACCTCAAATACAGAACATCAAACCACAGGCAAAAACTGAGACACAACGAAATTTATATTGCTGAAATTGATACTGCTAGAAGAAAAAAAGGAAAAGAAAATTTATACTGCCGAAAACTGCCAAAACTGCCAAAATTGGATTCGTGAAAGCTGTATTTGAGATTAAACTTCTACTCATTATTCCCATCTCTGATACCATGTTAAACAATATAGAATAGACAAACACAAAGGACAATAAGAATCAAAAGAAAAGGAGAAAGCTAGGGTTCCTTGCGCATAATGAAAAGTAATACAAAGTCTTGATGAAACCTAATTACAAATAAACTATATATAGGTTAAGCTGAAAAGACTATTCCACCCTTAATAGGTAAATAAATAAAATAATATTTATTAACATGTTAAAGTTGTGTTTTACAAACCCATTTCTTTTGGGAAATTAAAAACTTGTTTTAGGTTAAGTTGATGGGAGACACGTGGC
Organism: Forsythia suspensa; assembly: GCA_023638005.1. NCBI lineage: Eukaryota > Viridiplantae > Streptophyta > Magnoliopsida > Lamiales > Oleaceae > Forsythia > Forsythia suspensa. The sequence continues at coordinate 19,584,900 of CM042664.1, read as the reverse complement.
TGAGTATAATTGGTGTCTGTGGTTGGAGGAGGATTATTCTTTCTCTAATTTGTTGTCATCCGTTGGATTAAATCCAACAACAGGGACTACCTCCGACCCTTTAGTGAGCCTCTGCCTTGGGTGAATGGATACATTTTCAGTCAGTTTGTGGTTCTCTTTGATCTCTTTCACTTCTTATCGAAAAACTTCACTTTTTTCCTACACATTCATCTTTTTCCTTTTAATTTGGAATCTAGGGTGGTTGGCTTAACAGTCAGAAGCTTGTGTGAACATTATTTTGGTAGTTAAGGCTTGGTGTTCATCTTTGTTGTTGAAAAGTAATCCTGATCTTCAGAATTACAGTGGAGGTTTTTGGCCTTGGTTTATGGTAATAAGGTTGTATTCTGATGATTTGTGACATCTGTCAATCTTTGGATGTAAAGTCCGGTGATCATTTGTGGTTTTGCAAATTTGAGCCCTAGAACTTCTTCCGATGGTGGTGCGTTAATATTCTTGATATAGTAGCATACAATCCTTTGGATATTATTGTATTTGATATTCTTGATTACTTCACATAAAAGATTAGACAAAAGATTCAACGTCTAAAGTTAAAAAAATTTCAAAAAGTAGAGAAATCTTCAACTTTGGTCATCACCATCACCTGCAGTCTAGTTGTCCTCGTTGCCCAATTTTTCTTGTTCTTCCTGAGCGACGCCTCAAAACTCTTTTACGTTGTTCTCAAGGTGGTCCCTCATCAACAATTCCTTGACTTTTTCATATGCTTTGCAAAAGAACGAACGCCGAACATAGTCACCGTTTCTTTGTATTCAGTCAAGCCTTTATAGTTTTGGACGACATTGACAACATGTAGCTATCTCATCATTGAAGCGTTTGATTTCCTCATCATTCTCTTTGCACTTCTTCTTCAAATTATTGTAGGCATCAGATTTCTCTTGAAGATGAACAACCATTTATTCCTGTTTTTGCTCGTGCTCCTCCAGTAGTTAGAAGGCAATGTTTTTTTCATAGCAAAAGCCTAACTTATTTGGTAAATCATTTTGTACATTATAAACAATGGGTTCTACAGAATGTGTGGATTAAAAATAGATAAAAGTTTTGAATCCTACAGAATGTGTAGATAAAAATAATGTTTGACCAGCTTACAAGTACTCCCAAGTACTCCCAAACATGCTATCAAGAAAAGTAAACGCCGAATGAAAGTGATGACAATGATAAAGGATTTCTAAAAATCAAAATTGAAAGAAGACATGTTTAGCCTTTGGTTCTCGACCATTAACCCTATCTCAAGAGCCCTCATCATTTTCTTCCTTAGCCTAAGTGCTAAGGCCTTGTTGATACACAGAACTAAATGAGATGGACATCTTTATCCACGGTCAATGTTGGTTGAAAAGTGATATCGAAGTTACCAGGGGCTTGGCTCGTGGAGGGACGCACGACGATAACTATTGGACGTGGTGTCCCAGCCAACAATCATTTTCCTAGGAGCTTGATGTGATTAATTAAATAGAGAAAAAGATAATAGTTCACCATGTGACTCGCGTTAGGTACCAATTGACTTGGTGAAAAAGTATTTGTTGATGAATTTGACGAGAAAAGAATGTAAAGAAAAATGCAAGCCAACCCTTAAGCTATCGTGATAAGTTGTGACCTCCCATTCTTTACCATTGGGCAATCATTCATGTTTCTCAATGACTCTAAATATGTGGCCAGGAAAAGTATAAACCATTATAAATTGTCAATGAGTTTAGTCTCATTAAAGGTACTTGGTCCAATATGGATGCTCAGGATGGTCGAAGACTTTTGCTGCCTACCTCTTAGTCGCTCGCATCGGAATTAGCAACAAGACATCTAGCCATAAAGGTCGAGTGAGGTCTAAGAGATGGATGAGGATGACATAAGAATTGGTTAGGATTGAAAAGGGTGAAGACTGAAATACTCTGAGTCTCACCTAAATCCAAGAAATCCACTAAAGAATTAGTAACAACAATAGACGGAGGCCTACTAATGAGTGTTTGATCTACCAATCGTGAGTGGGATATGCCTATGTTATCAATAGTGTTAGAACCTAGCGTGCGTAACAACTCGATAAAACCAAGCGACCTAAGAGATAGTTTGACAGAAACTTGATCTTCTACGTCATTGTTTAGAACGACAACATTCATTGTACAAATAAGAAATGAAAGGAAGATGAAATGTGTGCAATGTTTGGAAATTTGAAGAAAATTTTTTCTCTTTGAAATAGTAGAGGAAGAAAAGTGAAGAAGGGTGAATTTTTATGACTCGAAGCACTATGTATATAGGTGTGGGTGTGAGGAATTTCAAAAGACTTAAGAGTTATTCCGCTAAAAGTACAACTGTCTGGATGCAAACACGTGTCCTACTAGGCAAAATACACGATGATGTGTATATAATGCTGAAATTTGGAAAAAAAATAACCATATTGGTTAGCATGCCACATCATGATATCAGCAGGTTTCTGCACGAAAGGTTTTGTAGGCAGACTTAGTTAGAGCCACGTGGAAATTTTCATAGGTAGATATCAAGATGAGGATAATCCAAAGAAATAATAATAGAATTTTAATTCGGATCACATTGCACTCGCGAGCAATGAATGATCACTCACGAGTGTGGAGACTAGTGATACCAATTATAAGATTCCATTTTAGTTAGAAATTTTGTATACTCGCGCCAGTGTTGAGAGAAACCCTAGACAGCTGTCCAAATAAAGTGTAACTGCCACACCGCGGTCAACACGAACATGTCATTTGATTGAATTACTATAAAATTTTAGGCACTTTTCACGTAGAAATATCTTTCCTTTTATATAATAATCGTAGTTTACAAACTTTCACAAAAAAATTATTGAACAAATAACTTGTTTTCACACCAGAGCTTATTCATGGGCGAGGCCCCAATCCATTCAGGTGATAGAGAAATTAATTGTGGCGTATCTGGAATCACTTTAAGGATAACTAGGCATCCCAAAGATTATTGAAATAGAATTTCAAGTTTTCTTCCCTTGTATAAACAAAGTGTTGACAAAATAATCCACCAAAGGAAAGGTTTGAAAACAATTTAGAATTGATGTCCTCAAACGATATTTGCCGCCACCAAGATGAGTGCTTGAAGGCTTTAATGAAAAATAGTTTGTACGAGTAAACAAACCTTGAAATCAAGTTCAAATCAAGCAATAAGAACTTGAAGAACACTTTTATAAAATAGAGTTTTGATCTTTGAATTAGATATATGTTTGTGTATTTGATGTTAACTATTACTTTTCCAACATGATAACTATCTATATTTATAGATTATCAAGTCCAATACACGAATAGGTGCCAAAATCAATTCAAAAAATGCCAAAATCTTTCAAAACACTGCCAAAATTTAAAAGCAACAATCACAGAAAATTTGTATTGGGCGTTCGCCCAGTACAACCAAAAAGGCTACTACAGCAAAAAAATGAGGCTGCATATATTTTGGCTGCATATTCTTTTGTTTTGGGGTTTTGTTTTAGGTATTTTCCCACCTACTTGATATCCTCTTATAAATGTTTGATTTAATCCAAATCACTTCTCATTATATATTGAACAATATTACAACAATCTCTAACTTGTTCAATTATATAATGAGCTCAAACTTAAATTTAACGACGCTTATGCATAAAGTATGGATATATTTCAATTTGAATCCAACCTTAGTATAAATCTCACAAAGAATCATCGAAATCTGAAAGCTATAAACCTGTTATTCATTGTGATGATATTGGTGAAATCACACACACAAGCATTATATGTTCCAAGTTCCACACTATTTCATTTAGCACTCTTGTGACTGTGTTTCTCATATTCATGAACTTTTAAGAGATAAACTCCAGCTCTCTATTGAGGCAGCACCACCTCGAAGTCATATAGGTAAAGTTCTTGCAGTATGTTTGTCACTTTTAGATATACTTGATCCAACGATCTAAAGTTTATTAAGAGTTATAGAAACTCATCCCTCATTTTCGTGACAACTAGCACTTATAACCTATGATAAGGTTTAAGAAAGAATAAGTACTGAAACTATCCACTTATCAAATGACTTGTTACCATTTGAACCCGAGGTATACTTGTTAATATAAGCAGATAGGGTTGCGTCATTTGGTGGATTTAATTATAGAGTTTCAACTCCATCCTACTAGTTGTTGTCTGCACCAACTCCCTTGTGAGCGGTTTAGTAAGTGGATCAGCCAAATTCTCATTTGACTTTACATAAGTTAGTGAAATTATTCCATCTTTAATTAAATTTCTCCCAAGTCACATCTTAGACTCATGTGCCTAGACTTACCATTATACACTTCATTGTATGCTCGGGCTAAAGTGGCTTGACAATCACAGAAGATAGATATAGAAGAATTATTCTTCTTTCCCAATGGGATTTCATACATTAAATCCCTAAGCCATTTAGACTCTTTTTTGGTTTCACCCAATGCTATGAATTCTGATTCCATAGTTGAGTGTGTAATGCACGTTTGTTTCTTGGATTTTCAAGAGACCGCACCTCCTCCAAGAGTGAATACCCAACATGAGGTGGATTTATTCTCACCTACACTAGATATCAAACTTGCATCGATAAATCCTTTTAGGATTGCCAAAAATTTAGAATATTGGAGACCTAGACCTTGGTCTTCTTCAAATAACCAAGAACCCTTCCGATAGCCTTCCAATGTTCTTCACTTGGATTGCTAGTAAACCTACTAAGTTTACTAATTGCAAATGCTATGTCGGGTCTTGTGCATTGCATCGCATACATAAGACTTCCTACAACACTTGCATACTCAAGTTGTGCTATTACTCTTACATCATTCTTTACAAGTTTCAAACTTGGATCAAACGGGGTATTTACCTCTTTGATGTTCAAGTTATTGAACTTGTTGATCACATTCTCAACATAATGTGATTGGCTCAACATATAACCCCCACTAGTCTTGGTGTCCTTGATACCTAATATGGTATCCACTTGACCAAGATCTTTCATGTTGAATGTGGAAGATAGGAACATCTTTGTTTCTTTTATACCTTGTATTTGATTAAGTTACAATCAACATGTCATCCATGTATAAACAAATAAGAACAACATAATTATCACAAACTTTTGAATATAAACATTTATCAACACTATTATATTTAAATCAACACTATTATATTTAAATCCAAATGATATTATTGCTAAGTCAAATTTTTCATGCCATTTATTTGGTGCTTGTTTTAATCCATAAAATGATTTTACCCATTTGCACACTTTATGTTCATTTTTGGATAGAACAAAACCTTCTGGTTGTTACATATAAACATCCTCATCGAGATCACTATTTAAGAACGTTGTCTTAACGTCCATTTGATGTATATACAAATCATAAATAGAAGCTAATACGAATAAAATCCTAATCGAGGTTATTCGTGCAACAGGTGCATGAGTGTCAAATAATCTATTCACTCCCTTTGTCGATACCCTTTAGCCACTAACCTAGCTTAAAAGTATTAAGAGTACCGTCTACATTATACTTCCTCCTAAATACCCATTTACAACCTATAGTTTTTGAGTTGGGTGGTAAATCGACTAATTTCCAAGTATTGTTTAACAATATTGAATCCATTTCATCATTTATAGTATCTTTCCAAAAGATATTATCTCTCGATGACATTGCTTCTCGATAAGTTTTAGGATCGGTTTCTACTTAAAGAATATACGGAGTAGTTCTTGTGACGCTATTCTCATTTCTCTCAACCAAATAGAAGGAAATAAGTTGATAATCAATTTCATCCAGTCCTAGCACTTTATCCATTTGAGTTCTTTTACTTCTACAAAGTTCATTTGTATCAATATCCTTGGAAAGTGTTTCTACTTGTGATCTTGTAGAACTAGGAGTCTGTACTTGAGATTTCCTTAAAGAATTATTATCCGAAGATAATAAATTCTCAAAGAACTTTATGTCTCGGGACTCAATTTTGACATTGGTTTCCAAATTTAATAAACGATATGTCTTGCTGTTTTGAGCATATCCTACAAAAGTGCACTTGATCGCTCTAGGACCCAACTTAGTCCTTTCAGGATCTATGTTCTTGCAATAAGCAAGACACCCCACACTTTGAAATAACCAATGTTTGGTTTTCTTCCTTTCCACAATTCGTAGGGAGAAACCTTAAATGTTTTAGAAAGAATCCTATTAACTATATGACAAGCACTTAACAAAGTTTCACCCCATAAATTAATTGTCAACTTAGAGCTTAATAACATAACATTTATCATCTCAACTAATGTCTTATTCTTTCTCTCAGCCAAACCATTTTGTTCGGGGTATTCTAGGTGCACTACATTGATGTATTATGCCATGTTGTTCACAAAAAAGATTAAATTCATTAGAGAAGTATCCAACTCCTCTATCACTTCTAAGAATTTTAATCTTTCTATTTAATTGGTTTTCTACTTCGGTTTTGTATATCTTAAACATACTTAAAGGCTTCATCCTTTTGCTTCATCATCAAGTAGATATAACAAAACCTAGAATGATCATCTATGAATGTTATGAAGTATTTATTACCTTATTTTGTTAACATTCTATTTAATTTATATATATCGGAATGAATTAAGTCTAATAAGTTATAGGTTATTTCAACATTATGAAAATATTTTTTAATTATTTTAGATTTAACACATAATTCACATTTATTATGTTCTATGTTTTCACATGAAATCATTTCAATTTTTATTATTCTTTTTAAAGTAGAGTAACCAATATGGTCTAACATGCCATAAAGAAATAGATCCAACAACATAATTCAAAAAAGAAGTTTTATTAATATCATTTTCGACAATACATAGTTTGACCATTCCATCACTAGAATAGCCTTTTCCAACAAATACACCATTTCGAAAAAGTACAAGTTTGCCTGACTTATATAAGGACTTAATTCCTGGTTTTCTAACGAATCCCCACTTACAAGATTTGTGTTCATATCTAGTACATGTAAAAAATTTATCAATGTGATCTTCTTGCCGGATGTGAAATGTAAGTCCACACTTTCTTTGCCAACAACCTTGGATTCAACTTCATTACCCATCTGAATATGTTCACCATTCACCTCTTGATAGGTTTTGAAGAGAGACTTATCATCGCAAACATGTATGGTGGTACAAGTATCATACCACCATCCTCGAACTTTTTCTATGATGGCATTGACAATGCTCACAGTAGCAATAATATTTTCAGTGTCAATGGAGTTCACTTTGCCTGTTTGTTTTGGTTGTTTGTGATTCCTACACTCCTGGACATAATGTTCGAGTTTTCCACACACATAACAAGAAACCTTGGATTTTTTTGTTCTTGTTATCTTTGATGGAGTTTGAGGATTTCTTCTTCATGGAATCCTTGTTTGATTTGTCGGCTTGATCTACAGCATGGGCTTTGGAAATGACCTTGTGAGAATGTTCATTCCCATCTCGTGCCCTTGATTTTTTCTCAATTTGAAAATGCTTTTGAATCCCTTCCAAAGAATAATCCTCAGAACTGTGAAGTATTTTCTTTCTATAACTTTTCCATGATGATGGCGACTTAGCAATAATTGCACCAACTTGGAAAGTTTTAAGAATTTCAATCTTCACGAACTTCATTGTGTTGACTAACTTGCAACTCATGTACTTGTCCTAACAAAGGTACGTTATCCAAAAACTTGAAATCAAAATATTTAGAAATCAAAAACTTTTTGGTACCTACCTCATCGGCCTTGTATTTATTTTCCAATGCATTTTCTATCTCCCTTGCCAAAGTGGTGTTTGTGTAGAGATCATAAAAGTGATCAAAGAAAGCATTCAAGATGTGTCCTCTGCATATAAACTCGTCTTTTTGTCTCTTCTTCCTTTCTGCCCTTATTGCATCGAAATTATTTGGGGTTGGTTCCAGCAATGGTGCCAAATCTGGATCCAAAATATAGAAGATCTTCAAGGTGGTGAGAAGGAGTTTCAACATGTCTTTCCATCTGGTAAAGTTAGTTCCATCGAACCTATCAAGCCTCACAAGGTCTTGATTCATCAATTTGATTGTAGTCATGGTAGTCTCATTCTCTATCATGAAGTATCGTTTGAGATTGTTGAACAAAATAAGATGATGAAGACAAAAAATTAACCAAAGGAAATGTTTGAACACGATTTGGAATCGTTGTCCTCAAATGATATTTGCTGCCACCGGGATGAGTGCTTGAAGGCTTTAATGGAAAATAGTTTTTAAGAGTAAACAAAATTTGAAATCAAGTTCAAATCAAGCAATAAGAATTTGAAAAACACTTTTATAGAACTGAGTTTTGATCTTTGAATTGGATATATGTTTGTGTATTTGATGTTAACCATTATAGATTATCAAGTATAATAAACGAATATGTGACAAAACATTTCAAAACGCTGCCAAAATTTAAATGCAACAGTCACAAAATTTGTACTGGGCGAACACCTAGTACAAAACTAGGTGTTCGCCCAGTTAAACCAAAAAAGCTAGTGCATCCAATGTTCGGCCAGCCTAAAATTTTGGTTGCATATTCTTTTGTTTTCGGGTTTTTCTTTGGGTATTTATCCACCTACTTGATATCCTCTCATAGATGTTTGATTTAATCCAAATCACTTCTCATTATATATTAAACAATATTACAACACAAAGTAGATGAACTGATGCATTTGGAATTGAAGGAATAAATATTAAATTCTACATTGGTCCCTTAAATTTGCTCCATTGAAATAAAATGACCAAGCTATTTAAAGCAGTTGACGTCAAGAACTATAGAAATAAAAAATGAGTTATGCACTTGGGCCCCAACAATTTTATAGTATACATGTTTATATTCACACCCGTTTCCATACAAATTCATATCTATATTTAACTTATAAGAGCATCCTCATTGAATGTGTTAATTTTAAGCTAGCTAAATATTACTATAAACAATAAAGTGAATGCTAATTGACACATCTATATGTTAAGTTTAGCTAGTGTTTGGCTATCACATTGGACTAGTCGAATTTAGCTACTCAACATTCTATTTGACATTCCCAATGTATGTGATTATTTATTAATATATATGAGATTGGAAAAAAAAAATAATTAATTGTCACATCAGCTAGCTAACGTTAGCAAACTAGTTAACTTATTATACAAATAAATGCTCTTAGCTAATATACTAACACATCCATTGGAGAGATAAATTTGACTCCTATCTAACATTGGACACTAATAGTTAAATTAACACATCTATTGTAGATGCTCTAATTCTCGTTTCACCGAGTCAGTTGGCAAGTGAATTATGGATTACAATTCTCGAATGTTAGAAAGGGTTCTTTGTTACAGGTTTGAAGTACTCAGGTGTACTTCACAATGCACCTTTTGATTCAAAAAATCGTTAAATGGTGAGGTCACATTAGCAAGCTAAAAATGGCTGCTTGGCTCGAGTTTAATAACATAAGATTGTTGCCATAACTTCTTTCAACTCATTTTCGGACTATGTTTTTCAATCATCGCAGTAGGTTGGTACCGTTTTGAAGCCACAATGAGCTTCGAAATGCACATTCCAAATCAATAACCATTGAATGATGAATTCATACTAACAACCAAAGATGGCAAGTGCGTTATATATTTTAAGGTTTGCGTCACGTCTTTTAGCTTGTTTTTAGATCACGTCTCTTAATTGTTATGAGCTCTTAGAATTATTTTGAAGAACTCGGGATGAGCTACTCAAAGCATATTTCAAAATAAAAAATCATTAAAAGATGAACTTACAATAGCTCACCAAATATAGCTACTTGAAATGGAATTAATAATCATAATTTCATTCTGCTAATTTCGATGTCAACTTAAAGAAAATTATAATATGACGTCAATTGTAGAGATGACATAATATCCCTCCCGCGTCCTATCTTGCATTATTCCACCTCGAATGGGACAGGAACGGAGAACATGGTCCCCACCCCAAATTCTACGAACCCGACACAAATCTTTTATTTTGTTTTGTTTTTATGTTTTTACATTTAAATTGTATTTAAAAAATAAATAATAATACTAATAAATAATTAATTAATTAAATAAGATGGTAAATTGAGATATTTTAATCCCCACCCTGCCTCGTCTTCTGAAAATCCCCTACGGGGTGGAAATGGAAAGGGCTGTCCCAGCCCATTAACATCCCTAGTCAATTTGGACTCACCTCACTTGAATAGTTAGATATAAAAATGCTACAAATTTTCATGGCACTATAATCTACCCATTTAAATAAATTTCGTCCTCAAAAGTGAATAACTCTGGATAACATATCTTCATATCAACTTCGCGCTTTCACGTTTCTTCCTTGGTTATTTTGAAACTTTTTCTTCTTGTATAGCAGTGTATTTGTGGGATGATCCTCAAACATTAAATCTAGTAGGATATTTGACAAAGTTGTGATAAAAATAAGTGAGGGGGTCAACTATGGATTTTCATAGCGTAGATACGTAAAATGCATTTTGTATTCTGCTCATCGATTCTCGTAGCTTCAACTTCTAAGAGACGTATTCGATTCTCTCTCTAGGATTTCAAATGGTCCTATGAAATGAGAAATCGGTAGTCGAAATATTCTTTATCTCTTACGATAAACTCTAATGTTCTCCGTCTTTTGTCTATGTTAATTCTTTAAAGATCTTGGCTAGACGTATTTGCTCCCGAGTCTTTGCAACAACTTATATTGTATCTTCTAATACCTTTAGACCTAACGAATGTCGCTCACCACTTTATCAGAGTATAACGATAGTTTATGTTTTCTTCCACATAAGTCTTCGTACAACGACATTCCTATCAAAGCTCGTTAATCATCATCATACGAAATTTCTATTCCGTCGATATGAAAACTCCAAAATACAAGCTTGAAGCATATCTTTAGATGTGTGGGTTGTTCATTCTATTTGCCCGTCGATTTTATATCAAATGGATGGTTATTTCCTAAATGCTTATGTTGTTTACATAGTTTTGCTATTTGTATCAGTTACAATTGCATCCAGAAGTATCTCCAAGTTGAATTTGGGAATTTTTAATTCTTACTTGGCATGGTAATTTAGTACAAGTTGTCGCATGCAATCAACATGGTGAGTAATTATCTTAAAATTGAAAATATGGATTTTTGATGTTTTTATCAAACTCTATTAAAAGGACTTATTGTGTTTCTTGAAGACTATAGATAATCTGGGCTTGATAAGGCCATTGTTGAAGCTAAACAAATGGCAAGTGAAATGAGAATTGAAGCTGTCTATCGAAGAAAATGCATCATTTGAAGAAAGAAGCTGTTTGATTAAAGTGGCAATGATAGGTAATACAATCAGGTGAATAATATTTTAGAGTTAATTACTTTTTCTTCATAATTTATCAAGCTCGTTCTTTACTTCAAACTCAGTTTAAAAAATTTTAAAAATATGAAGAAATATTTAGGTTTTTGTTTAGTTTGGAGAGGTTAAAGTGTGTTGATGATGATAGTTTATTGAGGTCTTGTGAGAATCTTGAAAATTCTCTGACACGTAATGATTGTTCTTGTATTGATGGACTGATTTATTTTCAATGTCGAGAATCTTGAAGTGTAATGTACCAAGAGAAACAAAAAGAAAAATTAATGTGCTGAATTATTTGAAGAAATTATATGGTTGTTTTGCAAATGCTTATGTTGATTACTGAAAGTTCTAAAACATAGATTAATTAAATTAAAAATGAATTTTAATCTTAATTAAACAAGCAGTGACAGAACGTAGTCAGAACTGGCAAGATATAGAGATAACAGTTCTGACTTGCACAACCGTGTTCGTTTACTTAATCTTGTCAAGTGCTGAAATTAAAAGATTAAATACGAACACAAGATGTAACGTGGTAAACCCCTAAGAGAAACATCTACGAGCTCCCATGCCATGGGTAAAAACAATCCACTAATAATCTTGTTCAAAAATACAATAGTATCGATTTTTGTAATTTCGCAAAATTAACAAAATAACAATCAAAAGAAAACAGATCAACTCCCTGTGATACTTCTTCTTCTGACTTGTTGATGAAGTGGAATCAAACCCATCGGTCTTGACTTTATCACCACTTTCCTATTGTACTTGACCGCAACCACCACTTGGATTAAGAACTCCCATTCTTAACTTCATGCCAAGTAGCTTGAACAAGATATGGAATTGTTCGTTGAGCACCAATAAGTTCTTGATTCTTCAAGAGTTTGAAGAAAACCTTTTTGCTTTGAAGTTGAATCAATGAAGCTTGAAGTCTTGTTTTCCTTCCATGGATTTCGGCGGTTTTTGCTTGGAGAAAACAAGAACAAGAATTATATTTCAAAGCCCTAATTTCTTATTAATTTCCACTCTTACTTATAGTTAAAGTAGAAATCAAATTAGAATTATTTCTTACCTAAAATTCTGCAACAAGAATGGTAAAAATATTAGTAAGAAAGAATATAGAAAGATATTCTTAGATTTGTAGAAGAAAAGAATTTAGGTAACTAAATATTTCCTTCCTAAACAAATCTAAGAGAATAAGAAAAGATTCTTTAACCTATAAAAGGAGCTGTCAATAATATTCATGAGGTCAGAATATATCAAGTATAGAAATAGAATAAAATCATGACTTTTAATCGATCCGAAAAATAATCCCTTATCAACCCGGTCGATTGAATCTGGCGTTAACTAACTGCACTCATCAAAAATGCAAACGTTGACCTGCTCTTTTATCATTAAAAATCAGTTATATTCATTAAGTAAGCCAAGATATAAAAAGTAAAAAATATGACACATATTTTTCCAACAATCTCCCCCTTTGGCGTTGCTTAATTACAAACACATAACTATCGGATTTTTAATGTAAGTGATGTGTGTGAAAAGTAAAGAACCCTTGAGCATCAACATATAAGGGTTATGGCTCCCCCTTAGTGTGTAAACCAAGAAGTCCTAAAAAGAAGTTAATACCATATGCAAAAACCACACACATTAGCCATAACTTTAAAATTGCCCCCCCTTAGCAAGATATCATCTAAGTGTAACGATCAACCTACCATAAACCTAAAAAATACTACTATTAAAGTTTAACCAACAAAGTATCAATAGTAAAAAAAACTAACAACCACAAAACTTAAAGAAATACCACAAAACTTTAAAAAAACATACTACTACTTACCCTTTTGTAAGAGGAACGCCAAAGGAAGAGAAAAAGCAAAAGTAAAACAGTGTTTGAAGAGAAATAAAGTAGAATATAAGAGTTAAAACAGTCATCCATAGCCAAATAGTTAGAAGGTTAAAAGTTAGAACTGAGAACAGTTAGTGCCAGGAGGATCTGGGTTTCTTTGTACCGGATGCAGATGCATTTGCAACTCTCCTGCAAGCATGAGCTGGAAGATCATCAGCAAGAAGTGCATTGGCTGGAGCAGCAGTCGTCTCAACAATGGGATCAGAAGTCAGAATCTCCATTGGATCTCCAGGATGTGCAGAGAATTCTGGAGTAACTATTCAGAATGCAGATTTTATATGATCATCGCCCAAAAATTCTAGTTTACCCAACACCCTACGCATAAAAGCAAATTCATCAGAAAAACCTTTGGTTAGGGCAAAATTTTGATCTACCTGTGTTCGAACCAGCCCCAACTGAGTTTCCAATGCATCCAGACGTCCAGAATGGTCCAACGAGGATAGAAAGTCCTTGGGAACTCTGGGAGTGGGATGTGGTACGCTACCCAAATTTGTAAACTCATGAACACCTAGCGCTGGAATGTCCTCAGAGAAGCGGTCTGAATCCATGGTAGGCACTTCTTGATGAACAAGAAAGTGATGGATCAGAGCTGGATGTGGTAGCCTGTACTGCTTGGCCCTCCTCGGTCCTTCATAAAAAGTTCTATCAAAAACTATTTTGACCCAATCAACTGGAATCCTCATCCTTAACTTGTATAGCATAACAGCCCTGTCCCTTGAAATGCCAGATCGATGAGTTAATGGATCGATATTGTTGATAAGAATCCGATGAAGAATTTTATATTTGGGCAGTAGTCGAGAAATAGTCAGTTCTCCTGATTCTGGCCAAGTAGAGCCAGTCATTTCTTGCGCAATGCTGTCCTTGGTCAATTCTTCGTCACTTGTGACAGCCACAGTGGTTACCCTAAGCCATCCCTAAGAGAGTTAGGACTGAAGGTAATATGCCTTCCTCAGACATAAACATGCCACCTGAATTCATTACCAGCCTTCCCCAGATTCTTTGGGACATTGGCCATAAATTCCTTGACCAGAGTTTCATTGAACGGCCCAGAAAAACTCAACAGATTATGTAAGTTGTGAAAATCAACAATTTCAAATAAACCAAACGAACTAAATTCGAAAATTGCTACCTTGCACTCAATGATGAACTTACGGTAGATGGTAAATGATGCGAAACAAACTCTCAAAGACTCTTCGATAGAAAGCGAAGAATTGAGGGGTTAACAGAGTGTCTACCTCTAGTTAATGTGTCAAGTCTGAACACTTGGAGGTCTGAACTAGGAGTAGGCAAGACTCAGAGGCACCTCTCGAGGGCGTGGTAGGCTTGTTTCGACCAAAGCGGTGTGGGCTTTTCAAAGAACATCGGTGATTTTACCTTTCCCTTTCTCAGCCCTTGTGGCCCTTTTCATTGGAAGGGGTATAGGAGTAGATTCTAAAGATTCATCAAGAGCAACATCAAAATCAGAATCTGATTTTTGAGAAGGGGGCTTACTTGAACCTTCTACGAATGGGGGAGGTTGTTCAGACTCCTCATCACCAGCCCCTTCATCCTCACGAATTTCCTCTTCAATTTCAGCATTATCAGACCCATTGTCACCCGCAGATTCATCATCCTCATCTCCTTCTTCATCTAGGTCTTGAGCACTTAAGGTAACTTTCTTGCTCAGAAAGGTGATTGGGTCGTTAGATGTTGGACGGGGCTTAGTTTTAGAATGGCTGACCAGCGGTTGATACGCAACAATGTCCGTCGATTGGTCAGCCTGAGATGCAACTGCCGCTGGAAAAGTGTCTGGGTCTGAACTTGAGGGTTCCCGTCTTCTTGCACTTCGCCGGAGTGTCCTTGCCGGCGACATTTGTGGCCCCGTCGCAGTTTCAGCAGCAGACTCTGGAGCAATAGTGTCCTTGGACGAATTCCCTGGATGTTTCTTCGATTTTGGCATTTTAGTCTTCACCATTGTTTGAATCTGAAAAAGAAAACTCAAGCACACCTTTGAGATCAAGTATGAGTGGCTTTGGAGTTAGGAATTAAAGATTGAGTGTGAGAAGATGACAAAGAAAAACCTAAATCACGGTTTAAAAGGAGAAGAATTCTTTTCAAAATTGTAGAATGAGGGAACAGTGAATTGGGAACGTGAGTAAAGCAGTTACTAAAATTAAACTGATTAATGGCAGTTATTGACAAAGAAACCTTCCTTAATCAGATATGTCAAATTTAAATTAAATTAAACCGCTTACGATGCTAATTTTTTTTTGGAAACCAGATTTTTTTTTTTAAATTAGGAAGATAAAATCAGAACAAAATACAATTAGATTCCATAAACTAAAATTCAACCAGATTTTTCTCAGTTAAAACTGATTGTGCTGCCAAAATTAGACTATTGATTGAAATTTCTACGAAAAGGCCCATACAAGATAATCACACAAAAATAATGAGAATATTTTATGAGATAAAATTAAATAGTTTATTTATAGACAAATTTCATTGTTCTACAAATTATACAATCAGTCCAAAAATATCAAAATCAACCGAAATCTTCCAATTAGATATATGCGCATAATTAGATTCAATTAATTGGTCAGATTTATAACGTGAGTGTGTGATAGGTCATACTGGATTAATCGATCATAACTTGTCCCACTAAGCTAAATTGAACCTTGTCAAGATTATCAGTACTGAGATGTATTTCAAACCAGTCATCATCTCGAACATATCTCTTTGAATAAAAAATATGCGTGCATGCATGTGAGTACCATAGCAATTTTTCTTTTGAGTACTCAGATTGTTGACTTTATTTTTGTGCATGTACACACACACACACACACACACACACACACACACACATATATATATATATATATATATAAAGATTAGGACCGCAGAGATAAAACATACTAATAAAGATATAGAAGACTTTAAAATACAGATTAAAGAATTTCTAGAATTAAAAGTAATAAGACCTTCTACTAGTCAAGATAGATCGCCAGACTTTTATGGTTAGAAATCATAGTGAAATCAAACGAGGAAAAGCTAGAATGGTTATAAATTATAAAAGACTAAATGATAATACTATAGAAGATGGATATAAAATACCAGATAAAGACATGATTTTAAATAAAATACAAAATAGCAAGATCTTTTCAAAATTTGATCAGTAAATCGTGATTTTGGCAAATTAAAATGCATAAAGATTCTATTCCATGGATGACTTTTACAACAACACATAAGGTCATTTTGAGTGGATTGTTATGCCATTTGGTTTAAAGAATGCTCCATCTATATTTCAAAGAAAAATGGATTCTATTTTTAATTCTTTACCATTTGTTTGTGTATATATTGATGATATTTTGGTACATAGCAAAAATCATAAAGAGCATATAAAGCATTTAGAAATTGTTTTAAATAAATTTATAGAAAATGGTTTAATAATTAGTAAAAAGAAAATAGAAATAAATAAACAAAAAATAGAATTTCTAGGAATAATCATAGGAGAAGGAAAAATTCAACTTCAACCCCATATAGTAAAGACTATTTTACAATTTCCAGATAAAATAGAAGAAACTAAAAAATTACAAGCTTTTTAGGAATATTAAATTATGCTAGAAGTTTTATTAAAGATTTAGGTAAAAAGATTGGACCTTTATACAATAAATTATCAAGCAAGGGTCAAAAGTATTTTAACCAAACAGACATAGAATTAGTAAGACAAATAAAAAATGAAGTCCAACAACTACCACTTTTAGAATTGCCTTTAGATAGTGAATATAAAGTAGTAGAAAGCAGACGGATGTGAATTAGGATGGGGAGGAATTTTATATTCTAAACCAAATTAATATAGTGATAAAAAGAAGAAAAATTTGTAGATATGCTAGCGGTAAATATAAAATAAAAGGAAAATACTTAACCAAAATTTAGATTATGAAATAATGGCTATAATTCATAGTATAGAAAGTAGAATAACAGCTTTAGAAAAAGTTAAATCAGTAGAAAATCCTAAAGAAGATTTGAATAAATTAATTGGTAAATTAGAAAAGCTAGATCTAGGAAAAACTAAAGAAACAAGTAAATTTAAAAAGACTAAGTGGGTATATACATAATGAATAAAGATAAACAAGTCGTAGCTAGCGAAGAGTAGAATTTTAGGAAATCCTTTAATGAGATCTTCAACTAGAAGAATGGAATCGAAACCGATTAGAATCCTTAATAGATATAGAAGAACAAATAGAAATGTTTAGACAAAATAAATTAAAATTAATAAAAACTTTAGACATATATAAAAAAAGAAATCTTTTTAATAAATCTTTGATATACCAACATTATAGAGAAAGATATATTTCTTGTACACACGAAGATCAGTTCATATCTTTAGATTTATTAGAAAAAGATTCTTATAAAGAAATAACAAATAAAAACCTTCAATGTACACATCTAGGATTAATAATGGTAGGAGTAAAAGGATTACGAGAGAAAATTTAGGAGCCAAGACATTAATATGTTTATATGATAATAGATTTCTGAGACATATAGAACAGGGATTATTAGGAAGCATAGAATTAGACATGAATAACAAAGGAGGTATAGTTTATTTCACACCCGATTATTTAGTCAGAACAAAGAATTTTTATAATGATATTAAAATAGGAATAAAGACTAGGGGATACCAAATGAAAAGAAATGAAGAAAATCTATTAATATGCACAGGATTTGTAGGAAGACTTAGCGAAAATAGCACCACTAAATATAAATTAGAAAATGATCAAATCATCACTTTATTAGGACAAAAAGGTATAAAAGCAATCCCAGCAAAGAAATTTTCTTCAGAAACAAATGCAGGATTAGACTGGAATTTAGCAAACTTTTTAGAAAAGCCGATTTTAATACCAGAAGATAATATTATGTATAAAAATAGCAATGGAACTTTAAGTATTAGATTTGGAAATTACAATTATCAAGCGAGAAGAAACAAAGCAAAGACGACGAAAATGAAGAAGAAAGTTGTAGATATATCGAAATAGAAGACTATGAAAGTGAAGAAGAAATTAATGCTTTAGATGAAGAAAGTGAAGATGAAAGTGAAGACGATGATAAAGAATTTGGGTATATAGACATGGAATATTACAAAATCTTAGGAGAACCGTAGAGAAGGTAAATTAAGACTCTATTAGAAGAAAAAGATCAACCAAACATAGAAATTAAAATGGAAGAAAGCGGTAGTAAAAAGCCCAAAGCGCGAAACAGACCAAGAATTTGGAAAAGAAAAGACCCCATGAACAAAGAATACGATATTGGAGGAAAATACCCTTTTCCCCACCGCTCGTTTTGTATGATTGGGAAGACAAAAAATATAGAAGCATAGGAAAAGACAAGCAGAAGAAGGATGTAGTCTACCAAGAGCAAGTGATAGAGGATTAATATTAGAATTAAATAATTGCAAACCCCAAGATGCAGACCTAGCACTTTAACTAAATGGGAAAATTCTGTAATTAGAGCATGTAATAGTTTACCTATAGTTATGACAGTAGAAGAAATGTGGGCTTATTTAGAGACATATTTAGGAAAAACAGCTTTAGATATTTATGTTACAGCCAAAAGACTAAAACCAGATGAAATAAGATTAAGAATGGCAGGAGGAGAAAATCCTAGAAACTTCACTAGTTTTATTCGAGAAATAATTATAGGAACTGACCCAAGTAGAGACAATGTTTATGAACAAAATAAAGCCTTAGAAGAACTAGAAAAACTAAGTTTAAGTAATATGAAGTATATACAACCGTTTCTATTAGACTTTGAAAGACTAGTTAGTACAGCAGGATTAGCTTTGGATGTAAATGTATTAGATAGACTATATAGAAAGATTCCACCACCATGGAATGATAAAATTAAAAATGAGATAGAAAAGCTGGAATGGAAGAGGAACAACTATTAGCGCTACCATAAAATTTATAATGAGATAAATTAAAAGAATATTGTATAGAAGAAGTAGCTAGAAAGCAATTAAAGAAATTAAATTACTCTTTTTGTTCGGATTTATATACACCTCAAAGTTATGATTATAGAAATAAAAAGAAAAAGTGTATAGAAAAGATAAAAGATATAAATATAAAAGACAATATCAAAATAGAAAAAGATACAATATTAGACCAAGTAGAACATACTATAAAAATAGGAAGCCTAATTATAATAGATACGTTAAAAGACCAAAAATTAAAAAGATTGTAAATGCTATATTTGTGGAGATCCTAGACATTTTGCTAATAAATGCCCAAATAAAAATAAAAATAGAGAAACGTTAAATAAATCTATAATAATAGAAGAAATACAATTGTCATATCAGAGTTATCGAGACAATGAATCTTGTAGTTCAGTATATAGTATATACACAGATGACGAGGTAGACAATTTAGAAATTGTAGAAAGTTCTGATGAAAGCAATAGTAGTACAGAAGATTTAGATTTCTCAATTCTTGATATAAAAATGATGAACATAGAGCAAGAATGCATTCACGAATGGATTAGAGGACAAGGATCTATGATAGACAAATGCACAATATGTAGAGTATATCCAGGACATAGAAATAGAAATCAATGTAAAATTGTTTAGAAATTCAATGTAATAATTGCTTAGAAATCCAAGATGAGCCTCATAATAAACCCAAAGACTATCTCGACACCATAGAAAAATTAGAAGATAGAGTAACCAACACTAATAATAGAATTGATAAAATACATGAAGCTTTAGGAAAATACATTATAGACTTATAAATCTAGAAAAAGGAAAGCAATCTGTAGAAAGCAACACTGAGAATAATTATTTAGAAACAGAAAATCAAGAAGAAATAATATGTCAAATATCTAGAATAAAGCCAACCAAAAGTATTAGAATACCTATAGAAGTACAAATTAATAAGATGATTAAATTAAATTTAATAGCTTTAGTCGATATAGGATGTACATTTAACATAATTAGAAAAGATTTAGTCCCAGAAGATTGTAGACAAAAACTAGAATATGAAATAAGAGGAAGTCAAATGGATGGCAGTAAAATGGAGTTTGAAGAAAGACTTTTTGACGATTGTAAAATTAGATTTCAAGAAAGACAGTATAGCTTAACAACTACTTTAGTAAGTCAATTAATTAAAGATGAATTTGTTATAGGAATAAAATTCTTATTAAGTAGAAATGGAAGTTTAACTATTACAAATGATGCGATAATTCTTGGGAAAGATACATCTATTATACAAAGACTTAGGCTTTTCTTTCTTTCCCTACTTTCTAAGTTAATATTTTCTATGTCTTTAGTATAAATATAGAAATAATAAATTACTGGATATATATATATATATATATCCTTTTTTTTGTCAAAGCACTGAATTTATAAGATCTTGGAGTTGACTTTCTCACAGCCATAAAGGTAGTCTTTTCTACATGATTTATGTTCATTATCAAGGACGGCTGCACACATCTATGGTAGTAGCACTCTCCTCCATGAAATTGTCTGTTTAACACAACAACATACTATAGTGCCGAGAGACATAGATATTGACCAGAGGTCACAACAAAGTGCGAAACTACTTTAAAGATAACAATCTAGTTAGTAGTAAGGTACAATCAACCAAGTCAATATGTCCTCAAATTGTGCTTATCTGAGCATATTTTACCATAAGTATAATGAGCATACCATACTGATTGGTTAATCCAAATAAATCTCAAAATTCATAGACCTATCATACATTTATATTATATGCTATTTGCAAGAAAACTCATTCTTCTCTCTTTCTCTCTCTCTCTCTCTCTCTCTCTCTTTTAAATAAAAAAAAAAAAGCAAATGCAAACAAACACACATGATAAAATCAAACAAAACGAAAAACACTACTTCTAAATTTTTTTCTTTTTTTTTTAAAAAAAAAACTAATGCATCAAGCAAATGCCCACGACTTCAGTCAGAGTCTTAAATCGCGAGAATCTAAAGCTTTGGTGAACAAATTAGCCAACTGATACTCAGTCTGAATATGTTCCAAAGTAATAACTTTTTCTTCGACCAAATTTCTAATAAAATGATGTTTAATATCAATATGTTTGGTCCTAGAGTGCTCAACAGGATTTTTAGAAATATTGATAGCACTAGTGTTATCACAGAATATAGTAACAGAGTCCTAATCAATACCATAATCACATAGCATTTGTTTCATCCAAAGTAGCTGAGTGTAACAACTACCCGCTGTAATATACTCAGCTTATTTCAAAGCCCTAATTTCTTATTGATTTCCACTCTTACTTATAGTTAAAGTAGAAATCAAATTAGGAATTATTTCTTATCTAAAATTCTGCAACAAGAATGGTAAGAATATTAGTAGGAAAGAATATAGAAAGATATTCTTAGATTTGTAGAAAGAAAGAATTTAGGTAACTAAATATTTTCTTCCTAAACAAATCTAAGAGAATAAGAAAAGATTCTTTAACCTACAAAATGAGCTGTCAATACTATTCATGAGGTCAGAATATATCAAGTATAGAAACAAAATAAAATTGCAGCTTTTACTGATCTGAAAAAATAATCTGCTTATCAACCCAGTCAGTCAGAACTAGCGTTAACCAGACCAGTCAAAAACGTAAACGTTGACCTGCTCTTTTATCATTAAAAATCAGTTATATTCATTAAGTGAGCCAAGATATAAAAAGTAAAAAATATGACACATATTTTTCCAACAATTACATTATTTTGCTCATTGTAACAGTTATTGTTGCATCCGTACAAAGAAGTTTCTCCAAGTTGAAGTTGATCGAGACTTATCTCTGATCAAGTCTGTCACATGAATGATTGAATGATTTTGGCTATGTTGTCAATTAAGAAAAATGGTTGAACAATTTGATTATGCAAACTTAATTAATATTTTTGCCTCCAAAATTATAAGGCAAGTACTATTTAAGTGATTATTTAGAATATTTTTAGTTTTATTTTTTATTATAATATAAATATTTTGAATATTACATTTTGTTTATCGTTTTATTGTTGAGTTTTGAGTTTATAGATTTATTTTGAAAGCTGTTATGAAGAAAAAAATTATGAATGCACACTATGAATTAAGGGCCTAACTAATAAAATTTGACTTAGATGTAAAAATCTCATGTTCGACCTTGATAAAATATATAAATATATGTATAGGTGGGGACCACGTGTATATATGTATTCATACAATAGGATTTGCATGCATATATCAATTGAAATGGATTTCAGTTGAGTTCCACTGACTCATTTCATTCTAAGAGAATAGTTGAGGGACTCATGTGTAAACTATTTATCTTAGTAAATTCAGTTGAGAAATGAAATGAGTTCCACCGCTTTACCTTCCATTAGGGAGCTTTCAACTTGATTGAAGTATTTTTGCCAACAATCGCCACTTCAATATAACCACCATATGGCAAAATAGAGGGAAAAAAAAAAGATAGGGATTATATCTTCTAATTAAACTTCATTAGTCATTTTTCATTTCAACCAAAAAGAAATTGTGAGTTAGTGGTAGAAGCCCTCTATTTTACTCCTACTGCTTAGTGCTGCTGACTGGTAAAATCCATTGTTATCTAAGAAATGTAGAACCAGTTAAATCCATGTCCATTCTAAGGTTGAATAATATGAATGTGGTTTTATGTTTAAGATTGTAGTTAAAGTTTAATCTTGACTTTGTTAATGAAATGCCTAGATGGGACATATATTTTAATATTTCGCAAGTTCTTCATTTTGAGTGAGAAATTTAAGTGTGTGGCAAGTAGGTTCATTAGTTTCCACAATTTATCCCGTCCATGTTAAATGATTACACTAATTTTGATGTTTGTTAATTCATAGTAAACTTGATGATGTGGTTCGTTATTATATGTTAATTATCTAAGTTATGTAATGATGGAATATTTATATAAAGGAAAAGAAAAGAAAATTAGGGACGAAAACAGGCCTGGGTAGACAAAATTTTGCCCCGGCAAAGCAATGCCTCGTGGCCATGCCCTGGCGCGCGTCCGCACATGGAGAGGCAAAGACTTTCTGCCTCAGGCACACAGCCCCCAGTGAAGCGATTTCTACTAGTTTCGTCCTTTCTCTGTTTGGTTCCTTTTCTGCCAAGTTCCATTCTGTTTCTTTCCATGACATGTTAAGTTGATAAAATGGGTATTGCATGCCATATAGTGTCGGTTTAACCTCGTTTCAAATCTTAAAAAAAATGTACAAGAAATTTTAAAATGGCCCGACCAAAGCTAAATTCTACTTTCCTACGCCAAGTGTTTTTACATGCTATATAGTGTCTATGTAACCTCATTTCAAATCTTTAAGAAAAATGTATAAGAACTTTTACAAGAGTCTGTGCTAAGTGTTTCAAGTAACGTTCTGGGCTTTAGGGCACGATGTTTTAGCGCTTGGTATTAGAGCAAATGTTTAGTTGGTTTTGAAGACTAAAATTTATCTATCTTCAACGTGAAATTGTTGGTTTAATTTATTTGTTGGATATGCATATCTATGTTCTAAAAATCTTAGTTGATTGATGATATGATCTATTCATTTCATTATTTGGTAGGCGCATATAGTAATATGGGACATGTTTCTTTATAAGTTCTAAGTATTTGGAGTCTGTTTTTAAAACAAAAATGTATATTATGGAAAAAATACAGTACGATTTGAGAGTTTTACTGTACTTCACAACCACCATGCTCTCATTGCTTAATTTTATCATACGATCCAGGTGCGTAAAAGTATTACAAAAGTAACGATTCTATGATTATGATTACAAAAAAGGCAAAGCTATGATTTTGCTCATTTGTATTTCATTGCTTAAATTCAAAATAAAAATTATGCGCAAATCAAATGTACTAGAAAGTTTTTTGTTCCCTCGACATATAGTTGAGCTAGAATAACTGTGGGTGATAGATGGCTAGGAGAAAGTAACCAACTAGGTGAAGAAATCCTGCTTATGTAGATTTCGAGATAGATCTTTCTCGCAATTTAGAGAATCATATGCGGAGTGCGCATGAGCATAAGATCGAGGCAAGAAATGCATGTTATGTGATAATCAGTCGACATTCCATAAGACACATTCTAGATACCTTAGCACCATGCGAAGATTGTTGGAAATTGGTTTAATTTGTCGAGAAATTAACTAAGTGTTTAAAAAAAACAATTAATGTGACTTCGTGTCAACTTGGCTAAAATATACAAGACCCGACCCAATCCGTTTAGGCAAATTAATTTGCCACTTCGCCGCTTCAGGGCGTTCAAACGGGGATCGACCTGACCGGGGGTCGAGAAGGCAGCGTCCCTCGTGGGGGCTTGGGGGCAACGCCCACGGAAAGAGAATTCAAATTTCTCTGCAAATATTGAAGGGTATATTTGGTATCTCGAAACCAATATCGAATGAATGAGAAATTACGGAAAAGGACAATTTTGGGTCAAGTTTTGACCATGCGATCACATAGGTATAATACCTTGCGATCGCAACCTGTCTAAATTTTAAACAGAATGTTTTTGGGTCCTTCCATGCAATCGCATGAGACAAAGCATTGCGATCGCATTGTTAAACTGGATCAAGTTCTGTTCTCAAATTTGTACCTTACGTCGTATCATGGTAAAATCACGCGATCGCATAGGTTTGCACGAACAGACATGTCCTTTTGAAGTGTTGCACGAATTGGTTCTATACCTTTTCATTTTCAACCGATCTTCAACGTTAAATAGGATCCTTGGACGTCCATTTTGACAGAGAAGTGATACAGAAAATATATGCAAAACCAATCTACTCATATTTCATCATTTGAACCAAATTCATTGCATTTGTTGCATGATTTCTGGTGTTTCCATTTCATTTTCATCTTTGGAGTACAAAAACCAACTTGGTTTGTTGTGCTTGTGTTTGGAAGTGCTACAAACACAAGCGGTAGTCGTTGTATCTTGGAAGTCAATTGACATATACTGTAGGCACCATTGCGGGGCAAATTTAACTTAAGGACAAAGTGTTCAACACTTGCCTCAGTTTGAATATCATCCTTATTTCATTCGGTTTCTTGAAGTCACTTATACACAAAATCCGCCAACAAAGATCATATTGGCAAGTTGATCCTATAAGAGATGATACCACAAATTCTACCAGGAGACCCAAATGACATCGAGTTGGTGGATTTTGTAATGCTCTTATAGAGCATTGTGATGCCTACATTGGAGATGCAATCACACATTTAGGATTTAATTTAGTTGTGACATCAGATTATGAGGTTACTCAACCAATAAAGACTAATGAATGGGAAGATGAAGAATATCTTAAGGAGTACCCGGAGGAAGTTTGAGATGAAGAAGATGAGAGCTTATTGACATGCTAGTTTTAGGAGGGAAAAACTCATCTTAGATGTATTTTCTTTTTATCTTAAATAAGTCATCGTGAATGACATGTACTCATTAATTTTCAATAAGTTTTAAATGGCTTGGGGTCGTGATGTAAATGCAAGCATCTATAGATGGAATTTATTTTTGTTGTCTAAAGAAAGATGGAGCGACCCAAAACATGTTGATAAGGGATTTGTTGTAAGTTGTTGAGGAGCTTAGAAGACAAAACCAAGCACCAGACCCATAGCCAAAATACTGTACCGACTCACGCTTCAATTGTGGAGACCTTCAGAAGGTACGAGCCATCTTCTTTTGATGGTGATGGTGACCCGCTAGAAGTCGATGAGTGACTAAAAGTTGAAACACATCTTCAGCTTATAGCATCTATAGATACACAAAAAATGTGCATAGTTTATGTTCACGGGGTCGGTAAGAGACTTTTGGGAGTCAATGTCTCGAACTAGGACGAGACATAGCAACTTACATTGACTTGGGATCAATTCAAAGAAGAGGTTACTGAGAAATACTTTCCACATGATCGAAGGGACTTCAAGTAGACTAAGTTTTTGCAGCTCAAGTAGATAAGCATATTTGTTACAGATTGTGAAAGGAAGTTTGATCAACTAACAAGGTATGCTCCACATTTTGTGGAAACTAAAGCTAAGAAAAATTAGACGACTTGAGCAAGGGCTTCATTCGAACATGAGTATGATTCTTGTATCCCATCGTTTCACTTTTTGTTTAGAAATACTAGAACAGTTCATGCTATTTGGTACCAAAAGACTAGTTCTGAGTAGTATAGTTAGAAGGCTACTTCAGAACAGTAGGGTTAGGACAGTCAATATAATGGTTCGTTAGGTTAACGAAAGTAGAACACTAAGGACAATGGGAAATGAAAGTGGTAAAACAAGAAAGCTAACAATGAAGAAGATGCTAACAAGGCTAGGAGAATCTCATTCTACCCTATCCAAAGTGTAACAAGCTGCACATAGGTGAGTGTCTGTTTAGAAAAAATGTGTGCTTTCAATGTGAGAAACTGGGACATATGGTTAAGGAATGCCCTGAACTCCCAAAAGAAATGAGGATGACAAGGATAACAACTATGAGGAGAAAGCTCGCACCTTTGCATTAACCTAGCAAGAGGTAGAACAAAACCCTAATGTTAATGCATGTATATTTCTATTAGCCAATACACCTGCTTATGTTCTGTTCGATTCCAAAACAACGCACTTATTTATTTCATCGTCTTTCATAGCTAAATCTGGCATTGCGTGTGATAAGTCTGATAATATACTAGAGATTAACATCTCCTCACGTAGAACATTAAATACGGACCAAATAACTAAATATGTTCAATTGGAAATTGATGGAAGAGTTTTACAGGAAAATCTATACCTTATATATATGAAGGACTTTGATTTGATCTTTACGCATGGATTGGCTAGGTTGCAATCACGCCACCATATAATGCTGTGAGAAGCAAGTATCTTACCAGAAATCAAGAAAAGATGAATTTCTTTTCTTTGGAGTAAAGAGTTTTCTAAACCTCAGTTAGTGTCGACGTTGAAAGTCGAGAAGATGTTGAAACATATCAAGGGTTCCTAGTCTATCTCTGGATCACATCAGCCAGTAATTAAAATTAGTGAGGTGCCAATAGTAAGGGATTTTGAAGATGTTTTTCAAGAAGATCTACCTTGTGCACCACTAGATAGACAGTTGGAGTTTACTATAGATTTGGTTATCGAAGCGGTGTCAATATCTAAAGCTCATAAAAAATGGCACCGAAGAATTACAAAAAATGAAATTCAAATTCAAGAGTTGTTGGATAATGGTTTTGTTTGAACGAGTGCATCACTATAGGGAGTATCAATTTTGTTTGTCAAGAAAAAAGATGGTTTATGAGCACGTGTATAGATTGCCAAGAACTAAACAAGCTTACTATTAAGAACAATTATCAACTTCCTAGAATAGAAGACTTGATCGATCAGTTAAATGGAGTAAAGGTTTTTTCCAAGATTGATCTACGTTCTAGATATCACCAGTTAGAAATAAAGGCATGTGATATACCATAGTTGGTCTTCAAGACTCTATATGGGCATTATGAGTTCATTGCTATGCCTTTCGATCTAACTGACGCTCCAACAATATTCATGGATTTGATGAACATGTTGTTTCATTAATTTTTGAATCAATTCGTTATTGGCTTCATTGATGATATCTTAATCTATTCTCAAGATAAGAATGAGCACGACAAGCATATCAAATTGTGCTAGAAACTCTGCATGCCAAGTAGTGTGAATTTTGGCTTGATCGAGCAGGTTTTCGTGGTCATGTAATTATTGGCTAGAGAATTGAAGAAGAAGTAACTAAATTGAGTAGACATGCTAAAACCACTAAAGTTCTCAATTTTTTGGGGTTGGCCAGTTATTATTGGGGATTTATCGAAGGTTTCTATATGATAGGTGGACCGATGACTCAGTTGACTTGAAAATGAGTAAAGTTTCATTGTTCAGATTAGTGTGAGCATAGCTTCGAGGAATTGAAATAGCGGATAGTCACCGTTCTAGTGCTGACTATACCAGACCATTCCGATGGTGTTGTCATTTACATAGATGTATCTAAGAATGGACTAGGACGTGTTCTGATGCGGCATGTAAAGGTGATTGCCTATGCCTCAAGGCAATTCAAGCAGCATGAGCATATATTACTTGACTTATGATCTAGAAATTACGATGGTGGTTTATGCGTTGAAGTTATGGCGTCACTATTTGTATGGAAGTAAAAATATGACATCTATACAAATCATAAGATTTTCAAATATTTTTTTTACTCAGAATGATTTGAATATAGAGATAAAGGAGATGGTTGGAGTTGGAAAAGACTACGACTGCAATATTAATTACCATCCGGATAAGGCAATTGTGGTTGCAGATGCTTTGAGCAGAAAGACAGTGAGTCAATTGACACATTTCATCTCAGAACAAGATCAGTTGGTTAAGGATTTGGAGAAATTGAGAATCGAGGTTTGTTTTTCTTGGAACATATAATTAAATTTGGTTTGTGTTCCAAAAAAATATTTATGCGGGAATAGTGGTAAATATCGAGTAACCCGACCAATTTAGGTGAATAGCCGTTAACCCATTTTTACAAGCAAATTACCGAATATATTCCTGACATTTCTTCCCCGCTTATTCCATTTCAAATTCATTTCAGTTACTTATACACTTCTGCCAAAAGAAAGAATATTTCAAATTTCACTATTATGCAAAGAAATTAACATCTCATTAATATTAAAACAAGCTCAAACACGTGTAAACAATTTCATTTCAATGTTAGAATCTAACCCATCTAAATTCTTGCAAAATATGTGGTTATTTTTTTTTTTTTATGGTAGAAATTGTAGATTTAATGGTATAAATTATGAAAATATGAATATATTTGAGTATGAATTGTAATTTTTGTGTTAAATTTATTTAAAATTGAGTCTATTTGAAGTGGGTTAATTAAAAATCCAGTTTAATAAGAGTAAACTAGTCTTAATAGACTAACAGACCCATTGTGTGTTAAGATTTGGTCGGTTAAGGTCGGTTAACAAACTATCTGTTAATGGTTTGTTAATAGATCTTTTAACAAACTCTACCGATGAGGGTATTTAAGTCTTTTAATTATAGAAGAGGAATTTGTAATTTAAATTTCATAAGTGAGGCTATTTTTCGATTCGTCTTATTTGACATGACCTTTTAGCCAATGCGGCCAATATTTGTGGAAGTCTTCTTGATTTTAATCAAAGAGTTAAAAAGCTTTGACTTCTTCTAATACGTATTTGTATTTGTGGAAGTGTACTATTAAATATTCTATATATACTTTGGATAAAACCGTTCATAAAATGATTCTGTGATATTTAATATACTAGTTCGACACGCGTGTTGTTATCACCTGATTTTGATAGGGCTTCCACGTCAGCAAAAGCCTAGTGCCCCCCCTCCCCTCCTCTACTCCGCCCCGCCCCGTATAGGCCCAGTAAGGGCCTCGTAAATTTTGAAAGGGGCCTCAGAAGCCCATCAGACATCTTAGCCTTCTGCAGCTAGAACACCGCAAGGCCCATAGAAGGCCTCGACACTTACGGCCGAGCCATAGGGCCTCGCAAGGCTTCGTATCAACCCTAACTAGCAGGCAGCACGATATTCTGGGATGACCAGAGAGATAATTGAAGACAGATTGCGTTGGATTGGCCCACGGATCCTCAAAAGGAAACTGAATCGTAATCTCCTAAAATCATGCAACGTGATAAGCTCAAAGAAGGAAGATAATCTTCGAGATTACTTGGGTAATGAACAATCCCTATCCCCATAAGGAAGGAGGATCCGATCGGGTATCTGATTGATATGTTTCCTAAATCAATCAGAACTTCTGCGTTATAAATACAACGTCTCCGGTCGTTCCAAGGTACGCTCTTTTTGCACTTAAAATCCTACCCTAAACTCTGCTTAAATCTCTGACTGCTTGTCTATCCCACACCTTAATTACTTTCGCCCCTCGTGTATTATTCTAATACCGGCAGTTGACTTCATCGTCGAAGTACCAATGATAGTCGGACCCTTTTTCTCTAGAGATCTTGGTGCCTAACGATTATCTGAGTGTGTAGGTAACATACAGGTTGGCAGAAGAGTGACTGGAGATCTATTGACACGTGGACGTTGTAGGTTCCGACGTCAACAAATTGGCACCGTCTGTGGGAATCGAAAAACATTACACAACCAGAAACTTGTGGTAAAAACGTGCTTTCTACCAGGAGAAGCATGACAACCGAACATTCCATGGAGGAAGAAGTAGAGTCTTACCACACTGACTTGCGGCAGGAGAGCGTTCAGGACCTGTAGAACGTGACCCGTCGAAAGAGGAGAAGACAACGGCAAAGGCGAACGGTTGAGCAAGAGAACCAGGATCTGAAGTTGGACAATGCCTGGATGAAGGCCGTGCTTGAACTGTTGGAGAATCAATCCCTCCAACATAGACCCAAGCAAAGTCATGCCTGGAGGAGCCCTTCACAGTCCGGTTCACTAGAAAGCTGCCGTTCCCGAGAGGAACCGCCCGTTTCAAACAGCGGAAACCTCATAACTTCGCCTTGAAGCCCTCGTAAGATGACCAAATGGGAAGACCTCTCCCGGTGCGAGAAAGCCGCCCTGTTCCTGCTGCTAGCGTGTTCGAAAGGTTGGGGGTGGGGTCTTCCATGGCACCGTCCCTACTCGCACACAGCAAGCGCAGTGAGCACAGTGAGGCCCGCACAGAAAGGAGGAAGGCCCTGAAGCAAAGTCAGGAAAAGCACGAAGAGGAAAAAGAGAGGCTAGAATGTTACGAGGATGACGATAATGAGAATCTCCGTTTACCAACTACATGAAGGCCATGGAGATACCCGCGAACTTCCGAATGCCTCTCATGGACAAATACAACGGGAGGGACGACCCTATGGATCATATAAATACATATAAGACGAAGCTCCAAGGCTAGTCCCTTGCGATGAAGTGTCGGAACTTCCATACCTTACTCGCATCCGATTGAAAGAGGTGGTACAATAAGCTGAAACTGGAGAGCATACGGAGCTGGCCTCAGCTCAAAAAAGAGTTCGTCAATGCCTTCATTGACAATCAGACGATGATAGTTGACATTGCCCAGCTCAACGACATCCAAGAGAAGGAAGGAAAAACCGTCAAGAGCTACTTCAAGAGGTTCAGTCACGTTATCAACAAAATCGAGATTGTGACCGATGAAAAAGCCTTGGATGCGCTCATGACTGGACTGCACATATGCACTCCCTTCTGGAGGAATGTACAGAACAGTCAACCAAAGACCTACAGTCAACTGTTGGACTTGGTCCAGCACGAAATTCAATCAGAAAGGACGATCAAGAACAGAGATTGCTAAGAGGAAAAGAAGAGATCGCTACGGAAGAGAGGGGCGACGCTCTCCCGAACTTCGTTTCTCTCGCTTTAGAGAAGGTGCTCCCCGGACCGCCAAGAAACCATTATCGGAGGTTCAATCAGACAGAGGTAGCCCCTGCCCCCATCCCAGAGTGCCCGTAGCGGCCTCCATGCCAGTCACAACGCCGCCCAAGCTCTGTCGTATACACAGAACTATGGTGCATAATACAGAAGATTGCCCAGACGTGAGGAAATTGATCAATCGCGAGACCCACGGGCAGGGATAGGGAAACTGACCCACGCGGGGACGTCAAGGGCCACCCACACAGGGGTGAAGACCTCCTCCTCGACGCCAGAACTAGGGACCCCACCGCGATGGGAGAAAAATGACAGAAACAGTGACCCGCTGAGGTAGAAGGACCTGTAGTAGCCTCCCTTGTCCGAGAGATAAACACGATCATAGGAGGGCCCTATGTCGGAGGGCACACGATGAACTTGCGACGCAACTATGTAAAGGCGGCAAGGGAAAAACCCATGGAGAGTTGGCAAATCTCGTTCACTGAGGAAGACGAGGTGGGCATACACTATCCTCACTGCGATGCCCTGGTAGTCCGCACCGTCGTTGCCAGAAATGACCTAGGACAGATGTTGGTCGATGATGAGAGCGCCGTGAACATCTTGTTCAGCAGTGCCTTCGACCAAATGGACGTGGATCATAAACTAACGGCCATTTTAGAGCTGCTATTCAGTTTCACGGGAGATAGCCTCGTCCCGCGAGGAAGGATTACCCTCGCGGTAGATTTCGGAGAACCTCCGTGCCACCTCAGGAAGTTCATGGAGTTTCTGATAGTGGATACCCGCTCTGCCTACCATGGAGTCCTCGGAAGGCCTGCGTTGAAGGATTTGTCGGCGGTCACGTCCATACACCATTTGACAATGAAGTTTCTGACGCCCGGAGGGGTAGCTAAGATCCACAGAAATCAGACGGATGCGAGGGCATGCTATATGAATGTATTGCAGAAAGTTGCAAAATGTGAAGATATCGCCCCAGTAGTGATGACCATACATTCGGAACCAATGGGCGTTGACCACGAGAAGATGGACGAGGAATTGATACTAGACAAGGGTCTGGACCTCTGGATCATAGGCTCAGACTCTCTTGCCTCCCCTGCTGAGGAGCTGGAAGCATTTCTGATGAACCCCTCGGAACCAACCCAGGTGTTGCAGGTGGAAGAAAAACTCAAGGAAAAGATAAAAGAGGAATTGAAGTAGTTCCTCCGGGAGAACGCTGACGTCTTCGCATGGAAGCACAGCGATATGGTCGAGATCGACCCGTTTGTGGCGTGCCATGCCCTAAAAGTGGATCCGAAGGTACGCCCCAAGATTCAGAAAGAAAACCTCTGAGTGTCGAAAGGTATAGTGCCTTGAAGGAGGAGGTTAACTAGCTGTTAGCCAACGGGTTCATCAGGGAGGCAGTTTACCCCCAATGGGTATCTAACCCAGTGCTGGTAAGGAAGAGTACCAAAAAATGGAGGGTATGCATAGACTTCTCAGATCTAAACCAAGCATGCCCTAAAGATGACAACTGTTATCACAAGATCAACCCGGTGGTCGATGCGACTGCAGGCCACAAGCTACTTAGCTTTATGGACGCATACACGGGCTACAACCAGATCCTGATGTTTACAGGAGACGAGGATCACACTTCGTTCATCACGGACCGAGGGTTATACTGCTATAGGATGATGCCCTTCAGCCTGAAGAATGCAGAAGCCACATATCAGCAGTTGGTAAACCGCATGTTCGCAGGACAGATCGGGAACACCATGGAGGTATACATCAACGATATGCTTGTAAATAGCGTGAATGCCGAGGACCACATAGGGTACTTAAGAGAGATGTTCGGAGACCTTCGCAAATATCGCATGAAGCTTAACCCCTTGAAGTGTGCATTCAGAGTCGCGTCCGGAAAGTTCCTTGGCTACATGGTCAACCAGCGCGGGATAGAGGCTAATCCCGAGAAGATTAAGGCACTTATTGAAATGTGGTCACCATCTTCTCCCAAGGATGTCCAAAGCCTGATGGGAAGGTTAGCGGCCCTGAATCGATTCATATCCAAGGCGACCGACCGTTACCAGCCCTTCTTTCAGACCATCAAGGGAGGGAAGAGGTTTGAGTAGACCGAGGAGTGCGAGAAAGCCTTCCAGGACCTCAAGGTCCTCCTCAGAAAGTCCCCGCTGCTGTCCAAGCCAAAGAATGGAGAGACGCTACTCATTTACCTCGTCGTATCAGAAAAGGCAGTTAGCTTCGTCTTAATCCGAGAAGAGGGCTCGGTGCAGCTTCCTATCTATTACGTAAGCAAAGCCCTACAGGACACGGAAACGAGATACTCGGACATGGAAAAGCTCGCCCTATCTTTGAACATCGCCTTCTGAAAACTCTGGCCGTACTTCCAGTCCCATAACACAGATGTCTTGACGAACCTCCCTCTAAGACAGATACTCCAAAAGCCGAACACATCAGAGAGGCTGATGAAATGGTCGATTGAACTCAGCCAGTTCGTTATCAACTACAAGCCAAGACCCTCTATAAAAGGACAGGCTTTAGCAGACTTTGTAGCTGAATTTGCCCACATCTCGAGGGTTCGCTCAAAGCCCGACCCCAGGAGATACCAACATGGAAGTTGTATGTTGACGGATCCTCGGGTGAGGTCGGAGCTGGAGCCGGGATCATGCTAGTTAGCCCCGACAGCCACAAT
This sequence comes from Forsythia suspensa, assembly GCA_023638005.1. Lineage (NCBI taxonomy): Eukaryota > Viridiplantae > Streptophyta > Magnoliopsida > Lamiales > Oleaceae > Forsythia > Forsythia suspensa. The sequence continues at coordinate 19,550,608 of CM042664.1, read as the reverse complement.
CTCAACTGTGCGCTTCGCCTGGAGTTCAAAGCCTCCAACAACGCTGCAGAATACGAGGCACTCCTAGCGGGCTTGAGGCTGGCACAAGAGATGAGGGCGAGGAAACTTCAGATCCACAGCGATTCACAGCTGGTCGTCAGTCAAGTTAATGGGACCTTCGCGGCACGCGAGCAATCCATGGTGGTATACCTGACAAAGGCCAGAGACCTGTTGTCCCGCTTTGAGGCATAGGAGCTCCTGCAGATTCCACGGGTGGAAAATGGTTATACGGACGCCCTCTCGAAATTGGCAAGCAGTAGAGACTCCGACTTGATGAAGGCCATCCCGGTTGAGAGGCTCAACCGGTCCTCCATCGATGAGTCTTCCGCACCCACTGTCCTAACGATATCTGGATCCCTTAGGTGGATGAAGGAGATCATCGCATATTTGACCAACCAAATACTGCCCAGTGACAGACAAGAAGTGCAAAAACTCTGCAGAAGGGTTGCGAAGTTTGTATTACAAGACGAGATCCTATATAAAAGGGGCTTCAGCCACCTCCTTCTATGCTGTTTGACACAAGAGAAAGCAGTGTATGTGATGAAAGAGATACACGAGGGGATATGCGGTAACCATTCAGGAGCAATGACCCTGGCACAGAAAGCCCTGAAACAGGGGTACTATTGGCCAACCATGAAGAAAGACTCCCACAATTACGCAAAGAAGAGCGACAGATGCCAAAAATTCGCCACCATACCGAAGCTCCCGTCTCAGAACCTTACCCCAGTCACCAATCCTTGGCCTTTCGCCAAGTGGAGAATCGACTTCATAGGTCCTCTCCCGACAGGAAGGAGTGGGGTCAAATTCGCGATTGTAGCGATAGATTATTTCACCAAGTGGTGTGAAGCTGAGCCTTTGGCCAAGATCACAGAGGAAAACGCATGGAAATTTATGAGGAAAAATATTATCTGCTGCTTCGGGATTCTCCACTCTCTAGTCTCCGACAATGGCACACAGTTTGCAGGAAAGAGGTTCAACTCGAATTGCGACAACCTTGGTATTCGAAGGGACTTTTCTACCCCCTACTACTCCCAATCTAATGGCCAGGTAGAAGCTGTGAACAAGATCATCAAGCATACTCTTAAACAGAAACTGGAATCCGCGAAAGGAGGATGGGCTAAAGAACTACCCGAGACCCTATGGTCCTATCGGACCACTTCGCGGATGGCTACTGGTGAAACCTCTTTCTCCATGGCATATGGAGCGGAGGCAATGACTCCTGTCAAAGTAGGGATACCCTCTCCCAGGCACCTGTACTTCGACGAGGTGACCAATGAGGGTTTGTGCAGGGTAAACCTCGATTTACAAGATGAGAGACATGCGGACTCGCAGCTCCATCTCACAGTATACCAACGGAAGATGGCCAGATACTACAACTCCAAAGTTAGAGGCAGGAGTTTCCACATCAACGACTTCGTCTTGAAGAAGGTATTCCAAGCTAATAGAGAGGTGGGGGCTGGAATCTTCGGGCCCACCTGGGAAGGACCTTACAAAATCATCGAAGAGATCTACCCCGGAACATACAGATTGGAAGATTCGGAAGGCAGTGAGACGAGGCACCCTTGGAACATCGCCCATTTGCGGCCGTATCACCAGTAGTTTTATTTCACACTGTTCAATTTTCCAGCATTTTGTTCGATGCCTTGAGACACCGCGCCTTTTAATAAAATTCATCATTTTACGAATCAAAATTGTTTCCCATACAACCATAGCAAGTGACAGCGATTCGATAGCGAGGGAGTGTGGTTCGCGGCCAACTCTTTCAACTCACTGGATAAACATTCAATGCGTAATCAAGCAAGTAAAAGCGATTCAGCAGCGAGGGAGTATGGTTCGTTGCCAACTCTTTCAACTCGTTGGATAAACATTCAATGCGTAATCAAGTAAGTAAAAGCGATTCGGAAACAAGGAAGTGTGGTTCGCGGCCAACTCTTTCAACTCGCTAGATAAACATTCAACGCGTAATCAAGCCAGTAAAAGCGATTCGGCAGCGAAGGAGTGCAGTTCGCGGCCAACTCTTTCAATTCGCCAGATAAACATTCAACGCGTATTTAAACAGATAAAAATGATACATTTCTATTAGCCCACGTTGTCAGATAAGACAATATAAGTTGATACATTTTCAATGGCCTACATTTACAAATCAAAAAGCAACACTGGAAAGAACAAAGAGGGTCCTTAAATCCCAGTCGGGCCCTCTAGATATGCACAACCCGAGGCCTCGAGTCTAGCCAGTAGACGCTGGGCCTTCGACAACTCGGTCAGTGCTTTGTTCAATTCTTTATCTTTGGCATAGATTATGTCCTGACAAGATTTCAGCTGTGACTCCGTCATTTTCTGAGGATCGACACATGCCCTCTGGATTGTCCTGGCTTTAACGATGTCATACGTTGCGCGAGCCCTCACATCTTCGGAGAATGCGAGTTGCTCTCGAAGATCCTTGTTTTCCGCGCGCAACGCCTCAACATCTCATCTCTCCCAGCGGTAGAGCGCAATTTGTCAATCTTCATCTCCAACAATTTATACATCTCGCAGTTAAGCATGTGACTGCGGGAGGTATACATTTCGGCTAGTTTCAACAACTCCGTCAGTTATGCGTTATCTACCGCCCTTCCAAATGCAGAGGTCCAATATTTATGAACTGATGCCACCGCGTTGGTAGCCAGGGGTAGAAGCTTCCCTAAGACCACTGGGTCCAGCTTGTCCCGGCGGGACCCGATGTTGATACACTCGCACTTGCCAAGAGGAGGGGAAGGGAGGACCCGGAATGCCTCCTCTCCACTATTAGCGCATGCCTTTCTCTTACCCCGATTCTCTGGCACTTCCCGACGAAGGCACGGGTCTCACGGGAGATGAGGCGGGAGGCACTTCCGATGTCACCTCCGGTGCTATAGGGATAAAGGAAGGGCTACCCACCATTATCTCCGGCGTTTGCAAAACAATAATCCCGGGATCAGACGCCGCGGAAGGTACTAAAGGGAGAATGTCATCCAAAACCCCTCCACGCCTTATCTTAAGCTTTGGGACACTAGAAAAATAAAAGCCCAACATGGCCAGCAATAACCAAGATCTGAATATGGCAGTAGGAGAGCAAAGATGAGAAAACTAAAGTGAACCCCTGCAAACACATATATAGGCGCGATAGAATACTAATGGTCGGATAAACCAGCATATTGGAAAAGAGTAAATGCACATCAGATAAACCTTAGGAAGATGTAAAGGACGGGTGGGGATACGCACCTCGTAAATTATATGAATGTCAATGCATGGTAACTCCACCAATGCCTACCCCACGTGGAAACGTAAAGGGTGAGAGCCCCACAAGGCAGGCAAGGACGCCCTGTCCCATATGCCTCGCTATTGCGCGATCGCCAGAACTTCAGCGATGGAGAAGACGGTGGCACGGAGGCGAACGCCAGAACTCCAATATGGCGCGCAGGTATTGACTATCTTTCGTGAACTGCCGACGTCCGACGATTCACAATGTGTACCATCGATCGAGGCATATTTGGTGGTCCCGAAATGGTACCTGTGGCCTCATTGGCGCCACATAATGTCAACTAAGTCTGAAGCCCACGTACCACAAGCAATCAACACAAATGGAACTAACATAAAAATCTTGGCGCAATCTTATTTTATTCAACATGATTCGGAATACAGGGCAGAAAAAAATACGCCTGATAATTATCCTACTACCCCGTCGCCTCGTTGGGTCAGCACATGTTGGGATATTAGATCTACTAAACCTATTCCCTGCTTTTCGTCACCTCGAGCATCATCAGGAGTTGGGGATCTGATTTCACCATGATCGAGAGCCTCCCAGAACCAACATGAGTTAGTTTGATGACTAATTAGGCCACGCTGCTCAAAAAATGCCGTTGACACCTTTTGGTAGTAGGCCCCCAGCCACATCAGGGAGGCGCCGTTCAGGGCATGGTTAGGCTAAGGCTGCTAGGCCCAACTCCCCGTACGTTTGGTCCCCTGAACGTTGATTAGCTGGGTGTTTGGTCCTCTGAATGTTGATTCTCCAATTGGTAGGTACTCTGGATGTCGTTCCTCTATCCGTACTTCTATAGTACGTCTGATACGAAAGGTCCAATCACACGACTTGGGAAATTTTGGGACACAAGAATCTAATTCACGCAATTTACTGGAGTTGCGCATGCATAAGGAGCATGATGGAAGGCTCTCAATGCATTCTTTACTTATATATAGAGGCTGCATTGGAACTCGACACGAAGCAATGAATACGAATGTTCCAGGGGGATTTGGAACGCCACACAAATGCGCCGCCTCTCCAGGACATTAAAGGGGGCTAACTCTTTAGATTCTGCCAAAAGTTAGCACCATTAATGCCCAAGTGAGTGATTTCTAGATTTTAGGAGCTGCTCCCCGTGCACAATCATTCATAAAATTAAATGCTGGGACAGGAATACATTAAGGAAAATAAGTTTGACATATAACTCTGGAACATACGCAAAAGAAAATGATAAGGTTCAAAGTTCGGATGCCCCGCCGCCTCTTTAAGGGTCGGCACATTGCGGGCCTTCCCCTACAACCGGTGGGGGGATTTGATCATTAGCTTCGTCGGAAACAGTTTTAGGCACCAAAGCCTTGGTAGGAGCCTGCCGAAGGAAAGAGATGTCCCATTCTGGATGGATTTCTGCGATCCGCTCTACCAACTGTTCGCCCTCAATGGTCATCAAGCGATGAGCGAGGTCCTGATACTCAGGCGTGTCCACGAACGCGTCCTGATATGCCTCCACCGCCCTGGCCTCGACACCCACACATTCGGCCCGGACTCTCTCCAACTCTTGTTTCGCCGCGGCTAGCGACTTCTCATTCTCCGCGAGGACGGCCTCTAGACTGCTGTTCGTAGTGGCTAACACAGTCTCAGCTGTAAGGATCTGGTCCTCAGCTAACTTCTGAGCCTCCTCGACACGCTTCTGAGAAGCTTCGACAGCCCTCTTCTGATACTGGGTTTGTTTCAGACTCTCTTTTGCGGCCTTCAGCTCAATCTCATACTTGCCCTTCATGTTCGCCTCCTTCGTCACAACCAAGTCCAGCTTGAACTGGAGCCCCCTTTTCTCAGACTCCAGCTATGCCTTCTTGAGACTCGTGGCCTTCAGTTCTTCGGCCAACTTACTGGACTTGGCCTCTTCCTCGCTACACTGGCCATCAAAGCTTTCCAAGGTGCTGAACAATTCCTTGGTCATGACCAATCCCCGTATCAAGTTCATCTCCGCCATCTGCAGCCGCTCGCGAACAGTGGCTTCCTCGGCCACCTTTTTCCACATTTGGGTCCAGTATTTGTGTACGCTCGCCGTCATCATTGCAGGGTGAGTAGGGAGAATTTCCATGACGGAGGTTTCCAGTTCTCCTTTGTGCTGGGAAATGCAGACAGGACTCTCCTGCCCAGCCGAGGAACCAGAATTTCTTGCACCCTCAGCCCGACTCGATTTGCAGGCATCCCTCATAAACCCCCCCGTAGTTGCAGTAGCCTTCCTCTTTCGCGAGACCGCATTACCCGTGTCCTCAGCAATTCTTTTTTCCTTATCCTTAGATGGGACAAGACTGGATGGGGGGCAGGAGGACGAAGGCGGGGACGGGTGAGGAATTTTCTGGCTAGAGACTAGAACGTCGGAGGCCGGAGGATGGATGGACCCTGATGGCATAGCATCCTGGACCTCTTGCGATGGACCAGATGCCTCCCGCGCAGGCGCCTGGGCCGAAGAACCCTCTCCACTGGCGGGGCATGCGAGATGGAGCGTATGAATATTTTTGAACCTGAAAGCTGTTAACACAAACACCAATATGCAACACGTTCAGGCAACTCTTCACAGCGACACCGATATATCGAAACTTACGAGACTCACCCATCAGTCTGTAGCTGGCCAATAAGTTGTCGTCCTTCAACAAGTTGCTGAGACTCCTGAAGTCGCTGTTGAGAGCTCTCACCTTATTCCACTTCGACCTCAACTCCTCTTGGCCCCTCTTCGGTATTGGTGGCTTCCCGCAGTCTGCAAAAGCAGGCAATACATTAAGTCAGGAACTATGGTCAAAATTCCATACAAATGCGGTGGTATATACCAAGTTCCCCGAATTGACGAGGAATAGACACATGGGAAAGAGGGTCCTCTGGCATAAATTTCCAGTCCCCGCCTACAAAGATGGACCTTTCCTTCCAGTTATGTACTTTATTGGAACTGTCGGTGGGTGTCTCCCATTTCTGGCCTAGCCGAGAATAAATGTTATACGAACCCGCAGATCGGCATGGCCGGTATATGGACTCAAACTCCCTCGGGGTCAGGTTCCCTCCTGCCTCGGCAATGCCCCACAATAGGTACGAGGCCACCATCTGCCCCCAACCATTCGATGTTATCTGGCAAGGGGCTAGATTCCAATCTTTCAGAACCTCGCGAAAGAAATGATGCATAGGCAGGCGAAGGTCCTCCTGCATCGCAGGTTCGTAAATCGCGACAAATCCTTCAGGTGGGTCGTCAGCACGTTCCTCTAGGCCCAGAGCCCTTAGTATTACAGACGTAGGAATATCATAGGATAGCCGTATATCCTCCAATTTTCCCTCTGCGATCCTCGAGCGCGCTATGGACGCTTCGGTGGCCGACCACTTCAGCTCCTCGTCAAGTGCCTTGGCTGTTGGGACATCTCTCTTATCAAGTGACCCCCTCATCTTAGGCACCCCCGTGTCTAGCCCCCCTTCTCTGCGGTCTCTCTCGACAGGCGGTTGGGCAAAGCCCCCTCCCACTTGTGAGCGGGTGGGCGGGTACGCGTCGGAGAGGGCTTGATTCACTCTTCCTACAACCTTAGAGGAGGAAGATGATGAGGCAGATGCTGATGACTCACCCTGAAAACTAGGGTTTGTCTGGGCGTCCGATTGATTCTGTGAGTCGTTGTTTTCGGACGACATTTCAAACCCCTCTCTACCCCGAAAGTTGATGCTCCTATTATCGTTGGAACGCACAACAAGGTATAATCTCCACACTACGGAATCAAGAAACAACTACAAAAGCAACCAACGAAACAAATCACTGCAACTCTCGGCACGCTTACCTCGGAAATGCAGTTGGAACGACGCCTACACTTGGATTTTCTCAATTGCCGGCAGAGCATTCGCAACATTCACAATGGGCACAAAAGCAAGAAGAAGTTATAATGAATTAGGGCACCAAGCTTTATAGATTGAGGCATTCCAATCCCCACCGTCCAACTCCCAAGTGTTACATTTGAGCCGTTGGATGGTAGACGCGTGTTTAAAATTGGGCAACAAGCGGGAAATGGAAACCCAAGCGTTTAAGTACAACAAGAATGCACACGCCTCACGCGCGCCCCTGTTATCCGCCACGCGCCATTGTATTAAATACATACATCCTCTCACTCATGATTGCCTGGCCACGGAATTACAGTCTTGATTGACAGTATCACACTAACCGCAGACACATCACCAAAGGCCTGGGCCCCTGAAGCCCTCACCCGTCATGAATGTTCGGCTTCGGACTTGAAGGACTATACTGGATAAGAACCCAATTTGCGAGGACCATACGCGAGGATCACACTCCGCGCTTTCCGCTGAAATTCAAAATTTTTTGTCAGAACTTTCTCCTCTCACTCTCAAAGTCCCACGCCTATTATGAATAATAAACTTGAACTTGGGAGACTATTGTTACTACCCAATTTTGATAGGGCTTCCACGTCAGCAGAAGCCCAGCGCCCCCTCTCCCCCGTATAGGCCCAGTAAGGGCCTCGTAAATTCTGAAAAGGGCCTCGGAAGCCCATCAGACATCTTAGTATACTAGCGGCTAGAACACCACAGCAAGGCCCATGGAAGGCCTCGACACTCGCGGCCGAGCCATGGGCCTCGCAGGCTTCAGATCAACCTTAACTAACAGGCAGCACGATATTCTGGGATGACCAGAGAGATAATTGAAGACAGATTGCGTTGGATTGGCGCACGGATCCTCACAAGGAAACTGAATTGTAATTTCCTAAAATCATGCATCTTGATAAGCTCAAAGAAGGAAGATAATCTTGGAGATTACCTGGGTAATGAACAATTCCTATCCCATAAGGAAGGAGGATCTGATCGAGTATCTGATTGATTTGTTTCCTAAATCAATCAGGACTCCTGCGTTATAAATACAACATCTCCGGTCGTTCCAAGGTACGCTCTTTTTGCACTTAAAATCCTACCCTAAACTCTGCTCAAATCTCTGCATGCTTGTCTCTCCACACACCTAATTACTTTCACCCCCCGTATATTATTCTAATACCGACAGTTGACTTGATCATCGGAGTACCAACGATCACCGGGCCTTTTTTCTCTGGAGATCTTGGTGCCTAATGATTGTCCGAGTATGCAGGTAACATACAGGTTGGCAGAGGAGTGACTGGAGATCTGTTGACACGTGGACATTGCAGGTTCCGACGTCAACACGTGCATTGCACGTGTTTTTGCAATAATATTGTCAATTTTTAATATTTTCAAAAAATTTATTTTTTAATTGTTAATAATTAAAATATTAAAGTAGCAATTGCAATAAAGATAAAAAAACACGGTTCTTGATAACATGTTGTATTGTATTATTCGATGTTGATATTTTATTTATTGTAGAAGTACAATTGCAATCAAATATGAATTTTATATAGTGGTAATACGAATAGTAACTTGAACCTAGACTTTTTGATGATTTGAACTTTGATATCAAATCTTATATATAGAATTAATGCTGTATTAATATGGATCTCCAATGCTACATTTTACGAATAATAAAATTAATAATTATTGATTTTATTGTGGTAGAATTTAATGATTGACTACATAATATTGTACTTTTGTTGGAGTAGTAGCTCCTTGTAGACAATATTCATTGTGTATGTTCTTTCTTTTTTTTTTTGTAAGGTGTATCCGATTTGACAATGTAAATGAAAACCAAATAAACGTAAGTAAAAAAAAAATTAAAGAAGTGTGATTGATTACCTACGTTTTGGGAATATTGTTGAAAATTTATTTTTGAAAACAAAGTTAAATTTGCAACACAAATCTCAAACATACATTTTTTCCGTTTTGAGTGTTTTTAGAGAAAATATGAAAAACATTCGAAACAAAGAAAGCAAAATTTATTTAAATTAAAATTTATATAAACAAAACTTCTAAAAATATAAAATTCTAAAAAAAGTAAAAATTCTAAAAAAAATTAAAATACTATAAAAATAAAAATTCTAAATACTAAAAAAATTATTCAAGCCCTTATTGGTTATTTAAATAAAAAAAATTAAAAAAAAATTAAATGAAAATAGATTAAAATTCTTAATCCATGTCATTACTTTTTATTATTTTTTATTTCCTATTTTTTAATTTATTATTTGTTTGTATTTTAATTTTGTAAAAAAAATATTGTAACATATATTAAAAATAATCTTTTCATATCTAATTCAGTTTTGACAACTATGATTTGAATTTTAATGAGGTAATAAATAAGGTTACAACTTTTTTATTCATTTTTCAAAAACCAATTTCTTATTCATTTCATCTCGTAATGCAAAAAATAAAAAATAAAAAATTAAAAATTGAGATCATCTTTTCACCTTAATATTTAATTTAATAGATTGAATGTTTAAAAAATTTAATTGTACATTTAATAAATTGCTAAAAATTTAATGTACGATGATGATAAACAATAAAAGAGTAATAAATAACATATTAAAAGATAATTGCATTAATGGAAGTACATTTACAATCACATATGAGTTTTATATGGTGATAATACCAATAATAACTTGAACCCAGTGAAGACCTTTTGGTGATTTAAGTTTTGATGATTGACGAACAATTGAAATCAAATTTTATGAAATTAATGATTTTCAGGCTGCATTTTACAAAAAATAAAATTAATAATTACTAATTTTATTGTGAGAGAATGTAATAATTGACTTATTGTACATTTGTTGAAGTGGTAATTTCTTGTAAACAATATTCTTTGTGTATGTTCTCTTTTTATTCGACGTGCCTGATTTGATGACGTAAATGAAAATGCCATAAATGTAAGTAAGAAACAAAAATTAAAGATGTGTCAATGATTGCCCATGATATGAGAATATTGTTGAGTGACAGAAGTAAGATGAGAAAAACGTTCTATATATATTAATAAATTAAAAATTAATAAAGGTTTCAAACATTAGTTTTGAACTATAGTATATGTATGGTGAGGTTTAAAAGTAATCTTTTAAGAGATTTTGAAAAAAAAATAATAATAAAATGCGTTGTTGAAAAATTTATAAAAATTGTGCGTTCCACAAAATATGTGGTTGAAAATGAGTTTGAGAAAAAAAAAAAAAAAAGAGTTTAAAAAAAATTGAACCAAACATGCTCATAATCACTGTAATCTAATGTATTAAAAATAATATTTTCATCTCCATTTCAGTTTTGACAACCATGATTTGAATTTGGGTAATTATATTCACACTACAGTTATTATTTCTCACACCACGTTTTAATTGCAATTAAAGTCCTCCAACATTTGATATTTAGACACTTATGTCTCTAATTTTTTTCATCGTATTTTTATTATTAACTTTTATTTAGTTTTTACATTTTATCTCTGATGAAAATTTTTGTCTAAATATTCTGCCAATGTGCATTGAAATGGGAGAAAAATATTTTGTCAAACTTACGTATTTGTTATTTATTTTAATTATGTAAAAATATTATAGGCAAAAAAACAATTTACGCTCTCCTAATTAATTTTTTGGACAAAAATCATACAAATATAAGACGTGCAAATTAATAGGTTGATGATAAAAATTTGTTAAAAAAAAATTAGAGTCATAAATACAAAAGATACTAATAGTTGGAGACTTTCATTGCAATTAGAAGGTGGTGTATTTAACAAATAATGTTGTGGTAATATAATTACCCTTTGAATTTTAGTGTGGTAATAAACAAATTTACAACTTTTTTCATTCATTCCTTTCATATATGTAATGCCAAAAAAAAAATCGAGATCAACTTTTCACCTTTATATTTAATTTAATATATTAATGCTTAAAAAATTTAATTGTACATTTAATAAATTGTTAAAAATTTAATGTACAATAATTGATGAACAATAAAAGAGTAATAAATAAAATATTTAAAAATAATTATATATTAATGAATACTAAAGGTGAATATAGAATTTTAAAAAGTTTGTAAGGGTAGAATAATCCAAAAATGTTCCTCTCTTTTAGAGCCTTTTATATTGTATAGACTAGTTAAAAACATGTGCGTTGCACGTGATTTTGCAATAATTTTGTTAATTTTTATTTTTAATGTTTTTCAAATTTGTATTTTTTTAATCGTTAATAATTAAAATGTTAAAGTTGTAATTGCAATAAAGGTAAAACAACACGTTTTTTATAACATGTATTATATTATTTGATGTTATAATGAAGAATGTGATATTTAATTTATATTCATAGAAGTACAATTTATATTAGAGAGGAGTTTTATATTGTAATAATATCAAAAGTAACTTGAACCGCGTGAATATTTTTGGTAATTTGATTCAGCCTTTGCTAAACCAAGTATGCTATTTAACATAATTTCAACATAAAAATCATTATTTAACTCGAACTCCTCAAATCAAAATGTTTTCTCAAAATTGTATTTTTTCCCTCGATAACATTTTTCAGATCTATTTAGTTTTAGACATGAGAGATTTTATTATTGAGGTTTTCATTGTAGTTTTTCATGAGAAGAGACCAAGACATGAGAAGGTCAGTAACTCAATATGTGTTTCAATTTTTAGCACAAACATTTTGTGTTTACGTTAATTGATCCCTCGTTGATCCTAAAGGTTATTGTTAATATTGTATTTGCATGTACTGTTTATGTGATCAAATATGTTGATTTCGTGTGTGTGTTTGGTATTGCATGACATATTTATGTTTATAGTATTAGTAGCTAATTTGTTGCTTTTCAGATTTATTTAGTTTTAATTATGTGAGATTTTGTTATTGATGTTTTCATTTTTGTTTTCAATTAGAAGAGTATTATTGATTCTAATACGGATCAAAAAGTTCTTCCCTTTTACAACAATATTGGAATCAAAATATCTTAAGCCAATGCTTATTTCATTTTCATTTGTGAATAAATTATGTTTGTTGCTATCAATTTATTTATTTATTTTCATTTTTTAAGGGCATTAGTAAAATTAGATACAATTTCATGTAATCAACATTCCATCTTCTTCTGTGTATCATAGTTAAGTATGAAATCTACTTTGTTTGTCACATTTTGAAAAAGTAGTGAACCTATAGATTACTTTGCACTACAAGAAATTTGCTGATGAACTTTAAAGTAGACAAGAATTCGATCAATTACCATTCAGGAAAGTAAACAAAACATAAAGAGAATCAACTTTAATAACTAAATAACTTGGAATTAGATTGATAACATTGAATATTGCTAGTAATGAGGCATTGGATTCAAGATTGAACCATACAACCTAATTGCTAGATACATTCTTGAATTTCAATTTCTTCTTGATCAGACCCATCGTCTTCATTTTATGCATTTGATGCTTCCAATAGTTCATATTTTTGAATTTCTTGTGCAATTATATAATTTCTTGCCCGGCCTCGTTCAATTTTTTTGTTTGTTTTCACCAAAAAAATGTATTTTCTGTCTTGGAATGTCACAAGATTATTGTAGTATTTGAACTTCTCTTTTGTTTCACAATGTATATTGATTATTAATAAATTAGTTTAAATATTAACCAACATAATTAAAGAACAAATGGGGGAAATTTGTACTTTTTTCAAGTCTTTTGCATATTCTAGTAGAGTAAACCAATTAAATAATCCAAAGCATCAAATGTCGTAACATGTGCTTCATCAATTCCATTCGAGATAACCAGCTTTAAAATAGACTTTCTAATGAATGGTGTTTTTTTTTTATTCTCACATTTCTCACATAGAGTCGTATCATCATCTATTCTTGAATATACCATTCCATTGTATGTTTTACAATTCTCGTACTATATTTGTTCTTTGTTGATGATTTTGACAATTTTTACTTTGAATGTACAAAATAATTCATCTATGTATTTCCATCAATTATGTCTTTCAAATCGACCATGATACTTCCCTCATTCTCTTTGTTGGAGGCAATAGAAGAAGTTCAAGCTTTCCACACACAAATAACTTGAATCTGAATAATTAAGAACATACTCTTACATTATTAAAAATGAGAAATATAAGTTGTAGTATATTAATATATTCATGTTCTTAAATTAAATTCTAATTCTAAAATGTAAATTTAAAATTAGAAACGTAATAAAATGTATCTACATTTGTTGAAGATCATCGGCATCAATGGTAGCTGGGTTTACTTCATGGTACTTATCATTGTTGTTGATAAGCTAAATTTGCCTACATAATGGGAAAAAAAGTAATTTTCTTGTTGTAAAATTAATTTATTATAGTCTATTTAATTTATAATACCTTGATAAAAACTTCCATTCACAATCGATAATATTACTAATGGATTTTCAGATACTTTATCTAAAAGTATTTGCCCTTCATTGTTAGCCAAATTACCCCCATAAAGTAACATTAACTGTGTTAGATTTGTTTAACAAATTATGTGAAATGTTATACAATAATAATATGTTGCTATAAATGTTTTAAAACGCATACGTATAAAATAATTATATATATATATATATATATAGAGAGAGAGAGAGAGAGAGAGAGAGAGATTTACCTCAATCGATAAGTGTTATTTCTCTTTTATTCGTGTTGCGTGCTATATTTTTTTTTCTAACTTTGATGCGTAAAAGTTGCCTTACATTTATTACAATATCCATAACATTTGGGAAAAAAAAATTGAACGCATTATGAAGAGTCAAACCATCATCATATTGACATTCTTTGAATCTTGAACTCTTCCAAAAAAAAAAATGTATAACCTCTTTTCGATCGAAATACAATCTTTGGATTCATAAACATTGGTTAATGGCAACCATGATATTTCAATCTCAACATACACATTGTAGCTACTATTAACAGCATGCACATTGTAGCTACTATTAACTGGTCTAACTAATTCATTTTGAATAAAGTATATTTTGTCTTTTTCTATAGTCTTCTCTAGTTGGAACATAGTTTCGTTATACAATAGCGCTTGTACTTTAATTCCCTGCGAAAAAAATAAAAATAAAATCATTGAAGTATAATGATAATAATTTCTAATTTGAAATTAACATGGTCTATTAATTAAAATTTGTATGTCAAGTCAACAGACAAACGATAGCTATGTCAATAATAATACTGACGACCTCTTCGTCCATCAAAATGAGCTTCATAATATCTAGTGACCCACTACAATTTTCATGTTTCAATAGTTGTTTTCCTCATCACTCACATTTTTATAGTCCATTTCTTTTGATGTAACTAAAGATGTTTTATAAGAATATGAGAATTTTCTTCTATCGACATGATATCTACAAATAAATAGAAGCTTTCTTCAGCTTAATCTCTTGGAAAAAGAATTATAATATTATCTAGGATTTTCCTGGTGAAAATTTACTGTGTTTTCAAGGCCTTATAGATGATCTTGTTCAATTGCAGGCACGATTCTTATTTTTAATTGTTTAAGGAGATAAGATGTGATTTGTACAAGGTGCACATGAACACATAAATATAGAGATATTCCATTTTCACCCTTTTTTTTTTTTTTATCCAATTCGATGGTAACACAGCGTGAATATTTGAATGCTAAGTTTTTTTTCTCCCTAATTTCATTTTCTTTGTTTGAAGATAGAAATTAGTCACACATGACGATTCACAATGAAACAAATAAACTGTGGTATTCAACATAATGAGAATAAGTAAAACTAATAACTAATAATAGATATAATGATTAGATAAATAGTTGTAGTAATAAATATTCAAAATGCTGAACGTATTTAGTTAAATAGTCATAATCAAATATGCAGAAACTATTAAAGAAATAAAATATGTGGGAAAAGATGAAATAAATTAAATGCAAATTAAGCAAATAATAATGGAAAAGGAATTGAAAAGGGACAACTTGATATACTAAAAATAGATTAATTGAATCCAAAAGACACCTGCTTCACTTTACTACAACTGAAACTTCATACAAAAAAATCAGGTTTTTCTTAAGTTTAAATGAAAATACACAAAAAAAAAAAAACATGCATGGAGAGGCATCTTGATTATGTGGGTGAAAAAACTTACATCGATCGTGTTGTTTTTGGGCTTGCAAAGAACACAAAAAACGAAGAGAAATAATAATGGACATAAATAATTCAGTACAATATCTTTGTTTTTCAACCATTCATAATTGAATTTTCAGCATGGTTCTATTTATTATTTATTTGTTGGTTCTGAAGAAAGAAACGGAACAAACCGTTTGCAGAATGTAGAGAGTTAAAAATGTTCAATGGAGAGCGTCAAACACAATCAACAATCAAAAACGATGACAAAATTAATCATCTAATTAACAAATTAACCAGGAATACCAACCCACAAACATTCTCAATCCAAGACCTCATTCAAATCCAAATGTCTAAACACATCTGTAAAAGAACAAAGATAATATAAAAAATAAAAAGTTACGTGGCTTTGACACAAGTATCTGCTATATAACTATTAATTAAATTTAAAAAAAAAATCTTTTTATATCCATTTCAGTTTTAACAACCATGATTTCAATTGAATATGGAAGGGGAAAGGTTTTTTTAATTTTTAATGAATTAAATTGAATATGGGAGGGTAAATTAGCCTTCATTCTCTTTAATTCCTTTACCGCCACTGGAGGTGAATTCTTCAGCATTAGAGCTTGTGGTATATAGTTTAATAATGGTGGGACGGGAAAGGTTTTTGAATTTTTGAATTTGAGAGGGTAGATATCAAAAGAAGAAGTCATGGTTAAAAGAGCTTTTGGAACTTTGAAGATGAAGATTAAGCAATGTCGGGGGATATTTGTCAAAGATTGAGATTAATAATAGTGGGAGGGGAAAGGCTTTTAGATTTTTTAATTTAATATTGGAGGGTAAAACAGTCTAAAAATGTTTTTCTATTTTAGGGCATTTTAGAAGTAGTATAGATTATTATTATTATTATTATTATTATTATTATCACAACCGTAAAGAATTTTTTCTGCTACGGAAAGAAAAAAGTACTTAAATGTCTGTATGTTACTACGTCTTCAATTTCTCCTCTCACAAAATCATCTTCTCTAAAATTTGCTAACAGCTTCAATCAATCTCCCTAATTAGATCATTTCCCTCAAACGATCATCTCCAAAATCTACTCATCTCCTCAATTCACCTCCATCCACTGATCGTCTCCAAAATCTGTTCACCGCATCAATCCATCATCATAATAGAACTATAGTCGAATCCCACCGAAAAGAAGCAGTATAATATTATTATTATTATTATTAGTAACAATTCATAATCTCAAATCTCTTCTCATCTACTATGTTCTCTTTGTAAAATTCATATGTTGAAAATTGAAAATCCACATTCTGTAAATCATCACTATACTTTATAGGCAGATTTCACCGCTGATAAGCAGTATATACTAGTTATTATTATTATCACCTCGTAAGGGAGGTTTTCATGCTACTAAAAAAAAGAGATAGTATACGTGTGTTTTCCCAAATTAATAACCTATAATCTCAAATCTCATCTCTTCAGCTCTGTGTTCTCTTTTACAAAATCATCGGTTGAAAATCGAAAATCCGCATTTTGTAATTTATCACAGCCCCACAAGTAAGCAGTACATTGTAGTTATATAGATAGAATATAGGATATAGATTTAACATTACATAAACGATGTCAATCAAAGTGATGAAATTGGCCAAACGAGATAAAATCAAAGTTAAATGAGTTATTGACACAAATTAACCCAATAATAATAAGGTAAAAGTACAGTGATAGCATGTGAAATTAACCTTCCTATCATCTCTCACTCTTCTTGTCAATCCCTCGATCTCCCACTGGTGTATGCATATACAGAAATCTATATACATCGTACCACTTCTTTCATCGACCAGAATTGGCATAATCTACGTCCAGTACCCTTCGCATCAATCTAGAGTCAGCAATAAGGTATCGATTTCTTTTCCTTGTCAAAATTCCATATGATTTCCCCTTTTTGTTTTCCTAGTTATGTGTTTTGTTTTCAACTTATTTTATTGCCTTATCTTCGTATCAATAAAGACTCACTTTTTATCTATATTTATGTATGCATTAGGGTTCAATTAGATTCCCGGTGAAAATTTTGGGATCAAATTAAACATTTATGTGCAATTAAGCAAGGGGTCCTGAGTGAAAATACTCATAGAAGAAGAGTGTTAATCAATGGCAAGCACCGCATGTTTCGTGATAGTCAGCAAAAATGATATTCTGATTTACGAAGCTGAAGTCGGCATTGTCCCCAAAGTACGCCTCATCATTTTCTGTCATTCAAATCAACTTATTCACTCGTTTGATTTTCAATTGAATATGTTATGTTGGACATTTGTTTTGATCGTTTTTTAATGAATTATTTGATCACACATTCCAGAAAGAAGATGCCGCGCATCAGCACCAGTTTATATTACATGCTGCTTTGGATATTGTCCAAGACCTCGCGTGGACCACGACTGCTATGTTAGGATTCTATCTAAATAACTCTATGCGTATGATGTTAGTGGGTTTATTGATTGTTGTTCGTTGTATTAGTGCTAATTACTGTTTAATGTCATTTTGTGAACCAGGTTTTTGAAAGCAATAGACAGATTCAACGATTTGGTGGTTTCTGTATATGTGACTGCAGGTCATATCCTTTATTTGTTCTTGTTAGTTTAATAAACCGATCTCCTTTTTAAATTAAAGAAGAAAACAAAAATACTGATGGAGCATTTAGGCAATGTGCTTTTATGTTTCGAGTATGTGTGCAAGTGCAGTTCCCCGCACTCCTTTAAAGTTGGTTTTGATTCTTCCCCTCAATACTTCATTCTATAGCTTACTTTATTCAATAATTCAAAAATTCCCCTCGTGGTTGTTTTGATTCCTATGTTGCTTTCGTATTGATGTATACATTCTAAAGTCTTTTTTTGTTTTGGATGACAAAAGAGTTTACAGTATTCTGAAATTCTCAGGGGATTAAAGTTACGACCAAAAGTTTGCAATGACTTAAAAGTCATTGGAACACATGCAATGTATTTTTTGTTATATATTGAATATTCATAGACCGCACCCTTCACTCCAAACAGGTCCTTGGTTATGAGTTTCCTGTATAGCATTTCCTATATTGGCAGAATCTTGAAGACGTTTCATCTTTGAGGAAACTTTGTTTTGTTTATCAATCGACTGTGCTCTAGTCCCGAAAGAATTGACTCATTTTGTTCATATGGTCGTTCTTCTGTTCGAGATCATCTGAATTTCTTATCTGGGCTGTAAAAGTTTAGACTGAAAGACAATTATTTTGATTTTAATCTAGACATGAACCATAGTCAAGTTCGTGTTTAGGTCCCTCTCTGTTTTGTGCATCTTTGTACATTCTTTCTCTAAAGCTTACTCGATCCATTTAGATATTTGTAATTCCAGTTTTTAACTGCTTAAGCAATCATGTTGATACTTCATTGATCTTTCTTTCGCACCAGCACATGTATATTCTTTTGGTGAATGGAGAATTGGCTGTTTTTCATACTCATCGTGTTAACAAAAATTGATCACTGTTTCTTCCGTTTTTTTATTTCATCTGTCTTTTCTGTTTCCATCTTTAATATTCTTTGGTTTATTTAAGTATTGAGACAAGCATTTCAAATTTAATTTCATGCATGCTTACTTTTCTGCCAAAGTCCGGATTCTTGAATATATGTTTTTCCTTCGTAAAAATCATTTCATAGAAGTTTGCATGATATTGTATTTTATGTGTGTGCAGTTCTATGTGTAGTAAGTCTTTAAGCAACATAAATTGATTTATGAGATTTTTTTTAACCAAATAAATCATACATACACGGTTGATGCTGCTTCATGATTCTCGTAATGATGATGGAATCAAGAGCTTCTTCCAAGAGGTCCATGAGCTATATATAAAGGTAATCTTTATTGTGCTTGTCAAAAAGTATTCATACCCTGTTGAAGTTACTTGAATAGTTGTATTGGACTCATTTGATACCCCCCCTGGGGCTGTGTGCAGTCTTTGAAGCATTAATACTGTAAACTATACTGGATCGCTCTTTTCTTGACATTTTGAAATATTTCACTTCAAAGATTCAAAGGATTAACTTGAGGATTAATATGGTTAGGATTGTTTGTGGTCCTCCTCGAGGGTGTTCCATAAATGAAAATGCCTTCCCACAACTGGATACAAAACTGGAGTTTTCCACTATCAGTCTTATCTCAGACACTTTAAACTTCCAGTAGTTGCCCTTTGTTCTATTTTTTATGTCACATTTAGCCTGTTAATCTTTGCTCAAGACGAATAAAGCCTCGTGTGTTTTAATTTTCCTTTCGTGCGTTAATTATTAGGCACTTGTCTATTTCATCTGCACGACTCTCACGAAATCTCCCCCACAAGTTTCCATATTTTCTCCACTAAAATGGAACTGTTTGAAATAAACTCTTCCTTTCTCACAAAGCATGATATTGGCAACATAAAGAGAACACCATTGGACGATTCGGAATTGGATGAACACTTTAATCATTTTTAAGTGTGAATTGCAACAATTGCTGTTTCTTTCATGTCTGGGCAGTTCTAAATTTGTAACTAATAATTGGGAATTGCTTCTCCCTTGTTATCTTTTTTGTACCAAAATGATGATAGATTGAATTTATTTGATGCACCTTCTGCCAGAAAAAGGGAAATGTGACTGAAATCTGAAATAGTATATTCTTTTAAGTGAAAGTGACGATTTGGAAACAGGCAGGAGAGGTCCAATTTGCTTAGTTGTGATCCATGATAAAGAGGGTTTTACCAAATTTAGAAGAGTTTGTTTGTCTCAGATTATTTGCAGCTTCTAACCGGTCTGGTCTATACACTAGAAATATTTTGCCCAAGTGTGTAGGTGTGTGTGTAGAGAGAGGAGAGAGGAGGAATGGTAGGTGGGAGTTCATGAAAGGAGTAGGTGATTCATTTCTTTCGACGGGGTGCGGACTCTTGATATTATTTAGTTTACCTGCAATTGTTAGCTATATTTTTCGTTTCTTAATTTGTTCATTCTAGTATGATCAAACGTTCTTATTAAGATCATCATTTCCTCTCTATTCATGTTACATATGTCTTGTCCTTTAGGAGTCCAACATTAAATACTAGCATGTATAATAATAACCAATTGTAGAGATCTTATCACAGAGAATCTCTATATCACTATCCCAACATCCTCTCCAAATCTTCATTCCTTGTCACAACATGATCCTCCATTGTAACTCCAATATCATCTCTATTCCTACTATTACTGAAAGGACATTCAATGTACTCTATCTTAGGTTTTACATAACATGAAATCTTTTGTTCTAAAGTACTCCAATTTTGTAGCTTATGATTTAAAGGCTTTCTGGTCTCATTTACTAGAACTATCTTATCTACAAACAACACACCAAGGAACCTCATCTCCGGTAAGCTTATGTACTACTAATGCGAAAATGCAAAATCTTGATGCAAGGTACACTGATTGGAATTTCTATACCTTAAGTGCCACTAGATTTCACACTCGTGACTGTTCATACACATCGCTCTATCAGTAATGATATTCGGATAGAAATTATGTTCTCTTTAGCACTCACTAGAGCACTTTCTTATATATATTTCTTTTAATCAGTAGATATTATGTATAAATCTTGATTCTTTTCTCTATACTTTACCAATATCCTAAGTAGGTAAATGGCTTCCAATTTCCATTTTAGATCTCCTTGGCATTTGTGAGTCCTTTGAATTACACCTCAATCGATGCTCTATCACTGTCTCCAATAATTTGATAGTATGATTATGAGTTTAATACCTTTGTAATTCATACAATCTTAAACCTCTTTGTACTTTTTCCTCATTTCTTAATAACTAAATCACCACCAGCCTATGTGCATAATTAAACTATCATCAGATATTACATTCCGTTCCTTGCACAAAGACCTATCGACCTTCCTAGTAATGTAGAAATTTATTTGACTAAAATTTCTGTCCATTTTGAAAGTTGTAAGGTGAGGGTTTCTCTTTTTGAAGTACGTATTTCCTAGTGCCAAATCATGATTCAACTGAAGTCCAAAAAGTATTATCTTCTTCATTTCACTCCTCAAAAATTTGACATCTTCTTTTACGTCTTAAGTTACCTTTCCCAACATCATGACTCAAATCTCCTCAAACAAAGATCTTGACTATAAATTGCCTCAATCAATCCATCCATGCCTTTTCCAAAATTGATGATTTATTGCCTTAACCTTATTTGTGGAGCATACATGCTATAAATAACGCTGATAGACTCTTCTATTAAAAGAAGTCCAACATATATAATTCTGTCCTTGACCCCTTTAACTTCTACAACTTAATTTTTTAAACATTGTTCATTGGTTGTTCCTCTGCAGTTCTTTAACCTCCTCAGGAAAAAAAAAATGTTATTATTGCAGATAATTCTGTAATTAACTTCAGATTTTTTTTAAAAATATTTTTTGGATGGTGTGAAGTTTCTGCAGTTTCTTTATGTGTGATGGTTCATTGGTTTGAAATTTATGATCAGAATTTTTTTTTCGCAGACTCTTCTGAATCCCCTTTATCTGCCTGGAAGTCGCATTACATCGTCGCATTTTGACACAAAAGTTCGCGCTCTTGCCAGGAAATATTTGTGAAGCCAATCCTTTGATTTGATGGTGTCTGGAGCTTGCTGTTAATTTTCTGCCAGATGTGCTATGTTATCGTGGCATTTTGTTTAAGTACAGGGTACTCTTTTAATGCATGTCAAGAGGGATTTATCTATTTTATTGACCAATTGTAGTTTAGATATTTTGGAGCTTCATTTAGTTAATGTTCTTCTTTTCAACCTGTTTTATCCCTTTTGAAGAATACTTGCTCAAAAGCTTTAGTGCAGTTCACTTTTGTTGTTGTTATCTAGCATATGCATATAGGATGATTCATTTTATGTGTACTTCCAATTCCCACCAGATCTGGTTGAACTGCATACCACCTCAGGGCAACAGGATTTGATACTTCTATAACTTGGTTTTGAAGGACATGGTCAAAGTTTGTCACGAATAGAATAATGGATGAATCATTTTTTTCTTTTCTCAGTAGTTCTGAATTGCCTCTGATCTCAACATCATGGATGATGTGCATTAGAAAAATTTCAAGTCTAATGTGGTCCTGAGCAAATGTCATGTCTGGTTGTAGTTTGCCGTACCTTTTCCTGTTTTGAAGCAGGGAGAGAAAAGAGAAAAAGGGGTGGGGGGGGTGGGTTTTTTTAAAACAAGTTATCACATCAATAACATAGATTTTGCTCAAGTTAATGTGCTTATTTTAGTATTCTTTGTTGTATAATCTATAGGGTAAATTTCTCTAGGGGTCCCCAACCTTTCATTAGTGTGGCTGCCATTTCTACAACCTTCCATTTGTGACATACATGCCCCCAACGTCGTGCTCGCGGTATCCTTACTTGACAGAAAAAGTCTATTTAAAAGTTGAAATGTCCCAGCGATTCGCACGTCATACATGACGGAAAGGGTAAAATTGTCCTCAAAATCTTTCCTTTATTCCAAAAACAAACTGTGACTGTTCAAATTATATTAAATGTTGCTCATTTTTTGACAAATTTTCCCTTTCTGTCAGATATCACGTGCGTGGTGCTAAGGATATTTAACGTCTAAGAACATCAAGAGACTCTTTAAACATAAGATGCTCCTTTTAGAGAATCTACCCTTAAAATTATGTTTCAAGAGACTATCCAAATTAACTTTTTAAAATAGAGTCTCTATAATCTAATGCATTCAAAGAATTCAAATTTTCAATACTCATATGTTGACTAAATTAAATATTATATACAAAATAAAATAGAGGAAAATGGAAGAAAATCATATAATAATTAAGAGGGAAGCATGTCAAAATAAAATATAGGAAAAAATAATAAATAAAATGAAGTGTTGAAAATAAAGAGGTTTGTCTAAATTTATATATGCTCTCTAAAATGCAAAAGATGCTCTTTGTAAATATAGTTTCTTGGAGATACTCTAAATAGACATTTTCCTTTTTGGGGATAACGCTTGCACAATGTTAATAGGTTGGGGACATGGCTGCTACACTTATGAAAGGCTAGGGACCTCTGGAGGAATTTACCCTAATCTCTATATCAAATATTGGACCTTTGTGGGGAAACATATGTGACTTCCATGGCCCCCATGCAACTTCTTTCTTTACTTGCCTCCATCACATGTTGGCCTGCCCACAAGGGAAGCCTGTGTATATAGTCAAGGTAACTGGACTAGAGAGACGAACTAGATAAATTTTATAGTTCAAGTGGTAGGAACGCTTTATATACATGTACCTGTTCTGTGTGTTACCTGAATGACGAAGGAGCCGTCTTGAAGCCAATTATTGAATGGCTTTAAGTATTCATGAATTAGTTGCATTCTTGTTGAGGGCACCTTGACCTCCTTGAGTGTGATTGGAACAGCTACATTGCAAGCATTATTTCAACTTTTTTTTTTTCCTCTCTAAATAATCTGTAAGTGTAGACATTTAAATGCACTTCTCATCGTCCTTAAATGAGGACCGTATAGTTCATGTGATCACTGCAGCAAATAAATTCTTGAATAAAGGCATTGCACACCATGTTTGAGGTAGACACGCTCCTTTTGTAGTGTGTGAACATCTCATTTCACTTTATGGTTAATCTTCAAGATTATAAAATGAACTTTTTCAAATATTGGAAAATATCTTGAAACTCCATTTGTAGATCTCTTAATGTGAATTAATAATGGCATTAGAACTACTTCCAATGCATCGATGAAGTTGTCTCCGCAAAAGGTTTAGTCATTGATATCATTGATTCGCTAAAGATTGATAGTTGTAATGGATACTGGATGAACATTATCAGGTCCACTGGTCTTGTTGAGCTGTAATGTATAATAATGTTACATGTTATATGCTCTAAATTTGCACATGATGGCATGTTATAGGATTGATAAAAGTCTGTGCTTTCCATTCTTCTCGTGGTACTTGGATCGGCATTACAGCTTTTAATAGCAAATGAATTGGATGAAAATGCACACATTGTTGAAGCTGAAATTGCCGAACTGATGTACAGACAACCATCTTGTGACCGATTTTGAATTTTTCCATGGTTGTCTTTGTTATTGACTACCTTATTTATCGTGATTGATAAAACAAATTGTTTAAGTTAAAGAGAATGGTAGCTTTTTAACACTGAATGTCGTAGTTGAAGTGATTTGAAAATCTTTTCATATCATTCCATTTCCACCTTGTCCCGTGTTATGGTTCATGATCTTAGTCCAAAGTCTTGTCTAATGTTTGCCGCTGCTGGACCGTGGGAAACAGAAAAACCTGACAAATCGGGAGGTGTAGCCGCAATAGCACCAGTTTTTATATGTCTGTTGGCTTTACCTTCAGTTTGCCAACTTTGGGTCAATTTGCAATTTGGTCCCTGATCTTTCAGAGTTGTGTGATTTGGTCTTTACTTCAAGTTTTTTGTATAAGTTTGGTCCTTTTCGCTCCCAACCTTTAACATTAATCCCATAAAAGTCAAAGGCTTCTACATTGGTCTTCGAACCTCCATAGTCATTCGAATTTTGTCTTTCTCAAATTCTAGAAGTGTGCAAATCAGTGTGCAAACTTTTTATAAGTTAAATTCCACTCTCAAAACTTGTGACTTTCCTCTAATGACTCTCTTAATAGTTCTTATCATCTCTAGTGATTCATATAGATTTTTCATCAAGTTCACCATACAAGAACGCGGTCTTAACATCAAGTTGTTCAAGTTCTTACTCAAAATATGCAACCAAAACAAACATGACCCTAATGGTGGTATACTTAACAACAAGAGAAAAGATTTCATTATAATATATCCCTTATGTTTGTGTGTAACCCTTAATTACTAATCTAGCCTTAAATGTTCACTTTTAGTAGTTTCCTCTTTAACCTTAAAAACCCACATACAGTCAACTATTGACTTGTTTCTAGGTTTAGGAACTAACTCACATGTTTGATTTTTAGCAAGAGAACTGATCTTTTCTTTCATTACTTTCAACCACTTCTCAGACTGCTCACTCTCAATAGCATGTTCATAAGTTATGAACAAGGTCTTGATAAGGTTAGGGAAAAGTCTGATTTATAACTTAACATTTGAGTTTCTCTATGTTGTCTTCTTACTTTGTCTCTAGCTAATTGGTAATCAGCCATAAGATTTTGTTCATTTCGATGTTCTTCAACTACTTCCACACCCCCCTCTTCTTCTATATGTTGATTTTGAATCTCCACCTCATTGGGATAATGGGAATGTGAGTACTCACATTTTCCAATTCTACCTACGGCTATGCACTGTTATTATCTTGTTGTTTTTCACAAGACAAGTCAGAATCTGACTTCAAATAAGGCATCTCATACTCATTAAATGTGACATCTCGACTTATAATAATTCTTACTTCCTTTTGACTTCTATCACATAGCCTATTCCCATTAACATCATTAGAATATGCTAGAAAAACACATACCCTAGGTTCAAGTTTTCTCTCATTTTGACTAGAGAAGGCAGCACAACCAAAGGTACTAAGCATGATATAATCATCACATTTACCAAACTATTTTTCATGTGAAGTATCACCATTTAATGCAGCAGATGGAGTCAAGTTAACCAAATAACGTAGAGTCCTAACAGCCTCACCGCAGAATGATTTTGAAATACGATTAATCATTTCTGCAACTTCATTTTTTTGGGGAGTGTAAGCAACATTTTATGTTTAGTTATACTACATTCATTACACATACTATCAAAATCAGCATTGTAAAACTCAATACCACTATTAGTTCTTAGACATTTAATCATATTTCCAGTTTGATTTTCAACTTGCAATTTTAAATTTTTAAATTTTCAGATATATCCTTTAAAAGATCAATTCAAAATTTCCTAAACAAATCGTCAATCATGGACAAGAAATATATGTTACCATCTGAAGTGGGATTACTAGCTAGCTCCATAGATCTGAGTGTATACTCTAAAACACCAATCGTGTTATGCACACCAAATAAAAAAGATAGTTTATGATATTTTTCAAGCACACAAAAATCACAAATGTTATGTCAGACACACAATCTTTACCAAAAATAATTTTGTCATTAAGGAGCTTAAGCCCCTTAACACTTGTGTAAGTTTATTATGCCATTTGTGTGTGTCATCAGTGTTGGTGGAAGAAATAAAGGAATTTAAACCTCTTACTACTTAGCAGTAGTAATGTATATGCCATTTCTTCTCACCCATTTGCAAGCACAATTGTACCCGTAATCATTTTTAACATCTCATTTTCAATTTTACTAGTTTGTCCGCCCTCTTCTAATTCTCCCACTTAGATAAGATTCTTACCTATTTCAGGAATACATCTAACCCCTTTTAAATTAAACACATAGCTGGTATCAAATTTAATAGTAATGTCACCAATCCTAGCCACTTTGCAATTAAAGTTATTACACATCACCACATGTTCATACTCATAATCATGCAAGTTTTCAAACACATCTTTATCAGATGTTACATGGAAAGATGCATCGGAATCAAGTATCCATTCATGCAATGGATTTCACAGTCAAATTTAATTCAATAAATTTAGAATTCATCAACAGATAGAACTTACCCGAGTCTTCATTAGAAGTGGATACACCATTAACCTCATCTATCATATTTTCTCTTTGTTCATTTTTCTCTTTACAACAGTCTTTTATAAAATGTCCAAATTTACCACATCCATAATATTTGTTACCTTTCGCTTTTGTCTTTGGCCTAGAAAGATTTCTACCTTTTTCACCACTTGATTCATAACTTTTTGACCATAATAATTCCTAGTTTGAGACGTCCCTTTCATCATATGAACTTCACCACTTTCTCTCTAATTTCTTTCAACTCTCAACTCTATTTCTTCTTCTTCTTAAATAATCAATAAAAAATTCAGGAGTTAAAGTGTCATTCCCATACTTAATATCATTTTTTACTTCTTTATAAGCATCATGTATGGAATTTAGAAAAATAATGGCTTTATATTCTTCGGGCACCTTTTCACCACGGTTTATGATATATGTACCAATTTATTAAAGATATCCAAATTGTCATCCAAATCTTTAGAGGATTCCATTTTGAAACTGAAAAAAACTTTCAAGTAGAAAAAGTTTGTTTGGAAGTGGGTTTTGAAATAAATTTCTTCTAGTTTTTTCCAAAGTAGTTTTGTGGAATCAAGTTTGTCACATTTTCTCAAAACAGAATAAAAATACTATAAAATAATAGAAGTATAAGCCAATTCATCAGATTCTTTTTTCTGATCTCAGTTAACGTGCCAAGAAAAGTGCCATCAATAGTTTTATAAACTTTCTATTCAACAAGAATTCATCTCATTTTTTGTTGCCAAATTGAAAAATCACATTTTTCATTAAAGACCCCCTCCAAATCAAAATGACGTGTTGTCATTTTTACCAAAAAAAAGAAAAAATACACAAGAGAAAATATATAATAAAAGAAAAGACCAAGCAAGAACCATAAGCAAGTAAATGCAAACCATCTTATAGCACACAACACGGTAGCAAGCCAGTCATATTTTTAAAGGTCTTACAAATTCTAGGATCTACAATCCCAGAATTCCATGAGAACTATATTCTTAGGTCAAGGGAAACGATAGAAATAGGTCAAGTTTGGGTCAATTCTAGTAAGAGAATGAAAAAGTATATGATAACAATATCAACAAGTTATAAAGCATAATATATCAATCTCACGTATGATTTAGGCACAAAACATAGTAAATTATAATACTCTAGGTCTAACAACAAGAAATGGTTACCCCACACGGAAACTTCAATCTTAATGGCCACCCCCACACGATGAAATCTATAACAAAAAGTAAATGGCAAACCTACACGATTGCGTAAAATAAATAGGTAGAATACAATACTAGATCAAACAAATATGATGTTCGTATTACCAGAAATATGCAAAACCCTAAGGCCAAACAAGATTTTCTTTAGGGTAATTAATTCAGTACCAAAAGCAGAATGCACCACCACTAGATGTTAGGGACAGCAGCAGGATGATATCTTTGTCAAGCACTCGCCAAAATTTCTCCATAGGCATCGAAAAAAGATCTGCACGCCCTACCCCCGGAGCCTCCACGCGCCACAACAGTAGACTCGCCTTGACGTCTTAAACCTAGATATGTCGTCCTTTCAACTAGACGATGCTTGATTTGGTCAGAAATGGAGCGGATAGATTCAGACCTTCTTTTTAAGTCACAAATCTGGCCGCCAACATTGTTTTCTTGCACCAAAGAATACCACCAAGGCTCTGATACCAATTCTGGTGTAATAAATTACTCCTACGTTGATGGCAAGATGAAAAAGACTTAGATTATATAGTCCAAAGATCCACAAAGTGTCAATCCTCAAATTGTAACCACACTAGTATTGTATATCACTAACAAAGAGTCGTCTCACAAAGAAACATGGAAGAAAATATTTGAAGATCATGAATTCCAAAACAAAATGGGGAAGCCACCGATAACCAAGAAAATAGGGGCACAAAGCTCTTAGGTATTTCTTGGGTTGTATTGTATTATAGAATACTTACAATATATAGAGGCAACCCACCATTGGATCATTACAAACTCTAGATCCAATGGTCAATATTAGGTGTAGGTCAAATAAACAAAACCACTGAGCAACGACCCAATAAAACCATTAATCTTTCAAGTAGCCCATTAAGTCATTTGGTCATTCTTTGTTATTTGTGCCGACACAATGTAGATTGGACTTTAATTTCTTCTATTATGAGCTTAAAGCCTATGAAGTTTTACCTACTCAATTATCCTATCCCTGAGGTTTATTTGGGATCAAACCCCAACAACGTGGATGGAGAATAATGCCACTAAGGACACTAGTGCACCTTGGTGAGGCTCCGAGCTAGCCTCCAGGGACCTATATTACTGGGGGAGTCCCATCGTGCCACATATGACTATGAAAGGATGAACCTTAAATTCTCTATGTGGAAAGACTTTTGAAAACCTATCTCAAGGTGACCCTCGACCTAGAAGGGGCAACCAAAACTTCACTCAACCAAAAAAATGTTAGGAATGAACCATGAGATCATTTTTGTACGAAAATTGGCACTTGACACAATAGTTGGAAGGACATTACCCATAAAATCTTCCCGAAGGTGGAGAAGATCCACTGATATGTGCAAAAGAAGACATTCTCCAAGAAGGAAAAGATGGGTAAGTTATAGGCAGAGAGACTTAGGAATCACCATTGAGGTATATATTAAGATAATAGCAGAAGAAGTCTAGTGTTAGACCTATTAGATAGAGGCTGCCAGATGAATGCCAAATGACCATCTTGTGCTCAATTTGAATATTCTATAAATACCATACATTTGCACATGTCAAGATATGCAATATTTGTATACTCTAGCCTAATCTTTGTTCGCCTATTTTTCTCCCACAATATTTCGATAACTGACTTGATAGTTGAAGTTCAAATGGTCTTTTGACCATGTAGGTAACACATAGGTTGAGGGGAATGTGGCCAGAGATTTGTTGACGCCTAGGTCGACTAGATTTGGAGGTCAATAGATTGGCACCGTCTATACGAATAGTCGTATTGTAACTACGAGCAAAACATAACTAAAATCCCATTATACAAGCAATAATCAAGGATTAGTGACCAAGAAAGGAACAATGATGATGTGAATCTAAGGAGAGTACGCGAGGAAGAGCAAGTACATGAAGGTGAGCAGCTCAGCCAAATGCTTAGGCACCGAAGAGACAAAAGACTAGCAGCACATTTTGGAAGGAATGTGACGGATATGATCTCTAACATGCAACAAATGGTAGAAGAAAAGGCAATAGTTCGAAACCTGATAGCAAACATGCAAAATCAGACAACATCAAAAAAGAACGAGAGGGTTATCATAGTTCCACACAGTTGGAATCGAAGAGAAAAGTCTGAAGCCCAGTCCTTGAGAAGTCACCACCGCAACCCCTAGAATGACCCACCACACAATAGGGATTCCAATCCTTGTCACAAGAAATAGCAGAGACCTTCTAAGTCCACCAGTGTCTTCTACAGGTTAGTTGACGAGGCTGATTCAATACGAGTGCACCATTTAGAAAGGACTAGGACAAGCAATCGGGTGAGTGAGGCGTGAGCCTCAAGGACAACCATGAATGAGTCAAGCTATCAAGTCCTTGATTATGAAGTATATGAAACTCCCTCCTGCTACTTCGAGCGAGATGACAACGATAAGGACTTGTCTTTCTCTAAGGAAATCAAAAGTGAACATATCCCTAAGAAAGTCGTGACACTGAATTGACCCTGTACACGGGCATAAGAGTTCCAGTAGACCATGTTAAGTGTTCAAGACAAAGATGTAGCTTCTGAAAACAAGCCTAGCACTAAAGTGAGACACGAGGCAATGAGAACATGTGACCCTGAAGAGTTACCTTATTCAATTCATCCAGGAGATGGTTGGCATAGACAATGTACCAGATCAAGTAGAAAGAGACACTCTTATGTTAGACCAAGTATGAGAACCCCATTCTGGAGGAACGTTAGAAACAATAATCCCGCCACGTGAAACTAGTTAGTTGAACTGATCCAAGAAGAGATTAAGGTAGAAGAGATGATGGAGAGTTGACAAAGTTACGCCTCGAAGATATAATAGAGAATTGACATGGAAAAGCCCCAACGAAAATCAATCGATCTCCAAGGCCTTCCTCGCATCGCGACAACCATGTCACTAGTTAGTGCTATCTAGAGATAGACTACAACCAAAAAATTAAGTTTTGTAGGATACATAACTCACAACCATAAGAAAGAGAAATGCCCAAAGTCAAGGTAACGATCAATGATATGGTAGAGCAAAGGTACAACTATGGAAGGATAGGTAGACCCTACCACCGTGAGGTAATAACCCGGAAGATGAAGGTCCACCACCTCACAAGAGAGGTCAGCAAAGAGCTCTAAACCAAAACTAGGGATGTGGACCAACCAATGGTAAGAGAGATAAACACAATTTTGGAGATCCGCATGTAGAGGGCCAATCGAAGAATGCACAAAGGAATTATGCAAGGCAAGCGAATGATCCTCGATGACTAATTTTTTAGTTCAAGAAGAATGACTTGGAAAAATATGGAAGGTAAAATTTTATCTCATCGCAATTCATTGATGATGACATGGCATGGATCCATTACTCCCATTGTGATGTGCTAATAGTAAGGACGATTGTGGCACGAAATGACCTCGATAGGATACTAATCGACAATGTCAATTCAATTAGCATTCTTTTTGGAAGTGCCTATTATCAAATGCATGTGGATCATCCCATCACTCCCATGTCATGATCTCATATATGGGTTTACGAAGAATAGCATTACCCTACAAGGCACCCTCAAGGTGGGGTAGCAACACTGAAGGGAAACCAACAAAGGCCATGAGAATGCTATATAAACTCTTTGAGGAAGGCTGCCCACCAAACGGCAAACACTAGTACAATCAACATGGTCATGGCTGTTGATACAGACATGGAAGATACGAGTGATGTACAAAAATGGTGGACATAACCAAGGTCGAACTTGAGTACGATGATAGTTTGGATCCTTGAATCATGAGCCTGATTCGCATGCAAAGCCTATAGAAGAATTGGAAACCTTTCATGTCAACTTGAATGGGGCAACAAGTGTACTCCAGATCGAAATGGTGCAATTCAAAGAAATGATGGAGAGGTTGAAAGTCTTTTTAAAAAAACCTGAACATCTTCCCTGGAAGCACATAGACTAGGGATGGCAATTTGACTCGTGACCCAACCCACACCCATCCCGAACAATCGAGTGATAGAGGTGAGTTTGGGGGTAAAGAAATTTGCCATGTGGCTTGTCTGGGGCAGAGTTGACACACTCTGGAATAATTTATTATTTTTTAAAAAAGATCTAAAACTTCGAAAAACAATTTTGTTGAGAATGAGACCGATGAGAGTCAAACCCAAGTTGGAAAGAATGATTTACAAGTCTTAACCACTACACCTACAACTCCGACTTGCATTTTATTTTTTCATTTTGTTTAGTAAATAAATTATAAAAAATTTATTCTTTCTAAATTATAACCCTAACATTAAATCATTAATCCTTAAGAACTTTCCTAATTTCATAAACCCATTATCGCTGCATCTATCTGCCAACTACCGCTGCGCCCCTACTAATGTACCAAATCACTGCCATGCTACCACCACCGCCACGATCGTTCTTTGTGTTGTCGTCACCGTCATCGCCACTGCTAGAAAAGGTACTTCTCCATTCTTTTTTTTTTTCTCATTGTTTTCAAATAAGCAACTCACTGAATTTTTCTTTCTCAGGTCTCAGTCTCAACATCCATTAGATACTAATGTGTAAGTGAATCTACAAAATAGAAACAGTAAGAGAATTAAGATCTTGTCAAAAGAAAATGGCATTTTTTATAAAAGACTCAAAGCTATCAATAGGTTTACATTCATGGTCTTTTTCACTTGTATTTTCCATTTTAGGCTCTCTCTATGCGGATATAAAAAATTAATCCCATTAATTTCTGTAAGTGGGTGAGCCATATATATTTGTCATGTGAATGTTGATGAGAGAAATATTAAAGAAATAATGGGATGAAATGCATTATGCTAGACTTATTCTTTCAAAACATAATGACCTCCATTTGTGTGTGTTTTGTGAATGAAGGCTATTTGGTTATTATAATACTTTTCATTTTGCGCGTGTACGTGTGTTTTGTGAATGAAATATATGTTTTCTTGGGATGAAGGGATTGTATGTATAATAGATTAGACGTGGGTTTTTTTATAATGGGGTGTATTTCAAAATCCAATAAGCACATATTCAGATGCTCACGTATGGGACAATTTTAAGCTCAAAATGACTGATAACGAGATCAATGATATTTGTAATTATTGTGAGCAAAGTTGGTTGGTCATAGTAAAAACAGGACAAATCATTTGAAAAAATATCTAGATAGATATGTACTTCGTAATTGTAAGTAAACTGATATTAGGTAGGTAATATTGAACCATACAAATCAAGTGGCTGGAAATGTGGTTATGGGAAGTTACCATTTTGATCAAGAAAACGCTAGAACGGAATTAGAAAAAAATGATTATTTTACATAAATATCTGTTTTGTATGGTTGAGCATGTTGGGTTTAGAAATTTTGTGAAATCTATTCAACCGCTATTTAAAGTTGTGTCTCGAAATACTATTAAAAATGACATTTTGAAGATTTATGATTTGGAGAAAGTGAAAATGATGAGTTGGATTAGAGATAGCAATTTACCCCGTCCCCTAGGACAATCGTGTATTCGGCGGAGTGCACGGTGGAGAGAATTGCCCCGGGAAGGGGTCGGGGCGGGTTGGGGAGGAGTAGCCCCCCTCGAACCCGTCCTGAAATACTTTTTTTTATATCACGATTACAAAACAATAAAAAATTAGAAAAAATAAATAAACAAGCAGCAAACGGGACGGTAAGCCGCCCCGCCCCGACCCCGCCCCCGACCTGCCCCGATTTAAACAAGGAGCAGGACGGGTATAGGGTAAAAATTTCCCGACGGGGGGGCGGGGCGGGGCCCCACCCCACCCGCCCGCCCCCCCGTTGCCATCCCTAAGTTGGATGATAATAAGAGTATAATTGTTGTAACCACAGACTTATGGACATCAAACTCAAAAAAGGTTTCATGGCATTATTGCACATTTTATTGATGATCCTTGGAGGCTTCAAAGCCGAGTTATGATGTAAACACTAAGAAATTCAAAGTATAATATGTTCGAATTATTTTTTAAAAAATTTAACATTGTTGTAATTGTTTTGTTTGGTTTTATATGTAGGTTTATATATACTCCTTGTTCATATACGGAAGAATCACTATCTACCACTCTATACAAAAACTTATTAGATTGAAACATTGATTGTAAGTTATCTATTCTCTGTTGATAACTGCTCAATGAATGACACTATGATCAATATTATTTTAGATAATAAGCTTTCTAGTGATTCACTTTTGACAAATGGCGATTTCTTCCATATGCGGTGTTGTGCGCATATATTGAATTTAATTGTGAAGGATTGTTTAGAAAACATTGAGGGAAGTGTTGAAAAAATTCGTGATAGTGTTTCTTTCTGGACATTAACACCAAACAGATGGAAAAATTGAGAATATGTGCTTCAGCTTAAAAATAGTTTTGGTAAAAAGTTAGTACTTGATTGTAAGACTAGGTATATATCTAATGATTCACACTGCTTTGGAGTACATTGATATTTTTTTCCCCGCTTGAAACAAAGAAAAATCCATTATAAGAGTTTGCCTAGATTAAGACTGGAAGTTGGCCAAAGAAATTTGTGAAAAGTTAAAATTGTTTTATGTGGTAACTGAACTATTTTGTGAAAATAAGTATCCCACAGCATATCTATTTTTTCCAAAAATTCGTGAAATAAAGTTGTCAATTCGTACTTGGACTACTTCTGCTTATTCTGATATTAGAATGATAGCTTTAAGTATGATGGATAAATTTGAAAAATACTAGGATGATATTCATGGGATATTAGCTATTGCAATTGTTTTGGATCATAGGTTTAAAATGATCTTGGTTGAGTATTATTTTCCTAAGATCTATGGAAATGAACGTGCAGCGGTTGAAATTGTTAATGTCGGTTTACTTTGTCAAAAGTTGGTATCTCAATATTCAGAAAAACAAGATTCAAGTGTGAATGTTCCTCAGTCTTTATCTTCATATTCTCACGCTAGAATTTTTTTTCAAGTCTTGGAGTAATGGATGGGTTGGAAGATTTCGATTTATTTGTTATCAAGAAAATTGGAAC
The DNA here is from genome assembly GCA_023638005.1 of Forsythia suspensa. Classification (NCBI taxonomy): domain Eukaryota; kingdom Viridiplantae; phylum Streptophyta; class Magnoliopsida; order Lamiales; family Oleaceae; genus Forsythia; species Forsythia suspensa. The sequence continues at coordinate 19,515,460 of CM042664.1, read as the reverse complement.
TAGTAATGTGAAATCAGAGCTTGACTTATATTTGGTTGAGCCGGTTTTGTCTAGGTCTAGTGATTTTGACCTATTAAATTGATGAAAAGCAAATTTAAGCAAATACAATACTTTAAAAAAACTTGCAAGGGATATCTTGGCCATCCATGTTTCTACCGTTGCTTATGAGTTTGTATTTAGTATGAGTGGTAGATTTGTGAGTCCGCATTGATGGAGACTTCATCTGAAAACCTTGGAGGCATTAATGTGCTCAAAAATGGTTATGGGATGACATTCATGGTATAATAACAAGGGTTTAGTACCTTTTATATTTATTATTCTTGACATTTTATTTATTGTTAACTCGATTTATTTTATTGTTAAAAAACTCTCACGCGTTGTCATCTTACGCCAGATGTTGTTCTACTATCACTCAAGAGGAAATTGAGGACGAGGTAATCTTATTTATTTCATCGTACAATGTTAAAAGATATTTACTGTTGGAAAAATATGTGTCATATTTTTCATCATTTTGTATTGGCTCTCTTAATTAATATAACTGATTTTTAATGTTAAAAGAATAGGTTAACGTTTTTGTTATGACTGGTCTGGGTAACACTAGTTCTGACTGACTGCGTTGATAAGCAGATTATTTTTTCAGATCAATAAATCTGCGATATTCTGTTTTCATACACGATATATTCTGATCACATGAATATTATTAACAACTCTTTTTGTAGGTTAAAAGATCTTTTATTATTCTCATAGATTTGTTTAGGAATGAAATATTTAAAGATAATCTTGAATTTCCTAAATTCATTCCTTCTACAAATCTAGAATATATTTCTATATATTCTTTCCTACTAATTGTCTTACCATTATTGTTGTAGATTTTTAGGTAAGAAATAATTCCTAATTTGATTTCTGCTTTAACTATAAGTAAGAGTACAAATCATTAAGAAATTAACGCTTTGAAAATACAATTTTGGTTCTTGTTTCTCCAAGCACAAACCGGCCGGATTCTTTGTAGAAAACAAGACTCGATACTTCATTAATTTTAATTTCAAAGTAAAAAGGTTTTCTTCAAACTCATTGAAGAATAAAAAAACAAATTAGTGCTCAAATAATAATTACATATCTTGTTTAATCTACTTGGCGTGAAGTTAAGAACGAGGGTTCTTAATTCAAGTGGTGGTTGCGGTCAAGTACAATAGGAAAGTGGCGATAAAGTCAAGACCCGTAAGTTTGATTCCACTTCATCAACAAGTCAGAAGAAGAAGTATCAAAGGGAGTTAAAGATTGTTATTTTGTTAATTTTGCAAAATTACAAAAACTGATACTATTGTATTTTTGAATAAGATTATTAGTGGATATTTTTTACCCATGACATGGGGGCCCATGGATGTTTTCCTTCGGAGTTTACCACATTGTATTTTGTGTTCATATTTAATTGTTTAAATTCCGCACTTAACAAAATTAGGTAAAGCGAACAACATTGCGAGTCTTGAGTCGAAGCATTATCTTTATCACTCGTCGGTTCTAAGCGTGTTCTACCCTCTTTGCTAGTTTAATTAAGATTAAATTTACTATTACTTTAATTAATCTAGGTTTTAGAACTTTCAATTGGTATCAGAGCGGGTACACTTTATAAATGCGATCCAAAGAAACCTAGATATGGACGGAGCTCCATTTAGACCACCGGTTTTAGATGGTACTAATTATACCTATTAGAAAATTAGGATTCAAGTTTATATCCAATCCCTTGATGAAAAAGCTTGGCACTCTATTGTCTATGGCTATAAAAGAGAGAAAAAGGCAAACGAGTGGGCTACAACTGATTTTAATTATACTAATTAGAATTCCAAAGCTTTAAATGTCATATTCTCTTTCGTAGATTCTAATCAATTTCGTTTGATCTCTACTTGTCAGGTTGCTAAAGAAGCTTGGGACATTTTACAGTTTGTTCACGAAGGAACCTCTATTGTCAAGTCATCCAAGCTTCAAATTCTTACTCTAGAATTTGAACAATCAACCATAAGAAGCGATGAACAATTCAAGGACTTCTATGCAAAACTCAGTGACATCACCAATACTGCTTATACTTTGGGAAAGAAATATTCAGAGAGCAAAATTGTAAAGAAAATTCTCATATCCTTGCCTGATCGTTTTTACTCCAAATGTAACTGCAATTGAAGAAAGTAAAGAGATTGAGAATATGAAGGTTGAAGAATTGGTGGGATCATTGATGACATATGAATTACATCTACAAAAGAGAAAGAAAGAAAAAGGATCTGATATTGCCTTCAAAATTAAAAACAATGAAGAAGAGGTTGATGGTGAGGAGAATAAAACAAATGAAAACATGGCCATGCTCACCAAACAATTCAAAAATTTTCTAAAAGAATATCAAAAGATAAAGAACTTGAATACCCCACTCCAACAAAAGAAGAGAAGTCCGAACAACACAAAACAAAACCCCACTACATCTATGAATAGATCTGACAATCGAATTCAATGCCATGAGTGTGAAGGCTTTAGACACATTGCTTCTGAATGTGCAAATACTCTAAAGAAATATCGTACCAAGAAGGCTATGAATATTATTTATAGTGAAGATGATGAAAAGGATTCAGACGAAGACGAAGACGAGGATGAGTACGACAGAAATACTGATGATCAGGTAACATCTCTTACTGTAAACTTACATTCTGGTACTGACTCTGTGCAAAAATTGATTGCATGTTTTGATTCCTTGACTACAACATCTGAAGAACCAAACCGTGTGTGTTCTAACTGCATTAGTGTGAACAGGAAAAGAATTTTTCTATTCATGTCATGATGGAATTTTTTGAAGATGATAACGTAGCAGTTGATTCTAAAAATGACACTCTAACCAATCTCTTAAAAGAGAAGGACGATCAAATTTTGAATCTTCTTGATGAATTAGAAAATTCAAAAGAACCGGTCAAACAACTAACAATTAGAGTCTTTCGCTTGAGTGAAACATTAAGCTATGGATGAACTCCAAATGTCAAAGAAGGTTTAGGATATATTGGAAAAGGTAAAGGAAAAGTTGGGAATCAAATCAACTTCATCAAAGAAACAAAGTTTGCTGTATTTTCAGACAAAACTATTTCCATCACCGTTAGGACTAAGGCTGAGCAGCCTATGCATGTTCTGACCAATGCCAAGACTCAAAAACAGTCATGATCATCAGTTATACAACCAATGTATCAATTCTCAATACAGAGAGATAAATCAAATTATGTTGTAAAATGTTGCATATGTGGTAATCTAGGACACGACTCATTTCATTGTTTATATAGTAAAAACTTGGTTAATAGACAAATGAGACCCCATAGCAACACTAAAGTAAGACAAATTTGGATTAAAAAAGGTGATTTAAATTGTTATATGGTTGATGTTGCATGTAGAACTTTTTATTCCTAACTCTTGGTATTTTGATAGTGGTTGCTCTAGACATATGACTGGTAATCGATCTTATCTAACTAACTAAAAGAGTCATGAAGGTAGTCTGGTCACTTTTGGTGATGGAGCACATGGTAAAATTGAAGGTGTAGGCACTATTTTAATTGATGGATTCTCTCCATTAAAAGAAGTTCTTTTTGTTGTATGTTTGAAAGCTAATTTATTAGTATAGGCCAACTCTATGACAATAAACACTTGGTTATGTTCTCAAAAAATTCTTGTAAAATCTTGAAATATGATGGTAGTTGCATTCTACATGGTACTAGATCTAGTGATAAATATTATCTTCTTGACACCAAAATTACTTGTCATATTTTAAAGACTGACTCTACCGAGTTGTGACACAAACGGTTGGGACATTTAAACTATAGTGATCTAATGAAACTAACAAAATTGAATACAGTACGAGGCGTTTCTAAGCTTACTGAAAATTCTGAAGGATTGTGTGGTTCGTGCCTAAAAGGTAAGCAAACCAAAAGTACTCACAAGCAAGGTAAGTTTCTTACTACATCTCATGTATTAGAATTACTTCACATGGATTTGATGGGACCTATTCAAATTGAAAGTATTGGTGGCAAGAAATATATTTATGTATGCGTTGATGATTTTTCTAGATATACTTAGGTAGATTTCTTGAGAGAAAAATCCAATGTTTTTGAAAGATTTAAATTTTTGCACCTAAAATTAACAACAGAAAAATATATTGAGAGATTAACAATATTGATGATTAGAAGTGATCATAGGAAAGAGTTTGAAAATGCTATTTTTTCTACATTCTGTGATCAAAATGGCATTTTTCATAAATTCTTTGCTCTTAAAATTCCTGAACAAAATAGTGTTGTAGAAAGGAAAAATATGTCTCTACAAGAGATGGCTAAAGTAATGCAAAATAGTAAGAAGCTTCCTGTTAAATTATGAGGTGAAGCTATTAATACTGCTTGTTATATTTTGAATCGTGTGTCTTTAAGAACATGAACCACTTAAACTCCTTATGCAATTTGGAAAGGAAGAAAACCGAATCTCAAATATTTCCATACATTTGGTAGCAAATGCTATGTTTTAAATGATCGAGAATAGTGGGTCAATTCGATTCAAAAGGTGATGAGGGAGTGTTTATTGGTTATTCTGAGAAAAGCCGAGCTTACAGAATTTGTAACATGCGTACTCAGACTATTACTGAATCAATCAATGTAAAAATTGATGACACTGATGGTTTTCATCTTATTCACAGGAGCCTAATATTTAGACCTTCGAAGAACAGGTTGTTGGATATCAACTTACTCAAGACAATCATGTGCCTGCACCAGATAGTGATAAACAAACAGAACATCCAGCATCAAGTTCTGGTGTCTCTGTCCCTGCTCCTTGAAGTTCTGACGTACCAAATACAAATAACGAACAGAAGAAGGCAACCTCTTTCTTGGATGCCAAAAGTACACCCATTGGACAATGTTCTCTCAGATTCGGGAGACGGTATGATGACTAGGAGGAGACTTGCTAATGAACATGGAAATTGTTTCTACACTTCACAAATTGAACCTAAAAATATAAATGAAGCAATTATTGATGAAAATTGGATTCTAGCCATGCATGAAGAGCTAGCTCAATTTGACAAAAATGAAGTGTAGGAACTTATACATCGGTCAAAGGACACAAATGTGATCGGGACAAAGTGGATATTCAAAGATAAATCAGATGAATATGGCAACATAGTCAAAAACAAGGCACGCTTGGTTGCATAAGGATACACTCAACTAGAATGAGTAGATTTTGATGAAACATTTGCACCTGTGGCTTGACTTGAATCTATTAGACTTTTACTATCTGTGGCATGTCAAATGAGGTTCAAGTTGTACCAAATGGATGTCAAAAGTGCCTTTCTGAATAGAATTTTTAATGAAGTCTATGTTGAGCAGCCTAAGGGATTTGTTGATCCTTATTCTCTCGACTATGTGTTCAAACTCAAAAAGGCCCTATAAGAACTAAAGCAAGCTCCATGTGCTTGGTATGAACGATTGACCATATTCTTGTTGGAACAGGGATACAAGAGAAGAGAAGTTGACAAAATGTTATTCATCAAACATTTCAAAACTGGATTAACAATTGTACAAATTTACATAGATGATATTGTGTTTGGTTTTTCACTAGAAAAAAAATCCAAGGAGTTTGCTACACTTATGCAAAATAGATTCGAAATGAGTCTGGTCGTTGAACTAAATTTCTTTTCAGGTTTGCATATCAAATAGGTTAGATCAGGGATTTTTATCTCATAGGCCAAGTATGCTAAAAATCTGGTGAAGAAGTTCGGCTTTAAACAAACCAAGTCAGTCAGAACTCTTATGACCACGTCTTTGAAAATCTTCAGAGATGACCAGGGCAAGGAGGTTGACTCCAGCTTGTACAGAAGCATGATAGGCAATTTGTTGTACCTGACTGTAAGTCATCCTAACATATCATTCAGTGTTGGAGTTTGTGCGCGTTATCAGGCCAAACCAAAAGAATCACATCTTGCAGCAGTGAAGCGAATTATTCGCTATATCAACTGTATTTCTGATTTTGGTTTATGGTACACTAATGATACTAACTCTCATCTTGTAGGATACACTGACGCTGACTGGGTTGGAAACATGGATGATAGAAAAAATACGAGTGGAGGATGTTTCTACATTGGTAACAATCTCATTGCATGGTTAAGTAAGAAACAAAACTCTATTTCTTTATCTACTGCAAAAGCTGATTATATTGCTGCGGGTAGTTGTTGCACTCAGCTACTCTGGATGAAACAAATGCTATGTGTCTTACTATATTCTGTGATAACACTAGTGCTATCAATATTTCTAAAAATTCTATTTAGCATTCTAGGACCAAACATATTGACATTAGACATATTTGGTCGAAGAAAAAGTAATTACTTTGAAACATATTTAGTCTGAGTATCAGTTGGCTGATTTGTTCACCAAGGCCTCAGATTTTGCTATATTTGTGACTCTACGAAAGGCCGTGAGCATTTGCTTGATGCATTAGTTTTCTTTAACAAAAAAAAAGAAAAAAATATTTTACTAAGTAGAAGTAGTGCTTTTTTTTGTTTGATTTTATCATGTGTGTTTGTTTGCTTTTTTTTTTTTTTTTTATTTAAAAAAAAAAGGAGGATGGGTATTCTTGCAAATTGCATATGATATAAATGTATGATTGGTCTATGAATTTTGAGATTTACTTGGATTAACCAATCAGTATGGTATGCTCATTATATTTATAGTAAAATATACTCAGATAAGCACACTTTGAGGACATATTGACTCGTTTGATTGTGCCTTATAACTAACTAGATTGTTATATTTAAAGTAGTTTCGTACTTTATTGTAACCTATGGTTAATATCTATGTCTTTCGGCACTATTGTATGTTGTTGTGTTAAACAGACAATCTTATGTTGTATTGATTTTATATTGACCTTCCGAATTTCAATATCCGTTTTCCATAAATTACCAATTTAGGCGGTTTAATTCAATTTTGTCATATCTGGTTAAAGAAGTTTTTTTTATGTCCATAGCTACCAATCATCAGTTTATTTTTTGGAAACTGCTTTGAACATGTCCCAAAATTAACAATTCCCTCATTGTGCAATCTTGAAAAATTCTTCTCCTATTAAATCGTGACTTAGGGTTTTCCTCATTCATCTTTCACACTTGATTTCCAAATTTCTAACATCAAATTCTCAATTGCACTTGATTCTAGGGTTGTGTTAAGTTCTTTATTTCAGATTCAAACAATGGTGAAAACCAAGATGCCAAAATCAAGGAAAAATGTCGGTGGTTCATCCAAGAACACTGTTACTCCACGGGTTGCTGTTAAAACTGTGATAGGGCCTCAAATGTCGCCGGTAAGGACTCTACAGCGAAGTGCACGAAGACTGGAACCCTCCAGTTCAGACCTGGACACTTATCCAGTGACTATTGCATCTCAGGCTGACCAATTGACAGACATTGTTGCATATCAACCACCGGTCGGCCATTCTAAATCACAACCCCATCAAACATTTAAAGACTCCATTACTTTTCTGAGTAAGAAAGTTACCTTAAGTGCTCAAGAACCAGATGAAGAAGAAGATGAAGATGAAGGATCTAGAACGGGTGACAGTGGGTCTGACAATGTTGAAATGGAAGAGAAAGTTCGTGAGGAAAAAATGACTGGTGATAAGGAGTTTGAACGTCCTCCCCCAATCGTAGAAGGATCAAATAAGCTCCCTTCTCAAAAATCAGATTCTGATTCGATGTTACTCTTGATGAATCCTCGGAATCTACTCTAACACCTCCTCCACCTAAAAAGCCACGAGGGCTGAGAAAGAGAAAAGTAAAATTGGTGATGTTGCTGAAGAGCCCACACCTGCTGGTCAGAACAGGCCTCCCACTGCCACATGGAGTGCCTAGAGAGTACTGCTTACTCCCAGTTCAGAATCCCAAATGTTTAGACTTGAAACATTAACTAGAGATAGACACTCTGTTAACCTCCTCAATTACTGTTTTCTGTCAAAGACTGCTGAGAGTCTATTTCTTTCATTTACCATCTACTGTAAGTTCATCATTGAGTGTAAGGTAGCAATTCATGAATCTAGTTCATTCGGTTTGGGTGAAATTGTTGATTTTCACAAATTACATAATCTGTTAAGTTTTTCTGGACCATTTAATGAAACTCTGGTCAAGGAATTTATGGCCAATGTTCCAAAAAATCTGGGGAAGGTTGGCAATGAATTCAGGTGGCAAGTTTATGTCCGGAGAAGACATGTTACCTTCAGTCCTAAATCTCTCAGGAACTGGCTTGGGGTGACTACCGTGGCTCTCACAAGTGACGAAGAATTAACTAAGGACAGCATTGCGTAGGAAATGACTGGCTCTGCCTGGCCAGAATCAGGAGAACTGACTACTTCCTGACTATTGTCCAAATATAAAATTCTTCATCATATTCTTATCAATAATATCGATCCATTGACTCATCGATCATACATTTTAGAGGATAGGGCTGTTATGCTATACAAGTTAAGGATGGGTTGCCAGTTGATTGGGTCAAAATAGTTTTTGATAGAATTGTTTATGAAAGGCCGATGAGGGACAAGCAGTAAAGGCTACCGCATCCACCTCTCATCCATCACTTTCTTATTCATCAAGAAGTGCCTGCCATGGATTCAGACAGATTCTCTGAGGATATTCCAGTACTAGGTGTTCATGAGTTTACAAATTTGGATAGCACACCGCATTCCACTCCTAGAGTTTGAAGGCACGTTCTATCTTCGTTGGACCCGTCTAGACGTCTGGATGCACTGGAAACTCAGATGGGGCTAGTTAGAACACAGGTAGACCAACTTTTCGCCTTAACCAAAAGTTTTTCGGATGAATTTATTTTCATGCGTAGGGTGTTGGGTAAATTGGAATATCTAGGCGATGAGCATATAAAGTCTACATACTGGATAGTTACTCCAGAATTCTCTGCACATCCTGGAGGTCAGATGGAGATTTCGGCTCTTGATCTAGTAGTTGAGACAACTGCTGCCCCAACTACTGTACCTATGCCAGATGCTCATCCACCCGTTGCTCCATCAGATACCCCTATTCACAAGAGAGATGCAAAAGCATCTGCATCCGGTGCAAAGAAGTCAAGATCTTCGTGGAACTGACTGTTTTTGGTTCTGTCTTCTAACTTTCTAACTATTTGGTTATGGATGAATGTATTAACTCTTATATTCTGCTTTCCTTCACTTTAAACACTTCTTTACTTTTGTTTTTCTCTTCCTTCCTTGTTATTTTCTTTAGCATTCTTCTTACAAAAAGGGGACTAATAGGTATTTTTAAGTATGTGATTATTAGTTTGTGATTGTTCTTTATACTTTGATGATGGTACCTTGTTGGTTAAACTTTGCTAGTAGTATTTTTAAGTTTATGGTAGTTTGATGATTACACTTTGATGGTATCTTGCTAAGGGGGAGCAATATTAAAGTTGTGTCTAATGTGTGTGGTATTTGCATATATTATTAACTTCTTTGCATGAGTTTTTGGTTTACACACTTAGGAGGAGCTCTAACCCGTATATGTTGATGCATTTTCTTTAATTTTTCAAATGCCATAACACACATCACACTTACATTAAAAACTTGATAGTTATGTGTTTGTAATTAAGCAACGCCAAATGAGGAGATTGTTGAAAAAATATGTGTTATATTTTCATCTTTTGATATTGGTTCTCTTAATTAATATAACTTATTTTTATGTTAAAAGAGTAGGTTAACATTTTCGTTATGAATGTTCTGGATAACGCCAGTTCTGACTAATTGTGTTGATAAATAGATTATTTTTTCAGATCAGTAAAGCTGCGATTTTATTCTGTTTTCATACACGATATATTTCGATCACATGAATATTATTGACAACTCTTTTTGTAGGTTAAAGGATCTTTTATTATTCTCCTAGCTTTGTTTAAGAATGAAATAATTAAAGATAATCTTGAGTTTCCTAAATTCATTCCTTCTACAAATCTAGAATATCTTTCTATATATTCTTTCCTACTAATTGTTTTACTATTCCAGTTGCAGATTTTTAGGTAAGAAATAATTTCTAATTTGATTTTTAATTTAACTTTAAGTAAGAGTACAAATCAATAAGGAATTAACGCTTTGAAAATACAATTTTGGTTCTTATTTCTCCAAGCACAAATCGGCCGGATTCTTTGTAAAAAACAAGACTCGATGCTTCATTGATTTTAATTTCAAAGAAAAAAGGTTTTCTTCAAACTTATTGAAGAATAAAAAAAACAAATTGGTGATCAATGAACAATTCTATATCTTGTTTAATCTACTTGGCGTGAAGTTAAGAACGAGAGTTTTTAATCCAAGTGGTGGTTGCGGTCAAGTACAATAGAAAAGTGGTGATAAAGTTAAGACCGGTGGATTTGATTCCACTTCATCAACAAGTTAGAAGAAGAAGTATCAAATGGAGTTGATTTATTTTCTTTTGATTTTTATTTTGTTAATTTTGCAAAATTAAAAAAATCGATACTATTGAAATTTTGAACAAGATTATTAGTGGATTTTTTTTACCCATGGCATGAGGGCCCGTGGATGTTTCTCTTCGAGGTTTACCACGTTACATCTTATGTTTGTATTTAATTTTTTAAATTCTGTACTTAACAATATTTGGTTAACGAACACTGCTGTGCGAGTCACAACTGTTATCTTTATCACTCGCCAGTTCTGACTGCGTTCTGTCCACTACTAGTTTAATTAAGATTAAAATTACTATTAATTTAATTAATCTAAGTTTCAGAACTTTCATTTACATTATAATAATATTAAATACATGTACTTTTCTTACTCATTAAACAGTAATTATTGGGATTCAAGTATTTCACAACTATGCTAGGTGAAAATTGAAGATTGTAGATTTCAATTTCAATTTCATTTTTATTTGTTAATGTGGTTGAACTTTGTGAATCGTGTATTACTTGAAACAAATTTTGATTGTGTTGGGTTGTATTGTTTGTATTTTTATTGTACAATTTGATATTTTGAAAATGGGGCAAGTCACAAGTTGTTAGTTGTTACGTTGTATGCTTGGATTTATATTCATTAATTTATTGTGCGGAAGTATATATATAATTTACTTGAGAACTATGACAAATTGTTGGTTGATTTAACCGATTTGTAGGAAAAGGGTCTCTAAGTTTCAATTGCGCCAATTGCCTTCTAGTATTTAAAAAAATAGCAATAATCGGAATAGTGAAGGGGAAGTGGCGCGCCCCACTCCCCGCCCTCCGCTCTACCAACTGGTAGGTTTAGGGATAGCACGGGTTGCCCCTAATGTCGGGCAAGGCTGGATTGATTCACTCCATTGACATCCTAACACATACATGGAAGGGATCAACCCAGCGGTTGCTTACCACACTTTGAGAATCAATATCAGATTCAGGCCTCACAAGCAGAAGAGGCATCCATTGAATCTGTAAAGATATATGAGGTGTTGAAATGAGTAGTAGATGAGCTGGTAAGTAACAGATCTATATGCAAAGCTCAATCCCTAACTTGGGTGTCGAACCCAGTGATGGTTAGAAAGTTGAACAACTAGTGGATGACCTGTAACAACTTTTCGAATGAGAACTTGGCATGTCCCAAGTATAGTTTCTCCTTACCTAGAATTGATTAGTTGGTCGACGCCACCGTTGGTCATGAGATCCTGACGCCATAGTACTAATGAAGTTAAACTGTCGGAGTAACACTTCTAGAGATTAAACTGTCGGAGTAACACTTCTAGAGACTCCATCTCTTAAGTATTATCATTGGCGTCGTTTGTGAAAAACTTGAACAAATGGTTATGGTAAGACCAGCTAGAGCTATGAATGGGGCACTACCACCATCCCAACCACCTTTAGTAGAGTCAGAGTCAAAGTAGAAGCTCAGCTGACACTCTCACTACTCAACTTTATGATTATAGATCAGCTCAACACTCTTGGCACCTAGGTGACTATCTTGGTAGCGATATTGCATAATCAAGCCACGAGGCTCGACACCAGGGCCCCATCAACACCACCAAATCCACCATCTGCAGCTCAATATAAGCACTCCTAGTGCCCCCATCGAATTGCTTAACAACCACCACCCACAGGTTTGGATCAGAAGATGGAAGAGCTAATGAACCATAAAATTAAAGAGACTATGTCAAGGATGAAAGATAAATGTCTACAAATGGTGTTGGAGGAGGAACCCTTTGCACAAAAAAAAAACCCCCCTCAGTGGAGGCAATAAGCCACTTAATCGAGTACGCAGTAAAGTCCCTCAATCATGGCGACTCGGTTATATAGCAAGCACCCTTATGGTTACCCATGCAAGAAGACTAAAAAATTTCCATCGTGGTTGGTAGGCACAAAGCGAACCGACTTAGTTGAAAAGAATTCTCAAAGATTGTGAGCATAAGAGGAAAACATTCAAGAATGGGCGCTCAAGTGACAAGTCAAAAAGACATTAAGAAATCTAAACTCGCAAAACATTGGGTAAACACTCTAACATGCTTATATATTATGGCTCAAGCATAGCATAAAATAAAGTGCACCGTATAGTTGAGTATAAATGTTAAATACACAACCTAATACGATCCCAACACTAATTAATGAACATCATAGTTCCCTATGGAACTTCAACACCTTCACCTCTTTTCACTACCTTCTGTAGTTGTACTCCTAAAGACATCCCCGTAGAGTGGGATTCCTTTAGGAAGTTCTCAAAGTCTGAAAGGTCGATGTTGGGATGATCCTTCGTGCTCTAGGCTTTAGTCCGTGCCATGGCCCCTTTGAGTAATTCCACCCCAAACTTACGCATACAAGATTTGAACTTATCAAATGAGTCATATGACTCGATTACGTCAGCCAAAGCCTTCTCAAGTCGAGCACAACAATCTTGAAGGGCATCATTCCCCTTCTTCAGTCGAGCATTGGCAATTGCAGAAAATTTCTTTATAGCCACTCGCTCATCCATCATGGCTTTTTCCTCCTACCCTAGCCTCAACTTTCTCTACTGGTCAGTGAAAGAGCTCTCCCATTGAAGTAACCTAGTATGAAACAAATAAATTTGTTACAAAACGTTATAGGAAAATTCTAAGCAATAGAGAATTAATAGGCTAAAGCGAAGATCAAATGAAGAAATGTCACCAGCGGTTGAAAAAGCGAACATCATCTTTCTAACAACAGATGGGTGCTTATCTGCAAAAATTCGCACAAATGGACTCTTTCATATAGTGAGCCATGAGCTCTGACTCCGTCTCAATATAAATAACCGGACATTCGTCTTCCTCAAGTGGGTCCACTACTTTGGTAGGGATCTAAGCACCTCCTCCCACCAGAAATTTTCCAATCTTGGCGGAAGTCTGCTCAGGCCTTTTTTGTGGATCGTGGGATAATAGACCCTCTCGCATTGATAACGAACCTAGACTCTTCCAACGCATCATCAAAGTTGTAGTCCATACCTGACAAAAGATCAACTGAATTGGTCAAAAATCCATTTAAGTGAGTAGCAAAGCTAACAACAAAATGAGAGTAAAAACCCAGCAATGGGACGATCAATGCCCACACGAAGAAAGTTTTTGTTGGATAAAACATCATTCAAGTGACGAGCCAAACAGTTGAACCCGCATAGCATTTCATAGTCACATTGAAAATCACCCAAATGACTAACACTTTGGTTGAATGACTCAAATAAAGGGACTATCCATGAAGTGTCAAAGGAAAACTCACCTTCTCTCGGCTTGACGAATAACAAACTGGCTTTCCACCCCCTATTCGAGGTAGGATACTTAGAAATCGGGAAATACTTCTTAATGGTGAAGTAAGTATAACCATTTTAGTCTAATCTTAAGTGCATTTGAAAGATATACCTAAAAAGGTTCAGTGACGACTCAAACGGTGGTAAAGGCAACGACACAAAAAGTAGGTGGCATTCTCCAAGTATTGGAGATCAATTGGACGGGGTGAAATGATACTCCCTAAATAGTGTAACGAAGAAATGATAGATAGGATTTTTTATATCTAATCCCACCATCTATGATATCCCTGTATGTGACTGTCTCACCATTCTCGCCATCAGAGGTACCCTCAAGGGGTCTCGTCCTCTGGGTTATATTTTAGAATCTCAAGCCCCATCTCGCGCGCCCTCTTCTTTTTCCTAAAACAATGCTAGAAACTCCACCAAACTCCAAGAAAAAACCCTGGCACCCTACTAAGGTTGTGCCGTCGCAAGAGGCCTCTGCGACCCCGAGTTCGACAACCAACAATTGGATAATCTTTCCAATGATAAACACTAGAAGAATCAACCGAGGTCAAGTAGTCTTCAACCTCGGCCAAGCAAGATCTAGTCTAGGATGAGCTATGCTCGGCCAAGCTAGACACGGTCAAGTAGGTAGCGTTCAGATAAAACACGGCTGGGTCCAAGAAAAAACACATCGAGTTTGAGTTCCACTCAATCTCAAGTGGATGATACCGCCATTATCTGACAACCTTATTGTAAAAGAGAGATTGAGGGTCACTAGACATCAAAATCAAGCATTTGGAACTTGAGACTTCTCGTTCTCATTTGTGGCCGTTGATCCGAGAAGACATTCGACCCCGCTAAACTACGACCACTAGGTCGGCTATCATGGCTTTTGTCATTATTACTCAAGCCATCACTTTACGTAACAACAAACTTATACATTGAAAAACTAAAAGAGATGTATGTAGAAAAAGAAGAGACGAATACTTAAAAAAAAAAAAAGAGAGAGAAAAGGGAAAGTGTGGGTACCTTGAAATAAGAAGCACAAAATCTCACACACTCATTGAAAATGAGCAAGAGTGAATATTTTTCTTGTAGGAGAGTACAAGAACAAAAGTCGGAGGAAAATTCCCCCCAAGACTTTCGAATTCAAAAGTTTTCAAAATGTGGAGAGATTACGTTTTTCCCAAAAACTGTTTTTGCCCTCGCATATCGACATTTTTCTTTTACTAATTAATTTAAACTTTAATTCTCCTCAATGATGAATTCGTTGAAGAGCATGGGGGGTTTATGTTACTATCGAATCAAAAAATTACAAAATTTTCACCGAAAAAAGTCTGCCAACACTATCGATTGCCAGGTAACACCCGACCATAGTTTAATCAAAAAATTCTCTGGGTCGGGCAGCATCCTGTCCAACCACGACAACCTCGCACTCGAGTAGCACGCTGCTACAACAGGTCCCAAGCATGGATATCACGCTACTTGGCCTACAAAAGCCCCAAGGCCGAGTAGTAAGGTACTCAGCCTCCAATGGCCTAATGGTCGGGTAAGGTTCTACCCAACCTCAAAGGGCCTATTAGCCAAATTTTGACCCAACCACTCATGCTTGGAAACGTTCTAGTTTCTTTTCAAATATTCTCTTCGTGGATCTTTAAAACTCTATATTAATGCAGGTCAATTTCAAATTTATTTGTAGAGGAAAGTACGATTTAGCCCACAAAATAATTTTTTGTCTTATGCCTACAAAACCTGTTTTGTGGGACAAAGTAACTTTATCAGACAAATAATTTTGTTGAGAAAGAACTTAGACGGAAAATTGTATTCGTCTCTAAAAGATTTGTAGAGAGAGACTTTAGCCCACAAATTTCCATCATTTGTCTTCTTATACCTTTCTCATGATGTTTGCGTCACAAACGCCCCTACAAAAAATTTCATCGGGAAATGTTTTTCCCCACAAAAAATAACATTTCCCTACAAATTTATTTTGTATGCGGAATATAAATTTCTTGTAGTAACCCTAAATCCAACGTTCAAATATTGTGCATTTTGAATCTGAATTGGATTTAGATTAGTCTGGAATGGATCGAATTGGTTGAAAGTCGAATGGGTGATTGGCGGTGGCGCTTTGGAAGTCACTACCACCGGTGGCGGCATGTTGGAGTGCATATCACACACCAACCAGGGTGGTCAATTGCCTTTCGAAGGTAGGGGACACTGCCACAAAAATCTGCGATCACCGCTACTGAGATTCGCAAAGGTACTTCCCCGTGCCACTGTTAGAAATAGCAGCGGCTAGTCAAACAATAACTTTTACTGCTATTCGTTGACCAATGACAATGGCCGCCAGTGTTTAACACCAGCGAGACCGTACTCTAAAAGTTAAGATTTCGGCTGATGGTTTTTGGTAATATGGACCTCCCATGCAATTTTGAAAATTCTATGGGAAGCCCCACTAATTTCAATAAATGGAAACGGGTCTCATAGGAAATTTCAAAAATTGCATAGGAATGCCCCATTATTCTTTTTAGATTAATGGGTTGCCTATGGAATTTCGGAAATTCTATAACAAGGCCTCAATTTTTAAAAGGTAACATGGGTCTTAAGTGTAATTTTATTTTATTTTTGTAAAATTCTAATTATTGAAAACTTTTAATGCTCGTCAAACTTTCAACTTTGACTAAAATACTTTTTAAACAAAATACTGATGGCTTTTGACTAAGTTGAATTTTGACTATTACTTTATAAAATTATAATTTTGACCATACATTATTTCAATCCTCGAATTAGGGTTTGACTTTAAATCAGGAGATAAAATAAAATTGTTATTTTTTGTAATACTCCTTTTATTAATAAATTTAATTAATTAATTAGATTAATTACTTAACTTTATTGCTAAAAATTAATTAATTATAGATTAATTGTATAATTTTTGTTTAGTTCGTTCCTTCACGTCTAAAAAGTCTAAACTATCGCTGTCAAAGATGCAAATTTAGAAATTAATATATTCTATGTATTATTAGAAATTAAATGAATGGATATTTAGTAGATGATTATGGACTCGACCTATGTAGTTGGTTGTATGGTTGATTTATTTCCATTTGTTGTTGGTTGGGCTTGCGAGCATATTATTTATTTAATTGGGCTTTTGTACCCTTTATTATTTTTGGCCCACGAGTAGAATTTTGTAAATATGGACCTACGTGTCTATTTATATGGGCATGCGTGCCAACTTGTATAGGATATTGGTTGCAACTGAGCCATAAGGGAGTAACTAGTATAAGATATAGGTTAAAGTAGGACATGGAGATAATTGTATTTTAGCATTCAATGATCAAATGCAACTTTCTTTAGGAATTGCCCAACTAGTCTTCCTTTCGGCTCAAGAAGACTAGATAGATAAAGTCTATAGTCGTCCACAGTTATTATTATATATGATTGATCATATGTTGGATGTTAGTTAATATACATAAGTATGATAAGACAAGCCCCTCTAATTAACGGTTAATACAACGTGCCTTCCGTTGTTATATTGAAAATCAGAGTCTGTTACCGATGTCAGTTTGTTGAGTCATTCAAGACTGTCCACTCATGGATATATCACTATGAAACATACGATATTTCTAAACAATATGTCGAATTTAACTATAATTTTATTTCTTATTGAGTCGCTTAAGAAAATAAAATTTTATGGGTACAATTTGCTAAACACATAAGATGTGTTCGACAAAAGTTGTCTATTTGATGATCTAGGAGTCACATAGAGATGTGATTGATATGAGTATCTACCTAGATATTTTATTAGGGCTTGTTGAGTCGCTCAAGGTTCTAATAAAATAGAAAGAATCCGTGAAGAATTGAATCTCGGAACCCACACGAAAGATTAATATGAACACCAAGAAAGCTAAAATCAAGTTGCAAGACCTTGACCCGGTGATTTCTTGAATCAAAAAGCCATGTTTGAACACTACAAAGATTTGTGAAGTCTTTGATAAGTTTTGGTTAGTTCAATTAAGAACATGGAGGAAGAAAAGTGAATCTCACTTTTATTTAATCTCTCAAAATCAAAGTTAATAATTGTCTACAATGAAAAGTGTTTATATAGTAACATTTAGTAAAAATCCTAATCTAATTTAGAAATAACTAAAAAATTGAACAAAATAGAGTTCTAATTGAAAAAGGAAACAAAAATCCAAATCTTTTTTCCCGAAAATGGCCTGAGCGATCGGCTAGTGTAACTCCAGGCGATCGCATAGTTCAGCAAATTCATTGCTGTTTTGGCATTAGAGTGTGGGGCGATCGCCCATACTTTTTTGCCCTTTCCTAGGTTTTGACCTCCAAACTTTGTTTCATGCTTATTTTGGTCCTCTAATCTTCCATTGGCCTCCGATATGCCTTCAATATGGTCCTTAGTTTGAATCAAATGTACCAAAGTTGGCTCTTCATTTGTCATACTCATTTTGAAGGTTGGTATCTTGCTTGTTGCACTTTGGGTGTCGGTTTCGGCCCATGTAGCTTGGACAAGACCTTGTATAGTCTCCATGATCTTCTTGGCTCTTGGTCTCGTTATTGGTCCTATCGGATTATGTAACAAGTCTAGAATGTCCATGGCTTGCATCACTACTCCACTAGAAATCTAACTGGTTTTTTTAATTAATATTTGAGAGTCATTAATTCAATTTAAACAGTGAAAGTGTAATTAATTTAATTAAAGTCCATGCCAAATTATTTACTGCATTTAATTAATTATTTTATATTGTTATTACAATTTTGAATCATGAGTATTCATATGAGTTTAGAGGCATACTGGATGCCAACAAACTCATCAGACCAAACATTCTGGACTAGTATTGCAATATAAGAATTGTTTTCTCAGGCATTAAAAAATTGGATATATCATTGAATAGCCAATGTCGGAAGCTACGCCGAAGATAATGTAGGCTTACAATGAACACAATGATGACGATAATATTGCAACATGTGTGATGCTTGTAGCTATGACCCAAGATGGCCAAATCTGCTGGAAAAATAGTTAAAGCAAACAAAGATAAATCAAATTTTGATTATCTGTGTTTCCACTATCGAGGTAAAGGGCATTGAAAGAGAAAATGTAAGACATACCTCGCCACTTTGAAGAGAAAGATGTCTACTAATGGTTCTACTTCAAGTAACGTTTTCATTGAAGTTTATATGTCTACTCTTTCGCTTCTTGTGTATTAGATGCCGGATGTGGATCTCATATTTGTATAAATATGTAGGGGATAAAGTACAGTAAATTACTATAGAATGAATAAATGTAATGTTGGAAATGGAGCAAGAGTTGATGCTTTAGCTGTAGAGAAATATTTTTTATTGTTTTATAATTAAAAGACTGTTATTACATTCCTGCTATTACCAATAATATTATTTATGTTTAATGTTTGGACATAGATGTGTTATTCATTAAGATTAAGAATAAACGTTGTGCTTTTATCTTGATGATGTGTTTTATAGCTGTGAAAATTTATTTAATGATATTTATATTCTAGAATTAACAATTCATATCTGCAGACTTGATCATATAAATAAAAAATGCATTACCAAGTTGTATAAAGATGGATAATAGGATTCAAATAATTATGAATCAATTGATAAATGCAAGTAATGCTGGTGAGCAAAATGACCAAGACCCCATTTACTTAAAAGGAGTTAAAGCTGCAAATATTTTTGGTCTTGTACATACTGATGTAAGTGGACCGATGTCTACAAATGCTAGATGTAATTTTTTCCACTTCATTACTTTTACAATATCCATTTTAGATATAGTTTTATCTACTTGATGAAATTCAAGCATGAAGCATTTGAAAAGTTCAAAGAATTCAAGCGAAAAGTGGAGAGGTGAACTGGGAAAAATATCTTAATACATAGATCTGATAGAGCCAGAGAATATTTGAAAGGTGAGTTTTGAGACTATCTAAACAAGAATGAAATTTTCTTGTAGTGGACTCCACCGTATACACCACAATACAATGGAGTGTCTGAATGAAAAAATCACACCCTTACTTGATATGGTATGATCAATGATGAGTAGCGCACTTCTCTCAAAATTATTTTAGATATATGCTCTTAACATTGCATTTCATATACTAAACAATGTCCTATCTAAATCGATTGATAAAACTCCATATAAAAATTGCGTTGAGTCAGACAAGTTGGAAGCTAAATTCGATAATTATTTCTTTGTGGGGTATCCAAAGAAAATTGCTAGATAATATTTCTACAATTCTGTCGAGATGAAGGTCATCGTATCAAAACATGTTGTATTCTTAGAGAAAGAGTTCATTTTAAAAGAGGATAGTGAGAACAAAGTAGATCTTGAAGACATTCAAGAGACCAAAAATGCAATTGACCAATTTGATGAGCCAGTGGTTAAGCATGCATCTGATGAGGCACATATTGTCAATGGAGAACCGCCAGTCCTCAACAACACGCTAGCTCTGTGCAAGTCGAGCAATTTCATTGGACCTTAGTTGACCCGCCCGAAGGCGTATGACCCATAGGTGTAAATGGGTTACAAGAAGAAGGTCGACATAGGTTTACAAGCAAAGACAATGAGTTGACTTTGATGAAACATTCTCACTCGTTGCCATGTCTAAGTCCATTCAACTTCTACTTGTGACAATAGTATAGTATGACTATGAAATTCGGCAAATGGATGTGAAACCGCATTCCTTAACAATAATCTTAGCGAAGATGTGTACATTACACAACGAAGTTTTTGAATCGAAAGAACCAAATAAGATATGCAATCTAAAAAGATCCATATATGGATTAAAGCAAACATCTCGGAGCTAGAATCTTCATTTTGATTAGACAATCAAAATATTTAAATTTATCAAGATAAAGATGAACCACATGTGTATAAGAAGATTAGTGGGAGTAAAGTCGTGTTTCTAATTATGTATGTTGACGACACACTATTAATAGGAAACAATGTCCCTATGTATAATGAGTAAAATTATGGTTATCCAAAAATTTCTCCATGAAGTATATGGAAGAGGTATCGTATATTCTCGATATAAATATTTGTAGTGATAGATCTAGATGTGTATGGGTATAGTGAGAATCATGAATGATTGAATGTCCAATATTAAGATTCATCACTCCTTTGTAGTAGGAGATTATAACTTGCATTTTGCCTTCTTAAGTTGATATAATGTTACTTGGCTGAGGTGGAGTTATGAGTTGGAAATATTTCAATTATAACTAAATTGGATCAACGAATAATTGAGGCCAATACTATAATTGGTTTAAATGAAATTGACGTTGATCCATATCTCTTAACTAATTGGATTATATTACTGAATATATTATATTTTCACGGTAACTGCACAAATATTAGATCTTGTCATACCACATGATATGTTTCTTCACATGAATTGCCTTGACACATTGTTAGATGTCAATCTTGGACAGTGGTGTAAATTGATCATTCTAGGTGTATCGATGATAAATTAAAATTGAATTTTAATCTATCTTATTCTAATTTGATTGGAATAATAATTTCACGGTGTTTTCCATCATGATTGAAAAAAACACACAAAAGGCGAGAACTCGGTGTCTGGAATTGGACATTGTCTAAGACCTATCCAAGTAGGAGATTGTTAGAATTAATGTCCAAGATCCAATTAATTGGATTGAACTTAATTACTTGTTGGTCAAGGTAATTAATTGAATTAATGAATTGAGCTCACTAGTAATGGGCTACCACAATCCTAATAAGACTGAGGTTAGGGGTACATTAGCCTATAAATTAAAGTTCGATCAACCAAACACCATTGGATGAACACTTGAATCATTTTTAAGTGTCAATTGCAACATTGCTCTTTCTTTACTGTATGGGCTGTTCTAAATTTGTAACTAGTAATTGGGGATTGCTTCTCCTTTGTTATCCTTTTTGTACCTAAATGATTATATATTGAATTTATTTGATGCTCCGCCTACTAGAAAAGGGGAAATGTGGCTGAGAGGTCCAAATTGATTGGTTGATCCATGATAAAGAGGGTATTACCAATTTTAGATTATTTGCAGCACATGCAAAATGATATTTCTCAAAGCAAAAAATTACAAATTCTAGCAAATTCGTGAAATTTTGATATATTTATTTAGGGGATGTCATGGATTTTGTTGATACAATTTTTATTATCGCCTCTTTAAAATTAATATTACCATTAACATTTTTAATGTTGTTTTGACTCTATAAATATCCAATGCTCGAGCCACGAATTTTTTTTTATTTTGGAGCCAAATTATTTCGCTGGTGGAACGCATCTTTTAAATTTAAAAAAAGGTCAAATAACAAGTTCAAAAAAACAAGCAAAAGACGAATTTTTGAAATGAATTTAATAATCATATTTTTTATCTTCTAATTTCCATTTGACATTAACTCTTTCGGTTTATTTTTGGACTATGCTCTTCACTCATCGAGATACATTCTTGATACTATTTTGAAATATTAACGGCAAACTTCGCAAGTTATCTTTCGAATTGAAAACTATTAAATGGAGAATTCAAAATAACAAGCCAAAGATGACTGCTAGAATATATATAATAATCTGATTTTTAATTTTTTAATTGACAACACCTCTTTCGGCTTATTTTTGGGTTATGTTTTTTCACTCGTCGAAGTAGGTTCTTTATACTATTTGAAAGTATCCATGGTAAACTTCGTAACACATTTTTTGGATTAAAAACTCGTTAAACAAATATTTCAAAATAACAAGCCAAAGATAGCAGCTAGAAATTGATTTAATAATTTAATTTTTCACTTTTACTTTCTATTTTGGCATCACCTCTTTCGACTCATTTATTTAGCGTCCAACTTACTTCTAGCAACATAGTCAATGTGAATATAAGAAATACAACCTAACACTTTCAAGAAAGAAATGTTCACTTTTTTACCGTTTCAAACCTCCTCTAGTATTTTACAATCCAATGGGATTGAAGGACCTCTATTCATCAAATAGGCTGAATGCTAACAGCCGAACATCTTTGGCAAGCCAGTATGTAATCTCATGTTGCTAGCATGCTTACGTAAAGTTCTATTTATCCTCTCAACTACACCATTCTGTTGAAGTTTTCCTAGAACGGTCTTCTTTATCTTGATTCCATTGTCAACATAGTACTACTTGCAATCATCATCTACATATTCTCTCCCATTATGTGATTGCCTTTCACCTTCAAATATGTCTCATTTTCAACCATCGTTCTCTATCTATTGAAGGAATCAAAGGCATCAGATTTATTCTTCAAGAAATGAACACATACCTTTCTGATTGAGTCATCAATGAATGTCACATAATAATTTGAACTTCCAAGGAAAGTAACAGTTGAAGGTCCACATACATTTGTATGACTCAACTTCAATTTTATATCTTTTGCCTCACTTCCGATTCTAGAGAAGCTAACTCTTTTTTGCTTGCCGAAAATACAGCATTCACACAAATTATGTTCAACAAATTTCAGCCCCGGTAGCTTTTCTTTAGACTGGAGTAATTTCATTCTTCTCACACTTATGTGCAGTGCGACAAATCAAAATTAACAACTGAATCAGCTATTGCAACCATATTTCGACAACTGGAAGTGATGTAAAGAGTTCCAATTTTACTTCCTAGAGCAAGAACCATTTCTCCCTTGGTGACTTTCCAAGCACCATCATTGAAAGTCACATTATGATCTTCATCATCAAGTTGCCCTACTGAGATTAGATTACACATCAATTTGGGTACATACCCCACTTTGTGAATTTTCCACACAAACTCGTTTGATATCCTCAAACTAACATCACCAATACCTACAATGTCCATAGTTTCTCCATCAACAAGATATACCTTCTTATAATTTTCCATAATCTCACGGTATGCAGTGGTGTGAAAAGAAGCTTGTAAGGACTATCAACTGAAAATAATAAAGCGTCTTGTAGTTCTCCAGTCACCGCATTTGCACTAATGTTGTTCTTTTCTTCTTTCTTCTTCAGTGCTCTGCAATTCTTCTTTATGTAACCAATTTTGATACAATTCCAGCATTCCACGTTCTTTCTAGACTTGGATTTACTTCTGCCACTCTGGTATTTACCACTGTTTCCTTTATTGGAATTCTTCTCAAAACTCATATCCCTAGTCTCAGTATTTAGGACATAATTTGATGTTGAGTTTTCTCCAGAATCTTTTATACGGGCTTCCTTAGCAAGAATAGTGTCCCGAACATCATTGAATTTTAATTTTGCATTTCCTATAGAGTTACAGCTCTAATAGGCTCCCAACTATTCGGTAGTGAGGCCAATAGGATTAAGGCAAGTACCTCATCATCAAATATAATCTCAACATTGACCAACTGATTCACAATTATACTGAATTTATTTAGATGATATGCTACTCGAGCACATTCTTCCATCTTTAAATTAAACAATTTTTTCATCAGATGTACTTTGTTACAAGCAGAGGGCTTCTCATACATATCAAACATTACCTTCATCAAATTCGCAATGGTTTTCTCTGTCTCCACGGTGTAACCAACATTTTTTTTACAATGTCAAACGAATACCCCCAACTCATGTCATCAAGGAGTTTTCAATCATCGTCCTTCATTAATTCCAGCTTCTGATTCAAGATGGGGATACTGCAGTTTTTTAATGTACAAAAAATCCTCGATCCGCATCTTCCAGAACGCAAAATCCATACCATCAAACTTGATGTACCCTAGTGTCATTCTTTCATCGCCAGTAATTGCTCTCAATCAAAATCAAAAGCTTTGATACCAATTGTTTAGAATTAGATACCCTAATTCTATATCGTCGAGCAAAATATCGCAAAAGAAAGTAGGCATACACGAACAGGCAAAATTTACAGGTTCACCTAAAAGTGAGACTATGTCATCTCTTTGTCGATGCAGTAATTCACTATAATAAAAATGTCGTCTACAAGAGAAATCAAAATCCTCAACATTTTTCTTGACCCTTGTACGGCTCTACAAAAGACAATAATTAGACTCTACAATTTAACACAATTATCGCGTGGCGTGTCTCTTCTCAGGTCATTATGGGCATGAGTAAATCCAAAAATTAAGGACAGCCTTTTCCTTTGTCATTGTGAAACCACACGGAAGAAACCTCCTAGTTTCGCAATGAAGGGAAAAATCGCTTGGCGGGCGGGGGAATAGGATTTGGCACGATGGTGCAGGCAACAACAAGAACGACACACAATTGAAGAAGATGATGGTCTTTTGTCTTTTTCATTTTCATTTGTTTTTTTCTCCTTTTTACTTTACATCTTCTTTTGAAAGATTATGTTTTCCATATGAAAGGACTCAGCTGTCCCAAAAATCAAAGTTTGGATACCTAAATGCTAAAAGGAAAATAAATGGGACCCAAATGTGTGGACCGCAAGTTCAAATTTCCCAAAAAACGGGTGTCATTTGGTTGTGTTAGAAAATAAAACATCAACATAATTCCAGGAAGGTTAGAAAAATATGTAGCTTAAAGTTTTCACTAAGAATTGCAGAAAATTGGGCTGCATTTATACCTTGTTAAACGCCCTCGTCATTTGGGATACGATTGAGTGCTTGTTTGGTTCATATTTTAATTTGATAAAAAGTTATGGTCAAAAATCAACAATTAATTTTAACCACACACTTTATGAGACTCACAAATTTTATTAACTTTTCAACTACACATTTTATCAACTTTTTTTTTTTTTTTAATCAAAGGTTACTAAAAGCTGTATCAAACAACCTCTGAACAAAATTTGAATGATGACCGATTGTGATTCTTTAAGTGAATGGATATGATCCTAGTTGATGGTCCTTATTAAGAATTAGATAGAATTGATGGGAAAAAGAAATCCCCACACTCCTTGAGATAGGCTAGGCGAGCCGCCGAGCTCAACATAGATTTTTTTGTTATAGTTAAACTTTTACAAACAACAAAAAAAAATAATATATATATATATATATATATATATATAGACTATTCTATTTTGTTGACTAATCGTCTCTCACTGTTTCTTTTCTCAGGCCATTCTGGGCATGAATTGGGCCAAAGAAGTACAATCACTCTTGAATATTCCGTTGCCTCCTCTATTTTCTACCTTTCTTGCATCATTGAAGTCACCTACTCTATCTTTTACACCTCTACCTCCCATCTTTTAGTCTCGTTATTTCTTTTATAGTCATTGCATTATGTTACGCCTCCACTTACGCCTCCACCATAGATGGATGCCACATACATATAAAAACTTCACGTTGAGGAGGGTCACCTAGTCACTACATGTCACGTGGAAGCCTCGCTAGAACCAAGGCGCCACGCCGAAGTTAACGAGCGCTTCGCCCCGGCCCATAGGTTTCTTGGCGAGGCCCACAAAGCCACATATCTCTATACAAGAGATGACATTTGACAGTGGTACACTCATGGTGAACCCTCAAAAGTCAAGCGAATGGAGTGGGCCTAAACCTGGGCTACCTCGTGTATCAAAATGAATGAAGAACCTTCAAACTTAGAAGATTCTTCTCTTTGACGCCGGTTGCAATGGTTTTGGCAAGGGTCATATAAAATCTTCTCAAGTAGGATAACAACATGTGATACCTTGATTTTCAGCCCCCAAAATCTTCCCATCTAGAAGGATCTTCGAAATAATTAGAGATTCTTGAGGGACTCATTGCCATGTGTAGAAAATGATATTAACGAAATAGAATTTGAGATGTGACAACAACAAAACAAAATGGCTGTAAAATTCCCTTAACTCTAATTTCAGATAAATACCCCAGACTTGATCAAGAAAAATATATGCAAATTAAAGCCTTAACCAAAACTATGTCCATTTATTTCACCTACACTCATATTTTATTATTGAACAACTTACTTGACCATTAGAGTACAAATTGTAGCCGGACCACCCTTGATACGACAGCCTTTATATTTTAATGGTGTCTAAATGTGCAGGTTATAAATATACGGAAGGAGAGAATCTTAAATCGTTAAAATTAAAAGCTTAATACATTACAACAATTCCATCGTTACCACCAATATTCTTCCTCGAAACATATACCCATGATAGTAGTGTGTGATTCTGTGTGTCTCCACGTTTTGTGTCATTTTCGGCCCATATGGATCATACCGCTAACTACATTTTAAGGCATTCACATTTGGTAGGAATTGCAGATAGTGATATGTTACTTTTGATCCCCTATCGGCCTATGGCTATGGGTCTAGCCCTAACCACATTTTGAGCTTATAATTTATTTTCCGGAACTACCCTTATCCATGCCCAGGAAGGGAACCCAATCACCCATATTTTAGAATTTTTGTTTAAGGAGATATAAATATTTATGTATATAGAGAGAGCGATGTCTGTATCAATGTACCATGGTGGGTTGAAATTGTCAAATATCGTACAATAATTGTTGAGTAGTGTATAGGGTAGAGAGAGTCTAGCTAAATTCACATATAGGACAGCGATCTTTTTTAAAAGAGATCTTTAACCTATATTTATTTGTTTTTTATTTTTAGAATACTATTTTTTAAAAAAAAAAAAAAAAAAATCAAAGCAAGAAATGCTAAAATTTTCATGTCATGGTGTCCCCTCATGACCCATTTTACACATCTAACTCTAAAATAGTTATAAAAATCGAATCTAGATATATTGACTCCATCTCATTTTTCTATAGGTTGCCCCCTTTCCCAAATTGAATTTTAATATATCAATATAATTTTAGACTGTAAAATAATTTCATTTGTACGAAAAAATGAAAAACAAAAATAAGACAATTTGTTCGACTAAAATTTTGATTCTTTAAAATTATAATGATGTGTCAAAATTTGATTATAGAAAAATTTAATGGAACAGCAGGATCGGAACATCGTATCTAGAGTCTTATAAACCAAGGTTGAGTTGGGGAATTAAACAAAATGTGGATATTATATTTCAAGTTTGACGTAGAAACCATTATTACAATGTGCACAGCTTTATTTTATTTAACTAACACTCATTTTCACATGCCCAATCATTATTCAAACTTGGAGGCCATTGTTAAGTCAATGTTTTCCCTATTTCACGCATTCTATTTCTTCAAATCATCTTGTCAAACTACAATGTTTCACACGCTTATTTATTTTAGGGAAATTGGTGCAGGTCTGTAACCTTTATCCTCAGTATAGAAATGATCCATAATGTTTTTTTAGCACAAATCCCTAATCTATGTATTTTAGTATATAATTAGTACTTATTTGATGAAAAAGACAAATATGCTCATAGTTTTAATTAGAAAAAATTGTAATTAAATTCCTAACATTTGTAAAAATATAAATGGGTCCGATACTTTTATTTTAGGATAAATAGTACTAGAGATCCCGAACTTTTAAATGTTGTAACAATAGGGTCCTGAACCTTTGTTTACTAGCATCCGGAGTCCTGAAACTATGAAACGTTAGCGTCTGAGGTCCTTTTTTAATAGAAACCGTCAATTTAACCGTTAAATGGTCAAAATTTTGTTAAATAGACTATTTTACCCTTAAATTGAATGATAAAAAAAAAGAAAAAAAAATTAAAAATTGCAACTAAACCCCAACCAACAAAATTGAAACTAAACCACAACCCAATTCTGCAATTGGCCTCATCTCCATCTCCAAAATCGTCGTCACCCACTGCTCACCACCCACCGGAAAAAACCAACCAACACTATATCTGGAACATCGCAGCTTCTTGGATCCTTGGACTGCCCTTGGGATCAACTTCCACATCCAAAATGTTAGGCATCTTATGTTTCAGATCCTTTGAAGATCTGGTAATTTCCACGAGTTCTCTAGATCTGAAATAGAAAGAGTTTGAAGCAGTATCTTCCAGCAACAATTTCCAATATCTTCATAATCCAAAATATGAGACAGCCTGGTAGTTTGTGCCTGTTGTTCTTGAGCGGCATCTCTATACACCTCATCAATCTTTTTCGGACCTTCAACTTTCCTCCTCTGCTGCCATTTGTTCTTTCCCCTCACTCAAATTCTTCTTGACATTTGTTCAGGAGTAATCTCTTAAAAGTGATTCTCTAATTGTCCACACTCAAATCAGGCAACTCCGTAGCAAGGTGAAAGCAGAAGTTAGCATACATCTCATAGGTGGGTTCCATCAAAGCTTTATCAAATATCTGCACAATCACCCCCAGAGAGAGTGACAACATTGTCAATGTTTACTTGCTTAACTTGCTCAAATAGTTTTTCGAAGTTTTGGGGAGTAAGCTTGTTTAAGATAGCTTTCAACTGCTTTTTCTTGGCTTCTTCCTCATCCTTAATTTTAGCTATTTCATATTTCTTGTTTCGATACGTAGATCCATGACCCCAGAATTTGGTACTTTGCGTAAAGTGATTGGTTTTCCAAGTTTTGCAGATCCAAATAATATGAGGGGCATTTCTTAAATGCGTGAAGCTCGGTTGGTTTACATATGAGGTCGTAGTTGAGACTCGGTTTCTTGGCGAGATTCGGCTCACCTAATCCAAAGGTGAATGGAATTCCTTGCATCTCGCGCTCGATAGAGTACATAATCTTCTTCGCGTGAGATTGGAGAGGGTGTTGGACGGGAGGACACCGGAGATGGACATCGGACAAATCAGAGAAGATGATGATGGGAAAGAGGAGGAAGACGCCAAATTATTTAGTTCCTGGAAGAATTGTTTAGTTCCAAATTATTTAGTTCCGGCCGGTGGAGGAGGTTGAACTGGAGCACGCCGGAATTTTGTTGCTACCCACCGACAGAATTGCAGAATTAGGTTGGGGTTTAGTTGCAATTTTTTTTTTTTTTTTATTATTATTATTATTATTATTATTATTATTATTATTATTATTTATCATTCAATTTAATGATAAAATGGTCTATTTAACAAAATTTTTACCATTTAACTGTCAAACTAACGGATTCTGTTAAAAAAGGACATCAGGCGCTAACATTTCATAGGTTTGGAACTACGACTACTAGTAAACAAAGGTTCATGACCCCATCGTTACAATGTTCAAAAGTTCGGGACCCTTAGTACTATTTACCCTTTCTTTTATATAAAACTTTAAACAAAACTAACGAGTTTTTTTTATTTGAATTAACACTTCATTGACTAAATTGATAATATACTAGATTGTGTGTATATTTTATGAATTATTGTAAAATAACTAAAGTTTAAGCTCATAATTATTAACAAACATGTTAAATAAAATTATTAATTTATTATTAAGTAATTATATTATTTAAAATTTAGACTTTTATTTTATCGTTACAACATAAAAAAAAAAATAACTTTGTCACAAACTTAATGCTCAAATACTTTTATTTAATTGAACTATTTGTTTATTAACTACAAATATTAGAGTTCCAGTTGTATTTTTCATATTTTAATTTATCGTTTTATTATCGTTCAAAAATAAAGAACTCATAATGTGTAAATTAATTTTTATTAATATTTTTATATTAAAAAAAACATAAAAGATTAGTTCAATGTTATAAAATTATATATGCCATTTTGTTATTTATTTAACTTAATTTTTATTCAAAACATCACATAGCAATTACATATACTTAAAGTACAATAATTTTATAATTTTCTCTTATGAAAAATTTAATTGATACGACTATAGTAATATATTTAATATGATAAATTAAATATTATTTAATAAATGTACCAGACTCATTTGTACATTTTGTAAATGTTAGAAATTGAATTGAAATTCTATAATTAAAACTAATGACATACTTGTCTTTTTCATCAAATAAGAACTAATTACGCACCAATACACATAGATTTGAGACTTCTGTACCAAAAAATAAACGTTAAGGACTATTTCCTTACTAAGAGCAAAAGTGAAAAACCACTTACACCTACTTCTCATTATTTTATTCCTGCTTTTCTTTGTATCATATTGCGTTAACATGACTTGAGAGGAATATTTTTAAAAATTTATCTTTTTGAAGGCCAAGATGAAAAATTAATCTTTTTTAGTCTAAATATCTTTTCAATTTTACTATTGATCAGGCCTAGTCTAGGTTCAACTCAACTTCTTACCCGATCAATTCCTCTAACTTAACAAGTTCAATTCTCAATCAACTTGATAAGAACATATTTGTTTTCTTCATATCTCTATCTTCTCTCTTTTTAGTTCTCACGTGCACATAACACTCAATCCAAAATCCAAAAAATAATTTCTTACATTTACTGTTTATACAATTACTATAATTACTACTCTCTCTGTTTCATAAAGATATATTTACTTTCTTTATCATCTATACAAATTATAATTAATTTTTCTTGATGATAGTATAATTAATTATTGAGGAATACCAATAAATAGCCTTCCCCCACAAAATATTTTGTCAAATAACCTTTGACCAGAAATAAACTAATAAAATTAATGCCAAAAATTGAATAATAGGTAAATGACCTAAATATCCTCATATCAACAATCCTTAAATGAATTTATTCCCTCATTTTATTCATTTTACAGCATTCCTTTTCACCCATTTTCACCCATCTTCCTTCTTCCTAAAGTGCCGGTGGCTATGAAATTTTGAAATCAATTTCGAGCCAAAAAATTGCCGTCGGTTCCTTCTTCCTCCAAAAAGTGGCTATGAAATTTTAAAATCAATTTCGAGCCCAAAAATTACCGTCGGTTCCTTCTTCCTTCAAACATGTCGCCGGATATATATATATATGAATTTACTCCCTCCATGTATTGGGTTTTGGTTTGCAAAGAAATGGCCAGTGTGGGATTATCCGGTACCGGAGTATTAGGAATTTAACCCACCTTCAAACAATGTAAGTCCATCCAATTCTTTTGCATTTTGTACTCTATTAAATAACAGCTTGGAATGTGACTCATTTAGTCATGTTTGCTATGTGAACAATTGATGGAAAATTAGGAAAGTACGATAAACAAGAATTTATTTATTTTTTCTTATTTTTTATTGTCCTGCTTGGGGTCCAAAATATGTTGAAGTTCTTCCCTTTAGATAAAAATACTTCTAGGTTCAGGAAAATCCTTTTCTTTAGGGAAAAGTTGAGTTAATTTTGAAGTTAAAACTTGGTGGAATGAGAAGTTTGTTGATTGCATATAAAGTGAGGCCAATTCGTATTGACTGTGTTCTGTTAGTCGACTAATTGTTAGCCAGTCTTCGTCATCTTTATGTAATATTCACGGTAATTCTATTCATTCTTCATGGATGACGGCATCTTATGTGGGAGGAATAGAAAGTTATTTCTTAAACTTTAATTTATTTCATAGAAGCATTGTAATTAGTGCAGTTTATGGAATTTTTATTATTCGTTTAGAAGCTCCTCTATATGTTTCCAGTTCCAAATTGTAGATTTGTGGATAAGAGCATAGAGGAGCTAGTTAATCATTTTGAATCTGTATTACGACATAAAAATTATGTAACGAACTTGCTTGACAATCTTGAAGTCCAATTTTATTTTTTTGAATTAGTTATTCATTGGAATTCTTTCCAGAAAAATGTTATTTTAGGTAATGCTCTCTTTTTTTGAAGTCATTTAAGGGGTACTTTTTGTTTCAGTGTTGCAGGGAACACCTTTATTTGCTGTTCATCCTCACAAATTTGCATGCATATTCCCAAATCGGTTAACGGTAATATGTTTACATCCTTGGCAAACATTTTCCTTCTGTACAATTTATCATTTCATGGATAATAATTATACTTCTTGCCTATTATAGTATGTTATAATCCAACTTGCCTCGCTTTCTATTTGTAGATTGACTTTGAAATGGTGTATTTTATTGATGTTGAAGAAAGGGTTCGAGGCAAAATCAGTAATAGATGTAAACTTGAGATTATTAATGAAGTGTATTATGCTTTAGATTCCAATCATAAAAAAATTTACAGATTCGTGTTTTGGCCACCTTCTTTCTGTTGCGGAGATTAAAATTTCTCTTCAAATCGTTCACCAATGCATTGTTAGAGCGGTGAAGACATTGAAAGAGAATGAAGTTTGGTGCAAGTTTGGAAACAAGTTTGCTAGGTTTGGGTTAGAAGAATTTATATTAGTCACAGCCCAAAAGTCGGGGAGTTAGAATCGGAGGATGAGAACTTAGGCCTAAAAAGTGATCTTATCCAAAAATACTTCAAGAAGAGCAAAGGAAAAGTGGTAAGAAAACAATTGTTGAGTACATTCCGAAGGTGTGGTAACCAGCCAAACAAGTTTAAGATGGGCTTTCTACTAATTTTGGCATATGTTTTGTTGAGTGCGGAAGAGAATACGAATCTCAACTTGTGGTGGTTTAATTTGGTTGATAATTTTGGACGATTCAACAACTATGCTTGGGGAAAGAGATCGTATGAGTACACAATTGGGATGTTCAACCAAATAAAAGGAGAAACAGTGAAGAAATATGAAAGAAATGAATGATATCCCTACAACTTTCATAGATTTCCTCTTGCAACCATGGTAACTGTTAAATTATTTTCATTGTTTGTATAATATTCCAATTTATGAACTGACTAGCAATGTTTTGCTTTCTACAGATATGGGCGTTTGAAGCGATACCCGGTCTAGGGAAGCGGTTTGCTCACAGGCTGGAAGGTGATAGAATTCCAAGAATGTTGGGGCGGGATTTTCAACAGACGAAGCTGGATGGAGAAAGTGTGAGCAAATTCTTGGATACTAAAATTCAAATCATGCAACTTAGGGTGAAGCGCACATTGGTTCCTTCACAAGAAGAAGCCGAGAAAGAATTCTATCAGGGAATGACACCACTTGATGATGTAGAAGACTCCAGAGTGGACAATAGCTTGGATGAAGATGAAGTAGAGGAGTCTAAGGAAGACGAACCACATGTTTCCATGCACCAGCTGCCACGCGATAGACCATCTTCCTCTCATAACAACAATGTCTTAGAGGTAGTTAGACAAGAAATGAGAGAACTTGATTGCAGGCTGGTGCGTGTGATAAATGGTTGATGTGATCACATTGAGACCAAACTTGATAGGTTGCTGAAGTTGGTTGGAAGTGGTGTATCCCAACCACAAAGAGATGAGTTTCAGCCAGACAAGGGTAGGTTTCAGTCAGAAACGAGGAGATTTGACACCTGTTCACCTCATCATGAGGAAAATATTCGGGAAGAGAATAAGGGGCGAGAGGAAGATTGTGTTTTCGAGACTGCAGTTGAGAATTCTGTTAATGTAGAAGATTGCACATACGAAGAAGAACAAGTCACGCCCATACAAGGTGAAGGGCGAAGGAGTGCTACTTGTCAAGGTTGGTTATTTGGTCGTGAATTTATATTTTTAGTTCCATAATGAGTTGAAATTAATCAAGTTTCTATTGACCTCCATTCATAGGCATGCTATCGAACCCTTCAACTGCCATAGTCGTGTACCGAGAAATGCCTCGGGTATCGATCCCAGATTCTAAGCACCGCTTGGGAGAACATGAACATGTTGACGTTGTGATGTCAAATCAGCCGAAGTAGTCGCAGAAAGCTGTCCTGAAGGTATATAATCTGTAGATTGAATACAAAGATGTTGACATTCTGTGTAGAATGATTGTTGATTGAATACTAATTGAATCTATTTTTAGATCAAGTCGGAGAATCTTCTGCTATTTTACTTGAGGATGAGACAGATGAGGAATCACCTAAAGGTAGAGGGCAAAGGAAAAGGAGGAAAGGAAAAGCATTGCGTACTCCGTGGACCAATCCCTTAAAGAGAAGGAAGTTCAAGAATGTCACTGTTTATGACCCATTCCGAGAAGTGGATCCTGCAAAAGTAAGTGACCTGAATGAGTGGATGGAAAAATCTTCGCTAACGTAATTTGTTCTCTTCCTTTACCTGCATTTAGTGTGTTATCTTCCTTCAATGTAAAGCTGATTTTTTGGTGGTGTCACCTGAATGTATAGGGATGCAGTTGCATTGTGATGCCGGGAGAGACATTTTTTGAGGATCTTCGTGATCAGAGTCGGTGGCTCACTAGTGACGTAAGTAAAAATCTTATCAGCTTTCAATATTACTAGGTCATTTCAATTTATTAACTCGGCATTATTTCATATCAGAGAGCAAGCAGTTAAATATGCAAACCTCTTTCGACAAGACTGTGTCGTTCTCGACTCTAATTTCTGGCAACTTGTTGAAAATGCCTTCGAAGATAGTATAAAGACTGGCCACAATAACTCAGACGAAGCGTTTGCAAAGATGTTGGTGCATTATGTTGAAGGTGCAGCTCCCAATCTGGGAAAACCTTGGAAGATTTGTCGCTATCTTTATCTTCCATACTGTGTCCCAAATTTACATTGGTTTGCAGTCGAGATTGACTTGGAAGAGAGACGAATCAACATTTCGATAGCTTGACGAGTATGGTGCGTGAAAGCAACCTTGGCAACTACATGAAACCCTTAAAGGTGGTCGTACCACGTCTCATGAAAAAATACGTCAATGAAAACTATAGCACATCAATGTTCACGCATCACAAGGTCAAAAAACTTCCCGTACAAGATAATGGGTAAGTTTTTTTAGTTAAAGAATGGCTTCAATATGTTGATGGTTGGACTAAAACCTCAAATATTATTTCTTTTTTCAGATCTGATTGTGGACTTTATACGGTCAAGTTCATCGAATTTTCTTTAGCCAGTCTTGACTTGAATCTTGTTCAACCCAAGCATATGCTAATGTGGAGGCAGAAAATGGCGGCTGAGATTTTTGCAGAAGAATTTGACCCTTAGAATGAGTTTATGTAATTGATTTAGCATTGTTATGCCCATGTGATATTATTCTGTACTCATTTACTGTAATTTTGGTATGGATGTCAGGCATAGCAAAGGATACTGAGACATTGATCAAGATATTGAACCTATCGAAAGAAAGAAGTCCCAGGTCTCTGATGGAGCTAGCACCAATGTACTGGGAGAAGCCAGCCAAGCACATAAGCCCGAAATGCAGCCTCTTTTTCATACAGCATCTCCACTAAATTATTGGTCATTAGATTGCAGTAAAACAATTTCTGTTTCTTGTAACTCTGTGTCATTTTTTGGTTCTAGTATGAAAAATTTTGAGTAAATGTAAAGGATAATGTAGGAAAAATTGGAGGAAAGAAATGGAAAATAAGTCGTTTTAGTTGAATCCTTGTCAAGAATGGCTATTCATTTCTATAATAAATGATTGCTTGGTAGTCATTGCTGCTTAAGACAGAGTAGTAATACTAAAATAGTTTCCATAACGGCAGACATGCCGTTGTAATGATACCGTAACGGCATGCATGACGTTCTAGTGATACAATAACGGCATGCATGGCGTTATGCCTATAAATGCACCCGCACAGGTTCTAACCTCTTAAAGTATTAAATTTAAGTACATTTAAGTAGCACTAACATATTTGAGAGCCTCAGAATAGAGAAAGACTTACGTAGTTTCCATAACGGCATGCATGCCGTTCTAGTGATACAGTAACGGCATGCATGGCGTTATGCCTATAAATGAACCCGTACAGGTTCTAACCTCTTAAAGTATTAAATTTAAGTACATTTAAGTAGCACTAACATGTTTGAGAGCCTCAGAATAGAGAAACGCTTACGTAGTTTCCATAACGGCATGCATGCCGTTCTAGTGATACAGTAACGACATGCATGGCGTTATGCCTATAAATGAACCCGCACAGGTTCTAACCTCTTAAAGTATTAAATTTAAGTACATTTAAGTAGCACTAACTTGTTAGAGTGATTTCCATAACGGTAGGCATGCCGTTCTAGTGCTACTGTAACTGCTTTATATGCATATTCAATAGTTATTATACAACAGTTTTTTTAGCGTTTTCTAGTGCTAGTGATTTCCACAACAGTTTTTTTAGCGTTTTATATGCGTATTCAATAGTTATTATACTGATTCAAAGCCCAAGTGCTCTTAAGTGATTTTTTACTTAATTATGTTTTGATTTAATTCTTTCAGGTCAAAACAAAGTAAAATAGGCGAAAAGGACTGAAAGTGTACGAAAAATTGGAGATGGGGATCAACTCGCAAACATAGAAAAGTTGAAGGACCTGTATTGCAAATAAAATAGAACTAACTTGAAATAAAAGAATAAATCAGAGGACTAAAATGACTACAATCAAAAGTTGAAGGACCACAGACGCAGATACAAAGAAAAGAGAGCTGGGCGAACACCCGAGCTCAAAGCGTTCACCCAGCTACAGATTGAAACGACAGAGGCAAAAAACGATTCCTGGGCGTACGCCCGGAATATGCCTGGGCGTTCGCCCATGCATCGAAAGAAAATTGGGTGCCAGAACTTGGCCTGGGCAAACGCCCAGGCATCGTTTTTTGCCTCTGTCGTTTCAATCTGTATCTGGGCGATCGCCCAGCTTTGAGCTCGGGCATTCGCCCAGCTCTCTTTTCTTTGTATCTGCGCCTGTGGTCCTCTAAATTTTGATTGTAGTCATTTTAGTCCTCTGATTTATTCTTTTATTTCAAGTTAGTCCTATTTTATTTGCAATACAGGTCCTTCAACTTTTCTATGTTTGCGAGTTGATCCCCATTCTCCAATTTTTCGTACACTTTCAGTCCTTTTCGCCTATTTTACTTTTTTTTTCTCAAATTCCATCCGATCTTGGGTGTTGACCTGAAAGAATTAAATCAACACATAATTAAGTAGAAAATCGCTTAAGATAATTATACTTATTCTATGACATCTTATCTATCCATGCATCTATTGTATTAACCTACTCAAGTTGTTTGCTAACAAATCAACTAAACTAAGCATCGTTGAGGTCATCTTAACAAATAAGCCACATATTAGCTAATGCGTTACAAAATAACATTGTTATGGCCGAATTATGCGAGAAATTAGTATTCGAGGAAGATAACGGCAAGCCTGCAGTTATAGTGTACCCATAACGGCATTGCTGCCGTTATGTTTTTGAATTGTTCGAAATAAATTTGAAGTTGATACACTAAGCTATTAGAGTAATTGATGCGATCCGGGACCAGCAAACCATGGACCTACTAGCCAGGACTCAACACATAGTCCGATAGGAACATTAACGAGGTCAAGGGCTAAGAAAATCAATGAAGACATGCAAGGTCTTGTTCAAGCTACGTGGGCTGAAACCGATACCAAGAATCCGATGCCAACTTTGGTACACTTGATTCAAGCTAAGGACTATATTGGAAGTATATCGAGTCTAATGGCGGATCGGGGACCAAAAGAGCGTGAGACAAAGTTGGAGGGCAAAATACAGATGGGATGTAATTCGCGCGAGAGGTGCAGGTAAATAACCATGCGATCGCATGGTTATATAGTTCTGCGATCGCAAGGGTGCTAATTTAGAGGCAGAATGGTTTGGGGCCAAACCATGCGATCGCATGGAAAAGGCCTATGCGATCGCATGGCTTATTTTCAGAGGAAGTCTGGATTTTGGCAAGTTTTAGTTTCTTTTTTGGTTTAGAACTCTTATTTAATTGGTTTTAAATTAATTCCGAATTAGAGTAGGTTTCTTTCATATGTTTACTATTTAAACATCTTTCATTGTAAACATAAGACAATTTACGTTTTGAGATTAATTAAAGTGAAGATTCACTTTCTTCCTAGTTCTTAATCGAACTAACATAAACTTATCAAAGAATTCGCATCTCTTTGTGGCGTTCATAACTCTGGTTCGTTGTTTCAAGAATTCATCGGATCAAGTTCTTGCGGCTAGATTTTAGCTTTCTTGGGGTTCAGATCAAACTTGTGGGTCCGAGATTTAATTTCTTCGCGGGTTCGCATCAGTTGGTATCAAAACTTTGGCTCTAAAATCAGGTTCTATCGTTTAATTTCTTGTTTTATCAGATTCATCTTGAATCATATCAAAAAAAACACACACACATATATATAGATATACATACATATCTATCTCTTTCATCTTCTTCAAGAATTGTCGTGCATGATCCATACATGCACCAAAATTAATTATTTCCAGTTCTTGCTAGGTGATTCCTTTTTCTTCGTTTCTGTGTTGGATTGGAAAAAAAAAACGAAAATTCGTGAAAAATTCTAGAAACGAGCTCTTTGATATTCTTATCATAATTATCATTCAGTGCTTATTTCTTATTCTTGTTTGCTGTTCATCCTATTTCTTTCCGTTGTCTATCTTGTTCTTGTTCTTGTTTTGAATGCCGCGGGAGTCGAAATTCTTGATTGAGTTTAGATAGTTCTTTAGAGAACCTGGTAAGAAATACAAGAGTGGAAAAAGGCAAGAGTGGTGAGACTATTATCGAGAAAAAGTCATATAGAGCGAAACATGAGTGCAAACACGTGAGGCAGATAATTTTTTTTTTCTTTTCCTTTTATTTCTTTCTTAATTTTTTCAGTTTTAAACAATGTCTAATCACGAAGAAACTACCCCTGGGAGTGAAAACAACCAGTTCTTCTTGTTAAGGGCCATGCAACAACAATTAGATCGTATGAACGTGGTGTTTGACGAGATGAGGGAGACTAATAATGCTTTAAAGGTTACAGTTGAACAATATAGTGCTATGTTTACAACCTTATTAGGCGAACAACAACCTGGAGTTACTCATGATAGGAGACAGGGTAGGCAGTATCATAGCCCTATGGCAATTTTTGAGGATGAGATGGTAGCAAGGAGTGAGGATGGTGAAGCCTATAACTATGGGACTGAGATGGGTAGGATGAGACGTAGGGGAGACAGGCGTGAGAGGCCACCTAGAGCGGTTGATTATAGAGGCCAGGGTGGGGTAGATAGAAACCTTTGAAATATTAAATTGAAAATACCCTCATTCCAAGGCAAGAATAATCCTGACACCTATTTAGAGTGGAAAATGCGGATGGAATTAATCTTTGATTGTCATAACTATTCGGAAGAAAAGAAAGTCAAATTAGCAGTAATTGAGTTCACTGAGTATGCTATCATGTGGTGGGATCAATTAGTGACCAATAGGAGGAGAAATCATGAAAGGCCTGTGGAGACTTGGGATGATTTAAAGGCTCTTTTGAGGAGGAGATTTATACCTAGTCATTACCATAGGGACCTATATCAAAATTGCGAGCCTTACTCAACGCGTTCAAGTAGTGTAGAGGATTACCATAAGGAGATGGAGATGGCCATGATTAGGGCTAATATCGAGGAGGATAGGGAGGCTACCTTAGCTAGGTTTTTGAATGGGTTAAATAGAGATATAGCCAACATAGTTGAGTTACAACATTATGTGGAGTTGGAGGACATGGTGCACATGGCTATGAAGGTAGAAAGGCAGTTGAAACGAAAGGGGGCAGCACGGTATTCCTCGGGATCTAACCCTCCCTGGAAGCCACGGTGAGATAGTACTAACAGGGGTGAGATGACTATTTCAAAGGGGAAGACCGAACCACCTAAGGGAACCAATGTAGTACCTACCAATAGCAAACCCAAGGCAGATTTTCAACCTTCTAGGAATAGGGATATTAAATGTTTTAAATGTTTGGGTGTTGGGCACATTGCATCACAATGTCCAAACTGGAGGGTAATGATTTTGCTTGACAATGGGGAGGTAGTATCTGAAGTTGAGAGTGATAGTGATGAAATGCCTGAATTGGAAGATATTGGTGTAGAATACCCCGTTGAAGGTATAGCTCCAGTTGCACGGCGTGCTCTTAATGCACAAATTAAGGTAGATGATATGGAGCAGTAGAGAGAGAACATATTTTATACTAGGTGCTATGTTAAAAACAAAGTGTGTAGTCTGATAATAGATGGGAGAAGTTGTACCAATGTCGCTAGTACCACGCTTGTTGAGAAACTAGGTTTGCCTATGATAAAACACTCTAGGCCTTATAAGTTACAGTGGCTCAATAAATGTGAGGAGGTCAAGGTTAACAAACAGGTTTTAGTGAGCTTTAATATTGGGAAGTATACTGATGATGTGATGTGTGATGTGGTCCCTATGCATGTTGGCCATCTTTTGTTGGGCAGGCCTTGGCAGTATGATAGGAAAGTGATACATGATGGGTTTCAGAATAGGTACAGTTTTGTCAAAGATGGTAGACCGGTTACTCTTGTTCCATTATCACCAAAACAGGTTTATGAGGACCAATTGAAATTAAAAGGCGATGCAAATCAAAAGAAAAAGAGTGAGTTAGAGGCACATGAACAGACGAGGAGGGAAGAAAAAAATGAGAGTGAGGCTGATAATAATTTAAAATCACGAGAGAAAACAAAGGTGAGTTTCTATGCCAAAGAAAGAGAGATCAAGAGGGCCCTTTTCGAAAATCAGCCATTGATTTTGCTAGTATACAAGGAGTCCAACCTTGTAATTAGCGACACTAACCACTCCCTCCCCAGTTTAGCTATTTCTTTGTTGCAGGAGTTTGAGGACGTGTTTCTTGAAGAGATGCCTAATATTTTACCACCCATTCGGGGCATCGAACATCAAATTGACTTTGTACCCGGCGTTGTTATTCCAAATCGCCCGACGTACAGAAGTAATCCTGAAGAAACCAAGGAGCTTCAAAGGCAAGTTGAGGAGTTGATAGGCAAAGGGTACGTGAGAGAAAGCATGAGTCCATGTGCAGTGCCAGTGCTACTTGTGCCCAACAAGGATGAGACCTAGAGGA
Source organism: Forsythia suspensa (assembly GCA_023638005.1). Taxonomy (NCBI): domain Eukaryota; kingdom Viridiplantae; phylum Streptophyta; class Magnoliopsida; order Lamiales; family Oleaceae; genus Forsythia; species Forsythia suspensa. Next base: position 19,474,119 of record CM042664.1, on the reverse strand, counting down.
TGTGTATTGATTGCAGGGCAGTCAATAACATAACGGTAAAGTATCGTCATCCCATCCCTAGATTAGATGATATGCTTGATGAGTTGCATGGATCTTGTATTTTTAGTAAAATTGATCTTAAGAGTGGATACCACCAAATCAGAATGAAAGAAGGGATGAATGGAAAAGCGCTTTTAAGACTAAATATGGTTTATATGAATGGTTAGTAATGCCTTTTGGTTTAACTAATGCCCCAAGCACTTTTATGAGATTAATGAACCATGTTTTACGTGCTTTCATAGGTAAATTTGTGGTAGTCTACTTTGATGATATTTTAGTATATAGTAAGAACTTGGATGATCACATTGAACAATTGCATTGTGTGCTTAATGCCTTAAGGCATGAAAAACCTGTATGCTAATCTTAAAAGTGTACCTTTTGCATGAAACAAGTTGTTTTCCTTGGCTATGTTGTTAGTACAAATGGTATTGAAGTCGATGAAGAAAAGATTAAGGCTATTAAGGAATGGCCAACACCGAAAAGCATCACTAAGGTGAGGAGCTTTCATGGGTTGGCTAGCTTCTCTGAGCGTTTTGTTAAAGATTTTAGCACGCTAGCTACACCACTTCATGAAATTATAAAGAAAAGTGTTGGGTTTCATTGGGGTCTTGAACAAGAAAATGCATTTAATATTATTAAAGATAAATTGTGTTCTGCACCTGTTTTAGCACTACCTAACTTTAACAAAACTTTTGAGATTGAATGTGATGCCTCAGGTATAGGTATTAGAAATTTGTGTTAATGCAGGGAAACGACCAATTGCCTATTTTAGTTAAAAGCGGGTGGGGCTGCCTTGAATTACCCAATTTATTACAAAGAATTGTACGCCTTGGTGAGAGCCTTGGAGACTAGGCAACATTACCTTTAGCCGAAAGAGTTTGTTATCCATACCGATCATGAGTCCTCAAGCACTTTGAAGGGGCAAGGTAAATCGAATAGGCGGCATGCCAAGTGGGTAGAATTCATCGATACTTTTCCTTATGTCATTCATTACAAACAGGGTAAGGAAAATATTGTTAAATACCAGATTATTAGGTTTTGAGTATGTTAAGGACTTGTATGCTAATGATAATGATTTTGCTGGTATGTATGGGACATGTGAGAACAATACTTTTGGACAATTTTATAGACTAGATGGCTTCTTGTTTAAAGCAAATAAATTATGTGTGCCTTTTAGTTCTTTACGTGAGTTGCTTGTGCGTGAGGCACATGGGGGAGGCTTAATGGGACATTTTGGTGTGCGGAAAACTTTGGATGTATTACATGAACATTTCTTTTGGCCTAAAATGAGACGTGACGTGGAAAGATTATGTGCAAGATGTATCACATGTAAATAGGCCAAGTCTAGAGTCTTACCTCATGGTTTGTATACCCCTTTACCTGTACCTACCGAGCCTTGGATTGACATCTCTATGGGCTTTGTATTAGGCTTGCCTAGGTCAAAACAAAATAAGGATTCAATTTTCGTGGTTGTTGATAGGTTTTCTAAAATGGCGCATTTTATATCTTGCAATAAAACAGATGATGCTACTAACATTCTTTGAATTATTCTTTCAAGAAATTGTCCGCCTCCATGGTGTTTCAAAGAGTATTGTTTCGATCGAGATGTTAAATTTCTTAGCTACTCGGAAAGTCTTGTGGGGTAAGTTGGGTACTAAGTTGTTGTTTTCAACTACTTGTCACCCTCAAACGGATGGCCAAACCGAGGTAGTAAACAGAACTCTATCTACCTTATTACGTACTGTAATCCAAAAGAATCTAAAGAATTGGGAGGATTGTTTGCCTTTTATTGAATTTGCATATAATAGAAGTGTACATTCTACAACGAATATGTCTCCATTCGAAATTGTGTATGGTTTTAATCCATTAACGCCTTTAGATTTGATTCCTCTACCTGTTGATGAAAGGACTAGCTTGGATGGACACATGAAGGCCGAAAGGGCAAAACAACTCCATGAGAGTGTGCGACAACAAATTGACAAGAAGAATAAATAGTATGCCACCAAAGCCAACAAAGGTCGTAGACGAGTTATCTTGGAACCTGGAGATTGGGTCTGGGTGCATATGAGGAAAGAACGGTTTCCTGCCCGACGACGGTCTAAACTACACCCTAGGGGGGATGGGCCTTTTCAAGTCCTTGAACGAATAAACGATAATGCTTATAAGATTGATCTTCCTGGTGAGTTTAATGTTTCGGCTACTTTCAATATTTTTGATCTTTCTCTCTTTGATGCAGGTGATAATTCGAGGTCGAATCCTTTTTGGGAAGGAGGGGATGATGCGAGCCAGGGACCAGCGAACCATGGACCGACTAGCCAGGACTCAACACATAGTCCGATAGGAACATTAACGAGGTCAAGGGCTAAGAAAATCAATGAAGACATGCAAGGTCTTGTTCAAGCTACGTGGTGAAATTTCGATACCAAGAATTCGATGCCAACTTTGGTACACTTGATTCAAGCTAAGGACTATATTGGAAGTATATCGAGTCTAATGGCGGATCGGGAGACCAAAAGGGCGTGAGACAAAGTTGGAGGGCCAAAATGTAGATGGGATGTAATTCGCGAGAGAGGGTCAGGTAAATAACCATGCGATCGCATGGTTATATAGTTCTGCGATCGCAAGGGTGCTAATTTAGAGGCAGAATGGTTTAGGGCCAAACCATGTGATCGCATGGAAAAGGCCTATGCGATCGCATGGCTTATTTTCAGAGGAAGTCTGGATTTTGGCAAGTTTTAGTTTCCTTTTTGGTTTAGAACTCTTATTTAATTGGTTTTAAATTAATTCCGAATTAGAGTAGGTTTCTTTCATATGTTTACTATTTAAACATCTTTCATTGTAAACATAAGACAATTTACGTTTTGAGATTAATTAAAGTGAAGATTCACTTTCTTCCTAGTTCTTAATCGAACTAACCTAAACTTATCAAAGAATTCGTATCTCTTTGTGGCGTTCATAACACTGGTTCGTTGTTTCAAGAATTCATCGGGTCAAGTTCTTGCGGATAGATTTTAGCTTTCTTGGGGTTCAGATCAAACTTGTGGGTCCGGGATTTAATTTCTTCGCGGGTTCGCATCAGTAATTTTATCAAAAATAACATGTTTAATGCCGAAGTAAATAATAGATAAGACATTTTAGGGCCACAACGACAAACCTGCCATTGTAGTGTACATATAATGGCATCGCTGCCGTTATGTTTTTAAACTGTTCAAAATGAATTCAAGGTTGATACACTAACTTGTTAGAGTGATTTTATTAAAAATAACATGTTTAAAATCGAAGTAATTATCACTTAAGAAATTATAGTGTACCCATAACGGCAAGCCGCCGCCGTTCTGATTAATACCCATACTTGAGTATCATTGCCGTTATGTTTTTAAAGCTGCTCGAAATGAATTGAAGTTGATACACTAAGCTTTTAGAGTAATTTTATCAAAAATAACATGTTTAATACCGAAGTAAATAATAGATAAGACATTTTAGGGCCATAACGGCAAACCTGCCGTTTTAGTGTATCTATAACGGCATCGCTGCCGTTATGTTTTTAAACTGTTCAAAATGAATTCAAGGTTGATACACTAACTTGTTAGAGTGATTTTATAAAAAATAACATGTTTAAAATCGAAGTAATTATCACTTAAGAAATTATAGTGTACCCATAACGACAAGCCTGCCGTTACAGTGTACCCATAACGGCATCGCTGTCGTTATGTTTTTAAACTGTTCGAAATGAATTCGAAGTTGATACACTAAGCTTTTAGAGTAATTTTATCAAAAATAACATGTTTAATACCGAAGTAAATAATAGATAAGACATTTTAGGACCATAACGGCAAACCCCGCTTGTTTTTAGTGTACCTATAAAGGCATCGCTTAGTTATGTTTTTAAACTGCTCAAAATGAATTCAAGGTTGATACACTAACTTGTTAGAGTGATTTTATTAAAATAACATGTTTAAAATCAAGTAATTATCACTTAAGAAATTATAGTGTACCCATCGGCATACATCGCTACTGCACATAAACAGACCCATCACTAAGCATCGCTGCCGTTATGTTTTTAAACCTGCTCGAAATGAATTCGAAGTTGATACACTAAGCTTTTAGAGTAATTTTATCAAAAATAACATGTTTAATACCAAGTAAATAATAGATAAGACATTTTAGGGCCATAACGGCAAAACGCTTGTTTTAGTGTATCTATAACGGCATCATTTGCCGTTATGTTTTTAAACTATTCAAAATGAATTCAAGGTTGATACACTAACTTGTTAGAGTGATTTTATAAAAATAACATGTTTAAAATCAAGTAATTATCACTTAAGAAATTATAGTGTACCCATAACGACAAGCCTCGCCACATAAATTGTACCCATAACTTGACATCATTGTCGTTATGTTTTTAAAACTGTTCGAAATGAATTCGAAGTTGATACACTAAGCTTTTAGAGTAATTTTATCAAAAATAACATGTTTAATACCGAAGTAAATAATAGATAAGACATTTTAGGACCATAACGGCAAACCTGCCGTTTTAGTGTACCTATAAAGGCATCGCTGCCGTTATGTTTTTAAACTGTTCAAAATGAATTCAAGGTTGATACACTAACTTGTTAGAGTGATTTTATTAAAAATAACATGTTTAAAATCGAAGTAATTATCACTTAAGAAATTATAGTGTACCCATCACGGCATCGCTACCGTTACAGTGTACCCATCACGGCATCGCTGCCGTTATGTTTTTAAACTGTTCGAAATGAATTCGAAGTTGATATACTAAGCTTTTAGAGTAATTTTATCAAAAATAACATGTTTAATGCCGAAGTAAATAATAGATAAGACATTTTAGGGCTATAACGGCAAACCCGCCGTTTTAGTGTACCTATATGACATCATCATCGCCGTTATCTTTGCTCTATTACAAGTTGAACTCCCTGGTACATATCTTTTTCACTCCTTGTCAAATATTGAATTTACTGCAGCATACATTACAATAAACACCACCATAATAAATCAATAAAACTTCAACCATAACATACATGGAAATAACATCAGTTTTGTAGTTTTGAGAATGAAAAAATATATTACAAATCTGAAATGCAAATTGCATACTTATCAAAAAAGGTTGTTCGATTACAAAACTATGTTCAGTTCTTTGTAGCCGGCAAAGCATTTGTACAAGTAGTCCGATTATGACCAGTCTTCAAACACCTACCACATTTATAGAGCACGCGTGCCTCTCCAATTGATTTTTTTCGTTGTTTCGATGGACGTCCAGCAAGTCTTTTTGTTAATGGACGCAAGACCATTCTTGATCTAACTTCATCAGGAATTTGCCACTCATCCTCATTCGGTAATGGGTATATGAAGTCTGAATACGCTTGTCTCCAACAAAATGTGGTATAGAAAGGAGAGCAAAGGCTATAACCATCAGGACCATCCTGCCTTGCGGCGACAATTGCATGTTGGCAAGGAAATTTATCTAGATCAAATTGCTTACAAGTACACATGTATTCTTCCAAGTTAACAATGTATGATTCCATATTTTTAACTACCTGAAACTCATTTTGGGATATCCGAATTGCGTTCCAGCCATGTGACTCGTTATACTTTAAGCACATCTTCTCTTCCATAGGTGGGGTGAGTTGGGTAGTGCACTTTCCTGCTTCTATATGCCTTTCATAATACCATTTTACGCAACACCGTCGAATATACTCAATCAAACCAACTACGTGGAAAATCTCGGGCCTCCTTCAAAGCGGAATTCACAGATTCTGCGTTGTTTGTTGTCATGATATTGTATCGAACTCCTTTGAAATGTGCTCTACTCCAAAATGGAAACCACCAACATCCTTTTCCAAGTACTCTCTAATGCCTTCTTTTTTACCGTAAGCGCTGCCATGTATGCCTCGAAATCTGTTGTGGTATAGGTCTCTGCCGCCTTTCTGAACAATGAGGATAAATCAACTCTTGGAAATTTAACCTTCAAGTTATTATTCAAGTGCCATATACAATTCACATGATGTGCAAACTGGTAGACATTTTTAAATGCATGAGGAATGCTTTTGCCACGGTCTGAAATAATCACTAAATCCTAGGAGTCACCAGTTATTTTCCACAAGTTACGAAAGAACCAAGTCCAGGAAGCCTCATTCTCTGAGTCAACTATACCCCATGCAAGCGGATAAATTTGAATATTTGCATCTTGGCAGGTGGCCACAAGTAGAGTTCCTCGATATCTGCATGTCATGAATGTTCCATCTACACAAATTACTCGTCGCATTGAAGTTTGATATCCACGTATACTCTGTCCTAGAGCCATGAAAAAGTACTTGAAACACATGTTATCATCAGTTTCAATGACCGTCAATGTGCCAAGATTTTTTTGCTTCAAAACATGGCAATACGAAGGTAATTTGGCATAACTTTCATCAGGTGTCCCTCGGACCAGTCCATAAGCAAAAGACTTTGCCGTATATGCTTTATTATAGGTTATAGTTATGCGAACTCTTCACGAACATCATTGATGATGTTTTCGATCTCAGAATCCTTCCGCATCTTCAAACTTGGAGGCAATGTAAGTTCCAATAAGTGAATAGCTAGCATGTCGATGATCTCGACGACGAACACTCATGGAGCATGTGTGATGGCTATAGTAGGTTCGAACTTGAAACATAATAGATTCTTTCATCTTTATTGTCGGACACGCCACTTACAATTTTTCTCCAAACAAACAACTACATAAACAGATTTATTTGACTTCTTCACTTTAAACTCGAAGTGATACCTCAGTGCAAGCAAGTACAACTTCGATAACAAAGCTTTTTTGGTAGGGAACAATTGTTTTACTTGCAAATCCACATTTTCAGGAATCCTCGATGATGGCCCATAGGGGATTGAACTTATATCTTTCGTTAAATTCTCAATGTTGTTGTAGATAACAACTTCACATGGACAATGCGCAACCGTCATAGGAGATTTTTCGTGTAAATTTTCTCTTCTAGGGCTAATTGGAATTATATTCGAACCATCCCAATCCACAAAGTTTCCATCAGCAATTTCTTCTCCTATATTTCCCTCATCCCCGCACATAATTTAATTCTCGATTCATGTCTCCACATGTACCATCTTACATTTGCATTTCACTCAATGAGTCACCATGTGATACAATAGTAGCATGTTCTTGGTTCTCTCTTAAACCATCATTTTCTTCATACTCCTCAACACCTTTCGTCAAAAGTGTAACACAAAGAGGAACTTCTCTATAAACAGAGAGATACCACTTTCACTGTTGTCACAATCAATCTTCATTGGAGGAACTGGGCGTTAGACATTCCGGGGACAACGGTTGCCATCTCTATATCATTTAACATACAATCAACCCCAAAACCCTTCGAACTTTATCACACAACTCCGCATAGGTAGTGGTATTTGAAACAAGAACAGAGTCACATTTGCTTGACAATTGCCTATATACTTCCATGTCCATCCACAGCCTTCTTTTTCCACAAACTCAACGAAATAACAAACTGATATCCACACTTTGTCCAACGCATCCATGACTGCAATTCAACATAAAACAAATAGATTTCAGTTGATCATATCACAAAATGCTACATTATACAAGTCAAAATGCATATCAATAAATTTTACAACCAATACATTATGAGTGCTAACTATTGACCTACGTTCAATAGCACTAAACTAGTCTATACATTCAAAGCCAATTATCAAACACAAAGCTAGGTAGATGGTGATAGTCAGACATTAGATAACGCCACTAGTCCCGTTATACATTGTGAATAACGGCATACTTGTCCTTATTTTAAATTTTTACTACACTCACATATTAACTCACTAAAACAAATATATATTTAATGAAAGTTATCACATTAAATGTTATATGCGCACTGAAAGTGAAAAATTAAGATAACGGCATGGGTGCCGTTATAGATCACTGATAACGGCATATATGACGTTATGGTGTATTCTTAGGCAAATGCATATATCATCAACAATGCTATAAATGCCCAAGTTTATATACATGCTGGCAGTGGAAAAATAAGATAACGGCATGGATGCCGTTATAGATGACAGATAACGACATATATGACGTTATGACACATTCTTGTGCAAAATGTATATATCAGCACAATGCTCTAAACCAGAATGAAAATGGATGAAAAAAATTGCAGAAATTGATATTAGTATGTACCTATTACCTTATCCAATTACAAATCTCAAATGTGGATGATTTAACAAGTTTCACATCACTCAAAACTACAATGGACAAAGAGAGAAGACAAAAATAAAGATTTTTTGGAATTCTTGATCAAGTGCAATGAAGATGGTGATGAGAGAGAGACATGGCTGCCATTTTCGTAGAGAGAGAAATATGAGATCGTAGGGATGAAAATAAAAAAATAAGGGTATTTTTTGCTTTAACCACCTTGGGGGCATTTTGGATATTGTCTAATATTTTTTATACTTTATTTAATGAAGGAGGCTATTTACTAAAACATTATGGAAGTAGACTTATTTTACTAAACTTATTGTTTGACAAGTCCTTTTAACTCAAAACCCTTAATTTTTAATTTTTAATATGTCATTATTTAATATATTTTGTTATCAATAAATATAAATTACTATTATATTAAAGTAAATGTATATTAGAAAAAAAACGTAAGTAAAATTTATTATTTCAAATATAATAAATAAATTTTCTTAATCTATATGAAAATAGAAGTGACTATCTTCATAAAATGTAGGGAGTAGTACAATTACTCATGTTTTAGACCAAAAAACTGAAAATTAACCCCAAAAAAAAAAAAAAAAAAAAAATTCATGATCATACTTTTATTAAAATTAAATGATTAGAGATTGACTAGAAGCTTTGACTTCAAGAGGTAAATTTCATTCGCAGTCATTGAACTTTGAAACAAAATTTTAATTGAGTCACTAAATTTTAATTTATCTCAATTAGGTCACTCAACTTCAATTTAGTGTTCATCAAAATTTCAATTGAGTCACCAAATTTTAATTTACCTCAATTAGGTCACTCAACTTCAATTTAATTTCCATTTTCACCATTCGATCACATTGCATTACCTATCGTCCTCAAACAAATATAAATTGCTTAGTTGATAGTAATATTCTAACTAATCTTTTGCGTAATTTCTACGTGGCAATCTAGAAACGAAATTGGTAAATTGAGAATGATGACAATGTTTCTCACTAAAAAATTAAAAAAAAAATGTGCTTTTCGATTTTTCAACACTTTTGTGTCGTGTCGTGATTGTAAATTATCATATCATGTAACGATTACCTAGAAGTCCTATTGCATATGATTAACACTTAGTTTTATCAATTTGAGAACCCACAAGTGACATAGTGGTAAGATTTAATATATATTAAAATTCACTAATCCAAAGTAACTTTGAAATTTGTTTCAGACTTGTGAGGAAGGAAAACACGGCCAAAAATAGATAGGGGCCCACCCACAACGACCAGCTGAAAACAACACCTAAACAAACTATGGTATGGTTGAGGAATTGAATTCATATGAATAATCAGAGAAAGATAAACAGAAACGCATTAAATCATTTACCGACACTGCAAGCAGCATTTATTACATCTTTCATATATTGCTTCAATGAGAAAATATTAGATCACCCTTTGAATTTGCATCTCTTCTCGTGCTTTTTTTCTTCCTCTTTCAGACAGGTACTTATTTGTTGTACTAAATGACTTGCTATTACTCTTCTGGGTTTCTTTTCTTATATTGATTAATTATTTAAGTTGATCTGAGTGCTAAGAACTGCAGTTGTGATGGGTTTGTGTGAATTATTGATTTGATCATTCATTACGCACCGTTTGATTCATATTTTTACAGCACTCATCAGCAATGGCTCAAACTGTTTCCCTGCTAGTTGAATTTTATGAATTCTCCATATGAAAAAGAATCAAGCTTGTTTTTCATTACAATCTTCCATCAGTATATTGAGGTGTAGTAGCAAAATTGGGGTGAATTTTTTAAATGACCTTGTCAAATCTTCGGAATTGCTGAAGAGCCTAACTTATACCAAATAAGTTTTAAGACCTCTTTTAAACATAAAAACATAAATACCCTTAATTACTCACGACTTTTAACCGATCATCTATTAACATATGGTCGGTTTACAGACCATGAGTCTGATAATAGGTGTCTGTTAACAAAACCTGTTAACAGACCAAAAGGGCCTGTTAACACGCCAAAAGAGCCTGTTAACAGACCTAGAATCTGTTATGGCCAATTTTGGCCTTAACAACAGATCCATGGTATATTAACAAGTGTGAACATATAATTTATATAATTATAACTGATTTTTTCAATTAATTCACATAAAATGAACCCAGATTTGCAGAAATTTAAAGAAAAAATTACAATTCATACTTAGATTTATACATATTTTCATGATTTATACTACAAAATCTACAATTTCTACTGTGAATTAAAAGAAGAAGTTAGAGAATGATGAATTTCTACTTTGAAATGAAATTTCTTACATAAATGAAATGAGTTGGATTCTAACATTGAAATGGGTTAGATTCTAACCTTGAAATCTTCTCTTTTTTTCACAGACAAATGAATTTAAAATCGTTTGAAATGATTATAAGCGGGGAAGAAGACAAGGTTATATTTAGTAATTTACACACCAAAATGGGTCAATGGCCATTTTGAAAAATTGGCTGGGTCACCCAGCGAATCAGCACCATTCCCACAGCAAAAATGTCTGATTGAATATGAGTTTCTTGAAAGATCACACCAATCAAATTGCTTTTAATTAAAACTTTTAAGTGTCCAGAAATAGAAATGTTAACTGTTTATTATTGTTGTTGTTAACTATTTAATGCCTCTACTTCTTTATAGTTGGTCTTGAACTAGGACAAAAGATAGTTAACAACCAACAAATCTCTATCATATAATTGAGTATAAACATGAGATGGTACAAGTTATAAAGGTTGGGTACATGACATACACTAGGATTTAAATAGATGAGAAGATACTACTGGACTTTGGGACGACATGTTTAGAAAGAGACTATCACTTGTCAACTTTTAGAGATGGATAAAAGTTTTAGCACATAGATTTCATATCTACTAAGAAGGAGGATGGATTATGCTGAGCATCAATAAACATGGGGGTGACCTATTTCATAAGGGCATTTGCCCCAAATGAATAGTGCTTCCCGAGCTTGATCCGGGGTGATAAAGGGTTTGATTGTGCCTCTCCCATCAACTATAGGCTATAGCTTTTGGAAAAAGTAGTTGCATTTCCTTACATTAATGGATCATAAGGTTTATAAGGTCATTCCTTGTGAGGGAATAACTACACTACTTAAAGTTAGTAATGCTTTCAATAGTAATTAAGAAAATGCCAAAGATTTTCGAGTGCATAGAACAAGATGGTAAAAAAGCTACATGGTGAAATATAGTTTTGAATTGTTAGATCAAAATCTGCTTGCAATGGCTTGAGTCCCATGAACAAAACTAAAACCCGAACTTATAGATTATTCCAAAACGCGTGATATACGCTTTCCTTAAGGCAAAATTTGTCCCACTCAAAAGTTGTGCAAACGAGATCCAAATTTGCCTCTAGGATATAATGAAATATAACTTAGGTGTTTACTTGCGTCTATGCACTAACGAAAGTAAACCAAACACTCAAGAAGATATAGAGAATTTTATATCCGGTTTTGCAGTATTCCGGATATAAAACAAGACAATAAAATCAATTTAATTTGGAGAAGCAAAAGAATAAGAAAATGATCAAGAATTGTATCTTAACTTTACAACAATCATTCTATATTTATAGATTATTAAAGGACACCATTCAATAGTTACAATGGTTTAAAAAGATCACAACATTCATTAATGTCACAAAAATCGAATTCATTATAAAAGGAGGCCAAAAAATCAGTTGGGAGGCGACTTGTTCCCCTCTGTTTGGCCGTGGAGCAAGCAAATCACTGCCTAGCCGCTGCCACGCTCTTGCCTCCTGTTTTTACTCCTTATTGACCCCAAATGCTCGATCCACCCAATGCATCATCTAACACTAGTTCCGAACCATTCATGTAGTGTCCTACACATGTCAAAATGACATATTTAGAAAATCAATCCAACACGAATAAAGGAAAATGGTATGCAGATAAGACAATTAGCAGCATTAGAAACCTAACAAAGGAGGTGTTAGGAGAGACTCGAATAGTAGAAGCCCACTAACAAGAAAATGTGGTAATGGAAGAAGAAGAAGAAGAAGAAGAAGAAGAAGAATGTTTAAACGGTTTTTAAGGATAAAAGAGAATGCTGTAGAAACATATCAAAATACAAAAATGTAGAGGCTTTTGATAATACATATGTTAGCTAAATAGGAAATCGAGAGGGTGATTCAAGTAAAAGATTAGGATAAGTTGAATAGAATATCTTGGCAAATTGCGTATTGAAAACAAGTTTATAAGTGTAGGAAGACTAGGGATGAAAATCAGGGAGTTTCATTTTTGAGAAAGTATATCACGTAAAAATGGATAAATGATTAGAATTAGTTAAATATTTGATTTTGGGGATTTGTAAATATTGAAGATAAATATGTTAAAGGGTTCGAGTTTCTGAAATGACATAGGTTACAAAGAGATGAACAAGAGAACAACTATTATTGGAGTTCTGATTGAAGTATAACAGTGTCCACATGAGGTTGGATATATTTTGGGTGACAAAACCATGAGTGAGGTCTTCAAGAATAAAAAGATGTCTCAGTAATGGAGGAAGAGTAATGTAGTGCCTATTTATAAGCACAAGGGAGATACTATAAAGATATTAAGTACACCGATCAATGTACTGAAATTGTAGGAAAAGGCGATGAAAAAACCAGAGAAAATAAGTAAGATTGTCGTATGATTTAAAATAAACGTACAATAGGGTGCTACAGAGCATAGTAGAGAAAAAAAGAATAAATTTCTATTACATTTATCGATATTATTATGTAAGATGGAGCAATCATGCACTAGAGAATTTATCATTACTGTATTCTTGTGTCCCCCCCTTTTTTTAATTAATATATATTTTATTTGTCGATAACACAGTTTTAGTTGATGATACTAGGAGGATAAATCAAACAACTTTTACACACCAGCTATGCTTATGGACATAAAAGAATATAGATAAATAAAATGAATGTAAAATAAGAAATCACATGATATAAGTGATACCAATTTCGTAATAAATTAAAGGATGGATGAATTAATCGTCTAAAGAAAGCTTTCTTTAACAAGAACAATGTTATCCCAATATAGCAAATTAGAAGAAGGAAAGATAGAGATGTAGACCAAAATTAATATGACATATATAATACGGTTTGAAAAATATTGGTAAAATTTCTTATTCTACTTTCTTTTGTTCAGTTGATATAAAGTTCTTATCTCTCCAATTGTCAGTTGCCATGTCCATGTTCAGGAGAAGGCCTCAGAATCAACCAGAGAACGATGCTGCAGCGCAGAATACAAAGGTAACAACAATAGTGTAAATTTCTTTTAAGGTAACATGCCTATATTATTAAATTGTTGGAAAACTAATCTTATTTCTTTTATGTTCATTTTATTGGTTATTTAGTTGCACATTAAGATTACATGCCATTCTTTACCATATTTACTTATTCTCTCCATCATCTTACTAATAACTAATAAATGGAATCTTGTGTATTTCATACTGAAGTTAAATCACTATAAAAGTATCAGAAACTAAACTGGGATGTTGTTCCTTCTCATTTTTGAAGATAATCAATTTAAGGAGAGTCAATACAATGTGTGTAGACTACATTGAAAAGAAACTGATTTTTTTACCCAAACAGGTTAGAGAGCTAAGGGAAGCTCTTAGTCCACTATCTGTTCGCAGCTTAAAGTTTTGCACTGATGCATGTCTAAGGAGGTATTTAGAAGCTAGAAATTGGAATGTTGATAAAGCCCACAAGATGTTGGAGGAGACTCTTAAGTGGAGGTCAACCTTCAAGCCAGAAGAAATACGTTGGGTAAGATAACATAATGTGACAGAATCGATATTATCGAGTTCCTTTTGTTTTTTTGTTTTTTTGTTTTTTTTTTTTTTTTTTGTATTTTTCTTTTCCTTCTGTCTCTCTCATTTTGAGTATCAATGCGCACAAAATGTTAGTTTAAAGTGATTGTGTATTGTAGCTCTAGTGGCTCTTACGAGTCGAGAGTGGCAATATACATTTTGACACTTCTATAACACGTTTGGTATGCTCCAAGTCTACCCAATATCACTCTTAGTTCTGTTGAGAAGTTTAGGATTTTCACATCCTTTAGTATTCGAATGCAAACACAGGCCTAGGAATTATTATTTTCTTTTTGGAAATAAAATGTTAGAGACGTGCAAATAAAAGTCACACATTTCCTAGACAAAAGGATAGTTCTTGGGTTTATAAGGGAATTAAGTTACTTTACCTAATTGGTTGCATTTTGGAACCCAAGTCCCAATAGAAAAAAGAGAGGAAAACAAATTATGCTTCCTAGCCAACGAGGTCTAAATGAAATCATGTTGATAGATTTATGTCTATGGTGCAATTTTGCATTGTTCTGTAGCAGAATTAAGAATAATATATTATGAATTTTTGAGTTCCCTATTGTTCAAACTTGCAACTTAATTGTAAACACGAGTAATTTTTTAATTTGAGTTCTTGTTCATTTATTACAAAATGAGTTAGAATATATGTATAGATGTTTTGTATCAATTATATTTTTTAATTAGCTAAGAATTTATATGGAAATAGAATTAATTTGTCCTCCTTAAATAGGATTGTATCTTGTATAAATATGATTGATATATATGGAATAATTGATTTCAGACAATTTATTAATTTCGTATCAGAGCTAGGAAAAAATTTCCGCTAGATACTTTTTCTTTTTTCTACTTAAACCCTGCCGTACTATTCACTCTACTATTCACGGTATTGTCAGCTTTAGCCTATTCATGGTTACTGTTCATTCACGGGTTCAGTTCAAACCCTAACCAAGGTCGGATATGGGGGGTGGCAACCCTGGACTGTAGTCCATGGCTGCCCAGGCCCAGATTCAAAAGCCCAATGCAAAATTGAAATAAAAAATAATAATTTATATTAGTTTAGTCTAGTCTAACTTGTTAATTCATTTTTTTCTAAGTCAATTAAATACCCACATGACCCAAACTAGGACCATTGTAGATTAACACTTCCCAATTCTACATAATTCAAACTTTAGAAAGTTCAAAATTCGAAAGTGGGCTTGAATTTTATAATTTGTTGCATCTTCCACTATTTGGTGTTGAATATTATTTTATTTTCTAACTTGGTTGTAATATTATCTTGTTGTGTATGACTTACTTATATGTCGTTTCATTAAATATAGGATTACAATATAATTGTATATAACACTATTAAAGAGTTTAAATATTTTGTGTATCGACTACATAACTTAGTTTTAGATAAAATAGATATAGATTATATTATAAAACAATTTTTGTGCATCGACTACATAACAATTTTTGTTGAGAGAGACCTTGTTAATAAAATAGATATAGATTCTATTACAGAAGAATTCGTAGTTGTAAAAGATCGTTGGACACAACTTTCTTTAGCTAGTGTTAAATTTTGAATATTTTTGTGTAATGACTTATTGTAACATTTTTAAAGATTGTGACTTATAAAAAAATATTAGATTCTCATAAAAATAGGCTAAGTAATTGTGGTTTAAAAAAAAAAATTTCGGGGCTCTGCTCCGAATCCCCGTGAGAGGGTCCCCCTTCTCTCCCAGCCCATCCCTTTGTCATATCATGGCTCCGCCCCTGACCCTAACTGTCAAGATGTCTGAAAAAATTGGCACTAACGCTTCTGATAGCAAGAACCTCTCACCACTAATAATCCATAATACTTCTTCTCCAATTCATATTAAATTGGATGGGACTAATTATCGAGTTTGGTCTAAATTTTTGGAGATGCATACTGTGGGTCGGAAGAATAATGATTATATCACGGGATGAATGGTCACCTGCAGAGAATGATTCGTATATGATGAATATGAGGTTGAAGATGCTTTAGTCAAATCTTGGCTCATCAATTCCATGACCGGCAATCTATTGTCACATTTTGTCCAATGTGGAACGGCTAAAGAAGTGTGGGATGTAGTAAAGGAGAGCTATTTTGATGTTTCTGACTCTTTACAATTATATGAACTGATGAAGAAGTCGTTCCAATAACGTCAAAGTGGTCCGCCTCTTGCTGATTACTAAAACGAACTAAATGCCATATTTATGGAACTCGACTATCGGAGGCCTAACGATATGAGATGTGTAGCTGATATTGATAAACAAATTAATCGTATAGCTGAGCATTGGGTATATGTGTTTCTGGCTGATCTTAATCGAGTTAGTAGTCGTGTTTTGGTAACCTCTCCTCTTCCGAGTCTGGAAGAGCCATACTCACTAATCCGTCGGAAAGTCCATATGCAAGTTACTATGGGGAGAGATGTTCACTCTAAAGCTTCAGCATTAGCTATACAGAAGAATAACTCTCGGTTAACTACCTCAGCCACCTCAACAGAGTCTTGCACTCACTGCCGCAACACTAGACACAGAAGCTACATGGCTATCCAAAGTGGTTCAAACTTAAGCAAGCTAAAAAGAAAAATAAATCTGCTCAAGTTGCTACCACTGACACCTCTCCATCTTCTGCATCTCATGTATCTCGAGTATCTACTAATGTAGGTAATTCTAGTTCAACATTTATCTCTACTACCTCTAACACTTGGATTATTGATTCAAGACCACTGATCATATGACTAGTAACTCTTCCTTACTTGACTCGCCCGTATTTTCATCTGTTACGTCCAACTATGTTGTTAACGGGACTCCTATGCTAATTTTGGAGGTCTGAATGTCTCACTCTCTCTCACTCTCTCTATGACTTCTGTTTTATTATCACCGATTATTTGTAATAGTCTTCTCTCTATTAGCAAAATCACTAAACATCTTAATTATTATATAACCTTTTATTCTACACATTGTGTATTTTAGAACAATCTCACGAAGATGATGATTAGCACTGGTAGATAAATGAGAAGTCTGTACTACTTGGATGAGACAAGAGATGTGAAATCAGAATCTGGCAGTGTGGCTTTCAAGTAGTAGGAGAAACATCAACTAGGGAAAAAATTATTTTATGGCATTATCGTTTAGGTCACCTATCTTTTTCTTACTCAGAGCGATTATTTTTTAAGTTGTTTCAGAACATTTTTACTTCTAGTTTACGATGTGAACAATGTATGTAGCTAAGAATCGTCATGTACTTTTTAAAATCAATTTCCCTAAAAGTTCATTTCCTTTTGCTTGTGTTTATAATGATGTTTGGGGCTAGTTTTCTACTTTGTCTGCGTCAGGTCATAAACAATTTATGTCTTTTATTGATGATTGTAATAGGGTAATTTGGGTATATCTTTTGAAATCTAAAAGTGATGTTATAAGTGTTATTCCTCAATTTTTAAAAATGATTGCCACACAATTTAGTACACAGGTTTAGGTTTTTCATTCTAACAACGGTCATAAATTTATTAATCAATCTCTAAACCAGTGTTCACAAAACATGGCATCATTCACCAGACAACATGTGCCTACACACCACAACAGAACGGCATAGCTAAACGTAAGAATCGGCATATCTTAGAGGTAGCTCGGGGCATTATGTTTTACTATGCATGTTCTAAAGTATTTCTAGGCTAAAGCTGTCATGACTGTTGTCTTTCTTATAAACTGGATGCATGTTCGTATCAGTGACTATCAAACTCCTTTGAGGATGTAATCGAAATTTCACTCTATCCCATTTGTTCTAAATTTGTCCTAAAGTGTTTGACTATGTGTGTTATGTTCATGTACATTCTTCCTTTAGGATAAGCTTGATCCTTGTGCTCTTAAATGTGTCTTTTTTTTTTTTTTTGGATATTCTAACTTCTAGAAATGTTATAAATGTTTTCATACTCCTACACAAGAAAATTTTATATGTCTATGGATGTTCAATTTTGTGAACTGGAGTTCTAGTCTGGGGCTACTCTGATGGTTCCTCTTCATGGGGTAAATTAGTAGTAAAGAAAAGGTACGAGTGTGGTTGGAAGAAAAATAGATGTAGATCTCGGGTAAATGGGAGTCTTTAGATGAATCATTAGTTGCTCCACAGACCAAAACTAAAGTCAGGAGTAAAAGATCACCTAGGTTGTTCCAAAAAAGTTATACAAATAGAAAAAATAATGCTAATGTTGACCCCATCAAACTGATAATACTAGAAGACCCTCTCCAGATTCCGACACTCATCTTAATGATACTACCGTGCCATCGGATGACCCTTCCACAATTAATCATGAGGTACATGTTTCCCATCTTATAACTTCAGCTCCAATTTTTTTATTATAATCCTGCAGCTTCTGAAATCGCACCCTGAATCCAATAGTTGATAACCAGGGTAGAAGATACCATCTTCTCGATCGTAAAGAACTCGATAGATTGGGATTCTCCAAATCTTCTTCTAATACTGCCTATCATATCACTGATTATATTTCTTATCATCATTTATCTAAGACTTACATATATTTTGCCCTTCGGTTGTCTTATGTATCTATTCCTAGTCATTTTTAGGAAGCCCTTGAAGATCATAAGTGGAAGTCTAATATGGTAGAGGAGATGAAGGCTCTCCCGAAGAACTTTACTTGGAAGATGGTCAAGCTACTTCACAAAAAGAAGACCACTATGGTGTGGTATAAGTGGGTGTGTTTAGTAAAGTACAAGACACATGGGACAGTAGATAGGTATAAGGTTATACTGGTTGCTAAATGTTATACTTAGACTTATGGGATTGACTATCAGGAGACCTTTGCTATAGTGGCTAAGATGAACACTGTTAATGTCATACTATCTACAGCAATTAAACTGGACTGGCCATTAAAGCAATTTGATGTCAAGAATATCTTCATCCACGGTGTACTGATAGAAGAAGTATATACCCACCTCCGTGATTTATACCTCTAGGAGATAAGGTATGTAAGCTGAAGAATGCCTTGTATGGATTGAAGCAGTCACCAAGGGCTTGGTTTGGTAGGCTGAGCTGCTTAATAAAGGCGTATGGTTTTAAGCAGTCTTTGACAGATCGCACTCTGTTCTATAAAAGAGATGTTGATAATATCACACCTACTTATTATGTATGTCGATGACATGATTGCTACATGTAGTAACCCCAGCGCTATCTAGCTAAAGAACTTAACATGAAAGATTTAAAGGCTCTAAAATACTTCTTGGACAATGAAGTATCTCAGTCCAAGCAAGAACTTCTTCTCTCCCAATGGAAGTATGTACTAGATCTCTTGGCAGAAATTGATAACTCAGCCTTTGAGCCCGTAGATACTCTATGGGATACCTATCTACCCTAATCAAACTCATACAAACAAAGGGAGATATCAAAGACTAGTCGGAAAGTTGATCTATCTGACTCACACAAGACCTGACTTATCATATGCAGTGAATGTTGTGAGTCAATTCATACATAATCCGAGTGACCGGCACATGAACGCTATAAATCGTATCTTAAATATTTAAAATCCTCTCCAGACAATGGTATTTTATTTTCTAAACATGGGCATCTAGATATTGTAGGTTGCACAAATTCTGACTTTGCTGAATCGAGATTGTATAGGAAGTCTACGTTAGGGCATGTATCATTTGTTAGAGGAAATTTGGTGACTTTGAGGAGTAAAAAACAAAATGTGGTATCATTATTTAATACCGCGCTCATCATGCAACTACCGAACTTATATGGCTTAAGATTCTTCTTAGTGAACTTGGGTTTGATAAGAAGAAACACGTGGTGCTTTTCTATGATAACGCAGCAATCATTGAGATTGCAAATAACCAAGTACATCATGATCGAAACAAGCATGTTAAACTTGACAGGAACTACATCAAGGATAATCTCGATTCTACATCTAGGATAACCTCGATTCTGGGAGTATAGAGGGACATACATTAAGTGTGTAGACCAACTAGCTGATATAATGACTCATGCGGCCAGTGGATCATTGTATACATCATTATCTAAGTTAGGCATGTGTGATTTATGTATCAACTTGAGGAGGAGACTTAGAATATATGTATAGATGTTTTGTATTAATTATATTTCTCATTTAGCTAGGAGTTTACATAGAAATAGAATTAATTGTCCTGATTTAAATATGATTGTAGCTTGTATAAATATCATTGAAGTATATAGAATAATTAATTTCAGCCAATTTATTAATTATCTGGATTTAGTTTTTTTCTATATTGTGTTTTCTGCCATCTAATTTCTCGAATCTATATCAGCATGAGGTAGCACATGAAGGTGAAACTGGCAAAGTCTCCAAAGCTAATTTTCATGACCGACTGGGGAGAACTGTCCTTATAATGAGGCCCGGAAAGCAGGTTTGCCTATTGGCACATTTGATAAAGTGCTATTGGCACATTTGATAAAGTGGACTAGACAACACCAAAACTACAATTTCGTCATCCAATCTTATTCAGTAGTCTCTACTAAACATGCATTTAAATGTATTTTGTGTGCGTTAATTATTCTAACATGTATTACAGAACACTACATCCCCAGAGGGAAATATTCGTCATCTTGTGTATCTAATGGAGAATGCAATCCTAAACCTACCTGAAGGGCAAGAACAAATGTCATGGCTTATAGACTTCAATGGATGGTCATTGAACACAAACGTTCCAATTAAAACAGCACGTGATATCATTTACATTTTACAGAATCATTATCCAGAGAGACTTGCTATAGTTGTTCTCTACAGCCCACCAAGAATTTTTGAGGCATTTTGGAAGGTATAAGCTCTATCTTGTTCATTCTCATTCTTTAAAAGTTCAATAACTTTTATATTCTTTTCACATTTCTCAATTGTGTGTTATTATATTTCACATTAAAATTGGATGTTTCTTTTCCTTTGAAATGAGTTATATTTGATCTTCTTGCACTCACCCCCCGCTCAGTTGAAAATAGGTTACTTAATTTGACAATACTACCTTAGTAACTTGTATTAACAAACATGTGGGATTGATGTGGAAACATTTGTGCAGGTTGTAAAATACTTTGTGGATAAGAAGACTAATGAGAAGATAAGGTTTGTTTACCCAAATAACAAAGACAGCGTGGAGCTAATGAAGAAATTTTTCGATGCTGAAAATCTTCCAAGTGAATTTGGGGGAAAAGCCACTCTGAAATATGACCATGAAGAGTTCTCAAGATTGATGACTCAAGATGACATTAAAACTACAAAATTTTGGGGATTTGATTCCATCTCCAGCCATGACACTAATGGCTATTCTAAAGACCAGGGGGTTACAAAGACACCGATCCTTGCACCACCTGCAACCTGAGCGTACAAAATTTGTTCTAAATAATTCAAGAAAATGTATTATGGTACCTGACCTTACTAAGATATAAATAAATTTATTCTCTCTCTAACAGCTTAACATTACATAATTCATATATCTGGTTTTCTAGAAATAAGTATGTCAACAATATTATTTTAAACATAAATTCTACATCTCTATGGATATCTTTTGCATATATACATAGCAACAGTGTTGCAGAACTTCAAGCAAAAGATAACTGTTAAAATGGCTAGAGGATGATAGTTGGCCGTCGTTCAGATGAAATTATGGCATTAGCTAATGTCATAGATTTTCAGAAATAGTCTCTTCTATTTGTTAGGCTTCCCAAAGTTTCATAGTTGGAAGGTCCGAGATATCATTACAAGCGACAATAAAGGGTGAACTCGCACTGAATGGTCTTCTCGCATTATATAGGGATAATATTGAGCACGAAAACTTTTTAACTCCTAGAGAATTAGGGAGATCTCATATAGATCTATAATATCCAGAGATGTAAACGGACATGTTGGGCCTAGCTCAGCACACCCAAATTACTTTTACTTGGACCATGTCGTGCCCATAATATTTCTTTCTTGGTACATTTACATAGATTTCTTTATGAGAAAATTGCTTATAAGTCACCTCCACAAGAAGACTTATTTCAAATTAGGTCAAAATATTTTTTAAAATTGTGATTAAGTCATACTTTCAACAATATTCTAAATTAATTCTAAAATCACCCTGTAATCCATATTTTCTATATACGAGTTCTTCCAACTCCACAAACCGTCTCAACCTCTGGCGAGTGCTTGACCTTGGCTTCCGTCAATTTTCAATTCCGATGACAATCCTTCACCTGTATCCTCTTCCCCCAGAAGTCCATCCGTCGACATTAAAGAAGACCTTTCCACCCTATTCAGCAGCGTGGCCACCTTTCTTTCACCGCCACCACCCAATTCCTCCTCCACTGAAACAACATCGTCGTCGGGGCCTTCTGCGGACATGATTGCCAGAATAAAGAATGACTTGGCGAAAATTCAGGGTACCTTTAAATCAAGCCTCTCTTTGTTCTCCTCGAAATTCACTTCCAATTTGTTACAGTTTTCGAGAGAAATGAACGATACCGATGATGATGAAGAAGATTTAGATGAGGATAAGGATGGTATAGTGGGAATCACTGAGAAAATTGTGGATTTTGTTAGCAAAATTTCATCAAGGCTAGAGCTCTGGACTGATTTTCCTATCTCTCTACCTGGTGGTAATTAATCAAACTTCAATCTTTTGATTTTTTTCTCTGTTAATGTTTTGGTTTAGTAAAATTTATTAATTCTCTTGGATGATATTCATTTTTCTATACTTCAATTATGAGATCATTTGTAAATATTTTTAGTTATTTGATTGAGTGATGATTTAAGTATAATTGTACTTTTGATTATCCGAATTACTTGCAATGCAAACACTGATAGATTCAGAATTATTATAGATTCAGAATCATTTTTCTATACTTCAATGGCTTGGAACTTTTAACACTACTGAGGAAGCTGCAAGAGCTTATGATACTGAGACTCGGAGGATCGGGGACAAAAAGGCTAAGGTAAATTTTCCTGAAGATGCTCCAGTTTTTGCCTCAAAATATGTAGGCAAGGTGAATCTTTGTGAAGGACTTCCTAAGGAAAGCTCAGACTATGTTCAACCCAACGTGAACCAGAATGACTTACATGAACATGATCGACAATGACAACTATTATTCGTTTGGCTTCCTAGAAGAGAAATCGCCAACAAATCAGTATGGCAATGTTGATGTTTACCCTTCCAATAAAACAGTATCATAGAATATTGTATTATGGAAAACAAATCTGTAAATAGCAGCTTGATACTATATTATAAAAAACAATTTGATATTGTATTATAGAATAGCAGTTTGATACTGTATTAAGTTGGCCATTAGATTATTTTTTTGTGTTGTTAATTAGTTATGCGTGTTGTTTGATACTGTATTATACAAAACAGTATTACAGAAAACAGTATCACAACAGAAATGGGCATAGAATTTGCATACGTGTTCAGAATTTTAATTTAATATGTTTTCGGAATGGTCTCGACGAGACGGTCAAGACCAGTTACTTTGCTACTGCGTACGATGGATTTTATCCGTTTGAAGTCGTCTCTTTAGTTTAAAATGACAATCTTTAATTTTTCTTGTTAAAACAGTATCATACATCCTCTAAAACAGTATCACAGATAAATATATTTTAATATATTAGTATCATACATGAAAATATCTTAATAAAACAATATCATAGGTTGAAACATTATCTTAATAAAATAGTATCAAAGATAAAAGTATGGTATAAGTTCACCAATGTACATTATCTAAATAAAAACAGTATCATGGATTAAACAGTATCAAAGATAAAACAATATCATGAATTAAACAGTATGAAAGTATACTAATGCACATTACCTAAATAAAACAGTATCATAGATAAAACTAAGAGATTGAAACAGTATCATAGGTTGAAACCTTGTCATAATTAAATAGTATCAAAGATAAAAATATGGTATCATAAATAAAATACATTCCACATAGATTCAAACAGTATCAAAGATAAAACAGTATCATGGATTAAAACAGTATCAAAGTATAATAATGCACATTACCTAAATAAAATAGTAACATGGATTAAAACAGTATCATAGACAAAACTAAGAGATTGAAACCTTGTCATAATTAAACAATATCAAAGATAAAACTAAGAGATTGAAACAGTATCATAGGTTGAAACTTTGTCATAATATTTCACTATCATTAGAAACAAAGAAAAAATTCGGCAAATAGAAACAGTATCATAGATCGAAAGAGTATCAAACATTTTGTATTTTACTCTTAGACAACCTTCTCATAATTAAACAGTATCAAAGATAAAACTAAGAGATTAAAACAATATCATATGTTTGTCATAATATTTCAGTATCATTAGAAACAAGGAAAAAATTTGGCAAATAGAAACAGTATCATAGATCGAAAGAGTATCAAACATTTTGTATTTTACTCTTAGACAACATTCTCATAATTAAACAGTATTAAAGATAAAACTAAGAGATTAAAACAATATCATAGGTTTGTCATAATATTTCAGTATCATTAGAAACAAGAAAAAAATTTGGCAAATAGAAACACTATCATAGATCGAAAGAGTATCAAGAATTTTGCAATCATAGATTGAAACATTATCATAATAAATCAATATCAAAGATAAAAGTATGGTGTAAGTGTACCATAGCACATTATCTATATAAAACAGTATCATAGACAAAACAGTATCACGACAAAATAATATCACAATAAAACAGTATCACAATTAGCGTTTTTTTTACAATTAAGGGTATGTTGGTCTTTTAGCTCTAAAATGTGACTTTAATTGAATTAAATTTTGACTATGTGACTTTAGAGCCCATAAGTACCAAAACAGTGACCGGCCTTGAATTTACCCTTTCTTTTTTAGTTTTATTTTTTTATAGATCTATATGGGCCGACCCATGCAGGCTGCAGATGTCCCTAAAGCATGCTCACACACTGATACACCTAGTGTATGTTTGGTAAAACTTTTTCAAGTTTATAAGTAAGTCAAACATCATTTTTATTCACAAATTTCGTAGGACTCACAACTTTTATCCAATTTTTGATCCACAAATTAGGTAGGACCTACAACTTATTATATATATAAGCTTTACAAAACATATACCTAGGTGGCTAGGTGAATATGATGGGAATACTAATAAACTGCCTATTTGTCCAATGTAATAAAATACACTTCACAAAGTACCCAGTAGTGTTGCAAACATGAAGAAAAAAGGGCTTACTGTACAATTTATTTGACAGTAAAGAGTGCAGTTGCTCAAAGCTCACTAGAGTAAAGGCACTCATCTATAAGTTGGCGAAGATGCGGGTTCTCTAGAGCTGCGGCAACTCTTTTTTTATCATTTAAATGCTTATTAACTGTACCAAACACAAACAAAAATTGTTCCGAGTTAGCTTGGAGTCGAGTACAAAGCAAATAGATGGCTGATCAGCAAAATGACACAAAACACGCACAAACAATGGCGAACGAGATTTGCACCTGTATGTTTTTGCATGCACGCATGCTTAGAAGTGCATTTACATTCAGGGGTTCTACGTTACATGAAGTAGTTATTTAACCACATATTTAAGCAGGTGAAGCTCTAGATAAACTTAGTATTAAGAAGATTATTCACTAAACTTTAGGCTCATCCCCATATGGCATTAGGAATTGAACCAAATATGGTTAGCCAACAATACAATTGATGTGTAATATATAATAATATATGTTTATGCGTGTCTATTTCCATGTTAATTTATGTTTTCTTTTCTAAAGGTTTTTTCTTCTTCTTCCTTAGGGGGTCTATTTCCGTGCTAACTTATGTATTCTTTTCTATAGTTTCTTCCTTCTCTTTCTTCTTCCTTGGGTTATCAAACCACGATTTAGTCTGCCAAATAGAAGCTCATCCATATAATTTTCTAATAATCTGCAAGACTTATTCAGCTGCAGACTTAATCAAACATGGCTTGGTAAAAAATAAGAGCCATGCTACTTGTACATCACAGTGTCCAGATTATTATACAGAAGATGATGTGGTAATATAGTACAATGACTCATTTGCCTATGACTTAATATCACAAATTCACTTACCACCTCACCATATGTAATGCAATCTGTAACCATTACTCAAAAAATAAAAAGACTGTTTGAGTTTAATTTCTAACATGAATTCATCAAAATAGAACATAAAACCATCACGAATAGAGATTGAGAGTTCACTACATGGTTCCACAAAATCTAGCTTGCTTCCATAAAGAGATTTTCTTTCTCAACTAGGAGACATAATATTCGTTCAAGATTTCGTTAACAACCAATCCACTTATTTAAAGATACAAGACACCAAAACCAAAGTACTTTTCTTGTACTGCCAACAACCGAGTCAATTTCTTGGTCATCACTATAACATAATGATCAAATGCTCGATCCTAAAGATAACATGACTAGTTCAAAATATGAAAACGATCATAGAGTATAAGCTCTTCAAATGGACAAAAATATTAGAAAGGAAAAACAAATAAGCGCCACTAGTGGGGAACATTAATTCTGAGAGAGAGCCAATCTTCATACACAGACAACCAAGCATCTTTCCTGTTATTTTGACCTCTTTCCCTCCTTTTTCTTTATAACTTCATCAATGTACATTATGCCTTTGCCTTTGTAAACTTCGGGAGGCTTGCAACTATGGATAGCAAAGACAAATTGATGCACCATTTCCTTGTCAATCCCGGTACAACAGACTACATTGTTTTTAAAGCAAAATACACGAATCGGCTATTTGGCGATCTTTGTAAGCTCAACCTCGTGGCTATAACCAAGTTTGAGATACAAGAGATGGCCTTCTGCTTCGGCCCTCGCTTTGAAACCAACTCCAACAATTTTGAGAAAGCGAAAAAACTTGGCTTCCATTACAGGACAAATACCAATACCTGAAATCAGAGAAGAACTATGAAGAGATGAAACTCAATAAGATCTCAATTTCGATAGGGGAAAGAAGTCTTTTGGGGACTCTGGAGCTGGGTTAAACATATATTATATGACTTGAAAGCAGTGCCCCGTAATGATAATATGACACCTTAAACATATTCAAAGTTTGGTTTAAAGTCTAAAAAATGTTGGGAAATTTTACCTACATTGTGCATTCTTAAACTCTATATCTCGTTGCATATGGCTTACGAACAATTAAAGATGTACAAGATGCAGGAAATATGGATACGGCACAAGCCAAGGTGTCTAAAGAATGGAATTCCTCAAATTTCATCCATAAGAAGCAAAGATAGACCATCCTTTTTATTTTTGTCCCCACCCTGACGAAACCTGTTCTCCTCATATGCCATGTAGAAAGAGAGCACGACGTTTCAGAAATGTGAAATGCATTAGTAGATCGTCTTGAAGCTCTAAGACAAGGAGATGGAAACAGATCTTAAATAAAACAATAATCATATCACTTCTAACAACTGCAAATCAGTACACAATCTTCCATCCATCAATCATGATAATGACATTATAATAAATCCAACACCAAAAAACAATATTCATTGACAAGTAGATTTCATGCCCAAGCTCATCAAGAAATGTACTTGCCAACTTGGCCTAGTTGCCCCAGCCCATCTGCGGGAGAGAAAAGAGGGGGCCTCAGGGAAAAGGTAGAAACAATTGACATAAAGTAATCTAGGAATTCAAATTCTTTTTGTTAAAAAACTTAGTATCATCGTCAATTTGGTGAAAAACATACGATAAATATTTAGTTACAGGTAAACACTGTAGACATAGGCCTGCTTGGGAGTTTTTTTTTTCACCGATTTTGAATGGTTTTGGATGGTACCGTTTATGAAGAGTTGAAAAAACCGGAGCTTGTTAGTTTTTTAGAGAAACGTTTTTGGGCGGTTTTTAAACTGCTCAAAAATGGTGTATTGTAATTTGGAATGTATCTCTCAACCTCCCAAATCGGTAGTTTTTTGCCGTTCTTCAAAATTTCTTCCAATTTTATCATCCCTCAAACAATTATATTCAAACTTCTCTAAACTTAATATTTGTAAAAATAAAACATATGCACACATAAAAAAAAAACATATGCAAGAACATAAATTTAATTTTATATTTTCAATGATAGATCGATATATAACATTTTAAAATTAAATATTTTTAATATATGGGCATATATGTAATTGTTGGGTGATTTTTTGTAAAGTGACTTCAAAGAAGTGCATAAACAAGAAAACCGAAAATAGATGAAATGCAAAGTCGAGGCAAGTGTTGAACACTTTGTCCTTAAGTTGATTTTGTCCCGCAACGGTGCCTACAATTTATGGCAATCAACTCCTAAGATACAATGACTTCCACTTGTGTTTGTAGCACTTCAAATACAAGCACAACGAACCAAAAATGGTTTTGTAATCCAAAATGAATATGAAAGAATGAAAACCAGAAATTATGCAACAAATGCAAGAATTTTGGTTAAGAAGAAGAATATAGAATGAAGTTATGTTTGCATATCATTTCTGTATTGAATAGGACATCCATAGTATCCTATTTAATGAAGATGAAGAGTTGGGAACGAAGTGGTGTGAAGCTAAATCGTGCAACACTTCAAAAGGACATGCCTGTTCGCACTTAGACCCATGCGATCGCATGGTTCTAATATGCTGCGATTGCAATGTACATTTTTGAAGACATAATTTAATCAAGGCTAACTATGCGATCGCATGGCTTTGTCTCCTGCGATCGCATGGTAGGACCAAAAAATATTCTGCTTAAAAATTCAGCAAGTTACGATCACATGATAAAATACCTATGCGATCGCATGGTCAAAAATTGACCCGATTTTGTCCTTTTCTGTAATTTCTCATTCATCCTATATTAGTTTTGAGATGCCAAATATACCCTTCAACATATGTAGAGAAATTTGAATTCTCTTTCAAGAGCGTTACCCCTGAGTCCCCACGAGGGGCGCTGCCCCTTGACTCCCGCAACCTAATCGAGCAGGTCGATCTCCATTTCGACGCCCTAAAACGGCGAAGTGGCAAACAATTTTGCCTAAATGGATTGGGTCAAGTCTAAATATTTTGGCCGAAGTTGACACGAAGTCACTTTAGTTGTTTTAAACACTTAGTCAATTTCTCGAATTCTTAAACCAATTTCTAACAGTAATTTGATTCTTTTAAAAACTTTTAGAACCGCTGGATAATAAACTCCCAAGCATGGGTTGAACTGTTTCAAAAGCCGCTACTAAAAACCACCCAAAGCCCTCCACTCATAAACAGCCAAAATCGGTACTTTAAAAAACCTTCATCCAGTACTGTAAAACTCCCAGACCCTCAAATGACCCATTTTTTAAAAGGCAACTGCTTCGTTTTGCATAAATCCCACTACTACACAACCCCTTATGTGCAGGGAGGAATATAACAATACCAAAAGTTTAGTTAACATCTGATTTCAAGATTTATTTTAAAATTTGAAGCACAAATTTCAAAAAAAATCCATAACAATGGATCCCATATCTTCTTACCCAGAGCATCAGCTCATACAAACATTTTATCAAATAGTTCATATGCAAATTTTGTACAAAACCATTTTTGCAACACAACTGGAAGAAATTTAAATAGAAACGTTGGAATTGTGTTAAGAAACAATTATTAGTTAGTAATGAACGGTAATGAAATAGTGAAGAAAATGATTTTACCTGAGTTGTTATGTGTTCTAGCCAGCTGATTTGGAGTTAACGATAGAGAATGCGAAGAATTTCTGAACTCTCTCGGCGAAGGGCCCTCTCAATGGGCCGAAATTTATTGTTCATGGATGGGATATAGTGTATATCCACAAGGCCTACTAATGGGCCAAGAATCATTATTCCAACAATTTCGCTATATACTACAAAATATAAAATAATTTAAAAAATACTATTTAACTTTTTTTATTATAAGAATACTATTTTTTTATTTTGTAACACTTGTTGTTACATTTGTTATGTTTGTTAATAACAAATGTAACATATTTATTATAACTAAAATAACAAATGTAATAACAAGTGTTACAAAAATAAAAATAAAAAACAGTCTTTTTAGAATTAAAAAAATATGGCAGTATTTTAAGAAATATTTTATTTATTGTGGTTATTTCTAAAAAAACCCTACTCCTCTACAAGTGATAATTTCACCATATACTACAAAATATAAAATAATTTAAAAAATACTATTTAACTTTTTTTATTCTAATAATACTGTTTTTTGTTTTTGTAACACTTGTTGTTACATTTGTTATATTTGTTAATAACAAATGTAACATATCACAGTATTTTAAAAAATATTTTATTTATTATGGTTATTTCTGAAAAAAAACCCCTCTCTACAATTAGTTAGTTTGACTAATGGTCATTGAATTTCAATTAAAATTTCAAAAATGTTATTAAGTATGTTTGCGATTCATTTAGTCACTAAAGTTAAAGGGATAATTGCATCAAAGGTCTCCAACGTTTGAAAATCGTTAGGATATGCCCCTAACCTAAAATAATAGCACCAAACGTCCCCAACGTATGAACAAATAGGCATCGTAGGTCTCTATTGACAGTTTTCATCAATTTTCGCTGTTAAATCCAAAATTTGGAATGCACGCGCTTTCTCTCTCCAAAAAACGCGATTGGAGATTTTTTCTGGTACATGGAGATGAGAAAGAATCAACAGTGATCCAGAAAGAACAACTATGGCAAATGTTTCATGATCAGAGCCTAAGCGTCGACTCAAGTATCGTCTCGATTTCGGTTTGGATTCTCAAGTCCTTGATGTGCCTTTTGATTTTTCAAGTCCCGGAGGTTCATCTCCATTTCGTGAACAAATGCAAAGAACCTCTACTCGCATGATTGAAAAAGCGGTTTCGGGTGGTATTTATTCGTGGTTTTAATCCTGCAGACTTCTTTGGTTATGGTCTTCTTTCTTCATTTTTTTTTGGGTTAGAATCGTGTGGTAAGTTAATAAAAGTTGTCGTCTCACGGTGGAATAAGAGTCCAGGAAAGGCGGTTCCCACTTTGATCCAAACAAATGACTTGTTCGTTCCAAACGAGAGGAAAAATGTGATCACTTCGACAATATCTTTGGATGGCAATGGTCGCTTCACTTGTTGGTTTGTCCTTTGTACTTGGTTCGGTTAAATTGTTGCAACTCTACGGTGTGCCATCTTGGGTAATTTCCAATTTTCCATTGTTGGTAATATTGCTTGTTTGTCAAAATAGAACTTTAGTTTCAGTCCTAGAAAAAGGAAGAAAAAGAGGAAAGTCCACATTGGTTTTATTTCCAACTATAGAGGAATCTTCTAATATGACTTTGCTTCTATTAAGGGTTTTGTCATGTGGTTGGATCTTGTTACCTACCTTCATCACCATGGGCATGAAGATAAACTTCCCTGGTACCGATGAAAAACACACCAAGAAAACCCAAAAAAGAAAAATTAAAAGAAGCCCATATAAATTACTCTCCACTAATACAAACATATACTATTACTTAAAGCTTAAAGCTAATTACTACAATTAAAGCAAAAATACAAGCAGCATATAAAGAAAAAACTTGTTTGGTATTAGTATTTGAAAAGGGATCGGACAAATTGGTGGCTGGCAATGAGGAGTGGTGGATCCAATCCGCCGTGACATGGATCCATTATTGTTATCAAATCCTTGGGACAACTGGTGCTGTTAAATTGCCATGGCCAGTGCCTACCGGTGAAGCAATTCTTCTTCCATTGAACTCCTTTTCCTTGACATTGACCCTCTTTTGCTTTTCGACCCAATCCCAACATTCTTGCTTTCTTTTTTTATCATAAAAATAAATTTATTCCCCATCTTAACAAATATGCTGTTGGTTCTTTCTCATCTTCATGTACAGGAAAAAATCTCCAATTGCATTTTTGGAGAGAGAAAGCGCGTGCATTTCAAATTTTGGATTAAACGGCGAAAATGGATGAAAACTGTCAATAGGGACCTATGATACCTATTTGTTCATACTTTGGGGACGTTTGGTGTTATTATTTTAGGTTAGGGGCATATTCCTAACGATTTTGAAACGTTAGGGACCTTTGATGCAATTATCCCAAAGTTAAATATTGTTACATAATTGCTCATTTTGATTGCCCTGATTAACGCAATACCCGATGCAATAGTTGTTAAATCTTCACGTCGACTAGCATCTGTTAAAACGATATCTTCCTTTCAGCTGACCTATTGTCTTAATTCTATCACGATCTTTTTACTATTTAAAGCACGTTTGGATTTTTTTTTTTACACTTTTTTTTCTCTAATTCATTTTCAACTATATTTTTGTGAGATCCACAACTTTTATCAAGTTTTTATCTATACATTTTACCAAATTTTTTTCAAATCTCTTAAAAAAACTACTTTTGAACTCCACCAAACATGCACTTATTAATAAGAAATTTTGGCTCAAATAGTCCTTAACATATGTCTCTAGTGCATTTTTGGTCCTTAATCTTTTATTTTTGGCTAAGACATCTCTAATGTATGCCATTAGGTGCGAAATTGGTCCATATGGACGAATTCTATCCAAAATCTCTATTAGTTGGGTGCTTGGTGCACACTCTCACTTTTAATAACAATAACAAATTTGTCAATTCTCATACAAATAAAAAAGTAAAAAAAAAAAGATATATGAAAAAAAAAAAAAAGCAAATGATCACCTTCTTCAACCTATCTCCACCCACCGTCAACTCACAGGGGAGGGAAGTCCACCTCCCATCCCATCCCATCCCTTCTCATCCAAATATGTCATCAATGACGGAAAGAAGTGGGAAATAAGTCCCCATTGGTGGCAGAAATTGGGGGAGACTTCTTCCCCCCTCAATTCTTAAGGGGAAACTTTCCATGCCCCCCCTTTTTTTCTATCATTAATGGCAGAAAAAAAAATGAGAGAGAATGTGATTATTTTTTATTTATCTAAAACATTGACAAATTTGCCCTTGTTATTTAAATGAAGTGTGCATCACGCGACCAACTAATGGAGATTTTGAACGGAATCTGTTCAAATGGATCATTTTCGTACTTAAGGGCATATGTTAGGGACCAAAAATGCACTAGGAGCATATGTTAGGGACAATTTGTGCCAAAATTCCTATTAATAATGAAAAAGAAGGTTGTTGTTAAAAAGAGCGATTTGGGACTTTTTGGAAGAACATGAGGTTTTTTTCCCCTAAAAATTGCGTTTTATTTTGAAGACTTATATTTTCACAACATAGGCTTGACGATCATTAGTTGATGGTCAATGTATGGTCAATGTCATATTTGAATTAGATGTCGTGAAATGATTGATCATTTATGTAATATTATTTAATTTTAGTGACTCAATAGGTCACAAAAATATTTTAGTGACCAATTTGAAATTTCACTTGAACTTCAATGACCATCTATGAAGTTAAAATATTGAATTAAAATTTCTACTTATTTTAAGTAAACCGCTTTACAAAAATTTAAAAGATGTCCTCAACTCAAATTTTTAAAGATTTCTTAATGTTTATGAAGTTGAGTAAATTTGATGAATTTGAATAGAATTTTTCAAAATTTTTAAGATTTCAATATATTATCATTAATTTATATGAATTCTCATGAATTTGTAGTTGTTTTATTAGAAAATGTAATTTTACATTGTCTTTATTCAAAATAGTTCAAGTGATTATCTTACATAAATAAATATTTTGAGTAGAATTTTTGAAATATAAAGAATGAAAAACTCTTCCTCGGTTTTGAATAAAGAAAAATGACTAAATTCTTGAAAAAATAATTGAAATAAAGTTTAATTTTTATTTTCTTTCTACGTGTCAATTTTATAAAATTTCCTCATTCATATTCGATATTAGATGAGTAAATGCGGCAAATGGGATGTTCGGCCCGGCCTGGCCCAGAATGGATGGGACATACATGAAACTGGGCTAGGCTAGCCAAGGTCCAATTTTTAGATGGTTCAGTAAATTGTTGTGCCATCCCAGCTCGATTTTGGACCACCGTGCACACTTTTTTTTTCAAAAAAAAAATTTGGAGTTAAAGTTGGCCTGATTTTAGTATTCTTATATTAACAAACTATATAAAATATTAATTCAAAATAGAATAATAAATATTAAGACAAAATTAGTACAACTAAGGTTTAATATTAATACAAATGACATATAATTTAGATTTTGCATTTGATCCATCAAACAAATATGAGAATATTAGGTTTTGTATCTTTTGCCATTTCAAATTTTGAAATATACAAATATTAAAAAATTTCATATTTACACTTAAATTTATATAAATACATGCAATATTTTAAATAATAATTAATTTTCTTAAATCCATCTATTATAACCAAAATTTCCCATTATCAAGGGATTTGTTTGCATCTGGAGATTTTCATAGATAAAATCACGCACATTTTCCCCATTATCCATCAATTTGAAACCCTAGCATTCTCTAATCACCATTCCATAAATAAATAAAAAAAAATCAAGGTCATTTTCACATGCATTCCTGAAATTTACAACTTTAATGTAATCTAAAAAAATTCTCAGGGAAGACAAAGAAATGGTCCGGTAAGAAAGCCAGAACAAAGTCAGTGAAAAAGAAATACAGTGTTTCCGTTCTTGAACAAACCAATGTAAGTTCCTGTTTGCCATTCACCTTTTTTATTCTTAGTTATTATTTTATTTTGTTAGATCATATTTCTAAAATTTCATTATTTATTATAGCAAATTTTGTTATTGTTAAAAATATCTTTCATTAATTGATGTTAGGACAGATTGCGAAACCATCGT
This sequence comes from Forsythia suspensa, assembly GCA_023638005.1. Lineage (NCBI taxonomy): Eukaryota > Viridiplantae > Streptophyta > Magnoliopsida > Lamiales > Oleaceae > Forsythia > Forsythia suspensa. Next base: position 19,439,200 of record CM042664.1, on the reverse strand, counting down.
ATGTTAACTGAAATTATTACATTAGTTTCGACGTATGCAAAAAATAACTGTTACGTATACTACCTTCAATTACCTTACGTTGTTAACATATACATACTTATTACAACACAATGTTAATGTATATTTTCCAATGTATGATAAGTTTTTAGTGTTTGTTAATAAATTTTGTTACATTATCAACTCATGTTGGTTACCACGTTCTAATATAAAATCTGATATAATTGTGCATATTTGAGGTTATTTGATATTAATACATACATTCACGCAAACTTGTGTACTCAACTTTTTTTTGTTGCGGTCTATTGAACTCTATTATGAAGTCTCTAATTCAAATGATATCCGTTATTTTGTAGTAGTGATTGTGGTATTTTCATAATCAAATATGCGACGGAAAAGCCTTCAAATGTGTCACTATTAAATATTACAGATGACTGTGACTTCCTAAGGAAACGATAGACAGCGAATTAGCATTGATGAACTCTGTATTTGAAATTTAAAAATGAGAAATTTATGGGATGAAATCTTTATCCGATAATGATATAATTCTGTTATTAATTAAGATAACAATGCAGAATAGCAGGATTCTTTACATCCTATCAATATTCAATTTATATTATCGTTTAATGGTATTTGTGAAAAAATTAATAGTAACCAGTAAATTTCAATTTTCTATTTCAAAGTAGGTTATATGTGTAATTTTCCCAACAATTATTATAATTTCGATCTTACTGCACTAATTTGTTGATGTGTTGCTATTGGAATGAGAGGAAGCCTGTGAACCATCGCTTTGTGTTTTGTGAACTCTGGCCTGAGGAGAAATAGTGAAGAACATTATGTGTTCTTGACTTTTGACGAGCAATTTGAGAGATCTCGGGATTGGAGGCACGTTCACATCCATGACGCCTTCAAGAATTTGAACAACATGACCTATTGATGGCCTAATATTTTCCTCGTCCTGTATGCACCAACAAGCAACTTTACATATTTTTGATATCTCTTCTACATCTGTGTTTCCATCCAATGCAGGGTCTAATATGCCAAGGACGTCGCCACCCTCTGCTGTCACACTTGTAGTAAAAGAAGGGAATAATTTAACCATCATGTCTTTAGATTGCTCAGAGTTCCACCTACTGGATATGAATTCAAAAAGCATCATGCCATAGCTGTAAACATCGTCTTTGGCTGTTATTGCAACTTCGTATATCCATTTGAGCGCAAGATAACTTAAGGTTATCAGAACCCGACCGAAATTGCCCCCCACCAACTTTGCCAATCCAAAATCAGCGACTTTGGGACAGAATTCGGCATCTAAAATAATGTTTTCTGGCTTTATATCATAGTGTATAATGCAGTCCCTTGGCACTCCTCGTGGAGATGTCTTAACCCTCTAGCTATTCCCAACATAATTTGGTACCTTGTTTTCAGTCCAAAACCTTAGGGCCTCTTCTCTTTGGTGTTTTCAACCCGTTTTGTGTTTTATGTTTTTGAAAATAGTCAAAACGTGTTCTCTTTGCCATTTCTGAAAATGTATTTTTGAAAACACCCAAAAAATTGCAAAGGTAATAGAAAATGACTTTTTAGTCGTTTTTGCATTTCCTTTACAAACTTGGGTGTTTTCCAAAACTTGGTCGTGGAGGTCGGCGTTTCGACTCTTTCATTCGGCGTTTCTTTTTTCTTTTTTAATTTTACGCTAGGCAAAAAAATTATAAGTTAATCATCTTCCGCATTTTTTTTAACAAAATGTTGCTCCTTGCCAAAACGGTCAGCACGCGCTAATTTCAAGCTGGAGGTCAGGGGTTCGAGTCTCCACAATGTACAGCTCCATTTTAAGTATTTTGAATTAAAATAATTGTTTTTTATTGTTTTTAATTCCAAATAATTCTGTGAATAATTGTTTTTAATTAATAATTATTTGTAAATGTTTTTAATTATTTTTAATTTCAAAACATAATTGTTTTTAATTGTTTTTAAATTGTTTTTTAAATGTTTTTAATTGTTTTTAAATTGTTTTAAATTGTTTTTAAATTGTTTTTAAATATTTTTAATTCCAACAATAATTTTTGTTAAATGTTTTTAATTGTTTTTAAATATTTTTAACTAAACTTAAATACTTTTGATTCCAACAATAATTATTTTTAAATGTTTTTAATTGTTTTTAATTTCAAATAATTGTTTTTAATTGTGTTTAAATGTTTTTAATTTATAATTGTTTTTAATTCCAAATAATTCCAAAATTTTAATTAATAAAATTTTTTAATTCCAAATAATTGTTTTTAATTGTTTTTAAATATTTTTAATTAATAATTAATTTTAATTTCAAATAATTCCAAATTTTTTCAATGTTTTTAATTTCAACAATAATTATTTTGAATTGTTTTTAATTAATAATTGTTTTTAATTCCAAGTAAGTCCAAATTTATAAAAAATTTCAAACAAATGCGTTTTCGAGTTTTCTGTTTTCAGAAATAATTTTCGAAAATTTCAAAAAGAACGCATTTTCAAGCACTCAAAACACAAAATACAAAATGAATTCAAAACTCAAAACACAAATCAAAAACGCAAAGAGAACACCACCATAGACTTCTTGACATTGAAAAGATGTGAATCCAAGGAGCCATTTTCCATGTATTCATAAACCAATAGCTTCCTATCACCTTCATAACAAAATCTATGAAGCCGTACAAGATTAACATGCTGAATCATCCCAATCGTGCTTACTTCAGTTCGAAATTACTTCTCTCCTTGGTTGATGCTCTCAAGCTTCTTGACAGCTATGACAGTTGAATCACCCCCACCACAACTTCCAGCACCCACATGCCGCCACCCCCAACCCAAGCTCCACCCACCACCACCATAGAGGATCAAATTAATTCATATACAATTTTATTTGCAGCTCTGAAGTCCAAGGCCGCATCAGACATCAAGAAAATGACCGCTACTCACCCTAACTCCACAATTACCATAGTCCCAGCTCTCAGATCATAATTTACAGCCTTTCTCGTACATCTCAAAATAAACTTTCAAATCAAAATCCATTCACAATGGACCAAGCAAAAACATTGTCAATCAACTCAATCAAAATTCGCATAAAAAAGTAACACAACTTACAAATTCTACAAAAAAAAAGGAAATACAAAAATTACCTATTTTTTCTCACTTCACAGTTAATTGTCGGACTCAAACTATGTAGTTGCTGATGGGGAAGAAAATAAATGGAGCTGGCAAGATGGGTTAATGGATTTTGGGGCTGATTTCGGCGAATTTCGACGGATTGCAGTATGAAAATGATTCTGAAGAAAATCTGTCATGAAGAAGGACTAGTTGTGCCAGCTGCAGAAGAGGGGTCATAGTGGAAGCCAGCTGAGGAAGATGATCTGCAGTGGAAATGGAAGAAGAAAATAAGCAACCGAAGGAAAATAACTAACTAAAACTCAAACCGTGGAACAATGCCGTTTTATTTACTTATGTTGTTTTTTACGTTTTATAAATTGTAATAAGGGAAACACGTTTTATCTCATTTGCTGCTATATGTAAGAGCTAGAAGAGAAAGAATGAATTGATTTCTTTTAACAGAATTCTCAGTGAATATTCCTCTATTCTATCTCTCCATCTCCATTTTCTTCATGTTTTTTAATTTCTTTCTTTTTTCAATTTTACCCATTTTGTAATCGAATTTAGTTGTCTTAAATTGAGCTCAAGTTTTATACAAATTAATACAGTTGGTTGATTTTGAGTAAAATTCGCCATTTTTAGAACTTCATTCATTACATTTGGTATCAAAGCATTAAGATCCTAAAACAGATGGAAACTGGTCTAAAAGCTAACGAGGAAGGTTGGAAAATGGTTGATAAGGAGATAAATGATCTGGGAGATGCCTACACTACTGTTGCTGGTAAGGTAGATTCAACTGAAATGCTTCTCAGAACACTGAGCACTAAACATGATAACTATATGCTAGAGATGAATGAAAAATATGAATCTATAGTTGCTATGCTTGCTAAAATAAGTATGTCTAAAGATAAACAAGTAGAATGAAGTATGTCTAAGGATAAACAAGTAGAAGGACTTCATTTGGGTTCAGCTGAGGGAAGTGTATTGGGTGGGAGATTTGGTAGTAAAACTAGACCCCTGAGAAATGAAAATGATGCCAGAATGAACCACAAGCTCCCTAAAATTGATTTTTCTCAATTTTGTGGTAAAAGCCCAAAAGAATGGGTGAGGAAAGCCAATAAGTACTTTCAATTACATCAAGTATCAGAAGAATTGAAAGTGGGTATAGCTGAGATGTATTTGAAGGGAAAGGCAGATGTGTGGTTTGATGGATTTCAGTCTAGCCATCCAAATGCTGATTGGAGAATTTGGCCACTGAAGTGTGCAGAAGGTTTGCTGAAACTACTAATGAAGATGTAATAGAAACATTTTGCAAAATTAGACAATATGGAGGGATTGCTGAGTATGTGGAGAAGTTTGAGGAATTAAAAGCTCAAGCTATGCAAGCTTTGCCAAACTTACCTGAGTCTTACTATATCAGTGTGTTTACAAGTGGATTGAAGGGAGAAATTAAATCCATGGTTAAAATAATCAAACCTTCTTCCCTAACCTAAGCCATTGAAATTGCCTTATTACAAGAAACCACCATATCAGCCATCAGTAAAAATGTCAAAACACACAAACCTTACATCCTCCCTAAGCCACCTAAATCACTAAATACAGAAACCAAAGGACCAAACCCTCATTTTCCTTATAAAACCCTTGCCCCTACTGATTTGCAAACAAAGAGAAATTTGGGACTTTGCTTTAAATGTGATGAGAAGTATACAATTGGACATGTCTGTAAGAACAGAATGTTGAATTATATATTAATGGTTGAGGAGGAGGAGGAAGAAGAAGAGGCTGGAGAGGATGTGTTAGCTGAAGAAGAAGATATGAGAGTCATGCAAATTTCTCTCAATGCATTGATGGGAACCTTTGTCCACAAAACCATTAGAATCCCATAGAGAGCTAGGAAAAGAAGCATATCTATTCTGATAGATAGTGGAAGTACTCATAGCTTCATACATGATAAGTTGGTACAAACTCTTGGGTATCAGACTATGATAGTAGGCCTCTAACTGTGACTGTGGCCAATGGACAGAAGTTGGACAGTAAGTCTGTAAATCAACCTACAATCTGGCAGATGCAAGGAATAGAGTTTCAATATAAACTGAGATCCTTACAACTTGGGGGCAGTGACATGGTCATAGGGGTCAATTGGTTGAGCCAATTTGGACCAGTGACCTTTGATTTCAAGGAGGGGCATCAGTTTTATGATTAATGGAGAAAGAGTGACACTTTGCAGTGGAAATGTTGGAAATGTTGATAGTAGGATGGAACTAATTAATGGATCTCAATTGGAATTCTTACTAGTCCAACAGCCTTATGGATTAGTGGGGTAGCTTAATACCATTTTGGAGGATGAAGTGACAGAAACACATATGATAAGAATCAAAAAATTGAAAAGATGGATTATAAAACACCGATTTCCAAAGCATTATTATTTTTAGGGTTTGGATCTATTATTCATTCAATGGAAACTATTGTTGGCTATTCTCCAGATAAAAGTCAGAATATGGTTCTTATGGGTGGTTTAACAAAACATGTACCGATTACCCAAAATTCTTTTTTATTAGGTACACTTTCTCTTTGTGGTATTCCACCTCTTGCTTGTTTTTGGTCAAAAGATGAAATTCTTAATGATAGTTGGTTGTATTCAATGATTTTCGAAATAATAGCTTGGACCACAGCAGGATTAACTGCATTTTATATGTTTCGGATCTATTTACTTACTTTTGAGGGGCATTTAAACATTCATTTTCAAAATTACAGTGGCAAACAAAACACCCATTTCTATTCAATATCTCTATGGAGAAAAGGGGGTTCGAAAAGAATTAACAAAAATTTTCGTTTATTAAGAATGAATAATAGTAAAAGTTCTTCTTTTTTTTTCAAAAAAGACATATCAAAGTAATGAAAATGTAAGAAAGATGGTAGGACCTTTTATTAATATTGTTCATTTTGAGAATAAAAAGTCTTATTCCTATCCTTATGAATCCGACAATACTATGTTGTTTCCTTTATTTGTATTAGGCATCTTTACTTTATTCGTTGGGTCTCTAGGAATTCCTTTCAATCAAGAATTGGATATATTAAGCAAATGGTTAACTCCGTCTATAAACCTTTTACATCAAAAGTTGAATGATTCGATCGATTGGTATGAATATTTGAAAGATGCAATTTTTTCAGTCAGTATAGCTTATTTCGAAATATTTATATCGTCCTTTTTATATAAACCCATTTATTCCTCTTTCAAAATTTTTGACTTAATCAATTTATTTGTTAAAACAGGTCCTAAGAGAAGTCTTTAGGACAAAATTATAAACAATCTATATAATTGGTCATATAATCGTGCTTATATAGATGCTTTTTATACAACATCCTTAACTGGGACGGTAAGAGGATTAGCCCAATTAACTAATTTTTTTGATAGACGAGTAATTGATGGAATTACGAATGGGGTTGGTGTTATGAGTTTCTTTGTAGGAGAAAGTATCAAATATGTAAGGGGTGGACACATATCTTCTCATCTTTTTTTCTATTTATCTTGTGTATCAATCTTTTTATTAGTTTTTTATTTTCCAGTTTTTTGATAAGTATTTTGAATTTTGAATTGCCGTGATTTTCATTGATATTCATCATATAAGAATCTTCAAAAACTGGTCTATTTTTAGAACCTGTCTCTGTGAATCGAAAGTGGAATTCATCCTGTGTTTTTTCCTTTCCATTCACTCAGATTTCTTCCGTTTCATCGATTTTGTTCGGATCCTCCTTTTCTTCCGAAAAAAAAGAAGAAGAAGAATCTTCTTCTGCGGATCTCTCTTGTTCCTGTTTAGTCCCTTTCATTTCGGAAGCTGTTTCTATTTCTACATCTCTTTCTTCCTCACTTTCCACCATTTCTTCCATTTTTGAGGTTTCTTTCCATTTCTTAGTAAGAATGGGGGATGGTATTTTGCCTAAATAGTAGACACAGGTAAGAAATAAGAGAATACTAAAGATCCGAGCCATAGAATTTCTCAATTCTGACACAAGGTACTATTGAATGTACTTATTCGATCTAATAGAATGATTTTTCCGCATCCAGACTAATACCAATCCAAGCCATTTCATGAATAAAATGTGACCAATTAACCAACCAACAAAACTACTTGTTACAAATAACATCTTGTTGTTGCATCGAAACATATAAATGTTGACTAATCGGCTAACATTGAACTTGGTAAAATGAAATGGTTGAATAATTGAAAAATGAGATTATTCAGAATATACATTGAATCACGAAATTACGCATTGAATTTACGGTAGTAGATCCATAATAAAAAAGTGTTTGTGATTGTTCCGGAAGAAATGAAACAAAAGATATGGTAGAGCTAGGGAAGTTATTGTATGAGGTCTACCCAATGCCGATGAGAGGTGCATAATAGATCGATATGAACATCATGAGTCGTCCCGTAATAAAACCAGGTTGTTGCGATACCTTCTTCTCGGTTCCTTCTTCCATAACCCGAGCTCGGAGAAAGAAGAGATAAGAGGGCCCTATGGAGAATGTGGTCGAAATCCATAATAGAGTCCCAACCACAACGATCGAATTGATTATCTTCATGCATAAGGATAATAGATTACCTAGTAGAAAAGATTGAAAATCATCACAAACCTCCTTATTTCTTTTCTATTGCAATTTCTAGATTATTATATGATGATTTTTGAACTTTCCATATATAGAAAAGAAATAGAAAGAGATAGACTAAAACGACATCTGTTATGTCAATGACACCTGAGGGGTATTAAATGAATGGAATTGGGATATGGATGGAATATAATGAAATAGAGCCACTTTCAGGTTCCCTCTGAAATGAGACATGGAATGGAGCCACTACGAAGAAGTTCTAGGAGTTATGAAGGAAGCTTCGAGCTCATATTGGTCATGGGTTGAGAACGGAAATTGAACTCTATGAGATCTAATCTCCCGTTGTTCCTTAGTAGCTCAGTGGTAGAGCGGTCAGCTGTTAACCGATTGGTCGTAGGTTCGAATCCTACTTGGAGAGATTTAAATCATTCTGAATTAACGAATTCAGAATAAAGGGGCTAGCTTTGACCGTTAAGAGTAGGTAACCTATTCCCTGTCTTTGTTTCTATCTCATCGTATCACATTACATTCATGCGAGATTTGAAAATCACCGTCAATACCTCGGTGTAGGTGCGGGATAATCCATTGTTCCATAGCCACAGGGCTATTTACAACTAGCCAATTAAGAATTCTTAGATGTACTATGCTTTGCATCTTTGATACGATTATCGATTCTCCTAAGAGTTCACAATTGCCGCGAGCAAACATATTAATGACGAGGAAGGCATTTTTGTTATGCTACTAATACTTGTACTTGCTCGCTATTACGCCCAAGCTTGGCCGAGGAAGAGTTCTTGGCGTAAAACAAAAAATATGCGGATGGGCGGGGGCATACTATTTGTAATGATTCCATCATTCATAATAAATAAAAAGAAAAACCATTCCATAGACCTACTCCCAAGTTCCATAGCTTTTGGTCCGCTATCCCGATCATGATTTTCCTACCCCTATAGGAAAGGTACTTCCCTTTTTGGGCGGTTGTGGCGAGGAGGATTCGAACCCCGACACACCGTGGTTCGTAGCCACGTGCTCTAATCCTCGAACTACAGGCCCCACCCCGTCTCCATCTGGATGCATCACGGAGTACCCTAAAAAAGGAACCTTTCCTCTCCCGGCTATTTTATTTCGAGGTTAAGAAGATGTGAAAGCGCGTTTATCTCTATAAGAACAGTGCGTTCGAGGTGTGAAGTGGGAGAGAAGGGATGTCATAATTGGGATTTTGAATAAGGCGACCTTTTGATTTTTCATTTTTTCGTTGAAAAGGGAATAAGAATGAGAGGTGTTAAGCTTTTTATCATCTTGGCGCCGAGCTATTTTTACGTAGGACCTCCTCTCTGAGTATCATCACCCATGATGAGAGTTTAACCACCAAGTTCGGGGATGGATTGGTGTGGTTCCTCTACGCCTAGGACACCGAATATCGAACCATGAGCGAAGAAAGGCATGAGAGAAAAGCCCATTGGCTAGTGATTGTGAGGCCCCAATTCTTGATTGGAGGGGACACCAAAGGCCTCATCCTTCCATCCCTTGGATGGATAGAGAGGTAGAGGCGAGCTTTTGGTTTTTTTCATGTTGTCAAAGAGTTGAACAATGGTTTTCGTGTTGTCAAAGATTTAAACAATGAAAATAGATGGCGAGTGCACGATCGAATTGATCGGTCATGTAGGAACAAGTTCAAGTCTGGGTTTGTTAGGATGCCTTAGCGCATACATCACCGCACTTCCACTTAACACCTATCGTAATGATAAGCGGCTCGTCTCGCCGTGACCTTCTCTTGAATTCTCAAAAACCACGTCGATCTATCCCGTAGGGGCAGAGAACCGTCATTGTCTCGACGTGCTACCGAAAGCTCGGAGAAGTCGAATAGGAGAGCACTCATCTTGGAGTGGGCTTACTACTTAGATGCTTTCAAAGAATTATCGACTCTACACTTGGCTACCCAAAGATTTACCGTGGGCACGATAAGCTGGTACACCAGAGGTGCATCCTTTTCGATCCTTTTCGTACTAGGAAAGGTCCTCTCAATGCTCAAACGCCCACACCGGATATGGACCAAACTGTCTCACGACGTTCGAACCCACTCACGTCTTTGCTTTAATGGTGAACAGCCCAACCCTTAGAACATACTATAGCCCCGGTGGCAAAGAGTCGACATCGAGGTGCCAAACCTTCCCGTCGATGTGAGCTCTTGAGAAGATCACTGTTATCCCAAGAGTAACTTTTATCCGTTGAGCGACGGCCCTTCCACTCGGCACCGTCGGATCACTAAGGGTGACTTTTCGTCCGCCGCTCAACGGGTGGGTCTTGCGGTCAAGCTCCCTTCGCCTTTGCACTCGAGGGCCAATCTCAGTCCGGCCCAAGGAAACCTTTGCACGCCTCGCGTTACCTTTTAGAAGGCCTACGCTCTATAGAAACTATCTACCGAGGGCGTCCCTCGCCCGTAGGTCCCGACACAAGGTTAGAATTCTAGCTCTTCTATAGTGGTATCTCACCGATGGCTCAAGCCCCGGAAGAAGGCCTTCTTCGCCTTCCACCTAATTTGTGCGAGAAAAGGCCCAAACCCAATCCTGAGAACGGTGAAGCTTCATAGGGTCTTTACGTCTGTGCAAGTAGTCCGCATCTTCACAGACATGTCTATTTCACCGAGCCTCTCTCCCGAGACAATGCCGGATCGTTACGCATTTCGTATGGTCGGAACTTACCCGACAAGAAATTTCGCTACCTTAGGACCGTTATAGTTCGACCGCCTGTTCACCGGGGCTTGGTCGCCGCTCTCTCTGTTATCGTGTCACCAACTTCCTTGACCTTCCCGGGCTGGGCGGGCCGGCCCCATACATCGTCTTACGACTTTGCAGAGACTGTGTTTTTGGTAAGCGATCGCCGGGCCGGTCACTGCGACCCCTTTGTGAAGAGGCACCATTTCTCCCGGGTTACTGTGGCTATTTTGTCGAGTTCTTTAGAGAGAGTTGTCTCGCACCCTAGGTATTCTCTACCTACCCACTGTGTCGGTTTGCATCTTGGTACCCTTTTGTTTAAAGGTCGCTCGAGCTTTTCCCGAGAGTATGGCGTGGGTTACTTCAACAGAGTAGCGCTGGTGCTCGAACATTGGCTCGAGGCATTTCTCTACCCCTTCTTACCCTAAAAAGTAGGGGCACCTTACGTTCTTGAACCGATAACCGACTTTCGGCTAACCTAGCCTCTTAGTCCTTCGGGACCAACAAGGAGTAGTACAGAATATTCACCGTTGTCCATCGACTACACCTTTCGACCGATCTTAGCCCCTAACTTACCCTCCGTGGACGAACCTTACGGAGGAACCCTTAGATTTTCGGGGCATTGGATTCTCACCAATGTTTGCGTTCAAGCTGACATTCTCGCTTCCGCTTCGTCCACCACTGATCGCGCAGGGATTTTCCTCTAAAGCAAAATGCTCTCCTACCGATGTATTTTTACATCCCACGCTTCGACAGATCGCTTAGCCCTGTTCATCTTCGACGCAAAAGCGCTCGATCGAAGCTATTACGCACTCTTTCAAGCGGTGGCCGCTTTCTAGGCAAACCTCCGGCCGCTCTCGCACCCTTACCTCTTTTATCACCGAGCGATCATTTAGGGGCCTTAGCCGGTGATCCGGGTTGTTTCCTCTCGACGATGAAGCTTATCCCCATCGTCTCACCGGCCGACCTTAACCCCCTGTTATTATGAGGTCATATCTAGTATTCGAGTTTGCCACAATTTGGTACCGCTCTCGCGGTCCACACCAAAACAGATTGCTTTTTACCCTAGATGTCCAAATAATCAGCTGCGCACCTCAATGCATTTCGGGAGAACCAGCTAGCTTTGGGTTCGAGTGGCATTTCACCCTAACCACAACTCATCCATTGATTCTTCAACATCAGTAAGTTCGGACCTCCACTTAGTTTCACCCAAGCTTCATCTTGGTCATGGATAGATCACCCAGGTTCGGGTCCATAAACAGTGACAATTGTCCTATGAGGAATCAATTTCACAC